>OY979694.1:128907844-130338784 GCA_963855945.1 Thereva nobilitata
CTTCGGCAACTTTTCTAGCATTAGTGCCAAAAGCGTTGTGTATCAGATTTTGGTCAACTTAAGCTTCTGTATTGGTATATTCTGGGAAGTAACGATTGAATTCATCAGCCAACATTTATTTATTTATTTATTTATTTCTATCGTCGTCAAGGAGTAATTGTAATTGTCCTCGCCAACATGACTAATCCATAATTGAAGTTTGGAAATAAAAGCCCGTAGTTCATCTTCAAAGATAAACATATTTGCAACACCTTCTAAATGTCTGTTTCCCGAACTTTGCAATTGCAATTGGCTTCACCGACCTCAGTTCAACAATGTTCAGTTCAATCCACAAAATGGTTTCACCGGCTAAAGTCCAGTTCTTGTTTAGTTCGTGCGTGAAATTGTTACTGCTTTTTCGCCAGTAGTTAGAAAATGCAAAAGCCACTGGAATAGCATTCCATTATTAACTTCAGTTCGAGTCCAGTTGGGCGAACTGAGGTCTGTTTTATCCTCGATTGAATATGTTGAAATTGCATGCGAACTGAGGTTATTTTAAAGTTCAGTTCACCAATTTGATCGAACCTGCGCAGTTCGCCGGTGAAGGCGCGGAATAAATGTGCGAAAATATCCACAAGATAAGCCAAATGTATCTGGGATGTTAGATCAGAAAACTGCTCCAGTAAGCCATTTATTTATTTCTCACCTAAAAACAACTCAAACTCTGCCCTGAGCTCGTATAATCTTTTCAGCATGTTCCCTTTCGACAACCATCGAACCTCTCTGTGTGAAAGAGAAGGTTCTCATGGTCGGATTCCATTTCATTTCACAGAATTTTAAAAAGGCGTGAATTTAAGGGACTACTTTTGATAACACATTTACTACTTTTATAGTATTTAGGAAGAGTGTTGCAAGCTAACGCCTGGCGATGAAAGATATAATCCGATTTTAATGCTGGCGGATTCCTCTGTTTGATTAACGTCGCTGGACCGAAACGTGATCCTAACATCACTGGAGCGCCATCCGTACAGATATGGTCTTTTGCGGACCTGGTTGGGAACCACTGGTCTAAATAAAAAAAATGGAGGATAAATTCGGCGATTATATTTTGAGTTATCACACCGGCCAATTTCAAAAATCATGTTTCGAGTTAAATGAGTTTAAAGTTTCAAAATAAGGTTTTTGTTATATACAACTTAAAAAGTTATAAAATTATCTTGTTAATGTTTACTATAACTAAACATATAAAAAGAAAAAAGAAAAAAAAAACCTTCTTGAGGACTAAATGAAGACATTTATGGAAAAACAATTTTCGGCATCTTAATTTAAATGGCGACGACAGCCACCAAAAGACGGCATTTTTGACGATGATGATGATTTGACGATAAACAAAAAGAAGACAAACATCAAGCACAACAGTGAATAGATTACCAATAGTTAATTAGCACACGCAGCATATACACAATAAACAAACCATGAACGAAAGACGACATAAAAACAAACCAGTAGGGAATAGAAACCTTCTAGAGTCGATTCCGTACATTATCCTTCGAATACGTAAAGAGTAATTTCTAGATCGAAACATCTCTTCGATTAACATTGCGAGGTCCTAGGGTCGAAGGCATAACGAAAACCTTTTGCATTAAAATTCATTTCAATAAGAAGGTACATATAAGTACAGATAAGTAAAATGCAGATGCCTAGCCGAATGGGCTAAACGTGTTCCAAGTTGTCGAAAGCGATTTGCAGCCATGTAGCTGGCTAGAGCATGGCAACGTTTGGTCGAGCTCTAGCAACAGACTAGTTGATCTATCGGCTTTTTCAAATTAGAAAAATTAAAATCGCTCTAATTTTTTTATTCGTGAATCGATTTCGTTCCAATTCCTTATTACACAACTATTCCATAAAAAGAACATTTTCTGAAAATTTCAACGAAATCGTTTCACAACCAAAAAAGCCTTAGCGTTTACAAACTTGTTGTTTGCGTATTAATATATTAGTCTAGGAGAGATAGTGGAAAAGTAAAGTTGAAATAAATCTACCCTACGATTTTTCGACGCTATAATTAAGAGAAAAATCGTAGGAATTCAATGAATGTGTTTTGGAAAAAATCGGCCCAGGAGAACAGGTGGAAAAAAGCTAATAATTGTACCGAAAACAGGGTTTTCAACGTTTTAGGTGCGAAAAAATTTTGTTTTTGGAAAACAAAAAGTAGTACGTAATAGCGCTTAAAAAGACGAAAAATATGAGTTTTAGACAATCGGTCAACAGCTTTTTGCAAAAAAAAAATAAAAAAAGTTCGTGTGTGTACTTTTGTACGCGCACTAGAAGTTATACTTCTTTGGCGTGATTTAAGACTAATTTTTAATTTGCATGCAGAGGCCTTTCAGCAATGCTTCGCCACCTGGAACAGCTTTTATCTACCTGCAAATACTACCGATATTTCTAAGCCTTACTCTCTTCCTTTTGGTTTCTTTGCGCCTTACCTTCTGATGGAGCATATTTAGCGTCTCCTCCACTTTATTCCTCACCATTTATCGTCTATGACGTTCTCTACTCTTAGTCATGCCTGAGCTGTCGCTTGGAGCGCAGCAGTTTGCTCGGCTAATATCGGACATTCCAATAGGACATGCTCTGTGTCTTCTATCATATTTAGGAGTGCCGGGGACAGCGAAGACATCTTGTCCGAACTGATGGATGTATGCTCTAGAACACACATGTCCACTCAAGAACTGTGCGAGGTCGTAACTCATCTATTCATGCAAAATTCATCCGCTATATTGGCTCCGCCATTTTTAATTTTCAAATTTTGACCACAGAATCGTCATTTGTGGCCCTAAAACCGCCGCGATACCGATTTTCAAAGGAATCGAAACACAATTGAACAATTCGTCCGCCATCTTGGCACCGCCATCTTGATTTTTTTTACAAAATTGTCAGATTGCACTGTCACGTTAGCTCAATGTGTGTGCAAAGTTTCATAAGAATCGGTTTAGTAGAAGTAGTTGAAAAAGCTGTCGCAAGATTTGAACCAAACAAATATACGAGGTCAAGCTAAATAAAACCATCAATATTTTGTTCATTGTTATTTTATTTTCTTAAATAATAACAGTAAATATTTTGTATTATATAATTAACTAATAATACAAAATAATAATAATAATTTCTGATTGAGTAATTATATTAAGCTTTAACCATTCAAAATCATTAGTAAAACAGTAAATAATTATCGCCTGTTATTGTACAGTTGCCATATAGCTTTATTATTATCTTGCCAGTTTCACACGGGCCGACAAACAAGCAAGAAAAATCTTCTCAAAAAGTCGGCTGGTGTAAAACTGGCCCTTAGAAAATCGATGAATAGAACACGGATCGGATTTCCCTCGACATGCTCGCGACAGAACCCCTCACCCAGCAACGGCTACGCATCTACAAAAAAACCCAAACCTTCGCTTAGCTGATGAATCGTTCATGAAATTTATTTCCCTCAGCCTCAGGATAAGAACCCCCTCACCCAGCGACAGACATCGGCTACGAATGGGAGTTGAATATGGCCATTTTTTGACATTTAATTACAGGGACTGTAATTATCGTAGAACCTTGTTTCAGGGCTGAAATTGTGGCTTCTGTTAGTGCCTACCTACAATAAAAATTTCATGCAAAAATAATTATAACTTTTCGCGTAAATCTCAAATATGTAAAAAAAGTCGTTTCAGGAAAAAAGTTTGAACAAGGCCAACAGTGGTGCTAGAGTTATTTTGAAAAGCCTTACTTATTCTCGAAAAGTTGCTCTATCAACCCATTAACATGAAAAGTTGGTGAGGTTCGATTTAATACCTCATAAACGCGTTTGAAAACAGGCACAGCGAGGGTTTTCATATAAGTATGCCTGACAGGAAAAAAGTTTGATTTCTCGAAATCTACTGAATAGAAATCCACACCATATTCCGACCGATTTCAATTGTCCACAACTCATATTTTTCGTCTTTTTAAGCGCTTTTACGTACTATTTTTTGTTTTCCAAAAACAAAATTTGTTCGCATCTAAAACGTTGAGAAACGTGTTTTCCCTACCATTATTAGCTTTTTTCCATCTGTTCTCCTGGACCGATTTTTTCCAAAACACATTCATTGAATTCCTACGATTTTTATCTTAATTATAGCGTCCAAAAATCGCAGGGTAGATTTATTTCAACTTTTTTTCTATCCCTCCTGGACTATATAAGATTATTTAACATTAGGAACTTCATAAAGCATGAAATTCAACTGAACAGTTATTGTGAAGAGCAACGCAGTGCTAAGCTCAGGAATCACCCTTTGCACTACCAGTCCGTCATATCGTTTGTCACGCCTTGGTGCAATGCTTAGAATAGAGAAGAGAAGGAAGCGCAATTAATTAAAATCGGGGAAGCATTTCAGCAACACATATTCACAGCACTCCCATAGTAGTTGTGCAGTTCCCGGACAGTGGCGGTATCACATTTAGTCAAAAACCAGGAGGGGATTGCGTTTCTCAGTAACCATCCAAATGAGAACACATCACTTGGCTGAAAATGTTTGGAGCAAACGCGAACGAATTTCGGTACGCCTCTGTCCGGGAACTGCATGAAACCTATGAACATACGGTTGTTTCTTTTCTTTTAGAGCGAGAGGTTATTTAATTTAAGTGCTTCCCTCCAATCCGTATACATGTACGCTATTTTCGGTTCCTTATCTTCTCTATTCTAAGGTGCAATATCCAGCAGTAAGCTTAGTACGGGGGAAATAGGCTAAGTGTTATGGGGGTTCGGGGGTGTTGAAGAAGGTGGCGATGAACCCTGCGTTTGAACTCTTGGATGTTGTAGGAACTCGGAAACACCGACTTCGAAATATCATTCCACAGTCGAGTTGTTCTATTTAGAAACGAATTGCTATCTTGTTGAGTACGCGAAAAGAGGGGTTGCAGGTGGTGGGAGTGAGATGAGTGGGCTAATCTGGTGTTGAGGGTATAAGATTGCCGTGGAGGCAGGAGAGCGTTTATTTCGCTGGAACAGTCGCTATGATAATAGCGATAAAATTTTGTCAGTGCTGCTACATTCCTATGGTGGCTCAGGAGATCTATGGTGGAGCAAACGGTGTCGTCATCGATTAATTTAAGGGTCCTTTTTTGTATTTTATCTAACCACGCCAAGGTGGTTATCGAAGCGCCGCCTCAAATGAGAAAGTTGAATTCGAGAAGCGGTTCGGATTTGACGTCATCCAATACTACCTTGATTGAACAGCCAGAAAGGAAACTCTCAATCCAATTCTGTAGAAGTAAGTCAACACCAATAGCTTTGAGTTTAGCTACCAGGGCTGAGAGCCTGTTGATGTTTTTTATGAACCTTACACTTAAGTGATGCTCTTTCCCGCAGATGTAGAATATCTTGTGGTTACCAAGGTTAATTGTCCGTATCCTGTCGATCTAATCTCTTGTATCGCGAATTCCTTTGTTTTATATTTGTTCCCTACCTCTAATAGTGATATAGCTGTTTAATCCAGTGAATTTGTGAATAAAAGGGCCCCTAGTGGGAAAGTTTTTGGGTAGTTTTGATTTCTTTGGTTGTTTGTGTATTTTGGGGTGCTGAATCCAAATCTGAGGTTTGCTGACAAAATTTCGTGACGGAACATTGAGAAAAATGCAAAAATATGAGTGCGGACTTTTTCGCGTGTTTGCGCTTATAACTCGGAAACTATCAACTTTTCGTCCATATCAAGTATATACTAAATGAAAGAGCACATATCTCTCTACCCAAGTATCTCAATCCGACTCACCGTTTTGGTTCTAGCGCCAGTTGAAAATTTCCATATTTTTCTAAGTCAGCAAAAAGCCCATTTTCCAAATGGCAACGCTATTATACAGGGTGTATCCGTTAAGTTTACAAAGCGGCCGGCTGTTGATAGGTTTTGGTTGGACGAACAAAAAAACTTTTGGGAGGGCGGTGGAAATCGTAACGGTTTAGCCGCTAGGACGTTTTGAAGTTTTTTCTTTAGAGTTTTACATATCACCCTGTATTTTTGTAACCCTATGACCTATTTTCATGAGTAAGGTATCGGTGTACGCAGAATACTCCCACCTATCTAAAACTGTAAAAGTCAAGGTTCCACCCTATTAACTTCCAGAGTAATGAGTCATCAAAGTCAAATTTTAGGTTTTTTTAAACTAAAATTTCAACTAAAAACACCTTTTTCTTCATAAAATACCCTGCATTATTGATAGAGCAAGAGCCAGTGAACGCCAAACTTACGTCATAGTATAAACGTTGAAAATTTTTCTGCGTAAGGACACTACCACTACCTACCTAAGAACAGGCCCGCCACATCACCTTGGGGGGCCCGGGGCTAAAATATGTTTGGGGGCCCTTTAAGGATTTTGAAATTCCAAAAAATCTTTGACTAAAAAAAAATTGTGGTAACTTAAGAATAAGTTCATTCAGGCATTAAATATAGATACCGAACTGTCGGTTTTTAAAGCGGGGTTTCCGCTTAGCTGGCTACCAGCGCTGGTTGTATCTTCCGCTGACTCCCAGAACCAGAACATTTCCAGCTAATGGCTCAACCAGCTTGAGAATAGTCAGAAATTTCCATATTCCGGATGGCTGGACAACCAGTAAAACGTTACATAGTTACATAGTTTAACCTAGAGTGGAACAGGTTTATGTAGACACGCCCTTGTGCTTAGCTCTGGGGCTCAGCACTCATCTTTCTTTTGGCTGAATCAATCCAAGCTAGAGGGAAAAATTCGAAGCACTACTAAGGGAAGCGAATTCGGAGCACTGTTAATATGCTCCGATTGGATGTTTAAGGAATTGTATGGAACGAAGAAAACGGCAGACAGAGACCCGTTCTCGTTCGATGCGTTGGTCAAGCAGCATATTGGACGCGGTTGGTACTTAGTTGGGGACCGCTTGGTCCGAGTAAAAATAAATGATGGCCTTAGAACGGGCAAATGCCGACTGTGATTGAAACATAGTCCTCGACCATCTGGCGGTTAACAGAAGGCTCGTTGCAGGACAGTACGGCCATACAGGGGGCAATTGACGGTGAAACAACGGCCTTACAGTTCCAATAACGGCCATACGACGGTGGTACGGCGGCCGTATGGTTGCTATTACGGGTATACGACGGTGGTACAGTGGCAGCAACGTGGATATTCGCCCTCCTATAAGAAAATATATTTCACTGCAATTAAATGTGTGATTTTTTTTCGGTTGTGTTTCAAAAATTTCACACTAAAATATAAATCAACACGCACCACACACTTCACGTACAACAAACCGACGACTGACGAGCTCGTTTCTCTTGTGCATCGATATCTTTAAGTAGGATAAATCGAAAGAACCATTGTACATAACGAAAATGATGAATTAAAACCATAAAACGCATAAAACGCATTCAACAATACATTTGGGGCAGTTTTTTTTTGGCTCAAATTTCCCGAATGCCCGTTTCTACAGTTCAGTACTTGGTCTTTTAAATCTTTTGGTCAAATTTGGCCGTCGTAAGGCCGTATGTGCTCGCATTAAAAATGGTTAAAAACTCTACGGCCATCATATGCTCCTTAAAAAGCCAAGCGGCCGGTGTTCGCCCTTTATAAGGCGGTTTTTTATTTTTACTCGGGTAAAGCCGCTGTCGAGACTCGCATTTGGAATGACGAAAAGGCAATTACACAAGGTGAACAAAAATATAAAGGTTTTCGACACTGCTACAACTACAACATAAATTGGAGGCTTAGAAAATTTTTTCAACTTTTTTAACTGCTTCAAAAATGCTTCTAAAAAAAGCAGCAGTAAAAGGAGTGCTCCCACGGCGATCATGCAATATTAAAAAAGATATAGAATGGGATGGGAAGGGGAACGCCCCAAGCTTTTTAAGAGTGTTCTAGCTTCAATTCCCGCTGGGTAAGTTGTCTCTTCTCTAGTGTTTACTATTTAAGTATGATGAGTAGAAGAATCCATATCCATACAAGCATAACATATATTTTAGAGTGCTGCATGCTTGGGTTTCAGGCTCTAGATTAGTGCTTGCTTGACAAGTAGAACGCATGGACAGGGCGGTCTTGACTTTTTGGGTTTCAAGATAGTTTCGGGGCCCCTTGGCGATTAGTATGCAGGGATATGGCGTTTTAACTTTTTGGGTTTCAATCTATTTTCGGGGCTCCCTTTAGCCGGGGGCCCGGGGCAATTCGTCCCAGTTGCCCCCCCTATGTGGCGGGCCTGCCTAAGAACCTTGAGCCGCAGTGGCTTTGGCAGGAAGGAGGTAGCAAATGTGCCGAAAATTTATGTCTACTTACGTCATTTTATAAACACTGTTTTTTTTTGATATTACCTCTACTATCAGAAGTCACGTCCTCCAGTGCAAGACGGTTTGCATAGTGGAAACCCCCTGCCAGACAACTTTAAAGTTTAAAAAATTGTATTATTCTTACGTTAATAGTCCATTCAAAACGTCGAAAAGTAGTACCACGGTTTGAAACTCGTTCCCTATATGTTTTTTGGGTCGCTGATTACGAAAATCAGGGTCCCGCATTCCTATAATATGGCCTCATTCTTACAAATGCAAAAATACCTCTTTTTAAGGGTTTTTCGTGATAATTTCAATAATAATCAAAAATAATCCAATGAAATACACTTTTTTCAATATTTATTTGCTGGGGTGGTTGATTTATACCAAATCAAGCCAAATTTTATTATAAGGGGTACTCCTAAAGGGGTAAAACTATCCCTAAATCTACTGGAAATAAAAGCATTTGTAAAAAATTGTTTTTGCAACTTTAAGCTTCAAATTCTATTAAATGTATTAGTCCAAGAGCTAGTGACAGAATTGCAAAGTGATTTTGTAGAGGATGGGCCTTTGATATAAGGTAGATTAGGTAAAGCACAACCGATTAAAAATATTCGCCAGTTCGAGTCTACTTAAGTTTTAATTTTATGAATTTTTGAACTTGTCGATTTTTTGACCATGAAAAAAGTGATATTGCAGAGGATGGGACTTGGTATATAGGTTAATTGGGTTGCCCCCAACACATATTCCGATTCCCATCTCGTTTGGAGGTTAGGTGTGACTTTTGGGAATTTTTGAACATGTCGGTCTGATCAAGATGGACAAAGTGATATTGGAGAGGATGGGGTTTGGTATAATGGTGAGATAGGCCACCAAGAACCCTAATTCAGCTGCCCATCCCATATGCAATCACGGTTGCGATTTTGGCGGCTTTTAATTTTGTGGCCATTTTCGGTGTGACCCAAGTGATTTTGTAGAACCCAAGATTTGGACCATAGGCTCGTGGCATCTGCTAAATGTTACATTTTCAATCCCATCTCCGTTCCATCAATATTTTCCGTTTAATTGAGAAAAATTGGTTGATGGAAAAAAAACATTTTGATGATTATACAGGGTGTATACCTTTAAGCTTACAAAGCGGCCGGCTGGAGATAGGTTTTGGATAGACGAAGAAAAAATGGTAGGGGGGGGGGGTAAATCTTAACGGTTTAGCAGCTAGGGCGTTTTGAATTTTTTTTGTAGAGGTTTATATATCACCCTGTATTTATGTAACCCTTTGAGCTATTTTCATGAATAGGATACCAGTGTAGGAATACTCCCACCTATCTAAAACTGTCAAAATCAAGGATCCAGCTAGCCAACTTCCAGAGCAATGAGTCGTCAAAGTCAAAATTTCGTTTTTTTTAACTAAAATTTCAACTAAAAACAACTTTTTCTCCAAAAAATACCTAGTTAACTGATATTTTTTTTGCAAAATTGGAAAGCTTGGACAATTCCTATCAATATTGTCTGGACAATTTTTACGCTACGGCCTTTACTTTTGAAGTTATTAGCAAGTTTCATGTTAAAATTTGCCTTATTTGGTGCTTATTTGGTACTTTTTGGCAAAGCTTAGGTGAAAAGGCACAAAAAAGAGCCAATTTTAGCGTTAAAATTGCTTATAACTCCAAAAATAAAAGCCGTAGGATACAAATTGTCCGGACATTATTGATAAGAAATTGTCCAAGCTTTCCAATTTTGTAAAAAAAAATATTAGTTAACTAGGTATTTTTTGGAGAAAAAGGTGGTTTTAGTTGAAATTTTAGTTAAAAAAAAACCAAAATTTGACTTTGATGACTCATTGCTCTGGAAGTTGGTAAGGTGGAAAAAATGGTTTGTACAAAAGTTGTAGATCTTTTTATTACCTACAACTTTTATATTTAACTTTTTTCGATAGGAGGTCTACTTTCGCCGAAAATCGTCCAACGTTGGAAGCCAATATTCGAATGAAACGTTCACCGCATCGTGAAGAGCCGGCTTAAGCCCGGGACACACATTTGCGCACAGCGTGACGGCCGTGTGTTGGAAAACACACGGAGAAAAAGTAAACAAGTAAAATCTTACCAGTCAGTCCCCACATTTCCGCGTCTCCATGTCCGCACCGCATCAAATTTTACTTGTTTATTTTCTCTCCGTGTGTTGTCCAACACACGGCTGTCATGCGGTGCAGACACGGTTCGGATATGTGTGTCCCGGGCTTTAAGAAGCAAACGGAGCCCGCAGCATGAGTGAAAAAGCTGCGCTTTTAAACAACCAGAGCTAATGGGAAACACGTTTTCTTTTTATTTGGTTCTTCCTCTACATGGAACAACGGGGAATTCTCTTTAAAATTATCTTAAGGAAGATCGATTGAAGGAGCATATTCCAAATTAAAAATCTGAAATTTGAATACGTTATTTATTGATATCTCATACATTCAATAACATTTTTTAAAAAACATTGGACGTCTTGCATTCGAGTAATTAATATTCAAAATTCAAGTAAATGTCGAGAAAAAGTGATATTAAACGTTGAATTTTATTGCGCATAAAATTGGATAATTCTCCATAACTAGACGTCAAAATGCTTTAAAATTTTATGAATAATCAGATTAGAATGTCAACTTTTATTTACAGAATAAATTTGACTTCTATCATGGGAATTTAATTTTACATTCTCTGTCCTTATATTATACTATTTTCAGAGATCGATCCTTCTTAAGTGGTTTGATAGTTTTCGGTTTATCGGTTTATTTTTAAAGGAGATCAATACATGTAATTGTTATGGCATTCTAAAAAGAACCTAGGTGCAAATGATGAAAATGAGTTCGATCACGAGATTGTTGTGTTTGCCGCCCCCTGAAAGTGCCGCCCGCGTGCGGTGCACACTCTGCACGCCCGCACCCAGCGGGCCGGGTTATAATGTATGTTTGTATATACAATACACAACTACTCATAATATCTGAAATATATAACATAAATATGCCACTAGAGGGGTATATACATCCATTTTAACTCAATTTGCTATATAAAACTAGATTTTACGATTTTTCAACTTCAACTGGAGATGGCAAGGGTTTCTACAACTGGGAAAGAGATGGGCAAGTGGATATGTATTGTAGATGTTGTAACGAACCCTAATATTCAAATCCCATCTCCTACAAAATCACTTGGGTCATACCGAAAATGGCCACAAAATTAAAAGCCGCCAAAATCGCAACCGTGATTGCATATGAGATGGGCAGCTGAATTAGGGTTCTTGGTGGCCTATCTCACCATTATACCAAACCCCATCCTCTCCAATATCGCTTTGTCCATCTTGATCAGACCGACATGTTCAAAAATTCCCAAAAGTCAAACCTAACCTCCAAACGAGATGGGAATCGGAATATGTGTTGGGGGCAACCCAATTAACCTATATACCAAGTCCCATCCTCTGCAATATCACTTTTTTCATGGTCAAAAAATCGACAAGTTCAAAAATTCATAAAATTAAAACTTAAGTAGACTCGAACTGGCGAATATTTTTAATCGGTTGTGCTTTACCTAATCTACCTTATATCAAAGGCCCATCCTCTACAAAATCACTTTGCAATTCTGTCACTAGCTCTTGGACTATATATTTCGGTTTAAAAAAACCTAAATTTTGACTTTGATGACTCATTACTCTGGAAGTTGATAGGGTGGAACCTTGACTTTTACAGTTTTAGTTAGGTGAGAGTTTTCTGCGTACACTGATACCTTACTCATGAAATATGTCATAGGGTTACAAAAATACAGGGTGGTATGTAAAACTCTACAGAAAAAACTTCAAAACGCCCTATTGGCTAAACCGTTACGATCGGCTTTTGCTGACTTCGAAAAATATGGAAATTTTCAACTAGCGCTAGAACCAAAACGGTGAGTCGGATAGAGATACTTGGGTAGCGAGATTTGTAGGAAATTTTGTGCTCCTTCATTTAGTAAGTGAATGTTATGGAACGAAAAGTTGATAGTTTCCGAGTTATAAGCGAAACCCCGCGAAAAAGTCCGAACTTTTTCGTATTTTTGCATTTTTATCAATGTTCCGTCACGAAATTTTGTCAGCAAACCTCAGATTTTGATTCAGCACCCCAAAATACATAAAAAACCGAAGAAATCAAAACTACCCCAAAACTTTCCTGATTAAAATACCATTTTACTGGACTAGTTGCAGTTCTGTACATAATTTGCTTGTTCCATGTTCCGAAAATCATTTCCAGGTCCCTGTTTGTCCTAAAACCAGCTTTATAGTCTCCTATAAGGCTTTCCGCTATAGGTTCTAGCTTTTGTTTCACAAGGATTGTGAAGGTTTTATAGCTGGTGCTGAGGAGAGAGATGCCTCTGTAGTTTTTACGGGTAAATTTATCTCCTTTCTTGTATATTGGACATAAAATGGCTTTCGTCCAGTCATCTGGTATAACTTCTTCCTCCCAGATGCTCCATATCAGTTGGTGTAAGGCTGCTAAGGCTGCTTGTGGTCCGCCTTCCAGGCGCGGATTTAAGGGGGGAGGTCACGGGGGTCATGACCCCCCCAAAAGCACTCGCTGTTTAAAAAACAAAATTGACCAAACTAAAAAAAAAATAACCAAACGACCAAACCCGACCGAACTTTTTAGCAAATTAAAAAAACGACCCTTTTTTTATCTGATAGTGTAAGCTCAGGTGTCACCCTTTTGGCCTTATCATGGTTGGCGAGTTTAAAAAATGACAGCGCCGTTTATCGTTCTCATTTTTCGTATCATAATTGGCGAATAGAGCGACATGACAGTTTTCGACCAAACCTTATCATTGTTGTCGCTTGAAAGTTTTTAGACATTTCTGATAATTAAAGAATTTGTAAAATTACATTATTTATTCAATCTATTTAAAAAATATTTATTCATTCTAGTCACTTGATAGTCGTGACGCAGCTTTGTCTCTTCAAACGCCAACTGTGATACGCCTGAAGTCGTTTTTCCCGACAAATGTCAGTTTTTTCGAAAACTATGATTCCGTTTTACAGTCGCCGCGCCATTTCTCAGTTCAAGCGCCAACCATGATCAGGCCCTTTGTACTACTAGTCCGTCATGTCATGTCGCACACGTCATAGTGCAATGTCTAGAAGTAAGCTTAGCTCGAAGGATAGAGAGAGATAGGATAGATTGGGGGGAGTCGGGTCCAGTATCTCCATATGTAAATCGAGCGTTACCGTGCTGCATGGGCGAAAATACGGTGTTTCTAGACACGGTGAATCTGCTAAAAATGTACCGTGTAATTTTTCGTCAATTTTCTTCAAAAATTCCACTGTTTTTTTGATAAAACTAAATTTCGTTTGATTCGTCAAATTTCTTCAAAACTTAAAAAAAGTGGAAGTTTTGAAGAAATTTGACGAAAAAATACAAAAATTCATGATTTTCGATTCGATTTTTTCCACTTTTTTCAAGTTTAAACATTTTTCCTTGTTCACCATCATAAAGTGCATAAAAAACCTACACTTTAATTAAAAAGGAATCTCATACGATGCAATGCACAAAAGTTATTGGCCAATCAATTTTCAGATTTGAGGTTAATTTTTGAGACTTGTGGTCGATATTTTTGCAATTTTATAAAGTAAAATTTCTGAAAATTTACTTAAAACATCCAAAGTTGAAACCAAAAAACCAAAATTTAGCACTTTCTTCAGTTTTCAATTTTCTTTGAGGTTATGTGTGCAGATTAAAATTTCATTTTGTAACCGCTGCTAGGTAATGTCATAATGAACAGCCTCAATTTTTGTCGCTTTCTTTGGACCTACACATACCGATAAATTCTCATCTATATTTAGAAAGAACGACCAAAATGGTAGATTTTTTACAAAACGGCCCATAGTTTACGTAGCGGTTGCAAGAGAAAAAGTCCATTTCGTATAGTATTCGATGTAACTAACATATTGAAAAAAAAATTTGAGACTGGAAGCAATTCTTTTTTCACTAAAATTTGATGCTTTCTGACTCCACTATTAGTAAAATCCGTAAAAAAATTTTTTTCGATTTTTTGAAAATTTGTAACCGAAAATTAATCCACCAGAAAATTCGGTTAGTTTTGTTCGTTTTGTTAATTTTGTTTTTGTTTTTTAGGAATACAAATTTTTTCCGCCTTTTTTAATTCCGTGACCCCCCCAAAACAAAATTCTAGATCCGCGCCTGCCTCCTTCCTTTAGCAGCTTAGCTGCTATTCCATCGATGCCTGGCAATTTGTTGCTTTTTTGCCTTTTTACAGCTAATGCTGTAAACATGCTAAGGGCGACGACGAAACTATTTTCCTCGGCGACTGTCAAAAACGAATAGAACACACGGCTTATATATGAAGGCGCACAACCTGCAGACGACTGCGACGGCGACGTTGCCGAGCGTGGCTACCGAATCAATCTAATTTCTATTTAGTAGCCGTCGCCTGTCAAATGTGCATGGTTGCTATGGTATGGGTTTATGTTGCTATTCCCATCTGTTCCTGTGTGCTCTGCACACGCTGTCGGCTTCGGCTGTCAAAGTTATATTTTCATGTTGTGCGTGTTTGTTTATGAAAATAATTATTTATAGTTTATAGACTTCTTACATTTAATAGACAATAATTGTGCTGTGTTAATATAGAATAATTTATTGTGGGCGAATAACAGCAAAAAAATACCGTGTTCCTGTGTGCGTGTGTAACATATTCGGGTGTCAAAGTAGTTATCTTTGTCGCCGTCGCTCTTAGTTTGTGCACACAAAAAATTTCGTCGGGCCATTCGCCGTGGTCGAGGAAAATAGTTTCGCCGTCGCCCTTAGCATGTTTACAGCATAATGCTGTAAACATGCTAAGGGCGACGGCGAAACTATTTTCCCCGGCGACTGTCAAAAACGAATAGAACACACGGCTTATATATGAAAGCGCACAGTCTGCAGACGACTGCGACGGCGACGCCGCCGAGCGTGGCTACTGAATCAATCTAATTTCTATTTCGTAGCCGTCGCCTGTCAAAGTTGCATGAGTGCTGTGGCATGGATTTGTGTTGCTATTCTCGTGTGTTCCTGTGGGCGTGTGTAGTATATGCGTCTGTCCAAGATGATTATTCCGGTGTGTGTTTTTAATTTGTGTCGCCGTCGCTCATAGAGTGTGCACACAACTAATTTTGTAGGGCCATTCGCCGTGGCCGAGAAAAACAGTTTCGCCGTCGCCCTGAGCATGTTTACAGCGTCATCCAGTGTTGGTGGCTCTATGGTGATATTATCTTGAGGGATTGCAAATGCCTCCGTCTGTGGATCCTCGTTTACTGTGCGGGTCGGATTCTATAGGTTTTGAAAATATCAAGTCTACTAATAACTACTACTACTATCTAGCCCACTAATAATATATCAATATGTTTAAATTTGATAGTCCTGAAAAATTAAATAATGAATTATGCTAAATTTATTTTATATGATTTTTATTTCAATATTAGCTGCGTTCCTTTACATATAATTTTTACTTATTTTCACTCGTGAGTACTCGCAACTACTTTTGCTCTAACATACGAGTAAATGAACCTGTACCTGTAGTTACTGAATTGCAATCCGCTACACCAAAATCGCCATTTGGGGACTATTTCATATTATTTTCCATTACTGAAAAGCGCATATTTTGCTGGTGTTTAACTGTTTCTTCATAAAAACATCTATAAATTAAATTTCAGTGGTAATTATCTAAAACCATTATCTTTGATTTAACTTTAAACAATTTACCGTATTAAGTTTCATTATGTTGTAAATTCTCCTAGTTATAATTTTTTATTTGTATAAGTATATGTAACTGAAATAATGTCAAAAATTTTATCAACAAGCTGGTGTTCCTTTTCTGTTTTACTCACAAGTACTAAAAAGTAGAAAATGCATATATTAAAACAAATTAATACCAGATTCTTCTTGGTTGCCAATTTAATTTATAAATATGTTTCACTTATGGTGCTGGAAGTCTTAGTTTTCGCATTCTGTCCATCTCTTTCATTGCATCCTCATTGCACGGTGCTTTGTCAGTGAGTTTTGAGCAATCAAGCTCCTCTATTCTTAACCCTTCCAATATTCTGACACAACTTAATGCGACATATGCCTGTCCTTTAGCAAATAATGCTGTTCCTAGGTGTACAAAAGCTTGGTCACTGTACATCCCTGCAGACTGTGCAGGCCCAGCACAGTATTATTGGTAGCTGTGTTCGTTCGATTGTTCCAAAGTTTCGGAGTGCCGGAAACTGTTTTGATTTCGACTTGATTAAATGAATTCCATCTCTGCCAAAGTTAATACCAACAGATGGAATGTCGCTATCGTTCATCTGATCACGACGGAATAAAGGCCAATGAATTTCGGAGATATTGCCCATTGCACCATTCACAAATCCTTGCTGTATGTTAATATTTAAGCGAAGCATCACTCTCGCTCGTTGAAAATGCCCAATTTCTTTTGTAATCCTCCAGTCTTGTTTATATCGCCTGACACAATGTTGTCCGTCGGCATTTCTTGTCGCATTCACGGGCTAAGCCCGAATTCAGAAAATTCGCACTCCTTGGGCTCGATATCGTTCAAGGACAGGTGTGTTGTGTACATCAACTTGTGCACGAGTTGGACAGACAGAAATCGCCAGATGCCTCTATCAACATTTTTGACATCAGTAGAGCAAAATGTGGGCCGTCAATTCACCCACGTGTAGAGCATTCAGAAGATCGGCAAATGTTGTGTCGCCTTGTTGTCGCATGTTCTCCGTCAACTCCACAAGGCTGAAGAGAGAGTTAATTGCTGGAATAAATCTTGTAGGCTGGTGGAATGCCTGAGTTCCTCGGTTAGGTGGCAACTGGAAGAAATCTCCAAAAACCATAATGTTGGTACCACCAAATGCTCCATTTTCCTTTTTTCAGTTCTAGCAATTTCAAATCGATCATGCACAACATTTTGTATAAAACCAAGGAAATCTCATCAATAAACAGGAATTCGATGTACTTCCACTGATTTCGCAAGACCTTCAAATAGTTACCAGTAAGCGGAGCCAAATATCTTACCATTTTTCCGTTTTTCTCAACTGGTAATTTCAGTAATGTGTGATGCGTTGTTCCACCAACAAGTCGTGCTGCTACACCGGTCAAGGCGCCAATTTGAAATGCTTTCTTACCATAGCAGCGATAGACCTGTTCTATTAGTGCCTAGAATGCGAATGTTTTGCCAACTCCAGCACCTCCGGTGACAAACATTCTGATGCTACTCAGACTTACATTAATTTGGTCCTCGATTCTGCTAGTAATTTGGAACTGTTCGTTTGTCATATCCTGTTCAGTAACTTCATCTTCAAGTTCTGCCTCAACAATTTCTTCTGGATTTTCAAGAAGATTGAAAGCATGTGCTTGATTGAATGCAATGTCAAGTTGTCTGTCCCTTGACCGATGTATTTGGCACTCGTACAATAGCTGGAACCATTCTAATTACCATTTTAGTGTTGTTTGCCAGTTTTGAAGATAATGGTAATCCGCCATCTTGAGACGGCCGCGATGGATCTAACGACATAACTTATTGTATTCTACTTATCATACCCTTTCATTTGATACCCAAGTCGAGGGGATTGTGAACAAAATGATAATCCGCCCTCTTGAGACGGCCGCCATGGATCTAACGGTATATTGAGTATACTATATCTCTTATTGTATTCTACTTATCATACCCTTTCATGTGATACCAATGTCCAGGGGGTTGTGAAGAAAACGGTAATCTGCTCTCTTGAGACGGCCGCCATGGATCTAACGGTATATTGAGTATATTGTATTGGTTATTGAATTGTACTTACAATACCCTTTCATTTGATTGCCATGTCGAGGGTGTTGTGAAGAAAATGGTAATCTGCCTGTTGCGGATGATCTACCTAAAAATTTCACAGACATTAAAATGAATTTTAAATAATAAATATAACCCCCTGGTAACCCCGAAAACACTCCAGCCACTTCTTCACATCCAAAAATTTCACTGCTGGTCACTAAGCCATCCTAAAATCCATAAATAAAGATGTATTAAACATAAAATAATAAATTTCGCCTTACCTCGTTTATCATAACAAACCTACTGTCAAAAAAGGGATAGCTGATAACTACATACAGAAAGGCTGCAACACAACCAGAAAATTTTGATCACAGCGGCACCGGCTTCAGTGCCCCCACCAGCTTCTATTATGAAGCACAGAATAAATATCGCAGCGCGTTGATCGGAAAATTCAGATCAGACTTGATCTTCATAGCACTCTGAGCTGGAAGATTCGCCGCATTGAAGCACTCAGCTGATCTCAACTCTTGGTCTCCATAGCGCTTTGAACTTGGAGAATATCGCTTTATCAAGGCAAAATTAAACTTGATCTTCATTGCACATTGAGCATGAAGAATTGCTGCTCTGAGGCAACCGATTGATTTCAACTCTTGGTCTCCATAGCGCTTTGAACTTGGAGGATATCAACATCTTCAATTCCATCCCAACCTTTAGCATTGTCACAGTGCGACAGCATCCCATCCGAAGGTTACATTGAGGCCTATCCACAAATGCAATTATCCCTTGAACTTGACCAAACTCATATTTCATAATAACTTATCAATTTCGGTTCCAGACGAAATTATTAATCTACCACATAGGCGCAGCTAAAGGACGCGACGCAGCAATACGCAGCAAAACTTGGAGCAAATCTATCAGTCGAAACTAGTAGTCGAATTAGACATCAGACGTCGAATTGGATTTTTAACCGACTTCAAAAAAGGAGGAGGTTATCAATTCGACGCGTAGGTATTTTTTGGTCCTGTTCACGCATAACTTTGTAACGCAATGACTTTTTTGCTTTTTTTCTTTTTTGTTTGAAAGGGTAGTTTCCCACGGTGGTCCCGTACAATTTTTTTTAAATTCTGATAAAGGAGTTCGAAGGTAGGCGTAAAAAACTGGTAAAATTAGTACACCTTGAACGGATAGAAGTATTTTCAAAGGCAGCGAACAAATTACTTTATTGTCTCGTGCTCGGGAAGAGGCCGGTGGATGAATCGGCAAAGGCGTTGTCCTGCAAATAAAAATTGCGGGTTCAAACCCCGGAGGGTAGTCCGACTTTTTTTCTTTTTTTCTCTTTCTAAAATCCATTCTGATTGGATTAATGTTGTAAAGAATTACAAACTCTTCGGTGAGAAATTTCATGCATACTCTGCTCATGCAGACTGTAAGACAGTATTCCTTTGGAATGAAAATTCTATTTAAAGCAGTTTCTGAAAAGCTTTATTTACGTATTTAGCCATCTTGTTGTAAGGCGCCCGTTACACGATAGGTTTTGCTGTCAGTTTTTCCACAGTTTTGCCTACGACTGACGGAAAACCTAACGTCTAAGGTGTTGACTGACGTAATCCTCCGTATATTTTGATTTCCATTAATCATCACTGGTGGAATTGATTGCCGCTTGTATGAACGTGTAATGGCCGCCTAACAATCTCCCGTAGCACATCGACTGAGAGGCTTGCCTCTCGTCCTGGAGGTTGCAAGTTCGATTCTTTGACCTGGAGCAATTTTTTTTTCAATCGACACAATAAATATTTCTTTTTAATTTCCTTTGGGGAATTTTGTTTCATATTAAATAAGTTTTTTTTTAAATTGCTCCGAAAATACGCAAATTCATTACTGCAAAAACTATTTAGCTACTGCCTTAATTCTTTTCAACGGCGCGCGGCTGAGTGTCATACTTCTCGTAATAAATAATTTTTTTTATATTGCCCCCGAAAAAAAATTAACGGACTAAAAAGTACGAAATAAAATAAATTTTTAAAAACCGACTTCAGAAAAACCAAAAATAATGCACAAAAAACCAAAAATAATGCACAAAAAAAACAATGCACAAAAAACCAAAAATAATGCACAAAAAAGGATAAAATAATTGTTTGAAATTCTTTACAACATTAATCCAATCAGAATGGATTTAATAAGAAGAATCACTTTTGAAGACGGTGCCAGGTAGTAGTTGACTTTCATTGCATTAACTATTGCTGCGAAAATTGTATTCATTTCTTTGTTAGCCTTATGCCCTTAATACATCACCCCGAAAACAGGTGTTGGCACCGTCTTCAAAAGTGATTCTTCTTATTAAATCCATTCTGATTGGATTAATGTTGTAAAGAATTTCAAACAATTATTTTATCCTTTTTTGTGCATTATTTTTGGTTTTTTGTGCATTGTTTTTTTTGTGCATTATTTTTGGTTTTTTGTGCATTATTTTTGGTTTTTCTGAAGTCGGTTTTTTTATATAACGAATAAAGCAAGAAGAAGAGGAGTTGTGCTTTACATTATAGAGGCGTAACCATCGGGACTCATTAAATCAAATGTTATAACCGAATTGAATCAAGAAATCAACATAGAATTATTTTGTAAACTAAAAGTAGTATTTTTTGAATGTGATGAAGTTGAATTTAATGAATTTGAAGTGTTAATAATTTTAAGACTGAATTAAAAAAAATAAAGAAATTTTGTTTGAACTATATTGGACTCGTGCACGTTATTTTCAGAGTGAACAATAAACATTTTGGTCCTTCGAACCGGATATCGGCAAAAGTGTAACTATATACAATAATAATCAGTGATTTTAACGTGACTCAGAGACCTGCAGGCAGTGACGATATCAAGGATTAAAAACTAATTGTGTTTATTATCAGGACTTGTAATTTCTTGATTCTAATTACGGTGATTACTATTTAAAGGAAAACTTTCGCGCTTTTGAACCTCCCCGTTATACGTCCACATCAACTATGGACACAATTCTAAAGAAGCAGGAATTACTGATTGAAGAGCTTCACAATTCAATTAGAAATTATGGAAAGGACTCGAAAACGAGAAAAACACTCCCGTACCTTAAAAGGCGTTGTGATCGCATAAACTCATTATGGGATCAAATCTCAAATAACCATAAGGCCATTTTAGACGCTGCGGTTGGAGCTACCCCGATTGAAGCCGTAACAGAATACATATCAGAGCAATCATTCCCAGAAGCTGAGGAGATATATTTCCTTCACATAAGCGAAGTAGAGGACTTAATAGCATCACGAGAATCTTCTAAAGGCAGCATCCCTGCAGAAAGTGATAGGCCAGCTTGTCTTCCCGGATCGAGTCAAAATGTTCCCTCCATATCTAACGTAGAAAGTACCTCTTTAAAGCTCCCTCGAATATCACTACCTAATTTTTCCGGAGATTATACAGAATGGGCCTCATTTCATGACCTGTTTATGGCACTTATACACTGTTAAAAATATTCGGCTAGTCCTGTTAAATTTAGCAAGAAGCGGTACGCATACACATACTAAAATCAATGCTAGTCAGTCTCGCGCTGATACTCAACAACCGAAGACGTCGCATGCAAACCCGCTTGATATTATCGAAATAAAGACTAATTTATTTTTTAATCGATTGTGTTCTTATTTTCTAACCCGTTCCCGGTCTAACATTCTCTCAACGGTCAGCTTTTTCGACATTGGTGCCGAAACCCGGGAAAAACGAAACGGCGGGTTAAAAAAAAAGAATCAATTAATTAAAGAACGTAATCATTAACGGTCTCGTAATAAAAACATGGATTTTGCTAATCGTGCGATCTATCGCGGCCAGGTTACGAAAATCGTAAACAATGTGTCGGAATATTTGCAATTGCAAGACGCACAAGTGAACGCGCAAAATCTCGCAAAATTCGATGAGATCGAAGAAAATTTAACGGTCTTATTAGAACGTTTAACGGCAGCTAGAGAAAGCCTTAATAAGGCCAACGAAAAAATTCGCACGAGTCTCAAGTCCGAGGATTATGAAGCTGAATGTCAGGCAATGGCAGATTATGATGATAAAGCTGTAGCAGCCATCGCCCGTCTTAATCAACGCCTCAAGAAGTTACAACAAATTCAGCAGCGATCGGAACCATCATCATCTAACTGCTTGAAATCGAACGAAAGGAGCAAAGATTCCGTAAAACTACCTAAAATCGGTTTGAGAAAATTTTCAGGTAAAATTGAAGAATGGCTTCCGTTTTGGGAACAATTCCGGACAATGGTCCATGGAAACCGAGATTTAAGTGCATCGGAGAAATTTAATTACCTAGAATCTGTTTTAACGGGTAAGGCAGCAGATTCTGTAGCTGGATATACTCCTACCGAAGGTTGTTACGATGCAGCGATCGCAAGCTTGCTTGAAGAGTATGGGGATACGGAGAAAATAATCGATAAAACTATGCAAGTATTAATGTCCCTCCGTACAGTAACTTCTCGACATGACACTTCGGCATTACGACAACTTTATAATACGGTAACGGCAAGTACTCGATCTCTCACCGCTCTTGGAGTACCATCATACAATTATTCGGTCATGTTGAAGTCTGTATTACTGAAATGTATGCCGAAGGAATTAGTCATAGACTTCCACCGTTCACACACAAATTCCGACCAAAACAAAGGAGAAAATAATTCCACGGAGGTCGATGACCCCAACTCAGCTGTCTCCAGTGATAGCTCCCTCGATAACAAAGGCGATAAAAGACTGGAAAATATTTTGCAATTTTTAAAACGAGAAGTGGAGTCTTTAGAAAGAACCTATGCATCTGGACAAATGAAATTACCAAAACATGAAAAAACGAACGTAAACAAATTTTCACATAGCACAGTGGCCGGTCTGTTATCTCCGAGTGAAATTAAAGGTTGTTGTTTTTGTAGTTCGGTTAGCCATTTCTCTGCAAATTGTGACTCAAAAATGTCTATAGCGAAGCGCAAAGAAATATTGAAACAACAAGGACGTTGTTTTAGATGTACACGACTAGGTCATAATTCAAGAACGTGTAAAGTATATGTTCGGTTTAGTAAATGCAATCGCAACCACGCAACGGCGATTTGTGACCCAGAATTTAAAGGAAAGCTTTCTTCTCCAACGCAGTTATTGAATAAAGAAGGAAATGTGCAGCCTTCAACAATGTTAACAACCAACTTGTATTCTAGTTCTGAATTTAATTCTTCGACTGTTTACTTGCAGACAGCCTGTGCTCTAATTTCTAGTTTCCAAAGATCACCGTCTCTGTTGGTGCGAGTTGTGTTTGATGGTGGTAGCCAAAGAACGTATATTCGCGAGAGTGTTGCAAAGCAGCTTAATTTAAAGCCAGTTGACACTGTGAAAATCTGCATATTACCCTTCGGCTCAGTTAAAAAAGGTGAAGCTAAAATATTCCAACGTGTCAAAGTTTTGTTGAAAAGCCAGTTTAATGAAAAATGCACTACTATCCTAGCTATTGTAGTACCGGAAATTTGTATGGATGTTCTACCTGCCCCGAATGGAAATTCTTCCTTGTTTAAAAAATTTCTTTTAGCGGACAATCCTATAATAAGCGCTCCTAATTCCGGAATTAGTGTGTTAGTGGGTGCGGATAGCTATTGGCGAGTCGTTTTACAGGAGTCGGAACGATTGACTCCTCAACTGACAGCGATCAACACAATCTTGGGTTGGACAATACAAGGCAGTATGAGTGATTTTAAAGGTGTAGAAAACGTAAATGTAACGGCTATATCCACAACGCTCCAGGTGAGTGCATTAATAGATAATGATGTTGACCAGGATCTTAATGAGAGTTCAAAGCGATTCTGGGACCTCGAGTCATTAGGAATAACAAGTGAAGACAATGATAATTGCACTAAGTATGACATAGACAGCCATATTAAAAAGTGTAAAGAACGATACGAAGCTTCACTGTTATGGAAAAATGTTAATACTCCTTTGGACAACTACCGCAGCGGCGCCTTGGTTCGTTTTAACAATTTATTTCGCAAGTTATCCAGAGAACCAAGTAAGCTTTTAGATTATGATCGTGCAATGTGGGATTACATCGATGGGAGTGTAGCAGAACGAGTTATTCCTATCAAGGAGACTGGTTTCAATCAATCTATGGCTTCAACGTATTACATGCCTCATCGACCAGTGTATAGAGAGGATAAGGCGACCACAAAGCTGAGGATAGTGTTCGATGCTTCTGCGAGATCTAGCATGAATTTATCGCTGAACGATCATTTATCGGCTGGTCCAAATTTGTTGCCAGATATATTAACAGTTCTGTTGAATTTTCGTTTAGGACTCATTGGACTAGTGGCAGACATTGAAAAGGCCTTCCTTCAGATATCATTGTCGGAGCGAGATCGAGACACACACAGATTTTTTTGGTTTGCGAATAAATTAGATGGATTAGACAACATTCCAGCATGCGTTGAATATCGGATGACTCGAGTAACTTTTGGTGTGACTTGCAGTCCGTATCTACTTTGCGCTACTCTACGTAAACATTTTGAGGAAGAAACGACTTCTTATCCAACGACCTGTGAGCTACTAAAGACATCTTTCTACATGGACGATTTGGTAACCAGTGTTAACGATGAACGAATTGCTACGGATGTTTATGGAGAGACATGTGAAATTCTAAAACGTGCTTCTATGCGAATACGAAAATGGAACTCGAACAGTAGAGAAATTAGAGCAGTGTTTTCGGAAAGCGGTGATTGTGTTGACATTCAAAAGGTACTTGGGCTACTTTGGTACTGTCAAACGGATGAGTTGGCTGTAGATCATCAATTCGAAATACCACCAGTAACAAACGTAACGAAACGCATCGTGCTACAATTAATAGCTAGAATATTCGATCCTTTAGGTATGGTTGGACCGTTTATAGTTAAATTAAAGATTATATTTCAGGATATATGGCGATTAAAAATGGAGTGGGATGATAAACTTCCTAAAGATTTGCTAACTACTTGGAACAAATGTATGTCACAAATGCCACTTCTGCGAGATGTTAACTTGTTGCGATGCGTGTTTTCATCAGCTGAACGAACGAACGAACAATTACATATTTTTGCAGATGCTAGCCTTCATGCATATGGTGCTGTAGCGTATATAAGGAGCGTTAACGCCGACGGTGAAATCATTGTTCGATATATATGTTCTAAAAACCGTCTTGCGCCGCTAAAATTGAATGGAAGCAAGGACCTGACTCTGCCTAAGCTGGAATTAACTGCTGCTCTTATCGCTGCCCGACTATCATCATATATCCGAGATAATTTAAAGGCTAATTTTAATTCTTTATATTTATGGTCTGACTCTAAGATAGCTCTCTACTGGATAAAAGGAAGTAACCAAAAGGTTCAACCCTATGTGGTGAATCGAGTGCGAGAGATACAAAGCTTGACTGATAAATGTCAATGGAGGCATTGTCCTGGAGCCGAAAATCCTGCGGATCTACTTACCAGAGGAATATTTATCCAACAGCTACTGAACTCCCCCGAATGGTTTAATGGGCCACGATGGCTGTCAGATGTATCAGATAATTGGCCTGAAATATGCACTGATTTTGGCAATGAAATAAATATTTTGTGCTTGCAGGTGGCTGAATCTAGACCAACTTATTCATCAGAGCTTTTGAAGGTTAGTGATTTTAGCAATTATGGACGTTTACTTCGCATAACCGCCTATGTATTACGATTTTTAAATGCATTCAAAATTGCCTCAAGCTACCAAGGTTATATTCGCTATACGAACGGTCAAGAAACTACTCAAGGAGGTGAACGTGAACGAAAACGCTTATCAGCGAAGCATATACTTAATGCCGAGATATTCTACATCAGGGTTGCTCAAGACGAAATTTATCATGATGAGATCCAAGCTTTGCGTAAAGGTAAACCAATACCATCCTCTTCAAAGATCCTAAAGCTGAATCCCATGCTGGATGAAGATAGTGTTCTTCGTCTTGGAAGTCGTCTTGAACATGCTGAGTTTGAACTCAGTACAGCTTATCCCATTATTCTGCCAAAAGCAGCGGATATAACGACAAAAATAATAGAGCATGCTCACGAACGCGTACTTCATGGAGGTGTAAATGCTGTTTTAACGAAACTACGAGAGAAGTTCTGGGTGATAAAGGCCCGCCAACGTGTAAAAACGATTATTAGCCGGTGTAAGATTTGCCATCGTCTGAGAGGAAAACCTGCTTCGCAGCCTTTTGCGCCATTACCGCGAAGTAGATTAACTTCTTCACGTCCCTTTGAAACAACTGGTGTGGACTTTGCGGGGCCTCTTTTTGTGAAAATTCCTACAGATGGAGATAAATTAAATAAAGTATATATATTACTCCTAACATGTGCCACCACTCGTGCTATTCATTTGGAGCTGGTGCCTAATCTAACGAGCGATTCCTGTTTGCTGGCCCTTCGCCGCTTCATTTCGCGACGAGGTGCCCCTAACACATTTATTTCGGATAACGCTAAGACATTCAAACGAGCTGCATTAGAGTTACGCCAACTTGGTGATATAATAGAATCCGATGCCCTTCAAAATTATATTGCAAATAGAAGAATAGGATGGAATTTTATTGTTGAACGCGCGGCATGGTGGGGCGGTTTCTATGAAAGACTAGTGAAGAGTGTCAAGGATATCCTAAAGGCAACCATTCGTCGTGCGACGTTAACTTTCGAGCAACTAGAAACATTTTTAACGGAAGCAGAATCAACTATAAACGCTCGCCCCTTGACATACATCTCGGATGATCCCTTGGATTTGTCACCTTTAACGCCAGCTCATTTTCTGACGGGTTGTCTTCCATCAACTCTCCCTTCGAGTCTTTCGCGCACTTCAACGGATATACAGTCTTCGTGGAAATTTCGCTTCCAAAGCATTTGCAAGTTTCAAAAACGCTTTTACAATGAATATCTGCAACAACTTAGATCAGCTCACAACATAGTTCAACATCCTTCAGTGAACATAAAGGTCGGAGATGTAGTCACCGTTTACGAAAAAACAACGCCGAGATTTTTTTGGAAGATGGCTATAGTCGAGACGGTGTATCCAGGACGTGATGGCAAGGTACGGGCTTGTGAAATACGTTTTCAAAATGGATCCCGACTGCGTAGACCAGTCCAGCTTTTGTACCCCCTCGAAGTGAAGTAAGCCGAATCAACGAACACGTTTGCGGCCCGCCGGAGGATGTTAAAAATATTCGGCTAGTCCTGTTAAATTTAGCAAGAAGCGGTACGCATACACATACTAAAATCAATGCTAGTCAGTCTCGCGCTGATACTCAACAACCGAAGACGTCGCATGCAAACCCGCTTGATATTATCGAAATAAAGACTAATTTATTTTTTAATCGATTGTGTTCTTATTTTCTAACCCGTTCCCGGTCTAACATTCTCTCAACGGTCAGCTTTTTCGACATACACAACAAGAAAAATCTAACCAATGCTGAAAAATTACATTATTTGAAGGCAAGTACCCACGGTGAAGCGGAACGACTTATTCAGGGCTTCGCAATCACTGATAGTAATTACGAAATTGCTTGGAAAACTCTACAAGATCGTTTTAACAACAAACGTATGATCGTGAACGCTCAACTAGACAAGTTGTTCAACCAAACGCAAAGTGTCGAAACCGCCCTCTCCATGAAAGGATTACTCGACACGACAGCTGAAAGTATTCAGACCTTATTAAATCTAAATTTATCAGATTTATCAGATATCATACTAGTCTACATAGTGACCAAGAAATTGTCTAAGGATACCTTGCAACTCTGGGAACAGCAAATTGCCAATGATAACAAACTGCCTTCTTTTGCAACCCTAAAACAATTCTTAGAAATTCGCTTCCGCACTTTGGAGGCAGTCGAATCTTCGAAACCCAAAGTTACCAAGTTCGCGACACCATCAAAACCATCACCAAGGATACATTCGTTCGTCACAGGACATCAATATGTTTGTGGAGTATGTGGACAGGATCACCAGTTGAGAAAATGTTCCATCTTCATAAATTCGACATTAGCGGAAAAAAACGAAATAATACGCAAAAACGGATTATACATCAACTGTTTGGGACGTGGACATAGGGTAACAAATTGTCCCAGTAAATTTTCGTGTATCCATTGTAAGAAACGTCATCATACTCTGTTGCATACTGTCGACAGGCCAATAACCTCCAACCGAAATCTCCCACAGAACATCACAACGAAATCAGAGGACACAGCATCCTCTCCACCATCTATGCAAACCACAGCCACATTAAATGCTCTGCATTCATCAACATGTACAGAAGTTCTTCTCTCTACTGCACTAATAACCTTATTAGGGGCAAAAGGAGTACGAAAGACCTTTAGAGCAGTCGTCGACCCAGGCTCCCAATCGTCCTTCCTGTCAGAGTATGCCGTACAAACACTCGCACTTCGAAAGAAATCAGTCATGGCGAATATATCGGTTATAGGAGAATTCGAAGCTGGAATTTCCCGGTCAATGGTGGAAACGGCCCTGCTTATTCAGCTTGGAGAGAATGTGTTGAATCTACAAGCCTTTGCCTTGAAGACTTTAACATCCTTCTTGCCATCAAAATCCTTTGCACCCGTCGATTGGAAACATATTGAAGGGATAACATTGGCTGACCCTACCTTTAACCAACCAGGACGAATCGATGCGGTACTGGGAGCTGACATTTACGGATCCTTAATACTACCAGACATTCGAAAGGGCCTTCCAGGTCAACCAATCGCACAAGAAACCTTGTTAGGCTGGATATTAAACGGAAAAGTGTCAAGTAATACCGGTGAGCTCCCTTCACCCAAGACCTTTACGATTATGGCATCTCTAACTACTCTCAGTCAACAACTACAGCAATTTTGGGCGATTGAAGAGGCTCCCACCACGACAACTCTTAATCCAGATGATCAAAAATGTGAAACGATCTATCAGGAATCACACCAACGTCTCAAAGATGGTAGATATTGCGTGCGCTTACCTTTCATCAGTGAAGAACATAAACAGTCGCTAGGACGTTCTCGTGCAGCCGCAGTTGGAAGTTTCCTAAATCTTGAAAGGCGCTTCATGTCAAACCCAGATTTGAAGAACGAATATACCCAATGCATCAACGAGTACATCCAATTAAAACACATGGTTCCAGTAGCAAGCTCCGAAGACGAGACTAAAGTACAGCAAGGTGATTCTGTCTTTTATAACAGCTTTTACTTACCGCATCATGCCGTATATAAAGAGAGTACCTCCACCAGATTGCGGATCGTTTTCGACGCATCAAGGAAAACCAATTCCGGGCACTCTCTCAACGACGTATTGCTGACCGGCCCTACCCTCCAAAATGAAATTGTGTCAGTTCTCACTCGTTGGAGACAATTTAAATTTGTTCTAGTTGCAGATATTGTCAAAATGTATCGCCAAGTACTGATACATCCCGATGATATGAACTATCAACGAATTATATGGCGAGAATCTTCGTCAGACCCCTTGCAAGACTATTGTCTATCCACGGTAACCTTTGGGGTCACTTCCGCACCATATCTAGCAATACGCACGATTCAGCAGTTAGCCAACGACGAACGTGATTCCTATCCCCTAGCATCCCGAATCATATTAAACGACTTCTATGTGGATGATTTGTTCACTGGTGCCGATTCAGCTGCTGACGCAATAACGATCCATAAGGACGTGGACGAATTACTCCGTCACGGTGGATTTAAGCTTAAGAAGTGGCTTTCAAATGTCAACTCCATCCTATCTGTAATCCCCGAAGAAGATAGAGCAATGTCCGATCCCATAGATATCAATTTAGAACAAGGTGTCAAATCTTTGGGTGTGATGTGGTACCCGTCATCCGATACGTTTAGTTACAAAATCAACTTATCTCAAGAACAAAGCGCGATAAGCAAACGAGAACTGCTCTCAGAGATCGCCAAACTGTATGATCCACTAGGCAGGATTTCACCTGTGATAATTACTGCGAAAATCCTGATGCAATCTTTGTGGATCCTTGGCAATACATGGGACGAACCTGTGCCTTCAAAGATACAACACTCTTGGTCGATGATAAAGGCTCAACTGCCACTACTAGAACAACTTCGAATTCCGCGATGGTTTGGAACTACTCAACACTCCAGTGATGTTCAAATTCATGCATTTAGTGACGCCTCGCAGAATGCTTATGCGGCCGTGGTCTACCTTCGAATCTCTACCCCAGATAATGACGTCAAAACCCAGATCGTTACATCTAAGACAAAAGTCGCCCCGATTAAACAAGTATCCATACCAAGGTTAGAACTGTGCGGTGCAATGTTGGCCGCAAAACTAGTACGACACATTCGCAACATCCTTCAATCTAGCAATTTCGAAACTCACATGTGGACAGATTCGTCAATTGTCCTCTCGTGGCTAAAAGGACAACCAAGAAAGTGGGCTACCTTCGTAGCAAATCGTACAAGCGAAATCTTCACTTTAATAGGAAACGCACCGTGGCATCACGTTTCCTCGAAAGACAATCCTGCGGATCTCGCTTCCAGAGGAATCCTACCAAATGAACTGATCAATTCAACACAATGGTGGAACGGGCCTCATTGGCTAGTTAAAGATTCCAGTCACTGGCCCCAAGCACGTGACATCGCTGAAACGGAATTAGAAGCACGAAAACATATACATGGTTTACACACGGCGTACGCCGAGAACTCTTTTCTGCTCGAGCTCCTGAAAAGATTTTCCTCATTTTCCAAGTTAATACGAGTAACGGCTTATTGCCTTCGGACTGTCAAACGCCCCCGTCAAAAACATCGTTGGATGTCATCGCAAGAATTGGATGGGGCCACGAAATTTTGGTTGAAATTTCATCAACAGCTACATTTTCACAAAGATCTTCGCCATCTGGAACTCCACAACACTGTGCATCCGAAAAGCAAGCTTAAAAATCTGACGCCATTTACAGATGTCGACAAAATTTTAAGAGTTGGAGGTCGTCTTCACAACGCTCCTGTTAGTCATGATGAGCGTCATCCAATCATTCTAAGCAATTCATGCCATTTAAGCTCTCTCTTGATCACCCAATGTCATCACTCGTGTATGCATGGCGCAACGCAATTAACCTTGTCATTGTTACGCAAAAAATATTGGGTACTGGATGGACGAAATACTGTTCGCAGGCTGCTTCATAAGTGCGTGACCTGTTTTAGATTAAGAGCACAAACCAACACACAGTTAATGGGAAGCCTCCCAACACAAAGGGTTACGATTTCGAGACCATTTACACATACAGGAGTGGACTACTGCGGACCCATCAGTATCAAAACCAGCAAGAGAAGAGGAGCTCCTGCAACCAAAGGATACATTGCTCTATTCATTTGTTTATCAGTGAAAGCCATACATCTTGAACTCGTTAGTGAGCTAACCACACAGGCCTTTCTAGCAGCTCTTCATCGTTTCATCGCACGCAGAGGAAGATGTCAACATATTTATAGTGACTGTGGCACCAACTTTATTGGCGCGAATTCATATCTTAAAGAAGTACAAAGCAAACAGACTCAAATCGCCGACCATGCATCCCACGATGGCATTACTTGGCATTTTAATCCACCTCACTCGCCCCACTTTGGCGGGCTCTGGGAGGCGGGAGTTAAATCAACCAAGTACCAACTCAGACGAATACTAGGCAATGCAACGTTAACTTTTGAAGAGATGGCAACAACATTAATCCAGATTGAGGCATGCTTAAATTCACGGCCATTATGCCCACTAACCGAAGATTCGACAGACTTAAGTGCATTGACGCCAGGCCATTTTCTCATCGGCGACGCTCTATTAGCACCTCCGCAACAGGATTTATTGGACAGCAACCCCAATTATCGGAACCGCTGGCAATTAACCCAACAACTCGCACAGCATTTCTGGCAGAGATGGACTACCGAATATATAACGCGACTTCAACAACGTCCTAAATGGCTTAAACAACAACCTAATTTAAAATTAGGAGACCTAGTACTGGTTAAAGAAGACCGTCTGCCTCCATTACAATGGGCTTTAGGACGTGTTGTGAAGGTGTATCCAGGTGTTGACAACCTAGTGCGTGTAGTAGACGTCAAAACAAAGAACTCAATAACTCGACGACCAATTATAAAATTGGCCCCTCTTCCAATAAATGACGTCTGCCCAAGCGCAGCTTCATAATCTACAAAATTTTACCAACCAATATTATTAATCCAAAAGCGTCACTTCCGCCCAATAATCTTATACCCAAACCAATTAGGTCAGAATGAAAATCACAACACCAACTGCTAAAACATCTAAGAAGAACCGTTACAAAGGTACTCATGAAATTTAAAGCGGGAAGCCAGTCATCTCTAGAAAAGGACTACATACTGACGTGAATAAAGTTAAAATGGAATATTTGTGGATAGACGATGTTCCAAAGTTACCGAGAACTCCACCAAGGAAGAAAACCAGCAAACAATCTTTAATGGATTCCCTAAGGATTGATTCACCGCAACGACCAAAGGTACAAAGGCCGTTCGAAGCAGCCCCCGCAGGTCCGGAAATAAGGAAAAGAACCCAGCCGCAAAGGATTCCCACATCAAAACCCAACCTTCCGCCCAGGGATCCAAAGAGTACCACCAAACGCCGCATCACTCTAGATGAATATAGGACCCGCAAACTTCGACCACCAGCCAACTATATAATCAAGCCGGACCTATGGGAGAAAATTAAAGCACTCCCACTTCCTTGGAGTAAGATCCAACAAGTGAAAAAATCCTATCGCACTGATCTCGAAGGGGGAAAGCTGCGGTTCATTAAAACCAAAAATGCGAAAATAGTTGTGAAATTCCAACCTCAGTATCAAAACAAAGAAAAGCAATCAACAATAAATAATCAAAATAAGAATTAAAATATTGAGTTCTTTATTCCAAATAAACCCACAAAATAAGTACAAACAAAAAAAAAAAAACCCCACAAGCTGATTTTATTGAAGCCTTGAGGCTTCAAGGCGGGGGAGGATGTTGCGGATGATCTACCTAAAAATTTCACAGACATTAAAATGAATTTTAAATAATAAATATAACCCCCTGGTAACCCCGAAAACACTCCAGCCACTTCTTCACATCCAAAAATTTCACTGCTGGTCACTAAGCCATCCTAAAATCCATAAATAAAGATGTATTAAACATAAAATAATAAATTTCGCCTTACCTCGTTTATCATAACAAACCTACTGTCAAAAAAGGGATAGCTGATAACTACATACAGAAAGGCTGCAACACAACCAGAAAATTTTGATCACAGCGGCACCGGCTTCAGTGCCCCCACCAGCTTCTATTATGAAGCACAGAATAAAGGTCAAAACAGAATTGCGACTGCGACGGCGGACGGCGAACTCGGTCGTTTAGCGCAAATGTAAAACAACGTTGTATAACGAAATTACAACTGCAGCGGCACTGCGCCGCAAAATCGAAGTCGGCGTACAAAACATAATTTTTTTCAAACACAATTTTTGGATATGCAAAACGTCACGTCTCAATAAAAGTTGTGGTTGCAATTTCGTTATACATTAGCTGCTTCGTCCAAATATGACATAAATCGCAGTTGCAGTCGGCCGTCGCAGTCGCAATTCTGTTTTGAGCTTAAATATCGCAGCGCGTTGATCGGAAAATTCAGATCAGACTTGATCTTCATAGCACTCTGAGCTGGAAGATTCGCCGCATTGAAGCACTCAGCTGATCTCAACTCTTGGTCTCCATAGCGCTTTGAACTTGGAGAATATCGCTTTATCAAGGCAAAATTAAACTTGATCTTCATTGCACATTGAGCATGAAGAATTGCTGCTCTGAGGCAACCGATTGATTTCAACTCTTGGTCTCCATAGCGCTTTGAACTTGGAGGATATCAACATCTTCAATTCCATCCCAACCTTTAGCATTGTCACAGTGCGACAGCATCCCATCCGAAGGTTACATTGAGGCCTATCCACAAATGCAATTATCCCTTGAACTTGACCAAACTCATATTTCATAATAACTTATCAATTTCGGTTCCAGACGAAATTATTAATCTACCACATAGGCGCAGCTAAAGGACGCGACGCAGCAATACGCAGCAAAACTTGGAGCAAATCTATCAGTCGAAACTAGTAGTCGAATTAGACATCAGACGTCGAATTGGATTTTTATATAACGAATAAAGCAAGAAGAAGAGGAGTTGTGCTTTACATTATAGAGGCGTAACCATCGGGACTCATTAAATCAAATGTTATAACCGAATTGAATCAAGAAATCAACATAGAATTATTTTGTAAACTAAAAGTAGTATTTTTTGAATGTGATGAAGTTGAATTTAATGAATTTGAAGTGTTAATAATTTTAAGACTGAATTAAAAAAAATAAAGAAATTTTGTTTGAACTATATTGGACTCGTGCACGTTATTTTCAGAGTGAACAATAAACACTGCCTCTTAAGACGGCCGCCATGGATCTAACGGTATATTAAGTATTCTATATGGCTTATTGTATTCTACTTATACAGTGGCGTTCACTTAACTCGAAAACTGATAACAAGAAATATTGCTTAACACGAAACAAAAGTCCAGTCCCGGTCCGATAATGCGCTTTTCATACGAATTTGTTCTGATATGGCGAAACGCTCGACGCTTAACACAAATCGACGCTTAACATAAATTCCTTACAATTTTTAATACTTTTTCACCTAAACTTATGTTGAAAAAAATGCTTATAACTTCAAAAGTAAAGGCCGTAACATAAAAATTGTCTGGACATTATTCATAGGAAATACTCCAAGCTTCCTAATTTTGAAAAAAAGGTTAGGTTAACTACTCGAGAAAAACCGTAAATTTTACAATTTTAGATAGGTGGGAGTATTTTGCGTACACCGATACCTTATTCATGAAAATAAGTTATAGAGTTACAAAAATACAGGGTGATATGTAAAACCATAACAAAAAAAAAATCGAAAACGCCCTAGCGGCTAAACCGTTTTGATTTCCCCACCCCCACTCATACGATGTTTTGTTCGCCTAACCCAGTGGTCTCCAAACTTTTTTGATCGCGTACCCTTTGGACGAAAATATTCATTAATTGTACCCCCTAATTATATGAGAAGCATTATAGTATTCGCACCATATATGGGTACACGGACATACCATGTCACGGGTCTGCAAGGATACGGAGATACCGTTTCACGAGCCTACACGGGTTCCGCGTAATTTTTAGGAAGCATTAGCTGCGTTCCAAAATTCGAGCAAAGTTCTCGCAAGTAGTGAATTGTAAGTAGAAATTGTAGTTTTCCTCGTTCCACCTAACTTGAATGGTACAAAGAATTTATGGAATACACCTGACAGGAGCATTCGTAAGACAATATAACCCCGCATAAAGACCTTGAAAATGAACTCAAGCAGGAATGTAGAATGAATCCTAAGTATACTAAAAATTAGTAAATTCAATGCCGAACGGGCTTCTATCAGTGATTACAGTATAAGGAGGTCTAACTAAATACTAAGTTTAGTTTTTTAACGATATTTCTGAGTATTGAGTGTTATGGACGTTTTTAACTGTGAGATAGAAATAGGACCTTTTAGGAAATTTGAATTTTTTACTTGTTTGTTATTGTTTAATTCCATAATTGTTCGTTATTATTTTGAAAAAAATAAATGAAAAACTTAGTTATGTAAATTCTTATTTGGATTTGTTGAGAACTAGATGAAAAATACTACTTAATTCCTCTTACTCGTAAAGTGGACGATTTTCACTGTGAGTCACTGTTTAATGGAGTATTTCCATATTCTGACTAGTAATTCCATAATTCTTCTTTACATTCGTAAGCTTTCTTAAGCATGTCTCTGCTCGTTCCGCAAGCCCGTTCGAACGTGCATATCTTGGACTAACTGCAACTATTTTAATGTCTAATTTTTTCCCCAAACTACTTAAACTCAAAGCTATTAAAGGGCACATTATCTGGTATTATTTCTTTTGGCAAATAATGAATGGAAAACATTTCTTTCATAATTTGTATAATTGTTTTTGCCGTTTTATTTCTTAAACTTTTAATATCAATTTAGGTACCTACTTTGAAAAATAATCCATTATAACAAGGCAATCTTTTCTTTTGAACGTATACAAATATCTATGCCTAATGCCAGGTTTACATTTGCAAGTAATTTCATGAATGTAGCTTTCATGTGTCTCTACTTTCACGTAAGTTACGTTTCCACTACGCCAGTACTGTTATACAAGTAAGGGGGCATCCATAAATTACGTGAGGTGATTTTGGCGATTTTTCGACCCCCTTCCCCCTTGGTGAGATGTCGTGAGATTTGGCTCGACCCCCTCCTCCCCTCAATGTCACGTGAGATTTTTAAAATTTTAAAAAATTTGTAGGATTTACACTATTATGTGTATTTTTAGTGTAAATGCCTCTGTGCTTGATTGCGTTGGATTTATTTAAAAAAACATAATTTGTGTTGAAGAACAATACCACAAAATCATAACAGCACCAACTCGGCATGCACCCAATATAAACTACAATACCTGTGGATTACCATTTAGCAGGTGATTCTGCCTATCCTTTGGAAATCAACCTCATGGTGTCTTAGGGCCGATTCACAATGAACGCTTCAAGCCTCAAGCTTCATGCTTCAAATTTTTTTTCTATAGTTTCAAGTTCATTTGAAGCTTTGAATGTGAATCATTGTACATAAATCCTATAATCCTAAATTTTTGAAGCTTGAAGCTTGAGGCATGAAGCGTTCATTGTGAATCGGCCCTTACAGGGATAATAATTTCTTAACAAGAGAACAGAAAAATTTCAATTCTAGTTTGAGCTCAACTCGTGTATTTGTAGAGTAAGCATATGGAATATAAAAAAAAATTTAGAAATTTACAATGTATTGACATACGAAGGTTGACTTTGGCATCCACTGATTCGTTTTTAGAGAGTAACGGCTTGACTGTTTGAATAGTAATGGTAGAGCCATTTATGACTCTGGAGATATACAAACTTCGGAGCATTCTTCTATAGATGTCATCTTTGGTTAAAAAACCTCTGGCTGAATGACCCAGGGGTTTTATCCTGGAATGCGATTCGAAAGTCATGAAATTCGGAAATAAGAAAATGGTATCCTCCACCAATGCGAATTCGAATTAAATTTGTCCGCCTGTTATCAGATTTCATTCCGCGAGTAAAGCCATTGCGCATGCGCTGCATTTATTTGTTTGTTTTAAAATATTCTAAAAACTCTTTAAATATTCTTGAAACAATTTATTGTTCGCATCAAAATGTCAAATTAAGTTAATAAATGAAGTTGGTTGGCTAAAAATAATTTCTTTTCGAAGATTTATCAGGCATTGCTACTAGCTTCCGTTTGCTTCATACTTTCGTATCGCCTCAGAAAAGCGGAGTCTGAAGTCACAGCCAGCTTCTCAAATTGACGTTTGAGCCGCCTCTACATCAGGATACAGATTCAAGAAGTTCGGATCTGTTAGACTTCCATTCTTCACAACTCTCGATAATGATAATAAAAGGTTTTCAAAATCTATATTGGCCTCTAGTAGGTATGTCAGAGCAGATGGTCGTCGATTCAAAATTCGAGTCCTGTAAGATGCTTAGATAACTAATTATGTCGCCTGGTGCAAATGTCTGCTTTTTGTAGTGACAAGGCACCGCAGATAGCATGTGTTCTGACTGATGTGAAAAGAGCCGATTCTTAATATAATCTCTATGATTGCAGTAGGATTGGGTACATTATGCACTTGAGATACTTAGGAGGGTATTAGGTTCCAGGTTTTTCAATTGGGCTTCTAGGCCTTTTTGTTTTGTTTAAGCTTAGACCCCCACACTAGTTCATCGTAGGGTCGCAATCTGTCCAAAAATGGTCGTATAAGTCAATGAAACATTACTTTCGCAGTTGTTCCCAGACCATTGTATAAAATGATAAGAAATTTTCATCATACACTCTTCATTCCCAGATATTTAAATTATTTTCTTTCCTTTTTTTTGGATGTTGTATTTAAAACAGTGAACAAATACAGTGTAAACGGTAGTGCAAAATTTTTATTGTTCATCTGATACTGCACCATGATTTTCGTGAATGAAATCTAAGTGCCGGTCCAAAAAGACGATTTTAAAGATTTTCTCATTTACAGATATTGTACTTAAAATTGAAAAAAACAAAAAGATATTAAGAAATATTGCAAAAAAAATTACAGAAAAATCGAAAAATACCCATTTTGAGGGCTAAAACCCCCTAAAAAGTGGGCTTCTCAGGGCAGAAAATCGGTAGACTTTATAACCCCTTATTAAGAGGCCTAAAAAGAAGCTCTCTGCCAATTTTCAGCCTGTACCTTATTATTTCCGCTATATCGCTTTTTTCGGCTTAATTTACCTGTACTATTAATTTAACGCAGTTTTCTCGCGATTTTACACTGTTTCTTGCGGAAAAAAAATTACGTGATATTTGCGGAGACCCCCTCCCTCCCCCACGTGAGATTTGGTGAGATTCGGCTCGACCCCCTCCCCCCCTAAACACCTCACGTAATTTATGGACGCCCATAACTTGCGCAAGTTACTGTGAAAGTGAATGTTCTAGGCACTTTCGCTGTTATAAAATATATTATTTTGTAATAGTCTGAGAGCCGTTGCGTATGTAGGTTCTACTAGGGCTAAATAACCGTTAAATACTAGCGGCAGAAATTTTTGACCATTTGCAACCATTTGGGGGAGGAACGGCAGCTTCAGCTAGGGGTGATTGAGGAGGGTGCAAATGGACAAGAATTTCTGCCACTAGTATTTAGTGGTTATTTAGCCCTAGTAGAAGCTACATACGCAGCGACAGGATTTTTTTCAATTTTAACCCTTTTTTACCCCCCACCCCTATATACACAAGGGCCCAATCGCGGGCTAGGTATGGTGCATACGTTCTTAACTGCGTATCACACTATGTACATATAAGGAAATATCAACCTTAAGATAATGAAGTAGGTCTGGCAGGCCTGGGCTCTCGAACTTTTATGGAATACCTTTCAGTGTATACTCGGGTTGCCCGCCTTCAAAGTGGGCTGCCAAATTTTCTAACTATCTGAGGTTTGGCAACCATTTTTTTCCTAAAATTAGAAAGTCCAAGCTTTCATTTGGCGGTAAAATCATCCTTTAACTAATAAGCTAAGCAACTACACCAAAATTTAAAAATTCAAAAAATGGTTGCCTAGTGAGGTGACTTGCTGGGCACTGCGGGTCTCATGGCATTACTTCTACCTACATAAGTACTATCTTTTCCAATAATATATTTTCTTTAACCTATCAGGTGCCATTTTCAGCGGTCGGCACTTCGCCTATAAGGAGGCGTTTACATTTTCAGTTGTATTTGCAAGTAAAAGTGAAACGGAAAATGGCTCCAATAAAAAATCCAAAAAAAGGATCTATTTTGTTGCAAAACAAATTAATAGATTACATGAAGTGGATAATAAAAAAGAAGATGTAACACTGGCAACCCGGAAAGCACGGTACCGAAAGTAAAGGTGAAACCCCAATGTAGGCTTGGCTTGCTTGAACTTGGTGAACTTTTCAGGTACCACGTGCCAAAGCAAAACAAGCCCAACAAGCCAAAGCAAAACAAACCCAAATACCCGCTTTGCTTTAGTTACTTTACAGTTTGCTTTTCATGAGCACAGGAAATAGAAATAGTATACGAAAGAGCTAAGAGGTATGAATTTTGCGGAATTTTTCCTTTGGAATTGACATTATTGTTTCATAAAAAGAACAAGGATCGAATGTAAATATCTATTGTTGTGTAGAGTGATAAAGAAGCACAAATGGTTTATGGCATTAACTCTTCAAACATTTACGAGAAATTTGTTAAAATGGGATATAGAAATAGTTGTCTCAGAATAATTTTGAGCTTTTAAATATTTATAGTTAATGTTATTCCCAAAAAAATAATTTCTTTATGAAATAAATTTTCTCAAACCTCTACATACATTTATTTTTCTAAGCAAAATAAATATTAAACGAACGCGAAAGCATACAAAGCATCAAAAAATTGAACATTGGTCATTTCGAGCTTTGCTTTGGCGTTGCTTTGACTTTTAGTCCAGTCAATCGGTGTAAAAAACTGATGGTTTCGTAACATAATTGCGGAAGTTTTTTCCTCAACGGTTTTTTATGTTTTTTGGGGTGCTGAATCCGAATTTTAAGTTTGCTGCCTTGTAGGAGGTCGGCTTCACAACGAAAAACGCAAAAAACTACAAAATTTTCCCATTTTTTTCAGTATTTCGCTTATTTCTCGAAAACTATGCGTTTTTCGAAGATGACTACTATATACAAAATTAAAGAAGACAAAATTTCCTACAAAATGTACTAGTCAACTTTGATTTTCTGATGAGTAGTTTCGGCCCCATGCGCGCTGAAAAACAGTGATTTTTTGGCCTTTCTGCGAAAACGTAACAAACGCCCACTTCCACCCCCCACAACTCGAAAAATATACACCTTATGGACAAAAACCCTTATACCACGTGAAAGTACATTAAATTTCCTACAAGACAAGCCTCTAATATTTAATGGGGGGTGAGGGATCAAAGCGAAAATTATGAAAAATACCTTCTGCGACCAAAGGCTAAAACGACCCCTCCCACCTGTCTATCTCTCATCAGCGCTAAACCTTCGATGTATTGCGCTGAGATTGCTTTGAATGAAGTGATGTCAACATATGTTTGATAAAAAAAATAACAAAATATAATTAAAACGTACGTATAAGTGCGTTTTTTACGTGGGATTGGTGAGAGTCTTACATCCAGTGGCGTGGCGTGCTTTGAATTGTAGGGGATGCAATCTGGCAAAATTTGTATGGAAAAACTTCGTTCCGCGGATGCACGTTATATATTCAAAAGGAGTATTAATATTATCTATATTATCATGAATACATAAAATAAGTCTTCCATTGAAATTGCAGCAAGTGTGAGCTACTTTTGGAAGTTTTTGCTTTAAAAACAAGTCGAGAATAGCGGTTCGTTTAGTTGAGTGAATAAAGAAATTTGAGAAACATGTGATTGACTGAAAGAAGATTCGGCACTCACGAATCTTGTCACATGATTTCGATAAAACAAAATTTAAGCGATGGGCAAAGCAGTGTACAAGAAGAGAATTTGGAAGTTTCTTTAACTCTAACTTCACCTGCCTTAACTGAAGCTCCGTCATAGCAATTGTAACTTGGAACCACATGCGAAATTCTGCATAACATGAACTATATGTTCATGCAAACGAGCTGCTCTTCCATCATCGGAAATATTTTTAAAACTAATGAATGTTTCTTTCATGTCACCAGAGGAAGAAATGTATCTCAGAGTGTTTGACAGATCGACAGGAAATATCCGTGGTTTCATCACAAATAATTGCGAAAAACTCAGAAATTTAGATTTCAGAAGTAATTTTAATTTTTAGTAAGAGTGCAGGAAATAGCCATTATTAAATCATTTTGAATATTGTTTGATAATCCAGAAAATACTGAGGCTGATTTTTAAGTTCTGGATTATGTTTGGCCAAAAGTGAAATTAATTCATCATAATTTTCCCGATTAATAGAATCTTGGCCCTCGCGGTGTCCGCGAAAGGCTTGCTACTGACATGCCAAGTGGCAAACATCTATACAAATTTTAATAATTTTCCGGATCTTTTTAATTAACTCGTTTGTTCTCATAATTGAGGATTTATAATTAGTGTCTACTAGATTTTCAATCCTTTGTCTTGTACCGAATTTAGAAAGAGCTAAAACCGATTTTAAATGCTTGAACGGCTTTATGAAAATTATTTAAATCATTAAATCCCGAAGACCGCCAAACGTTCTTTTCATTGGAAAATAAAATGCAAGGCCAACAAAAATTTTTTTGCTTATTTGTAAGCCAATTCGCGCTATTGTATAATTTAATAAAAAAAGTAAAAAATTGCACGACCAGAACCTTATAATAACGAATAAATAATTAAACAATAAATAAATAGATAAAATTTTCTTTAACCCTTTCAAATAAGGAACAAATTTTTAATTTTTAATTTCAGTTTAAAATATTTTTAATTAATTAATTAACTTCATAAAAATATATTTTTCTCGTATATGAAGAAAAGAAATTAATAATAAATAAACACAAAAAAAATATATATAAAAATTTTGTTATTAATAAATAAAAATTACAGATAAAAAATTAAACGAATTGAAACTATTGATTTCAAAGTTACATATTTGATCCTCTCAAGTAACTGAAATTAATTAGGGTACGACCAAATATATGTATATATAATCTTAAACACATTGTTTTCATCGGGATCTTGGAAATGTGTATATAATCTGCAATGAAATTTATGAAATTGAAATAACTAATTTTAAATTTGAATCTTATATCTTCTCAATTTAGTGAAATCAAGTAGTTCACGACCAAAATGAGGTATACATATAGATTACTCCAAAAATTAAAGTTTATATTCACATTTTGAACACATAGAGATTTGACCACCTGAGTATAACACAAATAATTTGGATCTATATTTTCTTGATAAAAATTTTTTCTACGCAATTTTTTCTTTACATTACAAATTGTTTATATGATCTTTTTTAATTGTTTACAAAAAGAATTTTTGAAATATATTAAACTACCATCTTTAATAACAATATCCAAAATTATTTTATATATTCTTTTTTAGTCTCGATATTTTCTTTCAATTCAATGTAATCAAATTATTATATTTAGTCATTTTTAAATTTTGTTTCAATTAAGTAATCAAAAACATATTATCAGTATTACAAATTCAGTAAAAACTGGTCGTCCCGGTGATGTTTATCTTTCTATTGAATATCCTCACGAAATATATTATTAGGAGGAAATAATAATGTCACTTTTAATGTTATATAATTTTCTAATGTCAATTGACAGCTAACTTATCATTAACAAAAGTTAGATTAAAATTATTCATTGTAAGCCTCGTAAGCCTTGAAGTAATTAATGAGTAAGTACGTTTTATATTGATATACAATGTAATATCAGAGTATTGATTTTTTTTGTGGTGAGTTATTGGGTCCAAAAGTACCGCCGCCATTCGCTTGGCATATTGTACTATACCCCTCTAGGTCATATTTGTGGGTCAGAGCAGCTTCCCTAGGGGCTTGTCGCTTATAGTGTTGAATTGGACGTACATGAGGCAGTACATTTGTTCCTTGCACGATGTAAATTGTACTGAGGCCTCAATTTTTTTAAATGTCCCGGTTCACAAATAATGTCCTACTGGTATATGAGCGTGTAGCGTGTATCGAGATAAATAAAGCGAGGTGTGATTGTAAATTATCTAGTGGAATAGTATATTCTGTAACAAGTTTGGAATGATGCATATTCCGCACAAGTGGAAGTTTGGCGGTCCACGAGTGCGGAATATGCCATTCAAAACGTGTTGCAGACTATACTTTTTCTACGCCTCTAATTAGTTTTTATTAATATTTTGTAAAGAAAAACTTACCTTATGTAAAGCTAATGTCAAAAATATAATGTATAAGGCACAGCAATATAATTTAACGCTAAATAACATATTAGTAGGGAATGTTCATTCATAACAATTTTGTAATTTAATAATTTGTTAATAGATGGCCGCCGCAAAATTTATTAAAAAAATGCTATTATTTTCTGCAATTTAATAATTGAATAGTTTATTTAAAGCAAAAATTTTCTAGCGGAACATCATTGATTGTTTATTATTGATTGAAACAATCCTTTTCTTTCTTTAATTAATAAATCTTTTTTTTTCTTTAATTAATAAATCATATTCTTGGATTACGACGAACAGATGTCGCCAATAGTAGTCATTCCATAACAAGTGATGGAATGAATATTCCACACGGGTGTGGAATGGTGCTAATTCCGTAACTAAAAGTAATATCAGACTGCCTGTATTCTAACAGAGGCGTAGAAAAAAAACATTTCTTACTTCTTTTGCGGCAGTAAAATTTCCAATTTGAACTGCGGTGAGGTGAGATTGTAAGCACGAACTGGAGAGACACTTCTCACTTCTTTTGCGGCAGTAAAATAATCCAATTTAAACTGAGCCGTGGTGAGATTGTAAATACGAACTGGATGGAGAGACATTTCTTACCGAGGGAGTGAACTTCTTACATTTAATGAGGGAGTGAAATTATTACATTTATCGAGGGAGTGAAATTTTGTACTGGAGAGACATTTCTTACTTTTTTTGCGGTAGCAATATTTCCAACTTGAAATTTGTCGAGGTGGGATTGCAAAATATAAATATACGGCCACGGACAACTAATTAGAAATAGTTTCATACAAATTGCATGTATACAGTTTTTACGTTTTTATGGAGGATTCAAATTAAAGAATTTCCACCACCTCCTCTTAATTTTTTTTAAATATATAATGGTGGGCGTATTGAAGGAAATCGGATTGCTACATAAAAACATAAAAAATGTATAAATGCATTTTTTATGAAACTGTTTCTAATTAGTTGTCCGTGGCTGTATATTTTGGAGGCATAGATTTTTTGCTCTAAGGCAGTTTAATGCATTTTAGAATTAAACTTGTAAAAATGCCTTCATTGGTATTTATATTCTTTCTCTTTTTAATTTGCTTGGTTTTTTCATTTTGGCATTACAATAGCACCTCACCTCATTTCAAGTATGACACTGTACTGGCTCAAAAGAAAAAAGAGGCACCTCTTACAAACTCATTTTATAATGGTGTCCTACCCAACACTAGTCGCTTACACTTGACTGTTCAAGCTATTCATGCAGCCCTCGACACGATAACTTCACATCTTGGCTTGGCAGGCCCCATCATATTATCCCATCCCTTTCAGGACAGCTTCGAGTGGCCACCACGATTAGGTTATGATCGCACTTCCACCAGTCCGTCAGTTCTTCTTCTTATTTTCCTTTTAAAGAAGTTCCTCAAATACAATACAAATGCAATTAAAAAATATCAGTATGCTCTGCTGTGAATAGTATTATTTTTTGTTACTGAAAATGAATTTACAATAATTAGACTAGAAATTTATGAATATATGAACGTATTTTCTTGCCTATTATTTCCACACCACCCAAGAGGTAAATAGGAAGGTGCGTTTTTTTTAATGTGGTGTCCCCTGTAGGCCTACTCCACTTTAGTAAAAATTAAGTATGTAATAGTGATAAAATACAATACTTTGATTTTTATATACATAAACATAATTATGTATTATAAAAAACAGTAACAGTAGTAGATTATTAGATAATTACCTAACATTCTTAATAATTTAATATAAACGTATTATTTTTAAATTTAGCGATTATAGTACCTAAAATATATTTCGTGAGGATATTCAATAGAAAGATAAACATCACCGGGACGACCAGTTTTTACTGAATTTGTAATACTGATAATATGTTTTTGATTACTTAATTGAAACAAAATTTAAAAATGACTAAATATAATAATTTGATTACATTGAATTGAAAGAAAATATCGAGACTAAAAAAGAATATATAAAATAATTTTGGATATTGTTATTAAAGATGGTAGTTTAATATATTTCAAAAATTCTTTTTGTAAACAATTAAAAAAGATCATATAAACAATTTGTAATGTAAAGAAAAAATTGCGTAGAAAAAATTTTTATCAAGAAAATATAGATCCAAATTATTTGTGTTATACTCAGGTGGTCAAATCTCTATGTGTTCAAAATGTGAATATAAACTTTAATTTTTGGAGTAATCTATATGTATACCTCATTTTGGTCGTGAACTACTTGATTTCACTAAATTGAGAAGATATAAGATTCAAATTTAAAATTAGTTATTTCAATTTCATAAATTTCATTGCAGATTATATACACATTTCCAAGATCCCGATGAAAACAATGTGTTTAAGATTATATATACATATATTTGGTCGTACCCTAATTAATTTCAGTTACTTGAGAGGATCAAATATGTAACTTTGAAATCAATAGTTTCAATTCGTTTAATTTTTTATCTGTAATTTTTATTTATTAATAACAAAATTTTTATATATATTTTTTTTGTGTTTATTTATTATTAATTTCTTTTCTTCATATACGAGAAAAATATATTTTTATGAAGTTAATTAATTAATTAAAAATATTTTAAACTGAAATTAAAAATTAAAAATTTGTTCCTTATTTGAAAGGGTTAAAGAAAATTTTATCTATTTATTTATTGTTTAATTATTTATTCGTTATTATAAGGTTCTGGTCGTGCAATTTTTTACTTTTTTTAAAGTATTTTTGGGGAGTTTTATTTCATTTGTTTTTTTTTTTTGAGATGCTCTTCCTCGGATCTACTAGCGATAAGTATATCGTCTAGGTAGACATAAATGAAGTCTAAGTCTCTTGTGACTCATTCATAAACATCTGGAATGATTAGGATGCATTTCTTAAACCAAATGGCGTGCGAGTAAACTTCACACTCTAGTAAAAAAATGATAGACTGACCGCTCCAGGGGCCCTGTTTATATTGGGAAATGCCCATTATTTCCAGGATTCCAGTGTGGAATCGGAAATATATTATATTAATAAATTTTAAATTTTGATTTTAAAATGAATCTTGGGTCCTGGGCATTCCCTTTCCACTTCCGGAAAAAATCTCGGGGCTCGGGCTCGCCTGAATTTTGGGTTGCAAGGACCGGCTTGACAACCCTCGGCCACATTTTCGGAATTTCCGGAGTGGATAATTATAATAAATTAATTAGCCGTTGGAGCACGCCCTGTGTGCTGGTCAGTCCCTCCCGTACCCTTTCAGATTTCTAAATATGAAGTTCGGGAAGAAATCCTCATCCGAATGTGAAGGAGGAGAAGTGTCCTACTAATTAACAACCTAGGTAAGTCTTAGTTTATTGTAATTGTCGTGTGATGTCGGGCCAGTTGTTCCCAGCGTACCCGCTACCAAATTGGGTTCTTATTAGTGGAGAAGGCTTCCTGAACCCTGCAAAGAAATGATACCAACGAAAAGAAAATGAGTTATATGCATAAACTACTTTTTCTTTTCCTGTAATAAAAATATGCATGCATTTTTAGAATTTCTTGGCCAAACTTTATTTAATATTTTATCGTTTTGAATATAAGTCCAACCATTTTTTTCATTACGAGTCATGCAAACATACTGATTATTTTCTAGGAAAATGGCACTAATAATATGAAATACTACATCTAAAATAGTAATTTTAAAATTAGGTACTCCTTTTATATTAATCTTAGAAGTGTCATTTTGTTTTATTAGCTTTTCATTAAAAACATTAAGTTCAAAAATTAATAATTTATTGCACATTATAAATCTTTTTTTCATTATTCCATTAGTTATTGCATTATTACAATTTTTACACTCACTTTTAATTTTAATTGGATCAACAAAATTGAATTGAAAAATTGCATCCATAGAATATACTTTTAAAACAGGTACATCTATGGTAAGTATAATATCATTAATTTCTTTCACTGTACTTATATCACAAGAATCACATTTAGTTATTACAGCTATTTTATTTTGAAACAAATTTTTTAAAGGTTCAAAATTTATAATTAAAGAATTAAGGAAATTGAACAAGTTTCGTTTAGAACTCGGATCATATACTGGTCCTGCTGATTCTTTTAATTTTAATAAATCTTTTATTTGACCAGATCGGTATTCATTTAAAATAATTTTTAAAATGTTGTTTTTTGGTAAACTACTTATTTTATTTCTTATGATAGTACTATGAAAAAGTATTTGAACTGATACGTTAATATAACCATATACTTTCTCTCTATTCGGAAGTCCTTTTATAATCCAAGATTCGTAATTATCACTTTCTAAACAATTTTTTTGAGCTTCAAGTACTCTTTTAGGAACTGTCCAAATTCTATCTATTTGTTTACCACCACGATTTTCAGGCAGCTTATAAAGTTCAAGTTCTGGTTTGTAAGTTGTGCGAAGGCGATTGTATTCTACAATAGCATCTACATTAGCACAAATTTTATCTGGGTCATAATTTATCAAATGAAGTCCATCTAAAGTGGTAACTCTTGATAGGCTAACATAAATTTGACCACATGAAAAAATTTTCTCTCCAGCATCTACAAGAATGCTATCCAAACTTAAACCTTGGCTTTTATGAACAGTGATTGCATAACTTAAGATCAGTGGAAATTGTTCTCGAGTGACCGAAACACCTTTATTAATTTCAAATTTAACTTTAACACGATTGATAGCTGCAACAGTACCATTGTTGAGTTTAAGATTGATAGAATCTATCTCTCCATTAACTGACCTTGATACAGAATCTAATTTACATATTGTGCCATTTACAAGCCCTTTAGTAACATCAATATTCCTACGTATCATGACACTGGCACCAATTTTCACTTTTATAGCTTTTGCTAAACCAGCGGTTCGAGAAATTATTTCATCATTTTTTGACAATTTTTTTATAGCTTGATTTCTCAAATGATTGATTTGAGTGTCAACGACATCTTGGGCAAGCAAAAGTATTTCTTCATTATTATTTTTGCTTAACATTGCATTATTCAGAGAATTGCACATATCATTAGTTGGAAGTATGCAAACAGTATTAGCAGGTAGGTTATTTATTAAGTATTCAAAAAGTTCATTTCTCCGGTCGATAATATTTGAACTATTAAAGTTAATGCGTCTACTGTTTAAAATTGTAGTGTCTTTATTCAAAACTATTCCTAACCGAATATTTGCTAATATATCTTTAAAAGTATGATCATTTCTTTGGCGCATATTGATTCTTAGTTCGTCGAACTTGAATAAAGACCATAGATTGAATGTTCCTATAGATGGCACATACTTTACGAGCTGTCGCTTATATATTTTTTCAAAAACCTGACCTTCATTAACAGGTGGTAATTGTAGAAGATCTCCAAAGACCAATATGTGCTTTTGCCCAAAATACCCATCTTCACCAAAAGTATTAAAAATTTCCACTAACCTCAAGTGAAGATATAGTAAAGTAATGTTGGAAACCATTGATATTTCATCGATTATAATAACGGAAACATTTCTCAATTGATTTCTTATAAATTTAAGTTCATCATCACTTAATTGATAGTAAGCAGGAGTTCGTTCGTGCTCGATTGGTAGACGAAATAATCGATGAATCGTGAAACCATTAATATTAAATGCTGCTATTCCAGTAGGTGCTGCTAGGGTTCGAACGATACTCTCGATACTGAGTAGGTATCGATACTGTCGTCTTGAAAACCGATACTGAGCACTCGATACCAAGATCATGGTATCGTCAAGTACTACTCATTAAAAGTATCGAGTACTTTGTCAACCTACATACAGTGGGCAAACGCAAGAAATTTTAAACTGATGAATTTCTTTTTTCTGTTATATTTTTTTTTTAAATTTATTATTTATAATTTAAATAATAAAATTTTAATCAATAAAATTTGGTAACATAGTTTAGTCTTATATCTTCCTCAGTTGTAAAATTTCTTGGGTGTGCCAATAATTTTGACAGCCACTGTATGTACTACTGATAAACCGCAAAAATCGGAATATTCTTCAATCTTCAGAGATGTCGCTACATACAAGTTACGTTTATTTCTGAATGCAGCTTTAACCAGTAGCTGTTTTTAAAGGAGCATTTACATCGCAAACGCATTGTGGGAACCCAAAATGGAGCTCCTCTATCACACAGAAGTTTGTATTCTGTTCTACCAAAAATGTGAACATGCTCAATTTGCGTTTCCATCTTGGGCTGAAGATGAAAACGGGCCTTAGTCATGCCTTTGTTCATATGTGTCTGTGCTGTTTTTTTGTCGACGGAGTGTTCATACCGTTGGGTTATGTTATTTACGTAAATTTAAATAAATATTTTTTTCTTAAATATATGTATTTTAAAAAGTACTCGATACTGAGTAGTATCGATACTTCCAGCCCGATACTTTCTAGGTATCGATATCACGGTTTGATTCTGTTATTAGTACTTGGTATCGATACTAGAAACCGATAGTTCGAACCCTAGGTGCTGCTATAGCTACATCTTTATTGTAGAGATCCTTAATAGCATAAGATATTATTTTTATTAAAATGCTTTTTCCAGTACCTGCTTCTCCAGTTACAAAAAGTCGACACACTCTGTCAATACTAGCTACATCATTAATGAGTGTATTATATACTCTAGTTTGATCAATATTAGCTGATTCAAGTGCTTTTTTCCAATCAAAATTTTCCTGCTTTTCTATCATTTCTGTTGCATCTCTGAAATCATTCATTATATTTTCAGTTTCAGCGGGTATAGAGTTTACTACTTCATCAATATCTTTATTAGGATCATTACATTTTTTTTTATTATCATTTTGCAATTGCATCAAATTTTCTTCTTCAATTAAATTTTTCATTGCCTGCAAATTTAATTCTCGGCCAATTATTTTATCATGGTATAACAATGCATCTGGAATATCATCTTTTAAAAATAAAAAAGCTTCTGTATAAGATTTAAAACCAGAATTTAATTCATCGGTATCTCTCCATGGCTTGAAAAGTAATAATAATGCATAAAAGTATTGCTCTGGTTGTGAATCAACTTTAAATTTAAAATGATTTATAAGATATTTCCTGTTTCTTTTTTTTAAGAATTTTCCACCTCCAATTTTATAATATTCAACATTTTCCCGTTTAGGTTCATTATTTTGTACATCATACCAGCTAGCAAAGTCATATAAATTCATCGAATTCAACTCTTCAGGACGGTTAGCATAGTGTGTATCAATAAAAGATTCATAAAAAATATCAGTACTATTATCATTTATTGATTTCAAAGCTTTGATAGGTTTTATTTTCTTATTTCTTATCATAAATACATTCAACCATCTAATAACAGTGTATGTATCATTCCCGCATAAAGAAAATCCAAGACATGTATCTGCCGCCTCGATTGCTCCGCATTCTCTATGACTCAACATTCGCATACCTAGATTCCATAAACGACTGCATAACGAATCAGTCGATTGAATATTTTCAAAGATATTTTCGGGGCCAGTTTTTTCTGGTTTTAAAATGTATTTTGTTAAATATATAGTTAAAGCAGTAGATTTGTCACCAACATATTGCAAATCCATATTTCCATTCCACATTAGTAATATTGTACAATTGTAATCATTAATATTACACTCATTTTTATTTCTGGGTAGATAGTATAACCTACTATTCGATTTTAAATTTCGTCTTCCACATACCGATTTTTGAACATTGTTTAATTCAAATATACTCCTTTCTGGACGGGGAAATCCAAACCGACAAATTTTTCTAAAAGCAGTTTGTGTTTTTTTTGTTCGCATGCAATAATCGTTATGTACATGACGTTGACATTTCCATACTCGTTCATATAACAATGGAGAATTTGTTTTGTCTGGTAAGGCACAAGTAATGTACTTTTGGATAAACTCTGAAACTTGAAAATCAGAAGACTGTCCAAGTAATGGAGCATCTTTAATCCAAATTAAAAGATGAAAATGAACCATACCTCTTTGTTGGTATTCACGCCGCCAAAAATAATTAGTTACATTTCCTATAGGTCCATTTTTTGTACAAATTGCAGAGAGTAAAGCATGAAATTGAATGTCCATAAAACGTGCGACAGAGACAGGATCAAATGCGATCAATTCATTTATTGACATTTTAGAGGTATCCAAATCACTATTTACATCTTTAAGATATTGCACCAATTGTGAGTTTGTCCATTCACTCGGACTTATTGTCAAAAACCACGTAGCAGGTCCATAGTGAAATATCATTGCATTAAGATCACACATTGGCTTTTTCCAAAACTGCTGAGTATTTCGAAGTCGAGAGAAAACGTTATTTAAATTTGATTCTAAATTCCCACGATCTAAATTTTCTAAGAACTGTTTTTTTGTATATTTTGATTTGGGGTTTACTATATTTAGAGATTGAAAAATTCCACCGTTTAACTGACGCATGTTACAATCATTTAATAAGTAAAAAAGATATTGTTTATTTCTCCGATAACGCGAGTCTTTCGACATTAATACATTTTTAATAAAATCACAATCACGAAGGCGTCTTGCTCTGCAACAATTTTGACCGTTTATTCCAAATGGAAAAAGATCGGGGAAACACATTAAATCTAATTCTTTTATGGTTTTATTTAGAGGCATTTCGTGGACTTTACATTGCTGGTATAAATTTGAAGCTGTTTCATTTTTTCGTGATTCTTGAATTGGATAAATTGAATAATGCTCATAAAAAGGATTTGATTGCGATGCTAGCGTTAATAAAGCTTCACGATCATTATCGTTTACATTAATAATTTTCGTACTTTTATTTTTACTAGGTGTATTTAATTGATCATCTTGAAAATTAACCTTTATTTGTTCTTCTTTATTAACGAATTCTTCAAATTCTACTGGAGGAGCTTTATTTAAAATTTCCTGTAACTTTTCGGCAGAGCCTGGAAGAACTATTTTTGAATACAGAGGATTATTCTTTTTAAACCATTCTAAAGCACTCAAGACTTTATTCATGTTAGCTAAATATTCCCAAACAACTTTATTTTTATTTGGTACTGTACGCACTAATATATGAATTTCATGATTAACATTAATAGGTTCACATTCTTTGCAAATTTTTGTAATTGTTTGTTCTATTGGCAATGGTAAATGAACAACTCTACCAACAACTTTTTGAAACGTTTCTTTGTTAGGTAGATTTTTATTCATAACAGTACTCATTTTTTGAATAGTCTGAAAACACTTTCCTCTCTGAATTAACATTTTCTCAATTTCATTTAAACAAACAATTTCTTTTGGTGTATCTTGAATTTTAAGGTTGTTGAGAAAGCAAACTGAAGGTACTTCATCTGAATGAATTTGAGAGTAGCAATAAGTACAAATATATTCTAGTTCATGATCAGACAATTCTTGAACTATTAATTTCCAGACAGCTTTATCTTGAAGGTTCTGTATCACATTAGAAACTGTATTAATGTTATGTTTAATTTTAAGTTTGTTGCACGAACAGCATGGATATATAGGGAGGTCCATTGATATTTCTTTGAATTTTTCTAAAGTAACTGAGTGTATTTGTCTCAAATTTTTTTCATTTAAATCATGATGATCATTACGTTTATTCGGATACGCTACAGATTTTATTTCAGCTTCTTCGGCAATTTTTTTTAATTGAAGAAAGTTTGCAGTAGTTAATGCTTCATCAATGAATTCTATTTGCTCATATAGTCTTTTTATGTTATAAATTAATTTCTTTATTTTACGTAATGCTGGAAAATGACAGGAAAGAATCTGAAGTGGTAAGAACTTAGATTCACATGATGAAGGTTTTATATAGCATGCATGAGAATGACCAAGTTTATTTAATTGTAAATTTACCGAGCACTTCAAATTATTTAAAAAAATTTGTAAATTTTTAAATTTACATGAAGCTATATTCATAAAAACATCATGTAATTCGTGTATTATGTATATATCACTAGTTTTACAAAGCCTATTACACTTCCATACATTTTCCTTTCCAAAAATGTTAGTTGCTTGGCCAATCTCGTTTAATTCAATAGCTATATTAAAATTTTCCTGCATAGATTCATAAAGTAAATCTTTATTAATTGATTTAACAGCATGATAGGCACTATCGGTAAAATAAGGCTCTGTCAAAGCAGTATGCTTAGATAGTCCACAAAGGGCATCTCGAAAATTATCTTTGTCTTCTCTTGAAAATAATTCTGCCCGTGACAAACAAGCTTTCACTTGATTCTTACAATTAATATACTGTGAGTATAGTTTGTTATTAGTGTCTTTAATAGTGTAAATGCATCGATCAACTATTCTTTCAGCATCAACTCTTATTGAAGCATCACTTTTATGTTTAAAATTATCCTCTGATTTCATGCATCTTTCAATATTACTTATAAACTTTTCTTTATGAGTTAGTAACCACTCATCATTAAACCATGAACTTACAAGTTCCTTTTTTTTACATTTAAAGTATTTTTACCTCCTAGATCTACATTCAAGAAATCAGTATCGATTAATTTTATTTTACTTTGACTTATTTTATTAATTATACTATTTTCTGTAACATTTTCTTTAATGCTATTGTTATTCTTATTAATTTTAGTTGAAAATTTTATGGATTCATTTTTGTGGCTTAAACAATCAACAATGTTCAACAAATCAGCGGTATCAATAACATAATTTTCTTTGCTGGATTTCTTAACCTATTTATTAATATTATTAATTGTTTTAAAATCAGTTAAATCAATGCAGTCAATAGCAACTTTGTCCATGAGCCGAAAACTTACATTAGTGTAATCATTAATTTTTATCTGATAAATTTTGTATTCATGTATCCTTGTATTTTGAACGATTGTTGCTGGAAACATTTCCAAAATGTTTTCATCAAATATTTTTAACAAATGAGATCGTAACACATTTTCGTGGAATTGTACATCTGCCGGGTCATATCCTAATAAAATCGAAACTGCAAAGGCGATAGTATAAACACCGCAATCATTAAAATTTGGCTGCATATGCACATTTGGGAAATATATAATGGGCATGTCAGTTTCAAAATAGTACGGATGTAATTTTAATAAAAAAATTTCATTTGCTGGTTTAAGATATTTCATATTTAATGAATCATAAATATAAATTGATTTAGTATCATAATAACTGCAAATCCAATGATTTTCAGCGTGTAATATTTGAATGTGCTTACAGTTATTAGATATTGTTGGTATTCTATCAGGATTTGAACTAAGAATTGTATCAACAGGCATAAAATAAGAATAATACTTCAATAAACGATTAAAATAAAACATGTGATAATCGTCCAACCATCGCAAATTTAAAATTTTATTCCTAGCAGAATGAAACAAACCTACCTCTGTATCCGATCTAAAATTTGAAAGATTAGAAATCTGATTACTAACAAGCGAAAAATGGCGAATCATTTTATATTTTAATATATCTAATAAAAGTGATTGGATTTCATCCACACTATACTTTATCGTGCTTGATCTTATGTTACACAGCAATGAAACTAAAATTGCAATATTAAAAACGCCCGAATAGCAAGTAGCTGCATCTGATTCGAAAAAAATATGTTGTACAGTTTTTTTAGCGGAAAAATAGTAAGGGTACAGTTTTAATAAAACATTATTAAGTTGTTGTAACATATCCATGCATTGACAAGAGTTGAAAATAATAATTGATTTAGTGTCATAATAAGAGCATATAAAATGATAATCTGATTCAAAATCATTTTCACTATTACGTGCATAATAAATTTTGAAATTCTTTTTATTTTCCGGCCAAGAGTTATCAGTACAAACACTTGAGTTTTCTATGAGTAAATTAGAACAAAAACTGAAGTTCAAATTTTTAAAATTCAAATTAATAAAATTTTGTTTCATGAAATTAAAAAAGGTATCAATATGATCGCTTCTAATTCTATTATTTGATATGTCATTCAATAAATCTAATTCCATTAACTGATCATTTATTTTGTTAGTACTATTATGATAATCGGTATCAGATTTTAAAGAATTTTCAAAAACCCCTCTCTTTATTTTTCTTTGTTCAAGTATTTCAGTTTTATGAGCTTCATAGTATTTTCTATTTTTTTTATATATTTTATTTTTATGAGCTTCATAGTATTTTCTCTTTTTTTTATATATTTCATTTTTATGAGCTTCATAGTATTTTCTCTTTTTTTTATTTATTTCATTTTTATGAACTTCATGGTATTTTCTCTTTTTTTTATTTAGTTCATTTTTATGAGCTTCGAAGTATGTTTTATCATGTTTTTTTCTATTATGTTCAGCTAAAAGATTATTTTCTTGCTTTTTTTGAGAACAGTTAATTTATCATCATTATAATATTTATTGTTGTCAAATTGTTTTCTACCTTGGAGAACAGTATTATTTATGACTTTTTTTGTCTGATCAAAAATATCCTGATAGTTACTAATTTTTGTAAACTTGTTTGACTGATTGTAAAAATTAAAGTTATTAACACGGTTATCGTATTCTCTTTTAGAAAGAGTACAAGAAGGAAATATTTCAATGAGATTTTTGAGATAAATATTTAATAAATGGTTTCTCATTAACGCAACATTGTATTCAATTATTTCAGGTCTAAGCCCATTTATTAACGAAATGGCAAATGCGATACTAAAAACGCCACAGTCAACAGAATTAGTTTGACATTGAACTGGAGGAAAATTTATATTTTTTCCTGCATTAAAATAAAATGGAAATAATGTTTTTAATATCTCATCAATTTGACAAGAATAATTTTTACAATTTAATGAGTCATATACAAAGATGGTGTCATAATAAATGCAAACAAAGTGACCAATTTGGTTATAAACATCTTGACCTTCGATGGTAAATAGAATTAAAACATATTTTTGATTTTCTGAACAAGAAAAATCAATGTACTCAGGGAACTGTAACTGAATTTCCGTTAAAAAAATATAACTAATTTCAGTTAAGATATTTGAATTCCTTAAGATAATTTCAAATTGCCGAATATGATCATTGCCTAAAGGTTCATTTTTAGTAATAATTTGAACAAATAAATCCCAACTAATAGTAAGTGATTCCATTTTTATCAAAAAATCGAAGGGTTTGATAATAAATAAATTAATTTATAATTTTTTTAAATTAATAACTCCTTTAAATAAAATAAATATATATATTATATATATACATATATATATATTCTTTAAATAACAAATATATGATTTTAAGGGCTAAAAATGTTAGCTCAATTAAAAAATAACTATCCTTATTACAAAAAATCTAGACACTTTCTTATTTTTAATGTTCCTTAAAAACCTCAAATTATTCATTTTTACACTAATAATTGATACACTATTCACATTGAAACACTATTCACATTGTTTATAATATAAAACTTCTAACTTCTAATCACTATTAGCATAAAAAAGCGATGAAACTTAATTTCATAAAACTGCTATTACACCTTTATTGCAAAAAATCTTGACATTTATTGCTGTAAATGCTCAATCAAAAAATCAAGTTGCAAGATTTGTTTACATAGAACATACACATACAACATATGCATACAGGGGAAGCTAATATAAAGCGTATAATAAACATGCATTTTAAGAATTTTTTTTAAAATAACAGGCCAAGAAATCTCGTACGACGACGATGAAATTTTTATGCGCAGGCGCCGATATTTGTAGGAGATTTTTGTGGATTTTAGTTTATAATATCCATATCTCAAGAATGGCTAAATATTAAGACCTGGAATATTTTTTAATCGAAAGAGGGTCATAAAATTAGCTTATAAACCAAAAATCATGCATCATAATTAAGCCATTAATTTTTAAAAAATTATTGAATTTTGTGATTCCGAATCTTAATGTATAGTAAAGCAGTCAGTAGTTTGAATTTGAACTGGTCGTTCAACAACTACCGCTGCTGTACAATAGAAAAATGCCTAGTGCATGTTTTATTCTCACTTAAAATATGTAATATTGGTTTCGGTCTACCATTTTCAATTATGGATTCTTTTCCATTAATGAACGCGAGCCAAAGGATTGCTGCAAAAAATAGTCCATTATGCAAAAATGCTAACCATAAATATCACCCATGATATTTAATAAAGTAAAAAAAAAATAAAAAAAAACTAACATAAATAATATATAATTATTTTTCAATTTATCCAATTTTATTTTCAAACTTACTTTTTAAAACTACTTGCATTATTTTTAACTCACAAAACAAATCGCACCAACTAAATTGCAGGCATAACAATTTTTTATTTATGTGAATTAATTAATTAATTATTCTAAAAATACTGCTTTTTACTATTTTCTACAATTAAGTCATTAATTTCAAACCACATTGTACAAAACCATTTCCAATTAGATTGCACATAGAATTGAATTCCCTCCAAACTTATAAGAAAATTTCTCTCCGCTCTCACCCAACAAAAAATATATTCAAAACTTCGTATGGATGCAAAATCTGAATTGCTTCTCTTGGCTCTGGTCACAGGAAGAAACGTTCGTTGTGTCTTCCCATCTCCACTTCCCTCTTCATCCACAAGCTCGCACCGGGGTGCGTTCCAACGAACAGTCAAGGGAAGCAATTCAAATTCTGCTTCTCGAAGTCCGCTGGCATGTTTCTTTGCGTTTTCGTATACGAATTCAGAGAGAAGGACAGAACTTTCGCTCATGGACATATTATTTTGATATTAACAGTAGAGGCTAGAAAAAGCTGCAATAATACAAAGTTAATCTCAGAATGATAAAATAAAAAAGGAAAGTTTTGTAAAAGAAAAGAATAATTTATTGATAAAATTTGAATTTTTATTTCTATTTCCTAAGAAATTGTAAGGGATGCAATGCATCCCTTGCTTCCAAAGACGCCACGCCACTGCACATCGGTCTAGCTGTCTTCCCTGTTAGTAAATTATGCAGCAAAACATTACATTAATTAGTATCTTCTGTCGTCTCAGCTCGACAGTGGTTCTGCAAGGAGCTCGTCCAGGTCGTCTTCCTCTTCTATATCTAAATTATTGTCAATATTGCAGCACAACCCTTCACATTGCTGGCACAGTTTCGTGCAGAACAGTCCTGCTTGCCTACACCCACACCGACCTCGGCAATCTGTCTTGCATTTGCAAGATATAAGTTGAAGAAGCCTCTCGGGAGCCGGTGGTTTCAGTGTGGTAATGGGAACCAACCCATTTTTTGTCAACCTCCACCCCCCCTGCTCTGGATCCAAGTTATTACCGATCCACTGCTGCACCTGATGGTAAACTCTGAAGGCATGTTGTTGAGTTGCAGCTTCACTGGGCGGTATGGAAGACGTGTTTGCTGATGCCCTGTAGGCTGATCTCACGTATTGCTTATACCTCAGCTTGTTGAGTGTTGTTGTTGAGTGGTTACCATCATAGAGGACAGTAAGAAATTTCTCAGCAGCAACTGTTAGTTCCTTAGGATCGGCTGAAGGATCAGTAAACTTAGTTATATAATATTCGAGATCCCGATTTTTAGAGAGGGTCTTTAGAAATTTGACCTTGCCTTGGCTGAATAATGCGGACGTAGAGTCGCAACCACTCTTTGCGTGGAGGAAAAGCATGTGGTTGGCAGCATTCTTCTCTACTGCACTTCCCGGATGGTAGAGGAGCTGAGGGGTTTTACCTCTCCCTGGCTTGAGGAAATATACATTGGAGGAAGTTTGGAGACCCATCATTATGGCCAGAAGATCAACATCTTCCCCTACAATTGCAACACTCTTGTGAGCCGAAGCCAGGGACTCTGCCGTACGCACTATCAGCGTGTCTGCATCATCAGCTGCCTGCTTGGACGCGATTCTACTCTCACTGCATTTTGTCGCCAGCATGGTGATCAGTCTCTCCTTGTTTTTTGCATTCGATAAGAAATTTGCTTGGGAAACTGTTGGTGTCATGGTGCTGCTAAATTGTATCTCCACGGACTGCTTTTTGGTCGACCTCCTCAAGCGCTCCATGGACTTAGTACTCTTTTGTCCGTCCGAGTACCCATCAAACACAATAGTCGCACTTTGATTGTACTTACTTCGTACATAATGAATGTACGAGTCGCAAATTTGTTCAAAGGTATGCCCGCTCGACCATACGACCCTATGCAACAAAAAGCCCCCATCAATCACATACACTGTCCTGCTGTCCAACAGTGTGGTGTCTGGAAGAGGTTTAAAAGCTTTGTACAAAGCAGATTTTGTGCCTTTTCGCATTCCACCCTCATCGAACAAAGCTAGCGGATATGGAGCCAATTCATATGGTAAGAAACTCTCGAGTTCTCTTCTGATTGTTTGGCGACAACCATCCTTAGAAACAGAGTGGTTGGTTTAATGACCACAGGTTGATCATTAATGAGGATGGATGAGCTTATGGTTGCGAGGGGCCGCACTCGGTCGGTCCTTTTAAACTTGACTGCTTTAAAGTCATTGCCAACAATTGCTTTGATACCTTTGATCCCCACCTCCCTAGACAAGTAGCAATTGATTTCATGTCCTCCCACAAGCCCATTGCTGATTGATATTAGTTCTGAGGTGTCGGATAATGGTGGGTGTTGATGGAACCATTCCAACATCTTTTTCGTACAATTGTTGTCAAGATTTACTCTTGCGTCACGACTGTCCGCATGCTGATCGGTCGTTCCAAAGTTTACACCGCAGAAATCCTCAATCGCGTTTGCGACATGTTGGAGTGAACTCATTCCCAGCGTCCATCTTGCCAATATGCCCACGCGCTATACTCAGCCCCCCTTCAACCTTCATGTGCTTCATGAGCTGCTGTTCAATACACATATCACTCCATGTTCCGCACCAGAATTTGTCACTACGTCTAATAGTAAAACCACCTTTCGAAGTGAAGGCTTGAAATTCGTCAGGTGGCATGGAGTGCTCTAGTGTGAGCATATCTTGCAAGTACAAGTGCGCGCACTTGGCGTATAGATAGTGCCCACTGGCATGGAAATATGGTAGCATGTCGTGTATGACTTGAAGGTGCAGTTTCCAATTAACCGATCGCTCGGATTCAATAAATTTTAACAGCAAGGTTGTCATTTGCAAGTATTCAATCCACAACTTTGAAGTGGGGCCTAGATTGGCGAGATGTTGAAGTTGTGTTTCGAATTTTTGTGAAATTTCCTTCCCGCAATCTCTTTCATGTGCATCCAGTAGCTCACTTCGATCCCCACTATACAAAAGTTGCTGAACATCGAATTGGAGCGTTCGAGAAAACTCTAGGGACTCCATTATCACTGCACCAAGAGCTCGGAAAGCCAACGTGTGTCCTCTGATCGCCCTGGCATAGGCGTGGCCTGTCATAATCTTTTCAGTGCTGTTGACTGTGTAGATGGTGTGGAATAGTTCCGATAGGCCCCTGCCTTCCATAATGTACCCCACAGCTTCCATAAAAGACATAAGCAGGTGGAACCCCCCTAGTCGTATGACCACGTCAGATAGCTCGGGGTCTCCCACTCGACTAGCTATCACGTCTCGCGCCTTGAGGTAGAGAGGCTGATAAAACGTGACGAAAGTTGTACGCTGTCCCAACATGTGTGTCTTTTTAACGGCAGACAGATGTGTATATCGTGTCGTATTCCCCGGGTGGCGCATTTATAAAGGGTTGGCAGTCTATAAAGGTTGTTTGGTAAGGTACTTCTTTGGTTACTACCTCCATAAAACCATTCCATCCAGAAATTCCTGGAAGATTTTTAAATTTGCTGTACAGCCACAGCAGGAGTGGCACTGAAGGGACGATGGTATTAGTATAAGGGAACGATGTACTTAGGTCATTGATGTGAATAGCGGCTAAGCCGGCTTCGTTGTTCTTTTCTAAATGTTCCAGTGGCACAGCTCCTAAGCTTGCAACGATTTGTGCTGGTGGTACATCGTTCCGCCGTGCAACCTTTTGACCAGGGACAACAACATTTTTTGGAGTCACACATCGGATGCCCCCCATTGTGTGGAATGTGTTTCGTCCATCCAGAGTTTGAATATTGAAATCGGCGTTGTCATAGACCATCTGGCAAAGTGCTTGTTGGTTAACAACCAGGGGAGGACGCATAATTGACGACACTTCAAATCGAGTTGCTTCATTGTACGACGAACAAAACCCCATGGAAGACAGGACATCTATCAATTTGCGAGAACCATATTTTTTGTAAAGGAATGCTGCTAAACCGATTTGAAGAGGTGAGAGGAATGACGCAGGCCTCACAGCACTAATCACGCTATGAGCAATGGCTGCTGATTTTTTCTTCCATTTCGCCAGATCCCCTCGCTTTTTGTTGAGTACCACAGCGTCCATAAAAACTCGAAGAGTCTCAGGAATGAGATCCTCAGTTTCATCTAGAAACCTTTCTGAAAGGGGGTATTCAGCCAAATTATATATTTTCGATCTTATGTCTTCCACAATTACGGAAGTGGCTGCTTCAACAATGGCACGCCTTCCTTCTTTTTCTGGCAGCCCCTGAACATCTCGATACCAGGATTCATTAATGATTTTGTGTCCAGTGGCTTTGAAACATACAACACTCGGTTTAGTTGTTGTAACCAAAATATCGTCGCCATACTTCTGAAGGAGGTGTCTTCTGATAGTGCTCGGATGCGGACGAAAATCACCCTCCATCTGATCCATCAATTCTTCCATGGTGAATTGACACTCCTCGTCACTGTTTTCTAGAAAACAGTAAACTGCTTGCATAGCATCTTCCACCTGAACTACAGGGGGTCTGCCAACTTCATGAAGAGTCCGAGGGGGCTGGTGCAGAGTTTTCATGCACAGAAAATGGTACTGCGCATCAGCTGCTACCAAGTCAGTAACTGGCTCTACACGTTGTGTTATATTTCGTCCAAATTCATCATTTCTGTTTCTCGCGAGTATGAGCACATTTTCCCTAACGGCTAATTTCCGCACAGGGTATACTAAATTACGCTTTGAAGGAGGCTTTTTGATTTGTACCTTGAAATAATCCAGAGGCACCTCCTCACCACACAAAAAACAGTGCGTTTTAAAGGCAAAGGCAGAGATACTTGAACGCAGCAGTTTTGATTCACGGCTTTCTTGAGCCCTCTTCAAATAAGCAGCAATAGACTTTTCTGTCACGTAATTCTTTCTGCATTTGTCATGACCTTCAATTTCACTCTTCCTCTTAAATATTATAACCTTACCATCCTGTCTTTTCTTACTGGCTTGAATGAAAGATTTCAAACCCTTTTCTCTCACAACACTCGTCTGTGTCCCATCTTTTAACAGTTTGTCACAAATTGCACATTCCGGACGAGACATTATGCACGCACATATACAAACAAAAACTTAAAAGGCACTGAAAATCTGGAAAATATATATAGTTAGCTTGAAAGATCGATTCGACCACTACGCCTTGATTATTTAAAGCTGACTAACCCACTAAAACATAAGAGCAGATCGGCTACAAGACGAGAGGGGGAACCTTGAAGGTGGAAAAGGCAAAACGAAAACTATGAAAAGGCGCCTGAGATGGGGGCATGGTGGGCGCAGAAGGAATTTTTCGTAATTTTCGCTTTGCTCCCTCCCCGTTATGGTGGATCCACACTTCGCGGACTTAGCTCATACGTGCGCTTGCATTTTTTCAATTAAAGTTTAATGACTTGTTTATGACCTTTTTAATGGCAAAGGCAGTACGGCCAAACTGCGCGGACAAAAGGCTCTGCTTAAAAAGGTACATGCGTACAGGGTTTCAAATGAAAATTGATTTTTCTCAATGTAGATTATAATGGGACAAAAGCGCATGGGATCTAAGTCCGCGTAGTGAGGACGGCCCTTTATGAGAAAATTGAATATTAGAGGCTTGTTTTGTAGGAAATTTAATATACTTTCACGTGGTATAAGGGTTTTTGTCCATAAGGTGTATATTTTTCAAGGTTTTGGGGGTGGAAGTGGGCGTTTGTTACGTTTTCGCAGAAAGGCCAAAAAATCACTGTTTTTCAGCGCACATGGGGCCGAAACTACTCATCAGAAAATCAAAGTTGACTAGTGCATTTTGTAGGAAATTTTGTCTTCTTTAATTTTGTATATATGTAGTAGTCATCTTCGAAAAACGCATAGTTTTCGAGAAATAAGCGAAATACTGAAAAAAATGGGAAATTTTTGTTTTTTGCGTTTTTCGTTGTGAAGCCGACCTCCTACAAGCCAGCAAACTTGAAATTCGGATTCAGCACCCCAAAATACATATATAACCGTTGAGAAAAAAAACTTCCGCAATTTTGTTACGTCAAAACTACCATTTGACTGGACTATTTGCCGCTTTGTCATTTGGTTTTTTCCCATAACAAAGCACTGGTTTATTTGATATGTCAAAGCAAAGCACTAAAGCAAGCCAAGCCTACATTGGGGTTTCACCTTAAGTCTCCCTTCCATGCATCAACTTTTACTGGAGACACCGGTACTAGACGACTTGCTAGAAAACTAGAATTAATTGCGATAAGAAGGAACAAAGGCAAACATCCACCGCGCCCAAATTAAAGTAAAATTAGAGAATTTTTTTTATCATTGAGTTATATTTGTTTTTTGAATTTCTTTCGTAATTATAATCTTTTGAATTAAAAATTTTGTTAATATACGTAAAAACTGAATTTGAAATATAAGCTAACGATATCTATAATAAAACCCGACTACAACTGGTGCCCGAGCAAAAGAAAAAATAGGAAAATATCCTAACAGTAGGAGATTAATTACGTGTTAAGGAATTTATTAAATTCATGACAAAATCTCCCGTTAAGAAAAACGAAATAGTTTAGTTCGATATTAGAAAAAGAGAAAATTAGTATAACTGGCACATTAACGGCACAATATCACAGTTATACGAAAGTTTCCAACGAATGCAACAACAAGCGTACAGGGTCTTTTCATTACGATTCTTCGATTTCATGGAATTTTGCGTCATCAATCGAAAGGATTTTAGCATAATTATTCGTCACAGCAATTTGCAAATTTCCCGTATGAGCGGCTAAACAGAAGACCGCTGTTACTTTTCACGCCTGTTATAAAGTAGTTGGCGATCTTCGCAACGCAACTTTAAGGAAAATACCGCAATTCGTGAATTCGGAAATTTTTACACGCAACGCGTATGCATTTTTTTTGGTAATTTATGCCCCCTAAGAAAGTAAAAATAATGGCTTTGTCGGAGGAACAATTCCAGACACTTCTCGCGTCCATTGGCAGTGCTAACAGCCACGGACCAGGAAGTTTCAGTAAATGCACTATACGTTTTGCTGGAGAAAGGAACCGCGACAAAGTTGAGGAATTTATAAACGCTGCATAAATTTATAAGGATATCGAAAACATTTCAGAAGCCGAAGCTCTACGGGGACTCCGTCTGTTATTTGAAGGATTTGCAGCCACATGGTGGCTAGGAGTGAAAAAAATGCTACTACGTGGGATCAAGCTATGACTTTATTACAAAACTCTTTCGCACCAGCTAACCCCGCCTACCAAGTCTATGCTGAAATTTTTGAGAAAAAACAAGACAACAAAACACCAACGGATGTGTTTGTTTGTGAAAAACGGGCATTGCTTTCCCAATTACCCGCTTCACGGCACTCAGAGGAAGTGCAAATTGATTTTATTTACAGTTTACTGAATTTCAAAATAAGGAAACATTTGCATAGAGACGAAATAGATTCATTTCAGACACTTGTAAATAAGGCTAGGGAAATAGAAAATGCACTAGAAGAGAGTAATTCTACGAATGCACCTGGCTTAAAGGCAACAATAAAAAGCCACACTGAAAAGTCTAGTCAACGGATAAGGTAAAGCTTTTGCCGATAATATGGCCACGTGGAGGAAGAATGCAGGAAAAGGAAGGAAAAATAAATGACAAAAAACGAATCTCTTAACTAAAAAATAAAACAAGAGGAACATAAAATTGTTTGTTTTGGTTGTGGAAACCCTGGGTTCATCAGAAGTAATTGCCCCGCTTGCAACAATAATAGTACCAGTAACGTAAAAATCGGATTTCACTCGATGAATTTAATTATAACTACCGGAATTCCAACTATTCCGGTAAACATTTGTGGTATCGATGGAATCGCGTATATGGACACTGCCGCAAAAGTAAGTGTCGCTGGCACGACACTTGTTCAACATTTTAAAAAGGAAGGAACTAAATTCAACAGCGTCATAGCCGAAATTACTTTAGCAAATGGTCATACAAAGAAACAAAAAGTCTTCACGACAAAAGTAAATATTATTCTAGGCAACCGACAAAAGAGCATCCAATTTGTAGTGTTACCAGATGTGGAAGATAATAGAACTCTTTTGGGCATCGATTTTTTGGAGCAATCAGGTATAATCCTCAACCTGGGACAAATATCATGGCATTTTTTGGATCAACCGAATAAAATTTTTGATTATTACAACGAAAATGAATTTAAACAAAATTATTTAAATCTAACAGGTCCCATCATCAAAAAGTAAATTAGCGTTGAAAGGAAAAAAGTCTGAAAAGACCCATAAAAGCACAAACAACAAAAGGGAAGATGACAACGGATACTCACCAAATGCAATAGATGAGATCTTTAGCGACTCAATAAGGGCAGTTTCACCTCCAAAAACACAAAGGAATCTATTCTCCAATTTAAAAAGGGCTAAACGTTATGATGTTCCTATCTTATGCAGCTGACACTAAGAGAAGATGAAGCACAAGATATCTCGCCAGACGAACGGATACAACTACAATCACTTTTATCTGAATATTCTGATCTTTTTCAAGGCCAAGGTGAAGCAACTCCCTATGCCGTTCATCGAATTAATACGGGTTCTCACCTACCAATAACTGCAGCGCCGTATCGTTTATCATCTGCTCGCCAAAAGCAATTAAAAACAGAAATAGATGAAATGTTAAGTAAAGATATCATAGAAAGTTGTGAGTCACCATGGGCTGCACCGGTTGTTATGGTCCCCAAGAAAGATGGAGGAATTCGAGTTTGCATAGATTACAGGCAATTGAACGCCATCACAGTTCCCGATTCATATCCGCTGCCCAGGATGGACGATTTACTACATACTACACTAGATCTACAATCAGGCTACTGGCAAATCAAGGTTGATGAAACAGATAAGGACAAAACTGCATTTGTGACACCGTTTGGCCTATTCAGATTCAAACGTATGCCCTTTGGTCTTCGTAACGCGCCCCCAACCTTTCAACGGTTAATGGACAGGTTTCGCGTCCAGATGGCTGATATCTTAATCCTCTGCTATTTAGATGACATAACTATTTGCTCAGAATGTTTTCAAAAACATTTGGAAGATCTTGAAAAAACTTTTCAATTGATGCGAAAATTTAAATTAAGGATGCACCGGCGAAAATGCAACTTTTGCTGTCCTAGTGTCAAATATCTGGGACATATATTAACAAAAGATGGTATCCGCACAGATCCAGAAAAAACCGAATCAGTGAAGAAATGGAAAGCTCCCACTAATGTAAAAGGCGTATTAAGTTTTATCCAAACGTGCGCTTGGTATAGGCGATTTATACCACAATTTGCCGAAATCTCACGACCTCTCACTAGGTTAACCACAAAATCAGTAGCATGGACATGGGGTCAGGAAGAACAGCAAGCTTTTGACAAGCTAAAAGACATCCTAACTTCTGAACCAGTACTACAACAAGTCGATGAAAACAAGCCAGTCATTATTAAAACCGATGCCAGTAATTACGCCCTAGGAGCAGTTTTGGTCCAGGGGGAGGGGACAGCTGAGCACCCGATAGAATATGAGAGTCGATTACTCACAGATGCGGAGAGAAACTACTCAACAACCGAGTGTGAAGCATTGGCAATCATCTGGGCACTCGAGAAGTTTAGAGGTTATATAAAAGGACACAAAATAATCCTCCAAACCGACCATCAGCCGCTTAAATGGTTGCTCTCGATTAAGTCGCCAACAGGACAGCTTGCAAGATGGGCATTACGGTTACAGCCTTATATTCTGGATATTGTTTATATTCCAGGGAGAACAAATACGGTGGCAGATGCTCTCTCGAGGCCTCCACAACTTGAGCAAGAAGTGTGTAGTATTCAAATTGATTTTCCAGCTGGAAAGCCAGAAGAGTTTCGCGTAGAACAACTCCAAGATCCTGAACTCAAGAAGATAATAAACGCGTTTGAATCTACCAACAAGGATGAGGATTTCATTCAATGGACGAGGAAAGGCTGCCTACTTAACAATGGTGTTCTTTATCGGTACTCGGAAGATACTGACTCTGAAGAAGCTCAACTAGTTATACCAGTTCAAAAACGAGAATCAATTTTGTGGGAATATCATGACTCACCCACCGCCGGACACTATGGCATCGACAGAACGATCAACAGAATTGCGTCCCGATATTATTGGCCAGGAATGAGAAGAGAAATCATAAATCACGTAAAAAAATGTGTAGAGTGTCAACGTTACAAAGCAAAAAACTATAAGCCATATGGATTAGTACAGACACCGCCTATGCAACAGCGATTCGAAGTGTTAGCTATAGATCTATTTGGACCTCTACCGAAAAGCCCCGAAGGCCACCAATGGATTTTCGTTGTCGAAGATATCGCTACTAGATGGGTTGAACTTGCCGCACTGAAAGAAGCTACTGCCATTAATTGCGCCACTTATTTAATAGATGAAATTTTTCTTAGATATGGTTTTCCCCGGCGCATCTTGAGTGACAATGGAGTTCAATTTGTATCCACTATCATGCAATCTTTACTTCACGCGTTAAATATAGATCAGGCACTAATTCCAGTATACCATCCGGAAGCAAATCCCGTAGAACGCAAAAATAGGGATCTCAAGGCTCAACTCGCAATTTTGGTGGAACACGACCATACCGAGTGGGCGAACAAACTTCCAGCAATACGATTTTCAATGAATTCCGCGCACTGCCAAAGTACCTGTTTCAATGCAGCATATTTAATGTTTGGTAGAGAACTTCGCACGGTGGACGATGTCATGCACGACTTACGCAGCATAACGTCCCCAGGGAACATTGCGTTCGATATTCAAGCTAAATTAAACCAATTACAAGAAGTTTTCAAACTAGCAAAAGAAACTCATGAATACGAGCAAGCGAGACGAAAAGGTTACAAGGATAAAACAAGACAAATACAACCCATTTTCAAAAAGGCGACCTAGTCTGGTTCAATTCTCACGTACTGAGCAGTACTGAAAATAAGATTACTTCAAAGTTCATACCAAAAGGAGATGGACCATATACAATCGTGAGGCAACGAGGAGCCACAGCATGCCAAGTCGCACATAAAGACAATTTAGATGTAATTTTAGGTACGTATCATGCATCGGCTCTTACTCCTTACATTGGAAATAAGGGGGCATCCATAAATTACGTGAGGTGTTTTTGGCGATTTTTCGACCCCCCCCCATTGTGAGATGTCGTGAGATTTGGCTCGACCCCCTCCCCCCTCAATCTCACGTGAGATTTTTAAAATTTTAAAAAATTTGTAGGATTTACACTATTATGTGTATTTTTAGTTTAAATGCCTCTGTGCTTGATTGCGTTGGATTTATTTAAAAAAACATAATTTGTGTTGAAGAACAATACCACAAAATCATAACAGCACCAACTCGGCATGCACCCAATATAAACTACAATACCTGTGGATTACCATTTAGCAGGTGATTCTGCCTATCCTTTGGAAATCAACCTCATGGTGTCTTAGGGCCGATTCACAATGAACGCTTCAAGCCTCAAGCTTCATGCTTCAAATTTTTTTTCTATAGTTTCAAGTTCATTTGAGCTTGCAGCTTGAAGCTTTGAATGTGAATCATTGTACATAAATCCTATAATCCTAAATTTTTGAAGCTTGAAGCTTGAGGCATGAAGCGTTCATTGTGAATCGGCCCTTACAGGGATAATGATTTCTTAACAAGAGAACAGAAAAATTTCAATTCTAGTTTGAGCTCAACTCGTGTATTTGTAGAGTAAGCATATGGAATATAAAAAAAAATTTAGAATTTTACAATGTATTGACATACGAAGGTTGACTTTGGCATCCACTGATTCGTTTTTAGAGAGTAACGGCTTCACTGTTTGAATAGTAATGGTAGAGCCATTTATGACTCTGGAGATATACAAACTTCGGAGCATTCTTCTATAGATGTCATCTTTGGTTAAAAAACCTCTGGCTGAATGACCCAGGGTTTTATCCTGGAATGCGATTCGAAAGTCATGAAATTCGGAAATAAGAAAATGGTATCCTCCACCAATGCGAATTCGAATTAAATTTGTCCGCCTGTTATCGGATTTCAGTCCGCGAGTAAAGCCATTGCGCATGCGCTGCATTTATTTGTTTGTTTTAAAATATTCTAAAAACTCTTTAAATATTCTTGAAACAATTTATTGTTCGCATCAAAATGTCAAATTAAGTTAATAAATGAAGTTGTTTGGCTAAAAATAATTTCTTTTCGAAGATTTATCAGGCATCGCTACTAGCTTCCGTTTGCTTCATACTTTCGTATCGCCTCAGAAAAGCGGAGTCTGAAGTCACAGCCAGCTTCTCAAATTGACGTTTGAGCCGCCTCTACATCAGGATACAGATTCAAGAAGTTCGGATCTGTTAGACTTCCATTCTTCACAACTCTCGATAATGATAATAAAAGGTTTTCAAAATCTATATTGGCCTTTAGTAGGTATGTTAGAGCAGATTGTCGTCGATTCAAAATTCGAGTCCTGTAAGATGCTTAGATAACTAATTTTGTCGCCTGGTGCAAATGTCTGCTTTTTGTAGTGACAAGGCACCGCAGATAGCATGTGTTCTGACTGATGTGAAAAGAGCCGATTCTTAATATAATCTCTATGATTGCAGTAGGATTGGGTACATTATGCACTTGAGATACTTAGGAGGGTATTAGGTTCCAGGTTTTTCAATTGGGCTTCTAGGCCTTTTTGTTTTGTTTAAGCTTAGACCCCCACACTAGTTCATCGTAGGGTCGCAATCTGTCCAAAAATGGTCGTATAAGTCAATGAAACATTACTTTCGCAGTTTTTCCCAGACCATTGTATAAAATGATAAGAATTTTTCATCACGTCATACACTCTTCATTCCCAGATATTTAAATTATTTTCTTTACTTTTTTTTGGATGTTGTATTTAAAACAGTGAACAAATACAGTGTAAACGGCAGTGCAAAATTTTTATTGTTCATCTGATACTGCACCATGATTTTCGTGAATGAAATCTAAGTGCGGGTCCAAAAAGACGATTTTAAAGATTTTCTCATTTACAGATATTGTACTTAAAATTGAAAAAAACAAAAAGATATTAAGAAATATTGCAAAAAAAATTACAGAGAAATCGAAAAATACCCATTTTGAGGGCTAAAACCCCCTAAAAAGTGGGCTTCTCGGGGTAGAAAATCGGTAGACTTTATAACCCCTTATTAAGAAGCCTAAAAAGAAGCTCTCAGCCAATTTTCAGCCTGTACCTAATTATTTCCGCTATATCGCTTTTTTCGGCTCAATTTACCTGTACTATTAATTTAACGCAGTTTTCTCGCGATTTTACACTGTTTCTTGCGGAAAAAAAATTACGTGATATTTGCGGAGACCCCCTCCATCCCCCACGTGAGATTTGGTGAGATTCGGCTCGACCCCCCCCCCGCCCTAAACACCTCACGTAATTTATGGACGCCCCCAATGAAGAAGCACCACAACCAATCCGTCTTCTGAGAAGACGAGGACAAACAAAACACAACAAACAACAGCATCATCTTTCCTGTCACAGCACCGAGACGTCTGCTGCTCCAGAGGGGGAGACTGTAACACTGGCAGCCCGGAAAGCACGGTACCGAAAGTAAATCTCCCTTCCATGCATCAACTTTTACTGGAGACACCGGTACTAGACGACTTGCTAGAAAACTAGAATTAATTGCGAGAAGAAGGAAGAAGCAAACATCCACCGCGACCACTGGTCCTTTGAAATAGCCCAAATTAAAGTAAAATTAGAGAATTTTTTTTATCATTGAGTTATATTTTTTTTGAATTTCTTTCGTAATTATAATCTTTTGAATTAAAAATTTTGTTAATATACGTAAAAACTGAATTTGAAATATAAGCTAACGATATCTATAATAAAACCCGACTACAAAGATGAAATATCAAAGAAGAGTTTGGGTGAGAGATTTTCTTTTAAAAAGAAACGAAAGAGGCTTCACAAAAATTATAAAGGACGAACTGAAAAATAAAGACAGCAGAACTTCACCATCTTCGGCTGAACGAAAAACAGTTTGACGAATTATTTTTTAAAATCAAAGATAAAATTACAAAGAAAGATACTTTGCTAAGACAAGCTATTCCTGCGACAACAAAGTTGCAAATAACTTTACGGTACTTTGCCACTGGTGATTCCTTTGGTACTTTGGAACAAATGTACCGTGTGTCAAAAAGTGCAATTTCCTTATTTGTAATGGATGTTTGCGATGCAATTTATGAAGGATAGAAATCATATTTGAAGGTAAGTAATTTAATACTAATAATTTCAATTCAGATTTCTTTATTTTTGATATTACGAAATGTTTCAGATTAAATTAAAAAAACAATTAAAAGCAATTGTTAAAAGCAAAAATCGTGAGAAAGAATATCATTTTGGTGGATAATAACGACATTTTTTTTGTATTTAGCTGTTCAGTATTATCCATAAGAGAACTATGTGATGGATATGATGAAGTCAAACTGAAAGGCGTTGATGTGGGAGACCGTATAAGTGCTTGTTGTTGAATTTCCTCACGTTTTCTTTTTCATAATCAACTCTCTCTTTCAAAAACAGATCTTGAATTTTAATTTGCATATTTATTGCCCTTTCTAACGATAGTTTCCTCAATTGACTGGCAACATTATTTCCAAAATGATCAAATTCATCTGCATTGTCATTTTCTGTCCGCTTTAATTCTTCCAGGGGATGCGTGGCTTCTGCAAATCCTTCGAAAGTGCCAGTCTCTCTTTTAATCTTGCTTTGACAATTATTTGACTTCCTTTTTTTTTATTTTCGCCCTGATGTACCTACGTTAGTTGTATTCAGTACATTTTGTTACTCATTGTAATTTGGTTTCAAAATTTGTATGATTTGTCGAATCATCATTTGTTTTGTGTTTTCCATTATCGTTATTTCTCTCTTCATCACTGGCTATATATTTTTCATTTTCCTAAAATATATATATCATACTAGCTGGACCCGGCATAACACCGTTTTGCCCGCAACAGTTGGCCAGCATATCTTATTCAGTTATTTAGAGTTCAATGGTAATTGTGATGGAATTACGAATTAAATTTGTGAAGTGTAAGAAGGAAAAGTAATTTTAATGAAAGGTAAATTTTTTTTAATGTACAAAAAATAAATATTTATATTTATTTTTAATCTTAATATCAACAGGAATAAACTTTTTATCTTAATGCTCTTTGTTGAACAATATTTTTAGTTAATCCCTGAGGGGTAAAAACGAACAAACCTGATGGTTTGCCAACCCTTGAACACCCAACATATAATTGGCCATGTGAAAAGCACGGATTTTCTAGATCCAACCCACATATTGACATTGTTTGGACTTTTGACTTATTAATAGTCATTGCAAATGCCAAGCGAATTGGGAATTGCAGGCGTTTGAATGGAATGGGCGAGCCTGATGGGATCATTGGGATCCGTGGTAGAAGAACAACATCACCTTGAAACTTGCCGTTTAAAATGGTAGTTTCAAGAACATTACTCATGGTTTTTTTATGATTAATCGCGTCGGTGACTCGTTGACGTGCCTCTCTTTGTCTCAATGCATTAGCTCGAATACGTTCATTGTGGTGCTCTCGACTTTCATTTGCTCGTGTGTTTGCAACCTGGTTTCTTAAGTTTTCAATGTCCGTCAATTGATCTTCTGGTGTTCTATTTAACCGACGATTATGGACTATTCGTGCTTGCCGTGTACGTCGACCAATATTTTCCCGTCGTGCCCGAACACGTGGCATTGTTCTTTAAACAAATGCTAAAAAAATATACTACTGTAAAAATAAAATGTAATATTCTTACCTTTCTGCATCAACAAATTGAACAAATTAACCCAATGAACACTCGAAAACTTCGCATACACTTTTACAACTATTGTATGGCTTCCTACTACAATTGCTACAAAAATATACTACTGATTACAATTTATTGTTAAATGAAAATGTTATATTGTTACCTTTCTGCATCAACTAATTAACAAATTAACCCAATTATGAAACTTTAATGAAAACACTCAACAATTGCTAAAAAAAATGTACTACTAAGTTATCTGTTGAAATATCCTGCAGACAGCGATAGAGAACGCTTTTCGAGTGGCGTGCCCTCTTACGTCAGTGGATGACCATGATCCCACACCATGGTGGTGTAGGGAACTGGAGAAACTGAAGAAAGAGGTCAGAAGGGCTTTCAACCAAGCGATGAGGTGCAATGACCCGGTTGCCTGGGAGAATTATAAAGCCAAGAAAAGAGAAATGAAGCAAACTCTGCGACGACGAAAAAGGGAGTCGTGGAGGGACTTCTGCTCGAGCATGGAGAGCATATCTGAGGCCAGCAGGCTTCAGAAAATGATCTCCAGGGACCCGGTCTCCAAAGTCGGACTCGTTCGTGACTCGTCGGGAAGGATGGCGGAGACGCTGGAGGAAACCAATAAGATCCTGATGGAAGTTCACTTTCCTGGCAGCTACGTCTCGGGTAAATCTTGGGTTATTCGTAACAGAATGACTACAAGGATGAACCGAGAGGAGGCTAACGGGTTGGTGACAGAGGAAGGGGTGAGACGTGCAATAGACACATTCTCTCCCTTCAAGACATCGGGTCGTGACGGAATATTCCCTGTGCTACTCCAATGGGGCAAAGAAATCATTGCACCCAGGCTTAGGGGAATATTCGTTACCTGTCTAGCAACAGGATACATTCCGGCGGTGTGGAGGGAAACCAAAGTGGTATTTCCCCCTAAGCCAGGTAAGAAGGACTACACCGAGGCGAAGTCCTCCAGGCCGGTCAGCCTAACATCCTTTCTGTTGAAAACAATGGAAAGAGTGGTGGCAGACCACCTTGAGAGTACTATGCTAAGGAGGCACCCTTTAAGTAGAAGCCAGCACGCTTACCAGGCTGGCAGATCTACAGAAACGGCACTTCACCAATTGGTGCGAGTAGCCGAGGGGGAACTGTATACCGGAGGCATAGCGATGGCCGTAATTATGGACATCGAAGGTGCCTTCGACAAGATACAGTTCAGCAAACTTAAAGATGCTCTGGTGAGGCGCGAGGTCAGCCCCATGATTGTAAGGTGGGTGGACAGCATGCTGAAAAACAGAGCAGTAAGGATTCAGACAGGAGACTCGCGGCTACGAGGGAGGGTCAGCAAGGGATGCCCACAGGGCGGGGTCTTATCACCCCTCCTGTGGAACATCACTGTGGACACTCTGCTCAGGCGGATAGAGGAAATGGGCGTGCATACCATTGGGTATGCAGATGATGTAGCGATTTCGGCACGCGGCAAGTTTATGAGCACTACTGCAGATATCATGAGGAATGCACTCCAAGTGGTTGAGCAGTGGTGTACGGAACAAGGCCTCACCATAAACGCCAACAAGACAGACGCTATAATCTTCACTAGGAAGATTAAAAATCTGGATTTTCAGCCCCTCATGCTTTTTGGATCGGAGATCAAGGTGTCTGGGAAGGTCAAGTATCTGGGTGTATACTTGGATTCACGACTAACCTGGAAATACCACGTTGAGGAGAAGATCAAGAAGGCAAAAAGGGTGCTTCACCAGTGCAGAAGAGTATGTGGACTAAGGTGGGGTATCTCACCAAGGTTAGCATACTGGACATATACCATGATGGTGAGACCCATCATAACATATGCCTCGGTGATCTGGTGGACTAAAGTCACACAGAAAACCGTCAAGAGGCATTTGGACAAGGTGCAGAGAATGGCCCGTGTGGGTGTGAGCGGTGCTTTCCGCACCACACCCGACGCGGCATTGGAGGTGCTGTTAGGTCTGCTGCCGTTAGATCTCCAGGTGGTGAAGACTGCGGCGGCCTCAGCGATCCGGATGAGACGGGATGCCGTATGGCAGACGTCAGGAGCCTTATATGGGCACATGAATATCCTAGATCGTATCAAAGGGATTAGGGAGCTCATGATGCCCATGGAAGGGATCACAAAAATGAGGGTGACCGAAAGGTATCACAAAACCCTCATAGGAAATGGAACGCTTCCGGAAGGGAGGCCGGAAGACATATATATCTTCACGGATGGATCCATGATTGACGGCAGAGCAGGTGCGGGAGTCTTCTCAGAGGACTTAAACCTAACCTGCTCGCTGGCTTTGGGGAATTACACCTCAGTTTACCAGGCGGAGATGCTTGCTCTGCTGTACGCGCTAGATCACATAAATGATGGTCAGGTGCAGGGAAGGAGCATCCTCATAGCGCTGGACAATCAGGCTGTGATTAAGCGCATGAATCAGACAGAGATAAATGCGTCTCTGGCGTTGGAATGTGTCCAAAAACTGAAGAGTTGTGCGAAACAAAACAACGTGACGCTAGCTTGGGTTAGAGGACATTCAGGCATCGATGGGAACGAAAAGGCGGACAACCTGGCAAAACAGGGGTCAACCTCGGAATTCTGGGGACCGGAGCCATACTCTGCCTTTGGCAGAGGGTTGGTAAGGAACCGCATCGAGAGATGGGTCGCTGAAGAGCACCGGAAACGGTGGGACGCTATGACCACCTGCAGGCAGGCTAAGATGGTGCTTACGTTGCCGATTGCCGCAACCAGAAGAAGGATCCTGCATATGCAAAGGAGAACCCTCAGATGGTTGGTGGCACTGATTACAGGACACGGATGTTTCAGGTATCACCTAAAAAGAATAGGAATTCTGGAGGACGACACCTGTCGGATGTGCCTGGAGGAACCCGAGACGGCCACACACATAGTGTGTCACTTTCCGGCGCTGGCGAGAAAAAGGGCTGCCATAACTGGACTCCATTGGATGGAGGACATGAGGCAGATTCCGTTCAATCAGCTGCTCGCGATAACTAGGGGATCGAAGCAAGGGAGCAATGGGACAACCCACTGCAACCCCGATAAGATGACTCTAGGTAGAGGGACGAAAAGGGACCCGCAAACAGTGGTCTGATTCGATATCCCTCGAAAATCTATATATATATATATATATATATATATATATATATATATATATATATATATATATATATATATATATATATATATATATATATATATATATATATATATATATATATATATATATATATATATATATATATATATATATATATATATATATATATATCTGTTGAAATAACATGTAAGTAATATTGTTACCTCTCTGCATAAACAAATTGAACAAATTAACCCAATGAACACTCGCTAAACACGTTTCTATCGCTTCCTACTCGCTATGTACTACAATTGCTAAAAAAATATACTACTAATTAATAATTATCTGTTAAAATGAAATGTAATATTCTTACCTTTCTGCATGAACTAATTAAACAAATTAACCCAATTCTGGCACTTTTTTATGTGAAAAAATTAAACAATTTTGACATCCAAAAATGATATACATATAAGAGTCAACTCCGTATAAAAAAAATTTACTCCAGATAACAACAGGTTGTATACGCTAATTTTACAAAGTGGCCGGCTCTTGATAGTTTTTGGTCAGACAAACCAAAAATTGTAGTTTTTATGTGGTTGGAAATCATAACGGTTTATCTGCTATGGTCCTTTTATTTTTTTGTTTAGATTTTTACATGTCATCCAGTGTTATTGAAACGCTTTAACCTATTTTGATGAATAAGGTATCAGTGTAAGCAGAATACTCCCACCTATCTAAAATTGTAAAAGTGACGGTTCGGCTGCACCAACTTCCAGATTTGTTTCTACTTTTTCACATAAGCTTTTGTCGAAAACGACCAAATAAAGTGCATGTTCGTCGATCGCGATTTACTAAATTTTTTGTCTACAAACAAAACAAAAAAAAAATCAAAGAAATATGTTGAGCCATTCGTAAGTTATGGATTAACAATCGAAATATTTTAATTTATCTCTTAATCAGTCAGCCGTTTAGGTATCGGTTCAAATTGTGATTCTTTGCTACTCCTTGGAACTACTTTCGGAATCGATGGGAAATTACTTGCTTTCCCTACTGGAATGGAAAGTGCAAAGTGTAATGCAAGGGTAAAAACACAGTGGTAGCCGGTTTCCTGTTGCCGAAAACTCGCGGTTACTCGCGCCTAAGTCGTACACAGTGGCGACCTAAAACATATACGGTGCAAGCAGAAAATCACTCATCAGTTGTGATCGTAACGTTGGAACTATTATATGATGTCGGCTTCATCCGATGATGATTTGATTGCGCTAGATTGTGCACTTGGTACAATAAAACCAAATAAAATGGGAATCGGGAGAGAAGAGTTCATGGGGAATATCATCATTAATTAAGACACCATCACGACAGATTCTTAAACTTTCAGTATCCATTTTCAGTCTGATGCTAAGCAGGCAACCGGCAAGAAAAAACTAAATTTTCATTCCAGTAAATTCATCACCGACAGCCGGCACCGACAAGTCTCAACCTGCCGCGACTGTCCTATGGCCCAATTAAAAACATGCGTTAATTCAAATTGCTTATAAGCACGCATCGGCGCCGACTACCGGGAAGTGGGAAACCTGCTTCCACTGTGTTCTTATTACGCTAAAGCCGGCGCCATATATAACTTCAAAGATTTCAACACTTCTTTGAAGACTTTGCCGATTCGCATGGCAAAGTGGAAATCTTTAGTGCAAATCTTTATTCAAACTTTGAACACGTATTCAAAGACCCGTGCCACATATAGCAATAAAAAAAGTGTTTAAATCTTTGAATCTACTACGTATGTATATCTGGTGCCGGCTTAAGGAATTACATTCGCAGTTGAATTAAAAGCATAAGGAACTTCGTTACTGACTGGGGTCCCCTAACCGCACCTGTATTTTTTTGATTTTTCGACTTTATGCTTTTCTTGGATAAAGGTATTTCTAATAGAACGAATTTTGTTCATTACATCTGTTTTTGTAAAGCCTTCTTTCGCCATCTCTAGCCATATATTCGCAGGCAAGTTGTTTTTATTTTTTGCCTTTATAACTCGCATGACAATAATCCCAAAGACAATCACATTTTTGGTATAACTCAACGAATTTGTAGGTTTCGTCTTCAGAAAATCAAATTAACCCAATTCTGGCACTTTTTTATGTGAAAAAATTAAACAATTTTGACATCCAAAAATGATATACATATAAGAGTCAACTCCGTATAAAAAAAATTTACTCCAGATAACAACAGGTTGTATACGCTAATTTTACAAAGTGGCCGGCTCTTGATAGTTTTTGGTCAGACAAACCAAAAATTGTAGTTTTTATGTGGTTGGAAATCATAACGGTTTATCTGCTATGGTCCTTTTATTTTTTTGTTTAGATTTTTACATGTCATCCAGTGTTATTGAAACGCTTTAACCTATTTTGATGAATAAGGTATCAGTGTAAGCAGAATACTCCCACCTATCTAAAATTGTAAAAGTGACGGTTCGGCTGCACCAACTTCCAGATTTGTTTCTACTTTTTCACATAAGCTTTTGTCGAAAACGACCAAATAAAGTGCATGTTCGTCGATCGCGATTTACTAAATTTTTTGTCTACAAACAAAACAAAAAAAAAATCAAAGAAATATGTTGAGCCATTCGTAAGTTATGGATTAACAATCGAAATATTTTAATTTATCTCTTAATCAGTCAGCCGTTTAGGTATCGGTTCAAATTGTGATTCTTTGCTACTCCTTGGAACTACTTTCGGAATCGATGGGAAATTACTTGCTTTCCCTACTGGAATGGAAAGTGCAAAGTGTAATGCAAGGGTAAAAACACAGTGGTAGCCGGTTTCCTGTTGCCGAAAACTCGCGGTTACTCGCGCCTAAGTCGTACACAGTGGCGACCTAAAACATATACGGTGCAAGCAGAAAATCACTCATCAGTTGTGATCGTAACGTTGGAACTATTATATGATGTCGGCTTCATCCGATGATGATTTGATTGCGCTAGATTGTGCACTTGGTACAATAAAACCAAATAAAATGGGAATCGGGAGAGAAGAGTTCATGGGGAATATCATCATTAATTAAGACACCATCACGACAGATTCTTAAACTTTCAGTATCCATTTTCAGTCTGATGCTAAGCAGGCAACCGGCAAGAAAAAACTAAATTTTCATTCCAGTAAATTCATCACCGACAGCCGGCACCGACAAGTCTCAACCTGCCGCGACTGTCCTATGGCCCAATTAAAAACATGCGTTAATTCAAATTGCTTATAAGCACGCATCGGCGCCGACTACCGGGAAGTGGGAAACCTGCTTCCACTGTGTTCTTATTACGCTAAAGCCGGCGCCATATATAACTTCAAAGATTTCAACACTTCTTTGAAGACTTTGCCGATTCGCATGGCAAAGTGGAAATCTTTAGTGCAAATCTTTATTCAAACTTTGAACACGTATTCAAAGACCCGTGCCACATATAGCAATAAAAAAAGTGTTTAAATCTTTGAATCTACTACGTATGTATATCTGGTGCCGGCTTAAGGAATTACATTCGCAGTTGAATTAAAAGCATAAGGAACTTCGTTACTGACTGGGGTCCCCTAACCGCACCTGTATTTTTTTGATTTTTCGACTTTATGCTTTTCTTGGATAAAGGTATTTCTAATAGAACGAATTTTGTTCATTACATCTGTTTTTGTAAAGCCTTCTTTCGCCATCTCTAGCCATATATTCGCAGGCAAGTTGTTTTTATTTTTTGCCTTTATAACTCGCATGACAATAATCCCAAAGACAATCACATTTTTGGTATAACTCAACGAATTTGTAGGTTTCGTCTTCAGAAAATCAAATGTTGGTTTTTTTCAACACTCATTTTTTTAAAAGTATCGTGTTTACAAATTTTAATTATTTTTTTGTCCTATGTATTCAGTTACAATAAGTGATCCCAAATATATATGTTCAACCCTGAATTAAACAACATTTCGTCATCCTACTGAACGCACCCAGCATGGTGCCGCTGGCTAAACATCGCTATAGCTAACATTTTAGAGCCGGTTGAGACGGTGCGCTCCAGCGCATGTGCCTCACGAACGTTGTGGATAAAGGGGGAAGTGGGGTGGCACCTCTCTTCATCCCCACTCATCCCTTCATCACCAAACGTTCGTGAGGTACATGCGCTGGAGCGCACCGTCTAAAACAGCTCTTAGTCTCCTTAATTTCTAAGCTTTAATTACCGTTTTTTTGAATGATAAAACTAAGAACTAGTAACGTAGCTTTTCTTCTTCTCTTATCAGTTCTCAGCGCGATCTGTCATAATCTTAAATTTTATACTTCTTTCCATCAAGTGTATATTGTGCATACTAAAACTCTAGTTATAATTAAAATAATCCATTAATTGAAAGTACTCTTTTATTTAGTAGTGTAATACTCCCACTGTGCTAACTCTGTACAATTCTTAACATTTGTTGGTGCCGAAACCCGGGAACCTGCTTCCCTCGTGCTTATCAATTCTTACGTGCACAATATATCATACGGAATTCTTTTCAATAAAAGCGATCATCGTGTGTCGGAAACTCCATAGCAAAAACATCAAATGGTTTAAAGTGTCGTGCCGTCCTGAAATCATATGGAATATTTAGATAAAAAACGTGAGCTTATCACCTGTAAAGTGAGTGCAGCGAGCTAACGGTACACCCACTAGAAGAACACAAAGCCTTCACCATGTGGCCATGCTGACTCAACCATAGAAATATAAACTAACATGGAACGGCTGTGTCGTGTAAAAACCCTGTACGTGAGCGACCACACTAAAGGTAGCTTGTTTAAAAGGACAGCAATAGTGTGCACAAGTGGGACACAAATTGCCGAACAGTCAAGGGTAGCTTCTTGAGTGAATGGTGCCGTGCCAAGTCAATATCCGGGGGCATCGATTTTATGCCAGGAATTTTATTCGCCCCGCTTTTAAAACGTCCCTCTTGTTATTTCTGCATATTTTGGCTTGCACTGCCTGACCACTAATACCAAGTGAACTCAAACACATCAGGAATTGTGGTACACTTAATCTGGCTTACAGCCATTCCGTGTTTAGTTTATATTTCTATGGACTCAACTCATTTTTGGAATCAACATCACAGTACAATGAGAAGGATCAGTTATTAAAAGTTTAAAGGTGGAATCCGGTGAGTTCGTTCCGATTTTTCATAGTCATTAGATAATAGTTCAAGTACGCACTCTAAAATCTATATCAAGACGTGATACATTTAAATGTGGCGAGCTTGATCACAATGCAACAAGCCATATTGTTTAAATCTTCCGATAAATTACCCAAGCAGCTGTTTACCATATTACGGTGGCGCTCGAATTGCACAGATTACCTTTTTAAGATTTATGATCCCTCGGGTGACAAGGGTCTTCAGCAGGCTACCTGACCCCGAGCTCGAGCATGCGTTGTCGTAAAACTTATCGCACCTACTCAGGACAACGCAAAATGTGCCGGGTCGAATTCAAATTTTTAACGCATGTGCAGGAGAAAGTAAAATGTGCTCGGTGCAATTCAAATTTTTAACGAATGTGCAGGAGAAGGAAAAATGTGCTCGGTGGAATTGAAATTTATAATTGTGCAGGAGAACTTAGAATGAACAAAAATGTTTTGAGCATGCGCAGAGTAACTTGCGCAGTATTTTAGAGCAATTCTTATTTTGATCTTAATTTTTCCAAAGGCAGCCAGACGGATTTTATTTTCGGATAATTTGCGAACACATATCTCGTAAAAAGAAATACTTCTGGCAAGAAACGGCTTAAAATAATACTATAAAAATTATTAACATAATTACAGCCCGAGGTCTTTTGTTAAGAAATGGATTAAACTAATACTATAAAAAGTTTTAACATAATTACAGCATGTTTTATCTTTATAAAAATATGAAATTAATTTAACAAATTCCATGCGATGCTTTTCATGTTTTCGTCTTTCCGTTTCCTATGTCTGAAGTTTGTTGGGCATATTCAAAAGAAAGTCCAAGCAGCTGTATTTCCTTGTGCCAACCCTGTGTAAAATGAAATCTGTATCCCATTATTTTTGTATTAGGTCGTTTTTTTCTTATCCCTTAGAGGTTGATATTTTAATACCGAGAAACAGGGGCTCCCGAAAGGGGATGATACCGGAAGGGGTGGAAAAAGGAAGAGTTCTTTCGGAAAAGCTAAAAACTGATAGCTCATATCACAGCCAACCGGCAAGTGCTTTTGAACAGCTTGCAGTATTTTTTTTTTGTGAACAGCTCATAGTGGTTTACTTTTTCAAGTGGGCTTTTGATTTAATATATTTTTTCTAATTTTTTCATAAAGTGTATTTTTGGCTAAGTGTATTTTTGGGCCAGTATATTTTCCCATTTTGCAGAGTTTTTTTGCGAACAGCTCATAGTGGTTTACTTTTTCAAGTTTGTTTTTGTTGGGTTTCGATTTAAACTGTTGCACTACAAGGTGTAGTGAGTAGTTTTTCAGTTGAAAGTTTTAATAAATTTGTAGTAAGCAATGACTAGGTCAGAAGTCAAAAGAAAGCCAAACGAAACAAAAAGAAGTCAGCCGTCAGTCAAAGGAAGAAAAAAAAATATAAAGTTGCAATTTCGACAACAATAATAATACAAAAAGAAAATAATCACAATTTTCACTTAATTCCATAGAAAAAATAATCATAATTACAACAGGTTATGGGCCCAGGAAATTAAGTGAACAAGAAGAGAATTATAAAATAGAATAACATAGACAGAATGGATGCGAGAGTAGATTTTAATAGATTGTTGGGAAGTGACAATTACATCGCCTGGCGATTCAAATTGAATTTGCTGTTGCACGCGAAAGACTTGTACGACATTGCGATGGGTATAGTGATGAAACCTTTCGAAGACAAAGATGAATGTGCTGACTGGTGCAAGAAAGATAGAGATGCACAAGCATTTATTGGACTAAACGTAGATGAAAAAGTGGCATTAAAAATTAATAATTGCACATCGTCACAGCAAATGCTTGGAAGATTAGAAACATTATACGGAAGCAGAACTCAAGTAACTGCAGACGGATTGAGACAGAAATTCTTTGGGTTTGAATATGACATAAATAAACTGCTGTCGAAAACTGTCTCGAAATTGACGGAATTGTTCAAAATCTGCGAGCTACAGGAGAAGAAATAAAAGATGAGTGGATTATATCTAGAATGCTGAACTGTTTGCCTGACAATTTTTCTCATTTCCATTCAGCATGGGAATCCATGGCTGCAATAGATAAAACAGTGTCCAAACTAATAGAACGTCTTCAACAAGAAGAACTACGAATTAAAAAGGTCGAAAATATAAACACAAATGCATTGTTGTCAAAAGGAAAGGTAAGCAAGTATTTTAATAACAGATGGAGTCAAGATAGAGAACAGCCTAGTCAATTAAGTCCAAATCAGTCAAGCCATTATACACAAAAACTAAAATGCTTCAAATGTGGAAAGTTAGGACATAAGAAAAGTGAATGTCGTGGAAGATCTTGTCAAGAATATTTAGACTATTGCAAGCGAATTTACAAATGTAGAAACTGCACCAAGACAGGCCATTTTGCAAAGGAATGTGGGGCTGAAAAAGAAAGTGAAGCAAAAGGTTTTGTCACATTAAGTCTATCATCGTTAGATATTCATATGATGTGAAGAGATCAAGAATCATGGTATGAAGATAGTGGTGCCACGCATCACATGACTGGTCAATTGAAATGGATGACAAATATAAAACCTCTAAATCATAATCTGCTAGTCAAGATTGGAGATTCTACGGAACTACAAGCTGTCAGTATGGGTGATGTTTGCTTATCTGCTCATGATGGAGAGAAATGGGGTCCCATCATACTACGTCAAGTATTATTCGTGCCAAAATTATCATTTAATCTTTTTTCTTTAACAACAGCTTTGGACAAGGGTTATACTCAACGAGCAAACGCAAACAGATCAGAAATTTTAGAAAATGGTAAAACAGTATTAATTGCTGAAAGAAGCGGATGACTGTTTCGAATGAAATTTCGTGTAGAAGCTGGAAATTGTCTGACTGTCGTCTCGATCAAGACATGGCATGAACGACTTGCACATCAAAATGTCAAGTACATAAAAGAAATATTAAACAGAAATGATATAGCATATAATCGATGATTGGAATGGATATGTCTGTGAGGGATGCGCCTACGGAAAACAATGTCGAGTTTCACATAAATTAAATCCAACTGTAGCTGAAAAATGCCTTGATGTTATTCATGTTGATCTAGAGAATCAATTTGAACGAAAGGTCAAGAAGCTAAAGTCTGATAATGGAACAGAAATCAAGAATGCTAGAAGTCAAGATATCTTGGAGAAATTGGGAATATTGCATGAAAGATCTACAACCTATACACCACAGCAGAATGGAAGAATAGAGAGAGATGAGGACTATAGTCGAAGCAGCTCGTGCTGAGCTATACGCTGAAAATATAAACGTAAAGTTGTGGGCTGAAGCCCTAAATTATTCAATATTCACCATAAATCAGACTGGAACAAGCTCAGTGAAAGGGAAAAGTCCGGCAGATCTCTGGTTTGGTCGTCGAGTTAGTATCAAATCAATGAAGCCATTTTGATGTGAATGTTATGTGCTAACTCCTGAATGCGAACGCAGAAAACTAGACAAAAGAAGTAAGAAAGGATTATTCGTACGTTACGACCTAGAAGAAAAGGGCTACAGAGTTTATATACCTGAAAAACGTCAAGTTGAAGTATCCTGCAATGTACTATTCAAAGAGAAAATCAATTTTGAAGAAAAGTCAGCTAAAATTAATTTTAAAATACAGGAAAATGAGACCGAAACGCCTCTAGAAGAAGAAAACAATGAAAACCGACAGGAGGAGAATAGATCTGAAGCTAGTAGTGAAAGTGAAGATTATGAAAGTCTAGAAGATGAACCAAAAACTGAAGAGAGACATGATATATAAAACAGTCAAGAAACAGGAAGAAAATTGAGAGACAGACGACTAATAAAACCTCCGTCTAGATATCAAGCTCATGTTGGTTTTATTGGTGATGTAGAAGATATAAGTGTCGAGGATGCATTAAGTGATCCAGGATGGAAACAAGCAATGCACGATGAATTCAACAGCTTGAAGAAAATGAAAACCTGGGAACTCACAAACTTGCCAGAAAATAGAAAACCACTCACATGTAAATGGGTTTAAGAAGAAAAGGAGATGGTCGATTAAAGGCCAGACTTGTAGCAAGAGGTTATGATCAACTATATGGAATAGACTACTTCGATACATTTGCACCAGTAGCATGTCATGCCAGTATTAGATTGCTACTGAGCTATGCTGCAAAGAAAGATTACTTCATTAAAACATTGGATATAAAAACAGCATTTCTAAACGGTGAATTGACAGAAGAAATATACATGAATCAACCAAAAGGATTTGAAGATGGAACTTCAAGAGTATGTAAGTTGTTGAAAAGTATTTATGGGCTGAAACGAGCTCCAAAATCATGGAATCAAAAATTTTGTAGCTATTTAAAGGATCTCGACTTTGAAGCAACTGATGATGATCCATACCTATTTTATAACAAAACAAGGACAGTATTAATGACGGTGTTTGTAGATGACGGTTTAATTGTTGGTGAAGAAAAGAACGAAGTGGAAAATACAATATTAAAATTGGCAACGAAAGTTGAAGTTATATCAAAGTGGCCAAAGCAAGGGAAATTAGACTACCTTGGAATGGAGATAAAATTGCTGAGAAATGGAATCCTGGTAAATCAACCTAAATATGTCAAGAAAATATTAGAACGTTTTGGTTATTCCGAAGCGTACGAAGTTTCAACTCCTATGGAACCTGGTATGATTACGAGTAAGATCGAAAAGGAACTAAAAAAAAACCCTATCGAGAAGCAATAGGAAGTCTTTTGTATTTGTCAACAATATCACGTCCAGACATAAGTTATGCTGTGAACTACTTAAGTCGCCAAGTAAATAAACCAATGAATATACACTGGAAAATGATAGAAAGAGTATTTCGTTATTTAAAAGGTACTGAAAACTATGGTATATTCTTTGATGTAAAATCCAAACTTCAGGTTTATACAGACTCGAATTATGGAGGAGATGACAAAGACAAGTGCTCAACAAGTGGAATATTAGTTGAAAATGGAGGTCCAATCGTATGGTCGTCTCAGAAACAGAAAGTGACTGCTATATCGTCAGCTGAAGCCGAATACCGAGCAGCAGTATCTGGGATTCAAGAAGTGAGCTGGATTCGTCGAGTGCTGAAGGAATTAAAATTGCAAGATAAAACAGAATTATCAGATCTGTTGATAGATAACAAAGCTGCCATACATATGCTGGAAAATTTGGAAGAAGGCAAAGTGACTAAGGGCAAAAAGCATATTGAAATAAAAAGGAAGTTCATAAACCAACATATTGGAAAGATAGTTACACCTGTGTATGTAAAATCAAAAGAACAATTAGCAGACATTTTTACAAAGCCTCTCAGTAAGGGTCCGTTTGTTTATTTGCGGGCAAAACTACTCAAGGAGGAGTGTTGGGTTTCGATTTAAACTGTTGCACTACAAGGTGTAGTGAGTAGTTTTTCAGTCGAAAGTTTTAATAAATTTGTAGTAAGCAATGACTAGGTCAGAAGTCAAAAGAAAGCCAAACGAAACAAAAAGAAGTCAGCCGTCAGTCAAAGGAAGAAAAAAAATATAAAGTTGCAATTTCGACAACAATAAATACAAAAAGAAAATAATCACAATTTTCACTTAATTCCATAGAAAAAATAATCATAATTACAACAGTTTTTAAGTTATAAAATATAGTTTTCAAATTTTTTCATAAAGTGCGTTTTTTGGCTAAGTATATTTTTCTTTTTGGTTTATTTCTTTCTGTTGCTTTTCTTCTGTCAACCATGGAACCTCGTTTAATTACTGAATGTGTTAGTGAACGCGGGCGGAAGGAATTGATGTTCCGTAATTCAAGATACTATTTTGCCTACACGAAGAAAAATACAATACAATACGGAAGTGCACCGCTCTTCTTTATACTCAGACTGACCAAAAACTCTACAACAACCATACACCGGATCATACACCCGAACATGATATTAAAAAAAGCAACCGACAAATGCTCAGTTACGCTGCCAAATAGAAAGCTGCAGAAAACGAAATATCGGAACGGCCCTCTGATAGAAATAATTTATACTATTAGCGTCGAAAAAAACATCCCCGGTTACCCGAAAATATTGTCGAATCAATTGACTATATTAGCAAAAGTACTTATAAAACTATATTCGGCGAAAATTCTCTATTTTATTCTAATTTACTTTTCAAAATTATAATATTTTCAACTTTTACTAATCTCCAACTTTTATATAACAGCGATAACATTTTTGTAGACGGTACATTTACTTTTTGCGTAAAATTCTTTTACCAATTTTATACAATACATGTACAGGATAACGGATTTTATGTGCCATTAGTATTTTGACTTCTGCCAGATAAAACAGAAGTAACTTATAATAGATTGTTCAGTATAATTGAAAATCAATGTAAAAATGTAGGATTATTTTTTAACCCATCTCGGGTAACGGTTGATTTCGATAAAACGGTACATACCTAATGTTATAAGAAACAAATGGCCTAATACAAAAATAATAGGACGCAGATTTCATTTAACACAGGCTTGGTACAGAAAAATATAGCAGCTAGGACTTTCTTTTGAATATGCACAACGAACTTCAAAAAGTCGATGTGCTTTGAAAAATTTATTATAATAAGTGGTTTTTAAATAAAACAGATTTTTTAAAACATTACAAATATTCTTTTATTTTCTTAAAATACTATTTATGATATTCTTCCTACTCGCTAATTGAACCCTCTTTGTATTCTTTACAATTGTTTTTGTGATCCTCACATAAAAATTGAGAATAAGCTCAAAAGTAACAGCAAAAATTTTGCCAACCCACCACCCCGTGACAAGTTCAATCATGTTTCAATTTTTTATCACTGTGTTTACACAGGTGCATCCTAAAGGCCTAAACAATTATTAAACAATTGCAAATGACATACGCCCACAGACGTGATTTTAAGGAAAACCGACAAATATAGAAACATCATAAAAGTTCACTCATACTCCTCGTACGTTGTTGTGCAATATCAGTTAGCTAAACAAAAAATCACAATAACGGCAAATGATGAAATAACGCCACCTGTGTTTAATATATTAGATAAGGAACGACCTTGCCGGTGTCAAAGACTTGCACCTGATCAAAATTTTGGCTATATTTATTTTTATGAAACTGGTCCACTAAATTCGCTGCATATCAATTTCAATATATGGAGCAAACTTCCCTTTGTTTATCTCAATAAACTTTCGCGGCATGGAAGACTTTGGAATTTCGCACCTTTAATGTATATTAGATAAGGAATCCATTTGAAGGTTGCACCAGATCAAAATTATCTTTGCCTATTTTAGAAACATAATCCACAATTAAAATTCGCTCATTGTTAATGTTATGCGATAAGAATTTACTGGAAACTTGATAATTTATCGATCTAATAATTCTATATCTATTTTATGGCCCGAATCAGAATTATTTTCATCTTCCGAGATATTTATAATGCATATGCTGCAATTGCATAAACCCTGTGCATAAATTTATCATACAAACAAAAACAAAAGGCACCCGCGACATCAAGGTATCATTTTTCAAGCGCTGTTCTTATCAGCAGCTCAAATTAATCACCAGTCATTCAAACCTGCGCTCAGCCGAAATTAGAATCAACATTTGCGAAGAAGGCCTGTTGTTTTGTTGTTATTTTTTTGTTTTTACTTGTTTTTTGCTGTTGTTGTTGCCGTAAAGAATGAAAACAGATATTGAGGCTGGACGGAGTTCTTGTTGTTGTTTGTTTTGTTAAGACATTCTGCTAGGTAAAATTTTTATCAGAGAAACGGGCAGCAAGGTCGAAGGAAAATAAAAATTCTATTTTTAGATTGCCCAGCGCTTGTATACAGAAATTGAATAAGAACACACAGAAGCCTCGATAGCCTCGAGGTTGCGATACAGGTCTCTTAATCTACCGATGCCCCAGGTTCAAATCCCAGCAAAGCCCAAGCAGAACAACTTTGACTTTTTAATTTCGCAACACTTGCAGCATTAAGCCCGGGTCACACCGAACGCGGGCGGTGCGACACGGTGGAGCGCAAAAAGACGCCGTAAGGCGTCTGATTCACATTGGACGCGGCGCGGCGCGACATATTATCCATTACAGACCTTGTTTTCATTCAAGAAATAATAATGAAATGTGATATTCACCGCTGGCGGCGACGGCAAAATTTGGTTTTTAGTAATCACGAATTTTGCCGCGCGACGGAATTTATTCTCGCCGTCCCGCGCCGCTTCTGGTGTGAATCACAGATTCATTTTTCGTGTAGAAATCGCTTAACGGCATTCGCGTCGCGCCGCGCCGCGTTCAGTGTGACCGGGCCTTTAACAAATTCTCGCGGCAGGTGACGTCTTATGACGTGGCGTCGGGCTAACCGGCCGACAAAAACCATTTACTCCGTACCCGTACCCCTTCAGCCTTACAACAACCGATGACGTCATCATAATTTAATTCGCAACACTTGCAGCATTATCAAATTCTCGCGACAGGTGAGGTCTTATCACGTGACGTCTGGCCCCACACCTGTACTCCGTGCCCGTACCCCGTACCCCGTACCCCGCACCCGTACTCCACACCGTACTCAGTACCCGTACCCCGTAACCATTCAGCCATACAACAACAACCGTGATGACGTCATCATCATCATTGCACTACTGTCTGTGACGTCACAAACCAATTGGCACAGCAAAGAAAATCCAAGATGGCGGAAAAGGTGAATTTAGACCCCCTGTATAAACCTTATGGGATTTTGAGCCAGAACTCACATAGCTTATCTACTCACAACACAACACAAATTAAGAAACAAAAGCTGAATTTGACAGCCGACGATCGTAAGCTTTATCACTTTGATAAAGCTCGCGATCGTAAGATCTCTTAAAAGCTCCAGCGAAGAGCAAATGGTAGATGGAGCAAATAAGAAAAATATAAGGGGAATTTTTCGATGTAACGGCTAGTTTACAAAAATCACGTAGGCATTTAATATATAAATTGGAGAAAATGTTTGGATAGCTCTCTCACTTTTTCGTTAGAGTCTAGACACGAGTTCGATTTTTTCACGAGTTTTTTTGATTTTGGAAGTTTGATTTAGATTTGATTTAAAGAAATTTACAGTTTGACATTTGATAATTATTATAAGATTAAGCCTTTATCATAAAGAAGTTTTTTAATAAACATAATTCGTTAAATTGAGTTTTTTTCTTGCTAAAAATAAGATTGAAACATAGTGCTACAAAAGGCTCTCGCAAACGGTTTCTTGAACGGGTCGAGAAAAAAGATTTTTTAAGAAAATAGGAAATTTGTATGAACAGTATCTATTAGGACATGTTAAATAAACTGTTCTTACTACATTCCATATTCTGCGATAATTAACATCCGTTAACATTAAAGAATACATATAATTAAGTTTAATAACATTATAGAGTATGTCCAACTGTTTTGCCAGGATTAACCGTTTTAATTTTTTTACGCTTGTTACGCATTAACATAAAATTTGTAAAAAAAATAGTACGGTCCATTGTTATCACTTTCAGTTCATTTGACAGTTTATTTATTTGTATTTTGACAGTTTCAATGCACATTGAGAAATGCAAGTGTGTCACTACTAAAATGAATGTTCATTGAAAGCCAATGAAGTTGGAAGAATGTTCATTCGTTTTTGCAGTGTGTCAAGGGTATAACGCTAGTTTTAGTTTTTTCTCCAGGCCAAAAAGTGCCGAACAAAGAAGTTAGTGGTCGGGTTTATGCCGCGGACACTTTGGAGTTGCCTGACATCTTGGAAGCGGCATATACGACAAGAATTTTCGGCGAAACCTGCCAAAGTGGATCTGCTTTTTGGCGTGACCAAGCATGTGGTACTGCCGGGAAGTTACGGTATAAACACTTTAGACTTTCTGAAAATGTCAAACGACGTAAACAAAGTGAAAAAGTGTAACATATACATACTTATTACGTTTATTTTGTAACTGTTTCCAATATAAAATACTTTTTGCGCGCTTCAATTGATAATTTATTAATATTTTCTCCCCGAGTAAAAATAATTATATAGAAAGATATATAATTGGATATATTTATATATAAATTAATTATATATAATTATATATGAAATTTGGCCCGATATAATTATATAGAAATATATATTTTTATATATAATAAGGAAAATCATATACAATTGTATAGAATTGTATATATACAATTATATCTTTTATTTCGCCGATTTTCTCAGACATGGAATGTTCTATATGCTTTTTATCGTGGTAGCGCCAGTTATTTTTAAGAGCGTGATCCTGGCTAAACTCTAAAACAGATATAATGAGATATTTTTGACAGCATACTTATAATAACTATTTTCCCATCACACACCTTTTTCTTGAGGTCTTTCTCCACCTTTGATTGAGCTTTGGGAGTGCGACTGGAGAATGTGCATTTTAGTATGTGATTTTCCCGAAAAACTCCATCTACCAATTGATAATATTTATTTCATCAAAATTATTGTAAGACATTATATATTATTTTATATCGCTATATATGATCAGATATAATTGCACAAATCCATTTATATATAATGATATAGAGTTATATATCAACCTATGTTGAACTGTAAATGCTACAATATATAATTCTATATTATTATATATTATTATATACAATTATATAAAATCGTCTAAAACTGTTGAAATATTTTATATAAGATTTTATATAATTTGATATAAATATATATGATTATATATTTTTCTATATAATTATTTTTACTCGGGATGTCACTAAAAATTCATTTTTTACATTCGCACCTCGACTTCTTCTGAAAACCTTGGAAATATAAGCGATGAGCATGGTGAGCGTTTTCATAAAGATTGTGGGATTCTACACGGAGACTCAAGATGTCGGTTGAAAGCAGATTTGAGTCTCGTCATTTAATGCTACACGAGGCTGTCTTCAGCATAGAATAATTCTTTATCCTACATGAAAGCTTTAATTGTATGTGTAGACCGCGGGTTGTTTATACATCTGAGGGGAGAAGAGAAAGAAATGTGCATATGAGTTAGTTTTCACCCAGGGAATTTTTGGATGAAAATTCTTCCGTTAAAGTTTCGTCATTTGCGGCCTTCTTTCCCTCCTCCCCTCTTGTTTCTACCTATAAAACCGGTTTTTTCGTACTTCTGGATTCTCCGTGTAGTACACCACATTCGAACGAAATTATCAAGAGTAAATATGTTCGGTTACTACTGTTGGTCTATGATAAGAGACACTGGTACTGAAAACTATAAAAAAAGCTAAAACAATTCATTTTTATTTTTTTATATTGCTTGTTGTCCTTATTTTTGCAAATAACAAAAAAATTTTTGATGACGCGTTAGAATTTTTATTATTTTTCTTACACCTATAGCACCCTAATCATAAAAACACTTTAAATTTCCAGGACAAAACTTATAAACTTGGGAATTTTTAATTTCATAAAAATTCTAACGTAAAATTGCTCCAAGCCGTTAGCAGTACAATCACTTTCAAGTAAGTAAATAGAATTCGATTCTGTTTACTTGCGCAAGTGTTACTTCAATCTCATACAGTGTTTACATGGCGTAAGTGAAGACGAAAGTTGTACTTTCGTGTCAAAAATGCCTTACTTTCGCGAAAGTACTTGCAAATGTAAACCCTACATAACTTCATAAAGGGGTATTGTGGTATTGGGTGAGATAATAAATTGTTCTCTTTTTTGCGATGCCCGATATTTTTGGCAAATTCTACAACTAGTTACCATGTCTTTGATATTATTATTAATACCTGGCCAGTACATTAATTCTCCAGCTCTATTTTTTGTTCGTTCAATTCGCATATGCACTTTTTATAATAGTTCTAGCATTGAACGTCGAAGAGAAATCGGAACGAATATTTTTTCATTTAGAAACACTATATCATTTTCTATTAGGAAATCATTTTTATATTTCCAAAAAATTCTTAAGTTTTCCGGGAGATAATTTTTAGTTTTAGGCCAACCTTCTGAGATGACCTTTTTTAATCCAAAAAGAATTGGATCTTCAACTATTTCTTCTTTAAACGTTTGAAATTTTTTCTTCATTAACATTAATTGAGTGTACTAGCTCAGATAATCCTTTTACAGTTTCACTGTCATCTTGTTTATAATTCCTCGATAGCAAATCGGCTATATACTTACATTTCTTTCCCGGTAAATATTTCAACGTTATTTCATACTTTAATAGCTTTATTTCCATTCTTTGTAATTATTTAGCTGAGGCTATTTTTGAGAAATCTCTTTTAGTAATAACCAATAGGGGCTTGTGGTCTGTTTCAATTGTGATTGGGCGACAATAAATCCAATTATGGAACTTTTCACAAGCATAGCAAATTGCCAGCATTTCTTTTTCAATTTGTGCGTAAAGCTTCTCACAATCCGTTAAGCTTAGAATACAGAAGCTACACCGTCTTTGCCGCTATCAGCTTGTATAGTCATGTTCAAATTTGGATCAAAATGACCTAATTTCGGGCTTTGATAATCAATTGTTTGATTTGGTCTAGGCATCTTGTGTGGATTGATTGCCATTTCTGTACAGCATTTTTATCTTTAGGAATTCCAACATTCTCAATTGCTTTGATCCTCCTTTCCTCTGTTCTTGCAGTAACTAAAATATCATCTACATAAATAATAATATTGGGTATACCTTCGAAGTTTCGTTCATTATATTTCCGAAATACTTCAGCGGCTATTTTCATTTCAAAAGGCAACCGCAAGAACCTATAATGACCCGAAGGGGGTACTAAAAGAGGTGAGTCAAGCGGCATCCCCATTTAACCGGAGAATTATGACGCAAAGTCCAAAATTAAGTGCTTTTTATGTGCTAATTTGTCCCCGAAAAAATTAATTTTGTGCTCTTTTTTTTAAAAAAATAAAAAGGAGGGTGTAGCTTTACGTCACACTACACCCCCCACTCATTAAAATACAATAAGGAGAACAATTTTCAAAAAAAAAGTACACTAGATTTAAGTGCTCTTTATGTGCTAATTTGTTCCCTAAAGAATGAATTTTGTGCTCTTTTTTTTAAAAAAAATAAAAAGGGGGGTGTAGCTTTACGTCACACTACACCCCCCACTCATTAATATACAATAAGGAGAAAAATTTTCAAAAAAAAGTACACTCATAACCCAAAGAAGTCTTTAATTTAAAAGACACCCTTGAAGATTGAAGGTTGGCAGAGGACCAACTGCATTGGTGACCCCGCATTGGAAATCAAAACAGGGATGCCATCATCACCAGGTATGGCTTGCTCAAAGGGCAGCACCAACGACAGCTGCAAGATCAACCCCCAACATCAACTAGAACTGCGACCGATGCAAGGCCAAGGAAGACATCTCTTTTTTCGGCGGAAGCGAAATCCAACAACATCCAAAGAAGACATCTCTTCTTTCCCGGAGGCAACACCCAGCAACATCCACAGAAGACTTCTTTTCTTTCCTCGGAGGCAACACCCAGCAACATCGCAATAAGACATCTCTTCATTCCACAAAAGTGACGCCTAGCTGGAAGGGGGTAATATGGGACCCAGGTAGGCTATTAGAGCAACTACCTGGTGTCCCCTAGGAAATAATTAATTAGCAGGCTGGAGATATTTCATCGTCTACTTTAAGTAGACGAAGGAATATTTCCAGCCTATATAAGGTAAAACATCAATGTACAAATTTAGTTATCATCATATAGCTCATTGTAAATATATAAATAATAAAATATAAATATATTTATTTAATTTTTGGCTATTGGACGTATGGCCACTATATTGTTAACAACTTTGATTAGTGGCGGTATGGACCGCTACATAATTTTGTAGGTTAGAAATATTCTTCAAAATAACGTATGATCATATTATGATTTAAAAATGTACTCTCCTATAGCAGCCGAAATGTGATTTTTGGAAAATTTGACCTTGAATAACTTCGAAAGGATTAAGTTTTCGAAAAAATGACACGGAGCTTTTTTGTAGGCAATAACGTTTCGTATTGAGTGATCAAAAAGTTTTTTCGAAAAAACCAGTTTTTGAGTGATGTTTTCGCCAAAAAGTGATTTTTGGAAACTTTGACCTTGAATAACTTTGAAAGGGTTAATCGGGTCAACATCTTTGTAAGAACTAAAGTTGTAGAGAATTTCATTGTCAACATTTAGGGCCTTTGTACGGGGAAACTGCGAAACTATTTGTTGAATTGTACCCATGGTTCTTCATGCCACCATCAGTTCATAAACTGCTCATTCATGGCCCCGAAATCATTGCTTCGGCTTTGCTTCCAATCGGTCAGATGTCTGAAGAGGGCCCAGGAAAGTTGCAATAAATATATTAAAAAATTTCGTCAGGACTTCTCGCGCAAAAGCAGCCGTTCTTTGACAATGAGAGATGTATTTTGCCGCCTTTTAATTAGTTCTGATCCTTACATTTCAAGCGCAAGAAAACTTCCAAAAACTAAAAGAAAACAAATGTCGTCTGATGCTAAAGATTTAGTTGTACCCGATGACAGTGACACTGAAGATGAAACTCATGTGTCTTTTAGATTCCGACATCGATTTATGTGATAGCGATAGCAAATAGATAGAGCCTATGTGTTAAAAATAAAAATGCAAATTATAAACTGAATTATTATTTTGTATTTATTTATACCTATTCCTTGTGTACGATATTATTTGTATGCTTCTGAAATTTTTTTAATACGATGAAATTGTATTAAAACTAAAAATATCAATTTTTTATATGACTGTCCGCCATATTGGATCCGCCATTTTGGTTTTTTGAAAAAATAATGTCAAATTCGTAATCAGCGACCTCGAAAACCCATTTTTTCATGTGGTCGTCCGCCATATTGGATCCGACATCTTGTTTTTTGAAAAAATAATGTCAAATTCGTAATCAGCGGCCTCGAAAACCCCCAAATAAGAAATTTCAAAGCGATTATTGCACGTTTTGAGGTTTTGGCCAGCCTTTTGGGACTATGTCCGACTGGCGCTTTAATGGGTTCGCCAGCTTGACATCAAGCTGGCAGAACCATGCATTTTTTTGGGTAATTAAATAGTAAAAAAAAAAAATTATGATATAACTTTCTTTTGGTTCCGCTGAAAGAGGTTCGCCAGCTTGATAGACCTTTTACTTTTGAAGTTATAAGAAATTTTTATGTTAAAATTGGGCTTATTTGGTACTTTTCGACATTATTAGTGTCCGTCCAAAGGTCAGTTTTAGGCTAAAGCCGAAGCCGATGAGGATTGTGTGGCTCTTGCCATAACCTTTCAGTAATATTAGTATACTGACTGAAAAGTATACGGGCAGTTCTACAAAAACTGGAATAAAATCGAATTATTTTTGGCCCATCGTTTTTTTTAATGTATTTCAAAATTGAAAATTGGATATAACGAAGATTGATGATGTAACTGTCGGGAGATAAAATTTGTGCCGGGGCACGACGAAGGGAAGATGCCTTAAGGCCAAAGGACTATCGTTACAAAAAAAATCTAAGTGGGAAGGGAATCTAAAGAAGACGTGGCTCGGACGGTTCGACCGCCGGGGGAGTATCGCGGAAGCTACCTACATCCACTGCACCGGCTGCGGCACGACGTGCGGAGCTCAGACTAGCTCGCCGGATGGGGTGGGGTTCCTGGTGTCAGGATGTAAGTAGGGTTGACAGTTAAACTGAACTAAAAACTCGTGCCTATATCGAAACTAAATAAGGGCGATAAGGGGGAGGAACTACGTCCGGGGCCAACGAGAGGGGCAAAAAGAGGGAAGAAGAGAGAGAAGGGGTGGTCGCGGGTCACCAGGTCATCTCTAGGGGCTACATGACATCAAACAATAGTAAAGTAGGTGGTCGGCACTTACCTTTGGTGGGCATCCATCTCCCGTGGGCCACACATACTTTGGAGTCTCTATTCAATCATTTCCTGAACGTTAATACTATATCTATATTTCAAAAGGAAGCTCCGGAACCCAAAAAAATTGTTTGCAAATAATCCTGCTTTACAATGTGTAGATATCGCAAAAACGAGTTTTCTTAAGAATGATAGTCTAATGGCGATTTGAGGTTACTTTTAAACATAAGATAATTTGTAAGAAGAATGATCTTCAATACACCATAAACCACTTCAAGGCATACAAAAAAAAAATTTAATATACTTTAATTACCTGTTGTCGCCGAGGGCTCCATTTGTATCCATTACCTCGGTTCTGTTATGTTTGACTAATGTTTTTTTATTGTTTGTTTATTATTCATATATTTAGTTATTCTATTTGTTATTTATATCCTCATTCATACTTCCAATCACTCTTCAACCATTCCAATTTTCATGTTTATTTATTTATTTATTTTATTATTTAGATATTTTTATATATTTAGGTATAGTACTTGTACGTGCAGTAAGCCGCTTGCACGAGACAATCAAGTATGAGATTCCCAACGATTTTCCCGCTGGGTGAGTTTCCTCATCGGTTTCTGACACTTTCGTTACTTCTTTACTATGGATGTGAATAATATACATATAGATGTATTATATCAAATTCTGAACACGAAGTGGACGAGGCACTAAACTAAACCCTATTTCTTTGCAAATTTCTTTAAATGGCCTTATCTTGCTGAATTTAAACTAAATCTTTTTCTATTCAATCTAATATTTTCTTAAATTTTGCTATATAATCACAAAAGGTATTCTTACAACTGAATGAGGTTAAATTTTAAGCACTTTTGATGCTTTTCGTAATTGAAAAATTCACTCGTCGTCTGGATTGTGAGTGGATTCTCCACTCTTAGATCGGGTAAATATCCAGATTAACTTACCCATCTCCGATTTTGATGAATTTTTCACACAATGTACCGTTAAATATGCACAAATCAACTAAGTTAACAAAAAGTGTCGCTCAAGTCCCGTTACGCTGTAATTCCACTTCAAAGTACCGTATTTCGAATAATTGAACAGGCGATAGCTCCTATATTATTTCACCAATATTGATGAAATTTTCACATATTATATATTTTGAGGTGAACAATTTATTTTTGAAAAAAAAAATTAGCACTCATGCACCGTTATCTTTTTATTTAACTTTAAAGTACTAAAAAATCAAAAAGGCAATAATTGTCAAAAAGAAACATCTTTTTTACGAAATGTATATATAAAGCACATATTTGTCTGGAGAATAAAATGGTTTTAAAAAAATTACTTACTATTTACCGTTATTTTTTTATCCTTTCTAAAGCACTGCGGTAAGTAAAAAAAAGGTTATTTTCATATTCAAACTTTTTGATTACTTGCGTAAAGTTTGATTATGACAATAACCGTTTTTTTGCTTACCGCAGTGCTTTATAACGGTAAATAGTAAGTAATTTTTTTAAAACCATTTTATTCTCCAGACAAATATGTGCTTTATATATACATTTCGTAAAAAAGATGTTTCTGTTTGACAATTATTGCCTTTTTGATTTTTTAGTACTTTAAAGTTAAATAAAAAGATAACGGTGCATGAGTGCCAATTTTTTTTTCAAAAGTAAATTGTCCACGTCAAAATATATAATGTGTGAAAATTTCATCAATATTGGTGAAATAATATAGGAGTTATCGCCTGTTCAATTATTCGAAACACGGTACTTTGAAGTGGAATTACAGCGAAACGGGAGTTGAGAGACACTTTTTATAAATACAGTTGATTTATGCATACTTAACTGTACATTATGTGAAAATTTCATCAAAATCGGAGAGGGGTAAGTTAATCTGGATATTTACCTTAGATCGCAGCACTTTTTATGACTTCAGGAAAATAATCAAATCTCACACGGAAAACTTCTGCTTCCAACAATAACTCAAAACCGAATCTCAAAAAAACTCGAATACGCCCCAATTTGATGAGTTTTCAAAATTTTAATGATTCTCAAAAAGCTGGAAAATACTAATCAGTACTTCTACAGCCACTCGCGCACGCGTGCCTCCACTCCTGTCCCAAAAAAACTCCTTTTCTTCTTCAAAAAAACTTAAACTTTCCACCTAAGATATTTCCCAAAATTTTTCCGTCCAAAAAAAATACATCTATTCACTCCCGGCTCTGTGAAGTCACTCTCTGATCGCCTTAGCAGACAGTTTTGTCCCCTAAGCGTATTACTTCCGCTATTTTAAGAAGGAATCCGGAATGTTATAAAAACGCACATGGTTTTAATTAACTATAATTAATTCTGTTGGTAAATCACGTGAAACAATTTATAAAAAAATGAACTATTCGCTAAATCGCAAATATTTCCTACTGTGATGATGATTACGGAAACTTTACCAAATCCCACGATATTATATATTTATGTCTCAGAAACCATCAAAATTTCACCATTGACCTTAAGCACTGGCACGGATAATGAAAATGAGCGCCTTCACTAAAACTTCCGACATGGAATCACGTTTTTTTTCAGGTAGTTAATTAATGTACAAAACTTTAACTCTTTTTTTCTTTTTTCGCGGTTTTCAAAAAAAAAACAGAAGCACCGTCCGTCAGCAAGACTAAAATTCGACTCTCGAAAATTTTTTCGCCTGTCCATCCAAAAACCAGCAGACGGACCTAGTCCAGTCAAAATAGACGAAAAAAAGCTAAATAGTGCAGACAATTCGGAAGTTGCTGAAAATTGGTACACACCTTAAGAACATCATTATAAATAAAATGTCGAGACTGACACGCGATTGGCTGCCGGGAAAACTGTTTATTCAAGGTCAAGGGGTCAAAATATCAGTTTTTTGCAAATATCTCTTAAACGGTCAGTCTTATCATAAAATAGTGTTCACAAAGTTTGTAGATTATGCGATTATCTACAAAAAAAAGTTATTATACATTTTCCCGTACGAATTGCCATTCATGAGATATCGCCGTTTTAAGGATTTAAAATACGCATATACACTCATTCGCGGCTTGTATAAGGTCATCAGACGCTCAATAAATCTTTTGTGGGCCTACGCGGCTAATATTTTCAGGAGTGATTCCTGGATGTCTTTGGAGAAAAAAATTGTTCTAGAGAGGGCGGCTACCCCCACTATCCACTAAAATACAGGGTGTTTTAGAAAAGAAATTTTTTTTTTTAAATTTACTTAAACTTCAATTACTCCTTCGTTTTTCTGCATTTTGCCCATACTTTAAACCTACATATATTCTAAACGGATTCACTCAACTTTTTGATCTTTATACCAAATTATAGAATACACATTTACCTAAAAGATGAGCCTAATTTTGTTGTTTTACGATAATTAGTCTAGGAGTAATTAAAGTTTAAGTAAATTTAAAAAAAAATAATTTTTCTTTTCTAAAACACCATGTATTTTAGTGGATAGTGGGGATAGCCGCCCTCTCTAGAACAATTTTTTTCTCCAAAAACATCCAGGAATCACTCCTGAAAATATTAGCCGCGTAGGCCCACAAAATATTTATTGAGCGTCTGATGACCTTATACAAGCCGCGAATGAGTGCATATGAATATTTTAAATCTTTAAAACGGCGATATCTCATGAATGGCAAGTCGTACGGGAAAATGTGTAGTAACTTTTTTGTAGATAATCGCATAATCTACAAACTTTGTGAACACTATTTTATGATAGGACTTACCGTTTAAGAGATATTTGCAAAAAACTGATATTTTGACCCTTTGACCTTGAATAAAAAGTTTTCCCGGCAGCCAATCGCGTGTCAGTCTCGATATCATTGTGTCATCATTAAAAAAAAAATTTTTTTCCCTCAATGTTTGACTAATACGACGATTTTTGTTTTATGTTTATTGTCCTCAAAAGATCGCACGTAGACAACTTGGTTGGGGAACTGTAAATTGGGCCCCGGCGTTATGGTGGGGATTATATTTAGCAGGTGGTTTAAGTCCCATAGGGCGTCCGTTATAATGATAGTATTCTAGGTTTTAATGGGTCAGTCAAAATATTTAAATTTTTATAAGTTATAGCACTTTTAAGTTTTTGATGACAGGGAAGTGAGAATAGTAGACACTGGAAAGTGACGAATATTTTACTGGAAAGAGATTTTACGGTAAACATTATAATAAGTATTGCATTTAAGTGGTATATCTAATAAAATTTCTGAGAATAGAAAGCTAAATATGTACAAGAATGCTTACCACGGACATGGGTTAGTATAGAAAAGGTACTCGAGCAAATGTTAAGTTTTATTAATTTTAAACATTATTTTTTCCTAGTCTGATTCGCCAATTACATCTTCAACTTTTGCTCGTTGTTTTGCACAATATTTTACAAAACCTATTCGGAAATGCTCGCATTCAGTCTACGTCGACAGGGAAGTGATAATTTAAATGATTTTGTCTCAAATCCATAAGAATGCTGTATTTTATCATAAATACATTATGCACCAATGATCAGTGTTAACATCTCATACGGACATGCTAAAACGCTATCGCTTAGTCACGAAAAATCACAATGAAATCTGTATAGGCAGACGTATGGCAGAAAATGGACACATGAATTGGATGGTTAGTTATGTATCGCTGTATAAAACTTTAGGCGAAATAATGGAATGACATGACAATCTCCACTTCTGAAGGTTCAATTTTACTAGGTCGAAACTTCAACCAAATCCCCATGGTTTTGAATGGCGATTTCAATATTAATTTTTCAAGAGAAATCGCGCGTCCGCACTTTGGGGATGAAGGGAAAGTGGGGATGATGAGAGGTACTACCACCCTTCTCCCTTCATCAACAAAGTTCGTGAGGAACGTTCGTGGGAGCGAGGCGTCTAAACAGACCCAATATTGCCAAAAGTAGCACGACATTATGGAACCTCACTTGATGCGTGTGGTCTTAATAAGCACAACACAGTCATATTTTTTTAAATAAAAAAGAAGAAAAAATATCAATACTTGAAAACTGTAATGCTCAAATTTCGGAATAGTTCATGTCAACCAAAAATAGTTTCTTGCAAGTAGAGGAAATAAATCATTTTAAGTTTTCTGACGAAGAAATATTCTTTTTAAGGATATCGGTATCCGTAAAGATTTCTTTCTTCTTTATATGAATGTCTACCAAAGTCCCCTTGATCTACGCTTTCAGAGCTATGCATGATTTATCATAAGTATCTTGGCAGGAAGTTTTTTTCTGCTTACATAATATTCCGATGAAGAGAATTTTGTTATCAAGATGAGCCCCGGAAATGCCACTTAGAGCATTAGCATTGAATATGCAGATACTTTTCACGTGATATCGAAATTTTCACGAAGACCATGGCTCTTAAAGATCAGAAATACATTATTAAAGCTGTTCGGTATACTTGACGGGATTAAGACAAGTGTCTAAAAGTGGAAACATTCCTTATAAAACATTAACGTTTCTCCATGTGCTTCCTAAGCGTTTTATATATGTGCCATAAGAATTTTGCTCCCGTATACCATTATTCCCATTCATATCGGCGACGTCTAAAGCCTTCATGGACTCGCAGGCCCAGGACTATCCTGTCTGCATTTCAAATGTTATTCGTTCCTTTCAATAATGAATGCAGGCCTCGTAAAGCTCTCATAGCTGAAATGGTTTTACGATTGAATAAAAATGAGACTACCCGCATAGACATACACGCCGTCACTCGCCAAGGGGTACTTAGGCAGCCGATACTGAAAATACACAAGTCAAGCCAATAAATAACTGAAACCAACGCCATAAATTCGACCAAAGTTTTCCCATAAATTTAATATTTTTACCAAAAAGTGAATAGACGCTCGGTGGTTTTTATTGGCTTTCGGGGGTTGAGCTGCCAGTGTACTGGAATTGAGTTGTTTGTAGCCCATTATTTGGGTGATTGGTGAGATTTCATAACCTCAAAATTTGATAACGAATCGCTTCGTGCCCGTGGAATTTTCGGCCAGGACAGAGCTCATAAATCTGGTTGGCGCCCCTGTGGATGAGCACGATAATAACTGACGATTCAACTCGTAATTGGGTTTCCATCAATCATTTAAGACGCTGCATAGGGCGCTCATGCTGTGTTTAATGTGCCACGAAATTGAGTTAAATCGAGCAATTATAGGCGTTTAGTAGATGATGGAAATATTTATGGCCAACCTTATAGATTTTATTCCATTTCTTTACATACATACATTTTATTTTGGATCAAAGTAGAGCCATTGACTTGTTTAATGCAGACAGAAAAGGAATCAGGAAGATGTATGGCTTCATTCATGGAACACCCTAGAGCCTGGCATTCCATCATACTTCAATAGAATGAGCAAAAAACTTTCTAAAGAGCAAAGCCTTGTCTTCTTGTTGTGATTTCCTTTACACCCGGAAAGTGCTTAAATGTCCCACATTAAGTCTTAATGAAATAGTGTCATCAGTCAATTATCGCTGAGTGTATGTCAACACGTGTTTATTACGTAAGGTATAAAAGCCCCGATTACATCTGCATAGGACATGCCGTCCTTGATTGATGGTTGCTTTGTCTTGCATTATTCTTTTATCTTTTGTCAGTCCTGCCCACTACATTAACCGAGATAAACAATTATGCACTTGGATTGTGAATTCAATAAGTGCTAATTATATTTAGATTCGCTATTAATTGGCATTTAAATTAACAGCCTTCTCATATTCGTATGAGAATTAATGTGTTACTATTAATTTGTGTACAAGAATAATATGCTCATGTATGTTAATTAACGTAGCCCTACCTGTGGAGTTTGATTTCAATCAAGTTTTAATATATTCCTGTAAACATAATTAAAAGCGAATACCTAAGAGGAAGGATTGAGTTTATTTGAACAAAGTATAATTAATTGTCAAGGGAGTGTGAGATAATGAACATCTCTCTATTTGTAATAGCGGTAGACATCACTAACCGCTAGCTTTCTAGACTAAAGCCGCGTTTACATCTGAAACTTTCGTGCAACAGAGAAAAAAGCATACCAATTTCTGTGCGATAAAGGAGCTTCAAAGTGCACTTTCGCGTTGACTTTGGTATGTAAATGCGGCTTAAGACTAGGAAACTAGCAGCAGGTCTCGTACAGACGTCCTCCACTGTAGATCATAGATTAATTATAATAAAGAGATTGTTAATTTACATTACATAATATGTAATATGTATTTTACATTACATATTAAGAAGCACTTTATTAACAATTGGTGCATCAATAAATAATAGTTTTGAAGTGAATTTTTAAGTGTGCTGAAGAAGCATAACGTGTAATAGCGGTTTATTGTTGTGTGAATACCTCACTGACATATAGATATTGACTGCTAAATAAGCAAAATCCCATACAAAAAAGTGGCACCAAAAACTATTGACCTCTCGCTCCCCCGCAAAAATCCTATGAACTTTAATCGGTTTTAAAATAAAAAAAACAGTTCAGTGCATGTCAGCGATATAAACATAATTAGAAAAAACTAGACGGCTATAGAGTTTTTTCTTCTTTCTCCATTTTCTTTATTTTTAAAAGTTCGTTAAACAGAGGGAAAAAACCCTCACATATTTAAAAAAAGTACATTTATTTAACGAAAAAACTGCTACTAAATAAAAAATAATGATGGAAAATTTTTTCTATCAATTATAACATACATCTTATCACTTATTTTCTCCTAAATTCGAAAAAAAATTGTTGTTTACATAGAAAAGGTCTTCTTCTTCTGGAGAAAAATGGTGCCATTGAAAGTTGTCAATTAGCAGTCCATATCTATATGTCAGTGGAATACCTTAAGTACGGGCGCATGGATACGATAATGAAGCCGAAGCCGAGATATGTAAGTTAAAGGTAGTGTCGCAAATGTGGATTTAGTGAAAAGCCACGGCAGCCCATAAGACGCATTCCTTTTGGGAATTACTAAGAAAGAATTAGAAAATTTATATAAAATTAAAAGTGTCAGCAAACAACCACGTGGTATACCTCCGAAGCCTCGCACAGTAAAGGGTATCCACACATATCAGGGCCGTGCCCGGGACGTCACAGGTCACAGGGCCGTGTTCTGTCATGTGTGAACGAGCCTGTGCCCGGACACGGATATGTGTGAACGAGAAAAGGAGTATCCACACATATCAGGGACGTGCACGGGACGTTAGATTTTTGCTCCGGCCCGGACACGGACAAGTGTGAACGAGTTCATATAAAATGTACGCACCAATATTTTTTGAACCCCTGACGGAACACTAATATGTGTGGATACTAATTTACTCGTTCAAACATGTCCGTATCCGGGCACGGGCTTGTTCACACATGACAGAACACGGCCCTTGTGACGTCCCGGCCACGTCCCTGATACGGCGCGTACATTTTATATGAATCGTTCACACATGTCCGTGTCCGGGCCGGAGTAAAAATCTAACATCCCGGGCACGTTCCTGATATGTGTGGATACTCCTTTATCATAAACGAAGTTCCTTAAAGCGGTCTACAGACGATCAACTTGGGTTGCCAACCTGTTGTCAACAGAAAGTGTACACACGCTTCAACTTGTTGTCAACCAGTTTGCAAACATCTTTTCATTTTCAGTTTTTGATTGCAAAGCACACTGATGTTCACTGCTCAAGCTCACGATTTACAATGATTTTGCCACCTGTAATTGTCAACGTCACTACAGACGCGCAAACTGGTTGGCATCCTGGAAGCTCCGCCTACCAAGAATCTAAAAATTTTGATATTTCTTCAACCATTTATCAACGGTTGTTTTCAGTCATAAACACGACTACAGACGTGCAACTCGTTGAAAACTACGGCTAGTTGACAACGGGTTGACAACCCAAGTTGATCGTCTGTAGGTAGCTTAACGTGGCTTGTGGGTAGAGTGACTTGTATTGGTAGAAATCGTCACGTTAGAAAATGCGGTATGCTGTGAGCAAGACCTCTCAACTACAGGCCTTGCATAAAATCTTTGCACTAACACAACTAAGCGCAAACTTAGTCTGAATTTTTGTTGAGGAAGGTAGGCAAGTGATGGGACTTTTGACATTATGAATGGAATTATTTCCATGACAACAATTTTTCTCAGTATTTTTGTTTTTAACCGCCTTCAAAAAAGAGGAGGTTATCAATTCGACGCGTAGGTATGTTTTTTTTTCTCCTGTTCTCCGCATAACTTTGTAACGCAATAACTTTTTTGCTTTTTTCTTTTTTTGCTTGAGAGGGTAGTTTCCCACGGTGGTCCCATGCAATTTTTTTTAAATTCTGGAAAAGGAGTTCGAAGGTAGGCTTAAAAAAGTGGTAAAATTAGGTAAATTTTGAACAGATAGAATTATTTCAAAGGTATCACAAAATTCTTTATTGTCACCAAATACTTAAGAGGGAAAAGTCTACCGAACTAATTATCGCGGGTTCAAACCCCGGATCGGACAGTTCGACTTTTTTTCTTTTTTTCTCTTCTAAATTTATTCTGATTGGATTAATCTTGTAAAGAATTATTACATACTCTTCGGTGAGAAATTCCATGCATACTCATGTACACTGTAAGAGTATTATCCTTTGAATTGTAGAACTATTTAACCGAATTTATGAGTTATTTTTTTAAATTCCCCAAAAAAATGAATTTTTAGAATTTCACTTTTTCACCAACTAGAAAAAAATATAACGTTATTTTTTTCACTCACGCATGCGTGCTTTATTTGTTAGCAGATTAACTACTGCACAAATGGGCCTAAATATACGCGGAGCAGAAGGAACAGCTTTTTTGAGGAAAAGATGCGTGCGGAGGAGAAAAAGTATAGAGTTTCAGGCTTCCGTGGCAACTTTTATGGTTCTGTTTAGACGATTCGCTCCCAGGAGCGTGCCTCACGAACTTTGCTGATGAAGGGGAAGTGGGCATGATGAGAGGTACCAGCCCACTTCTCCCCTCATCAACCAAGTATGTGAAGAACGTTCCTGGAAACGAAGCGACTCAACAGGCCTCTAGCTGCACATCGGTATCTTAAAACTCTTCGGTGAGAACGTAAGCTACTGACAGAAACAGGCGCAACTGCGGTGCGGACATTGGCTTCGGGGTATGTGGCGACTTTTCACTGACATGATGTTGCGGTGTCGGCGGCGCGCTCCGACTTTGAACACAACAACGAAATCAAAGTGACAAGTGGAACTGATATTAAACAAATTGAAAAACCTGAATGATTTACATAAAATTTTTCTATCCTACAGGTCTTTGTTTTAGGGGCTAATTTAATTACCATAATTTGGAAAAATAAAGATTTTCATTAAATATAAAATCCAACAAATTTGCTATCCCACCCAACACCAACACACGACTCCAAACATATGCCCACCACCATCAAAACACGACTCAAAACGCAAACATCTCTTGGCACTACGCGGTGGCAACTCGCAAAGAGTAGAAAGTAAAGCAACTTGCGCGGTGTGTGCGTAGCGTAAATCAGCATTTCGTTAGTGCGCATTTGAATACACTACTTCTATTCTCTCTGTCATTGCCCGCACGGCGTTTGCGCCTGTTTCTGTCAGCAGCTTAAGAGAATTGGAGAACTACATATTGCCGAACTTCCGATATGACTTATGTACATATTTAGCCAGCATATAGCAACACTCTCGCGTAGCACAGGGAGTAAATACTTGCTCTCGTCCAAGGGTTCCGTGTTCGATTCTCCGGGCTGTTGCTGTTGCATGTTTTTCAATCGACTTTATATTCTCACAATAAATTTGATTAAATTTTGTTTTTTAATTTCATTCGGGGAATTTTGTTTCATACTCATACTTAATAAGTTTTTTTTATTAAATAAGTCCGAAAGTACGCAAATACATTATTGCAAAAACTATTTAGCTACTGCCTCGATCCTTTCGACGACGGCGTGTTATAGTTAACGTAATAAATATTTTTTTTTAAATTAGCCCGGAAAAAAGTGAACGGACTAAAAAGTACGAAATAAAATAAATTTTTAAAAACCTACTTCAAAAAAAAACCAATTCCGTGATGCACTAAAAAGGAAGAAATAATTGTTGGTAGTTCTTTACAATACTAATCCGGCGACGGTGCCAGGTTGACTTTCATCATTTGCTTCGAAAATAGTTTTCATTTCTTTGTTAACCTTATGAACTTAATAAATCGGAAAACAGGTGTTAGCACCGTCTTCAAAAGTGATTCTTCTTTCTAGATCCATTCTGATTGGATTAATGTTGTAAAGAATTAGTATTGTAAAGAACTACGAACAATTATTTCATCCTTTTTAGTGCATCACGGAATTGGTTTTTTTTGAAGTAGGTTTTTAAAAATTTATTTTTAGATAAATAAATTATACTGAAATTATTTATAAAATGTTCAGTAATCAAATAATTTCTTAAATAATAATTTAGAAAGACATAATAAATATGCAAATTCATTATAAAACATGTACATAAATGCATTTTAAAAATTTAGTACGGAAGTGTTGTGTTATGAATAGTGTAATATTGAATTAACTAACTTTTGAGATCACAAGAAAAGGATTCATAGATGCTTTTGCGAAAAATCTGAAACAACTTTTCTTAGTGCCACCTTTGAAAGGAGAAAAGATATTAGGAAGTAGGAAAATTTTCAAATGGTGTAAACTTGTTCTCATATTTGAAACCACAGACGTTATAGATACCAGTGTTATCTATCCTCAAACTAATATATCCGGAACGTAAAATTCTATACAGTTTTCACCAGCGCCCCTTTAGCCGCTTATTGCGTTTCCAGCTCCTACGGCGAGGATGAGGGGTTGGATTTTAGGAGCCACGTTATTGCTAGCATTTCTTTAACTCACTAGAATTTAACAAATGTTTCAAATAAGTGAAATACTAGCAATAAAATTTAACAAAATAAATATTTTTCAAATAAATCAAAATCAAAGACTATTTATAAAAAGGGGTAAAACTAGAACTACTTAGGGTATATAAAAAAAGCTTGTTAGTTTCACTTACGTACTTCCACATTTAAATAAATTATTCACGATGCAATTAATTATTACTACATTTTTATAAAATTAAAAATTTTGTATATGGAAACCGACGAAATTCCATTTTAATCAATTTAGCGCCTTCACCATCACCTCATCCTCAAAATTTTCGATTATATTCTGTAAAAAATAATTCTGACTTATGGCGTTTTACCGTAAACGCACAATTTAACCACTTTAACTAACCACTTCCCTATTTAATTTTAAAATAAGAATATTCTTATTATAAATAAACAAAAAAATATAAAAACAGCCATTTTTACTAAACTGAATAAATATTTCAAATTTTCACATAAAAAAAGGTTTTTCGGTAGCATTTTCACTATATAACTTTATTATAATACCTTACCACTATTTATCTTTATAATTTCACTTTTATTTTACTTTATTAATTGCAAAATATCGATTTATTTACTTTCCGACACATAAAAACGCCCAGATTCTCGCACTTTTCATACAAATCTGACAGTTCTCCAGCAAACTTTCAGACTACGTTACCCATATTCAAAAATTTACAGCACGGCCTGTAGTTGAGACGGGCTTGGCTCGAGCTGCCTGGCAGCCTACAAACGACCAGGCGAGTGCGCTGTATGTGCGTGGGAGTATCGAGATTCGAGCAGCCTAACAAATGAGCAGGCGAGTGCGCAGTCGGGTGCGCAATTCTCTCTCTTTCTCACTGTCTCTCTCTGTCTCTGTCTCTTTTTAAAACGCATTATATTATCTTTACCTGTATCTTGTATCTTGTATGTAAACAAATCTTGCAACTTGATTTGAGCCACTTTCATATCACCGATCTTATTCAAATTTTGCACATATGTATAGTTCGTGTGACAATGCAATCTGACCATTTTGTAAAAAAATCAAGATGGCGGTTCCAATAGGCGGCCGGTTTTTGCATTTGTATTCAAATGAAAGGGTATGACAGGTAGAGTACAATTAGCTGTGTGGCATCATTCCAAATTCAAAATGGCGGCCAACTCAAAATGGCGGAAGGCATAAAAAACTAAAAGGTAGAAAATTTACCCGATCAACTTCAAATTTGGCACATATTCACTGTTTGCTTGACAATGCAATATGACCATTTTGTAAAAAAATCAAGATGGTAGCCATGGGCCTAACTAGAGATTTTCGGGGGCACAAATAACACGAATAACACAGATAATGAATACCCCTAGTATAAAAAACAATACGTTCAACATCGGTTCTTCCAATAATAAAATTGGCCGCCGCACATAGGAGTATTTACAAAAAAAACCTGACCAAAAGTCGAAAACACAAAATATTGTAAAACTCAATGCAACTCTTTTTTTCTAAAAGCCAGATAACTGGGTTTCAAAAACTCGCCCATTTCGGGCCCTTCCCTTTACCCCGAGCGGCGCGGTTGGGTCTCCCTCGATGTCGCACCTCATAAGTCTTACCGCAGAGAACTTTCCGAGCAGGCTCATCATCACTCATACGAGCTAGATGTCCAGCCCACCGGAGTCTACCGAGCTTTATTTTCTTCACAACATCTATGTCGCGAGAGCGCTCGTAGATCTCGTCATTGTAGTCTCCGGAATCGTCCTTCCTCACATAAGGGGCCAACAATCCTCCGAGGTATTTTCCTGTCGAACACCGCCAACAGGTTAGAGTGCTTTTTGCTAAGCACCCACGTTTCGGATGCATATGTGAGGACCGGCAAAACCATCGTCTTATATAGTAAAAGTTTAGACGTTATGGTTAGATGCTTGGGTTTGAAGAGCCTTGACAGGCTATAGTAGGATTTGTTGGCTTTTAGCAGTCGTGCGCGTATTTCAGGTTCCTTGCTATTGTCGGCTGCTACTATTGACCCAAGGTAGGTAAATGATTTTACCACATCAAACTCGTGTTCCTCTACCTTGATTGTGGGACCAATGTTAGTAATTCTTGCAGACGAGGCCACCATGTACTTTGTTTTGCTTTCGTTGATGTGCAGTCCTAGATTTCCTGCCGCCCGCTCAATCTGGATGAAAGCTTCTTGTACAGCTATTGATGTTCTTCCAATGATGTCAATGTCGTCTGCGTAAGCCAGTAATTGGGTGGAATTTTGCAGGATTGTGCCCCTTGATGACACGCCCGAATCTCGAATCACTTTCTCCAACGCCAGGTTGAAAAGGAGGCAGGCCAGACCGTCCCCTTGTCGGAGTCCATTATAGATGTTGATTGGTCTGGACAATGTTCCGGATACCTTCACTTGGCTTGTCACATTGGTCATTGTCAACCTACATAGTCTTGTCAGCTTGTTGGGAATGCCGAATTCTCTCATGGCTTTGTAGAGTTCTACTCTGGCTATGCTATCATAGGCGGCTGTAAAGCCTATGAAGAGGTGTCGGATTGAGTTTTGAAACTCTAGACATTTTTCCATAGCCTGCCTCAAAGTGAAAATCTGATCGGTTGTTGATTTGCCTGGACTGAAGCCACGCTGGTATTGGCCTACGATGTTTCTAGCGTATGGAGCCATCCTGTTTTGTAGGATGGCGGAGAATATCTTATACGCGGTACCTACTCAACAACGTTATACCACGATAATTGCTGCACGTTGTGCTATCTCTTTGTTTATGTACCGGGCAGAGGATGCCTTTTCTCCAGTCTTCTGGCATCGCTTCCTGCTCCCATACTTGCACAATTAATTCATGAATCGCTTGGTGTAATGTAGGCCATCCATATTTAACCAGCTCCGCAGGGCTGCCGTCTTCACCCGAGGCGTTGTTATTTTTGAGCCGGGTGATGGCACTGCTAACTTCTGCTAAGCTTGGTGGTGATAGCATAGCATTATCGTCAGATATTGGCGGAGCCTCCAAATCCTCAGTTAGCTCGCCATTTAGCAATTCATGAAAGTGCTCTTCCCATCGCTCCAAGATGCCTTGAGGATCGGTGATCAGATTCCCTTCTTTGTCCTTACAGTATGTGCCACGAGGTGTGAATTGCGTCATACCGCGTGCTCTTCGGTAGAACTCCCGCGCTTGGTGCGGTCCCCAGCTGGCACAGATTTCAATTTGTAACAAAAATATGTTACACTTGGATTGTAATCCAGTTTTTTTAAACAAATTTAGTCACATTTAGGTTAAATTATTGTTTCAAATTAGTATTTTGCAACAATTCATCCGGTTCAGTTGCACTACAGCTTTAATTTTGTTACAGAAAAACCAACTTGTTATAAAAATGTTCCATAAAAGTTGCAAAAAAAGATGTCACATTAAAATTAAGTGAAAGTTATTAAAACATTTCGTTTAGTAGCATATCTCAAAAATGTTATTATATTGGAACTGTCACAAATAGAATGACAAGTTAGCAACCTTAATGTGACTAAGTTTCTGTGTGTTTTTATCAAGTTACAATTACAACTAAATGTTCAAAACGCTGCAGGGAGGTTTTTATTCAGTTTCAAGGACTTTGGAAAAAATCTGTCAAAAAGCTCCATGCTCGCCTTATTTTTCGTCGTTCTATGTTTCTCCTACACAATGCAGTTTAATTTGAAAAAAATCAGCCACCAGCCACGGGTCGCACGGGTCACACACGGGTCAGGGGCACGAGTCACACAGGTCACGGATCACACGGGCCACGGTTCACGGCTCACACGGGTCGCACGGGTCACCGGTCACACGGGCCACGGGTCACACGGGTTGAACAAGGTTCGGGATATGGGCTATACGGGCGGCACAGGGCCCGTGTAGTAATTTCTTCCAGAATTGGAGAAAATCTTTGCCCATGCAATCTGTGCTCTATCCACTGTCTGCGCTGAATATGTGATTGAATATAAATTAATTTTGAATTACATACTAAGTTGGTGTAAAATAAATATTTGTTTTTAGGTTTAGTTAAGTAATCAAACAATTATAACATCATTATAAAGGTTGTTATGGGAAAAATATTAATTAAAATCATTATAAACAAAAATTCATTATAGTAAAATACTATTTTATATTTTGAAAAATATTGATACACTATAAAAAATCTCCCTACTTTACAAGCTTTATATTATCTTCGTTCTTTGTCTGTGGCGGACAAATCTTGCGAACGATTTTTCGACCAGTTCCCGATATCGGATTATGCTCAAATTTGGCACACAACTTTGGTTCTGAAGACAATACAATACGATGCATTCCATTTTAGGGGACTTCCAATATGGCGGCCCGACATGGCTATTAAACGAAAGAGTATGGGCGCGTTTAGGCCGAAGTTAATTTAACTGAGCTAGGCAAGTTAACAACGGCATAAAAAGCAATTTTTTTAGCGCTGTTAGCTAACTTATTTCTGCTTTTTGGCTTAGCTAAAAGATAGCACAGCCAAAATGAATTGACGTTTGCTTGTAAATTTTTGTTGTAAGCAAATAATTTAGAAATATTTCAATACAGCATGAAGATATTATCGTTATTATTCATTTTTTAGCTTTTTATTATTTGTAAAATGAAAATTTTTGCTTGTTATTAGCTGTAAAATGAGAACAGTCAAATGGCATGCTAGAAACGGTGCTAAGTTAACAACGCTAATTTACCAGATTTAAAATAACTCGGGCCTAAACCTGCCCAATGACGAGTAGAATACAGTAAGCCATGTGACGTCATTTTAAATCTCTTGCTAACAGCAGACAGACTGTGCGTTAGACTAGAGGTCGTGAGAAAAACCGGTGGAATAAGGGACTTAGGTTCGAATCCAGTGCGTGTCGAAGTTTTTTTAAATAGAAATAATAAATATAGTGGAATTTACAAAAACAATAACTTTTGAAAATTGAAAAAAAATTAATAAACGAAATAGAGGGAAAAATAGGTAGTGCGAGCATGTACACGAAAGTGGCATGTCTCAAGTGAAAGCCGACACTACAAACGCCGCCGGCACTAGTGACAGTGCAAAAAATAATAAAGGCAGGGACCTAGAAATTTATAAATCAATAAGTAGTGGTGAATCTACCAAAGATCGTCGTTGCGTCAATAAACGCCGCCGAAAAATTAGAATGATGCCCAGCCTTACGCGCGCGAGTAGCGAACGAAAACTGCAAAACAAAAGCAAAACCCAACGGCTGGAAGCCCGGTTATATGCACTATAGTGATGACTGATTCGGATGAAGAATCATCTTCACATGATCCTGTCCCAGGCAAATCTAATGGCCTGGGAAATAGCTTCAAAGGACTGGCCACCAAAAACAATGAAGACGAGGCCAGACTTCAACAAATTATTGAGGAGCTAAAGGAAAAAAAATTCCTAGGCTGCCGAAACCAAAAACATCTAGAATTGAACAGCAACAAAATGCGAAACAGCAAGCCCCGCAGCAGCAACAAAATCAACACCATGAACAACAACAAAATCAGCAGCAAACCCAGCAGAACCAGAAACAACAACAACAGCCACAGAAAAAGGAGATAATACCGCCTATAAACATTTTGCACCAGAAGCCGGTGGATACTATATGGTTAGCTAAGCAAGTGCTTAAGCACAATAATTTTTTTATAAGAAGGTTGAACGGAAGTAAACATGCGTTAGTTTTAAGCAAGTTAGACGATTTGAGGAAAATGAAAACGATTTTAGAAAGGGCGAATACGCAATTTTTCACTTTCACTACAAAAAGTGAAAAGGTGCAAAGCGTCCTCTTAAATGGGGCTTGATGCGGATTCTGACCTGCAAGAGCTCCTGAACGACCAACAGGCGTTAAAAATAGAAAATTTAAAATTTATAGCCTTGAAACGTTTTAGTACGGCACACTCGCGTTCCTCTGAGAGACAGTTGCCGATCTTTCTTGCCCAATTGACTCCCGACAGTCGGCTGGACAATTTAAAATTAATTCAATATGTCAATTTCCATGTCGTTACATGGTAGAAAATTAACAAAAAAGCTGGCATCCTCCAGTGCATGCCAAAGGTTCGGCCACGCCGCAGCTGATTGCCAAATGGCATTTAGATACGTGAAATGTGACAATAATCACATTCAAGGTGAATGCCCCCTGGGAAAAGAAAAGGTCGCAGATAAAAGTAAGCTGTTTTGCGTACTCTGCCAATCTAATAAACATCCTGCTAATTATAGAGGATGTCCTAAATATGCAGAGCTCAAGCAACGCATAAAGGCGCGAAAAGACCAGTTAGAGATTGAACAAGCAAGAAAATCGCAAATGTTTAAAAATTTAGGTGTCCCTGGAATGTCCTTCGCCCAAATGGCCACAGGAGCCCAGCCAACAAAACAACAAGCTCCAAAAGCTGCTCCTGCAGCGAGCTCTGGAGACAGTGACCTGAAGGCGGTTCTCTTGTCCATACAAGGGCAAATCGCGCAGCTCCAGAAACAACTAAGCGAGCAATCAGCTCATTTAGATCTAGTTTATTCTGCGATCTTTTCGACAGAAAATATCTCTGGGTAAACTGTCTTAATGACCTTACCAAGGGAAGACACAATAAAGGTCATTGCAGTGAACCTCAACTCGTTGATACGGAACGAGAGAAGGGCGAATCTACTAACCCTCCTGCAGAACCAAAATCCGGATGTGATTCTGGCTAGTGAAACTAAACTAAGCGAGAAGCACAAAATGGATTACAAATATTATGTGGTAATTAGGCGTGATCGACCCAATTCTATACAAGGCGGGTGCCTACTAGTATTAATAAAGACCCCCTGAAATATAAAATCGTGTATAGCAGGGATATACAAAAGTTTCAGGTGCTAGAAGCGACATCCCTCTGTCTAGTGGCAGAAGTTTATATATAATTGCCGCGTACGCACGCCAAACTTCTCAATCCAGGCTATTTATCGAGGAATTGAACATGCTCTTTCAAACGCTTCAACTGGAGTCGGAGCAAAATTTTTACTTATTGGCCGGAGATTTAAACGCACGCCATGCAGCATGCGGAAACCAAACAGCTAACACCAGGGGCAACCAACTGAATGACTGGTTGGCCCAAAATAGAATTCAGCGGAAAATTAACCTTCTCGCTACAGACATACCATCATACCCACGCGGTGGGTCTTTTCTGGATATCAAGGGCGGATCCACCGTTGTGGGCACGATGGGCATGCCCACAACCCTAATAGACTTTTGACGTCACACTTTCACGGTCTATTGAGATTGATAGGCTGATGATATTATATCCTATGCCTTAATAAAATAAAAAAATATGCTTCAGAGCACACTTTAGAAGTACAACTTTTTTACCCAACAACTGCCACAATTATTAAAATATTAATCAGCTAGCAATATGCAATTGATATAGGAGGTCTGTCGGATATATAGTACGGTTTCAAGAAAGTAGGGCCAACGACAGATGCAGGAAGTATAGTGACGAGCCTACCGAGGGACTTGATACAAGTACAATTTCAGAATATCAATATTTATGAATTCCTATTTAAATTAAAACCTAAAAACGAAGCAAAGGTTTTAGGATAACTGAAATATTTTCGATTGAAACTGGTCTAAAAATCGTGAGGTTCCTTATGTCGTGGTTCTTTTGTCAATATTGCGTCTGTTTAGACCCTTCGCTTCCAAGAACGTTCTTCATGAACTTTGTGGATGAAGGGAGAAGTGGGGTGGTACCTCTCATCATCCCCACTTTCCCCTTCATCCACAAAGTTCGAACCTAGTATCTGATGAAAAAATAATATTGAAATCGCCACTCAAAATCATGGGAATTTCGTTGAAGTTTTGACCTAGTAAAATTGAACCTTCAGAAGTGAAGATTGTCATGTATGAATTCCGGCAGAATGAAATCGGCAGAAGAGTACTTTCGGAAATCAATTTACATACCTTTATTAGACTCCGTTATTAATGATTTAGGGCAGAGATTTGTCTCCGGAAGTATAGATGTTTTCAAAAGAAGGAAATAGATTGTCGACAGTACAAAGGGCTTTCCCTCTAATCTTCCACATAAAAAAAACTCCGTGACACAAAAAATTTGAACAGTTCTGCGCACCTCGTTGCCAAGTTTTATAAATTTTGTTCTATCATTTCCCCTCTTTTCATTTAAAAAGACAACAAATGCAGCAAAAACTCAACAAAATAATTTGGGAAGGGATGTGCCATAACCTTCTATATTTACAAGCCATTAACAAGGAAAATATTGAGAGCGAATTTCCGCTCAATCGGACTACAGCTCGGTGCAGTCACGTTATGTTGTTAGTGTAATTTGGAGAATTTGGGAGAATTTGGTAGTCCGATTCTCTCAATATCTATTCTTGTTTATGGCTTGTAAATATAGAAGGTTATGGATGCGCGCATGCCGAATGAATAAAGTTAAGTTATCTTTATATGTATTGAGCAGAGCTCAACCAAGTAAATCTATTCATCATAATAAGTATAATTTTACTATAATTATGCGAAATATTTCTGATCTCTAAATTTAAAATAATTTAAAAACAATCCTGAATAATTTTTTTTAAATATACATGAGCGTTTTCATTCATAAGATGAAAGTTTTCCGCAGCCGCAAGCAACACAATCTCCCCAGGCAGAAGCGCGCATGCGACTGACGAAAAACGTCGCAATCCTAGTATCAAAGTATTAAAAACACAAATTTCGTATTTTTAATTGAAATTGCTACAAATTATTTCTGTAGCAAATATGTAAAATACAAAGAAGAAAATTTATCTCAAGCTTTTAAACATTTTTAAGAGCTTTTTACCCCAACATGCGCTAACTGTCACGGAGTTTGAAAAGATGGGCCAAGTCAATAATGCACGTTGCGAGAGCAAATGACTTCTTCAGCAATTGGAAGTCTGTAGCTGAATAAGTCATTTTCTCGTGCAACGTGCATTATTGACTTGGCCCGATCTATACTCGACCTGTTTCAGTTTGGAGTTTTTCTACCTAAACCAAATGTTAGTGTCAGCGACTGGAATATCGATATCGAAACAGTTAAAAAAGTTTTCCAGATGTACCTACCGGCTATTCATTAACGATAATGAATCAACTGTTATAAATTAATACCGACTCTGGATGGCCAAATGGAAAAGAGAATGTAAAAACAATTTCGCTATACCAGAGGTGGTAGCTTATCTCATTGAAGCGACCAAGATTTGTACCCTAACATAAAAATTTTCTTACAAATACTGGCAACTTTCCCGGTCAACGTAGCTACCGCAGAGAGATCGTTTTCTACTCTGTGAAGCGTAAAATCTTGGTTTCGTGCCTCAATGGCACAGGAAAGATTGTCCGGGCTGGCTCTCCTAAATATACACAATCAATGTGAACCTGAATATCGATGAAATTACCAACGCTTCCGAGAAAAAGAAACGTAAGCTTGAATTTGTAATTTAAGTAAGCACCTAAATAAAATTATTTAATGTAAAATGTATACTAGCGTTTAATTTAATTTGATATCCATTAAAGCTGTCAGGGCGTCATATTTTTTGTAAACATCTCCTTTGTAGGAATGAACTATATCGATCATGAGCGAGTTCATACTCCGACTCGCACTTGTCCGATTTTCGGGTGGCTGTGCCCACAACCTTTTTTGATGGCTGGATCCGCCCCTGCTGGATATATGCTTGTTAGACTCTCGGATGGGGCTACCAGGGATAAATACGAACGAGACAAACTGTGACACTACTTGAAATAACAGTACAAGTCCCTGACGATTTCATAGAACTTCTGAAATATTGCGAAGTGCATCCTTTTGCATACCAAAAGATGCACTGGCCAAGGTTCGAGAAGGCTATGAAGAGGGCAATACAAAATAACAGACTCCTACCTCCAACGACCAGGAATCTAACAATATCTCAAAGTTATTGACAATCTCAACATACAGACGATGGACAAGACTATACAAAGAACAAAGAAAAAGGACAGCACGGACTGCTAAAAGAATGCAACGATCGACGCACTACAAAAGTACAAAAGTCGAATGTTGACGAGACTGAAAGCCCTTCACCGCCAGTTCCGAGACCGAACCAGTCCGGAGATCGTAACTCTTAAATCGGTCATGAAAAATCTCCAACATCTTCTAAAACAACAATACCCACATTCTGTGAGTCTGTATTGGAACAATAAGATTCGTGCTATACAAACAAATAGCGCGAGCATGTTCCCACAGATAAATAAAATCACAATAAACCCAATAAATAAAAGTTAAACACATAACCGATTAGACAAGTTGCGCATTCCTCGGACTCGGTCAAACGAGGAGCTACTGAGGTCTGCTGGCATGGATCCGGAAGAAATCAGTCGCATAGATGACAATTATTGTATAGAGGACGAACAGGAGAAGGTGGATTTTGTGGGGGCCTACTATCAGGAAATCTATTCGGTGAACACCAGTGTTCGGGCGAATTTTGATCTTGAGAATAGGGCCTCACTGAACCATAACAGATTAGCTAATGAAATCGAAACTTGGAAATCCTAGAATCGATCAATCATCGAATTCAGTGAAGACTGCCCAGCGAATGACATTCCCGCGGCCCAAATAAATTCTACTTTCATTAGAAAAATCGATCTCCTATTAATATTTCGTCAGCTAAACAATAAGAAGTCGCCTGGGGTGGATGGTATACCGAACATCGTCTTAAAGCATTGGTCCCTGGTGGCTACAGCACTTTGTTTAACAATGCGCTAAACAATGCCCATTTTCCAGGACACTGGAAGACGGCAGTGGTGGACCCAATTCCAATACCCAAGAAAACTAAAATAAAAACATGGGGCGCATTTGAAATATTTTTTTGTTGGACTTGGAAACTCATTTTTCTAGGCAGGTCGTTCTTACTTAATTATACAGTCGTTATACAGGTTTATATGTGCCCCATGTTTTTATTTTAGTCTGTTACAAGTCCCAGAATATTACTTACTCCGTTGACGCAGCGACACAAAGTGCCCCTTGGCATATGACATGAGAGGACAGCACTGCTACTATTGCACGATTTCTTACCAGACGTCAGAAACTCAAGAAGGTCCAAGTTTCTGTTCTAATTATTTTCTAGTTTTTGGTACAGCTTATGATTTAAAATAAAACCACTTAACTTAAAAGTTTTTTTACCTATTTTTTTATTGTATTCTTTTTAGTACTAATTCAGTCAGTCATTTTTTTGATTTTACTTTTTACAAAATTCTGGTGAAGGGATTTGTTATGCATACCATATTGCCAGCGCAATTTGAATTTCAAATTCATTGCTTTCGACCTTAAACACCCCCAAATAGCGATTTTCAGTAAAATCAAATCGTAATTGAAAAAATGGGACCGCCGTATTGACGCCACAGATTCGTCATTTGTGACATTCAAAACTCCCCAATACCGATTTTCAATGGATTCAGAACACATTTGCAAAATTCATCCGCCATATTGGCGCCGGCATTTTGAATTTTAGGACTTTCACGGGATGATTCAGTATCTCTTAGGCGTTTAGCCTACTTTTCACTCTGATCCGACTATCGGGTCAGACCGAAAACGAGACTCGATAATCGAAGGAACGCGAATTAAGGCGGATTAAGGCCACCTCCGCCAATGATCAATGGGCCTGATGATAGTTTAAAGAGGGAATATGGATATCGAACACAATGAACAAGCGGGAACAAAATGTTGAGGACGACATGGGGCAAGTTCTGCACAGGGTGAGAGGCGTGTTTTAAATATGATTGTTGGCAATGTAGCGCCACGCTCAACATAGAATTTTAAAAAAGTTGTAACACATTTTTTATGAGTAACTCAAAATTGTTTATTTTTTTATGTGGCAGTGCTAAGCTCAGGAATCACCCTTTGTACTACCAGCCCGATATGTCGTTTGTCAAGTCATGGTGCAATGTCTAGCAGTGAGCTTAGTAAGGGGGGAACAGGTTAAGGGTTATGGTGGTTCGAGGGGTTTTGAAGAAAGTGGCGATGAACCCTGCGTTTGAACTCTTGGATGTTGTAGGGGTTCGGAAATACTGACTGCGAGAGATTATTCTACAGTCGAGTTATGTGCCCAAAATTATGTTTTGAAGATTTGTTTTTTTTTCATTTTACGTTTTTCCTATCCCTGATTGTGCACACATAAGTTTTTTTATTAAACGGCGTTGTAATGCACGCGGGTTTTTGCTAGTTTTAAATAAAGTTGAGGTCTTCCTAAAGAGAATATCAAAAGAAAAAGTTCCGCTTTATTCCGCCATTTTGTTTACCGTCCCTTGAAGCAAATGTTTCGTTGCTAGTAAATTTCGAACAAATGCTAATTTCAAATATACAGGATGTACCTGCTAAGTTTACAAAGCGGCCAGCTGTGGATAGGTTTTGGAATTTTTTCGTTACAGTTTTAGATATAACCCTGTATTTTTGTAACGCTCTTACCTGTTTTCATGAATAAGGTATCACTATCAGTACTTCCACCTATCTACAATTTTAAAAGTTAGAGTTATGAGTGGTCAAATTCAAAATTTTGTTTTTTCTTGTTGGTTTTTTGATCAACTTCAAAAGTAAAGGCCGTTGAAGTTAATCCCAAAAGCCTTAAGTTCGGCCTTTCAATTCTCGAGGCAAGAATCAGATTCTTCGAGTCTTAACTTCATCTCTCCTACAAGCTTACCATTAAGAATTGGCAAATAAGGTCAACTAAAGCCAAGAATGCAGTAAAAGAGAGGAAAGAAAATATCCAAAAAGCATTTCGGGAGAAAATGGGTGTTAGTGGATATACCAAAAGCAGGATTCGGGAATACTAATGACAGAAATACATCCCGAAGATTTTTTCTGAAGCTTCCTCTCGAATCCCTAGAATAGACTCGACAAGTATAAAATGATCGTGCAAACTATTTCAAGTGGCCATGTGATTGACGCAAAAAAATCGAAGATTATACATTCGAAACTGCTACCTTGTACGTTCGATTTTATCGGTGACATCTAATGTCATAGTGCAACAGTAATTTCGCACTCTTTATTACCTATAGGGCAGCTCTCGGAAGAAGCTGCTGAAGCTCGCAATAAGCACTTCAGGCTCTATTGACAGAACTTCTCCCGAAAATTTGACAGGGTCAAATGTAATAGGGACATATAGTCGTTGCGACCTTAAGATATGCCAAAATGAGTTGAAGTATCAACTTGGGAGTTTTTGCCATCGATGGAGGACATCAAGAAATTTACATTCAATTAAAAAAGTTAATTTCGATAAAAGTGTCACATAGGAGATCTTAAGGTCGCAACGACGATATTAAACAGGCTTTTGCTTATGTCTGTTAAGGAGCACTCGAAAGCAACCAGGTAAGGAAGGCAAGCCATTCTGCTCGGAAACTATACCTCTTCTTCTCCCTGAAACGGACAGTCAACAAACGGAATGCTGCATTGACGTGGAAGGGGAATATGAAAGCGAATTAGATTTTGATGGTTGATTTCTTTTAGTTAAGCACTTTTTTCATTGTTTTCTACAAATAAGCATTATAAAATGACTCTGATTGTTTAATTATACATATCTACATTGAGGCATTTTGGTTGTCACATTTTCCGATAGGAGCCTGTTTGATTTGTGATTGAGCATATAAATGAGGTGGTAATTTTTTAAGTATGGATTTTGTGAATAAATAATGGTTCTACACAATGTAATGTTTGCATGAAATAAAATTAAACAAAAACACACCTTAATGATTCTACTCGCAATTTATTGGAATATAAAAAAAAATATTTCATATTCTCAATAATAAAAACTCGAATGCATTTCGATTTGATTTACAAATCATCCTCAGCAATCACGACTGAAGTAACTAAAATTTGCGTTGATCCATAGTAGGCATTAAACGATTTGAAACGGTCCGGTGTTATAGGAGAGAGAACAACACCGACTCGATGTTGCCATTGTCCAAATTAACGGTGTTATTGGTTTTGTGGATATAGGCACTTTCATAGGCATCGAGTCTTCTCTCGTCACGCACACTTCTTATCAACTTTACGTTGTCAATAGAAATATTCAAATGCATTTTCTCTATGGCGTGAGCTGCAAATGCCGATTTTGTTACTTGCCTCTGTGTTATACACTTCTCATGTTCGCTGAATCTTTTCCTAATTGAACGTCTCGTTCGACCAATGTAGACAGAATCATATTCGTTATAGTCAATCCGGTAAATGCCCGATTTTTCAAGTGCTTTTTTTTGTCTTTTGTGCTACCAAGCAAATCACCTAGTTTATTATCACCTTTGAAAACTAATGTCATATTTTGTTCGTTGAAAGCAGATTTCAACTTATTGGTAATTTGTGGAACATAAGAGATCGACACTTTCATTTTTACTGGTTTATCCAAACATGATGTTAGAGTTGTCAAATTCTTCCTTTTTGCACTCATGGAGTGTTTTTTAATGATTTGATCTATCATATCTGTTGGATATCCATTAACTTTGGCTACTGACTTGATGTAATCGTATTCATTTTTGTAATGCTCGATCGAGAGTGGAAGCGTACACAAGTAATGTTTGTGTAATTTACAAATACTACCTATGTACGGTTCGAAAATCAAGCCTCTTTACAATATGTAAATCTTAAAATAATACTATTTAAAGATTCGGTAAATTGATTCCAAATAACAAATTGTGAAACTATTAGGGATCTGACATTTTGATCGAGACAATAGGGACATGGCATTTTTCGAGATATGAATTTTCATACACAGATGAAGTGTCTCAATGAACCGCTTATTTTTTGTATTTTGGATAGCTGGGACCCAGTGCGCCACGCTGCACCTAACGTTGAAACATTTAAAATCAATCCAAACCTTCAAAATTCAACTCTTCTTAACCATTAACGAAAAACCAACTATTCCTATAAAAGATTCAAAATACATTTATTTGAACTATGTCCAAAATTGCCGGTGTATTCTGTTAAAACCATGAACGTTAAAAGATTTAAAATTTGCAAATAGCAGCATCCAGCACTCGAAAGGAAGGTTGTTTCTTTGCTGGAGCAATAAAAACTTTACATTCAAAATAATTTTTCCTTTTAATTCATTTTAAAATGAAAGCGTATTTTTTAGTTTTTTTTAATTATATTTCTTATTTTCTACTTTTAGTCTAATCTTTCGCCATTTAGTAGTGACCGCCATATTAGATTTAAAAAGACGGCATACGGTTACTGCACTATACTCGTTATACGTTTTTATTTGATACCCATACCGAAGACGTTGCAAAGAAAAAGGTAATCCACCATTTTGTGAGGGCCGCCATTTTGAATTTTGAATGACGCCACATACCTAATTGCATTTTACTTGTCGTACCCTTCCATTTGATATCCATGTCGCGGGGTTGGGGAATACATTTGCAACATTCGGCCGCCATCTTGGAACCAGCATCTTGATTTTTTACAAAATGGTCAAATTGTATTGTCACGCGAACTATACATATGTGCAAAATTTGAAGTTTATCGGTTATATGGAAGTGGGTCAAAATCAAGTTGCAAAATTTGTCTACATACATATGTACAATGTACATACATACATGTACATACCCTGTAGGGAATGGGATGTACTTCTAGAAGTCATTCTGCAGAAGCAGTCAAGTACTTCCACCCAGTACAAAAAAGACATTGCATAAATACGGCGGTGGCCTAGGCGGGGAAGTATGTACCTCCTTTTTCACTTCCATTGAATGGGTTGTAGAAGTACTTCCCGTTTCCCTTCGATAGAATGGGTTGCAGACGTACTAACATCACCCAGTAGGGAATAGAAGTACTTTTACAAATACTTCTAGAAGTAATTCTCCAGCACCAGTCAAGTACTTCCACCTAGTACAAAAAAGACATTACAATAACACGGCGATGGCCTAGGCGGGGAAGTACTTCCTTTTTCACTTCCACAGAATGGGTTGTAGAAGTACTTCCTTTTTCCCTTCCATAGAATGTGTTGTAGAAGTACAAGTACAAAAAATACATTAAATTAACATTGGGATGGTCTGGGTGGGAATGACTTCCTTTTCTTTGTTCTTATAATGAGATCTGGAAGTACTTACACCAACATTGAACTCATATATAAAGCGATTATATTGTAAATTTGTGTAATGTAATGCAGTTGGGGTTGGAGGGGGCGGGGGTGTGGGTGGAGGTAGTGAAATAAAGCACATAAGGGCTGTAGCAATTTTCAGCAACTTCCGAATTATCTCGCAGACAAATATCTATTTTGACTGAGCTATGAATTTATATATTGCTTTTTGGAAAGTAAGAAAGAAAACGACAAGCTACGAAGTTTTTGAACACGCTTTTTGCGCGAAATCAAGTACACGGTCACCAAACCCATTATTCTCAGCATTGCTATAAAGCAATTACAGAAGTACTTCTTTGGTATTTAAAAAAACACTGAATAAAGAAGTACTTCCAAATCTACTTCCCAGAGTAATTACTTGCGATTTTCCGTACTGGCTACATACATTCATCCATAAGTTAAAAAAAATAGCCTAAAACATGCCCAAGAAAATACTGAATCTTCCAGTGAAAGTCCTATCGCAATCGGACTAGCCGTTCCCGAAATTAGCCCGGACAAAAAGACAGGCAGATATACACTCATTGGGGCTACGTACACTAGTCATGATTACTATGTAGTAAAACCGAATTTTTAGAAGAGAGAGGTGAAGGAGCGGCATACTCACCCCGACCCTTCACCTCTCTCTTCTTAAAAATCGGTTTTACTACATAGTAATCATGACTAGTCTACGTAGCCCCAATCAGACACACAGCCATACAGACAGACAAAAATTTTAAAAATATTTGATTTCGTTTTAATACCATGTAAATAACCATATAAACTTAGAAAATGACAATTATTTTGAAATCACAGTGTTTAACTCAGGATGAGAGTAATGGATTGTAAAAGGTTGGATTGTTGAAGACCGCAAAACTTCAAAGATTTAGGTAGCGGTTTGAAAGGGAAAAAGAATGTAACGATGGTTTTAGTACTTTATTAAATACTGATTCTTAACTTAAATTCTATTCGACTTAAATACTACTTGATGACATACTTAGGAGTTGCTGCACTTTACAATTTCCCAATAATCCAAGTGGGCATAGACCGCGGAACCTTATGTTAACTGGGGTTGCGAAACAGTTTTTTTGCTAACTTCCTCTCCGTTTGTTTTGGATCGACTTTCTGAGTTGTTGCAACACCTCACAATAGCGTGCAGCTGTGATCGTGGTCCCACGGGGCAGGTAATTGATCAACAACACCCCTTGGAATCCCTAAAGAGCGTTTGCCATTTTCCAGCGGATTCCTTAACTTTTGCTTTATTTGGTGTTTTGGCGGTAGGAGAGACTGGAGTCTTCATAGTGGCTGAAGCCTGACTGCCGGATCGATCGACGCACGTGCATAGAAATTTTACAGTGCTACCACTACACCCAGATGCAAATTGAGACTACCAGACTTTTCCCGCCAACCACACGGATTTTAAAAAATAGTGGAACTTACTTTTTAGACGACCCTCGTATATGAGAAAGACCACGAGCTCTTTTTATGCCGTAAGAGTTAGTCATAAGACAAGAGTCGTTTTTATGATCTTTGAAAAAATCACATCTGTTTTCCATCAAGTAAACGTGTCAAATAGAGCTGAGTGGTCAGAAGAAACTCTTTTTTCGAGGAAACTATAAAATTTTTTATAATATGAGGGGAACGTGTTTTACAATTAAATGTACGGTTCCAATCTTTGATAGAAGAAAATATTTTTTATTCCAGACTTTCTTCCTTTTGTTCATGAGAAAAAAAATTACCTTTTATCCATTTCGGGTAAAGCTGATATATGTTGAAGAAAATTGCAAATTCTGCGTTTTTTATGATACACAAACAAAGGCAAACGACTGAGACCATCATGAAGAAAAAGCGTCACCGAAACCACGATATACAGAAACAAGGTAATTTAAAAGAGACTGACAGCTTCGAATATTGTAGAAAATGGCCTCCGGGTGACGTCAGCACTAATGCAGAAACAGCAACAACAGCTTCAATTTTATATGGGAAGAGATCGCTGAGTGACATAAGCACTAAAACACGGTATACAGAAACAAGGTAATGTAAAAGACTGAATGTCGTAGAATATCGTATTAGTGCGACGTCACTCGGCAAGTCTTCCCCATACAAAATCGAAATTGTTGTTGTTGTTTTCTGTATTAACCTTGCCGGGTGACGACGCCTTTTTCTACGATATTCGCACTTACGATACGATATTTCGTCTTTTACATTACCTTGTTTCCGTATACCGTGCACTAAAATACCGACTTACGGTATAACAGTCTTTTACATAACCTTGTTTCTGTATACCGTTGTCGAAACCTCATTTTTCAAGTGTTCGTTCGTAGTGTAATATTACATCGAAACTGATACATAAAAATATATATTCATTGGCTTTTGTTTTGATATCTGCTATTCTAGACGTTTGACCGAATCTCCCGCTGATCCGTAAACACTAGAAAAGATTCGACGATGGTGCGATCGCACGTAATTTTTGATAAAATAGTTATGAAATATTATTTATTTGTAATTTAATAGCAAAATTTTAAATTCGGTATAAGAATAAAATGTAAAATGAATTTTCCTTGTTAAATTTGAATGTTGTTGACAACTATCGAATTTAAAAATGTATATACTTTTCTTACAATTTTTAAAAAATAACTGAAATTTTGGCTTTTTTGATTTCAAAAACACAAGGGTTGCAGCGCAACCCCTCGAAATTATCAGGGGTTGCGGCCGCAATCCTTGCAACCCCACTTCCGCGGTCTCTGCAAGTGGGTCAATGAATTATTGCGAGAACTTTTCGCTGACATGCGGAAGTGACACCTTAATTATTAATGACTTTATTATTGAACCGATTTAATGACTGATTGCGAGATCGTCTGTTACTAGGCGTGTTTTTAAACATTCTCCCCCTCCGCGGAATACGTGTTGTGTTTGCTCGTGATGTGAGGAGTCGACGGCGTTTTTAACACGAAGTCATGTTGGTGACTGGATTGACGAGCTCCCTTCTTGTTTCTCTTCTTAAATATAGCTAGAAGGATGACTATAATTACCGATATAGTTACTGCGACAGTTGTAGAGAGTGCATGGTGTCCAATAGTGTGCAGCATGTTTGAGCTCAGGTTGTCATGCAGAAGTTCTTGCTCCTTAATAGCTCCTAGCAGTTGGTCAGATGGTCTTAGAATGTGTTCCGAAAGTAGTACTTCTGGTTTCTTAATGAGTTCGGTTGTATTCGGTAGTTCGAAACCCAGAGGCTTATTCAGTGAAAATCTTACATGAGTACTGTCAATGAATTCTGGTAAGATGGTGTTCCACTTTGTTTTAATGACACAGTCCTTTGTTATTTGAATAACTCCGGTTTCATTTAGTCCAACATCGATTCGGGTGCCGTTGCATACAACCGCGGCTGCAACTGGGGCCATTGTAATGAACAGCCAGGTGTTGATCATATACAATTGTTTCCACAAGATGGTTGGTACCTGAAGTATTTTAATTGGGCAATGATGTTTAAACGGACGATCGTAGATTTCATCCACAACACAATTTGTATTGTCTTCTATATTACTGATGGCTGTTGGTAAACATAGTAGTTGGCGATCGTTCCTGTTTATGCAGCTCTTAATGTCACTGTCAGGCAATTCGAAGTATGTCTGCTTATTGTAATTGACCGCAAGAATGTTGTTTGGGATGTCAGCTATCAGGAATGTATTATTCTCTAACCTCCATGGAATTGGTGTAACCTTCACTAACGTATATTGATCTACCTCGACAATGTTGAAGTATCCAAGTATAGTGATGCTCGTCTCATTTTTCTCTAGGTTGGTTGTTTGCTCAGGTGTATCGGCAATATAGAGGCATCCTTTATTATAAATCGTAACTTGTTTAGTTGTAGTATCTCTACTACACTACTTCTTCTCATTGTAATAGCAAATAATTTATTATATTGTCTTTCTAATTCATCTAAGACATTTGTTGCGATCTGATACGCTGTCAGGACATGAAGGTTTATCATATTTGTATTGATTTTTGTAAACCATCCTTGAACAGTATTGATTTCGATCAGTGCTTGATTTAATTTTTCCGTGAATGAGTTGATTTTTTCTGTGACCCTTGCTTCCGTGTCCTTGAGGTGTGATATTGTAGTTAACATGATTGAAGATTGATGTAGCGATGTTTGCTGAAGCATTTGCTGATTCTGCTGTAGGGTCGATATGTCTGCGTAAACTTCGTCATTTACACCCAAAACGTAGGTTAATGCCTTGCCTAGCAATCCTCTTTTGTTGCGGGTATGATTATTTTCATTTAACACGTCTATCTCACGTAATAGATCCTCTCCTTGAGTTTTCAGATGGCGAACCAATGCTTCGCAGTGGATCTCTGCAGAGCTACTTTGAGCTGCCGTGCATACATCTTGCATCTGTTGGATTACATTTTTTACCCTGACGACATCTGTATTTACATTTAATGGCAACGTCAGCTCAACTCGAAGAGTCCCTCGCCTTAAATTTAATTTACCCATGTCTTGGATATATAGCCCAGGCTGAGGGTGGGTTATTGTATATGCTCCCTTCGCTACTGCTAGTGTCGAGAGAAGGCTCAGGCAAGTTATCGTTGTATTCCATACCGATGATTGATGCGCTCTTGCCCTTGGGCTTGTTGGTTTCGTCTGACTTATTGTTGCCTTCATATCTTCATATTTCTCCTTGGCGAGTCGCTGTTTTTCGATTGGGACCAGGTTGCTATAGCCTGTTACTGGCCGAATTTTGATACTGGATCTTCGTGACTTGACACTTCTTTTAGCTTTTTCGATTTCGTGGATATATCTCTTTTTAACAAGATCAGGAGTAACGTCTCTGGAAGTTCGTATCTTCTTTTCCTACTAACAGACGTTTGCGAGACATTAATTGTAGTTGGTTGAGGGGTATTTCTCTCTTGCTGCTCTCGATTTTGCTCTTTTTCATCGACAGGAGTCTCGTATATTGATAGCCTACACAACTTTGTCACAGGTCGTTTTAACACTGTGTTATTTCCACAGCGCAAGGTCACAACACGTATTTTTTCATCATTTCCAGAATGTATTGCTATAATTCTTCCCAGTTTCCATTTCGAAGACGGCATCTGTTCGTCCTTAATGAGTACTAATTCATTTATCTTTAAATTATCTTTCTCTTTCCACCATTTTGGTTTCTGCTGAAGATGTGATAAATACTCATTCGACCATATATTCCAAAAGTCTTCACTGAGTTTGTTTGTTAGCTTCCATCTTGTCAAGTGGCTATATGTTTTCTCCTCACATTCTGCTTTTGGTGGAGTTAATGGTGCTCGTCCCCTCAAAAAGTGTCCAGGTGTTAGGACGCTGCAGTCTGTTGGATCATCATTTAATGGACACAATGGTCGGGAGTTAAGGCTTGCCTCTATTTGAGTTAGCGTGGTTGTAAGTTCTTCATAGGTCAGTGTTGTGTTGCCAATTATTCGTTTCAAATGATATTTTATAGATTTTATGCCAGCTTCCCATATTCCCCCCATATGGGGTGCTGCTGGAGGGTTGAAATGCCAGTGAGTTCCGTCGTTTGCAATTATGTCCTTAACATCTTCTGTTTGCCTTTTGAATCGCTAGATGAAGATCTGTGTCAAGTATTTTCTGAGCTCCTATGAAGTTGGTGTTTGCAATGTCCACGTCTGGCGGTAAACCGTCTAAACGCTGCTATAAATGCTTCACTTGTTAGGTCGCTGACAACTTCTATGTGTACTGCCTTGGTAGATAGGCAAATAAATAACGCAATGTATCCCTTATATACTTTGGACCTTGCTACCTTGGATGCTTTCAACTGAATAGGACCTGCGTAATCTATTCCGGTGTGCGTGAATGGGAGCGATGGGACCACTCTTGGTGAAGGAAGGTTCCCCATTATCTGTTGACAAGTTTTTGCCTTAATGCGGAAGCATATGGTGCAACTATTAAGATGTCTTTTAACAGTACTTCTGGCGTGCAATATCCAATATCGTCCTCGTATGTACGCTAATGTTTGCTGGTTACCCCCATGAAGGGTCTTAAGATGTGCTTCCTTAATGATAAGGTTTGTAAGGTGCGATTTTTGTGGTATAATTATCGGATGCCGTTCATCGTATGGAAGTGCTGACTGGTTTAACCGACCTCCAACTCGAAGTATATTTTCATCATCAAGGAATAGACTTAATGATAGAAGTTTGCTTTTGACCGGAACTGGTTTCTTCCTTTGTAGCATTTGGATTTCTTCAGAAAAGGCGTGTCCCTGCACGCACTTTATTACGCGTGTTTGTGCTTGAAGCAGTTCATCCGTAGTCAGACTTCTTGACATCGGTATGTTCAATCTTCTGCAGCTATCAATAAATCGATTGCAATACGACATAACTCGTATGCATCTTCGTAATGTGGAGAATCGAACAAAAAATAGATGGGTCCGTTAATATTGTTTTTGTTGTCACAAGCACACAGGTTTCCGTAGTATCTATAGGCTCGCGAATTGTTTGTAGAACAGTACTTGGCCATGCATTTTTATTTAACTTAAGCCAGGATGGCCCATTCCACCAGAGGCAGTGGTCTTTGATTTGCTCAGGATTCATGCCGCGTGATGCACAGTCCGCAGGGTTTTCATCCGTCTTAATGTAGTTCCATTGGGTTGGGTTGGTCACAGATAATATTTTCATGATCCTATTTGATTCGAATCCTTTCTGTTTGTTCAGTGATCCCTTTATCCGTGCAATGGTTATCATGGAGTCTGACCAAAGGTATATTGTTGGTTGTTGTGGAAGTTCTAATGCTTTAACGGTTTGGTTCATCAATTTACTTAGTAGCTCTGCTCCACATAATTCCAGTCGTGGGATTGTTAGTTTTGATTTAATCGGTGCAACCTTAGATTTGGCTGTGATCAAGTGAACTGATGAAGTCCCTGTTGATGCTGTGGTTTTGCAATAAATGACAGCCACATATGCACTTTCAGATGCGTCACTAAAACCATGAAGTTCTATTTCACTTGATCTTGTGTCGTGGTTTATCCATCTTTGAATTTTTAATTCTTCTAACTTGGGCAATTTTTCTTGATAACGCTGCCAATCTGATGTTAACTAGGAGGTGGGAGCTTCATCCCATGAAATCCCTGATTTCCATAATTCTTGGATCATGATTCTTGCTCGTAGTGTGACGGGGGTAATCCAGGCAAGTGGATTGGGCTATCTTAGATAGCATTATTCTTTTTGTAACCTTTTCGGTCGTTTTCACATTTACCTTAAAATGAAAGGTGTCTGATGTTGGATTCCAATGTATGCCGAGCGTTTTAATGGTGTCATCTTATTGAATAGTCAGAATCCCTTTTTCTCGTAGATCATTTGGTATACTCCTTAAGATTTGTTGATGATTGCTTGTCCATTTCCTTAATTTAAACCCACCTGAATTCAATAATTTTATCAGATCGGTTTGTAAGCTTCTGACTTCTTCTAGTGTATTAGCTCCAGACATCGGCTACATAGAAATCTTGAAATATAGTTTTACTGGCTTGAGGGTACTTTTCCCTTTCGTCTATTGCAACTTGTTGTATTGTTTTAACGGCTAGATATGGAGCCGAATTTGTTCCATAAGTTAGCGTTGTTAATCTGTATTCCTTAATTGGTTCAGTTGGATTGAATCTCCAAAGGATTATATGGTAGTTTTGATCCGGTTTTGCCAGTTTAATTTGGCAGTACATTTTCTCGATATCTGTGGTAAATACATATCGATGTTTCCGCCAACGTAGTAAAATGTAGGATAGGTCTGGCTGTAGTTTAGATCATGCCAACATATTGTCATTAAAGCTTACACCAGTTGTTGTTTTGGCCGACGCATCGAATACTACCCGTAACTTGGTAGTTGTGCTGTCATTTTTTATTACAGCGTGGTGCGGAATGTAATACGCTTCATCTGAGAACTCGTCTGCATTTTTAATCAACTCCATATATTTTAAGTCCAGGTATTCCGTCATGAATTTTTTATATTCCTGTTCTAAATGTTTATTGGTTAGGAATTTTCTCTCGCTTTGTAATAACCGAGCTACAGCTTGCTTTTTTGAATCTCCCAGAGGTTGCATTGGTTCTATAAATGGAATTTGAACGGTGTATCTTCCATCTGCCTCACGAACATGAGCCCTTTTGAAGTGCTGTTCACATATATCGTCATCTGGTTTCATGATCTGATCATCGGTTGCTTCTTCAATCTCCCAGAAGCGTTTCATTTGATCATCAAGTTGGTTTCTCGATATCACCATAACAACCTTAATATTATTACTGCTGTACGGTACCTTTCCAGAAATGACCCATCCAAGTTCTGTGTTTTGTGCTAGTATGCTCCTTGATTTTTTGATTTCATTTGAAATTTTTGTTGTGTACACATCTGCTCCTATTATCATATCTATGGGGTCTGGTTGATTGAACGATGGATCAGCTAGTATGCAATTTTTCCATGGGATGGAGACCGCTGGATTAATGTTTGGTAGTCTCCTTCTTAATTTTGGCAAAATTAACGCTTCAATGTTCATTTGAAAGTCAGATGGAAACAAGGGCGGCGGAGCATAATGATTGTGTGTGGGGAACATGGGAGCAGATAACCGTTAAAATTGTAATTAATTTACTTATTTTGAGAATTTCGGCGTGGATATGTGAGTCAAAACTGCGCCGATGTCGAAAACTTTATATGTATTTTTAAACGCGAGTGTCGTGGTCCCCCAACAGAGTACTAATCACGTCCAATCTGCTTGACCTTTGTGATCGAACCAGAACCGGTATATTGTGCTTGTTAAATAACACCCTTCAGGCCGGGCGTACATTGAGATGCAGGCGACATAGGCAGAGCAGCACAGATTCTGTGTTTGATGCTTTTTAAGGGAGAACCGCGAATTGCAAGGCAGAGCAAGTGACACGAATACTGGGCCAGGCGCAGGCCTCACGACATTTGTGGATGGGGCACAGAAACTGTGTGCTACGTGCCACGTACGGTCTTTTTTTTTTTAAAAATGGAAGAAAAATTAATCGATTTTAATAAATTTTGAAATTCCTCATCCGAATATGACGTAGAGCTTAATAAATTTAGAAATTCCTCCATTTTAAAATTACTTTCGTAAAACTGTCTAACAAAACTGCTCCCCAATTTGCTTAGACAACTGTGTAAGGCCGTTTTTTTTTCTGTGCTGCCCTGCTCTGCGCTTACTGCGTGACACAGCTCAATGTGCGCCTTAGCTCATGGTCACCAACATAATTTCCTGAAATATGAAGCAATGTAACAACAAAAATTAAAGCTATGTATGAGTACAGCTAAACCTTAAAGGTATTAATTTAAAGCTAGTAAGGCAGATTTTGGGATTGTCCCATATCCTTTGATTTGCCTCATAGGGCCCTTATGAGAAACTGATAAGGCATACCTCACTTCAGAATGGCTGATTTTTTTGTGGGGTGTTCAGGAGAAGCCTTCTTTTTGCAAGCCCCATTGCCTCATGGGGTCCTCATGAGGAAATTCATCTATTGGCAAGCTCCTGAAGCAATCTCCTTTTTAAATGCTAGTCGGATGGCGTTTAAAAAGCTTACGCTATATATATTTAGTTTTCCTATGAAAAGCCATGCTTGTATGCAGCGACCTAGACAACTCTTCAACGTTCTGGTTATTAGGTGTACATTAAATATTTTGGGTGTGGATTTCCCCACTCAAAGCGAAAGTGCGTGGGCACTTTTCCTTCCATCCCCATGCGCTCCGCCGCCCCTTGGAAACCGGAAACGGAAACCTTGGTTGGATTTGAACATCTACCTTTCCTAGAGCTGTGGATGCTTCTGTAGCTCCTAATCCTGTTAGCTTGACAGATGTTTTCGTTCTAGGTAACAATAAAATTTGTGCTGCTTGTTCTGTAATGCAGGAGGCTTGTGATCCAGTGTCTATCAACACACGTAGGAATTCTTGCTTTCCGTTACGAGATGTTGCCTTGACTAAAGCTGTAGCCAGTAAAACTTCATTATCTTGGAAGGCTGTTGTATTCTGCACGTGAACCTTCCTTAATTTTTCCAAGTTTTGGGGTGGTGGTTGATGCAGGAGGGTATGGTGCTGCTTTTTGCATATACTGCAACTACGGTGGCTGTGGCACTTTTCGTTCATAGTATGATTTATGCAGCTTTTGCATAAATTATTTCTTTTCACTGCTTCTATACGTTGTAATACATCTAGAGACAAGAACTCTGGGCAATTGTAGATGACATGTGTGTTGTGGCAGTATCGGCATTTTGATTCGGCTGTTGTTACGTGATTTCTTACGTTGAGTGGCTTATATTTTTCAACTCGTCTGCTCTGCATTTGGACAATTCCTCGGGTCTTTGTTTTTCCCACTGCTTCTAGGGATTGAAATCTGTTGGTAAGAAATGTGTAAAAATTGTCGAATGTTGGAATGTCTCTTGCGCTGGTATGTGACTGCTCGTATTGCTTCAAAGTTTCATAGTCAAATTTTTGAATAATTAAATGAATGATAATTGGAGCCCAGGAGCTGGTATCCACACCAAGATTTCCTATACTATGAAGGCTCTCTTTCATTGTATCATGGATTCCCTTTACTCCATTTGTTGATTCCATTTCCAATTTTGGCAATGCACTGAAAATAATTTTCTTTTATTTTCATATTTTATTATCTCCCAAGCAATTGTATAGTTGCTATCAGACATTTCCAAATGATTTAGAAGTCTAGCCGCTTCGCCTCTTAAGTTGGTTTTCAGGTAATGCATTTTCTCGACATTGGCTAATCGTTTATTTTCATGAATAAGCCTACGAAAAATGTCGTGAAAAGCAGTCCAGCTTTCATATTTACCTTCGAATATTGGTATAATAAGACGAGGAAGTCGCACATCACTTTCTGTAGGTCTGCTAGCAGCTGTTGATACCTTTTCATGAAGCTTGGTAAGAACTTCCATATATTCGTTTCTTAACACATCAAATTGGTTGTTAACATTTTTCAGGTCTTCTTTGTTGTTGTTGAATATCATTATTTCCTCATGTAGGGATTCCAATTGCCTCCAATCTTGAGTTAGATTTTTTGAATGCAATTCAATCCCTGCATTACTCATTTCTATATTTTGCATTAATTTCGTAATCTGTTTCTGCAGTGACTCCATACGTATGTATGCTCTTTTGCGTCGCACAGCATTTTCATTGTTGCCTGCGTTGTCAGCTTTTTGTTCAATCGGTTCGTTTGCCTTTGTTGACATGGAATCAGGTGTTTCAGCAAGCGCCATCGCATATGCCTCCAGCTTTGATAATATTTTCTGTTTTATACTTAGGGCCTGGTTGTAGTAGTTCTTCAGAAAATAGTTGTGATTTGGTTCTTTTAATGCCTGGATTTCTTGATGCTGTTCTTCAAATATATTCCAAAGGTTGCCTATTTCCTGCTGGTGTTTTTGTACGTAGGCCCGTGTTCTCCTGGGTATCGGCTCTTTTCCTATTAATTCCAATGTTTTAGCCAAAGTTTCCGCAATGTAACTTGAGACGAGGTGAGTTTATCGATGGTGGTTGCCATTGTCGTAGGTTATTGATGGCTTCGGTTTGTTTTTGTTTTTATGTTTAAAAATGATATTTTTTTTTGTGTTTGAGTACCCGGAGAGTTTTAATTATACACGTTTTAAGTATTTTTGTGCTAACCACTGGTGGGGACACAATTTTTATATTCTTTTGGGACACCGTTTTGGCATTACTGTGAGAGTTGGATAGGGGGTTCTGTTTTGTGGCTCGAAGGACCAATGTTTAACTCAGGATGAGAGTAAAGCCTCGTTCACACGGTGACACTGATACCGTGGCATTTAATGTCGCGGCGTGAATGTCCCAAAAGTGTCATCGTCTGAACTATTGAATGTCGCGACGTCTCGACGTAGTGACACTAATGCCGCATCCGCATATCAATTTTTTTTGATATTTGACACCTGATGCGGCGGCACTTCTAACTCATCAGCTACTGCGATACAAGTTCTCCCATTTTTTTACACGAGTGTCGCAACACTATGCATGGATCATGTGAACACTTAATGCCGTGATAGCAAATGTCGAGCACTTTCATGATGATAGGTGCCACGGCATCAGTGTCACCGTGTGAACGAGGCTTAATGGATTGTAAAAGGTTGGATTGTTGAAGAGTGCAAAACTTCAACGATTTAGGTAGCGGTTTGAAAGGGAAAAAGAATGTAACGATGGTTTTAGTACTTTATTAAATACTGATTCTTAACTTAAATTCTATTCGACTTATATACTACTTGATGACATTCTTAGGAGTTGGTGCACTTTACAATTTCCCAATAATCCAGGTGGGTCACTGAATTATTGCAAGAACTTTTCGCTGACATGCGGATGTGACACCTTAATTATTAATGACTTTATTATTGAACCGATTTAATGACTGATTGCGAGGTCGTCTGTTACTAGGCATGTTTTTAAACACACAGGCAGACACTCCAATTATACATTTACAATAGATAAAAAACTTTTTAAACTTTGTGTTGTGTTTTTAAAAATAAGTGAATAAAATAACAATGTCTTTATTACGAGACATAAATTTGAGAGACCAGTTCTTCCGAAGATGAAGATATGGTTCCTAGAGACAATTTACGTCGAAAAAGAAAAGTGTATCTTTCCAGAACCTGCAGATTTGCAAAGTGGGATGACAACTCATTTTTAGATAGATTTCTGATTTCCAAAAATCTACCCGTGCTTTGTCCTTACGTTTGGAGCCTTTTTTAACGCCGTCATCTAAGAAGTAAGTTCTATAAATTTATGTATTTCTTCACTCTACTTACAAATATTGGTGTCCTGTAATATCTATATATGAGCCACATGTTCAAAAAATCTTTATTATTGCATTCCAGAAATTTCGCAGTCACTCCAATAAAGCAAGTGCTAATTGCTTTGGAATTTTATGCCTGTAGAGCTGTAGATCATTCCAAAGATGTATCGGCGATACGGCTGGTGTTCACAAATCAAGTGTATAAAGAATTTGTCGTAGGCTGATTGTTGTTCTGCAACTAAAAGTGTTTTTTTACTGACGCAAATGGACGGAGGTCTTCAAAATTAAATTGCTATTCTCTCAATAAATCTAACTCATAAATATAAAAACCGACTTCAGAAAAACCAAAAATAATGCACAAAAAACCAAAAATAATGCACAAAAAAGGATAAAATAAAAACGGTGCCAGGTAGTAGTTGACTTTCATTGCATTAACTATTGCTGCGAAAATTGTATTCATTTCTTTGTTAGCCTTGCCCTTAATACATCACCCACCAACAGGTGTTGGCACCGTCTTCAAAAGTGATTCTTCTTATTAAATCCATTCTGATTGGATTAATGTTGTAAAGAATTTCAAACAATTATTTTATCCTTTTTTGTGCATTATTTTTAGTTTTTTGTGCATTATTTTTGGTTTTTCTGAAGTCGGATTTTAAAAATTTATTTTATTTCGTACTTTTTAGTCCGTTAATTTTTTTTCGGCGGCAATATAAAAAAAAATTATTTATTACGAAAAGTATGACACTCAGCCGCGCGCCGTCGAAAAGAATTGAGGCAGTAGCTAAATAGTTTTTGCAGTAATGAATTTGCGTATTTTCGGAGCAATTTAAAAAAAAGTTATTTAATATGAAACAAAATTCCCCAAAGGAAATTAAAAAGAAACATTTATTGTGTCGATTGAAAAAATAATTGCTCCAGGTCAAAGAATCGAACTCGCAACCTCCAGGACGAGAGGCAAGCCTCTCAGTCGTTGTGCTACGGGAGATTGTTACAACAAGATGGCTAAATACGTAAATACAGCTTTTCAGAAACTGCTTTAAATAGAATTTCATTCCAAAGGAATACTCTTACAGTCTGCATGAGTAGAGTATGCATGAAATTTCTCACCGAAGAGTTTGTAATTCTTTACAACATTAATCCAATCAGAATGGATTTTAGAAAGAGAAAAAAAGAAAAAAAGTCGAACTACCCTCCGGGGTTTGAACCCACAATTTTTATTTGCAGGTCAACGCCTTTGCCGATTCATCCACCGGCCTCTTCTCGAGCACGCGACAATAAAGTAATTTGTTCGCTGCCGTTGAAAATACTTCTATCCGTTCAAGGTGTACTGATTTTACCAGATTTTTACGCCTACCTTCGAACTCCTTTATCAGAATTTAAAAAAAATTGTACGGGGCCACCGTGGGAAACTACCCTTTCAAACAAAAAAGAAAAAAAGCAAAAAAGTCATTGCGTTACAAAGTTATGCGTGAACAGGACCAAAAAATACCTACGCGTCGAATTGATAACCTCCTCCTTTTTTGAAGTCGGTTAAAAAGGAGATCTTTCTGACGCTACCACTCTAAGTTCTTCTTTGTTGATGGCTAGTCATACTTCTTAAATTTTGATCAAAGCTTCATTAAAAATACTATGCGAAAAAGAGATAGTATTGTTTCGGCTAACGGTGAGAACGGGACATCACCACAAATACAAAATCTAAGCGTTACAACCGGGATCCGGTCTTGGCCTCTCGCAGCTGCTCTCTCCACCGGTCGCGATTCTGAGCCGATGTCAACCAGTTTGGCATCCCTAAGCTCTGGGCGTCCTGGTCTTCCAGCGGAGGTTGGGTCTCCCTCGCCTCGTCCAACCTAGAATCATCGGCAAACTACAACAAGCTGAAGTTACCAAAAATTACAATCCCGAAGTTTGATGGGAACTACCTTACCTGGAGACAGTTTTACGATCTCTTCAGCCAAATGGTAGACAAAGAAGATATGGCACCATGTCAAAAGATGTGGTACCTAAAAACCAATGTGAGTGGTGAGGCCGAAAAGCGCATCCGGCATTTCACAATATCTGATGAGAATTACGAGTCAGCCTGGCAGACCCTGAAGGATCGTTACCAGAATATCAGACTTTTAACAACGGCACTTATAAGTAGACTGCTCTCACAACCAACCTGCCCAGCTGATCAGAGCTCTTCTATCTCCATTAAGGCTTTGCACGACACGACAAAGGAATGCCTTCGTGGATTGGAAAATCTGGGTGTTCCCACCACCAATTGGGACCCCTTACTGCTGCATATATTAATAAGGAAGTTAGATAGAGCTAGCCACACCTTATACGAACTAGGATTAGCGAACCCTCGGGAGCTGCAAAGTGTGAAGGAGTTTTTAATATTCCTAGAACCCCGATTCCAATCATTAGAAGCGCTTGGAACCAAATCCAGATGCAGCGATGATAACCAAAGAAAACTGAATACCGTTAAATCAATGACATCCATTGTGTCATCTAAAGCGAACTGTGTATGTTGTAAGAAAGGAGCCCATCCCCTCTACTTCTGCGCAACCTTCTTGCGATTGGCGACGCATCAACGATTAAGTCTACTGCAACGACATCAGTTATGCATCAACTGTCTTCGCCCTGGTCACAACTCTTCTGCATGTACTCTCAGAGGCTGCTCCAAATGTGACCAAAAACACAATACACTAGTACATCACAGCTGCTCCACCAAATCCACCATAACAGCAGCTCCCAAGCTCAACCACCAATCTCTACCGCCAGAATCATCAACCACAACATATAAGCAGACGGATGCCACAACGCTCGCAACATTTAAAGATCCCAGTGACGAAAGAAGTTATGTTCTATTAAGCACAGCTGTAGTTCGCTTAGTAGCCAGCAACGGTAAAGGCGTTGAATGCCGCGCCATACTAGACTAGGGTTCCCAGGTGAATTTTCTCTCCGAAAGACTAATGAAAAAACTTGGAGTGACACCAACCACTTACACGATGATAATACACGGTATATTCAACGTAAGGCAAGAAGCTCGCCAAAGAGTCAGTCTGCAACTACAGTCAACCTTGAATGGTTTCTCTACCAGACTGGAAGCCTTCGTCACGCCCAGATCATAACACCTCAACCATCCCAGTTTATCGATACATCCAACTGGTCAATTCCACAGAACATAAAACTGGCTGATCCCAAGTTCAACCAGCCCAATAGAATTGACTTGTTATTGGGCGCCGAATTTTCCCATCATTTACTAGCAGTTGGACAAATAAAGATGTCAGAGGATCTACCCTTACTCCAAAACAAAGTCTTCGGCTGGATCGTAGCGGGCAAAATAAAAAATGTTGACATCGCTACGGCGGCATGTGGCATCTGCAGCGAAGAAGAGCAGGTCAATCAAGCTATTGAGAAGTTCTGGAAACTGGAAGAAGCGGAGGAAACTATGCCACAATTTACGACCGAGCAAGCAAAATGCGAAAGGTTCTTCAACCAAACAGTACGTCGAAACCACGAAGGCCGATTTATCGTCAGCCTGCCATTTGCAGAGGATCCAGGAAGGTTAGGCGAATCTCGGGACATTGCTTTTAGACGATTCTTGGCATTAGAGAGAAGACTATCTAAGAACCCAGAGCTAAGGAAACTCTTTGTTGAGTTTCTGCAAGAATACCGTACTCTAGGGCACATGAAAGAAGTTCAACTAAATAACGTTCAAGTTCCAAGTTACTTTATACCGCACCATAGTGTACTAAACGCAGAAAGCACCAGCACCAAATTGAGAGTGGTTTTTGACGCTTCCGCAAAAACTTCCTCCAATATATCACTGAATGATATTCTGCAAGCAGGACCCACCATTCAGGATGATTTGTTCTCCCTTCTACTCCGTTTCAGAATGCCCCGGTATGTTTTCACTGCCGATATACAAAAAATGTATCGCCAGATATTGGTAGACGAGAAAGACCGAAATTATCAACTTATTCTGTGGCGTGACGACCCAAGAGAAACCTTAAGGTACTATCAGCTCTGCACAGTTACCTACGGCACAACAACGACTCCGTATTTGGCGACGAAGTGCTTACAAAGGCTAGCACAAGAAGGAAGTTCACAATATCCACTAGGGTCAGCGGTACGCTAAGTCATCAAATTACCATACCTTCGTTGCCAACCGTATAGCAGTCATTCAACAGCATACTATCCCGCAGCAGTGGCGTCACGTAGGTTCCAAGGAAAACCCTGCGGACGTTCTGTCCAGAGGTATAGCTCCTGAACGGTTGTCATCCTGCAATCTGTGGTTCCACGGACCATTTTTCCTACATGGTAAGGAAGAAATATGGCCACCCGCATTCACCCCACGGGGCCAAACACAGATGGAGAAAAGAAAAACCGTTGTGACATTAACAACAACCGAACCAAAGGCAAATATTGCTAATTTATTTGACAACATTGATCACCGAAATTCCTTCCGGCGGCTACAACGAATAGGCGCCTACGTAGTAAAATTTATTAGCTATATACAGAATCCTACGGAACATCAGAAAAACCTCACATTAACTACCATGGAGCTAGAAGAATCTCTCCAAATTATCATACACTCGATGCAAGTGGAAGAATTTAACCCTCCGTCGGGCGCGGCTGGCCTGAGAGGCCAGCAAAACACTTTTTTAGACGCGCCCCCTACCCCTGGCATCAGAGCGGAGTGGTCTTCCCAATAGTTTCTGGAATCCCCACCCCAGCCCGCCGTCCCCTTTCAACCGGCTCGCCTAGGCCTCCCCTGGCTTGTGAGGCCGGGTGCGCGCGATTGCGTCATAACTTTCTAAGATGAATTTTTCAAGATACCATCTATCGACGGCAAAATGGCGAATCGTGCTTGATTCCAAGAATGTATGGTTTTTGTGTGCGTGCATACATACATGTTTTGACTTAAGGGGACATTCCGGTCAGTTGAGTAAAAAAAAGGTCAATGTTTAGGAATTTTTTTCTACGAATCTACTAAAGCAATTGAAGTAAACTTTCTTTTATAGCTTTTATTGATCCTTCAAGTACACAATTAAATTTTGTCGGATCAAAAAAAATAATTTTAAATCCCCCCTCCAAGCCATCAAAGGTTGCCGTTCTTGCCGAACACGCCCTGCTTGCGACCAAACTCTAGGTAACACAGGTGACCTGAAATCAAAAAGTATGAAAGTTTCTTAAATTATATGATATGATGCTCAGAATAATAGAACAGTTTTTCAAAATTCGAAAAATTAACAAAATGGTGGACAATTGAAAAAAAAGTGATTTTTCCGGTCTTTTTTTCACCTCTATTTTTGTTATAACTTTTGAATAAAAAAAGAAAAAAAAAATTAGTCTACTATTCTGAAATGACATGTATGACAAACAAGTAGAACGATTTTAGGGTAAATTGCATCGACCGTTTGCTTTGAATTTTGGTCGCAGCGAACAAATTATTCGAACGGAGATACAAGCCTCTGAAGTTTTAAGTCATGTTTCGACTGAATTTTCTTACAAAATGGTCGGAATTTTTCACACTTACTTACTGTTTGGAAAATAGACGCTCAAACTGGAAAATAGCGCGGAATGTTCTGAGGCCACGTTTATACTGGATAATTAGCAGTTCTATTCGATCAAACAAGATTTGACATGTTCGGCCGACAGCGCGGCCGGACGCTCGGCTGGAGGCACGTCTTAAATGAGGTGTAACTTTGTTTATGTTCAAGATATCGTTTTGGGATTTCGGTATGTTATTTTTAAGGGTTATATCTATCGATTAAGCAAAAAAAAAAAATAAATTTTTTCAATCCAGTTGACCGGAATGTCCCCTTAAAATTGATTAGGGGGTGATGCGGGGCTAAAATATATGTGGCCTCTCAGGCCGGGTGCGCCTGATTATTCAGCTTCTGCTTTGGAAAACTAAACGTCGGTTTCTACCCACGACTGTGGCGAAAAATGGTGGTGTCACGTCAGAAGTATACTATGTACTATTTTTTTGGGGTTTTTTATTTTTACGGTGCTTGGTTCGTCGAATTTTGAAAACGTTTTTGTGTGAAATTAGTAATTTTGCTTGGTTTAGATAAAGCTTCATTCCATTCAATAAACTCGTTCTATTCCGTTCAATTCGGAATATTTGCTTTCGTTAGATCATACCGAAGGATTCCCTTCCGATGTTTTGAGTTAAAATTGATTACGGGGAGGGCGGGGGAGTTAAAATATATGTGGCCTCTCAGGCCGGGTGCGCCTGATTTTGTTCCGCTTAGGAGCGCGCCCGACGAAAGGTTAAGGATGAAATTCATCAATTAAAACAACATAAGGAAATTGCGAAAAACAGCGCTACTGTTGGATTAACACCATTTCTAGATCAAAAAGGTATTCTTCGAGTAGGGGGAAGGCTGGAAGCAGCCACCATACCGTACGATGCCAAACACCAGATGTTATTACCATACTCACATCCATGGACGAAAGTTCTGATAATCGAACTCCATCAAGAAAACTTGCACACTGGCCCACAATCCCTGTTGGCAATTACTAGACAACGCTTTTGGCCAGTGAAGGGAAAATCAATCGCTCGATCCGTGGTCCAGCACTGTGTATATTGTAATAAAGTTAAACCAAAGTTGTTGGGTCAAAAAATGGGTAACTTGCCGCAAGATAGAATTCAGCCAGCTCGTCCTTTCATTAACACCGGCGTTGATTTTTGTGGATCTATCTGGATACACTACCGACTCCGCGGAAAACAGCCCCAGAAAAGTTATATCGCAGTATTTTGCTGCTTTGCCACCAAGGCCGTCCATCTGGAGGTGGTCAATGACCTCTCAACCGATGCCTTCATCGGTGCATTAAAGCGATTCATCGGGAGAAGAGGAAACTGCCAGAAGATCTATTGTGACAACGCAACCAACTTCGTGGGGGCCCAGGGCAAACTACAAGAGTAAAAACAAGGAATCTACTCCAAAGGTGGAAACGATCAGACCATTTCAACCTGCCTCAATAAGGTCATACAATTCAACTTTATACCACCACGATCACCACACTTCGGAGGCCTTTGGTAGGCTGCGGTAAAATCAGCCAAACATCTAATGCAGAAAGGCATCGCAGCAGCATCCTTAACCTATGAATAATTACAAACACTAGTTGTCGAGGTTGAGGCGATCTTAAATCCCCGACCCTTAACGCAACTGTCAGCGGATCCGAATGATTTCAGTGCTCTTACACCTGAGCACTTCTAATAGGAGAACCAATGACGGCAATTGTTGATCCACACGCAAGTCCAATGAAGGCCAGTCTTTTAACCAGATGGAGATTAGTATCCCATATAAAAGAAGAATTTTGGTAAAGATGGGTGAAGGAGTACCTAAATGAACTACAACAACGTTCCAAATGGAAACAGTGCCAAGATAATATTAAAGAAGGTACAATCGTTGTCATTCGGGAGGACAACTTACCGACCATGAAATGGCCATTGGGTCGGATCCTCAAAACCTTCCCAGGCAATGATGGAAACATTAGAGTAGTAGACGTGAAGACAGCATCCGGGGTATATCGGCGACCAATCCACAAGCTAGCACCATTAACATGTAACGAAGACAACGTAAAGCAATCTATGGAAGGCGACAACTGTGAAACCAAAACTCAAGGAACCAAGAGACCAGGAGAAGATCCCACCAAGGCATCCTCCACGCCTAGTGAAACCGAAGCCCCCAGAAAAAGACTACGACAACCTACTGGTTCATCGTTAATGTCTGCTCTCATGATGTGTTTAGTTTTACCACTTATTCGAGGGCAGCCGGTTAACATCACCTTCTTCAACCCGCAGCCAGGATTGCACTTCGATAGTCTAGGAGTAGTAAACCTGATTTCAACAGAATGGAAGATTATTGTATACTATGACATGCAACCATATTGGAATTAATTTGGTACCTTGCAACAGGGCATCCAAACATTGCAGCACTTTTGCAAATTAATGGAACCAGACGAGACCTGCCAAGCTGTCATTAGCCACTTCCAACATGTAACAGATGAGCTAAACAATGATAATGTGCTTCTAGAAGAACAGCGGCTGGTAAGATCAAATCGAGGAGCATTCAATATAGTAGGAAATATAGCAAACTCCCTGTTCGGTGTACTCGACTCGGAGTACGCAGAAAAAATGGCCTCTACAATACAAACTGTCAAGGGAAATGAACAACACCTAATAGCATTATTAAAGAATCAGACGTCTATTATAGATTCAACCATAAACATCGTAAGGAGGGACGAAGTCGCACTAAAAAATAAGTTCCAAATGCTGGATGACCAATTCTCCAGGATAGTCAAGCCGCTCCACGTTACAGAAGAGGAAACGTATAGAGTTAAGGTGAGCCAAATCGCCAACACAGTAGCAATACAGTTAACATTAATCTCTGCAAATTTACAACGCATTCAAGCTGCAATCCTAGACGTTACTGTCGCTGCACACCAAGGGAGTATTAATCCACTCTTACTGTCGCCAGGCCAACTGAAGAGTGAGATCGCCAACATCAGAAATAATCTTCCGTCCACACTGCGTCTACCAGCCAACCTAGAAGATTTACGGCTATTGTACAAGTTGATGAAGGTTAAGGCTCAAGTAATAAAAAATTATATGATCTTTCAACTAAATCTACCGCTAGTAAACATAGACCAATTTGAGCTATACAAGGTTTTCGCAATCCCGGCACTGATCAACAACACCTTCTTAGCAAACCAACCAAAATATACACATCTAGCTATCAGTCGGCATCGTGAGAATTATTATCCCATAACCGAACAGGAACTGTCACCATGTGGGACTATTAAGGCCGGAAATTACGTGTGCAAGCAATTACATCCAGTTTATCATAAGGCAATGAACAGTGAATCGTGTGAAATAGACTTCCTAAACAATGTCCAAAGTTGTAGGTTCCAGAACATCAACGATAAGCTAGTATGGGTACAACTAGCTCAAGGCAACGAGTGGATCTTTGCAGTAAGGATGCCAACCCCCGTGAACATAGTCTGTGAAGAAGAGACGTATTCTACCATTCTACAAGGATCCGGCGCCTTAAAGATGGAATCACCATGCATTCTCAAACACGATCTATTTACCATACGAGGCCATCAGCTGTATACCAGCAACGTCAGAACGTCCTACACCAGCTTCATAAACAATCTGGTTAACATCTCTATCCCAAATTATCCCCAATGGGCTCTGCGCAATAACACAGAATATCAACCACAGTTAGAGGACCTGGAAAGGCTACAAGACAACCTTAACTCCCAGTTATTAGCTGAATTTTCATCCAGAATTGAAGAGAACAAGGTTCATCATATGGCGGTAGGATACTCCGAACTTTTCCTGATTGGTATAATCATCATCATCGCGGGCATCATGATTTACAAATTCCAAAACAAACCGCGGCCTAAACCAAGACCTGCACCAAGCCGCAGACAAAGTTTGGACTTCAATGTAGACCCCAGTATTTGTTGAACAATGTTCAACGCGGGGAGAATGTTAGATATTACATATTTACAATGTTAGAGACATACATAGAAATAAGTTGTCCCACATTTTTTAACTTTGCACATTTTTTAATTTTCACATTTTTTAATTTTGCACATTTTGCACAATTTGCAATTTCCAATATTTTTTACCTGCACGAGCCCGATGAAATATGATCGGCTCAATAATAATTTCACGTATCTTGCTGAATAATCCAATTTTGCCAATATTTGAATTTATGTATAATGCAAGTAGCTTAGTATATCGATAATGTAAGTAGAGTAAGAATTTTGGTTATAAATATCCGAATCCGGAAAATAAAGTCATTCTAGTCAAGAAGCTTGAGAGTTTTACATCGTTAAAACCTTTAATCCTGTTGAATTAGTTTATGCACTGATTCAACCAACAAATCTGTAGTCACGGTGTAACACCTAGACTATCAATACAGTTAAGGCAAAGAGCCTTACCTTAAACATTCAGTATTAACTATCATCTCGAACAACAAATTTAAAATAATTCCGAAGCGTTGTGTAATTTTTTCTTTAGACCGATTTAAACCGATATTTATTTTTATTTGATACATTTTGGTACCGAAAACCGGGAATTACTAAACTCGCTATTTTAAAAACGACAATGTGATAATTTCTATCTAAAAAACCGACTTCAGAAAAACCAAAAATAATGCACAAAAAACCAAAAATAATGCACAAAAAAGGATAAAATAATTGTTTGAAATTCTTTACAACATTAATCCAATCAGAATGGATTTAATAAGAAGAATCACTTTGGAAGACGGTGCCAGGTAGTAGTTGACTTTCATTGCATTAACTATTGCTGCGAAAATTGTATTCATTTCTTTGTTAGCCTTATGCCCTTAATACATCACCCCGAAAACAGGTGTTGGCACCGTCTTCAAAAGTTATTCTTCTTATTAAATCCATTCTGATTGGATTAATGTTGTAAAGAATTTCAAACAATTATTTTATCCTTTTTTGTGCATTATTTTTGGTTTTTTGTGCATTATTTTTGGTTTTTCTGAAGTCGGTTTTTAAATATTTATTTTATTTCGTACTTTTTAGTCCGTTAATTTTTTTCGGGGGCCATATAAAAAAAATTATTTATTACGAGAAGTATGACACTCAGCCGCGCGCCGTCGAAAAGAATTGAGGCAGTAGCTAAATAGTTTTTGCAGTAATCTATTTGCGTATTTTCGGAGCAATTTAAAAAAAAATTTATTTAATATGAAACAAAATTCCCCAAAGGAAATTAAAAAGAAATATTTATTGTGTCGATTGAAAAAAGAATTGCTCCAGGTCAAAGAATCGAACTCGCAACCTCCAGGACGAGAAGCAAGCCTCTCAGTCGTTGTGCTACGGGAGATTGTTACAACAAGATGGGTAAATACGTAAATAAAGCTTTTCAGAAACTGCTTTAAATAGAATTTCATTCCAAAGGAATACTCTCTTACAGTATGCATGAGTAGAGTATGCATAAAATTTCTCACCGAAGAGTTTGTAATTCTTTACAACATTAATCCAATCAGAATGGATTTTAGAAAGAGAAAAAAAGAAAAAAAGTCGAACTACCCTCCGGGGTTTGAACCCGCAATTTTTATTTGCAGGTCAACGCCTTTGCCGATTCATCCACCGGCCTCTTCTCGAGCACGCAACAATAAAGTAATTTGTTCGCTGCCTTTGAAAATACTTCTATCCGTTCAAGGTGTACTAATTTTACCAGTTTTTTACGCCTACCTTCGAACTCCTTTATCAGAATTTAAAAAAAATTGTACGGGACCACCGTGGTAAACTACCCTTTCAAACAAAAATGAAAAAAAGCAAAAAAGTCATTGCGTTACAAAGTTATGCGTGAACAGGACCAAAAAATACCTACGCGTCGAATTGATAACCTCCTCCTTCGGTTGAAAAGTCGGTTAAAAATAGGAAACAACGAATGCACGATACAGGGAAGTGATCATCATGTTCGAAAATTGCGAAATCCGCGACGAAAATCGGGGATGGTGCAAATCTGGATGGAATTGAGGAAGAAGAGCGTTCTTGCAAAGGTTAACTGCTCCCACGAAGGGTTGCCTAGCATTAATAAGGAATTATCTGAAAAGGGGTAAATAAAAGCTGAGGATTTACAACGATTAAACGTGTGCCCTAAGAAGGCAATGAAAAAATTATATGGGGCCACGTTGCCGACACCTCCTAAATCCGACTCCAGCAAATCGAATTCAACCAAGTTGGAGCGGGTGAAATTAAAAACATTTGGAGGTGACCATAAAGACTGGATTCCATTCTGGCAGCAATTTAACAGATCAGTTCATGAAAATTCTTCTTTAAGCGTTATTGATAAATTTCATGATCTCCAGAATGCGTTAAAGGGGTCGGCGAGGCAAACAGTAGACTAGAGGGTTTCACACAATCAAGCGAATGTTATGATAGCGCTATTGCACTTCTGAAGGACGAGTATGGTAATACAGAACGTCTCATCGACATCCAGCAGTTGATTTTTTACCGCAAGTGAAAAACGCCTATGATGTTAGCGGACTTCGGCGTTTGTATAACTCAGCAGTAGTAGGAATACGATCACTAACATCCTTGCGCATGCCTTCGACACATTTCAGTGTGCTTCTTAAGCCTAAAGACGTCCTTGGATTTGCAATCTGTTATCACCTCCTCTTTGTAAAAAAGGATGCAGTTAAATTCTTCTCGATAGACGTTACCAAGGACAATAAGTTTCAAATCTTATTTCCTCTTTAAATTAGCTTTAATAAATCATTATCTTTAGGAGTATTTCCTTCCATGTGGAATAAATCCTATCTCACATCGTTCCATAAGTCATATGATAAACACATATGACATAATATAGGGGAATCCCACCTGTCGTTCATCAACTGATGTACTGTTATTATATCTTTCATTTTTTTAATAAAATTAGTAAAATATCTCATGAGACTGAAGCTCATACTAATGTTAAAAGGAACAAAAATTTTATTTATCAAAACTACATATAATTTCAGGGCACAAATAAATCAGGACACCCATATTATCCCCAACCTTCTTGCTATATACATATCTTGAGAGCCTCAGGCGATTTTCACACAAATATTTTTCCACTGGGGTTGAGTTCTATTAAGAGTTCCATATTTCATAAAAGGAAGGAACTTCATGAATTTCGTTTCATTTCCTAAAGATCTTTGTTCCATTTGCAGCGGAAAAATTGAGGATCATTAAGGGGAAAATTCCTTTACCCGTTCCTTTGTCAGAAAAGTTTAATTTAACGCATCATCAGGCTCCTCCACATGATAGGATTGATAAAATGCCAATAAGCTTCAGAGGGCACAGGTAAGATACCTTTACACATGACGGCAACTAATCGATTTCATTCAGTGTGCTTTTATTAACATTCCTTTGGAAAATTTCGGAACGGATGAATTTCCCTTTTGTTAAAAGGACCTTTGGTAACTGATACATAATATATTTATATACATTATATGTGGCCCTTGGAAGGAATGCAATTTGCCGAGGATAGCCTTGCCCCAGAAAGCTTGTTCCCTTTTTTTGCTTATGCCAGTGTTACTTGCTATAAACCAAAGCGTTTTCTTGCTTATCCAATTAAGGGAATTGTATCTAATTCTTTTATCAGACATAAAGACTTGAAAAAATTTATACCTAGGCTTTTTTATTTATTCTTTTGACAAAACTCTCCTTTTTTGAAATGTAAAAGGCTTTCTTGGCATCAAAACAGAAAGCGTCCTTTCAGCCGACATTTCCTTTAGGTTTTCAGTAAGGGTAAGGTCTCTTGGTTAAATAATTCTTTTGTTAGAAGCCAAAAGCCTTCTTAAGAAGTTGCGAATAGGGATGAAAGGGAAACCTTCCGTGGTTACCTTGGTTTGCTTGCTGGGTATAAAAAGCTAAGGCATGCCTCCGGGTGGCAGATGATCTTGGAATGGAGAAAATTAAGTCAATTAGGACATCATGTAGGATGTTCGCCCTTTTATGAAGTTTTTGACATTTATGTTGACATTAAATGACTTTTTACGGTTTATGACAAATAATGGAAGCATGAAAAATGGTTTTTGGTCAAGTAAACAGCAAATTAATACTGAAATGACCACACTTGAAAATGTTTACCCCAAACGTAGCCCCCAGAGTTGCTTCTTAAATAAACATGAATATTTTAGTGACCTTTGGTTTCACTGGAAGTTTGTTTCTTAAAAATTGTTGCCAAGGATGCATATTGATATAATTTATTTTGATTCTCAATGAATTCAGTATTATGTATTTATTATACTAACTTGAAAGTCGAGCATGGTTAAATTTAATATATAATTTGTAATGCCTTGTTGTGTACCCATGAGCACTAAACCTTTTTAGCAAGAAAGGACTATTTTGTGGGCCGATGTTATCCGGTCATTAGTCATTTTAAAACTTATATTTCAGTAAAATTACAAATTGCTTATTGGAATGTAAGGTTTAAATTTTCCGTCTCATGGATGCACTGTAAAAAAAATATGTAAATTTACAGTGCAAATATATAGTAAAATTACAAATCGAGATATGAAATACTAATTTACTACACAATTATTGTAATTTAACTATAAATTTTGTAAGTTTACATAATGAAATTGGAAATCTCCAATACTGCATAAAGTAAAAAAATATGGAAGCCTCATCCACATAAGCTTACGGGAGAAGTGAAACTTCTTTCCGTGGGTTTTATTTGTATATTTAAACTCCCCAAAAATACTTTAAAAAAAGTAAAAAATTGCACGACCAGAACCTTATAATAACGAATAAATAATTAAACAATAAATAAATAAATAAAATTTTCTTTAACCCTTTCAAATAAGGAACAAATTTTTAATTTTTAATTTCAGTTTAAAATATTTTTAATTAATTAATTAACTTCATAAAAATATATTTTTCTCGTATATGAAGAAAAGAAATTAATAATAAATAAACACAAAAAAAATATATATAAAAATTTTGTTATTAATAAATAAAAATTACAGATAAAAAATTAAACGAATTGAAACTATTGATTTCAAAGTTACATATTTGATCCTCTCAAGTAACTGAAATTAATTAGGGTACGACCAAATATATGTATATATAATCTTAAACACATTGTTTTCATCGGGATCTTGGAAATGTGTATATAATCTGCAATGAAATTTATGAAATTGAAATAACTAATTTTAAATTTGAATCTTATATCTTCTCAATTTAGTGAAATCAAGTAGTTCACGACCAAAATGAGGTATACATATAGATTACTCCAAAAATTAAAGTATATTCACATTTTGAACACATAGAGATTTGACCACCTGAGTATAACACAAATAATTTGGATCTATATTTTCTTGATAAAAACTTTTTCTACGCAATTTTTTCTTTACATTACAAATTGTTTATATGATCTTTTTTAATTGTTTACAAAAAGAATTTTTGAAATATATTAAACTACCATCTTTAATAACAATATCCAAAATTATTTTATATATTCTTTTTTAGTCTCGATATTTTCTTTCAATTCAATGTAATCAAATTATTATATTTAGTCATTTTTAAATTTTGTTTCAATTAAGTAATCAAAAACATATTATCAGTATTACAAATTCAGTAAAAACTGGTCGTCCCGGTGATGTTTATCTTTCTATTGAATATCCTCACGAAATATATTATTAGGAGGAAATAATAATGTCACTTTTAATGTTATATAATTTTCTAATGTCAATTGACAGCTAACTTATCATTAACAAAAGTTAGATTAAAATTATTCATTGTAAGCCTCGTAAGCCTTGAAGTAATTAATGAGTAAGTACGTTTTATATTGATATACAATGTAATATCAGAGTATTGATTTTTTTTTGTGGTGAGTTATTGGGTCCAAAAGTACTGCCGCCATTCGCTTGGCATATTGTACTATACCCCTCTAGGTCATATTTGTGGGTCAGAGCAGCTTCCCTAGGGGCTTGTCGCTTATAGTGTTGAATTGGACGTACATGAGGCAGTACATTTGTTCCTTGCACGATGTAAATTGTACTGAGGCCTCAATTTTTTTAAATGTCCCGGTTCACAAATAATGTCCTACTGGTATACGAGCGTGTAGCGTGTATCGAGATAAATAAAGCGAGGTGTGATTCTAAATTATCTAGTGGAATAGTATATTCTGTAACAAGTTTGGAATGATGCATATTCCGCACAAGTGGAAGTTTGGCGGTCCACGAGTGCGGAATATGCCATTCAAAACGTGTTGCAGACTATACTTTTTCTACGCCTCTAATTAGTTTTTATTAATATTTTGTAAAGAAAAACTTACCTTATGTAAAGCTAATGTCAAAAATATAATGTATAAGGCACAGCAATATAATTTAACGCTAAATAACATATTAGTAGGGAATGTTCATTCATAACAATTTTGTAATTTAATAATTTGTTAATAGATGGCCGCCGCAAAATTTATTAAAAAAATGCTATTATTTTCTGCAATTTAATAATTGAATAGTTTATTTAAAGCAAAAATTTTCTAGCGGAACATCATTGATTGTTTATTATTGATTGAAACAATCCTTTTCTTTCTTTAATTAATAAATCTTTTTTTTCTTTAATTAATAAATCATATTCTTGGATTACGACGAACAGATGTCGCCAATAGTAGTCATTCCATAACAAGTGATGGAATGAATATTCCACACGGGTGTGGAATGGTGCTAATTCCGTAACTAAAAGTAATATCAGACTGCCTGTATTCTAACAGAGGCGTAGAAAAAAAACATTTCTTACTTCTTTTGCGGCAGTAAAATTTCCAATTTGAACTGCGGTGAGGTGAGATTGTAAGCACGAACTGGAGAGACACTTCTCACTTCTTTTGCGGCAGTAAAATAATCCAATTTAAACTGAGCCGTGGTGAGATTGTAAATACGAACTGGATGGAGAGACATTTCTTACCGAGGGAGTGAACTTCTTACATTTAATGAGGGAGTGAAATTCTTACATTTATCGAGGGAGTGAAATTTTGTACTGGAGAGACATTTCTTACTTTTTTTGCGGTAGCAATATTTCCAACTTGAAATTTGTCGAGGTGGGATTGCAAAATATAAATATACGGCCACGGACAACTAATTAGAAATAGTTTCATACAAATTGCATGTATACAGTTTTTACGTTTTTATGGAGGATTCAAATTAAAGAATTTCCACCACCTCCTCTTAATTTTTTTTAAATATATAATGGTGGGCGTATTGAAGGAAATCGGATTGCTACATAAAAACATAAAAAATGTATAAATGCATTTTTTATGAAACTGTTTCTAATTAGTTGTCCGTGGCTGTATATTTTGGAGGCATAGATTTTTTGCTCTAAGGCAGTTTAATGCATTTTAGAATTAAACTTGTAAAAATGCCTTCATTGGTATTTATATTCTTTCTCTTTTTAATTTGCTTGGTTTTTTCATTTTGGCATTACAATAGCACCTCACCTCATTTCAAGTATGACACTGTACTGGCTCAAAAGAAAAAAGAGGCACCTCTTACAAACTCATTTTATAATGGTGTCCTACCCAACACTAGTCGCTTACACTTGACTGTTCAAGCTATTCATGCAGCCCTCGACACGATAACTTCACATCTTGGCTTGGCAGGCCCCATCATATTATCCCATCCCTTTCAGGACAGCTTCGAGTGGCCACCACGATTAGGTTATGATCGCACTTCCACCAGTCCGTCAGTTCTTCTTCTTATTTTCCTTTTAAAGAAGTTCCTCAAATACAATACAAATGCAATTAAAAAATATCAGTATGCTCTGCTGTGAATAGTATTATTTTTTGTTACTGAAAATAAATTTACAATAATTAGACTAGAAATTTATGAATATATGAACGTATTTTCTTGCCTATTATTTCCACACCACCCAAGAGGTAAATAGGAAGGTGCGTTTTTTTTAATGTGGTGTCCCCTGTAGGCCTACTCCACTTTAGTAAAAATTAAGTATGTAATAGTGATAAAATACAATACTTTGATTTTTATATACATAAACATAATTATGTATTATAAAAAACAGTAACAGTAGTAGATTATTAGATAATTACCTAACATTCTTAATAATTTAATATAAACGTATTATTTTTAAATTTAGCGATTATAGTACCTAAAATATATTTCGTGAGGATATTCAATAGAAAGATAAACATCACCGGGACGACCAGTTTTTACTGAATTTGTAATACTGATAATATGTTTTTGATTACTTAATTGAAACAAAATTTAAAAATGACTAAATATAATAATTTGATTACATTGAATTGAAAGAAAATATCGAGACTAAAAAAGAATATATAAAATAATTTTGGATATTGTTATTAAAGATGGTAGTTTAATATATTTCAAAAATTCTTTTTGTAAACAATTAAAAAAGATCATATAAACAATTTGTAATGTAAAGAAAAAATTGCGTAGAAAAAGTTTTTATCAAGAAAATATAGATCCAAATTATTTGTGTTATACTCAGGTGGTCAAATCTCTATGTGTTCAAAATGTGAATATACTTTAATTTTTGGAGTAATCTATATGTATACCTCATTTTGGTCGTGAACTACTTGATTTCACTAAATTGAGAAGATATAAGATTCAAATTTAAAATTAGTTATTTCAATTTCATAAATTTCATTGCAGATTATATACACATTTCCAAGATCCCGATGAAAACAATGTGTTTAAGATTATATATACATATATTTGGTCGTACCCTAATTAATTTCAGTTACTTGAGAGGATCAAATATGTAACTTTGAAATCAATAGTTTCAATTCGTTTAATTTTTTATCTGTAATTTTTATTTATTAATAACAAAATTTTTATATATATTTTTTTTGTGTTTATTTATTATTAATTTCTTTTCTTCATATACGAGAAAAATATATTTTTATGAAGTTAATTAATTAATTAAAAATATTTTAAACTGAAATTAAAAATTAAAAATTTGTTCCTTATTTGAAAGGGTTAAAGAAAATTTTATCTATTTATTTATTGTTTAATTATTTATTCGTTATTATAAGGTTCTGGTCGTGCAATTTTTTACTTTTTTTAAAGTATTTTTGGGGAGTTTTATTTCATTTGTTTTTTTTTTGAGATGCTCTTCCTCGGATCTACTAGCGATAAGTATATCGTCTAGGTAGACATAAATGAAGTCTAAGTCTCTTGTGACTCATTCATAAACATCTGGAATGATTAGGATGCATTTCTTAAACCAAATGGCGTGCGAGTAAACTTCACACTCTAGTAAAAAAATGATAGACTGACCGCTCCAGGGGCCCTGTTTATATTGGGAAATGCCCATTATTTCCAGGATTCCAGTGTGGAATCGGAAATATATTATATTAATAAATTTTAAATTTTGATTTTAAAATGAATCTTGGGTCCTGGGCATTCCCTTTCCACTTCCGGAAAAAATCTCGGGGCTCGGGCTCGCCTGAATTTTGGGTTGCAAGGACCGGCTTGACAACCCTCGGCCACATTTTCGGAATTTCCGGAGTGGATAATTATAATAAATTAATTAGCCGTTGGAGCACGCCCTGTGTGCTGGTCAGTCCCTCCCGTACCCTTTCAGATTTCTAAATATGAAGTTCGGGAAGAAATCCTCATCCGAATGTGAAGGAGGAGAAGTGTCCTACTAATTAACAACCTAGGTAAGTCTTAGTTTATTGTAATTGTCGTGTGATGTCGGGCCAGTTGTTCCCAGCGTACCCGCTACCAAATTGGGTTCTTAGTGGAGAAGGCTTCCTGAACCCTGCAAAGAAATGATACCAACGAAAAGAAAATGAGTTATATGCATAAACTACTTTTTCTTTTCCTGTAATAAAAATATGCATGCATTTTTAGAATTTCTTGGCCAAACTTTATTTAATATTTTATCGTTTTGAATATAAGTCCAACCATTTTTTTCATTACGAGTCATGCAAACATACTGATTATTTTCTAGGAAAATGGCACTAATAATATGAAATACTACATCTGAAATAGTAATTTTAAAATTAGGTACTCCTTTTATATTAATCTTAGAAGTGTCATTTTGTTTTATTAGCTTTTCATTAAAAACATTAAGTTCAAAAATTAATAATTTATTGCACATTATAAATCTTTTTTTCATTATTCCATTAGTTATTGCATTATTACAATTTTTACACTCACTTTTAATTTTAATTGGATCAACAAAATTGAATTGAAAAATTGCATCCATAGAATATACTTTTAAAACAGGTACATCTATGGTAAGTATAATATCATTAATTTCTTTCACTGTACTTATATCACAAGAATCACATTTAGTTATTACAGCTATTTTATTTTGAAACAAATTTTTTAAAGGTTCAAAATTTATAATTAAAGAATTAAGGAAATTGAACAAGTTTCGTTTAGAACTCGGATCATATACTGGTCCTGCTGATTCTTTTAATTTTAATAAATCTTTTATTTGACCAGATCGGTATTCATTTAAAATAATTTTTAAAATGTTGTTTTTTGGTAAACTACTTATTTTATTTCTTATGATAGTACTATGAAAAAGTATTTGAACTGATACGTTAATATAACCATATACTTTCTCTCTATTCGGAAGTCCTTTTATAATCCAAGATTCGTAATTATCACTTTCTAAACAATTTTTTTGAGCTTCAAGTACTCTTTTAGGAACTGTCCAAATTCTATCTATTTGTTTACCACCACGATTTTCAGGCAGCTTATAAAGTTCAAGTTCTGGTTTGTAAGTTGTGCGAAGGCGATTGTATTCTACAATAGCATCTACATTAGCACAAATTTTATCTGGGTCATAATTTATCAAATGAAGTCCATCTAAAGTGGTAACTCTTGATAGGCTAACATAAATTTGACCACATGAAAAAATTTTCTCTCCAGCATCTACAAGAATGCTATCCAAACTTAAACCTTGGCTTTTATGAACAGTGATTGCATAACTTAAGATCAGTGGAAATTGTTCTCGAGTGACCGAAACACCTTTATTAATTTCAAATTTAACTTTAACACGATTGATAGCTGCAACAGTACCATTGTTGAGTTTAAGATTGATAGAATCTATCTCTCCATTAACTGACCTTGATACAGAATCTAATTTACATATTGTGCCATTTACAAGCCCTTTAGTAACATCAATATTCCTACGTATCATGACACTGGCACCAATTTTCACTTTTATAGCTTTTGCTAAACCAGCGGTTCGAGAAATTATTTCATCATTTTTTGACAATTTTTTTATAGCTTGATTTCTCAAATGATTGATTTGAGTGTCAACGACATCTTGGGCAAGCAAAAGTATTTCTTCATTATTATTTTTGCTTAACATTGCATTATTCAGAGAATTGCACATATCATTAGTTGGAAGTATGCAAACAGTATTAGCAGGTAGGTTATTTATTAAGTATTCAAAAAGTTCATTTCTCCGGTCGATAATATTTGAACTATTAAAGTTAATGCGTCTACTGTTTAAAATTGTAGTGTCTTTATTCAAAACTATTCCTAACCGAATATTTGCTAATATATCTTTAAAAGTATGATCATTTCTTTGGCGCATATTGATTCTTAATTCGTCGAACTTGAATAAAGACCATAGATTGAATGTTCCTATAGATGGCACATAATTTACGAGCTGTCGCTTATATATTTTTTCAAAAACCTGACCTTCATTAACAGGTGGTAATTGTAGAAGATCTCCAAAGACCAATATGTGCTTTTGCCCAAAATACCCATCTTCACCAAAAGTATTAAAAATTTCCACTAACCTCAAGTGAAGATATAGTAAAGTAATGTTGGAAACCATTGATATTTCATCGATTATAATAACGGAAACATTTCTCAATTGATTTCTTATAAATTTAAGTTCATCATCACTTAATTGATAGTAAGCAGGAGTTCGTTCGTGCTCGATTGGTAGACGAAATAATCGATGAATCGTGAAACCATTAATATTAAATGCTGCTATTCCAGTAGGTGCTGCTATAGCTACATCTTTATTGTAGAGATCCTTAATAGCATAAGATATTATTTTTATTAAAATGCTTTTTCCAGTACCTGCTTCTCCAGTTACAAAAAGTCGACACACTCTGTCAATACTAGCTACATCATTAATGAGTGTATTATATACTCTAGTTTGATCAATATTAGCTGATTCAAGTGCTTTTTTCCAATCAAAATTTTCCTGCTTTTCTATCATTTCTGTTGCATCTCTGAAATCATTCATTATATTTTCAGTTTCAGCGGGTATAGAGTTTACTACTTCATCAATATCTTTCTTTATTAGGATCATTACATTTTTTTTTATTATCATTTTGCAATTGCATCAAATTTTCTTCTTCAATTAAATTTTTCATTGCCTGCAAATTTAATTCTCGGCCAATTATTTTATCATGGTATAACAATGCATCTGGAATATCATCTTTTAAAAATAAAAAAGCTTCTGTATAAGATTGAAAACCAGAATTTAATTCATCGGTATCTCTCCATGGCTTGAAAAGTAATAATAATGCATAAAAGTATTGCTCTGGTTGTGAATCAACTTTAAATTTAAAATGATTTATAAGATATTTCCTGTTTCTTTTTTTTAAGAATTTTCCACCTCCAATTTTATAATATTCAACATTTTCCCGTTTAGGTTCATTATTTTGTACATCATACCAGCTAGCAAAGTCATATAAATTCATCGAATTCAACTCTTCAGGACGGTTAGCATAGTGTGTATCAATAAAAGATTCATAAAAAATATCAGTACTATTATCATTTATTGATTTCAAAGCTTTGATAGGTTTTATTTTCTTATTTCTTATCATAAATACATTCAACCATCTAATAACAGTGTATGTATCATTCCCGCATAAAGAAAATCCAAGACATGTATCTGCCGCCTCGATTGCTCCGCATTCTCTATGACTCAACATTCGCATACCTAGATTCCATAAACGACTGCATAACGAATCAGTCGATTGAATATTTTCAAAGATATTTTCGGGGCCAGTTTTTTCTGGTTTTAAAATGTATTTTGTTAAATATATAGTTAAAGCAGTAGATTTGTCACCAACATATTGCAAATCCATATTTCCAAGTTGCAAGATTTGTTTACATAGAACATACACATACAACATATGCATACAGGGGAAGCTAATATAAAGCGTATAATAAACATGCATTTTAAGAATTTTTTTTAAAATAACAGGCCAAGAAATCTCGTACGACGACGATGAAATTTTTATGCGCAGGCGCCGATATTTGTAGGAGATTTTTGTGGATTTTAGTTTATAATATCCATATCTCAAGAATGGCTAAATATTAAGACCTGGAATATTTTTTAATCGAAAGAGGGTCATAAAATTAGCTTATAAACCAAAAATCATGCATCATAATTAAGCCATTAATTTTTAAAAAATTATTGAATTTTGTGATTCCGAATCTTAATGTATAGTAAAGCAGTCAGTAGTTTGAATTTGAACTGGTCGTTCAATAACTACCGCTGCTGTACAATATATATATATATATATATATATATATATATATATATATATATATATATATATATATATATATATATATATATATATATATATATATATATATATATATATATATATATATATATATATATATATATATATATATATATATATATATATATATATATATATATATATATATATATATATATATATATATATATATATATATATATATATATATATATATATATATATATATATATATATATATCAATCAGCTGGAGTGATCACAATATTGCGCTTGTGCTATGATAGAACTAAGATGAGTAGGCTTGGATTTGTTGTCTAATGTCACAGCAACCATAAAAATCTATTTTTTTAATTTCTCCTCCGTTGAATCACTTCCCCTTTTTCGTAACAAGAAATTTTCAACAGATACGTCGCTAAAGAAGTTTAACTTCAAAAATAATTTTGAATGTAAAGTTTTCATTACTCCATAGTCGTCATTTTACACTTAAAAATGGCTTCTGATCTAAAAAAATATATCCTTCATTTTTTTTTTGGAATCGGTTTATTTTGGTGTTTTAAAAGAAATGTTAAAAATCGAGAACGATATTACCGAGGCAAAAAATTCTTCAAGGTCAAAGGTCACGAAAATGAATTTTTCTCAAATACCTCGTAAATTATCGGTTTTACGTACATTTTGCCTAGGTAAACTTTTTTCGTGAGATATCTGCATAAAAATGCCCTATACAAAATTTATGTAGAACCAACGCATACGCCACTAGTCTATACGAGTGCATATATTAGTTTTGTATGCTTGTGTCAGCTTTATGAATGAGTTCTCGGACGCGGGAAATCTATCTTATTACAAGCCCGTGAAAATTAAGCCTTCTTTGATGCATATAAAAGGTGGGCCATCTGTTGGTTTCTTTTTGAAATTGTTATTGAAACTACACCGTTTAATATTTTCCAATGAATGTTGTTTTATTGAAGAAAGTACATCTTCCGATTATTTATATAAATTTTTTTTACTCAAATAGCCGCCGCGGCTGGCTAGCCAGTGGCCCATTTTGTTAACCAAATTTTGTTTTTGGCCTTATTTCACGAATACCTCGACAGGTCATTTTTATGCAGGTTTATCTCACGAACAAATTTAACTACTACCATGTTTCCATCGCACTTGAAATGCTCCGATTTCAGCAAAAATGCAGATTTCGAACGAAATCTCATATGAAATCTCGTGTTTTGCATGTAAAATGAAATCGCCCTACGGTGGTGAACCTATCTAAAACTGTTAAAATCAAGGTTCTAGCCTAACAACTTCCGGAGCAATGAGTCGTCAAAGTCAAAACTTTGTTTTTTTTCCACTAAAATATGAACTAAAATCACCTTTTTCTCCAAAACATACGTAGTTAACTGATATTTTTTTTAGCAAAATTGGAAAGCTTGGGCAATTTCCTATGAACAATGTCTGGACAATTTTTATCCTACGGCTTTTATTTTTGGAGTTATTGACAAGTTTGATGTTGAGTATTCTGCGTACACTGATACCTTACTCATGAAAATAGGTCATAGGGTTACAAAAATACCGGGTGATTTGTAAAACTCTAAACAAAAAACTTCATAACGCCCTAGTGGCTAAACCGTTACGATTTCACCCCCCCCCGTCTTGTTCGTCTATTCCAAACCTATCCACAGCCGGCCGTTTTGTAACTTTATGCAATATATGAGTTCAATGTGGTTAAATTACTTCCAGATCTCATTCTAAGGAAGAAAAAAGGAAGTCATTCCCGCCTAGGCCATCGCATTGTTAATGTAATGTATTTTTTGTACTGGATGGAATTACTTCTAAATGAATGTGGTGTAAGTAATTCTAAAACAAAAGGGAATCGGGAAGTACTTCTACAACCCATTCTATGGAAGAGAAACGGCAAGTACTTCTACAACCCATTCTATGGCAGTGAAAAAGGAAGTATGTACTTCCCCGCCTAGGCCGCCGTATTAATGTAATATGTTTGTTGTACTGGGTGGAAGTACTTGACTGCTTTTGCAGAATGACTTCTAGAAGTAATGTTAGAAGTACTTCGATTCCCTTCTGGGAAGCTCATATAGAGCTAGCGAAAGTAGGTATACGTGCCTACACAGTTCAATATAAGCAAAAAAGTTGACAAAATACCTTGTTTTTATTTCATTGTGCTATCGTCTCTTATAACAAACCAATTTAATTTAAAAAAATTAGTAAAAAAAATGCTGGGGGCAGCTATGGGCAATTATTTTTTATTATATTAGCTTGTATGTTTACCTAACCCCTGATATGCGTTAAATCATCGAACACGACAGAACACCATAACTTTTTTATTATAAACCCTCTCTTTTTTGTTATTTAATTTTAAAAAATCAGGAAGATTCCATGATTTTTTAACAATAATTCGTTCAAGAAATTTATCTTTAATAACCATGGTTGTATTGCACTCACCTCCAGGAGTTGATTCCATTTTGTCTGATCTCAATCGGTGAAGTTTTCAGACTTCCACCCCTTTTTTTGCACTATACTTTTTTATCAACTAACCGAACAAAGGAATGCACCTTAAGCAGAGGTATATAGCAACTGAAATTTCAGAGCAGAAAATAGGTTTACGATTCTTCTATAAGTTTTTTCTGACACTTATGGTGTTACTGTTGCCAACCAAATCTAAAAAAAGCCCCTGCTAAAAAAGTTTTTTTTCGACTTTTGGCCAGCTTTTTTTATCCTATAGAGAAATATCTTTATTTAACACTATGAAAACTAGCCAGCCAATGTAGTTTTCGGGAAATCTCCGACCATTTTGGTATAGGTCGAGGGTCTTCTTACCTAATAATTAAAAAAAACAGTCCTTGGTTGTCTAAATTAAAGAAAACTGTCATAAAATGGCCAACCAATGAAATGTACCTCAAAAATTCAGTGAAAGAATTTGAATCAAATCGTAAACACCCATTTCCCCAAGTGATAGGTTGTATTGATGATGGTACCCATTTTAATATCCGACGTCCAAATAAAAGTTCCGAGAATAGAAAAGGAACATAAGGCGAGTATGATGTCTAATATATTAACAAATTTAAAATTGTATGAAGTATATTCCTTTATCATTTTAGGGTATTTGTGACAGTAAATTACGATTTTTGGATGTTTTTGTGGTTTATCCTGGCAGATGCCACGACGACGCCTGTGTTTTTAGAGATAGTCCCATATACAAGGCAATTTCAATGGGGGAAATAAAAACAGCACCCAAATATCATTTCCTCGGAGATTCTGCATATCCCTTGGAAACTTATTTAAATTGCAACATATAGGGATAATGGTTATCTGACTCCAGAGCAGAAACGGTTCAACTTTTATTATCAATGAGGAATGTGCTACCGTGGATATTCAGATACCTGTTGTAGATGTGAACCAGGAAGAATTTACCAAGTCTTTAGTAAACGACAGCGATGAAGCGAAAAGAAAAAGAGAACGCCTGACCATGCTACTTTCAGCATAAGAATTGGGCGCAATTTTTTTTAATAAAGGATTCATTCAATGAAATTAAATTCAATAGTTTTCGTTTTTATTTATTAATGAATAATCTATATTTTCTAAAGGGGGAACTTTATGGTATTTTGTCCCATATGCTCGATCAAATTCTGCAAAATACTCCCAAGACGTCGCTCCGCTGCCTGTAGAGGAATTCCTTTTTTTATTCCTTTAAAGGTAATCATAAGATTGGTGAATTTCCTTATTAAATCCTCAACCGCAAAGGAAATTCGGGATCGGCTTCTTTTATTTTACTCATTATTTCTTTCCATAAAATGCTTTTTTTTCCTGAATGAAGCTCATTCTCAAATGAGACGCGAAAAGTGATTAAAAGTTTTTTCATCTCATGTGTCCATATTTGATTATTTCCTCTGATATTATGGAATAATTGGTAATTAAAGTAAAGAATTTTAAAAAAATTAAAATTTTTAAACGTTTTACTTAAAATACTTACGTTTCTTCAACCATTTTCTTAATTTTAAAAACCAAACTAGAAATGGATGTGTCAAAATCACTCATCACATTATATTATGTTGCACAGTTTGCTTAAATTTACAATGCATAAAAATTTAAAATGCTCTATGTATTGTCAATACAGTAAATGTTTGACATTTTAAAACTTTAAACATTGCATAAAAACAGTCATGATGCATTTTAGAACTCAGCCTATATCTCTTTGTCTGGAATCGACGTTCATGCAGCAGGGAGAAAAGCATACAAATTTCTGAGCTATAAAAGAGTTCCGATTTGCGTTTCCCCTTTGCATTTGGGATGTAGAAGGGCCTTAAACGTCCCTAAACTTTACTTAATTGAGGCCGAAAAATACATACATATGTTTATATAGAAATTATTTACAACTGAGATAAACTTGCAGTTAGCTTGAATTCGGGCTCGAATGCAAATTGTACTCAGTACTCGATTCCACCCTTTATGTAATGATATGAATAAAACTACTCAGTGAAAAGTATCGAAAACTGAAATGAGTAGAATCGAAAGCCAAATACTCATATGAGTAAAGAATCGAGTACTGATTCCGTATCACTACTTCCGGATGCTCTTGTTGTAACGGTCGACCTATAAGATTTAGCCCGCTGACAATTGAAAATTAAATGTAAATTGTGCTTTTATTTTATTGCCCCCTTCCCCTTGCTTCGCCTTAAGCAAACATAAACATATCCTGCATTTCATATTACTAGGGGAGCTGGCACTTGAAAAAATCGTGTCGTCCCAACCTTCTGCCGTTTGGTATATAAGCTTTTGAAGTAATTTTAAGCATTTTTTATAATATGACATTTTTGCGGGAAGTGGACCCATTTCGAGTTAGGGGTTTTTGGGGGGGGTAAAAAGGGGATTAAAATTGAAAAAAATTTCTGCCGCTTCGTATGTAGGTTCTTTTAGGGCTAAATAACCGTTAAATACTAGTGGCAGAAATTTTTGACTATTTGCTAGGGTGTGGGGAGAAAAATGGCAACTTCAGCTAGGGTTGGCTTGGGGAGGGTCCAAATGGTCAAAAATGTCTGCCACTAGTATTTAACGGTTATTTAGCCCTAAGAGAACCTACATACGAAGCGGCAGAAATTTTTTTCAATTTTAACCCCCTTTTTACCGCCCAAAACCCCTAACTCCAAATGGGTCCACTTCCCGCAAAAATGTCATATTATAAAAAATGCTTAAAATTACTTCAAAAGCTTATATACCAAACGGCAGAAGGTTGGGCGACACGATTTTTTCAAGTGCCAGCTCCCCTACTATATCTGTTTTTTAACGCCAATTTATAATTGTCCATTCCGAAAAATTTTATTTCCATCCGTAAGTTCATCTCCCCAAAACTTTCCAAGGGACGAAATTTGACAACGTCGCTTGGACTGTTGAAAGCGAAGAGGAATTTACGTACGGCAATTTTTTTTCACTATGGAATTTTTTTCGTCTGCCGTGTCTAGTGTTTAATATTTCTCGGCAGTTTCTATATCTCGAGAAAAAAGAAAAATAAATTTAACTTCTCGAGAATTCTCATTTCTCGAGAAATATTGTGAATTTGTAAAAAGTTCATGAAATAAAAATTAAAATTCCATTTTATTCATAACACAAAATAAATCTTTGTAAGAATTAAGTAATAAGAAAATAATAAGTACTAGTTGGGACCCGGCGCGCCTATGCTGCTCCCATAAGCCAATAGTAGTAATCAGGTGAGATGAATTTTAATATACAGCAGGAGAGTTTGAAAAAGGCAATTTTTTGGTATTTTTGATTCCAAATAACAAAATATGAAACTATTAGATAATAGAGTTTATCCTTCTAGCTCAGAAGGTACACTAGCGATCTGACATTTTGATCGAGACAATAAAAACCATCCATTGACATGGCATTTTTCGAGATATGAATTTTCATACACAGATGAAGTGTCTCCATTAACCACTTATTTTCTGTATTTTGGATAGGTGGGACCCGGTGCGCCTCGCTGCAACCAACGTTTAAACATTTAAAAGCAATCCAAACCTTCAAAATTCAACTCTCCTTAACCATTAACGAAAAACCAACTGGTCCTATAAAAGTTGGAGTCATTAGATTCAAAATACATTTATTTGAACTATGACCAAAATTGCCTGTGTATTCTGTTAAAACCATGAACGTTAAAAGATTTAAAATTATTGCAAATAGCGAAATTCGAGGGCCATTTTCGATAGCTTTTTTTAATTTAAATCTAGAAGTATTCAATAACAAAATTTTTCGAGAACAACAAAATAAAATCGAAAAATGAAAGAAATATTTTATAGTTGGAAAAAGCAATGCCAAAAAACCAACTTTTATTTTCTCTTATATTGCGAAAATGTGAAATTAATGCAAATATTGAAAATCAAACTATTCGCAATATGTAAGGAAAGAACCAATACTTATTTCTGTAAAATTTGGAGACATTAGATTCATTATGCTTTTATATTAAGTGTGACCAAAATTACCTATGTATGTATTCTTTTGCAAAACTTGCTGGTAAACTATGTTTTTGGTTTTGTTTTCCGGCGCGTAAATAAACAAAGATGATGCCTTTCCGACTCGCTGCACCCAACCTTAAGACATTTAAAATTAATCCAAATCTTCAAAATTCAACTCTTCAACAAATATTTATAACCATTAACGAAAAACCAATTTTTCCTATAAAAGTTCGAGAGTTTGGATATTGGTTTGTTTGTCTGTCTTCAGTCATGCCGTTCTTGTATTTTTCCCACAAAACCGATGGTTCTGTTGGGTATCATGTCGACAATATAATTGCGAACAGTTGACGAATGTTATTCGGCGTGGATGCAAATGCTGCATCAGTAAGTATCAGATCCCAATGATTGTCGTCTTCCAGCAATTGCAACTCGCGACATGCATCTTGAAATGTATTGAATATTTGACATTGACTGTTCGTAAAAATTCGAAAGACGTTGGTCCTGGAACATTCAACAGCAACAAACGCAAAAAGAAACATTCACGTTGTTTTGGATGTATTGTGTAAAGTCGTCCCAATGTCTTTGCTTTCAATACGCGTGCGATAGTTGGATGTGGTTCGCCTTGTCTACGTGGTTTCCATTTTTTACCTGATTTGTTCCATGTATAATAGCGAGGGACGTCGGTATATAACAATGTTGTTGCGAATTGTCCGAAAATATCAAGTTTTTGGCACAGTGTGAAAAATTCAGTAAGTGTAGTTTTTGGTGGCTGGAAAGCTCGTTGGAGAGCATTTTCTTCAGTGAAATATACACGTTGACCGTTGTCAAGATGTACCGCAATCTGAGGCATAATGCAAAAACTCGACATTTGTATATTTTCTTATTAACACCAATTAAAAGCTTTTACGCATTTTTCGGTGGAAGCATATAAAGAACAATGGATATTTTACAGGTTTCCCAATGTTCACAAATACTACAAATGTTGAAGGTAATCCAGATGAGAATGATGGAGAATACCTTAAAGATGTTAATAAGATAATGTTTAAGTGTACTTTTCAATTATCTATATAAAAATCAATTGCCGTGCATTAGTCTCACAAAAACTCGAAAATGGGTCGCCTCAATACAGGGGTGGTTAAAAAAAACCCAAAGGAACTACTGAAAAATCTAAAAACTGGTAATTTTTGGAAATTTTCACTGCAAATTAGTTTTAATAGTTTCATGGCCTACCTATATATTGTTTGACAGCTGCGTAAATGTGAAATTGTCATTAAATTGGGGTTTTTGAGAAATTACCGATTTAATTTAATGATAATTTCACATTTACGCAGCTGTCAAACAATATATAGGTAGGCCATGAAACTATTGAAACTAATGTGAGGTGAAAAATCCCAAAATTACTAATTTTTTTGGTTTTGCAGCTGTTCCTTTTGGTTTTTTGAAATGGTTTTTTTTCTAAAACCACCCCTGTATTGAGGCGAACAAAACAAAAAAAATATTATTGAAATCGGTCAAACCATTTTCGAGTTTTTGCGGGACTAACGCACGGCATTCATTTTTATATATATAGATAAATATAAAGATTACAAAACAAGCTTTAATATGATTTGAAGTAATTTTTTAAAAAAGCTAACGCATCTAATGTTGCATTTGATAACACTAGTTTACAATTTTTTTCTTAATTGCGGGGTGTACCTAACAGGAAAAGTGTTTTTTAGCCTAATTTGAGGTCGCTGAAAACGAAAATGGCACTCATTTATTTTTCCAAAGAACCGTAATCGAGGTATAAGCAAAACGGGTTTTTTTCCAATTATTGCCAGATTCTCGAGAACCAAGAGCCAAGGTTAGCTTAAAAAATGCAATTTTTTACGCCGAATACCCCCACCTATATAAAACTGTAAAAGTGAAGGTTCTATCCTGCAACTTCCAGAGTAATGAGCCATCAAAGTCAAAATTTTGTTTTTTTTAACAAAAACATCAACTTCAACTACCCTTTTCTCCAAAAAATACGTAGATACCCAATTTTTTTTTCCAAAATTAAAAAGCTTGGAAAATGTCCTATGAATAATGTCCAGACAATTTTTGTGTTACGGCATTTACTGTTGAAGGTAGAGGAAAAACCATAAAAGAAGGCAACGAGCTTTCCATTAGCTCTGGTTGTTTGAGTGAAAAAGCTGCGCTTTCAAACAACCAGAGCGAATGGGACACTCGTTGTCTTCTTTTATGGCTTTTACTCTATTAGAAAATTTTGATGTTATTTCTCTTCTATTTGACAGCGCATTTGGAGGGTGGTCATGGCATCGTGTAGAGCCGGCTTAACACGAAACACACATAAACCTGCATTAAAAGAACGTATATAAAAAACGGCCGCACAAAAACAAATATATTCCAACTAAGTTTGTATGTATGCAAGTAAAAACAGATGTATGGATATGAGAAAAGAGTAAAATTTTAAGAAATTGATTCAAAAACAGTCATAGATTTCTCGCGGAAACAACATTCAATTTCTCGAGAAATGAGAATATAAAAATAGTTTTATTTCTCGAGAAATTCTCGAGAAAGAATTCTCGAGAAGAAACACTAGCCGTGTCTGTTCCCTGGATAGCAAAATTGCATTACATAGCGCCTGGGCGAAATTTTTTACCGCTGACCGCGACTGCAGCTAAGGCTCGGGAAGCGTTTTTGTGGCCTGACCAGGAAGACAATACGCGGACTGGCAGAGGAATTCGGGATAACGGTGTCCCGTCTGCTGTTTTTTTGATAGATAGGCGAAAAGGAGGCAGTCGTGGTGGGCGAAATGGCTCTTTTCAGTGAACTGGTTCGTTTGGTTCCGCTCACTAAAAAGAACCATTCAAAAGATCCGTTCATTCGGTTCATTTGGCTCATTTGTCATAAATTTGGTGAAAACTTAAAAACATGGAGTGCCCTTAAATACAATTACAAACACACATACAGTTTAATACAAAACTAGACAAGCCATGCACCCACGTTTGAAAAAATTTGCTACTAATAAGAATTAATGAATTTCCTAATAAAACCAAACTTCCAGTTCGAACTAATTCACTCCCCTTAAGATATACTATATTCTATTCAAATAAATTAAAAACAATATCCTCTTAAAATCTCTTTTCTGTTACATTTTATAAATAATCCTCCTACACTCGAATAATACGAGTGAAATTCTAATTAGAACTCTTCCTAAATCTTAAATGTTCTTCATAAAACTTTTTTAACTCTCATCTATTTCAAAATGTTTATTTCCAATTAGAATTGCTTAGAGAGAAATTGCAACTCACATCTTACATATCATCAATACAAGCAAAACAAGTTCTCTGAGAAATATATCTCACCCCTTATGTATTCATTCTGATTCATTCATTCGCTCTTTTTTCAGATCATTCAAAAGTTCAGGTCATTTCATTAGAGACCCGTACATTTGGTTCTTCGTTCATGGTTCATAACACAGTTCAGTATCACTGAACCAGTGCAGTACCATTGAACGAGTGAACGGAACATGTACTACTTAGTGAACCAGTTCATTTGGCTCAGTACACTGTTCCGTTCAGTACGAACGGATCATTCGCGAACGACACAGCACTAAGTCGTTGAATTTGAGTTTTGAGTATGGACGGAGTGTTTTCGAATCCCTGCGTTTTTATTGAGTAATTAATTAATTAGAAGAGTGCATTGTTGAATCTCGTCAGCAGAGGTGTAGAGCTCACTGGTATGAGCTGGACTGTATTTTTGTAAGTAGGAGACTAGGACTGCACAACCTAATCAATTTAGTAGCAGTTTTTTGTTTGGAATACAATAATAAACTCGGAGTTACTTGGATAACTGATTTTTAATTTTCAACAACTTAATTTATATTGTACAACAATATGCTAAATAATCATTTTTTGTCATATAAATTTTTATTTGTTAATCATCACAACAACAAGTCAATAAGTTATTGACTTGTTGCGTGGTTGCGGTGACCCACTAATTATTATTTATAATTCGTCAGCACGAATGGCTTTGCCGCGTGCGGCATATTTATAATTTTGTTTGCCGTGCAAACATTTTGCCCAGCCGAGGCTGTGGTTCGCGGGGCTGGGTTAGGACGGCTCAGATTTTCTGCGGATTGTTGTATGCTGTATGAACTGTTGATGTCCTCTTGCAGATCGCCCGTGGTTATGTGGTGTTTTTTCAGGCTCCAACGGTGCCTTGGCCGGCATTTCCATACAATTGCGATGATCGCTATGGTGAGCAGGACAGATCCTGCTGTTGTGGCGGTGTGGTGTCCGATTGTTTTCCATGTTGATGGCTGAACTTGTAGGCCCGCTGGATCGTGGATGACGCTGCTGAATGTGTCGGATGTCTTTAGAATCGGGTCTAAAATTACTGGTTTGTTATGTAACCGGGTAAGGTTGTATATCCCAATCATGTTGAAGTTCATCGGCTTTAGAAATGTTGATTGAATAATGACTTTGTTACGAACTTCAGGAAAAAGTATATTCTTCGTTGTTTCAATCACACAGTCCTGAGTTGTCTGCAGGATTCCGACGCCATTCAAGGTAACATCTTCCCGTTGCCCGTTGCATGTAATGGCGGCCGCTGTTGGTGAGTCGGCGATAAATAGCCAGGTGTTCGCCAAAAAGAGATGTTTCCACATGACGGAGTGAATTTTCAGTTGGCTTAGTGGGCACTCCTGCTTGTTGTGTCGTTGGTATATTTCATCGATGATACAATTTGGATTTTGCACTAGGTCACTTACAACTGCGGGTGTGCATAATTTGGAGTATTTTTCTAAAGACACGCAATTTCTCATTTCTTCTTCGGTAATTTCGAAATATCTTTGATTATTATACTCTATCGCCAGAATTGCTGATGATATTTGTGGCGTCACGTATGTATTGTTACTTATGCGCTGAGGAATTGATGTTGCCTTAATCCATTCAAATGTATCAGCATCCGTTATATGGAGAAATCCAAACACCTTAATATCTCTATCGGCTATGGATATTTCCATATCAGTCCCTGGTTCTGGAATGATTCTTAGATTTGATGGCATTTTGAGTGCTGCTTGATTTGTAATTTCTGCCAATTTGCTTGGAGTTATTTTTTTTTTTTTTCAATCGAGTTATCGAGTTAATCTTCTAGCTCAGAAGTACACTTCTCAGCTGGGCTGAGAAACGGGCCACGCTTATGTGCAGGGACCGAATCCGGCCGAAAGCACCAAAAAAGGTATAAGAAGAAAAAACACCGCAAAACGAGCATGCGACCGAAAATGCGGGTTCTTTCTCAACCCTCCCCGGCACTCCTGTACCGAGCCGGTCCGGTCCCTGCACACAAACGCGGTCACATTTACCACTGCACTGTGGCTCGGCTAAGACATGCAAACACAAAACAAAAAACAATGCAACATTTAAGAGCACAAAACATCAAACAGAGAAGCGTGCAAAAACAATGAAAAAGTGGGACACACAGGGAGTCACGCCACATTAAAAAGAGTCCTTTTAAGGACATCTTCGCTAACTTGCATGCTAAAAGCACTCGCATTTTTGTTAACATTTATAAGCATACGGTTAACTGGTTCGTACATCCCATAATTGGTGTTAGAGGAATTAATGTACAAGAGAGGTGGACCTCTCAGGTTGTAGTTGTTCACTCTAAATGACGTACGGGTTCGTAGGAAGCCTGAGTCAACTTTGTCATTCAACAAACGATGAACGAATATAACGTCAGCGACCTCGCGACGCTTATGGAGAGAGCTCAAGTTGAGCAATTTAAGTCTGTTCACATAAGGCGGAAGAATAAGTGGGTCATCCCACGCGAGGTGACTGAGTGCAAAACGGACGAACTTCCTTTGAACCGATTCGATTTTATCGACATGGGAGGAGTAGTAAGGAGGGGAGGCGTATTCAAGTAAAGGCCTAACTAAAGATATGTACAAGTGCTTTGTGATAAGGGGGTTGTTGAATTCCTTGGACCATCTTTTTATAAATCCCAGGACGGAATTGCCTTTGGAAGAGATATAATTGATGTGGGTGGAGAAATCCAACTTACTATCTAACCTAACCCCTAGATCGATAACAGAGTTAGTGCGGGAGATCTTGTCATCGAGAAAAGTATAGTCATAAGTTATAACGCCACGTTTCCTATAAAAAGTCATGACCTCACATTTACTGATGTTAAGAACCAGGTTGTTGTTGGAACACCAAGAATAGAAGGTGTTTAGGTCTGCTTGCAGAAGTTTGCAATCCTCGATACTCCTTATGTGGCGGTACAGTTTGATGTCATCGGCATAAATAAGGATTTTACAGTGCCTTAGCAGGGTAACAATGTCATCGATTGATAAAATAAAAAGGAGAGGACCAAGATGACTTTCTTGCGGGACACCAGAGGACGCTTCGATGTTTTTAGATTTGACTCCGCGGAATAGAACTTGGTAGGTTCTGTCGGCTAAGTACGACTGGAACCACACCACGAGGGTATGCGGAAAGCCTAATTTTTTTAGTTTTAGAACTATAATAGAGTGAGATAGCATGTCGAAAGCTTTACTGAAGTCTGTATAAACACAGTCAGTTTGACAGCCAGTGACAAAGCCTCGAACAGTGTGAGAAGAGAACTCTAGTAAATTAGTAGTAGTGGAACGAGCTGCAAGAAAGCCATGTTGGTTAGTTGAAATAAGTCTCTTGAAGATAGGGGCGATAGCAGAATAAATAATAGATTCGAAGAGTTTTGGTATGCACGATAACTTCGCAATTGGTCTATAGTCCATAACGTTTCCTTTACCATAAACTGCTTGTAGTATTTTTACGTAATGCTGTCTTCTAAGATATCGTTGGCAATCTGGTAAGCTGCTAGTATTTGTGTGCTGACCTTATTACTGTCAATCTTGTCATACCATCCTTCAATCTTGTTTACCTCGGAGATTACTCTGTTCAATTTGTCTGTGACTAGATCGAATTGTCTACCCATGCGGACTTCTGTGTCATTCATCCTTGTCGTTGTAGATACCATTATGTTTGCTTGATGATTGGCAGTTTGCCTCAACATTTCTTGATTATGCTGAATTTGTTCAATGTCAGTGTAGACCTCATCATTTACTCCAAAGATGGCTTGCAATAGGTGTCCAACAAGGCCTCTTTTATTTCTCCGCTTCCGCCTTTGGTCTACTGCTTGAATTTCAGTTAGGATTGTTGCTTTTCGTTCTAATAAATGTTCAAGTAGATTGCTGCAATGAGTGTTGTCTTCAAATCGTTTTGCCTCACTGCAGGTCTGTTCCATCTTGGTTATTATATTATTTACTCTACTAGTGGGATGTGTGTCTCGATCTTGATCGTACCTCTTTTTAGTTTGGCGTGTCCAATTTGTTCGATAAACAACCCAGGCTGAGGGTATTTGATTGTGTAATGTGTATGTCCCGGTTGGATTGAGCTTAGTATAGCGAGTGTAGCTAAGACCATTTTACCCATGCTCCAGGTATTTGTTGACTTATGTGTCGTCTTCTTGTCCGTATGCTGGCGACTCTCTATGCCAGTTGGAGGTGCACTGGTTGCAGTGACATGTGCCATGGCGCACTTTTTCAGCTCTGTTGGTGTTGTATCATCTATATTGGTCATGTTGTCATCTTCAACCGGTAACACACATATTTTTGTTACTGGACGCTTTATTGTTGAGTTTTCTTTGATACGTAGGGTTACCACTCGTACGACTCCATCTTTGCCTGGATGTGTCTCGATTATTCGTGCTAATGGCCATCTCGTTGGAGCGCAGTTTTCATCTTTTACGAGAACAATTTGCCCAGCTTCGATCAGCCTTGCTCCTGATTTTCATTTTGTTCTTTGTTAGAGTCGGGATGGATATTCAGTTTGCCATACCTTCCAGAAGTCTTGCGTCATCTTCTGTACTAGTTTCCAGCGGCTCAATGTGGTAATGTTGCTGTCTATGGTTGGCCCTGGTGGTCCTATTAATTCTTGCCCAACCAAAAAATGTCCAGGTGTTATAGTAAGAATTGAACTAGGGTCGCTCGGTAGTGGGTATAACGGGCGTGAATTTAAACATGCTTCGATTTGGCACAGTAGCGTCGTCATTTCCTCGAATGTTAGCGTAGCGTTAACTATTACCTTTTTCAAGTGGGATTTGATAGATTTGACTCCAGCCTCCCAGATTCCTGCGAAGTGAGGAGCTGCCGGCGGAATAAAATGCCATTGTATACCCTCGGTCGCAAAGCTTCCCACTACTGTGGTTATGTTTCTGATGGCATGGCGAAGATCCTTATCCAGTACTTTTTGTGCTCCTACGAACGTTGTTCCGTTATCACTGTATATGTTTGAAATAGACCTCTTCTAGATGTGAATCTTCTAAATGCTGCTAAGAATGCCTCCGTGGTCATGTCTGTTACCGCTTCGATGTGAATAGCTTTTGTAACTAGACATACAAAAACTGCTATGTACCCCTTGTGGGATTTGCTTCCTCTTCCTTTGGACATTCTTATCTGAATAGGCCCTGCGTAATCTAGTCCTGTGTGCGAAAATGGTTTCGCTGGTGTTACTCGTGCGGCCGGGAGTTCACCCATAATTTGTGTCACTGTTTCACCCATAATTTGTGTCAATATTTGTCGTATTTTGCTTTTCCATTGATTATGAAGTATCTTCTTCTAATATAGGCATGTGTGACTTCATTTCCTCCATGTAGTGTCGCTGCATGAGCTTAAAGTATCAATAGTTTAGTTATGTGGTGTTTGTGAGGTATTATGACGGGATGTTTTTGATTATACGGAATACGAGAATTCTGGATTCTTCCACCCACTCTTAGAATACCATTCTCGTCCAGAAATGGATTTAATGAAAGAATTGAACTTTTTGTGTTAAGTGGTTTTTTTGCTTTCAGCTGTTTTATTTCTGCAGCGAACTCCGTTTTTTGTGTCATCTGTAGAAGTTGCTGGTGTGCTTTATCTAATTCCTTTACTGATAAATTTGTATTGTTTGTTCTATCCTTCCTGCATTTCGCGATGAATCTTTTGCAGTAAGCCAGCACACGTATAAGTTTCTTAAATGATGAAAAACGGCTAAGTAACTCGAAGCAATTTGAGTTGCATGGACCGCTATCTTGTCTAACTTAGCTCCTGTTGTAATATTCTTGTTAATTTTTTGTGTTGTCCATTTGTCTTCAGTCATCTTTAACCATGATGGACCAGTCCACCCAAGCTCTGCATTCTTCAAATATTGCGGAGTGGCCCCTCTCGATACTAGATCAGCAGGGTTATCTTCGGAACGCACATGGCGCCAACTTGTAGGCTCCAGATTTTTGTGAACTTCTGACACTCGGTTTGCAATGAAGGTTTCCCATTTATTTGATTTTCCATGGATCCATGCTAATGTTATCATCGAATCCGTGCAGGCGTATTCCCTCACATTCTTAATGTCCAGTGCCTGTTTTGTTCGTCGTATTAGTTTAGATAGTAAGACAGCTCCGCAAAGTTCCAATATTGGTAAAGTTACTTTATTTAGTGGTGCTACCTTAGTCTTCGCTACAAGTAGTGTTATGTGTACTTGCTCCGAATCTAACGTAGTTTTACTGTATACGACTGCACTATAGGCTTTTTCGGATGCATCGCAAAAGCCATGTAGTTCAACTGTTTTACATACGGGCGTGTACTGTATCCAACGTGGTATGTTAATTTCTGGAAGTTTTCGTAGTTCATTCCTGATGTTCATCCATCTAGTGGCTAGTTCTTCTTCCAGTGCTTGATCCCAGTTGTATCCTTTTGCCCATAACTCTTGAATTAACATTTTGGCTCTCACTGTTATAGGGGCCAACCAACCGAGTGGGTCAAATAGTCTGGCAATCTCTGATAAGATTGTCCGTTTGGTAGGTACTTCTGATGGTGCATTTAATTTTACCTTAAAGTGGAATTTGTCTGCTATTGGTGTCCAGTATATACCCAAGGATTTTACAGCCTCGTCATCTTTTATTTCAATGGAGCTGTTGTTTGTCAAAATTTTGAATTTGGAATATTGAAGAAAAAAGGGCAGCAGGGGTTGCTACGCGACGTTGATGTTGACAGAAGTAAAAAAGTGTGCGACGAGAAAAAAAACAAAAGACAAAAAGGAAAAGTTTGTAACACAAATTGTAGGAAAAAAAGGATTCTGAATTTTAAATAAACCAAGGTTGTATTTAATTGAATAATTCTTTTCTTGTGACGAAACAAAACTTGACTGGACTCTAATACATGAATTGCATGTTTAGATCCAGGCGATCACTGGTGGTGAGACATTTAAGATGAACTTGACGAATCCTCTTTGTTGATACATTTACAATGGTCCTTCGAGCCGGATGTGTGAGAAATCCAGCATATTTTGAGTGTACAACAAACTGATTCTCAAGTGGGCAAGTGAGCCAAAAATTATTGATGATAAAATTGATGATATAAAAAATGATTAAATAAAAGAAATTTTTTGAGGTAAAAATAAGTGACTAAATAAGACTTTTTTTAGGTGAAGAAAATCATGAATAACCAAAATCGAGTTTTGAGGTCGGCAAAGAGAAAAGACGAACTTTTGCCTCCACTTGCAGCGGTGAAACGTAAAAAAAGGGAAGAAAGTGCCCCAGTTCGACCTGAGGTAATTAGTAATGTAACAGTTCCTCAGCCTCTTCAAGGAGAAGGTTCTGGTCTCGGTGCTCGACCGACAAGAGCAGCAGGTTCAGAATCAGGACGGCGAGAAAGAAGCCAAGAAAACGCGTCAGTTCGAGTCGCGTCTGATCGTGGAACGTCAAAGCGGTCATGGAGAGAAAATTCAAATTTGATGGAAGCTGCAAGAAGACGTGCCGAAGTACAAAAAAGGTTGGCAGAAGAACAAGCTCGAATCGAAATGGAGTACATTGATGCGCAGGAACGAGCCGACCTTGGAAATTATCGGGCCCAATCGGACGTATCAGGATATCTGTATACAAGAAGTGCCGCACGAATGTCTGATTGGTTATCTGGTGTAGAAAGGCATAACGCCGAGGGGGATGACAACAGGAATTTTCAGTTCAGTGAAGATGAGATGAGACGATTGCATAACCTGAGGTTTGGAGAACCAAGGGAGTCAAATGAACGATCAGCCGCTAACTCAGAAATCGCAAAGCTCACGGAAGCATTAACAAAAACTATTGAAACGGTTGGGAGTGAGAAATCAAATTCAAAGGGATCTGGAAAATGGTTACCTGAGAAAGAATTCATTCTGTTCAAGGGAAACCCTTGAAAGTGGCACATGTTTAGGCGAGCTTTTGAACTCAGTATGAAGCAGAGAAATTATAGCGAGGATGAAAATATTTTGAGGCTTTTCAACTGTTTGAAAGAGGATGCTAGAGATTCTGTCATATCTCTTATGACAAATTCCTCTACAGTTCAAGAAGTGATGGACGTTTTGGAACTGCGCTTTGGAAGTCCGAATGTGATAGCACAGTCTATTGCACAAGAAATCAGACGACTGCCTCCAGTTGATGATCGGAAGAATACTTTGTTTGTTTTTGCGACAAAAATTAAAAACTGGGTGGCTGCGGCGGAAGCTGCGAATCATAAAGGAATTCTTCATAACTCAGAACTGGCTGATCTAATAATGCGAAAGATGCCACCTGTATTACTTCCTCATTACCATCGATTCCTGAACGAAAGAAGAAATGAAGATAAGGCAATTTTGATACATTTGTCCGAATTTCTCTTCAGCGAAGCAAATATGGCGTGTAGAGCTCAAACCTCTTGTTTCTCTGCTTCGGATTTTCCGAAACACGTTGATAAGCGCAAACCAACCTTCCAGAAGCCAAAATACAGATCTAATCCAGATGACGTGATGACAGTAGAGGTTGATAAAGCGGAGGAAATCAGGCCAGAGGAAATGAGAAACTGCGATTACTGTTTTAGAGAGGGACATTCGACTGGGTTTTGCACCGATCTCTGGAAACTTCCATTGAACCAACGCTGGAATTGGGTTACGAGTAAGAAGTGTTGCTTCCAATGTTTAGGAAAGGGTCACTTGAGAAGGGACTGCCAAGCTCCTCCTTGCAGAAAAAATGGTTGTAACAAGTTTCATCATAAAATGCTGCATAATGATGAGAAGAAATCCGAGGTTTCTAAGGAAAAGATGGAAAGTTCAGCAACCGAAACAGAGGTTCAAGCGGTTAATAATGCATTCGTAAATGGGAAGGTGTTGTTGAAGGTTTTGCCAGTGAAGATTTCCGGTCCGAAAGGATTTAAAGTAGTCAACGCCTTGTTGGACGAAGGGTCTACAGTCACTTTGATGAATGAAGAGCTGGCAGATGAACTCAACCTTGAAGGAACCGTTGAAGAGATCAGTATTAGAGGAGTGATGGGAACAATTTCAACATTGAAGTCTCGGTTAGTGACACTGGAGATTGAAGGAGCAGATCACAAGCGTTACACAATGAAAAGAGTGAAGACAATTCCTGGTTTTTCTGCTGGTTCTTCAACGCTAAGGAAACATCAGTTAGAAGGACTGGCACATTTACAAGATCTTGACATCGAAACTTTAGAAGGTGCCCCAAAGCTGCTAATCGGACAAGATAATTGGGATCTCATAATCACTAGGGCAATACGAGCGGGGAAGAAGAATTTGCCAGTAGCATCGTTGACAACTTTAGGTTGGGTTGTGCATGGTGAGTTCGGCGGAACGTTGAAAAGTATCGAAGAGTGTAACTTTATTCTATCCGTGGAGGCGTCAGAAAGCACTGACAATCTGAATGCGGTAGAAGAGGACGGAGAAGAAGACAATCTGAATGAGCTTGTCAAGAACAGTTTCAAGATGGATAGTTTAGGTATAACGAACTATTCCCGGAAACCGAGGTCCGATAAACGGGCTGAAGAAATCCTCATGACAACAACTAAGCGAGTTGACGGAAAGTGGGAGTCAGGACTTTTGTGGAAGAGCGATAAGGTACAGTTACCAGAAAGTTATGATGTCGCAATGAAGAGGTTATTGGGAATTGAGCGAAAGTTCAAACGAGATGAGAAATATAGAGAGTTGTACGTGAAGGAAATCATCAAGTTACTCGAAGCAGGATTTGCCGAGAAAGTTCTACACCCCGAAAAGATAGATGAAAGAACCTGGTACCTGCCACATTTCGGAGTGACCAATATTAACAAACCTGGAAGAGTTAGAGTGGTGATGGATGCAGCGAGCGAGATAGATGGAATTAGCCTGAACAATCAATTGCTTAGTGGTCCTGATTTGTTGCAATCTCTTCTTGGCGTGTTACTGAATTTTCGTCGAGGAAAAATTGGGTTTTCTGGAGATATTCAGGACATGTTTCTAAGGGTTGGTGTTATTCAGGAGGATCAGTCTTCGCAACGTTTTCTCTGGAGAGAAAAGGTCACTGACGAAAAGCTTTCTGTCTACAAGATGAAATCCCTCATTTTTGGCGCAGCATCTTCCCCCTGTACCGCAATATTTGTGAAGAATATGAACGCAAGAGAGCACGAAGGAATATATCCAAAAGCTGTTGAAGCAATCGTGAAGAAGCATTACGTTGACGACTACGTAGACAGCGTGGATTCGGTTGCAGAAGGAAGGAAGCTAGTCGAACAAGTTACAATAATACACAAAAGCGGTGGTTTCAGAATAAGAAAATGGATCTCAAACGATATAGAAGTACTGAAAGGAATACCTGAAAGCGAATGGAATGAGAAGTCAGCTGAGGGAGACCAACCAATCGAGAGAGTTTTGGGAATAAAATGGAACACAGATTCAGATGAGATAATTTTTGATGAAAAGAAGATAAACATTCCCGAAAACTTGCAAGAAGTGGAAAGAAGACCGACCAAACGTGAAGTTTTGAAAGTCGTCATGTCAATTTATGACCCTCTTGGAATGTTGGTACCGTTTACGGTGCAAGGAAGAATGTTGTTGCAACAAGTGTGGAAATCTGGGATAGACTGGGATGAGAAGTTAGAAGATCACGGATTCTTAAAGTGGCGTCAGTGGGTCGAAAGATTACTTTCAATTAGGAGTTGCAGTGTTCCGAGATGTTACTTTTCGAAGATGGGAAGACGAGATGTGGAGCTTCATGTTTTTGCAGATGCTAGCCAAGAAGCTTATGCCGCAGTGTGCTACTTGCGAACTATTTATGAAGATGGTTCCGTTGAAGTATCCTTCGTGATGGGCAAGGCTCGGGTAGCTCCAGTAAAGCCAACTACGATTCCACGACTCGAATTACAAGCTGCACTCATTGCAAGTAGAATGGGAGCAACCGTTGCTCAAGAATTGGAATTGAAAATTACACGTCGATGTTTTTGGACTGACTCACAAATTGTACTTTGTTGGATCAGGAACGATGCTAGACGTTACAGCACCTTTGTTGCGAATCGACTTGGGGAAATTGATGAAAGAACTGAGGTAAAAGAATGGAAGTGGGTCCCAACCAAGGAGAACGTGGCAGATGATGCGACCAGGTGGCGACAATGGCCTGGAGAAAATGAAAGATGGCTGCAAGGAACAGAAGTTCTTTTTCGTCCGGAAAATGAGTGGCCAAAATTGAACGATGAAAACCAAGATGAAAATTTAGAAGAAGTGGACGTTTGTTACTCGGTGAGTTTAATTCCAAGTTCGTCGACCAAAGTTTTGCCGGAAGTTTCAAGATTCTCATCTTGGTTGCGTTTGGTTCGAAGTGCGGCCAGAATACTCCAAGCAACAAGGTACTTTTCTATCGAAAGATCTGAAAGGTTGAAAATTGACAAGAATTTAGATTTGGAAACGATTCAGAAAGCTGAAAATATGTTAATCATCCAATGTCAAGAAGAATCCTTTGGGCAAGAAATAGCATGTTTGAAGAAGAAAATACCTTTGTCAAAAAAGAGTAAATTATTGCAGTTATCTCCAGTCCTGGATGAACAGGGAGTGCTGAGGGCGGATGGAAGAATAAGAAGAGTAGTTGATGTCCCTGAGGGTATGAAGAGGCCAATTGTTTTGGAGGGAAGATCCAAGTACACTAGACTTATCATTCAGCAATATCATATTCAGTTTGGACACGGAAACACTGAAACAGTAGTAAATGAATTGAGAGGAAAGTATTTGATTTTAGGTTTAAGGAGATCTGTAAAGAGTGTTGCAGTTAGTTGTCAGAGATGTCGGATATTGAAGTTGCAGCCCGAGATTCCAAGGATCGCAGATCTTCCTTCAGAAAGATTGGACCATCACGTACGGCCTTTCACCAACTTTGGTATCGACTATTTTGGTCCCATGCTGATCAAAGTTGGAAGGAGGCATGGGAAAAGGTGGGGTGTTCTATTCACGTGCTTGACAACCAGAGCGATCCATTTGGAGATAGCGCATTCCCTAACTACAGATTCAGCAATAATGGCTTTGCGAAGGATGGTCGCTCGTCGAGGATCTGTCGCGGTAATGTGGTCAGACAATGGAACGAACCTGCGGGGAGCTGACAAGGAGTTGAGCAAAGCAATTCAAGAGTTGGATGAAGAGGTACTAGGGACAGCGGCTTTGAACAAAGGGATCAACTGGAAATTTAACGTTCCTGGAGCCCCACATATGGGTGGGTCCTGGGAACGATTAATCAAAAGTGTGAAGTCGTCGCTGAAAGTTATTCTGAAACAACGCTTTCCAACTGAAGAGACCTTATCGACATTATTAGCTGAAGTGCAAAACATCGTTAATAGTCGTCCATTAACTCATGTATCGTCTGAAAACTCTGCCGAAGTAAGCTTAACACCGAATCATTTCTTGATTGGAGAAAACCTGCACAGCTCTTTAGGATCTTTTGACGATGACGATTTGAATTTGAAGAAGCAATGGAGGATCGCTCAACGATTGGCTGATCATTTTTGGAAGCGTTGGGTGAAGGAATACTTGCCAGATTTAATTCCAAGGAAGAAGTGATCAGAAGAGAAACCGAATATGGAAGAAGGAGACGTGGTGCTTGTAGTTGATCCAAATTTACCGCGAAACGTCTGGCCGAGAGGACGAGTAAGCGAAGTTATCCTAGGTGGAGATGGTCGCGCGAGATCAGCCAAGATATTTCTGGGAAGAGGACAGACAATATTCAGACCGGTTGCAAAATTAGTTACGATAGTAAAACATGAAGATTAAGAAGTTTCGATTACAAGGGAGTTTATATTTGAATAAGATTTAATGAATGAAACAGATTGAGTCCGCGAGATAATGCTCGCGAACCGGGGGAGAATGTTGTTTGTCATATTTTGAATTTGGAATATTGCTACGGCTGGGAGGGGTTGCTACGCGACGTTGATGTTGACAGAAGTAAAAAAGTGTGCGACGAGAAAAAAAACAAAAGACAAAAAGGAAAAGTTTGTAATACAAATTGTAGGAAAAAAAGGATTCTGAATTTTAAATAAACCAAGGTTGTATTTAATTGAATAATTCTTTTCTTGTGACGAAACAAAACTTGACTGGACTCTAATACATGAATTGCATGTTTAGATCCAGGCGATCACTGGTGGTGAGACATTTAAGATGAACTTGACGAATCCTCTTTGTTGATACATTTACAGGAGCCTTGATCCCTAAGTTGTTTTGGTAGATTATCAATTAGTTCACTGTGGTTGCTTCTCCATTTTCTATGGTTAAATCCTCCTTCTTTTAACATTTGGATCAACTCTCCTTGTAACCTCCTTGCTTCCTGAATTGAAGACGTTCCAGACATCATGTCGTCCACGTAAAAATCATTGAGAATTATCTTTGCTGCTTCTGGATGATTTTTTTCTTCATCGCGTGCTAATTTTTGCAATGTTTTTATGGCTAGGTACGGTGCTGATTTTGTTCCGTATGTCACGGTTGTTAGTTTAAATTCTTGAATGCTATCTTCCGTTGAAAATCGCCATACAATTCGTTGGTAGTCTTGATGTTACTGTGCAACCTTTATTTGCCTGTACATCTTTTCTATATCGGCGCTGAATACATATTGATGCTTTCTCCATCTTAGTAAGATATCTTGTAGATCTTGTTGTAGTCTGGGGCCGCTGTGCATTAAATCGTTTAAGCTTACCTTGGTGCTTGTTTTGGTAGAGACGTCGAATACTACCCTTAGTTTGGTGGTTGTGCTTTCCTCTTTGATGACTGCTTGATGAGGCATGTAGTATACATTAGGAGTTTTGTTCTGAAGTTCTTTGGTATCAATGAGTACCATATGTCCCAGCTGTAGGTATTCTTCCATAAATTTGTTGTATTCATCCCGCAACGTTTTGTTTTTTGAGAACCGCTTTTCCATTTGATATAGTCGTGCTATTGCAACTGGTTTTGATTCTCCTAATCCCTCTGTCTGCTTGAATGGAATTTGTACTGTATACGTGCCATTGGGATTTCGTTTAACTGTTCGATCAAATTGTTCTTCACACGTTCTGTTTTCTTCTGACACAGGTGGTCTCAATGGTGTTTCTTCAATTTCCCAAAACTTTCGAAGCTGTGAATCGACATCTACCCTTGAAATCATGGATGTAATTTTTCTGGTTGCTTCGCTCTGCAGAATTGGTCCAGACAGTATGCAGCCAAATTCAGTTTTTTGAGTTAACGTTCCACCTTTAGTTTTTCTAATGCTGTTCATTAGGATGTCTCCAAATACGTCTGCGCCCAATATCATGTCAACTGGTCCAGGGGTATCGTATGTTGGGTCTGCAAGGATGAGATTACTCCAACTGGTACGCTCTTCGCTAACGATATACTTTTGTGGTTGGTCGCTCGTCACGGATGGAAGTATTAGAGCTTCACACTGCAGTTTGAAGTTGGAAGGAAATCTCGGAATGAGTTCCACTAGAATTTTGCTGTGAGATGTCCCAGCCGGGCACTAGTTCGTTCCTGTAATCTCTGAATATATTTTCACTCTTGGAACTCCTAGTGCTTGTGCCGCATTCTCCGTTATGAGGGTGGCCTGTGACCCGGGATCTACCAATACTCTTAGATACTCATAGCTGTTCCTGATGGTTTTGGCTCGTACTAGTGCTGTTGCCAGTATTACATTACAAGATTTCCTTACAACGTGTGAATCAACTGTGCTTTGAGATGTAGTGAGGTGTGATGACATTACTCTCGGTACATCTTATTGTTTTGCTGTAGGATTTCTTGCCTCTTGGTGAATTAATGTGTGGTGTTGCTGCTTACAGATGTTGCATCGACTTTGACTGTGACAGGGGTCGTTCGTGCCATGGTTCAAACAGTTGGAACATGTTTTACTCTGCCGGACGAAGTTGAGCTTGTCTGCTAATTTCAATGCTTTGAATTTTTGACATACGTATATACTGTGCTGCCCATTACAGTATCGGCACTTTGTAGTACTAGTGCGATAACTCTTTGTTTGGTGGTTACCTCGTGACTGTACATGGTTTACGATGCGGCTGCTTTCAGTTTTCTTCCTAGGCTCTGCTATTACTTCTAGTGCTTGAAATATAGTTTCCAGGAACTTCAGAATGTCCTCTAATTGCGGTATCTCTCCAGGCTCGTTCAATGATTGCTCGTACGCTTTATACGTCTCAGGATCCATCTTTCTTCGTATAATATGGGGTATGAAGGGTTCCCAGGGTGGGGTTTCTAGCTGTAGACTGTTAATTCCATGTAGGCATTCTTTTATCAGGTCATGCAACTGTTTTATTGCTTTGGCAGAATCGGTAATTAATGCTGGTTGATTCAGAATTGAATCTGAAAAGGTGGAAAATATTTTCCGTTTATTATTAAACCTGCTTGTTACTAGGCTCCATGCTGCTTCATAACTAGATTCGCTGCTTGCCAAGTGTTGGATAAGTTTGTGCGCCTCTCCAGTCAGCGATGTTTGCAAGTAATGCATTTTCTCAGCATTGTTGTTGTGGATTAGTCTGCAGAATATATTTTCAAAGTATTTCCAGGCCTTATAGTCTCCGTCAAAGTTCGGAATTTTTATTTGGGGTAGTTTCGTCTTTGCCGCATCCTCCCTCTGACTGTTTTCTTCTATCACATCTTGTAGTTCTATCATGGTTTCTTGGTATATTTCTTCAAGGGTTTCATATTGCTCCTCCTTGAAGTACTGATGCGACAGCTCTCCCTCTTCTGCAAACGTCAAGATTTCTTCGTGCAATTCTTGTACAGCGTCCCATTGCGTTGTTAACTGCTTGATTTTAAATTCACAGTACGTCTTTGTTTTCGCTTGGCCTCTCTCTGCTACTTCAGCAAGTATTCTTCTAATGTTGCTCATTTTGACACTCTGTTTCTTGAGACGCAATGTCTTCTCCTCTAAGTCATCGTTCAATTTTATGTTGAACTTTGTTCCTGTGGTGTTTGCTGCGGTCTCGACCGGCTGCTCGTTCAGTTTTTGTGGATACTCTCTCAGTAGTTCCTTAGCCTCATCGTATTTACTTTTCACTTGAATATAAAAATTCTGAGTTAAATACTGCTCCGATGGTCTGTCCAATTCTTCCAGGTGGTTGTGGTTTCCTTGAAATTTTTCCCAGGAACTGTCGAATTCCGCTAGTCTCCTCTCTATATAGGTTTTATCTTTCCTCACAATGCTGTCTTTCCTCATATTTGAAAGGGCACGGCTGATGTCCTCCCCTACCTGCCTTTGTTCCTCTGCTAATTCCGAAAATAACTTCATTTTGGTATTGCAGACTTGGTGATTTGGTACTTAATTTTTTTTTAAGCTCGCGATGCGAGTTGTGCGTAGGTTTCTTGATTCTTAAAAGGTTCGAAGGACCAATGTAAGTATAGCTCACTGGTATGAGCTGGACTGTATTTTTGTAAGTAGGAGATTAGGACTGCACAACCTAATCAATTTAGTAGCAGTTTTTTGTTTGGAATACAATAATAAACTCGGAGTTACTTGGATAACTGATTTTTAATTTTCAACAACTTAATTTATATTGTACAACAATATGCTAAATAATCATGTTTTTGTCATATAAATTTTTATTTATTAATCATCACAACAACAAGTCAATAAGTTATTGACTTGTTGCGTGGTTGCGGTGACCCACTAATTATTATTTATAATTCGTCAGCACGAATGGCTTTGCCGCGTGAGTTACGTTTTTTTTTAGTTAGTTAGTATCTTCGGATAAAACAAATAAAAAACGATCTTTACTATAAAAATTGTACTCTTCGGAGTACTTCTTTATTTAACGAATTAAATCTTAAGACTGACTTTTTGATATTATAATTTTTACTTCTAACATTTATTTTTGCTGACGAGTTGGTTCTCACCAACTCGTTGAGATTCTAATTTTCTCAGTGAAGTGAAGCTTCACATTTCGTCTGGGAATTTAGTTTTACAAAATCATTTTTGGTTGACTGGTAACATGATCTCAATAGACGACGTTTCCTGCCGCAGATTTTTATGTTGTTAAATTATAATTTTTCATTAACTCTTGCCAACTAGGATTTTTATGTTCATGGCAAGTCACGTTGTCTTTACAGGTCATGTTACCATCACCTTGAACTTTTGTATTTGGTACTATAACTCCTCCGCCATTAGTCTTTTGATTCTCCTGAATCTTATTAATTATACTAACTTTAACTTTCTTTTGCTTACAATACCGAAATGCTAAAAATGTGACGACAATGGCTATTATTATTATTGTTGAAAAGGTTCCTAACCCATAATTAACATATTTATGGTATTCTAATTCTTTTATGGCCTTTAAATTATCTTCTTGTTTGAATATAATTTCTTCAAAAGTTATTTTATCTTTTACAAAGGTTACATTTTTGTTGTTTGGGATTACGAATCTATCAATGAATTTATTTATTTTACTGTTATATTTTCTATTGTCAATCTGGATGGTGCAATTACTGAACGTGATAAAATAATTTCTATTGAGAATTAGGTTTCTTTCATCGCAACTGCTATTTAATTTTCTTTGCTTTACATTGTTTAAAACTATAATGTTGTTTTCTAATTCTATAAACTCTTCATCATCTTTATTAACCATTTTACAATTATTCCTAACTACACAATTCTTGCTTAATTTTAATTCCTTTAATGATTTACCTTCTTGAAATGTATAGGTTTTATTTTCTATTTCGATCGTATATTCAAATTCTTCATCAATTTGTTTGTGTTGCTGATTTACTATTGGTATCAAAAGCTTTTTATTAAATGTTAGAGTATTTGTTGGAATTTTAATTGCGAAAATTATTGTGTCGTTTAGATACTTAGCTACTCCTAACCTTATGTTTGAAAGTTTTTTGAAATCAATATTATAACTATTAATTTCGTCGTCAGTTAATATGTTTGGATGAAGTATCCCTATTCTTGCCGAAGCAATATTCTCTTGAATATGCTCTACATGTTCCTTGATTAAACTTAGTTTAAACATTAATTCTAAGAACGTATCTTCATCTAAAACTTTCTTTTCTGTTATACTAATTCTATTCAATCTATCTAAAATTTTCTTTCTATCTGATTCTATGACAGTTTTAATGAATTTAAGAGTTTCATTGAAATTATTATTTATTTTAATTTGCTGATTAATGTTTTTAATCGAGTTATGGTTATTCTGATCAATAATAGTAAAGTGATTTTGTATGTCTTGTCTATCATCATTGTCCATGGTTCCATAAAGCCAGTTCATTGCGTTTCCAACAATATTCAATAAACCTCTTCTGGACCTATGAGGTATTATTGTTTTAATTTTACTTTTAATGTTATTGATTTGACTGATTGCAATATTTTTGTTGTTTCCTAGATCAAGAGACTGGGCGGTAATCTCTAAATTATTAACCATTTCTAATATTTCATTAGGGTAAATCATATGTAAAATTATATCAAACTTATTTACTACTTCAACTTCGTCAGTTTTGATTTCGGCATATCCTAACTCAGAGTCCACTTTTTCAATTATCATGGTTTGTTGACTGGTTGGGATTATCAGGATCAATGTGTAAAAGATGAGTGTTGTAATCTGAAAATTTTAAAGGTCTTTTAATATTACTTTCATGGACATTTTTAAGGTTGTATTTTCTGAACTTCGGCTCGTACTTATGTCTAAGCGACTTATAGTTTTTGATAAAGCCTTCTTTTCTTTGTTCTTCGTAGTTTTCCCTATTCTCATTGCGTTTTTCTAACACTTTTTGTTTCTTTAATCCTAACCTTTCCTTGATAATTTCGTGATCTATTCTTTTTTCTTGAACTTCGAGAGGGGTTGCTTTAATAGTGGAATGATACGTATTATTATAAAATTTGATCGCCTTGAATATTTGTGTCCGTATAGGGAGTTTTTCTTCTAAGTTTAAAACTCTGATGCGTTCAGTTATTGTGTTGTTAAATCTCTCAATATCTGAATTCCCGGTATGACTATTGGGCTTTGTTATATGGTATTCTATTTTTTCTTCTGTAAAAAACTCTCTTATATTCTTGGAATTGAATTCATTGTCAAAGATAAATTTTTTTATTTTTCCTTTAATTGCTAGAAATTGTCTAAGCTTTTCGATGATAGTTTGATTGTTCCTATCCTCTAAATAAAAGGTAACTGCATGCTTGGAGAACTTGTCGATGAAATTTATAAAGGAATGTTTATTATTTACATAAATGTCAACGTGAATGATTTCGTTAGTTGTTGAGGGAGTCTCGGTTAATTGAAACTTCTTTCTAATTGGGTTTCGGTCGTACTTTGCTGATGAGCAGATATCACAGTTATTAATTATTTTATGAATAGCTAGTTTTAAATCGGGATGATAAATTTTACTTTTAATTCCTTCGTATGTTGCTATAATTCCTGCATGTCCTAATTCATTTTTATGAAAGAGAGATATCTGTTTATTAAGTTCATTTTCGTCTTTAATATCTACTGCAAGTTTACTACATTTCACGAATTTAATATCTTTATTTCCCGAGAATGTATTTATTAAAATTTGCTGTAATCTGTTATATTCGTGATCATTGAGTTCGGAATATATTCCTGTTTTACCTTTTCCTACATATTTACGAATTATATTGTTAACATTTTCATTATCTAAATCTCGTTTTTCAATAAATATTCTCCTGTTTTTGAAAGATTCTTCGGATTCTTTTTCTTTAAATTCCTTTAATATTATTTGAGTTTTGAAGCGATTTACTACTGTGTCCAAAATTGGAATGTGGTCATTACCATTCTCTTCTTGGGAATGAATGGTTTGCACTTCAATTGAGTCATTGTTTCCTGCATTCACTTCATATTCTCGAATGTTCAAATTTTCAACATTGTCTTGGAACATGTTTCTTAAATCGACGCTCAAATTTTCAGTGTCAAGATTTTTTTTTGATTTATGATTTAATGAGGTTTCCTCAGTATATGTGTTTATTTCATTTGTGTCTTTGTTAATTCGACTTAAGAAGTCGGCAACTTTATTGTCTTTACCCTTTATATAGTCTATTTTTATGTTATACTCGCCTAATGATACTAGCCACCTCTGTAGCCTTGGGTTGATATCTTTGCCTGTATATTTTGTTTGTAACCATTTAATAGGCTGATGGTCAGTTTGAAGATCGAACTCATTGCCAAACAGGTAAGGTCTGAAATATTTGGTTCCCCAAACAATAGCTAAAAGCTCTTTTTCTATCGTAGGATAATTTTTCTCGTGATCGTTTAGGGTTCTTGATGCATAACAGACCGGATGTCCTTCCTGTGTTAGTACTGCTCCAAGGGCGAAATTGCTCGCATCAGTTATTAGTTTGAATTTTTTATTAAAGTTCGGGTACTTTAATATTGGATGATCCGTTATGATTTGCTTCAATTTTTCGAAGGCTGCTATATAGTTTGGATCATTAGTGTTGACTCTAGCGTCTTTCTTTAGGTATTTTGTAATAGGATGAGCGACTTTAGCGTAATCCTTAATAAATTTTCTGTAATACCCCGTTATACCAAGAAAGGATTTAATTTGTTTTTGTGTGGAAGGCAGTTTTAAGTCTTGAATAACTTTTATTTTATGAGGATTCGGTTTGACACCGTCAGGCGTTAATATATGTCCCAAGTATTCTGTTTCCTTTTTAAAAAAGTTACACTTGTCGGCTTGAATCTTTAGACCAGCCTCTTTTAATTTATCGAATACTTTTTTAATACTGGAAGTGTGTTCTTCTAGAGAAGTACTAAAAATTAGGATGTCATCCAAGTAGACGACACAAATTTTGTTGATTAGGTTATGAAGTACAGAGTTCATTAGACGTTGGAACGTCGAAGGGGCATTTTTCAAGCCGAATGGCATTCGAATATATTCGTAATGTCCAAAGGGTGTTGAAAATGCTGTTTTTTTTCGGTCCTCTTCTTTAACCAAAATTTGGTGAAATCCCTTCGCTAAGTCTAATGTTGTAAAATATTGGGCTTTGCCCAATTTATCTAGAATGGACTCAATATTAGGTATCGGAAATTTATCATTGATAGTTACCTCGTTTAACTTTCTGTAATCAATGACGATTCTCCACTTTCTTTGCCCCGAATTGTCTATCTTTTTAGGGACTACCCAGAGAGCACTATTGTATGGGGAATTACTTTCTTTAATAATTCCTTGCTCTAGCATCTCTGTTATCTGTCTTTGAATTTCTTTTTCGTGGACTTGTGGATATCTATATACTTTCGAGTATATAGGGCTATTTGTCGTTGTAATTATTTCGTGCTGGATCTCGTGGGTACAAGTAAGTTTATCTCCCTCTTTGAAGAATAAACCTTTATATTGTTCTAAGAGTTTAGTAGTCGCTCGTTTTTCCTCGTAATTTAAATGGTCTAAATTTATACTTTCGATTTTTTGGGTTTCTAAACTACATATTTCATTTATTATGAAAGGGTAATCATTATTTTCGAAGAGTATTTTAATTCCGTTTACATGTAAGTAGTTATTTTCATCATCAACCTTTGCTTTCAAAGGGATTAGAAAATTTTGGCCTATGATGGCGTCGTATCTGCGATTCTCAAGACTCGAAACCTTCCAACAGAAGGTACCTGAGATATTAAATTCTCTAGGTATAGGAGTCGTTATTTTAGTGGTTACTTTACTCACTCCGTTTATAGTAATAAACAATCGAGGTTCCACTAATGGTTCTTCACGGAAATTTCTTAAGTAATTTGGTTTAATAATGCTTGTAACCGACCCAGTATCTATGAGGCATTTAATTTTTTGGTTATCAATGGTTAAAGTTATTATTGGTAATAGTTTACATCCCGAGGCTCGTTTGTAAAATTTACGTCTTGCTCTTGAACATTGTCAACATACCGAGGCTCTTTTGCAAAATTTACGTCTTGTTCTTGAACATTGTCAATTTCCATGGGTTGAGATTGATTATTGTAATTATATTGTCTTTGTCTGGTTTGTGAAGAGTTGTAACTATTTCTGTATTGTCCTGAGTGTCCGTTTTGTCTAAATTGTCCTGAATTATTGTTATTATAATTGGGATTTCTAGATTGTGCTGAGTTATTGTTATTATAATTAAAATTTCTGGCTTGTCCCGAATTTCCATAATTTCTAACTTGTCCCGAATTTATTCTATCATTTCTATAATCAGAACTCTTAAATTGGCTTGAACGATTATTATTTTCCCAATAATTTGAATTATTGTTTCGCATTATTTGATTTCTATCCTTTTCCTTTCTAAATGCACCATTGTGTTTCATTTCTTTATTATTATAATTTTTTCTGTATTTGCTATGTATTACATCGTACTCATCTAGTAGTTCTAGTTCATCAAAAATATTATAAACCTGAATTAATGTCATACCTCTAGATATATTTGTTCTATAACTACCATTTATCATGTCCTTAATTAAATCGACTAAATTTTTGTCATTGTTATCTGGACTATAATTACTGGGCTTAGTATCATCAAATTCATAAAGTTCGTTTAATTGAAAATTAATCGATTTAATTATACTAAAAAGTTCTCTTAAATTACTAACCTTAACATTACGTCCTTCGTCTAATAACTTCCTGTAACTCTTCCTTGGTCTAAAATGGATTTTCAACTCCTGTTTCACACTTTCCCACGTTGGTGTATCTCCTAGTCTTTCAACGCACCTTTTTGCCTCGCCTTGAATTTTTTCCTTAAAAACCATCGATAGTCCATATTGTAATAACTGCTGATTATTGCCGCATAGTTCTGCAATGTTTTCCACAGCGCTGATAAATTCACGTAAAGGGTAGTCATCTGTTCCATAGAATGTCTTAATCCGTTGGAATTTGCTCAAGATTTTATCTGGTGACAATTGAAACATTAAATTTGGTTGTGCTGTCAATCCCTGCCTAAGTGTTGCTATCTCGTGTTGGTATTGCTGCTGAGATTGTTGAACGGATTGTCTTAAAGCTTCAACTTCAGTTAATGTAGGAAATTGCAGTTGTTGTTGCTGCAGTTGTTGTAAGGCTTGCTTTAAAGCTTCGATTTCTTGTTGAGCCATATTTCCACTATTGAATTTACGATTTAAATCGAAAATCACTTGTCTACTTTTGCTCATAAAATTTCTATTCATAAACTTCAAGTTCACTTTTTCTTATGCAAAAACTTCAAGTTCACTTTTTTTTTATGCAAAAATAAATACTGAGATTCCACTCCAGCATAAGAGTGTGTTTTAAGCCGGATTATGCTTATTATTCCGCCTCTCAGTAAAATATTTTTTTATTCTTTCACTTTTCACTTAATTATTAATTACCCGCCGACCGAGATAAAAAAATATTTTTATACACACTATTGGGTGGAGGTTGGGGTTAAGCGGATGGTTAAAATTTATATTTATGTACGGTAATATTCACGAACTTTTCAAGCGGACAGTAAAAATTATTTTTAAGTACGACTCACGGTTCACGATTCACGAACTTATCTTCAGATAAGTTTTAGGTTCGTTTCGACTGCGACTGCGCCAGTTACGTTTTTTTTAGTTAGTTAGTATCTTCGGATAAAACAAATAAAAAACGATCTTTACTATAAAAATTGTACTCTTCGGAGTACTTCTTTATTTAACGAATTAAATCTTAAGACTGACTTTTTGATATTATAATTTTTACTTCTAACATTTATTTTTGCTGACGAGTTGGTTCTCACCAACTCGTTGAGATTCTAATTTTCTCAGTGAAGTGAAGCTTCACATTTCGTCTGGGAATTTAGTTTTACAAAATCATTTTTGGTTGACTGGTAACATGATCTCAATAGACGACGTTTCCTGCCGCAGATTTTTATGTTGTTAAATTATAATTTTTCATTAACTCTTGCCAACTAGGATTTTTATGTTCATGGCAAGTCACGTTGTCTTTACAGGTCATGTTACCATCACCTTGAACTTTTGTATTTGGTACTATAACTCGTGCGGCATATTTATAATTTTGTTTGCCGTGCAAACACGAGGAATTTTGAGTGCGTTTTTCCCATCTTACGCTTGTTTGTGCAAATTTTGCGCGGTTTTGATCAACAAAAAACCGACTTCAGAAAAACCAAAAATAATGCACAAAAAACCAAAAATAATCCACAAAAAAGGATAAAATAATTCTTTGAAATTCTTTACAACATTAATCCAATCAGAATGGATTTAATAAGAAGAATCACTTTTGAAGACGGTGTCAGGTAGTAGTTGACTTTCATTGCATTAACTATTGCTGCGAAAATTGTATTCATTTCTTTGTTAGCCTTATGCCCTTAATACATCACCCCGAAAACAGGTGTTGGCACCGTCTTCAAAAGTTATTCTTCTTATTAAATCCATTCTGATTGGATTAATGTTGTAAAGAATTTCAAACAATTATTTTATCCTTTTTTGTGCATTATTTTTGGTTTTTTGTGCATTTTTGGTTTTTCTGAAGTCGGTTTTTAAAAATTTATTTTATTTCGTACTTTTTAGTCCGTTAATTTTTTTTCGGGGGCAATATAAAAAAAAATTATTTATTACGAGAAGTATGACACTCAGCCGCGCGCCGTCGAAAAGAATTGAGGCAGTAGCTGAATAGTTTTTGCAGTAATGAATTTGCGTATTTTCGGAGCAATTTAAAAAAAACTTATTTAATATGAAACAAAATTCCCCAAAGGAAATTAAAAAGAAATATTTATTGTGTCGATTGAAAAAAAAATTGCTCCAGGTCAAAGAATCGAACCCGCAACTCCAGGATGAGAGGCAAGCCTCTCAGTCGTTGTGCTACGGGAGATTGTTACAACAAGATGGCTAAATACGTAAATAAAGCTTTTCAGAAACTGCTTTAAATAGAATTTCATTCCAAAGGAATACTCTCTTACAGTCTGCATGAGTAGAGTATGCATGAAATTTCTCACCGAAGAGTTTGTAATTCTTTACAACATTAATCCAATCAGAATGGATTTTAGAAAGAGAAAAAAAGAAAAAAAGTCGAACTACCTCCGGGGTTTGAACCCGCAATTTTTATTTGCAGGTCAACGCCTTTTTTTTTTTTAAAGCATTTTATTTTCATATCTTATATCTAACCTAACATAAATGCAGCTAATGCTTAAAGCTACTTATTCTATCCTATTCTAAACTATCTAGCTTACTGGCCCTCAGCAGGCGCTCTAAATTACTCACTATCTTATCTAACTTATGCCTTTCAGCTAAAACTTATGTATCTATTTCTACTTTATAAAAAAGAATCTTTATTTTTGGCTTACTTCTAAGAAAAATTAATAAAGAAGAAAAAAAACTTAGAAACTATATTTATTTTTTTATAAAATAAAACTTAAACTAACTTAACTTACTTAACCTAACTAGTCTAGCTATCTGGGCAGGGGATAGCAGAAGCAATGCTGCTTCGGCTAACCCCCGTCCAGGCGACGGGCTTCCATGGATTCGAAATATACAAAACATCAAGAGTTCATGGAAGCCCGCACTATCTACTCCCCTAATAAACAATTCAGGTCTTAAGGCAACTTTATACTAAAAGAGACTGTTTAATTTTCGCGTAAACTCAAAGTAAATTTCTATATATGCCGGCACGCAGCCCCACAACCCCAGCGCTCAGTGGTCAATAAAAAAGAATATAAGCAACAATATAATTCTAGTTTATTAACTCTTTAAATTGTATACAATCACTTCAATAATAACACGTTAATATAAATTCAAAACTTCAAATATAATTCAACTTCAAATTATTTAGTTCAGATTATAATCACTTCAGTAAAATTCAATTTTTTAATTCAAAACAACTTCAATAAAAAAGAGACAATTTCAATTACGACTAAAGTCAAAATTCACTCCAAAAGAAAAAAGGGAAGTACAAAAAAAATATTCAAAAAAAAATTTATAATATCAATTATAATGGTCAATCACCATACCACCATCAGAAAAAACAATAAAATAATTTTCAATATAAATCAATTATTTAGTACTCACCTGGTCAAAATAGCAGATAAAGGGTAGGGGGAAGTTTAAGGGATTTGTTAAAATAAATACCTTGTTATTACAAGGTTGGAAATACTATCTGGTATCAATACTCTACAAGATAGATCTCAAGGTTATGAAATAGTGATATTTGTATCAAACGCTACAATTATACTAATTTCAATAAATAGCTATTACTTGTATCATAACTCTACAAGTTTGACTATTTGAAGTTAGTAATTTAATGAAACCTTGTATCAGACGCTACAAGGTTCAATTGGGTTAGTAGATGTAGTTGAAACTTGTATCAAAAAACTCTACAAGTTCAACTACTTGGTTAAGTAATTTGTTAAACCCTTGTATCAAGAGCTACAAGGAATAACAAATAAAGTTAGTAAGTTTCCGGTTGAAACTTGTATCACAAAATCTACAAGTTCAACGGTCTGATTATTAAATTATTAAATAAAGAAACCCTGATATCAAAGCGCTACCAGGAATAGAAATTAGTAAAGGTCGTTATACTTGTATCAACGGCTACAAGTATAACGAACCAACTTGGGAAATATAAAGGGAAGGAAAAAAATGTGGACGGATATTACCTGCTGCTGCGACGGCTAAACCCAGAGAGAGCGAAAAATTCAGCAAGCAACAATTTTGTTCACTTGCGAACTTGAATAACGGTGTAAACCGGTTTGGTTGATAACAACCGAAGTGGGGAACGTCATTTGTATGTGTGAATGTGATTGCGTTTGTGATTTGTTAGTGTGACCATCTTCAATTTTTAATTGAGTGATTCTTTGAGTAAAAATTAAAACCTTTTCTTTCTAAGTGAGTTTTGAGCTTATGTAACTTAAAGCTAATTTGATGATCTAATTCAACCAGCATATTATTATTAGGGTTGATTATGTTGAGGTAATCACCATTTATCAACCATAGCCATGCAGGGAGACTTCAGGTTGCTTAGTTGTTTTTCTTGTTGTCTGCTCATGTTGTTGATTCTTTGTCCATCTTGATGACCTTTCTCCATGTATCATTTGTTCTGTCGTCCTAAATTTTGAACCTGTTAAGGCTGTAATAAAAAATGGTAGTTAAAATGCCCTACTGTGGCATGGTAATCGACCAATTTCCAAACAGAGACTATCTGGACGGGGGGCAGCGGAGGTTTTACTGCCTCAGGTGGCCCCCGTCCAGGCGACGGGCTTCCATGGATCCGAGTTTGATAGAACAACAGGGGTTCATGGAAGTCCGCACCCTTAACCTAACTTACTTAACCTATATATATATTACTACCGTAAAAACTAGAACTAATCCTACCTAAGCCCTAAGCTAATCATTAAAAATAAATTACAAGCTAAACTATTCTATATCTAAAATTATCAGGGCGAATACGCAATATCTAGGTATCCTCCACCCACCAGTACAGAGTACTTGCAGTGGAGGCGTCTCGTCTGTCTTTCTCCGAGATTCGAGTACTGAACCTCAGGAGCTCCTGAACTTCCATATCCTCGTTACTATATAAATATCGCTTATCTGTCGAGGAACGATGTAGGTGGTAAAAGAGGGGCACCCCCGAACCGTCTTGGACCAATCTTTTTCTATCCAGGTAGACAAATGCCTCTGGAGGGATAAAGCCGCGTTCACAAGCAGCTCTGTGATATTCAGCGTTCGGGTAGAACGCTCCCCGAATAAGAGGATTGTCGCTCTCCGTCGCTCTAACAATATGTCTTCGAATCAACTCATTTATGAAGTTGTCGATCCTATTAACAAATGCCTTATCATAGAGGACATTGTTGGCGTGAAACTTCGTGAAGCCAGATTCGGGTGTCCGATACAACCTTAAGCACGCCCTTAAGCATTGTCTTTCGAAGACCCGAAGCTTTTCCATATAAAAGGGAGATATGTTGAACCATACTGGACAACCATAGGTCAAAATCGGTCTGACCAAGGCTTGATAGCAGATCACCTTTACCCGTGAGCTTAGCTGCCTGCTGTAAAAAAGCCTTTTTGTCATGTGAAACGCCTTGTTTGCCTTGTCGAGAGCAGCACTTACATTTCTATTGAAATACAAGTACTGATCCAGCCAAAGCCCAAGGTATTTCACTTCCGATTTGTGTTCTAACGCTTGTCCAGCATAGTTCGAAATTCGGAAGGTTTTCCAGTTCCTCTGCACATCGCGAGAAGCTCTGATTAGAGGAGTCCGGAAAAGGATCGATTCGCATTTGCTAAAATTGATCTTCAACTTCCAATCATCACTGTAGCGTTCGATTGTTTCGAAGTCACGTTGCAGGAGCGTCTGGATCACTCCAATCTTCGGCCCCGTCCTGTACACAATCAGGTCATCCGCATACGCTAATGCGAAGCGGAGTGAAATGATTAGGTCACTCGTAAAGATATTGAATAAGAGCGGCGAATTCACTGCGCCCTGTTGCAGACCATTTTTAATGTCAAATACCTTTCCTGATGTGAACTTCCCACTTTTAACGATGAACTTCTTCTTGGAAATCATATTATAGATCATGTATAACAGAGGTCCGGTCATCCCGTATCTGACTAGTTTGTAGAGGAGGCCCTCGATCCACACTGTATCGAACGCCTTCTCATAGTCGATCAAGCATGCTCCGGTGCACTGGCCTTTCATTAGGTTCCAGTGTATGTCTGATACCAATTTCGACGCGGCATGAATAGTATCATGTCCCGCCCTGAAACCGAATTGGTTATCGGGAATTATTTTCTTTTCCTCAACCCATTTGGATAATGATCTATTAATTACTGATTCAAACACCTTACTGATATTCGGAAGCAGACTTATTGACCGAAGATTAGCAGGGTTACTTTTATCTTTACCTTTCTTGGGTATTGGATACACCACTGCCGTGGGGCAAATGCTTTAGGACGATGTTTGGAATACCATCTACCCCAGACGACTTCTTATTGTTTAGACGACGAAATCTTAGCAGGATATCGATTTTTGTAGTGAGCAGAGAATTTGCTTGCGCCTCAGGAATATTGTTCGCTGGGCAGTCTTCACTGAACTCGATGATTCTTCGGTTCTGAGATTTCCAAACCTCGATCTCTCTGGTTAATCTGAAGTGGTTCAGCAGGGCGCTATTTTCAAGGTCAAAATTCGGTCGAACACAAGTATTCACCGAATAAATTCCCTGATAGTACGCCCCCACTAGATCCACCTTCTCCTGCTCGTCCTCTATACAATAATTATCGTCTGCATGACTGGTTTCTTCAGGATCTATGTTTGCAGACCTCAGCAGTTCCTGGTTAGCCAGGGTCGTGGGGATACGTAACTTGTCCAACCGGTTATGTGTTTTACTCCTAAAGATTTTATTTATCTGTGGGAACATGCTCGCGCTATTGGATTGTATGGCACGAATCTTTTTGTTCCAGTACAGATTCACAGACTGTGAGAATTGTTGTTTGAGGAGTTGTTGGAGGTTTTTCATAACCGATTTAAGGGTTACAATCTCCGGGCTCTGTCTATCTTGGAACTGGCGGTGTAGGGACTTCAGTCTCGTCAGTACTCTACTTTTGTGTTTTTGTAATGCATCGATTGTAGCGTTCTTGTAACAGTCTGTACTGTTTTTTTTCTTCGTCCGTGGTATGGTTTTGTCCATAGTCTGTACAATGAGGCTGTCCATATCTTTCAAATATGCATCAATCTCATTGTTGGTCAAGTTCCTATGCAGGTCAACGCCTTTGCCGATTCATCCACCGGCCTCTTCTCGAGCACGCGACAATAAAGTAATTTGTTCGCTGCCTTTGAAAATACTTCTATCCGTTCAAGGTGTACTAATTTTTCCAGTTTTTTACGCGTACCTTCGAACTCCTTTATCAGAATTTAAAAAAAATTGTACGGGACCACCGTGGGAAACTACCCTTTCAAACAAAAAAGAAAAAAAGCAAAAAAGTCATTGCGTTACAAAGTTATGCGTGAACAGGACCAAAAAATACCTACGCGTCGAATTGATAACCTCCTCCTTTTTTGAAGTCGGTTAAAAAAGGTCCAGTGATTAAACAATGGTTTTTTTGCATTCAACGGAAATCGTGGGTGGAATTAGGTTTTTTTTGAGAAAAAATGGTCGTGAGACGCGCGTCGATAGTTTTTGTGTCGTTGAAAAAAAAATTAAATGAAAACGTGAAAATCCTCTTCCCATTTGAAAACGAACCGAAAATTGTACCAAGGACATCCAGATCGGTGCTGTTGGTACCACCAATATCGCTGCAGCAGCATCAATAATTCAACAACGTGCATTCAACATGTGCATCTGTGTGTGTAATTAAGTGCATTCATTTTTTGCATCCAAATTTCACTGTGAAGTTTTGCGTGATAGTTGCATTCTGTGTAGTGCATCCTGCATTCAGTTGAGCGAAAAGAGTTTTTCGTCCCACTATCATCGTTGCCGGATGTGCATTTGCGTCGCCTTTTTGTTACTTCTTTAACAAGAAGAATTTCAACAACGAAACAAAATTAAGAAACAAGGTTGTAGAGGAAAAAATTATATGAGTGCATAACAGAATTAAAAATAAATGATCAAATAACCGAATTAAAAATATATGAGTGAATAATAGAATAAAAAAATGAATGGTTATCTAATAGAATTAAAATATATGATTAAATAATTGAATTAATTAAAAATACATGATTAAAATAATAGAATCAAGAATAAATGAGTAAATAATAGAATTAAAAATAAATGATTAAATAATAGAATTAAAAATTATTGATTAAATAATGGAATTAAAAATAAATGATTAAATAACAGAATTAAGAATAAACAAATAAACATAAAACTTAATAATCTTTGAAACAAATAACATGAAATTATGACTAGAAAGCGTAATAATATTTGAAATATCTAACCTACAATTAAATAAATATAAAACTTAATAATAACATGAAGCTAATTAAAACATTTTTACGGATGATGTACGCTTGAGGAGCCCACGGATGTGTGGCCCACGGGATTAGGATGCCTACCTAAGCTAAGTGCCGCCCACTTATTTTTATATTGTCTGACATTATGTAGTCCCATGAGAAGGACTAGGGACCAGTGACCACTTTCTCCCTTCTTCCCCCTTTAGCCCCCTCTCGTTGGCCCAGGACGGCTCCGTACCTACCACCATCGCCCTATTTAGTTTTGGCACGAGTTTTTTTTTGGTAACTGTCCCTTGGATAGGTTTTGCATCCCAGTACTACGAACCCCACCCCATCCGTCGAGCTAGCTCGTGTACCGCACGTCGTGGAGCCTGTCGGTGCTGGTGATGCTTTCATTGGCGATACTTTCTCCGGAGGTCGATCCGTCCGAGCCCTCTCTTCTTTAGGTCCCCTTTCCCAATTAGATTTTTTGTAACGATGGTCCTCTGGCCTTTAGGGCATTTTCCCTTCTTCGTGCCTCGGCACAAATTCATCCCGACAGCTACATTGTCTGGAGAAACGCGAGTGTTCCGCGCCTCAAAACGAAGCAAACAGACATTGCATCAAAACGATTTGGGTATGATGCGGGTATTACACTAAGCATTCATTTTTCTACCTCCTTTTCGTGTAACGGATGTGATACCTTTGTAGTTGTACAATAAACGTGAATGAGAAGGGGACCCAGTAGGGAATGGAAGTACTTCTAGAAGTCATTCTGCAGAAGCAGTCAAGTAGTTCCACCCAATGCAAAAAAGACATTACATTAACACGGCGATGGCCTAGGCGGTGAAGTATTTCCCGTTTCACTTCCATAGAATGGGTTATAGAAGTACTTCCTTTTTCCCTTCCATGGAATGTGTTTTAGAAGTACTTACACCACATTCATTTAAAAGTACTTCCATCCAGTACAAAAAATACATTACATTAACATGGCGATGGCCTAGCCGGGAATGGCTCCCTTTTTTCCTTCCTTAGAATGAGATCTGGAAGTACTTACACCACATTGAACTCATATATAAAGCGATTATATTGCAAATTTTTGTAATGTTATGCAGTTGGGCTGGGAAGGGGGTAGGTCGAGGTGGTAAAATAAAGCGATTTATAAATTTTATTTATAATGCTGTTTTTAACTAACTAACTAATTGCTCCTTTAATCCCTAATGGGACATAGGGCGGAAAAAGTTGCCCTCCAGCGGACTCTGTTTTGCGCGACAGCTCTCAGCTCTGACCAGGATCTCCCGGTTGTTGCGGCCTCTGCTAATAGGGTTCTCCTCCACGTTGTTCTAGGTCTTCCGACTCGACGGGTTCCTTGCGGATTCCAGTCGAGGGCCTGTTTGGCTAGATTCTCGTTTTCGCGTCGCAAGGTGTGGCCAATCCAATTCCATTTCCTTCGCTGATTTGGTCGTCTATCCTTCCTTGGCCGGCACGGCGCCATAGTCCTTCATTTGAGATTCTATCTTGCCAGCGGATTTTTAGGATTCGACGTAGGCATCTGTTGATGAAAACTTGTAGGCGCCCTGTGATGAATTGGATGACTTTCCATGTTTCGCAACCGTACAAAAGAACTGCCTTAACGTTGGAGTTGAACAGCTGCAATTTGGTGTTAATTGAGATCTCCGTCGATCTCCATATGTGAAACAGGCATGCATATGTGCTCCTTTCTTTATTTATTCTGGAACTGACGTCTTCTTCTGTACCGCCGTTTTCGTTAATAATACTACCGAGGTAACAGAATGCTGTTTTTAAGGGCTGTACCAATTTCAGCAACTTCCGATTTATCTCGCAGTTAAATATCTACTTGGACTGGACTATGAATTTATATATTGCTTTTTTGAGAAGTAAAACGTGATTGAGATGATTAAGAAAGAAAAAGACAAGTTACGAAGTTTTTGAACGCGCTTTTTGCGCGAAATCAAATGCACGGTCACCATACCCATTCTTTTCTGCATTACTATTAAGCCATTAGAGAAGTACTTCTTTGGTTTGTAAGAAAACACTCGATAAAGAAGTACTTCCAAATCTACTTCCCAGAGTAAGTACTTGCGATTTTCCCTACTGGGGAGTTTCTCATAATTTTCACAGACCCCGAGTGCGATGTTATATTTGTGTTAATGTAAACGATGGGTGAGCCTGGCAAATTTCCTGGCTCAAAAGTGAGGAGACATATGACGCATACCCTATGCTTCCCGCGACCCCTTGCCTAAAAACCAGTTTATGTATGGGGGTAATAAACTAAATGTTGGATAGTGTAACTTGCATCATTATTCTCATAAACGTCCATTCTCCCACAGAAAGCAAGCCAGATGAGAAGAAAGAGGAATTCTATCAAGATTTCAGGTTAATCCCGATATTAAAATGGTGCTTGGTGATATGAACGCCAAAAAAGGAAAACAAGAGGAGTTTCTACGAGCCATATGAAAGCATAGCCTAAACAGCACTACCACTTGTCTGGCTTGGGTTTTTTATTTCAATACTTTTCTTATATCGATCCGCGAAACATTCCACTCTTTCTCGTTATTATTCAATTATTATTTGTATTTTTCCTTTTATCCAATTCCACAGCAGATTCAGATTAGTTTTCATTTTCAGAGGCCTTATTATTTCCTTTAATTTTCCTGGTGATATTTTTTTCCAATTTTCCTTTTAATATTCTTTTTGCAACCATATGTATTAAAAAATAAGAGAAGAAATAGAGGAATTTGGTCAACTTTTTAGTATTTGATATAACAATTCAAAAGGTTTTACACGAATTCATTTAGAGTTGTTAGATTCCGAAGTCCACATCTCTAGGAACGCCACAAATTATTGTTAAATATCACTGTTTTTAATCTAAATTTAACAAAATTACTCTCAATTTGTTTCAGCATCATATCGTCGGTCTAGAACCAGAAGAACGTAACTAACAATTTTGAAATTTTACAGGAGAGCTATTAAAAGGTGAATTTTATGCATTATCGAATTTCCATTTTAATTTAAAAAAAACTGTTCACGAAATCTATATACAAGTATTTCTTGTTCAAAATATCATCTATTCTGTGCAAAAAAAAAATAACTTTGTAAGATGCAGCTTTTATTTTTATATCGAATATTTAAATTTTATATGATGAATTGCACATACGTTATTCTGGTCTTAATAATCAACGTCATTTCCGTACTTTCAGTACATCGAGTAAGGTATTTAGATATTTGAGATCAGTAAAAATGTGCGGTATGTTATTTTAGCAAAATATTTTATTCATATCCAAAAGACAGATAACATAATGAATCTAGTTTTCGTTCAAAAAAAAAGCAAAAACAAAAAAAAACCAATACGAAAGAAATAGCGAGTAAATCTATAATTCGTTCAATATTAATTCATTCGTCATACCATTGTATAGTCGGTGTCCGCCCTGTATTCCTGTTCGGATTCAATCAAATTTCTATAAAAACCCCTATAATGTTCTGCTATCAAACCAGACTCACACAAGTTAAGCAAATCTTTTGCTTTAGCCGCGGTTATTTTTAATGGAGCCGTATACGCAGGGTTTAATTGGTGCTTAAGGAGTCCGGATCGCGTTTGTTTTATGGCAATATCAAAATATTTCAATTCAGTATTATGATCATACTTAAAAAATATTTTAGAGTTCTCATTTTTCCTGTATTGAAGATGTACTATTTTTAACCACTTGATTCGCTCGCCATCACAATCTAAAGTTCTATTTTTAATGAATTGTTTTTGCAACTCCGCGAAATTCAAAAAATCCTTTTGTTCCATTTCAGTGACCTCATACTTTCTCATTTTGGAAGCAGTTCGCACTACTGCATACCATCCTGATGGATCATAAATGTCGATTTGCTTCGAAGCTGCTTCAATTCGAGCATGTACAGAGTCGCATTCCATAATAGAATGACCAGGTTCAAAAAAGAATTGGTATAAAATAAGTATATTCAATTTTTGCACTGCGTATAAGAGCATAGCACACATATTTATATTTCGATTTTGACCTCCGCAAGAATCAGAAAATAGCGCAATTGGGCGACCATCAGCAGCGCCGTGTAGTTTTTTAAAAAGGCAAGAAGCTATTTCCAAGGACCCGCGCTTTGCTACTCCTTCATGCCACATGTAGTTCATAGCTCTTTTACTTTGTACATCATATACCGTTAGGTTGTATACAGCCAATCTTCTCTTATAAAAAATAGCCTTGGCTCTCAAAGTAGGGCAATATCTTACAGCTTCAAGGTCGAATTGATAAAACTGAAGCTCTCCTGACAATGCCTTTTCTTTGATTGTAGCTTTCACATTGCGGGCAGCGTCTTTTCGTTTCAAATGGTCGTTATAGGATTCCATGTGATTCAATTTTTCTTCGCTCGAGTATGTTTGATTATACTTTTAACAAAAGTCGCATTGATCTTTGCGGGGAACATGAAAACTTAAGTTAAACTCGTTTTTAAATACCTTCCGATAAAACCAATATTTTTCAGGTTCTAAATTTTCATTTTCACACCTTTCCTTGTAAAGCTCGTACATTATTTTAAGGCTTAAGTTGGAAGGTAAATACTCCTTATTTGAGCTTTTTCTGCAATAGTGCGAAGGGACTGTTGGAAAAGATTTGATGTGTTCCATTATTTGTTCCTTTTGTTCAATTGGTCGTTTAGAACCAGGTTCATGACGTCCTCGCTTTTCTTGAAAAGAAGTTGCATTCCCCTCTCTTTTTTTCTTCGAGAGAGTTCTTATAAACATTTCAGTAATGCCGAAAACACTGAGGAAAAATCTTTGGCAGACCTGAATTTTTTCGTTCTCCTTTGGCAGAAAAAATTTCCTGCTAAAATGTCTTCGAGAACAAGGTTGTCCTGTGCGCTTTCTAATTTTTTTTACCTCTTCAACGAGGTTTGCGGCATAAAAGCGCTGTTTCTCAATATCTCCTAACTCCCAATATCCATTGAATATTTGCTGGCAAATATTAGGTGAAAATATTTCGTCACATTTTCGCTGACAATTATTACTATGTTTCGGAGAACAACGCCGAGGTGTTACAGTTTCGCCCGATGCAGACAAGTATTCTTTTCCGGACTGCCTTAATTTCCTTCGCTTATTTTTTACCCATGCTGCCGAATTTCGATTCCTTTTCCTTGAAGATGTCACTGTTTCGGGATCTATTATAGCAGTGTTTGTGCTTAACACATTAACACAATTAGTTTCAGATAAGAAAACAATAAAGCAATTATTTGTGGCTATCTGATATGTAGGACCTAACAATTTTGGCCGCCCGATTAAATTTGGGAAGTTGTTAAAACAATACATTTTAACATCTGTAAAATGATTGAAATCGCCTTTATTGGAATGAATAATAGTAGAGAAAATAATTACGCACCTTCATTACCGGTTTGATTTTTTTCCATTTCATTTGCCATACTCGTACTTCACACTGGATCTAACAATGTAAATAACTAAAGAACAAAATGTATACTGCCCAAAACAATTATAAAATTTAGGAAAAAATTAAAAAAAATTCTGCGCATTAAATCCGACTTCGTCTCTTGATTAACTGGAACTGAATGAAAAATTTTCCATTGCTCTTGCAAACAATATTTTCATTTCATCATTAATGCCCAACATGTCCATTCTTGTTCATGATCGTTATGCTGTTCGCTGAAAGTCGAAGATATAATTTTTTTGGTTCTAAGAATTTCGAACTACTTATATAAAATTCATGATATGAATCACATTGTGATTCTGCATATTGTGCATTGATGTTGGTTTACTACGTTTTCGAACTCAGCCATACTTATGTACGTTACGTTCATATGGTTCTAAAAGATGTTATGTGAAATGGAGATACGATAAAATGGAAACTACTACTATTATAAAATGTTATGGCCGAATTTATATAAAGACGGATAAAGTAACTCTTCTACAACCAGAAAATTGAAAAAAGGAATTATTTTTTTTTTGGACATACGTTGTTCTGGTTCTAGACCGACGATATATCCTATTTTTAAATGTAACCGGGAACTTTAGGTCCGCATCGCTGATTATCTTTTACAAAATGGCAATAAAAACAGTTACGACTGCTTCTGTGGAATTCGTGACCCTCAGCCGCCCATTAATCCTGGCTCAAGCGAAAGTTTCTTGGCTCCTGCTGTCGAGACTGAACCAAACAAGCCCATCAACGAGGGTTAACAGTACTTATCAGAAAGGGTCGGGGTGGTGAAATGTCGGAAACAGTGGATGTTGTCAGGCCCGTCAATCTACAAAATGATTTGTCAATAACAAAACTCAATCTGAGTTGATGCCTAGCACAGAGCAGGAGCAGGGCCCTGCCATCGTGTTTCTGCTTTAAACAGGATAAACGGATTTTAACATCTTAAGGAGGTGACATTCGAGCTGGGTGGAAACATAAAAAACTTGAAATATTCAACTAACATAAATTTTATGATAATTTGAACAGTTATCAGACGTATACTCGTGTTATTCTGTCGCAATATCGCAATATTCGTCTTCATCACTAGTGCGGGTGCGGGGTTGGGGTGGATGGTGGCAGTAACATAAACGGAGCCAACGGTAGAATTGTCCTTGTTCTGAATTATTGCAGTTAAGCTTAAATTATCATTAAAGCTCTGTCAGTTATTGCTGGCACTTATTAGGCGGGTGTTACAGGCCCCATTAAGGCTTAAGAGTTCTATTTAAATCCATTATTAATGAGGCAATGCCTTTGGGGAATTCAGTTGGTGGAGTGAATTGCCGAGGCAACAACCGTTTTGGGAGTTTGTGCAAAAACTTTTACCATTTAGTAATGTGAACGGCCTCTTTAAATTTACGAACCAGTAAAAGTTATTACCTTTAAGCTATTACTTACGAAAGTAACTGGCATATGTAATCATTATGAATAAGTTTTTGGGGTTACACATTGCATTTTATTTTACCTTGTTGTTGTTGGTTCTCGAAAACACAGAAGTTATCGCACTTCTATCTCATTCAAGAAGAGATATGCAAAGGAAATAAATATGTATGTGCATTCGAGGCAGTCTAAGTATAAATGGAAAAAAGCGAAATCGATGATAATTAAAGTCTATTTAAAAGTTTTACAGTGCTTAAAATGACCCTCAAAAACATATTAATAATGAAAAAGCACACGTTCGATTGTAAAATCGAACTTTTTAAGTCTGTTTTTTCACTTTCAATATGTTTTTGGGGGTCATTTTATGCACTGTAAAACCTTTAAATAGATTTTTTGTTATTTGTACGTGATAGTACAAGTTTTGAAGAAATTTTAAGCTCTAGAACGGCATTCTAGAAGAATCGGCAGACCAAGAGGAAAACGCTCCTAAACGCTAAACGCTAAAAGAACGCATTTTTTTTTACAAAAAGTGAAATTTCAAGGAAAGTGCTCAATATTTCGCAACAAAAATAAAACTGTTTTTTCAGCTAGCAAGAAGCAATATTTTTGCCAAATAACAAATATCTAAGTTGCGTTAAACAAAAGGTATTAACAAATTTAAAAAACGTGATTTTTAACATTGTTTTTGCATTTTCCTCTATGTTTTGTGCCTTAACCTATAACTTTATATATATATATCAATCGAAAGATAATTTGAATGCCTACAACTTTATAGTTTGATTTATTTCGATCCGAGCTAAAGTTTTTTTGTTATTCACAAAAAAGCGTTTTTTTTCACTTTCCGGAATTTTTTAGGTTATGTTCGCCATTCCAAATTCAAAAAAAAACGCAATCTTTTTTAGAAATGTTTCCTATATAACCATATTTTTTGATTCCTAAATGTACAAGGAGCTTTGTAGATTGATTGGACTACTATAATATTCCTTGCCATATTACTCTCTACATTATTTTTATAGCTTTCTTCATTTAGCATCGGTTGAAGAACGTTATTTTCATCCTTTTGTATCTAAGATTCGTAGGGGGTTTTGTTATTTAAAATTTTAGTTGGCGACCTATTCCGCAAATAAAAAGCAGTGTTGACTGCTTCAGCCCAAAGTGATTCCGGTAAACCTGAATCCAACATCATGCATCTTGCCATTGTAGCGTGTACACTACTAAAAACTGTCGACGGATTCCACTTTCTTCTAAAAATTTTGAAAAATTATTATTAACATACTCGCGGCCGTTATCTCTTCTTAGGCTTTAATGTTTCTTGACATTTCATATTCAACTAACCTCTTGGAAATTTTAAAAACCTGAAAAACTTCATCCTTTTGTTTTATAAAATATATGAAAATTTTCCTAGAAAAATCGTCAATACATGTGACAAAATGTCTTGCGCCACCAAGTGAAGTTGTCCTCATGGAACCTCAAACATCACTGTACACCAAATCTAGTCGGTTTTTGCTTCGGTTTGAGGAAACCTTTAGGAAGGGTTGAACGTGGATTTTACCTTGTAAACATGCCTCACACGCAAGCGCATCCATGACCTTATCAAGTTTCAGTAACCAGCTTGTTGCTATACAATCTACTCAACCTTTTCGCATTTAAACGCCCATAACGTTTACGTCACTTCATAAAGTCACTTTCAACCTTTTCTAATATAAAATATTGAGCTGTCATTTTCGGTTTGTTTTGGAATATAAACAAATCTGGTGCCTTAGCAATTGACATAAAATTTGTTTTTAACTGCGGTACAAAGAGAACATCGCACAATTAAATCCTTGCCAACTGGGTTTCTATAATAGCTTTAGCTATTCCCGATGACTAGATAAAGTAATCTGCTGCCCTTCTTACTATGCCCGCTGATACTTGTGAACAGATCCCTATTGCAATTGCAACATATATGAGCAGTAGAGCCGCTGTCAAATACCCATGTGTTTAAATCTAAGCCGATCGAGTGTGCACTGTATAACATTGCAAACGACGTTGTAATTTTTGTAGTCTCTTTCATCTTTCTCGGGCCTCTGAATTCTGAAGCGTAGTGTCCTCTCTTATGACGTAGCATTTACCACTATGTACTAGCCTTTGGCTGATCCACGCTTGTCCCTCCTTTTAGAAAAAAATGCTTGCTCATGTTTTTTGTCGTAGCCTCTTCTTCTCTGTCCCTCTTCTAATAATTTCGCCTTCAAAGTTTGTGTGCTTGGCAATTCATCCCTTGATTCAATGGCGTCAAACGAAATTTTCATAACTGTCGGGCAAACTAGGTAACAGTATTACTGCCAACAAGTAACGTTGATTTCGTACAATTTTTCCACAATATCAAAAAATGCATTTAGGTGGCTAGCTATTTGCTGATTTTCGGACATTTTTAGATGTAAAAGTTGCTTAAATAACGTTGCCTTACGTACCGGGCCACGCGGTTGATGCACTTCTTCCAATTTCTTCCAAGCCTCACTTGATGCTTTGCAATTTTTGACATGATTTATTTGGGAAGATCTTATACTTAATAAAATCGTAGCTAGACATTACTTGTCTTAAGATTCCCAAGCTGCTTTTTCACTAGCCGACATAGCTCCCGATTTTACGGTTGTTCCCCCAGCATAGGTCCATAATTCACTAACGCTCTTCATCTGCACCTTCCATGCATCATAATTATTTTCATCGAGCTTATCAAATAGATACAGCGAGGAAGCACTCATTTTCGCGAAATTAAACTCTAACTGTTGTGTATAAAAAAAACTTTAAGCACGCTCTGGGCCCATAACCTTCGTTAGGTATTTCAACTAAAACACGTCTTACTTCATTGAGTTTATTTTACTGACTGTAATAACATTGTTAATGGGCATATTCACACAGTGCACATTCATGGTGCCTAAAACCGGTTTTATAGATGAGAGAGGGAAGGGAGCGGAAGAACTTAACGAAACATTTTTCACGCAAAAGCAAACGCGTGAAAACTGGCACACATATAAAAAGTTACCTCTATCTCTTGCATTCTTTAGCTCTGTTTTTCTCTAACAAGTAAATTTCATCTGCAATGCATTTAAAGGTTCCTGTATAGCATTCAAATTTACTACACTCATTTACGCCCCGTCTGAGTTGCTAGGAGTTGAATAAAACCGGTTTTACTCACCACAATTATGGCAGCGTGTGAATATGCCCAATTATAGTTAGAGAATTCATGTAAAATATAAATGTGTATGTAGATTGTTGAAATGTATTAACATTTTTCATTCATTAGTTTTCATTATTGTCATTGTGGGCATAACTTTATATTTTGCTCTTCAATGTTGAGAACACTTGTATTAACAATACTTGTGGAGTAATTTTTTGGGAGTAAGAAGGCGGGAGGAGGAAGGAAAATTTTGATTTTTGTTTTTTTTTGCCTTTTAGCCTATAACTTTTTTGGGACAGAGATTGGTATAAAAATATATATAACTATATTACAAAAAGTAGACAAAATTTCCTTTAAAATGCTGGGTCGCAAAATTTTTTTGGTTAAAAATTGATGGAAATATGGCCACTCGAACATAGCTTTTTGCGCATAGGGTACTCTCGAGGACCAGCTCTACAATCGTTGCATGGAGAAGATAAGAAATTGTTAATTAAATAAATTTTCTTTCTATTTGGCAAAGTCAACCAAGTCACTAATAAATGACAGTTCCACTCTTACTTCAGAATCGAGAGGGATTGCGTTTCAATGTTGCAATGCAGACGTCACTCTCAACATTCATTTCATTTTGCTTCGCACACCGTAGAATTTTACGCTGCTGTCTGTTGCTGGAGCTCGACCAAAAGTTGCCATGCTCTAGCCAGCCACATGGCTGCAACATTTAAATATTTTGCCTGGATCGCTTTCGGCAACATGGAACATGTTTCGCCTATTCGACTAGGCATCTGCATTTTACTTATCTGTGCTTATATCGTTTTATTGGAATGAATTATAATGCAAATGATTGTCGTTATGTCTTCGACCCTAGCACCTCGCAATTAATCGAAGAGATGTTTCGAAAGAATACATTACGCATTCGAAGTATAATGTACGGAATCGACTCTAGAAGGTTTCTATTCCCTACTGGGTTGTTTTTGTGTCGCCTTTCGTTCATCGTTTGTTTATTGTGTACATGCTGCGTATGCTAATTAATTATTGGTAATATATTGAGTGTTGTGCTTTTTGTTTATCGTCGCCGCTCATTTAAGTTTTTGCTCTCATCGCCAAAAATGCCTTGTCTTTTTGCGGTTGTCGTCGTTTATAAAATATATTGTAAACATTCCCAAGTGCCGCCCAGTGCAAATGCACAGTCTGCACATATGGGTGCCGCGGCAGCTCATATGGAGGAAGTAAGAGACGAGAATTTGAATTCTTATCGCAGTTATTATTTACCTCACCATGCTGTGTTCAAGGTAAGAAGCACCACTACTAAGTTGCGTGTAGTATTCTGGCTTCTCCCTGAACGATATCCTTCAATTTGGCCGAAAGGTACCATCATTTCAATTTTACTAAGATGGCGCTTCTATCCTCTAGTCTTGTCTGGAGACATTGAGAAAATGTAGTCATCGCCAGATATTGATAGACCGAGACGATCGGGACTTCCAGCGTATTTTATGAAGAAATAATCCTAGTGAGCCGACTCGATGTTATCGTTTGAACACTGTTACTTATGGTACGGCGTGTGCACCATATTTGGCTTGTAAAACAATAAGTCAACTCGCTGAAGACCATCAAACTGAATATCGAAATGGTGCAAGAATTATAAACGAAAACTTTTACGTGATTTGTCAACAGCTATAGGATGCCGCGAGGAACTACGAGTTCTTCTTCAACGAGCTGGTTTTAACATTCGAAGAGTTATCACCGTTTTATTGCCATTTTCAAGCATACAAGCAACTTAGCCGTTTTTTTGGCATGTGTATTCCCGCTAGACCTTCTTTCGTAGGAAGAATAATAACTTATGTATATATTTTTCCAAAATTTTATCTTACTGCATTTATCAAAAAATTGTTTGTTTCCAGCTATTTAATGCATCTTCTATTGCAGGATTTTATGTTGATTATTAGAAGTTAAAATTATTATAAATGGAAAAAACATATCTTAAAGTGCTACCCTTTAAGGGTGTTCTACAACAGTGCCGGCGGATCGTGTTGGGCCCGTGTGGGTAGTCAGAAAAAATCTTGAGGGGTTTTACCTTACCTTACTTACCTTCGTGGAGACGCTTTGGATTTTTCGCTGACATGGGATTTGTAGTTCATTAATTTCAAAGTTGCTCCTTGATTGGAAATTTCTTCGAATTTTGAATCTCGAGAACAGCCCAAATCATCGGTTACTGCTTTTATCTTCTCATACGATTCAATAGCCCATAGATTCCATTTCTGTAGATTTGTATTCCAAATCAGTTTTGCAAATATCCGAAGTTTAGTCTAGTGTAATATAAAAAATTCAGTTGCTCTTATTTCTTCCATGATTTTCGACAATACTGTAGCAGCCCTAAAATCTAGAATTTTATTCTGACAGTCTTCATGGAGCCATTTGCGATCATCTCTTTGCAGCCATGATGCCAGTTCAGTCACATCTTCAGCTCGAGCCTTTGAAAATGTCATGAAATTTGAATTTTCATAGTTGTTGGCTCCTCTCAGGGAAAGACCTTGTCTGACCCCCACTGACCTTATCAACATTTTTTACGCTTCAAGGCAGTCTATATGAAGAGAACTAGTGGCATAAAACTCTAACCCCCCCTGTCCATGATTCCAGTTGTAGAATCCCTCATCAACCCTACTTGGATGCGATAGCACGCGAATCTAATTGGCTATTAACTTCATCTCACACGCTTCGGTGCATATAGTGCAAATCGTTTTGTTGTTTTTAAGTTGAAGCCATGCGTAGTCTTTCGCCCATTTTTTAAAAATAACCGGCACTGAAGACTTATTTAAAGCACCATCTAGAAAATTGGATTAAATAGTGTTAAACCCTAGACAGACATGTGATTTCGATATCACAATAACTATAATATTATGATATTTGTATTAGTCTGTCACCCTTATATCATAATATCGAAACACAACAACATAATATTAACGTAATATTGAAACACAGCCAACTTTCCTAATATGAACGTGATATGTGTACCTTCTAATGAGAGCAGCGCTATTTTTGGCTATTGTATATTAGTTTCTTCCGAGTTACTGTGGGAGACACCAAATCCTAATGTTTTTTTTAGCTGCTTGTAATTTTCTCAACGTTAAGCCTAATGAGTGTTTAATGATAGGAGATAAGCTGACAACTGATATTAAGGGTGTAAAAGATGCAAATTTAGGAGCAACCATTTTGGATACCACTTAATCAAGAGGAAATACTTCACAATATTGAACCAGTACCAGACTTAATTGTAGAACATCTCTGCCGATGTATTAAATTATCTTCCGACAAAGAGTAACAATTGCAACAATATTAAGTTGCGTCGTCACAGTCAAACAGTGACATCATTTTCAACAGCTAGAAAAACACAACAATATCGTCGTGTTTTATCATTATCTGAAATTGAATGTAACAGTGACAACAGTTCAGACTGTAGCTGAGATTCCAACACATTTTCATCCGAGGGCCAACCACCTAACAAGACGCGGAAGGACGTTCAACGGGCGTTCCCTCCTTGACGGACCACTGAAGTTTTTTTGTAAGCTTGACGTATTTTATCAGTTGGTAAAAAGTTGAGTAAGTTCGTTTTGTTTTGGTATTGTACCCTAGTTTTGGTAGTCACTTAATTTATATTCCAACTTTTAATTATATTGATATTCCCCCCAGATATTTACACAGTATACACTAATTACTTATCACAAAAAAATTATATTACCCATTTAAAATTGTACTCCTTTTACACTTTTACGAATATTACACACCGTTATTAATAATAATATTGACTTACTTACTTTGATATCACTTAAGTATTACCTTGTGAATTTGTGTGTTGTAAGAAAAACAGGAATCATGACTGGTAGCAGAGCGACGATTTATTTTTTTCCTTTCCGTTGTTTGAGGGAAATTGGTGTTTTGTAGTAATAGTTGGGGTCATCCACTTGACCTGTATATTAAGGTTAGACTTTATTTACACTTATCTCATCGTTAATTCAAATCTTTATTCTGTTGTTACTTAATATTATTATATTGTGCTGTAATTAATATACAATACACTTGTTATCAATTCTTTAACTCCACGAGTATTACTAGGCATGATAGCCTAAGTGGGTAATTTATCCAGGATGGTTGAGTGGGGTTTTCTCTCTAGGGTTCTCTCGAAGTCGCTTTGAACATTTACAGGTCCACGATGTCGTTGGGGAACTTCCAGCGATGAATACCATGGAGTAAGCTAAGAAAAGAATGACAGGAATAAAGCTCGCATTGACAAATAGGTAAGTGGTGAACAACATATGTTCTGGCTGATGACACAACCCCACGCCCCCACCGGTGAGCTAGCGTTAACCGTGTGGTCAGCACAACTCCCCCTAACGGTGATTTCGGCGGATTAGGGAGGTTGAGTTTTTGGAATTTTTTTTATGTCTGGGATTGCTTCCATATTCAGTTATTCTGCTGAGGTATGGAGCATGACCAAGCATAATGGCGCAACCACTTGAGGTTAAAGCAAAGTTGCACCATTGTGTCGGTACAAAACATATCAGGCGGAAAAGAATCGCAAAAGTTTCATAATTATTGCTGTAACTCGTATACATTGTATACTTACTTTCACGATTCTGGCTATTATCTGACCCAACAGGGACATCTCTCAAAGGTCCAGTGGATCGTACGTCTAAGGAGTTTTACAAAAAATACCGCTGGTAAAACATGTGACATTCTACAACTGAACGCCCCCAATGTAACGAAAATTTGTCGGTCGCCACTTCGGGTGATCTTCGGCAGGCCTCGGCCAGACTTGGCAGTAAGTGTGTTCCGCATGTATGTTGTTAATATTATATTTGTATAATTACTTCTTTGAAGCAAATACTTATTCAAACGCATAACACACGAAGAATCTTATTAATTGAAAAACGTCGGACTTTCTTTCACTTTTCTAGAGGTTCCCGACACCCACGCGTATATTTTTTTATTTTATTTCTAATTTATTAGGATTTGCGGGGAGAATGTGTAGCACGAAAAAACTTATATCCGGCTAGCATTTAAAGGGGCATGCCTAAAGCAGCGTGTGGGCCTCATGTGGCATATGAGGGGCATGCCGAAAGAGGGGTTTCCCGGCTGGTTCCCTATGAGACCCCCTGTAGCAAATAAGGAGCATGCCGAAAGAGGGCTTCCCCCTTAGATTACTAATGCGCACCACAGAAAGAAAAAAATCTTCGATACTGAAGTGAGGTATGCCCAATCAGTTTCTTATAAGGGCCCCATAAGGCAAACCTCATTACAAATGAAATGGGACAATCCCTTACGCCTTACGTATTCGGAAAGCTTTTTAAAAGCTCAATTTTACTCATAAAGCTTTAGTTTTTGCTGTTCATATTTCAGACAATTATATTGATGGGATTGAAGGCTGTCTTTAGCATACTTAGACCGGTTCTTTTCGATTGCGGAGGTAAGCAGCATTTGACGTGATTCGTACTCAGATGGGCGACCGCTTGGGAAAACAACACTCGCGCTTGAAAATAAAAATCTTTCAACACCGCCGCAAGTTTTTATTTATTAAGGCGAGTCCGCCGCAAATTTTTGTTTATTAAAGCGAGTGTACATCCCAAGAATAAAGTGGAAGAACAAAGTGGCCCTGTACAAAACGCAAGCGCAAAGTTTTGTCGAAAGCTCGAAGCTTTTTACAACTTTCAAACGTAAAATGTTTAACACGGTCGCACAGGAAACAATTTAATAAGATGCAAAGCCTTTTAGATAGTTGTATTAAATTAATGTGTAGTAAAAATATTGAAATTTAACGAAATTAAAAGCTTTTTTTCGGTCTACGCATTCGTTAAGTAGAGTAGAGCCCTACTTTGAGGTTGCCGTTTTCGGTTGCCACGTTAGTGAAACAGAGATAGAACCATCTTTGCGATAAAGGAGCTCAGATTTGCTCTTCCACTTTATTCTTGGGATGTAAACCTGCCTTAAATGTTATCCGGGTACTTTTAACTTTAGCGTTTAGGAAAATAAGCGTTAAAGTAATCGAAGCACAAAAATACACAATAGTATATACAAACTTTTTTTAATAAGAATCATGGCCATTATTTGCATATCTTCTAGGAATACTTGATTTTATATAAATTGAGTTATAATGAAACTTAAAGTGAGCTATTCAATAACTGTGTACAATTTTAATATAAAAAGATTATGTCACACCCTCGTTGCTCAAATTTTCGGGTGGGTTCTGCTACCACCGTACCCACATTATCCGCCGGCACTACTACACCAGCAGTTCAGTTGTACATTCAGTCTCAGTTTCAGTTCAACTGTCAGTTAAACTGACTTGTGGACTGGAAAAACTGAAGAGAATACTGAACTGCAAACTGAACTGAGGCTCCATTGGAATCTCATTGAGCCCAGTTCAGTAAACAGTTCAAATGCGAAGTAACTGACGACTGACTCCACTTTGCTCATTTTGTCCTAGGCTTATCTATATCTATACTATTATATAAAGAGAAAAGATTTGATTGTTTGTTTGTTCCGGATAAACTCAAAAACTAACGAACCGATTTTAAAAATTCTTTCGCCAATAGAAAGCCTTATTGTCAGCGAGTAACATGGGGTATATTTTATTTTTCAGAACATCGAAATTCGAAATGGCCGCTGGAATATGTCCGAAATTCAAAAAATCAAAAATATGGTTGAATTTGCCAATTTTATTCCGATTCCAATCAAAGTATTTATCTAGAGGTTTTTAAGGTCGCAGTCAAAAATTATAAATTCAAAATGCCCGACGAATTTGCAAATTGTGTTCTTATTCCAATCAAAATCGGTATCTGGGATTTTTTAAGGTAGCAAATAACGAATTTATGATCAGAACTTACAAATTCAAAATGGCCGTGCCAATATGGCGGACGAGTTTTGTTCCGATTCCAATTAAAGTGGGTATCTAGGGTTTTATAAGGTCGCAAATAACGAATTTTTGGTCAAAACTTATAAATTCAAAATGGCCGCACCAATATGGCCGACGAGTTTGCCGATTGTATTCCGATTCCAATGAAAATCTGTATATGGGCGTTTTTAAGGTAGCAAATAACGAATTTATGATCAGAACTTATAAATTAAAAATTGTGGGACCAATGTGGCGGACGAATTTTGCCAAATAAGTGCCATTTCCCGGTTAGCTGTATGTAGGTTGTTCAAGAGTTGGAATATCGGAAAATCTTGACATTCTAGCTATAAATGGAAAAACATTGACCATAGTGTATCCTGAAGCTCTCTAAGCAATCGGTTCAGAATTGATCAACAAGGTTTGTTTGATAAGATGGTAAGGAAAAGCGGAAATGTGGGATTTATACGGGTTCCAGCTAGTATTATATAAAACACAAAAAATTTCCGTTATAGACTTTGAAACCATCCAACCGATCGCCACAAAAATTTAACCACATATTACTTACATCAAGGAGGTGGTTTTGGCATAAAATTCAAAATGGCGCCCCAATATGGCCGACGAATTTGCCAATTGTGTTCCGATTCCAATGAAAATCGGTATCTGGGGTTTTGTGAGGTTGCAAATAACGAATGTTTAATCAAAACTTATAAATTCAAAATGGCCGCGCCAATATGGCGGACGAATTTGACAATTATGTTCCGATTCCAGTAAAAATCGCTATCTGGGGGTTTTTTAAGGTAACAAATAACGAATTTATGATCAGAACTTATAAATTCAAAATGGCAGCGCCAATATGGTGGACGAATTTTTCCAATTGTATTCCGATTCCAAGGAAAGTGGATATCTAGGGGTTTTTAAGGTTGCAAATAAAGAATTTATGGTCAAAACTTATAAATTCAAAATGGCCACACCAGTATGACCGATGGGTTTGCCAATTGTATTCCGATTCCAAGGAAACTGGATACCTAGAGGATTTTAAGGTAAGAAATAAAGAATTTATGATCGGGGCCAATCTGGGGTATGAATTTTGCCAAATAAGTGTCATTTGCCGGTCAGCTGTATGTAGGTTGTTCAAGAGTTGGGAAATCGAAAAATCTTCACATCCTAGCTCCAAATAAAAAAACATTGACCATAGTGTATCTTGGTAATTTCCTCTATTGTCGTGAAGTTTGCAACATTCTTAAATGTAGGAAATTTCTTAAATTTCCCTTTACCAATATAGAATCAATAAAAACGGTAGAAACGGTAGAAATACGTTTTCAAATTAATATGAAGAACATCTCGATATAATTCATTAAAAAAACGCTGCACAGGACAGTTATCCACAGTTATACCGGTCAGACGCCTGCAAAGATGATTTTCGGGAAACAGATTACGCTGCCAAGCGATTTAAATTTTGGTATCGCCCAACAAGATGACGACCCACTACGACCTAAGGGCGAACGGATCTAGATTTAAAGAAGGTGATCGAGTCTAGCTATATATTCCGCTACGAATAAAGGGTAAATCGCCAAAACTACAAAGGAAATGGAACGGCCAAACGATGTCATCTATCGCATCCAAAAAGGTTCGATCGGTAAGAACGGACCTGTAGGTAGCTGTGCTTGTGACAAACACTAAGTAAGAAGGGGCAGTGTAACGGCTAACCGAAAAGAGAAAGTTAAAATTCCAATTCACCGAGAAGTTTCATGTTCAGAGGCACCTACTTGAATACATACATTAACGCAGTGTCACATCTCAATTTAGTACGGTTGCTCTAACTGAACCGCCAAAAAGGAGGAGCACATGTGTGCAAGAGGTTTTGAATTAAATTTAGTTGTTAAAAGGAAACAAACTGTTCCAATTAATCCCTGACGAATCCGAGAACACTCGAGAAGAAATATTACAATATTTTTTATAGGTAACTCTAAATTTCTGTATGGTATCCAAAATCATTTTTTCAGATTTTTTGTTGTTTTCATTATACTTTTTTCTTACCGCGGACAAAGCACAAATAAACTTTTTTTATTTAAAGGCGTTGCAACGCACGCGGGTTTGTCGGTTTTTAAAAACCTGTTTTCAAGACCGGTTTATACAAAAAAATTATGCAATTCGAAACCCGGGGTTTTCAGTAAAAAAAAACAGGGTTTTAAATTTATACATTACATTTCTTCCATTAGCTACAAAAAATGACATTATAAAGTTATCCGAACAGATATTATGAAAATTATAAAAAGACTATTCTACAGAAGATAACTGCAATGTTAGAAAAAGTGACGAAGAAGAAAATCAAGACATCGTCGCTTCTCCAGAATAGTGGCACAACTCAAAAATTTCCAATTTCGAGTTTATTTTGAAAATGTATAGCTAAGTCCGCATATGTTTATGTGGTAAAACACCATATTATTACTTCGAAAAATGAGCGCAGGAAACCCGCTCGACTGCAAGATCATGACAAGGGCTTGTATGAAACTAGAAACTTTTAAATGGCTCCCCTGTAAAATCATTTGTTTTTGAGTTGTGCCACTATTCTGGAGAAGCGACATGTATCTATTACAGCACTTAATAAGTTCATCGGATGCCATATTGATGGCGCCAATACTGGCAAATTCTTTTAGATAGTACCAACCTTCAAACGATATATTTCAAAATTTTATGACATTCCGACCATTTCTTTACAAGTCACAGTGGTTTTAGTGACGCTAGTTTTGAAATTTTCAAAGCAATGGAAAAGTCTGAAATTGTTGTGTTGATACAGCATTTCATTTTAATGGAAAAAATACAGTTCAAGCAAAGTAATGGCTTGAAAGGTCTTATTCGTACTCTGCTCTATCGAAACAAAAGGCAGAAAAGTTGATTTTAAACGAGGACGCAGAAACAGCGAGGATACTGCGCAAGAGCGTTAAGTGAAATTTCGTGAGATAGTGGACACCTAGAAGATATCAGTGTATTCACTATTTTGCATGAACATTTGTTCATAAGAAAGCTCTGTTAAGGCGCGTCCTCACTACGCGGACTTAGATTCCACGCGCTTTTGGTCGTACGGCTAGCCAAAAGCGCGCGTGATCTTTTAATTTTCTGAATCATGAGTGAGAAAAAATCAATTCTCATTTGAAACGGCGTACGCGCTTTTGAAAAGCTCATCGTGTGTGGACGCACAATGTACCTTTTTAAGCACAGCCTTTTGTCCGCGTTGTTGTGCCGCACGACCTTTACCATGGACAAAGTCGTAAAAAATTCGTAAAAAAGTCATAAAACTCTATATGAAAAAAAAGGCAAAAGCGCGTACGACCCAAGTCCGCGTAGTGTGGTCCCACCATTGGAAGTGGGTACCGCGTTTGCTCACTGTTCACCAAAAACAATAACGTGTTGATGTTTCAGAGCGCTGTTTGGAGCTGTTTAGGAGAAATAAAAAGGATGTGAGAATGGATGAAATATGGATCCATCATTATACTCCAGAGTTAAATCGGCAGACAGCTGAGTGGACAGCTCCCAGGAAAGCCGACCAAAGCGACAAAAAACGCAAAATTCTGCTGGGAAGACGAAAGCGCCTGTATTTATGGGAGCGCTTCGACTATTTTGAAAAGGAAAAAGGATCCATAGTGAATATTACATAGCTAAGGACGAAATCGCGAACAAAGCGGCCCAAATGAAGAAGAAAAAAGGATCTTTCACCAAGGCAATGCACCGTCGATCGAAACAATGGCAAAATCGCTCGAGTTCTACTTCAAATTGCTTCCGCATCCACCGACTTATCCAGATTTAGCCTTGAGGGACTATTACCCCTCCTGAAATTTAAAAAAAAAATGTTCGCCGTGTTGCGTATCGCGTGTTTATCGTGAACGCCGAAACTACAAATCGTTTGAGTGGAAAAAACTATTAGGCAAATAATTGAAATACTTCTTTAAACACAATTTATAAATTTTATTTAATTAAATTATCAAGCCGAAAAAAATTGATTATAACTTTGAAATAGAATACAAATTTTGAAGAGACCGAGATCCGAGTAAGTGAACGTTAAGACTTCGAATGTTTTATCATAATCCATAATTCGCCGTTCAGGCAGGAGGTAATGGAAGTGTAATTTGATATTTAATATAAAGTCACGTCGAAGTGACATGCATTACTTTAAACAAAAATGCAATGACAGAATTGAAATAAAAATGATTAGTTAGAATAATTTAGGGGATGTATAATTGAAAATGAAATAAGAGTAATGAACTTGATATTTAAGGAATTTGCTGCCATGCACAAGTAGGCAAGATTTAAGTTAACTTTATAACACTTCCCCCTTAGGAATGAAAATCATACCTAGGGTTGGTGTGATTTTCATTAGAAGAATCAGAAGATTTAGAAGGATAAGAAGAACAAGGGGTTTTAGCTACTGGTTCAGCTTTCTTTATGTTTGAAATTTCTAGCTGGATAGCATTAAGCTTATTATTTTCAATATTGGATCTCGGTAACCTTGTACAAAACTTAAGCTTAGAATAATATTTTAACATGATTTTAGTAATTACTACAGCAGTTAACAATGTTACAATGATGGATAACGAGTACAAATGGTGGTTTTTAATAGCTTTAAGCGGAATTACTTTTTCTTTGAAACTTTTAGTACTATAACTTAGTTTTTGTAAATCTTCGAGTCTATCAATGACATGTGACGATCTACTGAAATTAATAGGAGTTTCTTGAGCATATTTAATAAAGTGTTCGAAATCCATGTTATCAATTTCCAAAATTGGAGCTTTTGAAAAATAATTTAGAGAAATGTTACTCTGGAAATTGGATTTTGAACTTAAAATTATGTCTTTTGTGTGAGCTTCGCATCCTTCTTGTAGTTGGAAAATGTTGACACCTTTAAGTTTTATTTGAGTCGTTTTGGCTTTGCATCTTATGATGATTTGTTCGCCTGGTTCTGAGACTGAGATCCACGAATTTGGTCTGGCAAGTTGAAGATACATAGACTTTTCTAGCTGCATTACTCGTACCATGCAGGAAGTTGGGACTGCTTCGACTGGATCAAGTAGACTTCTTTCACATCCGTTGTTTAAGTGTGATACGAAGATTGGCGTTGTCTGTTCGCAAATGTAGCGTTGCCGTCTTGTGCTCTTACTGTATTTCAGCTCGTCATCTTTAAGAAGAAGATAGTGCTGCTTGATAGAATCGATTAGTAGAAATTGTTTATCTGGTATAATAATAGCGTACGTTCCATTCTGAAATGACTTAGGTGTACTAGTTAATTTATAAATATTGAATTCTATTGATCTAATCAAAGGTATTACTAATAAAATATTAAGTTTTTTGTTGCTGTAGTAAACATGTGTCTCAATTAATTTATACATTTCGTTCATATTTTAGATGCTAAGCGGTAAAGGTAAGTATAGACCATTCGGGAGAAAATCTTGAATTTTATTTAACTCATTTAACATATCGGCTCCATGTATGACGTATGGATGCAGGATACCTTGCGAACTTGAGACTAGAATTTCAATTATATGAGATTGCGCTTGCGAGTACAAATCCGCGGTAATAATAAAAGATGCAAAAATTTCGTTCATTGCGGCAATTTGATCTTGGATATACAAATTTAGGTTCGTCATGTTTTCCAATTGGCTCAACTTAATTAGGGTTTTTGATATCTTAACATCAATGTCGTCTATATACTTCATCGTGCGATTGATCTGTTCTACAGTAAATTGCGGTACAGTGATCTGCTCTTTTATCAAACTATTGAGATGTTCCTGATTCTGGCTTAAAATCTCGAGTTGTTCATCATAATATTTAGCATCGCTGTCATCTAGGGTTCCGAAAAGTTGCTTTGCGATAGTGCCGACAACGTTGACTAGTCCTCGTTTTTGAATTAATTCTGATCGAGATCCTAAGATATTACTTATTAACTTATTTTGTGTTTGGATAGTCGATAGAGTCTGCTTTATTTGAGGAAGGTAAAGAGGACATTCTTTTAAGCTTATGTCTTCTTTTGATAAAAGTTCGCACAATCCTGCAATTTTTGTGGTTAAGGAATATAATTGCTTGTATTGGAGTTTAATGCCTTTTAAATCGGTATGAATTAGAAGTTTCCATTTATCATTATAAATACTTGCTTGTCCCACATGCTCGTAATAAAATCCAGTTACGTTATCTAATCTCGTTATATTGATTACCATTGACTACCATACACCATGCGGAGAGTAACCCAATAAACAAGAGAAAGCCCATGGTCACGGCCGTTTATCCTGGAAAAATTTGTTTGAGTCAGTGGTAATACATTAACTACTAAAGTATGGTATTAGGCGGTTATTATGAACCGTAAAAGGTTTGTTTTTTATAATTATTTTACTATTTACACCTGCAGAAGACAAGGACCAAGCCAGACTGGAGATAATTTTTTACATTTACCCTTGGTAGAACCTTCGTTTTTTTTAATTTAATAAAAAATTTATTAGCTTCATTGATTTTAACAATAGTTCTTATAACGTTTGGAAATTGCTGATTTAAAGGATTATATCTTAGCTTACAAAATTTCTTAATGTCTACCTGGACCTTGGTCCGCCATCTTAAAAAAAATCAAGTCTACTATTAGTTCACATATAGCACATTGGCACTATGGCTGCTCCGCCACTACCACAATCGCTTTGCTTCAAGGCAAAATAAATATATAGAAAATGAAAAATAATAATAATAAAAAAAAAGAAGAAATAAAATAATAATAATAACGCAATACAAAGTACAGGATGGCGTAATTATAATTTCTAACTCGCCCGTGGGCGTTACATTACTTAAAAAATAATATACAGTAACAGAAGAAAATGAAATAATAATATTAATTCAACTTACATTACTGATTATCATCTATATTAATTTTCCTTATTTGACTAGGTATGTAGAAACACATACTAAACGAATGAGTGAATATATAATAAGTAAATATCACATAAATAAGTCAAAGGTACAATACAAAATACAATAACATCTCGCTACTTAATATTTACTAGATGAAGTGTAACAGTACTTCAGGAAGGCACTAACATTTATAGTTAACTAAAGCTACATTTTTTTATGACCATTGCCTAGCTAGATAAGGTGCTTATACTGTATCAAATGAGCTCAACTCAAATTAATTCCGGATTAAATTGAGAGAGAAAAAACAAAAATAAAATAAAATTTCCTTTTGGTTAGTTCTTGTTAAAATCTATAAAAGGAAATTAAATTAAGAGTACCTATAGTTAGTTCTTACAGGTTTAGTCCTCTTTAAACGTCAGAAGAAAGTTTTCCGAGGTCAAAAATCGTTAGGGAGGAGGCTCTTGAGAGAGAAATGAATATTAGTTTAGAATTTGAATAGCGGACGCGACAGCCAGTTCGTCGGATATTTAACCCCTCTCGTTAGGGGCCGTTTTACTTTTATAGAAGTGTGGAAGGAAGGTTATTTTATCAGAGGGTTCCAGTTGTGGCAGGGAGTTCTGATGCAACATATTGAACGGAGAGGTAAGTCTGACCTATAATGGAAGTTAAGCAATTGTCAGCCGCCATAGTCCTCACCTCATTGGTCAAGTAGCTTGACAAGCCTTTTGCGCATAGCTCCCAGGAGGTATAACATTATAGGGGTAACTTTAGATTGTGAATAGATAATCTTATTCGGAAACCATTTGGAGTTTTCCCTCATATACATAGATAAGGAGTGTCTCAGCACTTTTCTTTCAAAAATCTGCACTTCATTAGCCGTGGTCGGTGAAATTGAGGACCACACGGGGAAGGCATATGCCAGTATCGGCCGTATAATGGTCTTATACATTAAAAACTTAGTGTTGCTCCGAACAGCCTTAGAATTAATCAGTGGCTTCAGACTGGCGAGCACTGAACCGGCTTTGTTTAATTTTATTTTGACGTGAGGATTCCATTTAAGCCTGTGGTGCATACTCACACCCAGATATTTGAATTTATCCTTGGGGGCTAACACAGTTTCCCCAATTCGAATTCTTACCTCCTTAGACTCTCTAGGGGTCGCCCTACGCCCTTTCCCAGCGGGATTCCTAAAGCAAATCAGCTCACATTTATTTCGGTTCACTTCTATTCTCCACTTTTTAAGAAATTCTATTATTTTATCAACATAGTGTTGAAGAGCAGCTTCAGCTCTCAGTGGGGAAGCTGCGTGAGCCATTACCACAGTGTCATCTGCGTATTGGATAGAGCTAGAGAAATCGGTCTTAAGCGGAAAATCATGTAAGAACAGATTAAAGAGTTTGGGGCCAAGAATGGGCCCCTTGTGGGACGCCAGTCTCTATACTAAAGGGTGGCGAAGAAAGATCTCCAGCTTGAAAGGTTCCAGTTCTCTCTCTAAGGAAGCTATGTATGATTTTGATTAAGGAGAATGGACAGTCCAATTCTTTAAGCTTCAGGAGTAGACCGTCATGCCACACTCGGTCGAAGGCCTTACTCAAATCAATGGAGCACGCTAATGTGCATCTACTAGCTCTTAAATTACTGGAAATCATATCGTAAAACAACAGTAGTGCCTGCTCCGTAGAATGCTTACTCTCAAAACCAAATTGTAGTTCTGGGATGCATCGCTCAGTACTGCAGAACCTCTCGAGCCTGGCCAAGATCAGTTTTTCCAACAATTTCCCCACATTTGAAAGCATCGCTATAGGTCTGAAATCGTCGATTTTAGATGGCCTTGAGGATTTCGGAATGGGGATTATTTTAGCTCTCTTCCAGCACTTAGGGAAGTAACAGTTGTTTAAGCAATTGTTAAATAACGGAGTCAAGTGAGAAGCGAGGGTCCCCAAACATTTTTTTAAGATATAATTCGAAACTCCGTCCGGGCCAGCAGATTTTTTAGCTTTCAGGCTATCGTCCAATGCTATTGTGCTTTCAAACGTCGTAAAGTACCCACCTATCTCAGACGGGCTGCAAGCCCTGTTTGTTGGTGAGAACGGGTAGCGAGGGACTGGATTATTTTGTTCTATTATGGAAATAGCCTCCTTCACTTGCGTTTCAATCTGGTGGTCGTAAAAATATGGCTCTTTCCGGAAAATTCCTTCGTAATGATCTCTGAAAGCATTTAGCTTTTCCTCCAGGTTAACTATGATACTGCCATTAATGGTTAAGTTAGAATTACTGATACTAGCCTTGCAGCGCTTTCTACCCGTCAGGCGGTCGATTTCCTTGAACGCCTGTGGTGATGGTCTGATTTTCTTTAGTTCCCTTCTATACCAGGAATTCACATCCAGCTTAATTCTTTCCCTGATCAGTCTGTCGAGGCATCTAATTCTACTTGAAAGCTCCACGTATTCGTCATTCTGTCTGTTCCCAGAACTATAGAGAATTCTTTTAAGGCCCCTTAACCATCCTCTTCTAACCTTCATTAGTTTCAGGCCTAGCTTTGAAATACCCTTATATTTAAATGTGAGGGGTTTGCGTTCAACATGTTCATTTACGACTTCCATTATAACCCTCGGGATTTTGTCAGCCAGCATTTCAATTTCCTCATTCGTTAAGCTTCTTTCAGTCGCGATTGGGACTCTCGAGAGGCTCCTATGGATGTCTTCGTTAAAAACACTCCAGTCAACATTTTTAAACGAAGTGACGAGTTTTGGGTCACGCTTCACAAGCTCGCAATTCGCCATGTTAATTCTAAGAGTCACCCCATAATGGTCCGAAGGGTATGCAAAAGTGTTACATTCAACATTATTATTCCCCGTGAGAGAGGTCGAGACCCAAAAGAAATCCAAATGTGAGAACCCCCTTGGGAGCGTGGGGGTGCCCGACTTCAGATCATTGGCATAGATATCATAATTATACACGATTTCGGGTGATCGAGAGAAGGAGGAAGGAAGGTCGACTTTGCGACCAAACACAAGCTCGAAGGGAGTATATCCAGTGGACGTGTTGGGCGTGGTATTATTAACAAATACTGCGTATTGTACTGTGAACCCTGGGTTGGTTGCCCGAAGAAGCCAACCTCAGATCCACATACAAAAAAAACCAAAAATTTGAATAAAAATCCTCAAAAAAAAATATCCCAAAAAAACGTGAATATCAAAGCGGTACCCCGGCCTCAAATATAGGGCTGGCTCGTCGGGGAGGTCGTGGAGTGTAGAGACACCGGAGGTACCACCTTGAACTTTTGCATCACCACTTACCTACTTGCGAGGGCATCCATTCGGGCTGACGTGGAGAACGGAACCTAGGAATGAATGTAAGCCATCTGAAAAAAATTGTCGAGGTGGGGTAATTCGCCTGCTGCTATGCCATCATCTGGCCTTAGCCCGTCATTCTGGAATACTAACTACAGTGATAAAGTGATAACACAACCAATTCAGCCAACACAGAAACTTATATTTCCTTGACAAATTGCTACTACAAACTAGACAACAAATATACAATCAAACAAAATCTACCTGAACAAGTGATACCCATAGAGGATAATTTATGATAGTGTATACATGAACCGTGCTTCTCGATGGCGTTTAATAAAATTCAACGGAACTGTTATACAGAAAACCCAAACCGCCCTGGTACCAGCCCGATTTCGTTCCAAATAATAAGTGAAAACTGTAACCACTCAATCTAATGGAGGCGGTTAATGTAATACTATACAATCCTATGGGACTCACGGGAACAAAAGGAATGCTTATTCAATACTCTAACTTAGCACTCTAACAGCAATAAACCATTAGTATATATAGGTATGAACATTAGAATAATTTTTACTGCCTGTTTTGATTTTATAATTTATAAAAGATACTTAAATCCGATGAAATCTGTAATCCTTACGTCAAAACATTTAATGTATTTAACCTGATAGTCTACAATATACAAGACCTCGTCCAATTACTATACCGGCACATCAGATATAATGTGCAAAACAAAAAAAACATTACAAGAAAAGGGTAGTTCACGGAAACCGGTTCCACCCTAGGTAATTTATATACCACAACCTCCTGCAACTAACGCAACACAATGAATGATAAAAAAATTTGGACGGCTTTAAAGGGTTAAATTAGTGCCAACTACCAGGCCTAACAATTCACAATCTACAAGTTTTTTAAAGACAAAAATACGGAACATTAATGGTAGTAACCTAGAAACTACTACTCGCAACAACAACTGTCAACACCACATAAAAATAGTACAATAAGTTTATTTAAATGAATAAAAAAAATTCCACTTCGCCTGGAACGCTATTCTTCGCAGGCCCTTCCAGTCGTCTCCAGTGTTCCGAATCCCTCGCTGCGTCTTGTAAGTCGGTCGCTCCTAATGAGGCACAGGCGATCTTCAGCGGGCTATGCCCAGAGGTTCAGCCGGAGTGCGGCACAAAGCACATATATACAATAAAAAGTGGGGTACCTGAGATACTGCGGTATAGGGATCCTTAATCCCGAGGTCACGTCTACTCCTTTAAATTGGGACACCCTCTTCTTCCGAAATCTCGGCTCCTCCACTAAATCGTCTCGCTCCTAGCCTGCAGCTTCGCTGTCCTGCAACCGGGCGCCACCTCCAGGGGTTTCTTATTAGTTACCTCTCCTGTTGTTAGCGAGCCTCCAGGGACCTCCTGTTACTCCAATTAATGCAGCATCAGAAAAACAGCACGCCGGTAATAATCCTGCTGCCAGTCTCTGCCTAGCACCACTTCCACAAAAAGGTTAGTTTTCAGCTGCCCAAATTATTAATATCACCGGGGCTCAACTCGCTCCTGTTGGTTCACGTCCGTTCCAAAAAACTCCCCAAAACTGACTTTAAGAAAATTTTCCGTCCTATCTGTTGTTTTTTTTTCGCCTCCCCCGTTTTTCCAAAAATTTTCTCCCCAGTGTGTTTTCCTAAAAATCGGGATTGCAAAGTGGCTATAAGAATAAGCCCGTCGTTACAATCCCTCGGCTCCACAAACCCGACTTGCGAGGGAGTGAGGAGCCGAAAAAAAACCAAAACGACCTGATTTTTGTTTTAGGTTAATCCTAATGACTACGACGGAAGGTGTGGCTCGACCCATGACCCTGAGATGAGGAGTCCCATGCTCTCTATACTAAGCTAGCTGAGATTGTACCAGAACGATAGAAGAGAAGAGAAAGTTAAAGAGGTATGAAACCCACAAAAGTTATGGTCCGCCGGGTTTCCTCGTCATTCGCTGGTGGATCTCCCGGAGGGCAGTGTTGAGGAACAAGGACGTGGCCGAAGACAATGCCATATTGTCCCCTTCCGCGTCCCGATCAACCTCAACCCTCCCGCTCGCATAATATCATCTTCCGCTCCACCGAATTGTATCTCCGGCAATACCACACTGCCTTCGACTCCACCCGGTGGATCGCAAGGTGATATCGCGCCGGTTGAGACTCACTAGACTGTCCGAGGGGTTGAAAATACCGGGGAGGAGGACCACCCTGCCTCGGTTTGGGACTGGTCTGGCAGCCCTGTTGGTATTCAACATGGAAACTTGGCCCAAAACTGGAATACAAGAAGGTGTGCCATCCGCTAGGGAAGCTGCCTAAGCGGACCAAGGGCACCCTATTATTAACCGGTGAAGCCGGCGAGATGCCTTCTTAGGGCTACTCAGGGACGTGCTTGCTTCGACGTGATGCTACGGCCGCAGGTCTTTGGCATGATACGTGCCCAGAAGCTTACCACGCAAGTCCTCCAATTCATATAGACTATTGCCAACTCGTTTCCTTATACGTGATTTCACGAATTTATCTGCCAATTTGGCATTGAAATGGTCTGCCCGTTTGCTGACCAGAAAGGTTCTCCGAAATACTTCTTGCCCCGGGTGAAATTCAACCACTCGACAACGCAAGTTGTAGCGTTTTTCGTGTCTTGCATGCGCTGCAGCGAGGCTAAGTTCGATCCGCTCTCGGAGCAATTGTAGGCGATCTGAGACTGGCAAATGCGATATGTCCCCGTCTCGAAAGACGTTCAACTTCTTCAGGACCGGATAAGCCGATCCATGAAGAATCATATGCCGCCCGAACAGGGCTTGATAAGGGGACATACCGATTGCCTCATGAAGAGTACCCCGGAGAGCACATTCAATAGAGGTAAGATGTTTATCCCACTCTCTTTGGTCTTCATTTAGATATGCCCTAATAGCGGCGAGAACGGATCTATTTACCCTCTCTGAGGCATTTGGATGCGGAGAATATATGCCCGTGCGAGCATGTTTCACGCCATAATCATCCAGCAATTTAGCAAACTCCCGGGAGGTGAACTGCCGACCATTGTCCGAGAAAACTGTTTCTGGCACACCAAAAGTGTGGAATACAGTTTTCTCTAGAAAATGTACGGCAGCCGCCGAGGTTTCCGCCCTTACTGGATGAAGAAACACGAATTTGCTGAATCCATCCAAGACAACGAATACCGCGGTGTGTCCTTTCTTGGTCCGGGGATACGGACCCAGGAAATCTACGTATAAGAATTGAAACGGATTGGCAACCTCCATGGGCTGCCCCATTGGTGGTCGCAATATCGAATTGGGAGACTTGGTGGCTTTGCAAGTGTCACACTGTGACACGAAGGTTCTAACCTGCCGAGCCATTCCCGGCCAAAAATACTTGACCCTTAATCTGGCCAGTGTCTTTGCCACACCGCCATGTGCGGATTGAGGAGGCGAGTGGGCCGATTCGACAAGAGGAAGCGTCAAGTCCGCGGGAATCCACAATTTCCACGTTAAATCGTCCGCAACCGGGTCTCCCGTACGTGGGGACGTACGGTGAAAAACGTACCCGTCCGAAACACGCAAGTCTGGTAACTGTGGGGTGGCACCCAAGATTTGTTCAGCCAGTTCAGTGTATTCAGGAGACCTAAAGGCCGAGGAGTCCATGTCCACCTCGCGACAAAAATGGAGGTCGTCCACGCACTCCCTGCGCGACAAGGCGTCAGGTACTACGTTTTGACTTCCCTTTCTGTGTTCGATCGTGAACACGAACCCCTGGAGCTTTAGACTCCATCTCGCTAATCGACCGCTTAGCTCTTTCTGATCCATGAGCCACTTCAGACTAGCATGGTCAGTTATTACCGTGAATGCCTGTCCCTCCACATAGGCTCTAAACTTCTTAACACTCAGTACAGCGGCGTAACATTCAAGTTCCGTTATGGTGTAGTTCCGCCGTGCTGCGTTCAGTTTCTTAGACATATATGATATCGGATGTTCTCCTCCATCCATGTCTCGCTGAAACAGCACGCTTCCCACACCACTTCGGCTAGCATCGCACTGAATGTAAAAAGGCTTAGAGAAATCCGGAGTGACTAGCAACGGAGCCTCGGTCATAAGCCGTTTTAGATTCTCGAAAGCCTGCTGGGCCTCGTCCGTCCATCTGAACGATTTGTTCTTTAAACAATCCGTGACTGGAGAAGCCACGCTTGCATAATTGTGGATGAACCTCTGATACCACCCCGTCATTCCCAAAAATCTCCTAATCTGCTTATGAGATTTTGGAGTTGGAAATTCCGTAATGGCCGTCACCTTTGCAGGATCCGTTTTCAAAGTTCCATCCCCAATTATGAAGCCAAGATACTTAACTTCAGTCACGCAAAATTTACATTTGCTTAGGTTGATAGTCAACCCAGCACGACGTAGGTAACCAGCAACCTCATCGAGAATACGTACATGTTCGTCAAAGGTAGATGAAACAACGAGCAGATCGTCCAAATAAACGAATACGTTTGCACGCAAGTGTCCAGGTATAGCCTTGTCCATTAAACGGCACATTCGCTGTGGCGCGTTGCACAGACCAAAAGGCATCACTGTAAATTGGTATAATGGACGACCTGGGACAGTGAAAGCTGTCCTCTCTCGGGACTTTTTTTCTAATGGAATTTGCCAGAAGGCGTCCTTCAGATCCAGACTGGTGATATATTTGGTATCTTGCAGACGACCAAGTAGACCATCAATATGTGGAAGAGGGTAGGCGTCCTTGACAGTGACGGTATTCACTTTACGCGAGTCAAGGCACAGGCGTACCTTCCCTGGTTTGCGCACCAACACCACTGGAGAATTCCAGGGGCTATTGGATGGCTCAATTACCCCCAGAGCCAACATCCTGTCTAACTCACCATACATTAGCTTCTGTATGGCAGGTGAGACTGGATAATGCCTCTGTTTAATGGGAACTGAGTCACCCGTATCGATGATGTGCTCTTCGAGGTTGGTTTTCCCCAGTCCGAAGACATCAAATGAGGGGAACCTGGCCTTTATTAACTCCAACTGTTGGCACTGCATTGACGTTAAGTCGTGCATCTTAGAAGTTGCTGTTGGAGCTTTTACTTCACTAACTATTTGGGGAGCGATTTCGAACAATTTCCAGAAATCGATCCCGAGATACAGTCTTTGGCTAAGACTGGGTACCACATAGATGGTCATATCATGAGTCCGATCTCCAAAAGAGACCGGCACTCGGACATAACCGATAACTCTTTGTGGGGCCCCGTCCGCCGTTTGCAAACAAGTTCGCAAAGAATAAAACTTAATCTCGGGATGATCCTACAGAAAAGATTCGACCTCCCTACCCAGACAGGTGATACTCGCACCACTGTCTAGTAAACCATTCACCTCTTCACTAGCTAAATAGACCTTAGCGAAGGGACGATGATCGGACAAATCCGATAGAATGGCAGAAATAACTTTCTGCGAATAAAGTCGTTTCTCTCTAGCTCGACTCCTAACATCCGGAATGGACGCGGCGAAGTGTACCTTAGGCGGTTCCGCAAAGATGCGGTTTCGAGCAATTTGGTACCTCTGCCAACGCAACAGAAAAGACTGTCGAACCTCTGGTGAGGGGAAGGTTGGAAGAGGGTTTGGGTCTGTCAAGTCCGAGGTGAGCGAGGATTGCTCGCTATAGTCCTTGTCAGGGCTGAAGACGGGTGAGTTTAGGACAGGCGCGGGCTCCCGCCGAGCTTCGCACCCTGTACCTTGTTTCCCGAACATACGGGACAACGGGTTGTTACGGTACCAGGCTTGCCGCACCTATAACAAAACAGGCCTCGTGTTTCAGACGGGCAGTCCATGAACAGGTGGCCCTGTTGTTGACAATTCCAACAAGTGACAATTCGACGCCTGACTGGAGAATGGGGCCGTTTGACCTCATCCACCGCAGAGTCAAAATCGTCCCCTATTGGTTGCCTGTCAGGACTCCGGCTGGCGGAATCAATCTCATGGACCCTGGGGAATTGTCGTCGTTCTTGGCGCTTCTGCTCCTGCCACCTCTCCGCCCTTAAGCATACCTCTCGCAGATGACGTAGTGTGGCAAATGATTGGCCAATGACCAGCGAACCTAGTGACACGTTAAGATTTTGTATGACGATGTCCACCAGCTCAACTTCTGGCATTGGACTCGCCATACGGTTAAAGAAGGACACCATCCTTGATACATACATATCGTATGAGTCCCTGTCCTGTTTGCATTCAAGCATTAGCTTGATTAGTTGGAAGTCGGATTCCCGACGCCTAAACTGCCTGGTCAGGTGGCCTCTCACGTCGCTCCAATCGGGGTCACGAACCTGACGACGAAATTGGGACCAGTACCAATCCTCGGCTCTGCCCTTTAACAACGCAGATATATTCCGACAGACCTCGGACTGGCTGACCCATTCGTCACGGGCCCTTGTTTCCACTCGGAACAAAAACTCCTCCGCCGACAACTCATTATCGTCACCGGAGAACTTTAAGTTCCAAGTGGAAACTGGTGACCGCCTCTTGTTATCGAAATGAGACGCCTCCATTCGCGGGACAGGTGACGTTTGATCCTCCATAGACTCGTCCGGAATAGTTGGTGGGATCGCAGGAGTAGTCGTAGGTCTAGGTTCCGAACGTAAATTTGTTAACTCCTGCTGGAGTATCGCAAAATTTTCGGTCAACGTGCGGATCGCCTCACTTTGGACCGCATATGAATCGGGGATCCCTGCAGCTTGAGCCCCTCCTTCCTCGTCGCTTCCGGTGTTATCCGGAGCAGTACTTTTCCCACCCCGTAATGTTGGCATGGTAGTGGTCCGAAATCCGTTTCTTCAATCAATTGCCGATAGCAACCGTAACCAATGCGATCACAATCTTTGTACCTATTTATTACAAATTTTATTAGGCAGAAGTTTTCAAAAAAAAATTCCAGCAAAATTTTTGGTAATCCTATTGGTGATTTTAATCTAGTAACGTTATTGTAGTGAATATATATTTATTGAATAGCTTCTAAAATAATATAACTACTACTCTAAACACAAGCAAAAAAACTATTATTTTATCAGTGATACACAAAATTATAGATATGGCAGCAGCGGAACGATCTCTCCCGCCCCGAAGAATATTGTGGCCGAAGTCAACGGTGGCTGTCAGTGGTGGTTCAGCTAAGTAAAATCCCAATTGAATGTTCGCCCTACAACTACGCCCTGGCTCATGGACTTACCGTCCGTGAGAATAGACGCTATCGAACTTCTACTATAAATTACAAGAATAAAATATCTACAGCCAGCACCGAATACCACCTATGACCCCGGATGCACCTCAAGCTACCCACACTTCATACCCAGGACCAAGGTTCATTGAGGGGAGGAGGCTACCAGAAGCAACCTATTCCTCTTCAACTAACCCGCCATATTTTCTGCACTCCACGCCCCCTCCTGGGGACACCCACGAACTAATATGGAAACCTCTTCCCAAAATAAGGACGAATTTGGACATCTATTCGCTGTCCATCCACGACTGAGCCGCAACTCTGCATGCCTTCAGGAAGGATGGATCAGCAGAACGGAAAGGGAACAGAAAAAAAGGTTAAATAGGGTTCGAATGAGTTCCAGAGAGGTTTCACTGGGCGCAGGACCAGGCGCTGGCGCCTGTTAGTCAGACGGAGCCAGCGAAGCATCCCCAAAAACCCACCCGACCAAATAAAAATGAAAAATAAAATTGAGAGATAACCCTGGCCTCAGCCTCCCGCATAGCCAATCGATATTACGCTTGTTAGCAAGAAAGGAAGATGAGGACAGGGCTAGAAGGCAGACTATCAAAAGGGAAGAAGCTACCGCATTAAGGATTAGACGAAAGGTAAAAACAAAACAAAATTAACTCATAATTTACAGAGAAATTTACCGAAGAAAAGGGATGGGACTAAAGCTTTGCGGTACTGCCTTAGCCCCGACGAGCCTACAATGTAGTGGTGATGCACTTCGAAATCATATAAAATCAAAAATCTAGCCGTGAAGGTATTCGTTGTAAGCCGAACCTACCGAAAACAATTTCGCTAACTTACAAAAACAATAATGTCCGTGCAGGACTGACTAGGGCATAAAAGCCTTCGTTGGGCGCCATTTGTACTGTGAACCCTGGGTTGGTTGCCCGAAGAAGCCAACCTCAGATCCACATACAAAAAAAACCAAAAATTTGAATAAAAATCCTCAAAAAAAAAATATCCCAAAAAAACGTGAATATCAAAGCGGTACCCCGGCCTCAAATATAGGGCTGGCTCGTCGGGGAGGTCGTGGAGTGTAGAGACACCGGAGGTACCACCTTGAACTTTTGCATCACCACTTACCTACTTGCGAGGGCATCCATTCGGGCTGACGTGGAGAACGGAACCTAGGAATGAATGTAAGCCATCTGAAAAAAATTGTCGAGGTGGGGTAATTCGCCTGCTGCTATGCCATCATCTGGCCTTAGCCCGTCATTCTGGAATACTAACTACAGTGATAAAGTGATAACACAACCAATTCAGCCAACACAGAAACTTATATTTCCTTGACAAATTGCTACTACAAACTAGACAACAAATATACAATCAAACAAAATCTACCTGAACAAGTGATACCCATAGAGGATAATTTATGATAGTGTATACATGAACCGTGCTTCTCGATGGCGTTTAATAAAATTCAACGGAACTGTTATACAGAAAACCCAAACCGCCCTGGTACCAGCCCGATTTCGTTCCAAATAATAAGTGAAAACTGTAACCACTCAATCTAATGGAGGCGGTTAATGTAATACTATACAATCCTATGGGACTCACGGGAACAAAAGGAATGCTTATTCAATACTCTAACTTAGCACTCTAACAGCAATAAACCATTAGTATATATAGGTATGAACATTAGAATAATTTTTACTGCCTGTTTTGATTTTATAATTTATAAAAGATACTTAAATCCGATGAAATCTGTAATCCTTACGTCAAAACATTTAATGTATTTAACCTGATAGTCTACAATATACAAGACCTCGTCCAATTACTATACCGGCACATCAGATATAATGTGCAAAACAAAAAAAACATTACAAGAAAAGGGTAGTTCACGGAAACCGGTTCCACCCTAGGTAATTTATATACCACAACCTCCTGCAACTAACGCAACACAATGAATGATAAAAAAATTTGGACGGCTTTAAAGGGTTAAATTAGTGCCAACTACCAGGCCTAACAATTCACAATCTACAAGTTTTTTAAAGACAAAAATACGGAACATTAATGGTAGTAACCTAGAAACTACTACTCGCAACAACAACTGTCAACACCACATAAAAATAGTACAATAAGTTTATTTAAATGAATAAAAAAAATTCCACTTCGCCTGGAACGCTATTCTTCGCAGGCCCTTCCAGTCGTCTCCAGTGTTCCGAATCCCTCGCTGCGTCTTGTAAGTCGGTCGCTCCTAATGAGGCACAGGCGATCTTCAGCGGGCTATGCCCAGAGGTTCAGCCGGAGTGCGGCACAAAGCACATATATACAATAAAAAGTGGGGTACCTGAGATACTGCGGTATAGGGATCCTTAATCCCGAGGTCACGTCTACTCCTTTAAATTGGGACACCCTCTTCTTCCGAAATCTCGGCTCCTCCACTAAATCGTCTCGCTCCTAGCCTGCAGCTTCGCTGTCCTGCAACCGGGCGCCACCTCCAGGGGTTTCTTATTAGTTACCTCTCCTGTTGTTAGCGAGCCTCCAGGGACCTCCTGTTACTCCAATTAATGCAGCATCAGAAAAACAGCACGCCGGTAATAATCCTGCTGCCAGTCTCTGCCTAGCACCACTTCCACAAAAAGGTTAGTTTTCAGCTGCCCAAATTATTAATATCACCGGGGCTCAACTCGCTCCTGTTGGTTCACGTCCGTTCCAAAAAACTCCCCAAAACTGACTTTAAGAAAATTTTCCGTCCTATCTGTTGTTTTTTTTTCGCCTCCCCCGTTTTTCCAAAAATTTTCTCCCCAGTGTGTTTTCCTAAAAATCGGGATTGCAAAGTGGCTATAAGAATAGGCCCGTCGTTACAGTATTTAATCCAGGTATCCCAGTCATTTCGGTTAGAATGTTCTTAGGAGTACCAAAACGAAATATAATATCGGTGACTAGTTTTTCGGCTATGGTATTAGCAGAAATTATTCCTTTTTTCGGAAAAGAATGTGCGGACAACAAATTTTACTACAAATCAAACACAAATTTTAATACAAATCATTTACTCGAAAAGCACTTTATTGAAACTTTAATTTGTTAATTTATTTTATTTTAAACTTAATTCCGATTTCATCGACCGGCTCGAACTAAGGTTTTCCTTCCACTCACTTATAATTATCTTTTTCGGTACCAAGTACCCGATCATCTGTACTAAGACCAAAGGGTGCAATATAATTCTTAGAAATGCCAGTAAGCAAAAAATATTCATTGCGCGTGGGAATGAGGAATGTTGCAAGTGCATAAAAAGTGCATTGACAGATAAGATTTTATGGGAGCAATATTGTAATGGGATATTTAAATTAATTTAACTGGAATTGGGATGCAATGGGATATTTAAATATTAACTGGAATTGGGATGTTTGGGTTATGGATTTGCTGTTGTTCATTATCGTTATGTACGTTATCTATAACACCCCCACCGTTAGCGTGAGGCTCCGACGAACTTTTTAAAATGATAGTTCGGCGATATTTACTGATCAATAGTATGGCAATTGTTATTATTATTAAAATAGTTAAAATGGCATTGATGGAAAAATTTATAACATTGCCCTCTTTGTTCTTAGTACTGATTTCTTCAATTAGTTTTCTATTGTTTTTGATATTATTGATATGAATTTCTTCTAATGTAATCGTACTTGTGGTCTTATTTTCTATTATCTTTAGCATTTATTATTTTTTAATGAAACTTATAGTAGGCCCAAGCGGGGATTTTGGGATTTACTCGAGCGCGGCAGATTGGCTTATGGAGGGATATTTTGCACCCGGTTGAGTAACTCTACATATCTAAGAATTCTATATAGCGCCGCGCGAATAGTAAAAAAATTGATAGTCGGATTACTCAAGCGCGTCAGATTAAGGTATGGTGGGTTAATTACTTGCTGAAAAGTGTACATTTGAATAATCTGACGATTTGAACGTGACTTAAGGGAGTGGGAGGGTGACAAACTTGCAAAAAAAATCGTGACCTCGGCATTCTCGAGCGCGGTCGAATTTTATTTTTATTTTGAAAGAAATAGTTCAACGATAACGGAAAAAATATAATCTTCCGATTTCCACAAGCCGAAGTAGCATAAATTGTCAATAAAGTATAGTACGTGCAACTTCAGTGAAACATGTGTTCCCCACTCCGCGCCTCTCTATCTCTTTCACTCTATCTCTATCTCTCACTCTCTCGCACCGTCCCACTAGTGATGAGCAAAAATGGTCCTGTTCTTGCAGTCTTATCTTGGTCTTGCAAATTTTGCAAGACCAAGAACAAGAACAAGACTTAGTTATGCTCGCAAGAACAAGAACAAGACTAACTATGCAAGAACAAGACCAAGAGCGGGAGATCAGTAATGCGGGACTAGACATGCGGGATCCGCGGGATTCTCGGGATTTGAGCTGTAGAATGACCTGTTAAAAGAACCGGGTTTTAGAGAAATACTAACAATATTGCAAAGTATTAACAATTTATGTGCGAGTATCTGAAAGTGATCATTGTCAAGTTATACTACGAATACGACAGGGATTCTCCTCGTGCATATGAGCGTACGGGGATTACCTTTGCGGCTAATTGTATTGTTGGTCAAACAAACTACTGAGTCGGTCAAAAAAACTACTGAGTCAGTCAAACAAAGTATGCAGGCCAATTCTTAACTACGCTGGAACTGATTAGGCTGGAATTTTCTTACATCGGTAGCATAAACTCGGTTGGGGCCGTATTTGGTTTCTCGAGTCAATATCGATCTCTGTCGATAAATAAAAATTATCATTTGGCAACAAGATCTCGACGACCTTATCATGTCTATACGTGTGGATCAAGTCGCTTGACGTTTATTAAGGTCAGAATTCATCGACCTGGATATATTCTCGGTTATTTCTTATCCCGTATAATTCTACGGATATTTTTTGCTTTTCACGGACAGCAAATATGCCAATTTAAAATTTTTACAGAATTACAAATTCATTCATATTGATTCAATATTTGATACTTTATTTCATTTTTTTAATTTTCAGTCTTTGTTCAATTTTGAAATTTCGAAACTTCAGAGGTTAGAAATCAGCGGATAAACTTATTACCAGGTCGAACTGGTATTTACTTTATCCAAGCTCCGAAAATCGCGGTCGGTTAATACGAAATATCCATGATATTTATATGCCGGTGAATACGAGCCTAAAATGACCAATTTAGCCATACAAAAAACCTTTGACAGTTTAGTTTCTATTTTAATTAAATATAAATGGTTTGCTGAACTTGGAGTATTATCGCACAATTTGATGGTTTTGTATGGACGCACTTATCTGTCGATTTGGTCGTAATGCCAAATATAAAACTTAGAGAAAATCCACAACCTTTTTCTGTCGAGCTGATTCACCAAATAAGCCAATTTAAAACGGAAATAAATATGCCTTGTAACGGAGAGTAACTTCGAAATTACAATTTATGATACTATGTAAGAAAATTCCATCGGAATCATTTCCAGCATAGTTCAGAATTGGTCTGAATACTTTGTTTGACTGGCTAAAGTAGTTTGTTTAACATACAATACACTCTTATTTCATATAATACTTCATAAATTCATGAACTTACTACTTAGAACAAAATCTATGATTTTTTTGCCGTCCCGCAAATCCCGCGGATTCGCGGGATTGGGTTCCTTAGTTAGGATGTTCAAGAATTATGATATAAATATATCTATGTGTGTATTGTATATTTACTTTTTTTTAGTATGATAATTGTCACCTTCAGAGCAAAAGCGGGCTATATTTGATGTTGCAGCAAAAGAGAAATAAAAATATTTCAGAGCAAAAATAGTTCAACTATTATTCAGAGCAAGAACGGAACGGAAAAAATCTTAGAGCAAAAGCGGGTTAACTTTCTAAACCGTTTTTGCCCTCTAACGAAAACTTAAACCTCTTTTGCCCCCAGTTTTTATTTATACCTCAGTTGCTTACATTTACTTGGAAATCTATATTTAGACAACATTTTCTTCACTTTACTAGACAAAACAATGCAACTGAATTCATGAATTCTTTGTATGTATGAAGTGTTTGTATGTACTTAAGTTTCATGTTTTTGCCATTTTCTCATTTTCGACTTATTATTTGGGGATTTTTGCATTTCTAACATGGGTATTTTTCGATTTTTCTGCAATTTGTTAGTGAAAGGCTAAAAAGGGGCAGAGAACTTCCTTTTAAGGTGCTTAATAAGACGTTTTAAAGGCTAACGATTTCTCACCTCGGGAAACCCCTTTTCTAGGGAATTTTAGCCTCCAAAATCGGTATATTTTTCGATTTTTTTCAGTATTTTTTTTATCACAATAAAATTTTTTTATTCAATTTCAATCTTAAATCTTAAGAGCAAACGAAGATTTTCTCTTTTTTGCGCCTTTTGATAGAAAAATTGTATCTGCTTGAGTTATTGAATAAATAAAGATATAAGATGCACATGTGTTGGTACATATAGATCTGGTTCTTGTTTAGTTTTCATAGGTTCGAAAAATCCATTTCTAGCTCCCAACCCCATTCGCTTGGATTTTGTTTCATTCCCAATTCGACATTGTACCTGTTGGTATGCCCTCAATGAGTGAAACATTGCTTTTTCGTTCCGAAGGGACTGTTTAAATGCATTATATCTTTGTTCATTCAATGACTGCTGTTATATTATAGGTATACACATAATTAAATAAAATAAATTATTCTTTTATACTTAAGCTCTTTATTTCAATAATAAGTCTGTTCACTCTGGATGACTAACTACAACTGACTATATTCTTATAAGACTGTTCCCTAACTGTACTAACTGGCTTATATACTATATAGCATGTAATGTATTCTCAATATATTGTCAGTGTATTCTAGTTGGTACTGCATGCATATAACATCTTTCTTTTTTTTTTTAACTTCCCAGTAGGAAGTTATTGTAATCGGTCCGAAAATCGGATTCGAAATTTTCAATGTATTTACACGTTTCAAGGTCCCAATAGCATTTTAAGCAAAAATTTGAGAAGAAATATGTGTGTGTGTGTGTGTGTGTGTGTGTGTGTGTGTGTGTGTGTGTGTGTGCGTACGTATGTGGTCATTTTTTCCTGCACGATTTCGCGCAAACCAAAAAAGATATCGACTTCGTTGAGGTGCCGTTTGAAGCGTGTACAAGGAAATATGATCTGAAAAGATTTTCATAAAAATTGGTCGAGCCGTTTTTTTGTTTGAACGACTTACGTGATTTTTGTACCAGCACGATTTCGCGCGAACCAAAAAAGATATCGACTTCGTTAAGGTGCCGTTCGAAGCGTATTAAAGGACATATGAATTGAAAATATTTTCATAAAAATCGGTCGAGCCGTTTTTTTGTTTGAACGACTTAAGTGATTTTTGTACCTGCACGATTTCGCGAGAACCAAAAAAGATTTCGACTTCGTTAAGATGCCGTTCAAAGCGTGTTAAAGGAAGTATGATCTGAAAAGATTTTCATAAAAATCGTTCGAGTCGTTTTTTTGTTTGAACGAATACTGGGAAGTTAATCTTGTGGACCGAAAGGGTCAAAAGCCACATCCCAACTAGTTTTTTAATATAAATTCATCATTACAATTAACAAATCTCAGTTCATAAGTTTTCGAATGTAAGTACATAATAATATTTATTTATTTATTTATTTATTTTTTTTTTTAATGTAAATTCATAAATACGATTAACAAATATAAGTTCATAATTTTCCATTTTTATCTATGAGCCGGTTTAGACGATGCGCTCCAGCGCATGTGCCTCACGAGCTTTGTGGATAAAGGGAGAAGTGGGGTGGTACCTCTCTTCATTCGCACTCCTCCCTTCATCACCAAACGTTCGTGAGGCGCATGCGCTGGAGCGCACCGTCTAAAACAGCTCTCTGTGAGCATTAAATATTATTTAATGAAATTCCATTGGGTTAAATCTTTTTGGTTCTACAATTTTCCTACCATAACGAGTTTGATAATTAGTAGGTGTCTCTGTTGTCTCAGAAGGAGTGTTCTCTCTGTTGTTGTTCATGTCATCGACTGGTCTACGTTTTATGTCTATACTTTCTTTCTTTTTATTATTTCTTTTATTATTATTCTTCATATTATTTGAAGGACATTTGACTATATGTTGCCTATTACGTCTATAGGTAGTTCCATCATTATTTGTTATAATATATGACCTTGGCTGCGAGCACGTCTTGGCTATTACTCCAGGAGTCCAGATGGATGTTGGGGTTTTCTTGAATAAGACATTATCACCTTCCTCTAAGGGTCTAAGCGGTTTAGCGTGTCGATTATAATTTTTTTGAATATCATTCATTTTTAATTTCATTAAGTTTTCATGCCTTTTGTAGTCGGTAATCGCTGGTTGAAATAATTTTTCAAGTGCGGGAAGTTTTGTCCTTAATCTCCGGGACATCAGTAATTGCGACGGTGAATCTACATTTCCGTTTGGTGTAGTTCTATACTGTAGAAGAGCGATATAGGGATCAGTTTTACTCTCATAAGACTTGTTAAGTAATTTCTTTATGATACCGACAGACCGTTCTGCTAACCCGTTTGCATGAGGTAAGTAAGGACTAGTAGTAGTATGTTCAATTTGCCACTCTTTTGCGAAATTTTTAAAGGATTCAGAATTGAAAGGCGGTCCGTTGTCTGATGTTATCATACGAGGAATACCATGCCTTGCGAAAATAGATTTGAGTTTGGTAATGACAGTGTCGCTATTGTTATATAATTCGGCTATTTCTATGTATTTTGAAAAGTAATCAACGACTAGTAGATAAACTTTCTTATTAAACTCAAACAAGTCAATTCCGAGTTTGTACCATGGTAGACTTTTAATTTCATGTGGGTGTAAGGGTTCCTTGACATTACTGACCCTGTAACGCAGACAGACTTCGCAATTGTTGACGACATTAGCAATATCGTTATTCATGTTTGGCCAATAGACTAAATTTCTAGCTTGGTTTTTACAACGTTCTATTCCCATGTGACCCTCATGTATTTGTGACAGGATATTTTTCCTTAAGATTTTTGGAATAACAAGACTTTGTCCTTTAAAGATAAGATCATCAATGACATGGATATCATTTTTGATATTGAATTATGGTCTAGCTATAAGATTTACTGCGTGTAGATGTTCTGGCCACCCTTCTCTCACATACCTTTTCAACTGACAAAGGACAGCATCATTGATAGTAGCTTCGCGGATTTCGTTTAATTTCGTGTCTGAAATGCTTAGAGCTGTCTTTACTGTATTGCAATGCAAAGCAATATCCTCATCAATTTCTGGAAGACAATTATCTATTAAAGCTGCACGTGACAGGGTGTCGGCGACGAACATCTCTTTACCAGGTTTATAAGTGACTATAAGATCATAAGCTTGAAGACGAAGCATGATTCTTTGAAGTCTAGCTGGTATATCATGTAAAGACTTGTTAAAAAGTGCAATTAACGGCTTATGATCAGTTTCTACCAATATCTGTTGACCATAAATATACTGGTGAAAACGTGTACAGGCAAAGAGTACAGCTAACAGTTCCTTCTCTATCTGAGCATAATTTTGTTGACAACTGGTTAAAGTGGCTGACGCGTATGCAATAGGATTTGTTCCATGTGAAATGGCGACTTTAGACGCATCAGTAGATAATTTAATAGGCTTAACAGGATCAAAATACATTAGTACAGGTCCACTAGTTATAATTTTTTTTAGATTTGTGAATTCAATTTCGTGGTACTGTTCCCAATGCCATTCTGTATTTTTATGAAGTAATTTTCTTAAATTTTCAGTTTTAGCAGATAAATTTTTTATATAAGAACCTAAATAATTGATCATTCCTAAGAATCGTTGGAGATCAGAGACCGAGGTAGGACGAGGCATTTTGCATATGGCCTCAACTTTGGATGGATCAGGTCTAACTCCTGTTTGACTGAATAAATGCCCTAAAAAAGCTATTTCTGAAAGACAATATTTTTTTTTTCTAAATTGAACTTAACACCCATAGATCTTGCCCTATCTAAAACCAATTTAACTCTCTCATCATGTTCCTCTTTAGTAGAACCGTAAATCAATAGGTCATCTATATAAATGATTAAACCGGGTATATCACTAAATATTTTAACCATTTCAGAATGAAATAATTCCGGTGCTGAACTAATGCCGAAAGGCAGTCGTAAAAATTTATATCGCCCATATGGTGTTATAAATGTACATAATTTGGATGATTCTTCATCTAAGGGTATCATCCAAAATCCATTGTTGGCATCAAAAGAAGTAAAAAATTTTGCACCTGACAGCTGTGCTTTGACTTCTTATATTGTAGGTATAGGGAAATGAGAACGCTGAATAGCTTTATTTAAGTTTCGGGGGTCCAGACAAAGACGTAGCCTGCCATTTCGTTTCTTTACTAATATAATGGAACTCACCCAATCCGTAGGCTCTTCGACTCTTTCAATTGCTTTCAATTTTTCCAATCTTTCCAATTCATTTTTTAATTCACCTTTTAATTGATATGGTATTTTTCTTAACCTATCGATGACAGGAACCACTTCAGATCTAATGCTTAATTTGCACTTTCTTTTGAGACATCCGAGACCCTGAAATATATCTCTATAATTTTTGAAAATTATATTATTTAAGTTATTCTTACCCTGCTCACTACTATTGTTATTTAAATGAGTCTTACCCTGATCGGTCCTGACCGTAATTTCTTCTACCCACCCTTCTTATCAAATTCATTTCTTCACTAGTCTTCAATCCTAATATACATTTACAACATTTACATGGAATTTTATGTAATAGTTTCTATAATTATGTTGACATAAGATGGTACTCTCCCCTATGATTGGCAAAATTTCTCCGCTAAATGTCATTTTTGTTGTACTCGGTTTGATGAGATTGACATACATTTTGGATTGTTTGTACAGCACCAATGACATTAAATTAGTTTCTGCGCCCGTATCAATTTGGCATATAATAATAAATCCTTGAATATTTATTTTTATGTTCCACTGAGAATCCACTTTATTTTTGATTTTGTTGCACTGAAGTATTCCAATAAAAAGAGATGAGTCACTTGCTTCTGCTTCAATTCCTTTGACTACTGCTGCTGATTTACACATTTTGGCAAAATGGTTGCGTTTTCTGCATTTTGTACACGTCACTCCATCAGCTGGACATCGATATCTGTGCACTTGACCACATCTCGAAGACAATTTCTGTGGTTTTGCCTTTGGTTGTAGTTGTAATTGATCTTCACCACGGCGACCAAAAGAGTAATTATTATTATGTGTAAATTGTTTCCCGTTAAATTTTGACGATGAACGTTGTTGGCTATATTTTTGTTTGTATTGTAAATTTGTACGAATTGTGCCGACAAAAGTATTAGTTTGATTGTGATTATGTTGGTATAACTGTTGGCCTGTTCTTTTGATAATTCCATAGCTCTGGAAATTTCTATTGCCTTTTCTAATTTCAGATTTGTTTCACTTAATAATTTTTCTTTTATGTGATCAAAATTGTTATGAAGGCCACATATAAAAATATCTCTTACCAGTTCTTCTCGTATGTTCCCAAAATCGCATGAAAAACTAAGATTTTTTAAAGCCGTTACATATTCTTCTATAGTTTCTTCTTGTTTCCGAGTTCTACTGAAGAATTTGTGTCTTTCCATAGGTATGTTGACTTTGGGCTGGAAAAAATTCGTGAACTTCTTTACCAGATCATCAAATTTGACTTTACCCACGTCTTCATTAAGAGAAATGAAAATTTCTAAAGCTTCAGGGCCCATGTGATGAAGTAGTAGTGCTACCTTTCTTTTATCATCTTTTTCCTCTAGCTCAGAGGCCCGTATGTATATTTTGAATTGTGTTAGCCAGGACTGCCACGTTTTAGCCCAATTGGAACATTTTAGATTTATTGGCTGCATTGAAAAATAATGTTGCGTAGGTTGCGCTGTTTGTAGTGAGACTGAAGGCTTTGTTTTATCCTCCGACGACGATCCCGTTGCCATATCTATTTGTAGATTTTGAGCACGTTTTGCGTTTTTTTTTATATCTGGTTTAATTCACGACGATAACTTTTAAACTTTACTTCTGACACCATGTTATATTATAGGTATACACATAATTAAATAAAATAAATTATTCTTTTATACTTAAGCTCTTTATTTCAATAATAAGTCTGTTCACTCTGGATGACTAACTACAACTGACTATATTCTTATAAGACTGTTCCCTAACTGTACACTGAGAAAAAGGAGATGTGCATTCAAATCATTCTCGCTTAACCCAACTCCGCTACGGAATTGGATATGGCGAAATCAGCATAGGGGTTAACTCAACTTCCTGGCGTGGTTGACAACGCAATGGTGTCCATTCCGTGAGGAATTGGGAGAAACCCGCCAGAATTCGTTAAATAACATACCCCCGTTGATTTTATGTTATACGCAGTTGCATGAAGTACAATAGATGATTAAGAAACGTCGCTGAGCATTTGATTTGAATATTTTTATATTTCGATTAATTTTGAAAAAATTTCATTCAAAATTAAAATACTTTTGAAGGGATGTTAAAAATGTTTGAGTCGATAAAATCTGCGGTCCATCAAATGATATCGCTCGATAGGTTCTATTTCGAGCGGGATTCGATAAATCGAAATTTTCTATTACTATAATCACTAAAAGTATTTTATTAATAGATTTATGTGAATGATAATTTTTTTATGCAAATAAATAACAGAAGACAATAAATTACTATTTCATTTTTATATTTTATAATAAACTTGCTTTGAAAAAACTATTTACAGAAATATTATATACAAAAGTTTTTTTTAAAAATAAGGTGCTTTGACCTTCAAGCTTTCCTGGTGATGATTTTCTTGAAAGGATATCAACTTTGATGATAGATTTTCATCTGAACCTTCACCATTTCTGCTTTCATTTACCTTTAAAATAAATCAAATATTCAAAAAAAAAATATTCATATAAAATCAAAAAATGTGTATATTGTGCAAAGTAACTTACGATTTGGATATATGGTTAACTTTTCGAAGCTGACCTTGTCCACATCTTATAACCGATTACGGGAACAAGAGTTGCTATTGTGAGTCCAGTTAGCAGCTTTATAGGATCTATAGTAATTTTTTGATCTAAAACAAAATATTTGTATATAACAAATTAATGTTTAAAATATAATTGTAAATAGTATTTTAAAAGTCTATGGCATTAAAAAAATATATCTACCTTTAAACGAATTGACAAGCCCTTCAAATTCCATTTAATTAAATATCCCAAGTTTGCCCACCAGCCATCATCAAAATTTCTCTAACCAAATAAAAAAAGTTTCCACATGTTGCAAATTCTACACACAAGCAGACACATCAGTCGTCCTACATCACAATAATAATCCACTGTTTCACTGTTTAATTTTTCACTTCACTGATTGGAAATTCCACTCGAACCTGTCTTCGGGATCTTTGCACGGAATCAACTAACATTTTGAAGAAAAAAAGTTGCAAGTCGCCTTGTTGCACAGCCACTGTTGGTTATATTAGGGGTAGTTACAAATAGCAAACAACCGAAAAAACGTCTACAGGTAATCACGCGGCGACAGGAACATTCCCGAAAATAAAAAAACGGGTCCAGTTTTTATGACCAGTTGTTTCTTTTAGCTAGATGTTAGTATGCATAAATTATTGTGTCAGCTACAGACTAAAATTTAAACAAATAATACATTTTATTAATTGAAAAAATTATTGCCCTTTCCTCAAACCAACAGCAATAAATTCAACTGCGTAAAGTTTTCAATACGAACTCCGCCGCGGAATTGACTCAAAAAAACGCATTTTTTTGCTTTAGCATACTTAAGATATAAAGCATTAAGGTATAAAGCATTATTCATTTGGTGAAACTGAACTTACTCCAATTCCTTGGCGGACTTGGTACAATTTTTGTTTTTTTCTCAGTGTACTAACTGGCTTATATACTATACTAGCTGGGACCCGGTGCGCCTATGCTGCACCCATAAACCAATAGTAGTAATCAGGTGATATGAATTTTAATATACAGTAGGAGAGTTTGAAAAATGCAATTTTTTGGTATTTTTGATTTCAAATAACAAAATGTGAAACTATTAGGGATCTGACATTTTGATCAAGACAATAAAAACCATCCATTGACATGGCATTTTTCGAGATATGAATTTTCATACACAGATGAAGTGTCTCCATGAACCACTTATTTTCTGTATTTTGGATAGCTGGGACCCGGTGCGCCTTGCTGCACCCAACGTTTAAACATTTAAAATCAATCCAAACCTTCAAAATTCAACTCTTCTTAACCAGTAACGAAAAACCAACTATTCCTATAAAAGTTCGAGACATTGGATTCAAAATGCATTTATTTGCAGTGTGACCAAAATTACCTATTATTGTAAAGCTCTGGGGCAGACAATATTTTTTGTCGGCGTGGCCCGTAATAAAGTTATGGTTCTTTCTGGTAAAATAAACACACACGAATATCCTTAAAAATATAACTACCCACCAAAAATAAATATTAGTGAAAGACTATTTTAAAATAAGGCTTTTTCCAGCAACTATTAGACACATAGTATAATTTCAAGAAAATATGTCATATTCACAGTGTTATCCATGCTATAATCTTTTTTCGTATGGACTTTTAGTTAAATTAAACACTCAATAATCGACAAATATTATTACATCCTGAAAAAAAAAAAATTAAAGGATTATATCTACTAATTTCATATTTAGAAATGGACTTTTGACGGTGATGGACATTATACGCTACAAATTACATGTCTTGCAATTGCTTGGCCCCTGGGTTCTCATCTGCAATGTCACTGACTCAGGTTTTATTTGTTTACCCAGATGCCAGCCTCTTCCCGTATTGCAGAATCCTAGACTTATACCTAAAAATTCAGAGGTGATGGGTTTCTTTCCTTCTTATCCATTATACATAAATCATCCCATGTTTCCGTTTCTCCTTACCACCTTTCCAAAAAAACCTTGTTGATCAATTCTGAACCTATTGCTTAGAGAGCTTCAGGATACACTACATTCAATGTTTTTTCCATTTGTAGCTAGAATGTCAAAATTTTCCGATTTTCCAACTCTTGAACAACCTACATACAGCTAACCGGGAAATGACACTTATTTGGCAAAATTCTTCCGCCATATTGGCCCCACAATTTTGAATAAGTTTTGATCATAAATTCGTTATTTACTACCTTAAAAATTCCCATATACTACTAATTGCTCCTTTAATCCCTCATGGGACATAGGGCGGAAACAGTTGCCCTCCAGCGGACTCTGTTTTGCGCGACAGCTCTCAGCTCTGACCAGGATCTCCCGGTTGTTGCGGCCTCTGCTAATAGAGTTCTCCTCCACGTTGTTCTAGGTCTTCCGACTCGACGGGTTCCTTGCGGATTCCAATCGAGGGCCTGTTTGGCTAGATTCTCGTTTTCGCGTCGCAAGGTGTGGCCAATCCAATTCCATTTCCTTCGCCTGATTTGGTCGTCTATCCTTTCTTGGCCGGCACGGCGCCATAGTTCTTCATTTGAAATTCTATCTTGCCAGCGGATTTTTAGGATACGACGTAGGCATCTGTTGATGAAAACTTGTAGGCGCCCTGTGATGAATTGGGTGACTTTCCATGTTTCGCAACCGTACAAAAGAACTGCCTTAACGTTGGAGTTGAACAGCCGCAATTTGGTGTTAATTGAGATCTCCGTCGATCTCCATATGTGAAACAGGCATGCATATGCGCTTCTTGCTTTATTTATTCTGGAACTGACGTCTTCTTCTGTACCGCCGTTTTCGGTAATAATACTACCCAGGTAACAGAATTTGTCTACCAGTTCCACGTCACGGTTATTTAGCGCTGTTCGTTCAAGGGTGTTTGCATTTATCCGCATTTCTTTGGTTTTAGTCGGATTTAACCTTAAGCCTGCTGAACTACTTTCTGTTGCCAAATTGTTTAACATGTTTCTGAGGTCCTGGTGTCTGTGGGCCAGCAAACAGATATCATCCGCGTAGTCGAGGTCCTTAAGGCGGTCTAACAATCCCCATTGTATGCCACCAGTTCTAGTATCTAGAGCGCTGACAAGGATGTCGTTTATTACTATAAGAAATAGTAATGGCGAAAGTAGGCATCCTTGCCGTACTCCTGAGCTCACTTCAAAGCTGTCGGATAGTTTTCCATTGTGAAAAACTCTGCATTTGGAATTGTTGTATAGAGCTTTCATCAATTCTATTATTTTATCCGGCAGTCCACGTTGCCGTAGAGCTCGCCATATAAAGCTCCTATTAACCGAGTCGAACGCTTTCTCATAGTCTACGAAAGCAAGGTAAACGGGGGATCGGAATTCAGTAGACTGCTCCACTATGATTCTCAAGGTGTTAATGTGGTCTATGCAGGAGCGGCCTTTTCTGAATCCAGCCTGCTGTCTTCTAAGCGTTCGATCTACTGCCTCTCTTATCCTTGATAGTAATATGTGGGACAAGATTTTGCCCACAGTAGATAATAGACAGATGCCTCTCCAGTTGTCACATATTGTTAGGTCCCCCTTTTTTGGTCCAATCCTCCGGAAAGGTACAGGTGTTCCATGCTATTTCCAGGATTGGCTGTAGCGCATCTGCCATGAGGCTTGAGTCGGCTTTCAACAATTCTGGCGGGATGCCATCTTTTCCAGCTGCTTTACCATTGGCCATTGCATGAATTGCGGTTACTATTTCAGTCTTGGATGGGGCACGAGTGGTGATTCTTATTAGCTGTGCATTGTTGTTGTTGTTTTCCTGAGGTTCCTGTGTAAATGAACCATTCAGGGCGGCGAAGAAGTAATCTCTCCATCTTTGGAGTTGCTCCTCGTCGCTGCACAGCAGCCTTCCATCCGCACTCTTTACGGCATGCTTTTTAGTAGAGTGCTTTCCCGAGAGCTGTTTAGTGAATTGGTACAGCACTTTACTGTTGCCTGTGTTTGCCGCGTTTTCCGCTTTCTCTGCGAGCTCATTTATCTGCCGCCTTTTATCACGCCGGACACTTCTCTTTACCTCCCGGTGTAATTGGGAGTATTCCCGTTCAAGTTGTTGTCGTTTTTCTGGGTCGCTTGTAGAGTTCACGTTATTTTTGAGGGCCCTTCTGCGTTCAATTTTTTGCCAGGTTGTGTCCGAGATCCAGTGTTGCTGGTTTCTTTGGACATAACCAATGCTTGTTTCCGCTGCTGTTATTATAGCGCCCTTTGTTGTGCTCCACAGCTCTTCAATATTTGCGTCGTCAGAAACGGTTTGCTGGTTTAATATTTCTTGCAGTTTGCCAGAAAATTCTCGCTTTTTGGTGCTCTCACGCAGAAGGTCTACGTTAAACCGTCTACGGTTTATGGCATCGCGTTGGACGTTTCTGATTGCAGCGATTTTTAGGCGGATCGTTGCTACTACCAAATGGTGGTCACTTCCAGTGTCTGCTCCCCTAAAGCTCCTGACATCCTCCAGAATAGTTCGCCATCTGCGACTGACGGCCACGTGATCTATCTAATTTCTCGTTCTACCATCGGGCGATACCCAGGTCTCTTTGTGTATCTTCTTGTGACAAATGTAAGTTCCACCTACCATGAGGTGGTGGGAACTACAGAAGTCAACGAAAAGCTCACCATTGTTATTGGTAACTTGGCTTAGGCCTTGATTTCCAATAGTGTGCTCAAGGCCGGTGTTCTTGGGGCCGATCTGTGCGTTTAAATCACCCATCAAAACAATGATGTCTCCCCTTGGAATAGAGCGAAAAACCTCATTCAGTCGCATATAGAACTCGTCTTTCATGTCATCTTCTACGTCTTCAGTTGGAGCGTAGCATTGGACTATCGTAGTACTTCTTAGTCTGGTACGTAGGCGCACGGTAATAATCCTCTCAGAAACTGGTGACCAGCTAATGAGGCTGGACCTGGCTTCCTTCCTTCGTTTCTCCCAGAATATAAGAAGGACTCACCTTTTGGGCAGATATGTTCCTCCGCATCGGGCCATCTGGTCTCGCTGAGTCCCATGACCTTGCGGTTCATCTCGTTGAGGACTTCATCCAGCCGTCCATCAGCAAGCAGCGTTCTCACATTCCATGATCCGATTCGGCTCCTGGTTCGAAAAGCAAAGGTCGTCGTCGTGTTGTCCATCCGGTTCCGAGGCATTGTTTGCCGATAACGTTTGTTATAACTGTAACGGTCGGTTAAGTATTGAACCAATTCTCCCTGTCAATTATTATCCCCTCTCGCGGAAATTTCAGCAATTAATAGTCCAATCACTTCAGGAGCTTTTTTATTCGGAAATTTTCTGAATCACGTAGGCGAAGGAAAACAAAATTTTTCTTAGAATGGAAAAAAATAGAATTTTTTGACAGTCTGGATTGACGAGGGAACAACGAAAGTCGTGTTTTATTAGAAGGAAGAATTAGTACCTCTAGAACGAGGTTATTTAGAATTTGAGGCTCTGTGTATTGAATTTGGAAAAAAAAGAGCTAATAAATAAAGAAGGAAGTCTGTTAGTGAATTGAAAAAAAAGGATTCGTGTATAGGGAAGCAAGTTTCATCGTAAAGACACCTTAATGTGATCACCTATGTTGCCTTAATCTTATATAATCCTTTGCCAATAAATAAGCAATCGCAAAGGACTAATGAAGACCAGGATTATAGTACATTTAATATTGCTTGATTCTTAATATTATTTTTACCATTAGTTACCTTTTTGGGGGTATCAAAGACGTTTTGTTCGAGGACTATTTGCATTTAGAACAACATTGGGTCTATACCTTTATCGAGTCTGGATTTTGAGGTGCCCAAATGCAGTCGGAACTATATATTACAGATAGTCTGGCCCTAGAATTTGAAAAGTCGAGTCGGGCTATGTTGATAAAAGTGATACTTAGGACCAGCCTAGAGTAGTGATCATTGCAATAAAAAAACCAGGTCGTGTATTTCCTTGGGCTCATTGTTAAATAAATCGTTTGTTGTTATTAAAATAAATCGTAATTGTCGTAATTATTATTAAAATAAATCGTCAGTGCAGGCTGTCGCAAGCAGTTTATGACTGTGTGGGAATGTAATACAACGGAGTTAAGCAAGGACGATCTTGAAGAAAAACGAAAAGTAAAAAGTGGCAGAAATAGAGGCATTAATAAGTATCCAGTTGGACATAGATGTGCTGCTGCTATATGCCATGTTGGAGCATGCCCGAATCCTGATAGCTGCAGAAAAAAAGAGTTAAAATCTAGTGCGCAGCTACAAATAAAGGAGCTAAACGAATCAAGAAGGAACAAGAAGAGAAACAACGTAAAATTGAGGAAGAAAAGAATCGAATAGAACTAGAGCAGGTCGGAAAGAAAGTTGGTAGGAGTATCGGGAGAGGAAAGTTTATGAAGAAAAACCAAAACAATATTAATCGGAAACTGATGTAGATTGCATGTGGAGGCTCTGGGGCAGCGATTTCTGCTGTTTTTATCTTTTAATTATTCGAAAAATCATATTTTTTTATTCCCATTGGGTTTATAGGGAGCTAGAAGAAAACTACGGAGATAAATTTCGTAACCTCCGCCAGGTTAATCAAAAGGTTTGCCGTCAAGGGCATGTGTGATGAGTAGTTGGAGCTGAGTGCTTCAGCAGCTATTCTCAATAGATTCTTCCCGGAAAGGCGGGCAGTACCTGTTTTGTCCAAACCATTGTGAGGATATTCCGTAAGCTATTGTTCATTATATTAATGCATTTTTGCGTACCTTATTCCTATAACTATATAACATTTTTGGTTAGATTGTTTGTTTGAACTAAATATATGTACCATTTTGTGGATTATATTAATTATATTACCCAATACTAACTCCATTGATAGACACATTTCTTATTAATATATTGATTAACATAATTTATAATATCTATTATTCTATAACATAATTTATAATATCTATTGCTTAAAATATGTTGTATACCTATACATATTTACACCTTATCAATTAACTAATTTAACCAAAAAAATTATATTCACAAGTTTACACTGTAAATATTTTACACTTTTATTCATTATTCTGGGGTGTGAACACCGGAGACTCGCACGGGGTCAATGTTACGGAGTTCTATAGAACGTCATATTGTTCTATAATTAGTTTGGGTCGTGTTACAATTCGATGACCGTTTGATAGGTTACTGCTTCGTGTTGGCCAAGACGACGTTGTTTCCTAAAGATTTGATTTTTTTTCTATTCTGGAATCCAGTGAATGCCCCCCTATATATTCAAACACCGTTTCACGTATAATCAAACACACCGTTTCACTTATCCTGAGTATAAGTGGTAATAGTTGGTTGCATCCACATTACCTATATTGTAAGTTTACTTTTGTTTTGAGTTACAATTATGTAATAGTTAATTCAAACCTACCTTCATTTTGTTGTTAATTAATTCTATTGTCTTGTGCTGTAATTAATATATAATATATTTGTTATTCATTTCTTTAACTCCACGAGTATTACTAGGCATGACAGCCTAAAGGGGTAATTTATCCAGGATGGTTGAGCGGGGTTTTCTCTCTAGGGTTCTCTCGAAGACGCGTTGAACATTTACAGGTCCACCAGGTCGATGGGAACTTCCAGCGATGAATACCATGGGCTAACCTAGGACAAGAACGGTATGAAGAAATCTCCTTTTTGACTAATAGGTAAGTGGTGAATCATATGTGTAGCGTTCCGGTCACACACCCCACGACCCCTTCCGCCGAGCTAGCTTAAACCGTGTGGCCGGCTTAGCATCCCCTCGAAATATTTAGGAAACTAGGGAGGATGTGGTCTCAAAATTTTTATGGTTACCCAAGCACGATGGTAGTAGCCTTGCTGTCACCAGAAAGGAGCTCCATTGTGCCGGTACATAACCCCAAGAAACTCGTTGGCTCTGGCAGTAATATTATTATAGTGCAGATTGAAGTTGAACTTGTTGTCTAGGGTAACACCTAGGTCCACAATATGGTAGACATGATTCAATATCTTTGCGTTGAGATAATAATAGTTCAGTTGTGTATTTTTTCTGTGGGAGACGGGTAATTGCATGGAATTTGCTGTTTAGATGTGATTTGTTGGTGTTGCACCAGTCTTGAAATACATTGAGCTTCGATTGGAAAAAGCATACATCAGTTTGGGACTTGATTTCACTATATTATATTTTGAGGTCATCGAGGTGAGGGAGATGTGAAATTTTGAGTAATTTATTAGACAAATCGAAGATGAAGATATTAAAAATAAGACGAACTAGATGACTACCGTGAGGAACACCCGAAGTTACTTCAATTTCGGGGGACAGAAATCCTTGAAATCTCACAACTTGTGTACTTCCGTTAAGATATGATTTTATCAATTCCATGGGAGGACCAGAGATTCTAAATTTTAATAATTTTGCGATTAAAATATGGTGGTATATTCGGCCAAAGGCCTTGCTGAAGTCCGTATAAACAGCATCAATTTGATGGCCGCTCTCCATATCACAAAGTAGTTCGGAGACTACAACCATAAGATTTGAGATGGTCGAACGCCCTTTTCTGAACCCATGTTCTTGTTCGTTAAGGTGTGGGTCTTATCGCAGACAAGTTTTTAAAATAGTTTCGAAATTGATGATAGTATGGCAATGACCCTGAAGTTGTCAACCGAATGCTTATCCAAGACTAACACTAACATAGCTGAAGCCGGTCCTAAAATGTTCAGAGGTGTAGTGGAATAACATGGCCACAAATAGGTTTTAACTTTATTTTTGCAGTAAAAAGTGATAAAATATTGTATTTTATAACTTTTCACTACACATGGATTACCAAAGATTAGTGCTTTAGTGATTTAATTAAAAAAAATAAAAAAACTGCTTGATTAAGTGTGTTTATTGTAAAGGTGATATATTCGTGGGGGTTTTTCCGTGTATATTAAGGGAAAAAATGTTGAATTTGTGCGGTAATTTGTATATTTCACCAAATTAAAAAGTCACAGAAATAATAAAATTTTTACACGTTTGGTTACTTATATTTAGTCGCAAAGATTCAAGAATTTTATAAGATAATTTAGACGAGTTTCCGATGATTTTAGCAGGAGATTTTAATATTAATTTTGCAACAAATAAGTCAATCCCTTTGAAAACATTCCTGGAACAATTTTGATTTGAATATTAATAATTACCCAACTGTACAACTATATAAAGAACAACAATCGATGCCGTATTTTCAAGACACCTCGATAAGATCACATCTAATACTTTTGTTACATACTTCAGTTACTATCGGCCAATCATTGCTACTAATCTAATAACCTTAAACAGCTAATAGTACAATACTGTTTGTACCATGGATGAGCCGCATAAGTATTTTCTTCGTTCACTAGAACTTCGACCTCACATAATCAAACTATAATTTCTTTTACCTTTGTAGAATTATGTTAATCGTTTGTAAATAAGTTTTTAAACCAAGTGCAAAATCGCAAAAGTTCTACAGTGATTGATTACTGCTTCCGCCAGTGGCGGCTCCTGCCTCTAATATTTGGTGGGGCTTCAAAAAAATATTAATTTATCAATGATTGAGATTTTCTTTATTTTCGAGTAAAGATCGCATGGCTCGGAAATTGTAGTTCCACCGAATTTCATCGGTCAACGGGAGACCACGTTTATTGCAAACTTCGATTAATAAATCTTTTCGTTTGAGAGAGCATGAAAAGAACGACGTAATAGCAGATATATTGACCAAAAATATTGGTGTTTCTTTAATAACTGAACATGCCTGCTTTAAGACTAAATTTAGTTGGTGGGCATAACAATGCACAAAGTGTGCAAATGTATACAATTTTTTTTACCTGGCCCTAAAGACGAGCCGCCACTGGCTTCCGCCAAAAATATTATAAGCCGTCAGAATTAATGATTTCATGCCGATTTTGGAGATATTTTGTGTCCATCAAATTTTTTTGGGTAGAATGATAGATCTACATAGGTGTAAATAACAATAAAATCATAGCGCGTGTGCACAGTTCCGGCTGGAAGACATTTTTAAATGCACTTGTATGCAAAAAAAGTGCATCTTTTGCTATATTTTCGAATTTTTCGATAGTTTAATAATTTATATTGACTAGCATTTTTTTATTTTATTATCACATAAACTTTATTGTCCATATAGAATCGTTTCTGACCCTCCAGAAGCAATTTTCGCCCTTGATTGCATCCAAAAGCGCATTTTATGCATGATAGTCCATTCAAAACCAAGCGGAGGGTTTCAAATTATAACACCCTTATAAAAATCGTTCTCTATATGTTTTTTTGGTCGCTGAATACGAAAATTGGGGTCCCGTACTCCTAAAATATTGGCGTCACCCTTAAAAATGCAAAAAAAACACTTTTAAGGGGTTTTCGCGATAATTTCAATAACAATCAAAAATAATCTAATGAAACACACATTTTTCAATAGAAAATAGTAGTGGTTGGTTTATACCAAATCAAGCCAAATTTTGCGATAAGGGATAATCCTAAAGGGTTAAAACTACGGGTAACTTCAAAAACTCAGCACCGCCGCATCACTGCAGAATTCAGCTACAGACTTCCAATTGCTGAATTCTGCAGTGATCCGGCAGTGATGAGTTTTTGAAGTTACCCTACATTATTTTAAACCCTTAAGGGTGTAACGGAAGGCGGTGAGCATACCTACATATAATTTGAAATCAAGGAAGAATCGCTTAATGTCAACGAGAATTAATTAATAAAAACGCTGACCAGTTTTCATCACGGAGTTAGATTTTTTCTTGCAAAGGGAGGCGGGGAGAAAATTTTAAGCTAGTTCTGTTCTGAAAAAATTGAATTCAGTTCAAATTTTATTAGACAAGGGATCCCGGTCGGGATAACTAATTTTCTTTGTTAAGAATAAAACGAAGAAAAACATACTTGGAAAAACAAGGGCAAGCCTGTACCGACATACACATCTGGAGGGGAGATTGCACTACATAAATCAAGAGGTCCTCACAGCTGGCCAAGAAGATCAATTTCGTCGTTGCGACTTTAAGATTTGCTATGTCCAAAATGTAAAACTTTAGGAAAACTGAAAAAAACTCTTTTGTGAAAAAATTACTTAAACAACTGGTTTTGAAAAAAATATATAGATTTGCTTTAATTTGTATACTAACAATGCAATTTAATGTTATGAACAAAACCTATGAGGGTTAGTAGGCAATTTTTTTTTCCAAATTTCGTGCACATAAGAGGTTTTAATTGCAACTTTTTGTTACATAGGTGCTTTTTATAGGAAATGGTACTGAATAAAACTAACACATTGTTACAAAATTATTTATTGGAAAATTATAAAACATCACAAAAATAAAGGTTACTGTAATTAACTAAAGCAGAGTTATGCAGCGGTGAAAGTACGTGAATAATTCATATTTCATGTCATATCGTTCAACTTTCACTTTAGAATCAAATCAAAAAAATAATCAGCTGTGTTCTACACATTTTGGTAAAGTAGGTAATAAGGACTATGCCGCTGCCCTGTAACGAATCAAATCAATACCCTGTATTATGATAACAATATTTTATGTACCTTATGTATTTGGAATAAAGTTCAGTGATTCGTAAAATGGATGGTAATCTTTATCGATTACTTGTTTAAACTCTTGAAATTGTTTAAATTTACTTTGCGTGATCTTTAGGGGTTCCAAATACAGCCTACTAATGGGAGGAATCGGTTGCCTTACAGTTGCTCTACGCTGTGGAAGAATAGTCCACTCATGGCTATGTCTCGGTTTGTTTGGCGCGGATCCGTCTGGTGAATATTTCAGGCCTCTGATGTCCACCACTACAGGATCGCCCCTTTTTTCCGGGCCTTATAGATTTAAAGTTCATACTTCAAGAAGAAATCGTAGTGAACAGATTTTGTCTCGGAGAGTTGTTGTGGTCGAGCTTGCCGGAGCGTATATAGGAGGTTTGATATACTGTTCAATGGTGGAATGAGCACTGTCCACCTCCATCATAGTATGTCCCTTCTCCAGATATAAATGTTCGATGATAACCCCATCTCTTTGCGAATCGCTCAGTGCGCTTGATAAAACTCTGTTACGATTTTGATGGCAACAACCATCAGAAATCACAATAACTTGTTCGGTTTCCGGATGCAAGTTTTGGGTGTAGTCTATAACACAACTTGTAAATTCATTTGCAGTTACATTACCATCGGCTTCATGGCAAAAATTTGCGTTTTTGGTTCTAGTATTGTATACTGTAAAGTTATGGCATTGTAATTTTAACTTATAGTAAATTGCACTAGCCAACAATTTAGGGGCAAGTAATATACTCTGACTGTGATAGTCACTACTTTTGTTGAAGCCCTGGATACCGCTCTTTTTTTCTCAATGTGTAGCTCATACGCCTGTTGTGAAATATTATGAAATTTTAAAATATTCTGTCATCTCTAAGCTCTAAGTAAACAATGCGTAATTTGACGCGGCACGCGCAAAACTAATTATCGAGAATACGTAATCTTGAAATAAGTGGGAAGGAAACAAAAAATGGGTCAAATAAAAGTGTACCCATAAGACAGTGGTGATATGGAATTTGTATTATCGTCCCTTTTCTATCCTGCTTGTGAGTTCGAGTGAGAGAGGTACATAAGGTGGTGTGGTGACTAAGTGGCAAGTGGAATAGTTTAATGGTGATGGTAAATCGATGCCGCAAAGTGATGCCTGCCACTTCGGTGCGCATTACACCACTTCGATGCAATCCCGCCGCCACCCTTCTGCCACACCACTGACGGCGTTTATGTACAGGACCGAACCGGTTCAAAGAACCAAAACAGGTCCAAAAAAACATAAACGAGGACGGGACCGAAAATGCGGGTTTTCTTTTGACCTTTTTTGGTACTTTGGATCGGTTCGGTCCGGCACATAAACACATGCAACTAATCACAATGCCACCTCCACTTCACCGCCACCCCACTTCAGTGCGCGCCTTGGCTACGATATTTTTTGCTTTTTCATCCATGTCGAAGTATCACTTTCACATAAGAGATTTCAAATTGCCAACTTTTTAGGACCACTCACATAGGAGGTTTTTTTATAACTGCAAAATGACTTGAAGGTTATTGTTATATCAACATGGAGGACCTCATGTAGTATACATTTAATTAAAAAAGTGAATTTGGAAAAAAGGTGTCACATAGGAGATCTTAAGGTCGCAACGACGATTTGTTTCATGGTGAAGAACGAAACTGATTGTACAGCTACTTGACTAGTTTACTCTGATCTGCTGTAGTAATCAATTACTTTCAAGCAACACATTCAGCAATAGGCTGAAGTGATGAAGGTTGTGAAGAAGGTCGTGGTCCTGAAAGCATAGTGGTGGCGAAAAAGTCAAGGGTTCACTGGATTTTGCAGAACACAGGTGATAGCATGGTACAATAACTACAAGGTAAGCTCATAACGGTCCCGTGACTTCACTCAGATCTTTACACACAAGGGAAAAAAGCTTTCGCGTGACGTCACTCAGATATTTTCTAATGTAAAAGGCGTAAAAGCTTTTCAAGATGGAAACAGAGCTTTCCCTTATGAGCCTACCCAGCAAACCAAACTATCAGAATTGCTACAAGTCGAAAGATTTTCGGAGGCAATGCAACAACAAAAACCAAAGCTTTGTATGTGGCGATTAGCCGAAACTAATTCAAAAAGAAATCGGAAAATAACTTCGCAACAATGTCACGAAGAAGCCGGCAACAAATTTTCTTATGCCGGATCCACACTTTTGTCAAGGCTTGGCAAGCATTCGCAAATTCAAACGTGTGGATAAGGCATTTGGCTTGGCTTGTGTAAGCTTGCCGACGCTTGTGGCCGATCCGTCGAGTGTGGATTCTCGGCAAACCAAAGCAAGCTTGCAAAGGAAGTTTGCGGCAAGCGTTTGTGATGCGTCCACACGTTTGTTTTAAAAAAGCGTTTTTAATTTGCGAACGCTTGCCAAGCGTTGACCAACGTGTGGATCCGGCATCAGGAAAGAAGTAAGGAGGTAGGAAAGAAATCGGAACATTCCTAACAAACTTATTGTCAAATCGTGTGTCTTTAAGTGAAGTGAATTTGTGAATTTATTTTATAAGTGATTTTAATTTGAGTGTTTTTGAATTATAATAAAATAAATATATTAATATATTATAATGGAGTCCATGTCCTTTCTTATAAAGGCTTTGCTAAATTATTACTAAATGACGTAACGATTTCGAAAAGAGTGTCTTTAACGAAGTCGTGTCAACCCCTTCCTTCATATAATTTTCTTTCCGAATTTGTTCAGAAATAGATTGCGTATTCGGGAAAAATATACGAATTTCCGTAGCTAATTCGTTAAGATATCTTAAAATTTGGTTTTCTGGGACCTTGTATTATTGTACCATGGGTGCTAGTAGATAGTCATTTAGATTATATAAACCGACGCTCTAAAAGTGAAAGTCGAAGCAACAGTTATATGTTTTAAGAAAATGTAGATAGCTATAGTTTTATAGTAAATAGTTTTTATGTAAACTTTAATACAAGTCGAGGTTCAGTGAAAAGGCAAACGTGTAATAGGAACGCTATTTACCCGAACTGTTGGTGCAGGCCAAGGCATCTATTTGTGTTAGTGACATTCGGTGATTTTATACAACGAAATCCTTAAATAATTTCGGTCCATGTATACAACATCATCGTTAAGTTATTAATAACAGAGTCACAAGGTTCTGTTATATGTTTTTTTTAAAATAGCATTAGCCATTTGTGAAGGAATAGGTAGAACAAGCTTGACGTTCTTTTGATTATTTAATACAATCACCTATGGCGATTACCGGAACCAGGGGCGATGCAACCAGACATGTTGGCTACTTATGGAAGCAATAACTGGCCTATACATACTCTATAGAGATATTACTAGATAGTTAGAAATTTCAACTTTGTAACGGTCGGTTCTATACCCTCGCGGAAATTTCAAGTAATTTGAAAGAAAAATAAAAGATTATGATAAAGTTATAATTAGCTCATTACGTGTTCATTCCGAAGAGCAAATTCTTACAGCATTTCCAGGCGGGGAAGTACTAGACATATCTGAAGACTGGGCATTCTTAGTGTCAGCCTGCGATGTCAATTGGGAGTCAGCGTCTGGACTCCAGAATTACATGCGGTTTTTTTAAATATTGTACTATTTTTGGAGCTGCCCACGTCATGACATTAAGATAATATTAGGTGACTTAAATTCCAAGATTGAAAAAGAACAAATATTCCGCCCCACAATAGGTCCATACGAATACATAGGATGACATGGCTTTCACCAGATAACCAAACTTGTAACCAGTTCGATCATGTCCTCATTGACGGTAGGCATAGTTCGAGCATATTAGATGTCAGAACGCATAGAGGGGCCAATGTTGACTCAGACCACTTCATGGTCAAATGCAGGATCAGAGCAAGACTTTCTAATGTTAAAAAAGAAAGACTAACACGCACACCAAGACTTAACATAGGAAGCCTAACAGATGAGTTAGCGAACTTGAAACCAAATTAAATGAAGCATTTAATGCCATTAACAACCATGATCCGCACAATATCGTAAACATCAATGAGACGTGGTCCAGGTGTAAGGAAGCTATAGAGAAAACATCTTATGAAGTCCTAGGTGAAGCACGCAGACCTGCCCGTAGTGAGTGGTTCGACGAAAAACTAGGCGTATAAAAGAAAACTAAAAAGACATAACACTCGAAACGCAGAAGAAGATTACACAGTTAAACGAAGAGAGGAAAAATAGTACATAAAAGAAAGAAATGGGAATACGAAAGGCGACAGATGGAAGAACTAGAAACCCTTCATAGTGAGGGAGAAATAAGACATTTCTAAAGAAAATAAGAGACGGTAGAAAAGAATTAAAACCTAAGACATCAGCCTGCAGAGACATGCAGTGAAATATTCTGGGCGAGACATGACAAGTTCTAAATCGATGGGTGGAACATTTCAGCGAACTCTTGGATTAACATGAAGAAGGACACACATCTGATAATATCGAAAGAATCAGGAATGCTGAAACAATACCAGAACCTACAGTACCGGAAGTAGAAGAAGCTATAAGTAAGCTTAAAAATAACAAGTCTGCAGGTGTAGACAATATTCCAGCCGAAATATTTAAAAAATGTAGTAATATATTAAAAATACATATGCAAAAGGTTGTACAATACATTTGGACACATAAAGAACTACCCGACGAATGGAACATAGCAATAATCTGTCCTCTACACAAAAAAGGAGAGCAGCTTGAATGTTCTAACTACAGAGGAATTATCTACATTACTGAACGTAGCATAAAAAATATTCTCGTATATCGGGTAAGGGGTAAGGTTTTAAAGGCGAAAAAAAGGCATATTTTCATGATTATTGTTTGGAGATATGGATAATGTTGGTTTATTTGACGTATCTTTGAAAAAATTTCAATTAAAAATATCAAGAAATAAGTCCGTGACAGCGCATCTCCGGAGGCGCCTCGAAAAAAAGTTGTTTTGCGGTGAACACGATTACGCGTTACCGGATCATTTGAAACAAAAAAAACAAAATGCATTTAAAAGATGATATATCTGTGGTGCTATGGCAGAACCCGATATGTCAAACAAAAAATGTTTCGTTTATATTGCCAACACTCGAAAGTTTATGAATGAAAATGTTCCCCAAAGCCAAAAGTGTAGACTGATTCCCTTAAATAATTTAGATCAAAACTAAAGAGTCCTATATGCTTACAATACTGCGATGGCACAATCCAATATTACTTGACCCAATATCGACAATTACCTACTTTGACATATCGGGTTCTGCCTTAGCACCACAGATATGTTTCCCGAGGTAATCAGGAAGAGTTTTTTTTTATTTTTTGTCGATTTATTTATTTTTGGCAGCATTTGGAAGTGAAAAACGCGATTTTCGCTACAAAATGTTGGGTTAATTTGTTATTAAAAAATGGAAAAAAATAGTAAAAAAAACTCTTCCTGATTACCTGTTGACTTATGTCTAGAACTAATGTTTAAATATTCAAAAGGATCAGTCAAGTAGATTTTGAGTTCTGATGTTCACGGACTTCAAAAATGACGTTTGCAAGAAAATCGATTCAAAGTTTTGTGTACTCGAACATGCAAGCATGGGAGCCGGTCGCTTGAAACGCTGTATCTTCTTCATTTTTCCTCCGATTTACTTGAAATTTTGACACAATATTCTGAAAAAAAAATAAAAAAAAAAGTTTTAAAACCTTAACCTCCCACCCCCCCCCCCCCGCATAATTTATTCACTTTTCAGAATTTGGTACAATCCAAGAGAAAATTGAATAGTTGGAAGGAGTAGAAGAATTTTAGCAACAAGATAGACACCGAAGGGGAGGGGAAGAAAAGTATTTTTCAATAAAGTCTAAATGCAATCACTTATTGAAAAGAAAACCAATGGCTCTCAAAGATGGAAACGAGAAAACGTTGAAAGTGATGATGGAACAGCAAACCATAACAAACAGAATTCTAGAGAGGCTCACGAAGCATGATGAGGAAAAGGTATCAGGTGCACCACAGGTAGCAGCACTTTTCGTATCTTTACCCATTCAAGCCAGTTCAGAATATGGTTCAATAAAGTTGCAAAGTTTCAGATTCCCACATTTAGTTTTTGTTATAAAGACTCCCGACAAGAAAAATTAGTTTCTTAAGAGTTACCCTGACACCTGTGTGACTGAACACACTGCACCAAGTGTGTCATGGGTGCTGAAATTTTGGCACGATAGTGACCGAAAAAGCGCAAGGAGCGGGCTCAATGTGAGACTACTTTCTTGTCACTGTAAGAAGTCGCACGAAACCTAACAGCAACTTCTCAGACATTGTTATAAATCAGTCACAGGGAACCGCTTAGCAACAGTCACAAAATGGTATTAGTGGAACTTCATAGTGACTACTATTTCGTAGTTGCAATGAAGTTGCATTAAACCGTGCAGTGACATCTGAACACTTGGTTATTGTGAGGTATCATTGAAGCTACATTGTGACTGCTGCTTTCTATTTATCAGCTCTGTGACTATAAAGTTACAGAAAAGTTGTTTAGTGCATTATATTTAGTGCGGTAAATATTAAAGTTTTTGAAACCTTTTTTAAGAAACAACATTAGGTATATTTGCAATCGAATTGTCATATATTTTAGTTGCTAAACAACCACACAATTCTAAGATAAGAATAATGTCCCAGAATGTTGTTGAAGAAAAATATAATGGACTTTGAAAATATTTTTCGCTAATTTCCTAAATCCAAATTTACAAACGCTTTTAATGTTATTGTAAAATATGGCATATTACCCCTTCCAAAAATGGAGCGTCTTGAAAAATATGTTGATTTTAAAATTTAAGTGAAAAATGGGAAATTTTCAAATCCATATTTACGCTTTGAAAATATAATATTTTCATCTTATGACTATTATCGTTAACGTATGAAACGTGTTATGATAAATATTTTCGCTAGAAACATCATTTTCATTCATATTTTACTAATTTTCAATTATCACTTTCATAACCTCACTTTTAATAACAAACGATAGGTAATATATACAATAAAATATGGCGGATTTGTTGAAAGTTGCTATATGTATATTTAAAACCTCATTGTGACAGAATCAGCTACTAATTGCTACTTTGAAGCACTATAGTGACCACATCAGCTGCTACTGTTTAGTGACCACACTAGTTTCATTGCATTTGAAGCGACTTCACAGGGACAGTTCTGCGAACGATTCAGTTACTAATTACTACTTTGAAGCACTACAGTAACCACATCAGTTGCTATACAATCATTGAAACTCAATAGCGACTGTTCAGTGACCACACTAGTTTCAATACATTTGAAGTGACTTCACAGGGACAGTTCTGCGACCAATCTAGTTGCAATAGAGTTTTAACCACTTCTCTGTAGCTAATTAGCAACAAAAAAACCGCGTAAATTTTTCTTTTCATCATAAAGTTACAACAAGTGGTACACATCGTGATTTCTTAAGATTTGGAAAATATTCATCAAAATGTTGTTCAGTGTGGTACAAGAAAGAAAAAATGAAAAGGCCAAAGCTGTGCTCTCTGTAGTCCCTACCAAATGGATACAAGGTAAAAATATTTATTGGCCTCCAATGAATGTGGTTGAGACATTACAACGTGATCCTGATTCAGCACCTGATTTCAAAACTTGGAAACAATATTCATATGATGCAATTATTGGTGGAAGAAATACTTTTGAAGATGCTGATAAATTATTAGATGAATACTTGAATTTAACAGATCCAGGAAAAGAAAATTCTTCGCGCCGTGTTACCAGAAGTAATCCAATGTGTGGGAAAAGTGGAAAGTTTACAAGCAGCACATACTGTTTGACACAACCATCAAGATCGAACATTCTGGTATGTTCGAAAATGATTAATTTTTAATTTCATTAAAATAATATATGTGAAATATTTTCAGACAAATTCTCCACAAACACCAAAAACACCATCATTAGCGAAAAGAAAACGTAAGATTAATGAAAGTGCATCCACACCTACTAATATATTATCTGAAGTGAATCATGTTGTATCCGCATCAAATTATTTATCCGCATCATTGAATGAAGATTCCATAAATACTGAAATTGTTTATGATGGCTCGAATCAAATGGCATTTCAACTTGACGGAAATGGCGGATTATTGAACTATGTTGTTGTTGAAAATCAATCTGATGCAACACTTCCGGCCGATAACACTGTTGCTGATGGAACTTTAGATTTAACCAGTATTGATACAAGTTTTCTGAATAACCTGACGAGCAATAGGAATGTTGGAAATGATTCCAATAATACTTTAACGAATGTATTATTACGTTTAGAAGAAAAGATTGACGCTCAGAATGTTATTTTGGGTCAAATTAAAGAAAAAGTTGATGTTAATACTGAAAATATTGCAAAATGTATCAAGTTCATTATCAATACCGAAAAATTCATGCAACTGTTGCCAAAACAGGCAGAGCATCAACAATCATCTGAAATTTCTGAGTCGAATGAAGATTTTTCTGCATTTAGTGGTTTGAAATCAGCTACAACTCAAGAAGAAGTAATTGATTTGGAGTGGAAATTGTCTAATGCTGAATATAAAGCAAAGTTTATTCGCTATATGAAAACAATAAAAAAACTAGATGGAAGAGGACAAGGAGCAGTGATCTTTCGCGAATTGTTTCGATCATTGGTTCTGCCGAGTGCTATTATGAATTATTCGTGGTCAGGTCAATCATCCTCAAAAGACCAAAATATGCAATGTTTCCACACAACTTTTCCAAGTTTGATTGACTTCATCCACAAAGTCGTTCGTGCAGGTGATTCCAAGTTTGTGTTAGATCAGACCATTCAACTTTTCAAAGTTTTTTTACGAAACAAAAAAACTGAAGCCAAACGGAACATTTTTCGTAAGACGGTTGAACGTCGAAGCACATATACACGGAAAACCAGACCAAAAGGTACGTTAAAATTTAGAAATATTTTAAACACAAATCATATATTCATGTGCTAATTCGAGTCGTAATTCAACACAGATGATCATCAACGTGTAGATGTTTCAACATACAGCGAAGAACAAGTTCTAGACGGTTCGAATCAGGATGGCGAATCTACTATTGAAGCAAAAGATGGTAGTGATAATACTGGATCACATAATCTTCAACCAAATAGAGATGATGAGCACCTTTGAGGCGAAATTTCATTTTTCAAAATCAAAAACATTTTTTTTTGTTACGAAGAAATTAATTATTAAAAATTTTCAGACATAAAATATCTATGTTTTGGTTTTAATAATCTATTATAACTAGACGGTCGCTATAGAGTTTCAGTTGATGAGTAACATATGGTTTGGGCACTAAATAGTCACAATAGAATTTCATTGATTCTTCAACCTACAAGTGTAGTCACTGAAAAGACAACAAGTTTTTCTGAAAAGAAAAAAAGATTTCAAATTTTGAGCTCCATAAATAAATTTTATTAAAAAGAATGAAGAATTGAAAAACGTCCAACTATTTGAAAATAACAATACAAAAAATTATACAATAGCATGAACTAATGGCAAAAATACTGTCTTCACATTTTCTATTTCTATTCCATTATTATCCTCCTTTTCCAATTTAATTTCAATTTTAACCATTTTATAAAATAATTCATCAATGGAAAATATCTTCGGTTCACTCTTTTCCATACATGATGTGAAAATTTGTAGAGATGATGAAGCCACCGGCTTGGAGAAATAATCATTTAAGTTTTTAAGAAGAAAACCGTAAAAAAATATTGAGTTATTAGAAGTTTGAATGACATATTCAACAGAAACCACTTGGAAATCTTTCGTTAAAATCCATCGATCAGCATCAGAAAGGGTATTCAAACTAAAACTTTTCAATTCGAGAAATGTAAAAACATTAAAATTTGTACATTTTAGACATCTTGCCAATTTTTCATGTAAAGGTGTTCGACTAATATCAAAATTACGTAGACGTCTTCTTTTCGATTGGCAAAGTATTTTTTAAATTTTGCTGCATCTCATTTATACGTTTAGAAACTTGCGACAATGGTAAATTTCCTGTTCTTACTAATCTTTTTATGTAAAAAAGTTTTGATTCGAATACATATGCTGAAAATGTATCTAGCGGACCAAATTTTTTCACATCATCCACTAAGTGACACAGACTGTGCATATTACTTGTGAACATATGCTTTCCATAGAGTATTTTTACACCTGAAAGAAAATCATTAATCATTTTCCTGGCAATTTCGTAGTTTTCGTTGCATTGATCATGACGACTACAAATGACGATGGCACAATATAAATTCAAAAAGTGATCGGAAATCTGCTCTGACTGGAAAAATTCTTTAACGACGATCGGGATTGTATACATGAAAAACGTACGAAATTCAGATCCTTTCCAATGTTTTATTTCATCGAGACTTCGCAGCTTACGCTTTATTTCACGAGGCAATGTAGTGTTTAGTGATACAGCCCTAATATCTGTAGCACACCATTTCGCTCTGAAATTGTTCAAGTCGCCTTTTTTCCAACCATTTAAAAAACGTTTGACTATACCAAGATCAATCAAATGTAGAGCATCACCAATAGGAAATTGTTCAATCATATCCAACCCTTGAATTTTTTCTATGATTGTTCTTTTTTTATAATGCCCATCATATTTTCCTGCGCGAAAGTCGGCATCATTCCTCAATGGAGCATCAATTTTAGGGAATATGGTTGTACAGGCTTCATATGAATATTCTCCTGACGTTGTACATTTTAAACATGAGTTGTACCCATTATGTCCAATGACACCTGAGATTGATAAAGATTTGACTTGGAAAAATATAAAACTAAATCATAAACAAGAAGTACCTCGTAGGATTGCTCTAGCGGGTGTATCACAGATGAAACACCTAATTTTGAAATGGAAAGTTGTGCCTGCAATTGATAGACCATAACGTGTAATTTCATTTAATTCTTGAACAAATTGCTCCAAGAATACGTCTATATTTTGTGGCTTATCTGCGGAAAAATATGTAAAATAAGAAAAAAATTGACACTTTTATATAATTTTGAATTACTTTTTCCACTGAATATTCCAACAATCAATGGTTGTAGATTATCTCTCAGCTCATGAACATTCACCAATATTGGCCAAAAAGTGATCACAGAACTTCTGAACATGGGAAGTCCGTCAATATTGATATTCAAAGATAATATTGTGTTTTTTATTTTTTGATAACACAATGCATTATTCAATACTTTCTTTAAACCATAATGCCAGTACTGACTTCCATCATTTTCTTGTTTTATATCAGTAAAACGAGGTGTTTTAACAAGAGTTTTCGCATTATTGGGTAAATTAGCAATTGGGAAGTATTCTTTCAACAGCAACAATAATGAGTTTGTAGCATCATGTGTGATTTGAAATTTAATTACCCAATTTGCGAGTTTATCACGAAAAAAGTTTATCGGTTTTTCGTCAGCCTCTCCCATATCTGATAAGCCATTACCTTCGCCGTCATCACTAGGGTCATGATGATAATCAGTTCCGATGTCAGATTCACTTGAAAAGTAATCCTGATCATTGACGTCTTTAGATTCTTCAGCGATTTCATTCCGATCACTGACGCCGCCATTTACCCAACAATAATTATGATGCATCCATTCTAGTAAAGACGATGAACAATTTGATTTCAGATTTTTAGATGTATTTGAATCAGACTTTGCCAAAACAATTTTCTTTTTTTTTGTCAAAGCACCATTTCTTTTCACTTTTCTCCACAATATTCTACTTTTGTCACTTATTGGAATCGAATTCATGTTGTGAAAATTCAAGTGTTTACTGCTATGACGCACAAAATAAACTAATTCAAACTGGTCACATAAAGGTGTTTCATACAGCATCAAATTAGTTGAGAGTCACAATAGAGGCACATCCATGGCTACAGTGAAAAAGTAGTGTGACAGTCACTATAAGAACTGAATGAAACTTGTTTGTGACTACTTCAACTTGTCGTAGATTGGTTTTTTGAAGGCGCACAGTAACTTAACTCTGCTTTGGTCGAATGCAACTTATTTGTAGCTTCACAGTGACTTATAATGAAACGCTCACCGCGTAAAGTTGCAATTCAATTAGTTTGCAACCGAATTATATACTCATATGCGACATCTAGAAAACAGCGGCTTCAGAAAACCATTATTATGACCTCTCTGCAACCACCTGGTTTTCTTGAAACTGCATTTTAGATATTTAAGTGACCAATACTTCTTCTTCTTTTCACGATTTTGGTCACAAAACTCGAGCCTGTTCTGCTCGGGGCTGCTTTGCGTTTCATGATTTATACAAGTCAACTATTCACGACAATGCATCGCTAACGCCTTCACAGAAATTTCAGTTTCTCAAGTTATCATTACGCGAAGACGCTGCATCAATGTTCAATCACCTTCCAATAAGTGATGCAAACTATAAAGAAGCTTGGGAAGAACTAAATTCAAGATACAATAAACAGAGGCCGAGGCTATTCGCACTGCAGAGTAGATAAGAGTAGATAAGAGTAGATGAGAGTAGATGAGAGTAGATGAGAATAGATGAGAGAGTAGATGAGAGTAGATGAGAGTAGACGAGAGTAGACGACAGTAGACGAGAGTAGATGAGAATAGATGAGAGAGTAGATGAGAGTAGATGAGAGAGTAGATGAGAGTAGATGAGAGTAGATGAGAGTAGACGAGAGTAGGTGAGAGTAGATGAGAGTATATGAGAGAGTAGATGAGAGTAGATGAGAGTAGACGAGAGTAGATGAGAGTTAATGAGAGAGTAGATGAGAGTAGATGAGAGAGTAGATGAGAGTATATGAGAGTAGACGAGAATAGATGAGAGTAAATGAGAGAGTAGATGAGAGTACATGAGAGTAAATAAGAGTATATGAGAGTACATGAAAGCAAATAGGAATAAATATTAATGTAATTAGTAAATAATAAGAGAAACTAATAACATCGCGAATGAATATTTTCTACAACGAAAATTTCGTGGAATTGTGAAAAGGACGTAAATGAATAAACCCTTTTTGAAGTTGTACATATTTATAATAACTTAGTATCAGTTTAAGTGAGTTTTACAAAACATGATTTTTAATATTATTCAGTCTTCCTTTTTTTGATTGAAACGTTAGTTATAATGACACCTGAAGGACGACCTCGCAACTTTACAGGTAACGGTGTTGATAGCACAGGTTGTTCAGTTTGCTATAATACAAAAGACCAAAAAAAAAAGAGTTGATGTTGACATGGTTAGTGGGAGAGAAAAAAGCTATCGAAACATTGAAAAAAAAACCAATCGAATTGCTTTGGATGACATAGACTTTAACAACTTGGATGACTCGTTGTGCAATGATCTTGTTGTTAGCAATCTAAACAATCTGGATGGAGTTTGGGACAAACCAGTTCGAGATGCCGTGGAAAAAGCTCTGGAAGTCAGAACTCGGAAGCAGGATTTTACATGTGATTTGTGTATGACGAAAATTGGAAAAAAAGTGAGAGTCGAGTGTGATCACTGTTTGAAATGGTATCACAAATTGTCTGTTGGAAAAGCGAAGCAAGTCTTTCCGTCTCCGTAGTTCTGCTCCTTTTGTTTAGTTACTTAAACCTACATATAAATAATTCGTTGCAAAATTTCAATAGCACAAAACGTTAATTCTGTTAACACTGAATTAAACGTTACTATTATCAGTTATAAACATGAAGTTTTGAAATCAAATAACAAATTTTACTGTTTCTTTTTTCGATTATTTAATGTGATTTAAACATCATGTGATTTTAATGTCAAATTAATAACTTTTGCTATTGTAATTATTTCTTTTAAAATTCAAACATGATTAAAAAATATTCACAACGAATTAATTGGTGTTTATATTCATTTGTATGGAAACCCATTCGTATAGAACGACTAAAATTTTTCATGTAGGTAATTTATAATCACGATATTTTAGTAGTAGGTACATTTGTATAGTTTAATATAATATCATTTAAACTCATAAGGATTCTCTTGCTAAATCGTATATAATTTTATGTAATTTTCTTTCGTTCTCTCATATACTCTCGTTTACTCTTACGTACTCTCATATACTCTTATTTACTCTCATCTACCCTCATATACTTTCATCTACTCTCTCATTTACTCTCATCTACTCTCATGCACTCTCATCTACCTATATGTACTCCCATCTACTCTCATCTACTCTTATTTACTCTCTCATCTACTCTCATCTACTCTTATCTATTCTGCAGTGCGAATAACCACTCCCATAAACAGAAATGTATCATCAACGCCCATCTACGAAATATTTGTGAACAAGCATCATTAAAACCGTCACCATCATCTACGATGATGCGAAAATTCATCAACAGCATCATGGAATCGGTGCGAGCATTAAGACCCTTGCACCTTCCAACAAATGCGTGGGACAGTAGGCTGGTATTTACAGTACTAAATAAACAAACAAGCTAGATTTAGAAACTAAACAATTATGGACGAGAAAATATATAGACGGAGAGCCAGGGCCTCCCAGACCTACGTCAAAGTATAAAGGCTAAATTTTTTTCTGTGTATTGCCACTACTGTAGGTAACAACGCTCGGGGTTACAAATCTTGGCTAGTGGTGCTTTCGGCCGGTATCACGTGTTAAAGGTGCACAGAGCTCATTTACGTTAAAGTATAAAAGCTGAAATTTATATATAGTGTTTAAACAACTATTTTATGACAGTATTTAAAAAGCCAGACCAATCCGATGGGTCTAACACCCTCCCAGAAATGTTGATCCATCGATCAAAAGGTCATCGGTAGTTAATAATTAACTTCAACCGTCAGCAGCTCGTGGCTCCGGTGCATCCGGTGTTAAGGTAATTTAACTCTTAATTTACCGCAGGGCGGAAAGCACTTGCATCGCCAAGGCCAGGAGTTCAACCGCCAACCAGCCACGGGCCCAAATTTTCTGCAGACGCGGCACCAGTGAAGTACCTGGCAATTAGGTGTTTATCGATCACCAATTCAGTCCACTTAACACCGTCGGATCATTCATTCATTCATTAATAAATTACTTTAAGTTGTATATCATTAATAAATGTGTCGGTTATTATTGTAATTACATTGTATCAAAGTTGTTTTATGTGACGGTTATTATTTTAATAAAGTTTATATTATAATTGGTTAAGTTTTGCGTTTAATATTGAATTAAATATTTGATCCTTCGAGCCGGATCAATTCCGGTACTTTGTGAAATCCAGTTCTTGGTCATAGTGAAGTGTATACCGAACAACTTAGATCCGTGAATTAGACCACTTGCGCGTGACATTACAGTGCGTACAAGTTAATAAAGTTATAAATTGCATCCAGGCCATAGTACCAGGCGGTTACCGCTCCACCACACCAATAAGGTCACCACGTTCAGCTTAATTAATCATCATCTATTATCACCACCATATACACTCCAACATCAGTAATTCAGCCAAATTTTTTAATGTAATTTAATTGTATAATTCAAACACCTCACCCCGCGAGAGCACCCGTCCTATCTTTACATTTACCTAGTATTCTGTTTACATATCGACCATTATTCCCGTTCATGAATAAAAAAGCTCCTATTCCCATTCATAAATAAACAAACTCACCATCGTCGTACCCAGCCCTAGCTCAAGTTTCTTTATAAATTATAAATTAGTTGAAAAAATCACCGTGTTCGTAGGCTATCAACCTGTGCGCAATTACAATTACTGACGTCTGCTATATTGTGCTAAGTCAGCATATACTTCCGCACAGTCGTCAGAACCTTAAATCCACCAAATGGACCGATTAATAAAGGCCCAAGAGTTAAATGCCTTTGAACTGGAAAGGTTCATGGAAAATTTAAAAAAAACCCGAAAGATAGGCGAAAGGAAACCCACCTAAGGAAAAGGGCGGAATTACTCGAGAAACTTTGGGCGAACTGTCAAGCTAAAGACAGGGAAATGCTAGCACAGTTCCAGTCTGAAACTCATGCAAACTTGCCCTATTTTCAAACAGATCAATTTAGTGCTCTTGAAGAAATGTATTTGGACGCCCATGGGATCATTTCTGAGTTTTTACCACAGACAACGGCATCCACTTCGTTCGCGTCAAGTGACCAGCTAAATATCACAACATGTACCGCGGCGTACGACTCAAATGAAGTTCCACTACCGCGAATGAACATTTCTAAGTTCACGGGGGGATATCAAGATTGGGTCACCTTTAGAGGGATATTTGAAAGTCTCATTCACAATAATAGAAAGCTATCTAACGTGCAAAGGTTGCATTATCTGATGGCAAATGTGAGTGGTGAAGCGTTGCAATTGATTAAGCATTTACATACTACGGAAGCAAATTATGCCCCAGCGTGGGAATTACTTAAAAAACGGTATCAGGATGAGCGCGCTTTAACAACTTTTCACATTCAATCCTTGCTCTCATTACCGAACCAGAGAACGGAAAGTGCAGTTGGTCTAAAACGCTTCCTTGGGGTCAATTCTGGTTCGGTGTAGTGAAAACGTGTAAACAGTTTACCCGTTTGCACCGTTGTTTGCGATTCTTACATCGTGCAAACATGGTAATAACTGTCAAAAACTTTACACGTCTAAAAAATGCGTGCAAAAGTGCAAAGTAGTCGTGAAAACTTTTGTCAAAAAATACATATTAATTTAATTTGAGAAACTGACACTTGACAGTTTAATAATCAATTCAGCCTTGATTCAGCATTAAGTTTTCACGACTGCCGCGAGAATCGCTTTTTCAGGTTCAGTGCAGTGAAAAGTGAAAAAGGTGTGCAAAACGCCAAGTGTAAACTTTTTTTACACGTTTTCACTACACCGAACCAGAATTGACCCCCTTGACTCAATTAACGAGTCATTAGAGATTTTGAAAAGATTAGACCTAGAAGATCTAGACCTCGCAAGGAAAATAATAAAGGGCATATAACTCACACTTTCGCTACATCGGCTTCATCAATGTGTCCAGCATGTAACCATGATCATCGCCTTATACAATGTACAAAATTCCGTAGTATGACGCCAAAGGGGCGATACGATTTCATAAAAACCAACTCCCGATGTATAAACTGCTTGTCAAAATCTCGTTACCTCAAGGCGTGTCCTAATCCGTGGAACTGTCAAAAATGCGGAAAGAGACACAATTCCGTACTCCATTTTGATCAACCAAAATCACCTGTTAACCATAACCAATCCAAGAATACCAAGAATTTGCATCAGGTTCGTCAGCACAGTCAATATTCCAGTTACTATGTTGCTTCTCCACAATTGGAGAACTCAACTCAAGAATTCCAATATGGTAATTATCAAGGCCCAGCTCACCCTCAGAGTTCGAAGGCCATACAAATAACACCAGGTAGTGCCCATGAAGGTTCATATGTATACTCCCATCTGACAAATAACAAGCAATTGCACACAGTTTTATTGGCAACAGCATTAGTCGATATCGAGACTCCACCCTCAGGTAAACAATGCTTGAGAGTGTTAGTAGATCCAGGTTCTCAAGTCTCATTCATTACAGAGGAGGCTGTACAACGTCTACGTTTGCGTAAGCAGCCGGCCTGCGTAATGGTCAACGTCGTAGGCGACTTATCGTCTGGAGTATCTCGTAATGTGACTTGTTTAGTTCAATCTCGATACGACCCATCATTTAAGCGACATGTGGAAGCATGTGTCTTCCCGAAAATCAGTGGAATGTTGCCACATAAACCAATTGACCACCAACTGTTTCCGTACCTTAAAAATCTTCCAGTTGCCGATCCTAATTATATGAAACCGAACTATGTAGACATGCTCTTAGGCGCTGAATTTTATAGTGAAATTATTTTGAGCGGGCTACTCAAGGGCCCTAAGGAATATCCAATAGCGATAAAGACTACGTTGGCTGGATTATTAGTGGCAGGATGCCTGATTTCAACACCCATACCTACACCACTCCAAAAGTTACTCTAATATGCACCACTACAGAATCCGTAGATCTGGAAAATGTGTTAAAACGATTTTGGGAGCTCGAAGACATTCCAGCGTACACTTCTGAACCTAAACATGACGAATGTGAAACAATTTACGCCAAATCATATTATCGAGATCCCACTGGTCGCTATGTAGTACCACTAACCTTCGAAAATAATAAGCGGCCTGAATTAGGATACTCTAGAAATGCAGCACTAAAACGTTTACTCCAGATGGAAATCCAATTTCAGATAAATCCCAAATTAGCTGAAGATTAAAAGACCTTTATGAAGGAGTACCTAACGCTTGGACATATGGAGAAGATCTCCTCAGCCGAAAATGAGCGAGACAATTTCTCTGAATATGTTTTACCACACCATGCAGTGATAAAGGGTTCTAGCTCAACAACTAAATTGCGAGTGGTGTTCGATGGTTCCCGGAAAACCACAAATGGCCGGTCATTAAATGATACACTACTCCCAGGATCTCCGTTGCAAAAGGATCTGTGCCTAATATTACTCCGCTGGAGGAAATTCAAAATCGCTTTTACTGCTGACAGGCGCGGATCTAGAATTTTGTTTTTGGGGGGGTCACGGAATTAAAAGTGGCTGAAAAAATGTCTACTCCTTAAAAAACAAAAACAAAACGAACAAAACTAACCGAATTTTCTGGTTGCACGTGAAAGAATCCATTTACCAGGTCTAATGTAGTGAAGATTTCTGCTTCTTGCAATTGATCAAACACATCGTCAATCAATGGCATAGGGAAATGATCTTTTACTATCTGCCTATTGATTCTCCTATAGTCGCAACATAACCTTTTTGAACCATCCTTTTTTGAAACAAAAACTACTGGGGATGCAAATTCCGATGAACTTGGTTGGATTATATTGTCCTTCAATCATATATTAACCCGTTTCTCAACCTCTTGCTTTTCCTGGGCGGACATTCGTCTAGCTCCTTCGAAAATTGGTGTTTCGTTGTTGAGGATAATAGACATTTCTACGGGACATTCAATACTCTGAGAAGGCTTATAACTCGCTATCAAATTAGAAACAATTTCTTTCTCATAAGCGGGTTAATGTTTTAGATCTATCTTCACGGTTGAATCCATGGTTTCTTCAAGATTAGTCAGATAACATATGGACTGAAATGCCTCTTGAAGATCTCCTATTGGGTTACTATCTGCCCATTCAATTTTATTTACCTTAACTATCTGTTGCATCGATTCTCTTGGATTGAAGTGGAAGCCTTTTGCATCGACTACCAATGTCGGCTGCTGTAATAACTCATTGCCAATTATAGCTGAGAATATCATATCCTTTTCGGAAAGCACGTGACATTTAACTTTGAACAAAATACCATCTATATATAATTCTGTTTTAAAATATCCTAAAGTTTCAACTTAGTTCCTTCCCAATCCGCTTAACCCAAGTTCATCTGGTACTAGCTGGAACACGGTGCGCCTATGCTGCTCCCATAAGCCAATAGTAGTAATCAGGTGATATGAATTTAATTATACAGTAGAAGAGTTTGAAAAAGGCAATTTTTTGGTATCTTTGATTCCAAATAACAAAATGTGAAACTATTAGGGATCTGACATTTTGATCGAGACAATAAAAACCATCCATTGACATGGCATTTTTCGAGATATGAAATTTCATATACAGATGAAGTGTCTCAATGAACTCCTTATTTTCTGTATTTTGGATAGCTGGGACCCGGTGCGCCTTGCTGCACCCAACGTTTAAACATTTAAAATCAACCCAAAACCTTCAACTCTTCTTAACCATTAACGAAAAACCAACTTTCATATAAAAGTTGGAGTCATTAGATTCAAAATACATTTATTTGAACTATGACCAAAAATGCCTGTGTATTTTGTTAAAGCCATGAACGTTAAAAGCTTTAAAATTAATGCAAATTGCACCATCCAGCACTCGAAATTCGAGAGCCATTTACTATAGCTTTTTTGAATTTAAATCTAGAAGTCTTCAATAACATAATTTTTCGAGAACAATAGAACAAAATCGAAAAAAGAAACAAATATTTTTTAGTTGAAAAAAGCAATGCCAAAAAACCAACTTTTATTATCTCTTATGCCCGGTTTCACAGTGTCGATTTGAGCTTTCGCTCAGCTGAACCTGAGCAGTAATTTTGAGCTTTAGCTCAAGTCAAAACTGTTTCACAGTTTGTTTTTGTGCTCAGTTCAGATGTACTTAGTTCACTGGATTAAGCAGGGCACTGTGGTTGAATCAGTTGGGGAAATTTTTGCTTTTGGTTGATAAATTGTGTGATTTTTCTAGTTTTTTCTTTAGTTGTAAGGTTTTTTGAAAAGATATGGCCTCTTATTACTATAAGAACGAGTACGACGAAAGTAGACATCCTTATCGTACTCCTGAGTTTACCTCAAAGTTTCGGATAATTTTCCATTGTGGGGAACTCTGCATTTGGAATTGTTATATGGAGCGTTTATCAATATTATTATTTTGTCAGGTAAAAGGGGGATCGTAATACAGGAAACTGGTCCACTACGATTCTCAAGGTGTTCATATGGTATATGCAGGAGCGGCCCTTTCTGAATCCAACTCGCTTCTAAGCGTTCGGTACCCCCCGCCAACCGTTTGACAATGACACCTTCGGACCAATCCTCCGGAATAGTACAGCTGTTCCGGGCTATTTCCAGGCGTGGATGTATCGCGTCTGCTATTAAGTTTGAGTCGGTTTTTAGGAATTCTGGCAACATTGGCCATTGCAAGAATTGCGGTTGCTATTTCTGTCTGAGATGATGCACGTGCGGTGATTCTTATTTGCTGCGCATTGATAAGTTTTCTCCAGGTTCAGGAAAATAAAGCATTCAAAGCGGCAAGAAATAATACCTCCATCTTTAGAGTTACACAGCAGCCTTCTATCCGCACTCTTTACGGCATGCTTTGTAATAGAATGCTCTCTTCCCTTTACAATTGAAAAATCAAACTTCAAACTTATAATTAAAATCAATAAATAAACCCAAGTTCACTGTGATTTCTCTAAAGTTAATGGCATTACTCTCACTTATATCCTGAGCTTTGGCTTAAGTGCCCAAATTTAGTCGCTCCCCTGCAAACATTTACATTCGGAAACGATTCGAGAACGACACGCAAAAGCGAGAGCTTGCTTCGAACTCGGGCTCGTAAACGACTCGTAAACGAATTCGAAGGCAATAAAAGCGGAGTAAGATATCGAAACCAATGTACTAGGAAAGCTTTTATGGTGGGTTTTGAAGCTTTTCTCGTACCTTTCGCAAGCAGTTTTCGAATCGAGAATGGTTCGAGAAAGCGAGCCTCCGAGAGAAGCCGAGAAATTGTTTGCAGGGTCAGTTCAAATCAATTTTGAACCAAGTTCAAAAGTTGAACCAGTGCTGTGAAACAGTAAAATGAGTTGAGCGAAAGCTCAAGGCTGAGCGAAAGCTTAAATGAACACCATGGCCGTGTTCTTTTAATGAACTGGGTTTTGAGAGCTTTTGAGTTTCCATACAAAAATCGAAAACCCAGCTTTTATCTGGGTTTTCTAGTTCTTTTATCTGGGTTACTGGGAAATTTTAAAATTTCCCTGCTTTCTTGAATGCGGCCAACTTCAAGCCGGAGGAGAAACGTCATTTAAGTTTTGTAAATAAGTGAGTTTCAGGCAGTTTGAGTTTTTAATAAGAAACAAATTTGTAAGTACATATAACTACTAAATAATTAAACTAATTTAATATATTTTATAGAAAGGGAAGAACTTAAGGAGCTGACTAAACAAAATGATAAGTCAGAGAATGATTTAAAAGCACTACAAAGTGTTGGACAAATTGTGGGAGAAGTTTTAAAGCAGTTAACTAAAGATAAATATTTGTTGCTTTATTATTAACAATTCTGTATAAACTTGTCTCATTTTAATGTCTTTATTTTAGTTTTTGTAAAGCCAAGCTATGCTATGTTGTTGGATGCCGCAGGCAGCTGGATAAAACTAAATTGAAGTCGGGAACAAGAGTAACTTTAGATATGACTACACTTACGATTATGCGTTATCCTCCAAGAGAAGTTGATCCTCTCTTTTATAATGACCTCGATTCCCGAATCCGGCGGATCGGAAGTGAGTGCTGATTTGACACTTATGTCCAAAATGCCGCATGTTTAAGTTGAGATTCCTTAATTTTGTTCTGGGAGATCGTTTACAGGTTGGCATTGATATACGTTTAGATTCACGATTACACACAAACGACGGATTAGGGAATCGCAAAGTGGAAAATCCGCACTCACTTCCGATCCGCCGGATTTGGGAATCGAGGCCATTAGATCCAGGCGAAGGGAAAAATTCTGCCATTGGTGGCTTAGAAATGCTTTATATATTAGAAATGCTTATTATAAACTTACTACAGGCTAGAAATTTTAAAAATTCATGTTGCTCCCATCGCTAAACATGGATGAGATGACAAAGCTATTGTTCTGACAATTTTACATGGCAGATTTACGAAATTTTTGCACAGAAGCTGGTATTTTTGCTATAAAGTATATACAATCGCACATAATTTCTTCAATACTTTACTTGCAATACTTTTTAATTTTAGAGCGGAAAGAGAATTCGTTATTCAACAAGATTTCCTAAAATCCGTAAGAAAAGTTGCAGAGAATAAGAAATTGGAAAGTAAACTGGATTATAAGCCAGCATAAATTAAAATGCATATATATTTACCCCACTTTCTTTTTCTTTACATTAAATGGATTTAAATAATTGAAAAGGCTGAAGATTATTTTATTTTAAAAAATGCAATGTTTTTATGAAGGTTTTAAATTTTCTTAGAAAAGAGCTAATATAATAATGAGAAATCAACAGAGGTGGTGAGGTGTAAATCTTTGCTCCTTCCTGTTCCTAATGTTTTATTGTGCTTTAATCGCTTTTATACGAGTGTAAATTTGATGGAGACCCTAAATTACTCACGCTGAACTGCGTTTTACTCTTCTATCCGCCCTTTTTTCTTGCAAAATTGTACCGCTTTTCCCACAGTCACTGCTCCATTGAAATAAGTAACGCCATGCCTCCGCAAATGACTTCTTCAGCAATTGGAAGTCTGTAGCTGAATAAGTCAATTTCTCGCGCAACGTGCATTATTGACTTGGCCCCAAGTGTTGTGTTGCGGGAGAAATGTTCCCGTGGAGGCATGACGTTACTTATTTTAATCCAGTAGGCATTGTGGTAAAAGCGGTACAATTTTGCAAGAGCTCCTACATTCCTACGGTGGCTTATTGAGTCAATTGAAGAGCAAAAGGCGCTGTCACCAATAAGTTTGAGAACGTGGTTTTGCACCTTATCCAGCCAAGCGAAGGTGGTTCGGCCCCGGCCCAGATATACGAGTTGTATTCGAGGCGGGGGCGAATGTAGGACTTGTAGATTATAGCCCTGCCGGACGGCTGAAGAGGAATTTGCACCTTTTGAGGAATCCCTATGTTATGCCTAGGATATTTAGATACGGTACGGCCGTTAGGTTCTTATTGCCCACTGAAATAGAACGAGGGTTGGTGCAAGCTCTATTGGAGATGAGGCAGTACTTCGCAGTGTATCGCAAAATACACTACTTATTGTGCTTTTCAGCTCCTTTGATTCTTTTACTACATAATTTCAATTTTTTGCACAATCACTTCGATGTCAAATCTTTTATCTCGCATTACTGTGACGTGCAAATTCTTGGGATTGCAGAATCCAAACTTATACCCACAACTAGCCGACTGGAACTCAATGTCAATTCATATATGTACTAGCTCTCATTCGGTTGATACAAACGGCAAGCTATATGGCAAACATCTTCAGATAATTTCCGAACTGAAAATCTCATTCCCGGGGCGGAAACTTCAAATTCATGCACTTTAAGATCACGTTCAAAATTCCATATTTTAATTGTTTTATCACAAGAAAGTGATACCAAGTAATCAGTGGATTCTACAGGTAAAACGCTAGTTTGTGAAACGTATTCTCATTTGCATTGAAAATCACAAATGCCGACGGCGACAGTTGACGTTTCAGCTAATTTTTGCTAAATACCCTGAAGATAGATTCAGTTGAGGTTTTGCAAAATTTCCCTTGCCGTTCTTTTAATGAACTCGAAAGCTTTCAAAACCCAGTTCATTAAAAGAACACGGCCCGTGAAACCGGGAATTAATGTCACTTGCAAAATTGCGATCATATATTCGAATTAAATGTAACAGATGCCGCACGTTTCATAGGGGAATTAATTGTACAATTATTTTCTAATGTTTAGCGTTCTTTTGTGCCGCGTATAAATAAAATTGCGATTCTGAACTTCTTTGAGTTAGGGGCTACACGGTGAAACAGTTTTCAGTATTGTTGGAGAGTTTAAACTCTGTAAAATGGTGCCACAAAATAAGTTATTGCCGTTTAATTATATGATCTTCAAACTTAAATTCTTCATAACCAATAACGAAAAACCAAGTACTCCTATAAACGTTCGAGACATTAGATTCAAAATCCATTTATTTGAAGTGTGACCAAAATTACCTATATGTGTTTTGTTAAAACCACGAACGTTAAAACATTTAAAATAAATCTGCAATTGCTTGGCCCCTGGGTTCTCATCTGCAATGTCACTGACTCAGGTTTTATTTGTTTACCCAGATGCCAGCCTCTTCCCGTATTGCAGAATCCTAGACTTATTCCTAAAAATTCAAAGGTGATGGGTTTCTTTCCTTCTTTTCCATTATACATAAATCATCCCACATGTCCATTTCTCCTTACCATCTTTCCGAAAAAAACCTTGTTGATCAATTCTAAATCGATTGCTTAGAGAGCTTCAGGATATATTATATTCAATGTTTTTCCATTTGTAGCTAGAATGTCAAGATTTTCCGATTTTCAAACTCTTGAAGACCCTACAAATGATACTTATTTGGCAAAATTCTTCCGCCATATTGGCCCCACAATTTTGAATAAGTTTTGATCATAAATTCGTTATTTACTACCTTAAAAACTCCCGTATACCGATTTTAATTGGAATCGGAATACAATTCGCAAACTCGTCGGCCATTTTGGCGCGGCCATTTTGAATTTAAATTTTGGTCATAAAGTCGTTATTTGCTACCATGAAAAACCTCAGATACAGATTTTCATTGGAATCGGAACACGATTTGCAAATTCGTCGGCCATTTTGAATTTATAAGTTTTGACCACAAACTCGTTATTTGCGACCTCAAAAACCCCTAGATACACACTTTCATTGGAATCGGAATAAAATTTGGCAAATTCAACCATATTTCTGCGGCAATTTTGAATTTCGGTCATATTTCGGCGGCCATTTTGAATTTCGCAAATCGGGCTCGAGGTGCACTCCACGACCTCCACGACCTTGCTGTAAAAATTCCAAGCTCTGCGATGATTTTCAACGAAGCTCTCCATGATAGCGCCATCTAGGAGTGGCTTTAGAAAGCAATGAAATAGCCTGTGTTCTAAGTTTGAATGTAAATAGCACATGATTAAAATTTTATTAAGATCGGTTGCACGGTGTAGGAGCCTATAGCGAACATACATACATCCATACACACATTCATTTTTATATACATATTAAAAAACAGATTAAAAAATACACATGTGTGAGTTTGGTGATATTTCCGCCACTGTTGAATAATGCCACGCATCCTAGTGCGTAGCGAAAAAGAAGAAGCTTCCTGTCAGGGTGCTACTTGGCAATTGTCAAAACCAAAAAATGAAGTTATTTGAGGATTTAGTTGTAGATATTCGCCATTATTCACACTACCACTATTCACCATTTAAAGTATTCGGTGCAACTGTTGAGCTCACCAGATGCCATCACAATGAAGACTGCCACAGTTCCTAGGTGAAGTTCGTTGCAATGTTGAATATTGCCACATTTTGTCAAACTTCGGATGCAGCGGTTCTTAACATGTTGAATATTGCCACGCGCCCTCCATCTATCCCCTTATACCTGCAAAGTTAAAGAAGGGCATATTCACAGGACCTGACATCAGAAAACTAGTCAAGGATGCAAACTTTGAAAATGTCATGAGAAACCTAGAAGGAACTGCCTGGAATTCCTTTAGAAATGTTGTTTTTAAATTTTAAGGCAACATAAAAGATCCTATTTATAAAAATATGTTCCAAGAAGTGTTAAATCATTATAAAAATTTAGGGTGTAATATGAGCCTGAAAGTTCACTTTTTGAATAAACACATGTAAAACAAAATAATTAAAAAATTAAAAAACACGACGCCGAATTAAAAAATGAACTAAAAAGTCAAAAACAAGTTTTAAGTACTAATGTAAGACAGAAACAAGGTAGAAGATATTTTATTTATTTTGTTAAGTATCACACAACTATCGTATATGTATAATCTGTATTTTTGCAGTCGGGGTACAAAATATTACGAGAATAAGTATAATTAAAACTGTACCCCGACTGAAAAAATACAGATTATACATATACGATAGTTGTGTGATACTTAACAAAATAAATAAAATATCTTCTACCTTGTTTCTGTCTTACATTAGTACTTAAAACTTGTTTTTGACTTTTTAGTTCATTTTTTAATTCGGCGTCGTGTTTTTTAATTTTTTAATTATTTTGTTTTTTATTTTATGATATTTTAGTGATTATAGTTCGTAAACCAATGTAGTTTTTATTAAGTGATTTTATTTTACTTCTTATTATTATAGCACTTACAACTATTGAGATACAGTTTTAATGCAAAAGTAAAGTTATCGAAGTTTGATTTATTCTATCTAAATTTAGACACGCTGATAGATTAGGCAGAAATCGTCTCAATGAGACCTTTCATTTGATACCCATATTGACCCGATCAGAAGAAGAAAAAAATAAATCGGGTGTGACGTAAATTGGGTCTGACGGCCGCCATACTGTTTTTTTTTAAAATTTAAGCCTATGTTACTCGGGCTCACTAAACGATTCTAACGGTACTCCAGCGATCTAAATCCGTTCAGGCGTTTAGAAGTTATGGTGGAACAAAGAAACATACAAACATACATACATGAATCCTGAAAACATTACACTCCTTTTTGGGGCAGTCGTGTTACATAGCGTTTGTTTAGGGAATTTTAATTTCGCCTCAACAGCATACTAGGCTTAACTATTAAGTGTCCATTCATGGTGATGGGCTAATAAAAGACGTTTTGAGTAATTTAATTTTATTTAAGCTTAAAATTCGCGATCATTTAACACATATCTATTAAGTGTTATATATATTTGAAATCGTCTCAATTTTACCTTTCGTTTGATACCCATATTGACCCAATCAGAAAAAAAAATTAAATTGGGCGTTATGTAAATTGCGTCTGACGGCCGCCATATTGTTTTTTTAAAAATTAACCTAGCCTATGTTACTCAGACTCATTAAACGATTCTAACGGTACCCCAGTCGTCTAAATCCGTTCAGGGGTTTAGAAGTTATGGTGGTAGAAAACAACGTACATACACAGAACAAACCTAAACACATTACACTCCTTTTTTTGCGGCAGTCGTGTAAAAAGAGATGGAAAGGAGGTATCAAGTCTGTTGGGATGTCAGTATGATGGCGGACTATTGTTGGATGATCTATAGAGATGAACCGAAGAAAGTTCATAAACGGATACCAACTAAAAGAGGCTTTTCCGCAAAAAAAAGCAAAGAAGTTATTGATCCTCACATTTTGTATTTGTTTGTGTTTTTATTAAAATTATAATTTCATAGTTCAAACTTTAGATATAGATAGTTTTATTTAATTTAACCTGAAGTTTGTTCATATTTTCCATTCAAACCATGTGTCACCTGAAACTGGTAAATGTGACGTGGTGTATATCATATGAATGTTTTTTTTTATTAAATTCAACTTGAGCATTACGAATATTAACACTCCAACAAAATAACTTTAAAAAAATTAAAATTGGCAGACCTAATTTGTAATGTAATTTTCCAGTTTTGACACTTTGCTCAGGAAATAAATTAGCTAAAGGTGTTTAATAACTGATTTATAGAATAAAGCAATTTAAAATTGATTAAGAATGAAAACAAGTTTTAATTGGTTTCAAGTATACCTCCTATCCAGGGTACAGAGAAAGAACCAACAATGGTGACCCCGAGAGTGAATACTGAAGATTTGAAGATAGAGTTTGAAAAGAAAAAAAGCGGAAGACGGAAATTTATTTTGAAAAAGGAAAATAGTTGAAGAGGATATTTGGAAATTTGGTTTTGCTTAGATAAGTTAGGATAAGTGCTATTTTTTTCGATTGATTATATCCAACAATTTAAAATAATTTTTAATTAACAATATTCTAGAGTTAAGATTTGTTTTTTCTGTAACTGAAATATATTTAGTCTGGTGTTGTAGACTCTACTTTGAAAGAATTGTAATTGATTTATTCCTGTTTTTGTTGGTTCCGATGTTGTTTTTGTTTTCTGGTACACAATTTTTTGGCTAGTGAATCAAAGTTTTGAAGAAAATTTGTTTAAATTGGATGAACACAGCGACCTCAATAGGTCATTTATAATCGACATGGAGGAGTTGTTGGCCAGCCTGGAGGAGTTACTGCCGGGTCGACGCAGTGCTCAGGCTGAGGTTGATGTAGCCTCTTCCGCAAGATTCAACCTGCCTGAATTCCATCAAAGCGGCCTACCAGGCTGAGCCCCAATTCGGGCCAAATGGGATAACCTCAGATAAGACAAAACTATCCGATATTGTTCAGCGCTGCCCACTGAGGCCGCAAGGATCCTGCTCCACGCAGTCCCGGATCTCAGCACCGCCAGATATGTTGAGGCTAAGAAGCGGTTGCTCGGACGATATGGGTTGTCGACGAGGAACCGCCTCAAACAACTGCAGGCGGCGCATGAGCCAGGGGACAGAAAGGCCGGGTTCATGTTTGCAGAACTGACAGATCTAAGTAGCAGCTCGTTCATAGTTTTTACTGCGCGCAGTTAGCGCGTTCATATTGGCAGTCCTGTCGCAGGCTAATCGCAGTACCCGCAGTCAAAAAAAACCAAATGCAATCTATCAATTTAGTATATTTTAATTGTGAAAATCATCGACAGTACACTGTAAAAAATGTCTGTGGTAATTTTACATAAATAATACTGGAAGTTTTATTCAAAAGCAGTTTTGTAAATTTGCAATATATATTATTAGGAATATTCCAATCTACTTTACATATTTTTACCAACTGTGTAGTGAATATACATTATTTGTGCGATGTAAAAATACAATCAGTATTGGAACTTTCACTTCATAGTTTTGTAAATTTCCAAAACTTTTGTGTATGCCCGCCCTTTCCCTATACATAAAAATAGCATTTTGCTCACCATGCAAGACCGATTCGCAATGAAAGCTTCAAGCGTCAAGATGCAAGCGTCAAGCTGCAAGCGTCAAGCTGCAAGCGTCAAACTACTAGTGTGAATCGGCCCTAAGCATCAAAAATTATCAAAAAAATTTTGGCTGTTACAAGAACTGCCCAGACCTTGACCGAAGTCAAAGGTCTGACCTTAACTTAAGAACAATCGGGTATTATATGCTTAGTATTCCATTGTTACCTGTGAATTATATCTATGAGAGGGAAAATTTAATCCTTATATTCCAATGAACAATTTGTAATTTTACTAAAAATATAAGTTCTAAAATTACGCCTCTTACTGTAAAATTACAGTACAAAGTTCAGTACATAACATTGATAAATAATACTACGAAATATTGTAATTTTCCTACATAAACGATTAAGAAAAATACACAACATTGTGTAAAATATGCAGTATTGGAGATATGGAGTCATGCAGTATTGGAGATTCTCAATTTCTTTATGTGTCTTTACAAAATTTATAGTAAAATTACAATAATTGTGTAGTAAATTAGTATTTCACACCGCGATTTGTAATTTTACTATACATTTGGACTTTGAATTTACATATTTTTTTACAGTGTAGTGAAACGGAGGATATTTTGGCACGTAATTTGTATTATTAGTTTAGTATCACGAAAATGCATTTTAAGCTCATTTAAAGAAAACAAATGGAATTCCCAGGAAACCAAATTATTAATATCAGAGAGGATAAAATTGGAAAAGCATTTCAAAGGCGCCATAAAAAAGCGAAGTTTCTTTTGGGGAATAGTGCTTAAAGTGCTTAAACAAATTTGTCTACCCAAGAGATGAAATACAAAAAAAAATTAATAATTTATTTACAACATTCCAAAGAATGAAGAGAAGGAACAAGGAATCAGGAAAAAATGCAACTTTGTGGCCGCATTTTGATATGTTTGACGAGTGCTAAGGATCTTAATATTTTTTAAATCCGCCAAAAGCTACACTTATTAATAGTTTGGAGTCCAATGAAAATTATGAAAGCCCATGTGAAGAAAGCACTCCTACTTCTAGAAAAAGGAAATCTAATGAAAACGAATTATTAGAATTTCTCAAAATGGCAGAGGAAAAAGACAATGAGCGTCACAAGGAATTTATAAAAATGGAATTAAAAAATGCAGAAATTAAAGAACAGAAAGTACGAGATTTAAAAGAATTGAAAGATCTATTGAAAAGATGTTTAAAAAACTAGTTATTTTTATTACATTGGGTGGTTCTACACGAGCGTACAGCGGACGAACATTTCGTACGAACAAACGTGAGTTCATGGGGAAGAGGGTGAGAGGATAATGGAATTTCACATCCTCTCACCCTCTTCCCCATAAACTCACGTTTGTTCATTCGAATAGCTCGTCCTCTGTATCTGTACGCTCGTGTAGAACCACCCATTCGGACTGAATAAAATGTTGTTGTCCACTTTTAATTGAATTTTTCTTTTTGTGGATTTTTTGCTTTTGTTTTTTGAATTAAAGAAGTTGAATTTTTTTAAAAAGATGATATTTTTTATAAATATGAATTCATTATAATGAAGCACAAATCATGTCCCTTTTTAACTTGGCTTCGTCAGAACTGTCCATTCCGGTTCCACCAGCTTCAAATTCGGTGAAATTAAAATTTTGATTATTTTCACTTTCCTCCTCTGTGGTTGGCTCATCCCCTTTCTCATTTTTAAAAATAAAATTATATAAACATACACCAGCCATTGCTATATATATCACATGTGAAATGTTATTAGATTAAACGTATCTCAAAATTCTAAATTTTTGTTTTAACATGCCGAAACTCTGCTCTACGCATACTCTTGTGGAGGACATATATATTGAATTTGTTTGCTAGTTAAAAACCCATTATCGCGGTAGTTAACCATTAAATATGGTGCCAATTTGTAGGCAGAGTCTCCTAATATGTGAGAATTAGAAGGCAAAATTATTTGTTTTTCTTTTAACGCCTTCCCTATGGGGCTGTTTTCCCACACATGAGCGTCGTGAGAGCGACCTGGCCAACCAAAAAATACATCAGAAATATGTTATCACTATCACATATAGCCTGAAATTGAGTTCTGAGTGAGTTCTTTTAATTTTACAGCAATGTATTCTACCTGTAGAATCATCGAATGGAAGCCTTTTCTATTATAAAAAGTTTCACTTCAATAATATTTAGATTGTTCCCTGGGGGCCTTTATAGCTCTATGGGTGCCGTCAATGCAACCAACCACAGAAGGAAAGCCATTATTCCTTAAATTGTCAAATTTGTTTTTAGTAGTTATAAATTCCTCATTTGTCGGCCATTTTATAAAATATTTTTTTCTCTGCATATCATCTTGCACGTATTCATTACAATATGCCGGATATGCCAATCCGATCTGCAAGAGCCCTAAACGAGTCTTGGTTTCCCAACTTCCAAAGTATTATTAAAAGCCCTTTCCTTACGTCAATCCTTGTACAAGTAATACTATCATAATTTCGGAAAACTTGGACTAATTTCTATGAAAAGAAACATAATATTGGAATAGAACAATTAACAAAGAAGGATAAATGACATATCTTACTTCTAATGTTTGGCGAGTCATTCTAAAATGTTTGAAGAATATATCTTCTTGGTATGCAAAATAATTCCTCATTTTTAAAATGTTTCTTCTCCTCTTTTTAATTATTTTTTTTAAAACCAAATGTCTATAATCCTTTTCGGTTTTTATTCCTTTCAGAAATCTCCTTTTTAAGCTTCTATTTCTTTTATGGATATTATCCAGTATTATATTTATCAAAATATTAACTTCAGTTCGCATTACCGTTTTTTAAGAAATGCAATGTATGCAAAACCGTTAAAATTATAATAAAGCCGCTCACCTGCTAAACAGCCGACAGAATCTGTTGCGGACAGCCCACACTTTTAGGGTACAAACTAGATGCCCTAATTTACTTCTGCGAGCGGCTAATGGATCAACGATCCAAAATTTTGGCACGAAGTTGCTAGAATTGAACCTCGGTCTTAGACGAAGGTTCATCCACAACTTCATAATAACCAACACAAATAAAGCTATACTCAGTGCGGATTTCCTCGCGAAGTTTGAACTCATACTCGATTTCAAAAATCGAGAATTAGTTGACTCACAGACCAGTCTTCGGACTGACGTCTGTGCAACTGGTGAGTATAAGATCGAGAGCTATGAATGACAACATCTTGGTAAGTAGGTATAAAGAATTGTTAACGAAGTACGCTTCGTTAACCAAACCCCCTACTTTCAACCTACCGGTTAAACACAATGAGCAACACCACATTGTCACTAATGGGCAATTACCTTTCGTTACCGCTCGTAGAGTTCATCCTGAGAACCTCAAGGTAGCTAGTTAGAACATATGGTTAACCAAGGGATTTGTCGACCATCGTCGTCTTCCGCGCATCTCCACTTCATCTGGTCCCTAAACGGGATACAAATGATTGGAGGCCATGAGGCGACTATCGTCGCCTTAATGCAGTCACAGTGCCGGATAGATATCCAATCACAACTTTTCTGCAAACCTTCAAGGATGCATAATTTTTCAAAGTTAGATTTGGTGCGTCCATACTACAACATCCCCATTGCACAAGAAGACGTGCATAATACTGCCATAATAACACCCTTTGGTCTGTTTGAGTTTACTCGAGTGCCATTTGGTTTAAGAAATGCAGCCCAGTCATTTCAAAGATTTATGAATGTAGTCACAAGAGCATTGGACTTCATTTATGTCTAGTCCAGTAGAAATAGGCGCAGAAATGAGAAGAAAAAAGAATAATTCGTTACAGCACTCTGACAGCAGAATATTGTCGAAAAAGCTCTTGTAAAAGAGGGAAAAATAAATCGGACCGACAGAGGCTATCCGGGGTGGAATGGGGGGTTTTTAGGGGTTGAAAACAGTTTTTCGCAATTTCTGCCTAAACTGTGCATCCTATCGAAAAAAATTAAATGTAAAAATTGTAGGAAATAAAAAGATCTACAGCTTTTGTATTTACCATTTTTCTAGTCTGAGAAAAGTTTTGTCAGTTTTGTTTTGCCTCACTTACTCGTTGTTACGTCTACTTTCGATAAATGGTAAAAAAAGGTATACTCCAATGAAAAAATGGCCGGAATTGTTATATTCACGTTAACGACGATTATTCAGAAAAAAATTATAGATGCCATTAATCGGCTGATATTTTTTACAAAAACAATGCTGATAAAGAGATGTTAGCTGATAATGGCAGTAAATTAATAGTATGATTTTACAGTAAAAAGCAAAATTTAACTCTGCATGATTTACGGTTTGACATGTATAAGACAGCCACGGGTAAAGGTTTAGTATCCTGCGGCACGATTGGTGGGAGGGAAGGAATTTATAAGGGGGAGGGGGGATAGTTGAACAACTCCTTGAAGTGTGTAAGTCCGGAAATGTCCCGTTATTGCAAAAAAATTAAATAAATGTTTGCTCTGGTTTAGTTTCCTGCGGCATGATTTGTGGCTCGGGAAGGGGTGAAGCTGAGTGGGAGGGGTTGTGCGAACATTCTCTTGAAGTGTGCAACTGCGAAAATGTCCGGTTATAACGAAAATGTCCCGTTATAATATAATTTTGGCGTAAAAACGTAAAAAGTGGGCACAAGGAGTATGAATTTCGACAAAATATCCCTAATAAGCCAACTATTAAAAGCTATTATTTGCTTTTTATACTTTTACAACTATAAACCATGCTTTACATTCTTCTAAAATTAGGGACGGCGAATCTTAGCATTGGTTAATATGCGCAAGGATTCAGGAAAATCGTGAAATTACTGCTTGTGCCGAACGTAAAATTACAAATCATCCTACACGTTCTTCTAAAACGAAAGGTGCAATATAAAGGTTGAGTACACTTGTAAGGAATGGGGGCTCTGCCCCATACCCCTCTTTAAGATGTGCTTCTTTCATAATTTGGGGCTCCGCCCCCCCCCTACCCCCCGTCTAAAATATCCCCTCTAATCAAGCACGATGAATGCTATATTTGTTTGTAAAACTGGAAACTTCATATACCGATATCAAAAACTAAGCGTATTAATTTTTTTTGAAATAACGGAGCATTTCGTCACTCGCACATTTCACGAGAATGCTCGCACAACACCTCCCACCCCACCCCCCCTTGCCAAGCCTGAAATAACACAAATCATGCCGCAGGAAACTAAAGCAGTGCAAAAATGTTTTAATTTTTATTGCAATAACGGGACATTTCCGCACTTGGATAGTTCACACAAATGCTCGCATAACCTCTCCCACCCGACCCCACCCCTTCCCAAGCCTAAAATCGTGCCGCAGGAAACTAAACCAGAGCTCAGCCACGTTTAAATCAAGTTTTAAATTGTAAAAATTACCTCCAACAAAAGGGGCAGCAAAAAAAGCATTGTTTTAGAGCATATTGTCAGCTTTAAACATGGCTTGGAAACGAAGTAATCGCAACAGATTGGGGTTGTTCTTCTGTAAAATGCGGCTGTAGAAAACAAAACATGGTCTCAAATGTTTAGTTTAGTTTAGTTTATTTATTTATAAAAAAGTACACAAGATTAAAATCTTATTTAGTACCGTAACAAAGGAAAATACAAAAATTAAATAAATTAAATAAATGGGCGCAAAAAAAAAGATATAAGATAAAATAAAAGTTATTAAAAATTAACAATACAAAGACAGGGAAAAGGAAAAAAAAAGAATGAAAATAAGGAGTAAAATAAATTAAGTTTAAATTAAAATTTTACTAAAATTAAAATTAACTAAATAAATAAATAAATAACAGCCGGTGTCCTATGCCAAGAAGATGCATGCTAAGGAGGATTCATGCCAATCCATGTTGCGCAGCAAGCAAGCGATTATATCATTTCATGCATTCTGTGTTGCAAAATGCGCGATCACTCCTCTCCTGAAAGCGGCGAGCGATTTGGTACTTTGCAAATGGAAGGGGAGACTATTCCACAATCTCACAGTATGTACAAAGAAGGAACGACTACCTAGCAGGGAACAGTGTCTAGGAATACAAAATTGCATCGAACGACGAGTACGAAGGGGAACAAGGCAGTCAGCAAGATATGAGGGAGCAGAGGAATTTATGATTTTGTATAATAAACATAGGCCATGCACATTGCGATACGTAAGGAGATTGCAGGGTAACAGGGATGAACGAAGACCAGAAACATGTGCGAACCGATTGAGGTTGAAAATGAACCTTAGACAATCATTTAGGGCAACATTCAATCTATTACTACATGTGGAGTCAGGACATATATAAACAGAGCATCCGTAAAGGAAATGAGGAAGTATAAGGGATTTTATCAGAGCGAGACGAGTATCACGGGAAAGTAGGTTACCGTAGAGACGCAGGCGACGGAGACAAGAATAGATCTTCTTCAGAGAGAACGACACATAATCACAACAAGATAAGTTTGAGTTTACCATCACTCCAAGATTCTTAGTTGACCGGACTATCTTTAGGGGAGTATTATTTAGTTCTAAGGGGGGCATGTTAGATGTATCAAAACGACGCCTACTAACAATAACTGCAGACGATTTATTAGGGTTTAGCTTCAGGAAGTTATTATTGCACCACAGGGACAAGGATATCAGGTCATTGTTTAAGGATTCAATAAGGTGCGGCACGTCATCAGGAGTGCAATAATTATATAATTGGAGGTCATTCGCATAGCTATGATGATGAGCAAAGGTGATACAATCAGGTAAATCATTAACATACAGACAGAACAACAGTGGCCCAAGAACAGAGCCTTGGGGACCCCCGAGGGTACAGAAATAAAGGAGGAAAGTTGGTCATTATAACTCACACATTGATACCTACTAATAAGGAAGGAAGCAAGGAAGTGGGTCGCAGAGGACGAGAGACCGAAAAAGGATGATAATTTATTGAGGAGAACGCTATGACAGACTGTGTTGAAAGCACGTGAGAGATCAAGAAGAATTAATATACCCAAATGATCCCTATCACATGCCATTCGTAGATCAGTCGAGACTTTTAGCAGCGCAGTTTCACAACTATGGAACTTCCTGAACCCTGATTGAAACGAGTTCAACAGATTTCCACGATCGAGATACGACTGCAATTGAACAGATATGATTTTCTCGAGTGCTTTAGATAGAAATGGTAAAATGCTAATGGGACGAAAATCACTCACATCTACGGGACAAGAGACTTTAGGAATAGGGGTAATAACAACCTTTTTCCATAAAGATGGGAATGTAGATTGCATTATGCAAGAGTTAAAGATATGCGTCAAGACAGGTAAGATTAAAGGAGTAAGCATTTTAATAAAACGGGAAGGGATGCCATCAATTCCAGTTGCATTGGATTTAATGGACATAATGGCAACGTATGTTTCTCGTTCATCTATACAGATGAAGCAAAACCCATCCACAGCCAGAGAGGATAGATCAACTGGAGGTGCATTATCCGGAAGAGGCTCAACGAATGAACTATTAAGGACACTGGGATCAAGGTCAACAGGTGCGTTTTCGCTACCACAAATACCCAACGAGCGTAAGTTTTTCCATAGCAACTTAGTGGGAAGAGAAGGATCTAATTTTAGTCCAAAGAATTGTCTTTTGGCACTTCTTATTTGATTATTGACAATATTACGCACTCTTGTGTACCGCTGCCGACATTCAGTTGTTTTTAGACGGCGATAGCGTTGGTATAAATATTCCCTTTCAGATATCAGACGTTTAATTTCAATGGTAAACCAAGGGCAAGTATCCTGATTATGTTTCATGCGCCTGCTTTTAAGTGGTACAGTATCATGCAGTACAGATGTTATTAAAGAGTTGAGAGACTCAACCTTACCATTCACATTGGTAATATTGTATATAGCGGACCAAGGAGTGGAGAGACACTTCTGCCTTAAGCTTTCAAAATTAAGATTTTTGAAGTCTCTGTAGGTTACTACTCTGGGTGATTCTACAGCTGAGAGATGGAAACGGAGAGAGAGGAACAAAATATCATGGTCCAGGAAACTAGGCGGCGATAATTGCTGATGTCGAATTACTGCGTCGCCATTGGTAACAGCAACGACATCAAGCAAAGAAGAAGTGGAGGGATTGAGGGAATTGTAGCGAGTAGGTAAAGAATTTAGGACAGTCAAGCCACTGGAGTGTGTGTTCCATCTAAACAGGTCAGTGACACTATTGCGTTGGAGAAGATCTACATTAAAATCCCCGGCAACAACTATTTCGTCATAATTAGCTGAATAATTGTATAACATTGTCGAGAATTCAGCAATATTTTCTTCACTATACGCCCCGGGGGGGGGCAGTAAACAGAAATAACAAGACATTTAGAAATCGGCGATTTTACTTCCACAGCTACGAACTGGACAATATCATCAATAGACTTACCCATCAATTTAGAGGATAGTTGATTAGACACGTAAATAGCAGCGCCACCACCTCTCCTAGAAGAGCGATCACTTCTGTGCGAGGTGAAGTCAGGGAAAGACACGAAGGAGGATGGTACATCAGCATTTAGCCACGATTCACTAATCATAATAATATGCAACTTAGTATTAAGAAACAACTGCCGCAGCTCATCATATTTACTCTTAATGCTTCTTGCATTGAAGTAGCAAACATTCAGACCATGCGACTGTGAGCAGAGAATATTGAGTAGTGTTCCTGCTCTGTACTGAGAACTGTGAGAATTGGTCATTATATTATTAGAGATATTATAAGAGATATTATTAGAGATACTAGGAACCACCCACTCGACTCCCCCAAGAAAAGAGAAACCGCACACCGAACACCATATAATAGACGGCTTGCCCGCATACATGAACAACTGCACACCATACTCACCAGCATCATCATCTCCACGATAAGTACAACATTCATTCCGGCTGCATATAAGTAGATATAAATAAAAAATAACAGAAAAAAGCTTAACACAAGTATGTACAATAAAGAATAACAAACTAAATCAAAATTGATCCCAACAAGCAAAAATTTCCTTTTTAGTGGAAATATGTACATCAGTACACTTACTGAGCGCCATTGATATCTGCAGATCCAAAATCTACAATTTCTTGCAGTAGATCCAAGTGCGGAACTATTACCGACCGATCGTCAGGAATTCTTTTTACATGCACCAAACCATTGCGGGTGAATTATGCCCCAGTTACACGAATGACAAAAAATGACAATTGTCATAATCTCTGGTCATAATTAATGGCATTGTTGTTGTTTATTTTTTATGACAGAAATAATGACACAAATTATGACCGTGTATGACGATAATGACAAATTATGACAGAAAAAATGGCAAGTGTGTCATTCGTGTAACAGCACCATTAGGAATGAATATTTTTTTCTTTCCTAAGACGGAGAACTCTCCTCAATATATCATTATTCTTATCGGATAGGCTTTCATAGGCACCAATCCTACCATCAGATGCATAAGTGCTTGATAATCGATTCAGAGTGAGCGCTCCAAACTTCCGAAAAGGGGATAGAAATGCTTTCTGCTCATTTGCGCATGAAAATTTTAAAATTTTTTATTTTTAATTTTAGCTCATTCCGTCGTCGGGTGCCGCTACTAGAGGTATTCGCCTTGCGTTGAACTCGGAATACATGAGTGAAGTTCGAAATAGGATGCTCAATAATGGTAGCAAGGTCAGAGAGCAATTGACTAGGATTCTCACCATCGGTATATGGTATTCCGGTAATAACAGCATCGCTTAATCTGCTAACACGCTGACAATCATCAATTAAAAAATTCATGGTGTCACAGTTAGATTTGATCGTGCTCATCTCATCTTTCAATGTAGTGATTTGTGAGCTGAAAGCACTAAAAAGATCAGGAATTTTCTGGGAAATTGTTTCTTCCAGTGCATTCACTTTCTTCTCTAATCCTGAGAGTTTTTCATCCAAAATCTGGTGAATATTACGTAGTAACTTCTTTTCAAACAAATCCATAAAATCAGCAGAGATCACTGAACCGGAGCCACCATCATTTTTGTGGGTAGTAACTGGGGAATTGATGTACCTACCAACTAGTGCTTAAATTGTTTTAATTTAGAAAATTGCTCAAATGCTGAACTTCCAAAAGTTTCTATAGACGAAAGTGACTCGGAAGAAATGGAAGCAGATCAATGTACTGTAATTGAAACAGTGCTCAATGGAACTGTCGAAACCACTGAAGAATCGTTCAGTTTTGTTGCATCTGACGAAGAAAATTTACAACACTCTTCAAAGAGAGCAAGAATAGAGAAAAATTCCTGAAGAAGACTTTAATGCATACTTTTTTTCAATTTGCCGTTATTTAATTTTTTTTACCTCATTTATGAATTTCATGCTGTTAATATTTATCACTAAAAAACCTTAAAAAAGTAAATTAGAAGTTCGTGGGCGCGGAGATGATCTATTGGGACAGTTGAAAACACACTTATAACAAAAAGATGTGATATGGATTAGTCAAGATGAATCGTTTATAGCCTGAAATAATTAAACACGTGCATTGACGAACGAATGCATTGGGGCTCAGTCTATAGTGTTTCGAATGAAATTTGTACATTTAGAAGAACAGCTATGTAAGATACATGCTCTACAACGTACTCGCCAGCAAACTTTCAATAAACTAAATAAAATATTATTATTCGAAACCGTGAAATCACTCTTTTTTGTATTCCACTTATTATACCTTTTCATTTGATACCAATGGTAAGGGGTTGTGAGGACAATGGTAAACCGCCCTCTTGAGATGACCGCCATGGATCTAACGACATAGCTTATTGTATTCTACTTATTATTCCTTTCCATCTGATACCAATGTTGAGAGGTTGTGAAGACCATGGTAATCCGGCCTCTTGAGATGGCCACCATGGATCTAACGACATAGCTTATTGTATTCTACTTATTATACCTTTTCATTTGATACCAATGTTGAGGGATTTTGAAAACAATGTTAAACCGCCCTCTTGAGATGGCCGCCATGGATCTAACGACATAGCATATTGTATTCTACTTACTATACCTTTCCATTTGATACCAATGTTGGGTTGTGAAGACATTGGTAATCCGCCCTCTTGAGATGGCCGACATGCATCTAACGACATAGCTTATTGTATTCTACTTATTATAACTTTTCATTTGATACCAATGTTGAGGTGTTTTTAAGACAATGGTAATCCGCCCTCTTGAAAAGGCCGCCATGGATCTAAGGACATACCTTATTGTATTGTACTTATTATACCTTCTCATTTGATACCAATGTTGAGGTGTTGTGAAGACATTGGAAATCCACCCTATTAAGATGGCCGCCATGGATCTAACGACATAACTTATTGTATTCTACTTATTATTCTTCCCATTTGATACCAATGTTGAGAGGTTTTGAAGACAATGGTAATCCGCACTCTTGAGATGGCCACCATCGTCTAACGACATAGCTTATTGTATTCTACTTATTATACCTTTTCATTTGATACCAATGTTGAGGGGTTGTGAAGACAATGGTAGTCCGCCCTCTTGAAATGGCCACCATGGATCTAACATAGCTTATTGCATTCTACTTATTATACCTTTTCATTTTCACACATCTGACGAAAGCCGCATGTACAAAACGGAACACAAACAAAAAATTTGAATTCGAGCGAAAACTCTTCCAATCGGGAATAACAAAAATGACTCCTTCCATCATAAAGGTTCAGGTAAATAACAAGTATACCTAACGTCATCTAACACCATAGTTGGGACTAACCACTTTTATATGAACGCTTTTTGTTAATCATCAAAATGATTGGTAATGCTAACTAGACTAACTAGTAACGCCATCTCATTGATTGAGAAATTGAAATAACTTATACCGCCATCTGATTGAATAATTTTGAGTACCCACTTTTGATCAAATAATTAGACTGAAGGAAAAAAAAGTTCATTTCGAAATGTAAAAAATGTAAAAATAAAGAAAATGAAGAATAGTACAGTAAATGAAGATATTTTGCGAAAAATACTTAATCTCTGAAATTTTGAGGGGATGTTTGGCGGCATGTCCTGAGTTTAAAACCAAGTTTTCGTATTCGAGGGGGTGGGGAACATACAACCACCTGTCAATATGAGCGTAACTTTGTTTTTATTTTTTATCTTTGTTACAATCACCCGTAAATTTAATTTCAATAGACCAAATTGGTTGAAAATAAAATTATCTATTTTAAAATAATAAAATAAAGGCCGTAGGTTAAATAAATCAATTACACTGGCCGGTCACAGGTCAAAAGTGAGCGGTGGTTTTTGTTTTTTCGTAAATAACTTGAATTTTTTTTCGTATGTGTACTGCATCTCGACGGGCACCTCCGAACAACACGTGGACTTCAGGGACTCTCAAGTAATCCGGGATAACCAGGACGTCGAAAAAATAGACATGTGGTTTGCTGACCACTACCCCTTCCGAAAGGATGAAAACTTGGCGTCCCTCTCAACTGGCGTAATTGGCGGTGACAACATCAATTGTTACGCAGCTGCTGGGAAGATTGGACTCGACATGGTTGACAATTGCCTTGGAAAAAATCGGCTCCATTTAATTTCAGCGAAAAAAGTTGTCTCACTGGCAGCGATGACTAGCAGCGATGACTAGCAGCATTTCGATAGAAAAAACGCCGGTAGCTGTCAACCCCTTGCTCTTGTTTCAAAGAATGTGCATAAGCAAACAATCTCCTGCAGACATCGAAAAATACCTGAATTATGAGCTTGCTCTATTTCCGATGTCCTTATTCACCCAAGAAGGAATGAGAAAAAATAAGAAATCTACCTTATACGATGCTTATCAACCCATGCAGGAAATCATTGACTTTGGAACTGATAAATATTTCGTCATAGACGGCGGCTTTCTTCTCCACAAAGTCGTTTGGGGCCGTAATTCAACCTACTCTGAAATTTGTTCGAAATATGTCAAGTACGTGCAAGCTCACTTTGGGCAAGCAGCAACCATTGTTTTCGATGGATACTCGGAGGACCCGGCCATTGTTGGAACAAAATCTTGGGAACGTGCACGAAGAAAAGCAAAAAAGTGGTCTCCAGAGATGATTTTTTTTATAAACAGTACAGCGACCTTTGGGAAGGCACACGACAAAAACAAACACCGGCTTATCGAATTTCTAATGACAAAATTTACAGAAGCAAGCTCCAGGAGACGACGACAGCGACATCGTTCGTGAAGCATTGGACAGGGCTAAATTGCACGAGTTAGTCATAAATGTTGCAGAGGACTTCGATATTCTAGTAGTATTAACAGCGCTAGGTAGAGAACGTAAAACCGTCTTTTTCGAAAAACCTGGCTTGGGACGCACGCCAAAACAGATGTGTGGGAGAGGGGGGCATAGTGGGGTAGCGGGGCATAGCGGGGTAGTACCAAATTGGTGTTAACAAACAGTAGTACGATAATTTAAACGAAGCACTGGGTTTAGTATTAAGTCGTAGTATGACCTTCGCTAATGTTACAAAAGCATTCGCGACATCGGTTTTAGCGCTCGCAACAAAACTAATAATATTACGTATTTGTTAAAAAAATTGTTGTTATTCGTGTCATAGTTAATGTATGTGCTAGTACATAATGTCCTTTTTATGATTGTGTGCTACATTTTACTGTAAACTATTCCGGATACGAATAAGAAATAAAAAATTTAATTAAAACCAAAGGTAATATGTAGTTGTTAATATTTTATCTTGCAATGTGGGTAGGGGCAAAGTGGGGTATTCTAAATGGGGAATAGTGGGGTACGACAAGGAGTTTAGTGTCACTCTGCCCCGTATTCATTCATAATTAGATATAACTTCATAGTTTACATAACTTCATAACTTGATGGTTTATTTACACAAAAAAAACAATTGCTTGTTTCAGTTATTGTTCGCACATATAAGAAAAAAACGAATCAACGCTCTTGGGGTCTATGGAGGCTATAGAAAAAGCAGTGCATAGTGTGGTGTCAGAAAAAAAGGGTTACGAAAAAGTACGCAGCTACATGTTGCTCCACAAACTATACTCGAATGCTATGTGAAAAAATACTAGAGCGAGAGCCCATAATGACAAATTATCTGAGTATCTGGTCTACTCCCTGAATTTAGGTTTAATAGGTTTAAGTTATACTTAAATATATAAATTCGATGGAGGACTGGAAGATTTACGTTAATTGGTATTTTTTAGTAATTTTTAAAGAAGACATTTTTCAGATGACAGACAAAATTCATATCAACTCATTCATACTTATTCAGTTATTAGATTATTATATATACTAAACGCAGACCTAATTGAACAGTTTTGTATATCACCTACATTATCACAGTACGATTTTCGAACCAGAGCACAAATTACCTGAATGGCCAGTCTACTCTCTGAATTTAGGTTTAATAGTTTTAAATTATTCTAAAAAATATAAATTCGATGGCAGACTGGAAGATTTGCGCTAATTGGTATTTTTTACACCCTTTTTATTAGCTTCACCTGTAACTAACTATGTAAAACAATCTTGGAAGTTAAATTTGACCCACTTTCCGGTTTCCGAATGAGCTGAAATTTTGCTCATATGTATAGTTCGCGTGACAATGCAATCTGACCATTTTGTAAAAAAATCAAGACGTCGGTTCCAAGATGGCGGGCGAATTTTGCAATTGTGCTCCCCGACCCCCGACATGGGTATCAAGTGAAAGGGAATGACAGGTAGAATACAATTGGCGGTGTACCACGTGTATTCAATTAACCTAATCGAATACTTAAATATCTGCTTTTCAGTCTATTACATGTCTGCCGCCATTTTGTGTTGGCCGCCATTCCGAATAACGGTACACCGCCAATTGTATTCGGGGTTGGAAAAAAATGAAGAGCGTTTATATTGCCGTCGCCTGCGAAAAAGATCCAGCACCGCCAAGTTTGCTGAAACTTATTTCTTGCACCTGTAAAACTGGCTGTGGAAAGGCCTGTGGATGTCGAAAGGCTGGTTTGAAATGTTCTCCAATTTGTGAAACTTGTAGCGGAAACGTCAGCAACAACATAGCACAATAGCACCTTAGAAGAAGATGACGATTTTCTTAACGACGACGGAAACTTACCGGCAAATCCTGAAGAAGATGAAGGTGATGAAATAGAAGAGGATCGTAGCAACACATTCGATAGCGATGACGAATACGAAAAAGGCAGAAAAGGTTCATCCAAGAAGGCCAAATTGGCATAAGTAAGTTGCAAGAATCTTAACTACTTCAAAAAATCGCACTATAAAACAATAACAACTTAAACTACTCTTCTTTTCCAGGTAAACCAAAAAAAAACTTCAATTCAGATCGAAGCAATGTGCTAAAAAGCTTCTCGGTTCCGAGGTTTTGGCGAAGCCGTAAAGAACATTGAAACTAAGCATTCAAAATCTCAAATTTCCCCTCACTTTTAACCTTTGACCGGCCATTGTAATTGATTTATTTAACCTACGGCCTTGATTTTATTATTATAAAATAGATAATTTTATTTTCAACCAATTTGATCTATTGAACTGAAGTCTACGGGGGATAGCAACAAAGATAAAAAATAAAAATAAAGTTACCCCATATTGACATCTTCCCCCACACCCTCGAGTACGAAAACTCGGTTTTAGACTCAGGACATGCCGCCACACACCCCTTCAAAGGTATTTTTCGCAAGTAAATGGGATTTTTGTGTCTTCATTTACTGTATTAGAATGATAGGAAAAAAAACTCCTTGAATAATAAATTATTTATATTGTGGTTATCGGTTGCAAATGAAAAATTACTTATAGTGGTTATAAAAAGGTGATAAATCGCATAAATTTTATAAAAAAAACACTCTGTTTGCCATGTTTAGGCGTAAATAAGGCTTTAGTTGCCCTTATGAGCTCGCAAACTACCGCTGGCCTTGATTAGCTGAGGCCGGCAGTGAAATGCTTCGATTTTTTTATGAATGTACGAAAAGCTACGGATCTACTAACGATTGTATTTTTAAGATTCAAAATTCCCGCCGTCACTAGTAGTATGTATTAGATTTTGGAGAGGAGGGAGGCGTGGGCCTCACTCGTATCAGTTGGAAATAAATGGTGGATTTTTTTTATATCGTCGTTAAGGTGAATATAGCAATTTTCCGGCAATTTTTTCCATTGCAGTATACCTTTTTTTTAACATTTATCGAAAGTAGACGTAAGAACGAGTAAGTGAGCCAAAACAGAACTCCGTAGGAAGCGTAGTTTTAAGAGGAATCTCATTTAAAAATTCGTTTTTTTTTTTAAAAAAATTAAACTTAACACCAACCTCTAAATATTTCCGTCTGAGAAAAATACTGCGTTTTTGCAACACTAAAAGGTATCTTTTGTCCAAGTTTCAGCTTCTTGGAAATTTTTTTGTCAATGAAAAAAACTAAAAACCGAAAAACCGGCTTTCCGCAATTTTTTCGTAAAATTTTGAGGTTAGGGAAAAATCCTAAATACAAAATCTGTAGATCTTTTTATTTCCTACAACTTTTACATTTAAATTTTTCGATACGATGCACAGTTTAGCCAGAAATTGCGCAAAACTGTTTTCAACCCCTAAAAACCCCCCATTCCACCCCGCTCGATTTATTTTTCCCTCTTTTACAAGAGCTTGTTCGCTGTCAAATTGCTGTAACGAATTGTTTTGTTGTTCGAATCCTATTTCTGCTGGACTAGTCTACCTAGACGATATTCTTATCGCTACTAGATCCGAGGATGAGCATTTCACTCACCTCGAAGAACTGTTTCAACCATGGGTGGCCAACCAAATAGTATCGCGGGCCACTTTGAAAATGCATTATGATCACGCGGGCCGGGGTGATATGTTTGGTTAATCCAATTTCATTTAATATAATTTAGGGAGGGCGTCCAAAGCTGTGCTGCGAAGACAAAGAAAGAACGCTGACCAGTGAACGTGCGGAAACGCCGAATTATTAAATTATTATGTTAGAGGGATTGCGAAAGCTGCACAAACTGGTTAAGGTATGCAGGTTTGCGCTCGTGTAGGATATAGTCGCAGAAGCCTATACTCACGATAGCAGCCCAAAACAGAGTTCGAGTAGGGTGAAATGTGGTCAAAACGGCGTATATAAACAAAACGTTCGCAATTTTTAAACGCTACTTCAAGTTTATGGGCGCAAAAAGAATCGAGAGAGGGGTAGATGGACAGCCCTTTTCAGCAAGCTGCAATGGTAGCGAAGTTTAGAAACCTAACCAAGCTCAATCCAGTTCAAGCAAGCAAGCGTACATTGGGGTCTCAACTTTACAATGAAACTAATGTGATCGCAGCAGGTCATGCTGCTATTCAGTACCACCCAAAGATTTTTTGATTTATTAATGCAAACAAGAGGAACCGAGTTTAACTCGATAACAGAAAAGTCAGGACGAACAGTAGCAGATTGAGAGAGATAAAAATACAATGGGAGCTGCAGTAAAAGCGGCCCAAGAATGGAGCCTTGGGGGGGCCAGCGAACAGGGCACTTGAGATACTCCAGCCACCTACATAATTTTCCAAGCAAAAAGTGACGAAAAGGTGCATATGAAGCATATGCGGCTTTGGTATATGCCCGGCCTAAAGGTGGCACCCCAATGTATGTGCTTGCTTGAACTTGGTGAGGTTTTCTGATTTTATATGTGAAACTTGTGCATTAGTCGCTTGGGTATTTGTTTTCGCCTCATAATAAATCGTTGGTTTATTTCATATGTCAAAGCACCAAAGCAAGACAAGCGTACATTGGGGTTTCACCTTAAGGCTGTGATGTTTATTAAAGCCAGTAGCTATGAGCCAGAAATGAAAGAATACTGATAGGACTGAGAAGGACACTTGGGGATGGGTATAATTAAAGCATGCGTCCAAGTCGAGGGAGACTTGGATACCATGAGGCAGGAATTAAGAAGGTGAGTTTAAGTAGGCAATAGACGAGGTATGGCAAGACCTTCTCAAGTACAGGCCTGGAAGTAGAGTTTTTCTATGTGTCTGTAATAGGCCCAGAATCTGTTAGTATTGGCTAAATCATTAAGAAATTATACGACGCGATGTAAGAGCTCGCGATATTTTTGCCTTAAAAAGTGATAAAATTATAAATTTTAATACTTTCAACTGCAATAGGATTACCAGTGATTAGTGCTTTAGTGAACTGAGTGATTAAATTAAAAAAAATTAAGTGATTAAGTGTGTTTTAGGTGTGTTAATTGTGAAGCTGACCAATTTTGTTTACATTCGCGGTGGAAAAAATGTTCAATTTGTGTGGTAATCGAATAAAAAGTGTTTTTAAAGTGATTAAAGATTATTATTGAATAGTTATTAAAAACATAAGTGCAGAAAAATGTGAAGGAAAAGTGAAAAAGTTATTGTTATGCATGTTGTGTGGTGGTATTTGCACTTAATGTGTTTAATAACTATTCTATAATAATCTTTAATCACTTAAAAAGCACTTTTTATTATATTACTACACAAATTCAACATTTTTCCCCTAAATAAACACGAAAAAACCACAGCGAATGTAAACAAATTGGCCACCTTCACATTTAACACACTTAAAACACACTTAATCACTCAATTTTTTTAAATATTCTTAATTAAATCACTAAGCACTATTCACTGGTAGTCCTATCAGGGGCGGATCCAACCCTCAAAAAAGGTTGTGGGCACAGCCACCCGAAAATCGGACAAGTGCGAGTCGGAGTATGAACTCGCTCATGATCGATATAGTTCATTCCTACAAAGGAGATGTTTACAAAATATATGACGCCCTGACCAAGATTTTGTACAGTGTATAATTCCACGTGGGCAAACACTAGTAGGTAAATTAATTACCCTGTAAAATGTTAGTTTGTTCGCTCACGAAAATTACAAAAGTAAATGAGTGTTTGTTTACACATCACAATGTCACATTTAGACTCTAAACTACTGAACCGATTTTGATGAAATTTTTACAGCTTTAATGGATATCAAATTAAATTAAACGCTAGTATACATTTTACATTAAATAATTTTATTTAGGTGCTTACTTAAATTACAAATTCAAGCTTACGTTTCTTTTTCGCGGTAATTTCATCGATATTCAGGTTCACATCTTTGTGTATATTTAGGAGAGCCCGGACAATCTTTCCTGTGCCATTGAGGCACGAAACCAAGATTTTACGCTTCACAGAGTAGAAAACGATCTCTCTGCGGTAGCTACGCTGACCGGGAAAGTTGCCAGTATTTGTAAGAAAATTTTTATGTTAGGGTACAAATTTTGGTCGCTTCAATGAGATAAGCTACCACCTCTGGTATAGCGAAATTTTTTTCACATTCTCTTTTCCATTTGGCCATCCAGAGTCGGTATTCATTTATAACAGTTGATTCATTATCGTTAATGAATAGCCGGTAGGTACATCTGGAAAACTTTTTTAACTTTTTCGATATCGATATTCCAGTCGCTGACACTAACATTTGGTATAGGTAGAAAAACTCCAAACTGAAACAGGTCGAGTATAGATCGGGCCAAGTCAATAATGCACGTTGCGCGAGCAAATGACTTATTCAGCTACAGACTTCCAATTGCTGAAGAAGTCATTTGCTCGCGCAACGTGCATTAATGACTTGGCCCATCTTTTCAAACTCCGTGACATTTAGGGCGTGTTGGGGTAAAAAGCTCTTAAAAATGTTTAAAAGCTTGAGATAAATTTTCTTCTTTGTATTTTACATATTTGCTACAGAAATAATTTGTAGCAATTTCAATTAAAAAATACGAAATTTGTGTTTTTAATACCACGGTATACAGAAACAAGGTAGTGTAAAAGAGACTGACAGCTCGAATATCGTACGAATATCGTAGAAAAAGCCGACGTCACCCGGCAAGTTAATACAGAAAACAACAACAACAATTTCGATTTTGTATGGGGAAGACTTGCCGAGTGACGTCAGCATTCAAATGACATTTCTCTTTTACATTACCTTGTTTCTGTATACCGTGTATACCGTGTTTAATACTTTGATACTAGGATTGTGACGTTTTTCGTCAGTCGCATGCGCGCTTCTGCCTGGGGAGATTGTGTTGCTTGCGGCTGCGGAGAAGTTTCATCTTATGAATGAAAACGCTCATGTATATTTAAAAAAAATTATTCAGGATTGTTTTTAAATTATTTTAAATTTAGAGATCAGAAATATTTCGCATAATTATAGTAAAATTATACTTATTATTATGAATAGATTTACTTGGTTGAGCTCTGCTCAATACATATAAAGATAACTTAACTTTATTCATTCGGCATGCGCGCATCCATAACCTTCTATATTTACAAGCCATAAACAAGAATAGATATTGAGAGAATCGGACTACCAAATTCTCCCAAATTCTCCAAATTACACTAACAACATAACGTGACTGCACCGAGCTGTAGTCCGATTGAGCGGAAATTCGCTCTCAATATTTTCCTTGTTAATGGCTTGTAAATATAGAAGGTTATGGCACATCCCTTCCCAAATTATTTTGTTGAGTTTTTGCTGCATTTGTTGTCTTTTTAAATGAAAAGAAGGGAAATGATAGAACAAAATTTATAAAACTTGGCAACGAGGTGCGCAGAACTGTTCAAATTTTTTGTGTCACGGAGTTTTTTTTTATGTGGAAGATTAGAGGGAAAGCCCTTTGTACTGTCGACAATCTATTTTCTTCTTTTGAAAACATCTATACTTCCGGAGACAATCTCTGCGGTAAATCATTAATAACGGAATCTAATAAAGGTATGTAAATTGATTTCCGAAAGTACTCTTCTGCCGATTTCATTCTGCCGGAATTCATACATGACAATCTTCACTTCTGAAGGTTCAATTTTACTAGGTCAAAACTTCAACGAAATCCCCATGATTTTGAGTGGCGATTTCAATATTATTTTTTCATTAAATACTAGGTTCGAACTTTGAGGATGAAGGGGAAAGTGGGGATGATGAGAGGTACCACCCCACTTCTCCCTTCATCCACAAAGTTCATGAAGAACGTTCTTGGAAGCGCAGGGTCTAAACAGACCCAATATTGACAAAAGAACCACGACATAAGGAACCTCACGATTTTTAGACCAATTTCAATCGAAAATATTTCAGTTATCCTAAAACCTTTGCTTCGTTTTTAGGTTTTAATTTAAATAGGAATTCATAAATATTGATATTCTGAAATTGTACTTGTATCAAGTCCCTCGGTAGGCTCGTCACTATTCTTCCTGCATCTGTCGTTGGCCCTACTTTTCTGAAACCGTACTATATATCCGACAGACCTCCAATATCAATTGCATATTGCTAGCTGATTAATATTTTAATAATTGTGGCAGTTGTTGGGTAAAAAAGTTGTACTTCTAAAGTGTGGTCTGAAGCATATTTTTTTATTTTATTAAGGGATAGGATATAATATCATCAGCCTATCAATCTCAATAGACCGTGAAAGTGTGACGTCAAAAGCCTATTAGGGTTGTGGGCATGCCCATCGTGCCCACAACGGTGGATCCGCCCTTGAGTCCTATTGCAATAAAAACTGGTTAAATATATTATTTTATGACTTTTTACGGCAAACTAATGCAAAAATATTCCGAACTTTACATCACGGCGTATAAATTCCAACAAAAGTGACAGCTTCTGGGACTACGAGCAGCTGCGTTAGTGGTAGTGAGCTGGCAACTTCCAGGCCTGTACTTGAGAAGGCCTTCGGTATGGGCATTTTTAAGAAACTAGGCGAAGTGTAACGAAATTGGTGTTGCAGGTTTTCGTCAGACAAGGTGGCGCGATATTGATTTTTCAAAAAGAAACGATTCGCAGTTGTAAAAGGGACCAAGTTTCAAAACTTTTTATCCCAGACATCTCAATTTACAAAACTTTTCTTTTATAACCAGGACCTTTCACATCCAGGACCTCAAAAATATTTTAAACAATTTAGCAGCGGAAAGTAGTTCGGCAGGCTTAAGGTTAAATTAGATTAAAACTAAAGAAATGCGCATAAATGCAAACACCTTTGAACGCACAGCGCTGACTAATAGTGACTTGGCATTGGTAGATTAATTCTGTTACCTCATTAACATTATTACTGAACATGGCGCAGTAGAAGAAGACGTCATTGCCAGAATAAATAAATCATAAGAAGATCGACGGAGATCTTAACTAAGGACAAATTAGGGCTGTTAAACTCCAACGTTAAGACCATTCTGTTTGCCACACATGGAAAGTCGCCCAATCTATCACAAGGGGCCTTCAAGTTTTCATCCTAAAAATGCGCTGGCAAGATAGAATTACGAATGAAAAGCTATTGCGCCGTGCCGGCCAAGAAAGGATATATGACGAAATCATGCAAAGGAAATGGAATTGGAATGGCCACACCTTGCGAGGTGCAAACGAGAAACTAGCCAAACAGGACCTTGACTGGAATCCGCAAGGAACCCGTCGAGTTGGAAGACCAAGAACAAAGTGGAGGAGAACCCTTCCAAAGCACGCCACACCAAGGAGCGCCACTGTTTCCGCCTAATGTTCCATGGGGGATTAAAGGAGAAGAAGAAAAAGAATCCTGCACTCAAAACACAATAGCTCGATGTTGACCAAAGAAGTGTGCTTGCTTGTAAATATGCTTGTTTTCTCTGCTAGCACCATGACACTAAATTTGTGTTGCGGATGCGCTTTTTATATTGAATTGTTACCGAGAAAAGCAATTGCTTGGATTTTTATTCATCAACACGGTCATCCGGTGCACCAAGAGAGCTAATTCTCTATAGCAGGCTGTGAATTTTAATCATTGCTCATAGCTGGCTCTTTTTTTCTTTTTAACATGTTGGAACCTTCTAGCACAAAATATTTTTTTAAACATTGTTGAAACTCGCGGACCGCAGGGCCGCGGGTTGGCCACGCCTTGTTTAAACGACTTGATAACTTTGGCTTAGCAATAAAGTTATCAAAATGCGTTTTTGGTGTCAGTGAGATCATATTTTTGGGTCATTGTATCGGCAAGGATGGAATCCTTCCATCACCCGAACGAATCCCAGCAATAAATTACCTCACAACACCAACAGCAGTTAAGCAAATACAGAAGAGTCTAGAAATGGTGAATTTTTATCACCGATTTGTTCCTAAACTGCCAAGAATGTTAGTGCCAATAAATGAACATTTGAGGGAGCTTCTTAATAGTCCATCAACTACTAAAAATAAGGCACAACTTCCTTGGCCCGCAGAATCCGAACAAGCATTCCTCGAGGTGAAAGCTGCAATGGCTGCAGCTGTCGTCAAGCTAAACGGCACAAGCAAGTCGATAGCTCTTGACAGACCTAAACCTGCTTTTGAGTGTGAAGCAGCAGCAATACACTCGGTAACCTTCAGGTAACACTACACTGGGAGGGGAGTATGTAGGGACATCGTACTACTACTTCCAGTGTTACTTAGTCAAGGGGACTGGCGATAAAAACCCAGTCAGCTAATTACGATTTGAAAACACAATAATAATTTTCCAGTTTTGACAGTTTTCTCAGCAAATAAATTAGCTAAAGGTGTTTAATAATAAAACTTTTAAAAAAGTAATAAAAACCTCTAAAAGATTAATAATACAAAACATAAAACAACATATACCCTAGACACACAGAGGTTGAAATCTAGTAGATTTTATTTTAATTTCGAGTTGAAATTACAAAGGTGACACACTGAGATTTTGACAATTTGGCTAATTTCACGCGTTTCGGTTATTTTTGAAAAGTGTCAAAATGGATATGCAAGTGTTATTATTATCAAATATTTTACAAAATAATTTAGTGAAACTATTAAGTTTTGAAGGAATATATAACAGCCGGAAGCGTGCTTTGGAGAAAGAAAAGCAAAAACATTTAATGAGAGCATTTTATCATTATAAAAAACTACAAATTTTGACTCATTCGTTTCTTATGAAGAGGTTCATGGACAGAAAAATTTGGAAATTGGTAAGTTTTTAGAGATCAACTCATGTTCTGGTTATTGTTTTGTGGTTTTTAGCGTCGTACTAGCACTTTCTCAGAAGAAGAGGTCATATTGAATAGCGGAAACAAATTTAAAGAAGATTTCCGCATGAATAGAAGTCTTTCAAAATTTATGCCCCATCTTAAAGGATTTGGAAAGGAAAAATACCAATTGGAGAAAGGCCATTCCACTGGAGAAAAGGATTTTAATTGCTCTATATGCTTTGGGTTCTTCTGCAGAATATAGAACGGTTGGTAATCTCTTTGGCGTCGGACGGCATACTGTGGGTGAAATTGTACTTGACTTTTGCAATGAGGTATGGGAAAAGATGAAACTGTTATGTTTATATTCAATAGTAGCCAGTATCTTTATTCTTTCAATAAACTTTTTATTCAATAAACTCTAAATTCCGCCGGCAACTATTTTTATTTTTACAATGATCCTTTTGTCACTATTTGTTTTTGTACATACCTTGTTAAGTTGTTATTCAATAGTAGCCAGTATCTCAATTTTTACAATAAACTTTTTATTCGATGATCTCTAAATTCCGCCGGCAACTATTTTTATTTTCACAATGATCCTTTTGTCACTATTTGTTTTTGTAACTACTTTTATTTTACTATAAATTTTTTATTCAATAAACTCTAAATTAGTTTTACAATGATCCTTTTGTCACTACTTGTCTTCGTAACTACTTTTATTTTACAATAAACTTTTTATTCAATAAACTCTAAATTATTTTTACACTGATACTTTTGTCACTACTTGTTTTCGTAACTACTTTTATTTTACTATAAATTTTTTATTCAATAAACTCTAAATTAGTTTTACAATGATCCTTTTGTCACTACTTGTCTTCGTAACTGGTTTTATTTTACAATAAACTTTTTATTCAATAAACTCTAAATTATTTTTACACTGATGCTTTTGTCACTACTTGTTTTCGTAACTACTTTTATTTTACTATAAATTTTTTATTCAATAAACTCTAAATTAGTTTTACAATGATCCTTTTGTCACTACTTGTCTTCGTAACTGGTTTTATTTTACAATAAACTTTTTATTCAATAAACTCTAAATTATTTTTACACTGATGCTTTTGTCACTACTTGTTTTCGTAACTACTTTTATTTTACTATAAATTTTTTATTCAATAAACTCTAAATTATTTTTACACTGATGCTTTTGTCACTACTTGTTTTCGTAACTACTTTTATTTTACTATAAATTTTTTATTCAATAAACTCTAAATTAGTTTTACAATGATCCTTTTGTCACTACTTGTCTTCGTAACTGGTTTTATTTTACAATAAACTTTTTATTCAATAAACTATAAATTATTTTTACACTGATGCTTTTGTCACTACTTGTTTTCGTAACTACTTTTATTTTACTATAAATTTTTTATTCAATAAACTCTAAATTAGTTTTACAATGATCCTTTTGTCACTACTTGTCTTCGTAACTGGTTTTATTTTACAATAAACTTTTTATTCAATAAACTCTAAATTATTTTTACACTGATGCTTTTGTCACTACTTGTTTTCGTAACTACTTTTATTTTACTATAAATTTTTTATTCAATAAACTCTAAATTAGTTTTACAATGATCCTTTTGTCACTACTTGTCTTCGTAACTGGTTTTATTTTACAATAAACTTTTTATTCAATAAACTCTAAATTATTTTTACACTGATGCTTTTGTCACTACTTGTTTTCGTAACTACTTTTATTTTACTATAAATTTTTTATTCAATAAACTCTAAATTATTTTTACACTGATGCTTTTGTCACTACTTGTTTTCGTAACTACTTTTATTTTACTATAAATTTTTTATTCAATAAACTCTAAATTAGTTTTACAATGATCCTTTTGTCACTACTTGTTTTTGTAACTACTTTTAAGCCCTCTCGTAAAAACCGTCCGCCGCGGTTCGGGTTCAGAAAAACACTCTATCTATAATATTTTCGCCCGCTCGCGATCATGGATTAAACAACACTCAATTTTTATCTTGCACCGCCGCCGAGCCGTGGTTCTTAAAAACAAACAGGGAAAAACGGTTCCCACGCCGCGCGGTCAAGGTCAAGACCCAGGGGCGGATCCACGGGGGGGGGGGCGATTGGGGCGATCGCCCCCCCCTAAAATAAAAAAAATTAAAGTTTTTTTATGAGAACTATACCTAGTAGTAAAATTTTCAACTTTATATTTGAATTTTAAATGAAATTAATAACTAGAATTTTTAGTTTTATTTATTATAAATTTAATAATCAAACTTATAAAATAAATTTATAGAACAAAATCGATCCTATGTTTTCTAGTATTGGCGTATCTATCAATAACACTAGGGGTATTCATGAAAACATGTAAAACCCTAGTAAGCCGCGTAAATCGTATAAGTTTACCACCTCGTAAAATAACTGTCAAAATTTGTATGGAAACTGAAATACGCACACTAGATAAGTTTACGCTCAAGTTTTGCTGTGTAAACTGCATAACTGATATGTGTAAAATATGCAAATGCCAATTCGCATCATATTTATTAGCTGCTTTGATTTTTTAAGTGCAAGATGAATGAGGTAGTTTCCTTTTTTAACTTTTTTGGCATTTTTCAGTTTCGTAATTTAGACATTCACGTCCAGTTTGAAGAGTTGATCAATTACATCGTTTACATACATCATGTCATCGTAGGTGCGTTCAAGAAACAAACCTCGTAAAAATACGAGTATACCTAATGTGTAAACTTACACGTTTTCATGAATACCCTTACTATCTGTATTAATTTGTATATTCCAAAAGCGAAAGTTTTCTGCGAATTGTTTTCTTTTAAGGCAATGGAGCAATTTAAGTAATTCACGAACATGCATAAAAATGGTTTTTCAAAACATTATAGATAAATGTGCATTTACAGCCTCAACCTCTTTTTCATTTCACTCAGATTTCATTTTATTTCTTAGACATATCCCGAAGTAGAAGCATTCAAACAGTGTACTTAAATAAATATTCACAAGTTCATTGACATATAAACATTACAAATAATAAATATCCTTAAAATTTTTTATTACTCAGATCGCCCCCCCTAAAAAACTTTTCTGGATCCGCCCTTGTAAGACCAAAACTCTTTTCGACTACGAAAAGGTAGCGAAAAAAAAAGCATGTGCAGCAATTCACACGGAAAAATTGTTACGATGCACTTTTCAAATTCCCGCAGCAAATTTTGCGAATATTATCTCGCAGACAGAAAAGCTCAGGTTGCTGTCTTCGTCGTTTCCCGTGAAGGGAAGTGTCCTATTACAACGAGCTTTTCTCGTGAGATAATTCTTTGAGATTTTTCCGTTTAGGATTTTTAGATTTTTTATGAAAAAATTTAGGTTTATAAAAAATTTTCCGTTAAGGATTTTTGAATTTGGGAATTCTTTGAGGAAGTGCTTTTTTATACATAACATTCCTTCCCCCCTGAAGCAAGAGAATCGCTACGGAGTAGAGCGATTCTCGTTCTCGGAGGAAATGAGGGGATGAAGGAGGTTAGGCCGGGCGGGTGTACCTAGTACTTTATGGGAATGCTGTTTTTATGGAAAAGGGCTATATTTCGTTCCCTGATTTACTCCATAGTAAGTTTTTCTGGCGTTCTCCTAAACCCTTTTGTGTGAAGATGGGTTGGTTTGGTAGGGTGAGGCATAGGAACGCATTATAATGAGGCGTGATGCATGGCGATTATTGTTTTAGGTGGAGGTAGCATACTAACGGTTAAGCTTAGTGGCGTATATTGGGTCTAGTAAGGCGCCACTGAGTAAGGGACGCGTTTCGCGGCCCGATTTACCCTGTCCCAGACACTGGTTGTACTAATTGTATGGAGGAGGCCCTTGGTAATGTGTGGGATCTACTTAGGGGCCTAGGTATTGTCTCTACCGTTACTGTGGTTTGTGCGGGCTCGGGTTGCATTGGGATCCCGCTTGGGGCCGTTTGGTCCTCGGAGGTGGTTCTCTCATCCGGAGGACATGCATTTCCGGGCCTTTTTGCACATTTAGAGCGGACGATAGCCACTATTAACGGGGTGCATTTGTAGGGCTAGGAGAAATACTAGCGTCCACATTTTGCACTGCAACGAAATGATAAATAGGAGATTAGTTTTCGTTGGCTTGTAGCCAGATGAACTAATAAGATTAGTGGATATTTTGTCCGAATACCATCCGTCTAAGTCGGTGCTTTATACAAAAGCACAGTTAGGCGTTAGTAAGCAGGACTGGCTTTAGTGGCTTAAAGTTGCGTTTTATTTTCATAAAACGGTTTCAAGCGATTATTATGGACCGTAACCAATCTCCTATTTATTTTGATGGTGGTGTTCACTGCGCTTGGGACTGCTACTACGGTGTAGGGTCCAACCCAGATTTGGGACAATTTGTGTTTCCGGGCTTCGTTGCGCAAGAGAACCTTGTCGCCTACGTGGAGGGATAGTGGTCGGGCGTTCCCGTCATAATATGCTTTGGAGCGCGTCTTGCTAGCTAGCAAGTTTCTCCTTGCTAGAGCGTAAGACTTTTGCAGCTTGTACCGCAATTGGTAATAATAACTTTCGTTATTATAAAGTGGCTCCGGGTTGCGTTTTAGATTGGACGGGACGTCCGCGGTGAAACCGTAGAGGCAGTCCATAGGTGTGAATTTCGTTCCCTCGTGTACGCTATTGTTATACACGAACGCTGCCGTACGTAAGAATTGGTCCCAACCATTTGGGCTTTCATCTACAATGGTGCGTAGATACTCGATCAGGGGCCTATGGGCCCGTTCAAGTGCACCATTGGACTGGGGGTGGTAGGCTGAAGTCTGGAGCTTCTTAATCTTTAGCAGCCTACACACGCCTTTGAACAAGTCACTGAGCAAGTTCGACCCTTGGTCGGTGACTATTTGTTTAGGTATGCGATAGCGCGTGACGATTTCGTCGAAGAAAATTTGTGCTATCGTTTGAGCTTCCGCATTGGGAATGGCATACCAGTCGACGAATTTAGTTAGGTTATCCTGGAAGGTTAGGATGTACTTGTTTCCCGAAATAGTTTCTTCCAGTGGACCTACGATGTCCAAATAAACCTTGTCGAACGGTTTTTCCGCGATGTCTGTTATTACCATGGGCATTCGGAATTGTCTCGATGCCTTCATGGTTTGACACTTTTTGCACTTCCGGACATAACGACTTATGTCACGGAACATTCGCCTCCACCAATACTTTTGGCGAATTCTATTATAGGTTTTGACGACTCCCTGGTGTCCACCGAAAGGGGAGTCGTGGTAGTCCTTTAAAATGACTTGAATTTCTTCGGGGCTTGTTATTAATTCAACTTTGCGTTGCTTTGTGATGAAGGTGTCCTCGGGGGCTTCTGCAAGTTGGGCTATCTCTTCGAGGTTTATTTCCTTAGGCCCGTCGTCGCTATCGAGGGCTTTTGGATTGGGGACGTGTTCGATTTTGTCGTCGTCCTCCATCTTTTGTGCCTGCGCCCTTGTGACTACGTTGCATTGTTTTAGTCTTTCCGTAGGAGGCGCCACAGCCCCAGTTTTCGCGAGAGATATGGGTAGGGGCTCACCGGGTTGGTGAATTAGAGCTTCCACCGTGAAGGTATTGGGCTCTTCTGCTCTTTGGGGAATCCGGCTGAGAGCATCAGCATTCGTGTTGTATTTACCCGGTTTATACTCTATATGGTAGTCGTATTCAGACAATTTGTGGTGAAACCTAACGAGTCGAGTGGTGGGGTCTTAGACGTTAAAAACGCCCTTGAGTGGTTTATGATCAGTGTAGACCGTAAACTTTCGACCCATTAAGTAACACCTGAAATTTTTAACAGCCCATACTATGGCTAGCAACTCTTTTTCGACGGTTGAGTAGTTGCGTTCCGCCTTATTTAGGGTGCGGCTCGCATATGCTATGGGCTGATCCTTGCCTACGTCGCCTTGAGAGAGCACTGCTCCGAGCGCCTCACTGCTGGCATCCGTTGTTAGGTTGAACGGTTTATTGAAATCAGGGTAGATCAGCAGTGGTGGGGAGACTAAGGAACGCTTTACCGTTTGAAATGCTTCCTGGCATTTCGGCGTCCAAGAAAATTTCACGCCCTTTCGCAACAAATTCGTTAGCGGGCGCACTATCTTAGAAAAGTCTGGAATAAACTTTCTATAGTAGTTGGCTAGGCCTAAGAATGACTGTACCTGCCTGATTGTTCGGGGTGCCGGGAAGTTTTGGACACACTCTGTCTTTCTGGGGTCCGGGTGGGCTCCTTCTTCGGAGCATACATGACCCAGATAGACTACTTCCTTCTTTAGGAATTGGCATTTCTCCGGTTGTAATTTGAGGTTGTTCTCCCTCAACCGGTCGAATACCCGTTGGAGCTTTGAATTATGGTCCTCAAGGTTCTTCCCGTAGATGACTATATCATCTAGGTACACGAAGCATTCGAGGCCTTGTAGGCCTGTGAGGACATAATTCATGAGTCTCTGAAACGTAGCTGGGGCTCCTTTTAACCCGAACGGCATACGTTTAAATTCATAGTGCCCATAATTCGTGCTAAAAGCTGTCTTGGGGCGGTCTTGGGGTTCCACCAGTACCTGGTGGTAACCACTGGCCAAGTCGAGGGTAGAGAAATATCTCGAATGACCGAGCTGGTCCAGAATATCTTCGATCCTTGGAAGTGGATACGCGTCGCCTATGGTATTTTCATTGATCTTTCGGAAATCGACCACTACCCGCCATTTTTTCTCACCATCGGGGCCCGGTTTCTTAGGGACCACAAGGAGGGGTGAGTTCCAAGGGCTTTTGCTTCGTTGGACAATGTCGTTGTCCAACATTTCTTCTAGTTGGTCATTTATGACCTGCCTCTGAGTTTCGGGCAGTCTGTACATTTTTTGGTTAATATATTGGTCGTAGACCATAGGGATCTCGTGCCTCAGAGCTTCCGTGTAGGTTAGCTTGTCTCCTTTTAAGTGGAAGATATCAGCATATTCATAACAGAGATCCTTGATGGACCGTTCCTCTTCGGCCGTCAGGGGGTGGTCGAGGTTGAGTTCCTCGTCCAGTTGCTTGAGGCGCGAGTGGCGCTCGGGGTCCGGATCTTCGAAGTCCGGGAATAGATATCTCAATTGGCAGAGGGGGTTGTCCCTTTCCCTTTTTTCCAACTTCAATTTTGCCCGTTTACCCTTTGGTATACCCTGCGGGGTTGCTCCATGTTTGGGCATACCTTGAAGCCTTGCGTTTGGATACAATGGGGCACTGGCGTTCCTGAGACCGACTGGTTCAGAGCCTGAAAGGTACCCTGCTTCGTCTTTAGCATTCGTTAGAGACCTTGGGTTATTGTTAGGGGCTAGTTGAATGGTTTTGTAGTCTTTTGATGGGGCCAGCGTAAGAGTTAGGCTCGCCAGGACTACTGGTTGGGTGTTTACATTGAGGAGGCCGACTGACACTGTTCTCGTCCCAGATGGTAAGAGGGCGTTGGCTAGGAATACCCCTTCGCTCGGCTCGTATGACTCGCAAAGCATTTCCTCCTCTAACCCTAGTGAAATAGGAACCACCATTTGAGACCGACTTGGGAGGCAGATGGGTTTGTCCAGTGCTACCTTATGTCTTGTGACTTTGGTGGTTTCGAAGTCGTTGAGGCTGTCCTCCAACCTTGACCCATCCTGAGTTATGCAGCTAGTATTCTTTTCTGAGAATATTGGGGAGACACCACCGGGGAATTCCCTGGTTTGGGTTTGCTCCTGCTGTTCTCTGGGTTTCGACTTACGGACTCCACTATGTAGTGGAATGGCTATTTAAAACGGGTTGATTTCTGTTCGAGGGAATCGCAGTGTTTGATTTGGGCCCTCAACGTTACAGTGTTTCGTAACAAAATCGTATCCTAATAGGCCATCTTTGGGAATCTCCGACATGTTTTGCACAATTTGGAATGTACATGGGAGGGGGGTATTGAGAAGAATATTCCCCTGACAGCTCCCTAGGGTTTTTCCTTGGCCGTATGGCGTTTGTAATGTGCATTTTTTAGCGGAGTTTTTAGTTTGAGTTTTTTGTGTTTTAGTATACTGACCTGAGAGCCGGTGTCCACTGCTAGGATGGCTTTGCCGTTAAGGCTTATGTCTAGTGGAAGGGTGACGAGTGGGACACTTGGTGCGGGCTCTTGAGGTTCCCCCGTAGTAGGATTTTGCAAAATTATTGTCGGGCCGGGGTTTCTTGGTCCGACTGCGGGGAGTTTCCCGCTTGCTGTGACTCCCAACGCTGCCTTTGACGACAGTCGTCTACTGTGTGGCCACGTCTGTGGCAGAAATCACACCTATGTCTAATATTGAACACTGATCTGGTGGTGTTGGCTGGTTGTTGACGGTCATTTGGAGGGCAATTAACATTACTTATGGGTCTATTGTTTGGTTGATGATTTACTCCCTGATTGCGAGGTTTTTGGTCAGGGTAACGGTGGTTATCTACTGGTTGTGACCTCTGGTCTGGGTAACGGTTATTACCTTGGAATTGAGACCTTGGGTTGGGGTAACGACTAGTATTGTTAAATGAGAGGCCCTGTTGGTGATATCGGTTGTTATTGCTGTAATGGGGCCTGGGTGACTCCGCTGGCTGGCGGCAGTCCCTAGCATCGTGTGAGTTGGCCCTACAAATTATGCAAAAAGGAGTGTTTCTCCGCTTCAGACAATCTGCATAGGTATGCCCTTTATTGCGGCAGTAGCTGCAGGTGATGTTTGTCAACGGATTGTTTACACGTTTTGGCGAGGGGTTTCTATTGGTTATTTGTTGGGCGCTTTGTATTGGCGCCTGTGAGGTATTTGGAGGGTTGTTGGGTAGTGGGGCATATGTAGTGTACATTACCTGGGGGTTCATCTGATTTTGGAGTGTTGCTATTTGAGGAGTTGTTGTTATTGGCGGGGCGGTGTATTGAGTGTTGGTGTTTTGGTAGTGTGTCGAGGGGGTCATTTTGTAATTATTTTCAAATTGGGTTACTGGGGATGTTTGCCCGTAAGGGTTGAAGGTTGGGAGGGGCACTGACATTTGGTAGGGAGCATACATGGAGTTCTGTTGAAGCTTCTCCATGTCCAGTGCCTTTTGAGTCAGGCTGTCAAGGGTGTCCTCTCCCAAAGTTAACAGGTACTGGCAGAGGTGGGGATTTGTAACCCCACTCCGCAGGGCATTTTTTGCAAAATCTTGTAATTGGCCCTTAACGGCCGGCGCTGCTGTCGCGCCATATTTGGTGGTGGCCGCTTCCTCACACAGTGTTAGTTGTTGTTTTATCCTTGTAGTATAGGTTGTGAGGGGTTCCAGGGGGAACTGGCGTAACTGTATAAGTTTATTTACCAGTTCCTGGTAAGTCTCCCTGGGGAGATATGTCCTGTTTAGGAGGTTTTCGGCCTCCTCAAAAGTGGCGGGTTGGGAGGTGCCTACCAGTTGGTAGGCCTCTCCTCGGAGCCTAGTGGGGAATATCTGTAGGAATGCCGCTTGTTCCTGTTCCGTCAGGCACTGGAGTACCCGTCGGCAACAGCCCAGAAACATCTGTAGTTCTGTCCCTATTGTCGGGCTTTGCCCGCCAGAAAATAAGGGTACAAGCTGGGCCGTTAGTTTGGCGACGTTTATATAGTCGTCGGCCATTTCTGTTAAGTCTTCTTTTAGGAATGAAGGTTTAAAAAGGGGGTTAGTTTTAAAAGTTTTTTCTTCTTCCTCTAGAAGCGACAGGGAACGGCTGGACAGTTCTATCCAGTCCGCTAGGAGATCTAAAGTGGCGCTATTTGACTCGAGCGGTTCGTTATTAGGCTTGTCGGGACTTACAACTGAATCCTCCTTAACTTCTAATTCTAAATTCTTATCCTCAAGGGGGCGAGGGAGATTGCCTTTAAATTCGTCTAGGTGGCGTTGGAATTTCAAGGCCGCCTCTTTGTAAGCTACTAATTTAACTTTTCGCTCTTTACCAGCACTTTCGATTTGTTTATCGACGGCTTCCAAATGAGCTAAATTGAACTCGCCGGTCTCCTGCGCTCGCTTGAGGATATCGTTTAGAGTTTTTACACTTACTTGACTAACGTTTTTGCCTATGTGGGTCCCGCTTCGTAGTCGTCTGGGGGAACCTGGTGGTTCTGTTGATGAGGTGGTCGCTGTCGGTGTCGAAGTGTTCCCTTGTTGAATGCCCCGGTAGTTCGCTGGGGTTCCGTTGGGCCCTGGTTGGCTTGAGGGGCCTGGTGTGGATAGGTCACTTACTGGAGGCTGGTGGTCCCTCGGTGGGGGAGTCTCGGAATAGCTGCTGTCCCCTAGTTGGCCCTCGGACATAGGGCGTCTCCTGGGCAGGGATGAAGCCCACTAAAAGTCCCGCGATGTAATAAATTAGGGGGGTAAATGCGTGCTCGCCTGGAGCAGAGGCACTCTAGATGGTTACCCCCGAGTGTAGATTCTTGATAGGATCCGAGGTCGTCGCCTCTACTGATCTTGTGCCCTCAGCCTCGGCTCAGGCTGAGTTCAAGGATAGGGTGCCTATATCCAGCACTCGATCAGTAATTGTTAGGCTCGCCCGGATCCTACCGGCTGCGCCAATTGTTATATATATTTTTGCACTTACTTGTTTATTTATTTATTAAATCAATACGTATATTCTCTTTTTTTTTTACTGGTTAATTTCTTCCTTTATTTTTTTTTGCATGAAACAATTTACAAACCACAAAATTCTTGTTCACAAAATTCTTGTTCTCAAAAAAAATACACAACAACTTAAAGTAATATATATTTTTTTCTTTCACCTTTTTATTTATTTATTTATTAAATCAATACGTATATTCTCTCTTTTTTTTACTGGTTAATTTCTTCCTTTAATTTTTTTTTTGCATGAAACAATTTTCAAACCACAAAATTCTTGTTCTCAAAAAAAAATACACAACAACTTAAAGTAATATATATTTTTTTCTTTCACCTTTTTATTTATTTATTTATTAAATCAATACGTATATTCTCTCTTTTTTTTACTGGTTAATTTCTTCCTTTAATTTTTTTTGCATGAAACAATTTACAAACCACAAAATTCTTGTTCTCAAAAAAAATACACAACAACTTAAAGTAATATATATTTTTTTTTTTTCACCTTTTTATTTATTTATTTATTAAATCAATACGTATATTCTCTCTTTTTTTTACTGGTTAATTTCTTCCTTTAATTTTTTTTTGCATGAAACAATTTACAAACCACAAAATTCTTGTTCTCAAAAAAAAAATACACAACAACTTAAAGTAATATATATTTTTTTCTTTCACCTTTTTATTTATTTATTTATTAAATCAATACGTATATTCTCTCTTTTTTTTACTGGTTAATTTCTTCCTTTAATTTTTTTTGCATGAAACAATTTACAAACCACAAAATTCTTGTTCTCAAAAAAAAATACACAACAACTTAAAGTAATATATATTTTTTTTTTCACCTTTTTATTTATTTATTTATTAAATCAATACGTATATTCTCTCTTTTTTTTACTGGTTAATTTCTTCCTTTAATTTTTTTTGCATGAAACAATTTTCAAACCACAAAATTCTTGTTCTCAAAAAAAAAATACACAACAACTTAAAGTAATATATATTTTTTTCTTTCACCTTTTTATTTATTTATTTATTAAATCAATACGTATATTCTCTCTTTTTTTTACTGGTTAATTTCTTCCTTTAATTTTTTTTTGCATGAAACAATTTACAAACCACAAAATTCTTGTTCACAAAATTCTTGTTCTCAAAAAAAATACACAACAACTTAAAGTAATATATATTTTTTTCTTTCACCTTTTTATTTATTTATTTATTAAATCAATACGTATATTCTCTCTTTTTTTTACTGGTTAATTTCTTCCTTTAATTTTTTTTTGCATGAAACAATTTTCAAACCACAAAATTCTTGTTCTCAAAAAAAAATACACAACAACTTAAAGTAATATATATTTTTTTCTTTCACCTTTTTATTTATTTATTTATTAAATCAATACGTATATTCTCTCTTTTTTTTACTGGTTAATTTCTTCCTTTAATTTTTTTTGCATGAAACAATTTACAAACCACAAAATTCTTGTTCTCAAAAAAAATACACAACAACTTAAAGTAATATATATTTTTTTTTTCACCTTTTTATTTATTTATTTATTAAATCAATACGTATATTCTCTCTTTTTTTTTACTGGTTAATTTCTTCCTTTAATTTTTTTTTGCATGAAACAATTTACAAACCACAAAATTCTTGTTCTCAAAAAAAAAATACACAACAACTTAAAGTAATATATATTTTTTTCTTTCACCTTTTTATTTATTTATTTATTAAATCAATACGTATATTCTCTCTTTTTTTTACTGGTTAATTTCTTCCTTTAATTTTTTTTGCATGAAACAATTTACAAACCACAAAATTCTTGTTCTCAAAAAAAAATACACAACAACTTAAAGTAATATATATTTTTTTCTTTCACCTTTTTATTTATTTATTTATTAAATCAATACGTATATTCTCTCTTTTTTTTACTGGTTAATTTCTTCCTTTAATTTTTTTTTGCATGAAACAATTTACAAACCACAAAATTCTTGTTCTCAAAAAAAATATTCACTACAACATAAAATTATATTCTTGACCAGCCCGAAGTATTTTGGTATTTTTCCCCCATGCTCGTTCAACAAAACTCAGGTTAAAAACTCTTTGAGCCAAAAGTGGAAGGGAAGTTTTGAAAACGCGATAAGCGCGGACACAGATTTCAGGGTACACAAGACAGAAGGCCGCGATCGGCCCAGAATTAAAATTAAATCACCCGTCGTGTTCGCGGTTAGAACAACACTCAATATTTTTATCTTGCACCGCCGCCGAGCCGTGGTTCTTAAAAACAAACAGGGAAAAACGGTTCCCACGCCGCGCGGTCAAGGTCAAGACCAAAACTCTTTTCGACTACGAAAAGGTAGCGAAAAAAAAAAGCATGTGCAGCAATTCACACGGAAAAATTGTTACGATGCACTTTTCAAATTCCCGCAGCAAATTTTGCGAATATTATCTCGCAGACAGAAAAGCTCAGGTTGCTGTCTTCGTCGTTTCCCGTGAAGGGAAGTGTCCTATTACAACGGGCTTTTCTCGTGAGATAATTCTTTGAGATTTTTCCGTTTAGGATTTTTAGATTTTTTATGAAAAAATTTAGGTTTATAAAAAATTTTCCGTTAAGGATTTTTGAATTTGGGAATTCTTTGAGGAAGTGCTTTTTTATACATAACAAAACCAAAATATATGAATGATTACCCCCTAACAAGAACAACGATCGAAAACCATTTGGAAGAATTCGATAAAATGGGATTTCCTCAATGTTTAGGTGCCATTGGTAAGAACAACATCTCTATTCTACAATTGAATAGTCAGTATATTTTTCCAGATGGCTGTCATATAGAGGTTTCTCCAACAAAATTCGAAGCGTTGGATTATTACAATTACAAGGGCTGGTACTCCATTGTTCTGCTGGCTTTGGTTGACGCAAGGTATGTATTTCTCATTATATTGTATTTATAATATATAATAAGTTACTGTAACAACTATTGTTCATGTATATTCATGTAGGAGCTTCATGTATATTCATGTAGGAGCTCCAGGACGATGCAACGACTCAGGATTGTTTGAGTCGTCATTTTTAAAAAACTATCATGAACAGTCGCAGTTGATAAAAGGAATGACTCGAAACATATATGATATAAATGTGTCTGTTGTCTTCATAGGAGATTCAGCGTTCCGATTGAGTCGAATGCTTTTGAAACCTTTTCCATTCAATTGTGTGATGACAGACGAGCAACGAGTATTCAATAAGACACTGTCACGGTGTCGGAGAGTCGTGGAAAACGCTTTTGGTCACCTGAAAGCAAGATTCAGAAGAATCGGAAAAGGATTGGAAAATAGAATAGAGAATGTAAACATAATTGTACAGGCATGTTGTGTGTTACATAATTTCCTAATAGCAGAAAAAGATTCCATTCTCAGAAGTTGGGTGGATGGACCTCAACAAACAACGACAGCACCCAAGGAACAACCAACAACAGCAACAACAGTTGGAGATGATAATATCGATGGAAATATCATAAGAAATGCTCTCGCTCGACATTTTGTAAACTTTGCTGGTTACTGAGTGAAATATACAATGTACAATACTTCATATTGTTTTAAGTGTTTAATAAAAGATCCTAAATAACAAAACTGAAAAACTAAACTAAAACTAAAATTCATTTATTGGTTATATGTTCCAAGATTTTGGTTGCCAATTGATTGGATGAAATTAAAAAGTCCTTCAGGAAACTATTTCTGACTCTGTCGAGCTCCAAACTTTGTTGGGAAATTTCATTCGCCTTCTTCATTTCCTCTCTCATTATAGCGTTGCTCTCTTTTATTTCATCTAGAATTGCCTCTTGTATAGCTTCCAAACGAATTTTTCTCCTCTTTGATGAAGATGATGATGATGATGGTTCAAGTATTCTTCTATTGCTTGATGCTGATTCTCTATCTGGTGTTCTTGCATTGCTGGTTTTTTCATCTTCTATTTGCATCAGCTCTTCTACATCCTCATCAGTGGTGTTACGAGCATGTTCTAAATGTTGGAGAGCATCTTGAGTATTCTCCTGATCGTCATTTAGAACCAAATCTTGGTTGTCATGTTGAACGGCATCATCTTGGTTCAACATTTCAAAATTCTGTGATACAACTGTATCCAGATTATTCAATAATATTGATCCAAGGAATTCACTTAAAATTGCATACAGACGCCAGCTCGATGGAGATGAACCAGTCCCTTTTTCTTCTCGGCACTGCATATAAAATAAATGCTTAATACGTACGAATTAAATGTAATATAAATGCACTAACCTGTATCGTCCACTTAAGTTGTGAATTTTAATAGAGACATCATTGGGTGCCTTCCATTTAGACACAGAAAGACAATTGTGTCCGACACAGCGTGTCGCTCTGTGTCGTTCTGTGTAAGCCCAAATGGAACACATAAGTTCATGAAAAATCCGCCACGGCGCACTTTCCTCGTTTTTATTTTTGTTTGGCAAGTAAATCGTAAATTTTATGTTGATAATTTCTTTAAATTAATTACCCGACATCTTATAAATGCTGGGAATCTTAAAAATTAAAGAATATTGTTGTAATTATAAATTAACGATCACATTTCAATTGGCGAGGGTTGGTAGCATTGTCTTAGTTGTGCCCGGCTGTGTCTAGATGTGTCGTTGATGGAACACTTCTGTGTCGGACACAGTGTAACACTGTGTCTCTCTGTGCCTAAATGGAAGGCACCCATTGTCCGTGTACTGAATGCCACTTTTCTCTGTTAACTCCTTTGCCATCTCTTTGTAAATATGATTATTTTTTCGTTGGCGACGAAGATCATCAAAACGATCCTGCCAAATTGAAATCAATAACTTTTCCGTTGTTTTATTCCAGCTGCATCTTCTTTTATAGGCTCTCTTTGTAGAGCCAGCTCCACTGGATTTTTTTTTCGATGAACTCATACTGAAAGAAAACAACAGATAAAAACTCTATGTACAAACTTCATGTATTCCATACCTGATAATAAGGAAACTCAAATATCACGACTATGCACTTTATTTACTTTATAAATTTAGTTTTCAACAGAAAAATTAAATGTCAATTGCATCAGCTGACACAAAAATAAACATTTTTGCTTAACTTTTTTTTATTAGAAAAATTTTTTGAATAGTATTATTTTATTCTTTCAAATATTTCTTATATTTCACACATAAAATGGCTTTCAAAGTCTCAACACTTAATTGGGATTTTTCTGATGTCCACACTTTATTGACGGTAGACGCGTTTAGTCGCAGCATTAGTTCCTGGTAAGGACAGCGCGTTTTCCACAATTTTTAGAGCATTATTATAAGCAATATGGTTTTTTTTCAAAATGATGAAATATTTCTAACCATTTGTTCTCTATTGTGATTTTTGTTGATGCCCAAGATTTAATCTTTTCCTTATCAATATATCCCCTATTCCCATAGTTACCTCACTTTTTTTCTCACCTCACATTTTTTGTCACGTCACTTTTAAAGTGGGATTCTCATAGTCGAGTGACAAGGGAAAAGTTAATGAGATAAAATGTGACAAAACTAGGTGTGGTATTCTCGAAGTCATTTTTGTTGCAAATGTCACTGAAAATTGCCATTTTTTATCACTTGGAATTTGTAGGTGACGCTACGATTTTTTTAAATTGGATAGTGACAAAGGGTAAGAAACATGTTTTATTTTAATATTTTTGATGATTTAACATTATTTTTATATCCTAGAATTAAAATAACGAACAGGATATGTAAATAGAAATATATTATATGTATTTAGAAGAACCGTCACTTTTTCTACAAGTGACTACGAGAATACGAAAATTGGTTTGTCACATTTTTCAATGGGTGACGTGACTATGGGAATAGGGGCCATATTTCTTTGTTTTCGGTGTTGTCAATGCTATTGTTAATTAGGTGCAAACAATTGGTGGTCGAATTCTAACGATTCGCTGGTTTGCGAGAATAGTGACGCAACTAAAAATGATTGATTTTAGAGAATGACGTTTTTTAATTTTTTTATAAATTAGTCGAGAATGTTTTGTCTCAAATGAATAATGACGATATATCTTTCTAACGATAGTTGACGCAAAATCGGCGTAGCGTCTTTGTTTACTATAAATTATCAAAGATTGTTGGTCATTTGGCATATTTAGTTTAATTTTGCCGACTTTTGAATTGCGTCGTTATTCTCGCAAACCAGCGAATTGATCAACAATACAAATTTTGATACGCAGTTCTTGATAATCAGTTATCAGCAATTATTATTTGTTATTATTAAAGTTTAACATTATAAAATTATAAAACTCACAACCCGGCCCTCGAAAACCGTTATTCCCTTCCCAATCACCCGCCGTTCCCTAGTCGTGAGTTTTTTCCAAAAATCGGGACTTTTTTAAAACGCCGCGGGACGTGGGACAGATTGTTAAAAATCGGGACTGTCCCGCCAAAAGCGGGACGTCTGGTCAGCTTAGGGATACCATAAATGTCATATGTAGGTTTTCTTCAAGGGTGCTGGAAAAGTGGACAAAATGCGGCAAAAATAAGGACCGATTTCTGAAAACTTATAATCAATGGATCAAGGGTTTTTCCTGGACGACCTCACAAGGATTTCACGGATTCGAGCGACAAAATAAAAAAAAGAGTTTATGACCTGATCACTTCAAGGACTACATCAGAGTTATTGACTGCTGTAGAAGCTTCGGCGCGATTTTCTGTGGCAACAGGGATCTGGCGACAGTTATTAAGAAAGCCAACATTAATCCTAAAAATTGTAAAAAAAATTAAAAAAAACTTAGTTTTAGCGGCACATCAGGAGGTGTTTAAACAAAAAAGAGACATTGGCTTATTACGTGGACTGAAAATCTACCAGCCACTCCTACAAACAGACTCCGAAGTGGAGCATGAAAGAAGGACACCAGGTAATTCCAAAATCGGCTCTACTGCCAATCGGGCAGCTTTCTGAGGAAGCTGTAGAAGCTCGCAATAAAGATTGCAGAAGACTTCGAGAGCAAAATATTCGGAAGCGATCACGTGATGCTACGACTAGATATTTACTTAATATGTTGCTGATCACATCTGATCCTGTAATTAATAGTCTTGCCTTAGACAGACTGGCACACTTAATCCGGATTATGACGTCATACCTGACTTTCGGAATCCGGATTAATATCATAGTGACACATCCGGCTGTCTGATCCAGATTAATTGTCAGCTAAAACGTTTTAACTATAACCTTGGTAGACTCCATTTCTCTTAAATTAAATAATTGTGTATTTTTCCCTTGTTTCCTTCGAAGTGAGTAGGTATTGGGGCTCTTGCTCCTGGGAACCAAAACCGGTTTTTAATTGCCCATTAATTATGTTAATAGCCCATTAATCATTTTAATTGCCCATTAATCAGGTTAATTGCCCATTAATGTCATTTTAATTGCTTTTACGAGCAATTAAGTTGATTGATGAGTAATTAAAATGACATTAATTGCTTTTTTATGACTAATTAAGTGATTAATGGGTAATTAGAATGACATTTATTGCTTTTATGGGTAATTAGAATGACATTTATTGCTTTTTATGGGTAATTAGAATGACATTTATTGCTTTTATGTGTAATTATAATGATTAATGAGGTGTTAGAATGGGATGTCATTCACCTGGGATCAATCAATCAGCTGTATTTGGCCTTGTGATGTAGGTCAAGGTGGTTGACCTAGAGACTGGACGAGTCGGGAACTGGGTCAGGGTCGGTGGCTTTGGGCTCGGCGGGGGTCGGCGGCCTCGACTGGAGCACTTTGGCCAGACAGTAGTGCCATATGAAAAGGCGCCAGTGTGTGTGCCAGACAGTGTTGCCATATGAAAGGTGCCAGTGGGCCAGGTCGTTGACCTTAGTGGCTGGCGCTCCTTGTCCCTGCCCCGCCCCAGGCCTTTTGAGAGTTGAACCAGTTATGACGCTCGGGCTAGTGACCTTGCAGCCGGCTACTAGACATCCGGCTCCATTGCCTACGCATACTAAAGGACTGTTGCTATGGGGGATCTTGCACTCTGCAGACAGACAAGCATGCATTTCTATAGAAACCCAAAACGAAACCTGAAAAACGACTGGGGGAATAATAAAAACAATATGTTACTTGCTGAACATTTTTATTTTATTTTTTAAAACAGGATTTATTATTACACTCAGTTGTGAAATTCTGTTCTTAAACATTATTTTTATTTTATTTTCTAAAATTGGATTAATTATTACACTAAATTGTAAGATTCTATTTTTAAATCTAAATGTATCCACTGCTAATGTTTCCCAAGGTCCCTTTCGTGCTTTGTGATATGCAAACTTCCAGGTGTACAAATATTTGATGGTAGGTGTGTCGTTAAACTTGACTTGTTTTTTCATAGTTTTCCGTAAAAATATGAGATTTCACAACACATGCCTAGAACGAGTAAAGTACCTGCTAAAAACTTCAAAGTGTTGAAAGTGTAAATTAAGGCTTTTGATTCAGAGTGTTTGGTGAAGAGCGGTGTTGATGGAGGTGCAGGTGGTGGTAGTTCTGGCATTGGTAGATCTTTACCACATACGTCTTCCCCATTGTATTTAACACGTGCACACCTTGTTGAGCGACGTCTATGATCCCGATATATATCTGATGCACCGCTGGTTGCATCCATTTCCAAAGAACAAAAGTAGCATTTAACATGGTCTTTGAAATTTGTGTAAAAAAACCCGTCTTTTGCTAACTGATTTGCTGTGTCTAAATCAATAGCAAGATTATCAAATGTTTTAAAACGATCGTATTCTATTTTCAGGTTTAACATCTTGAATGAATATTTGAGGATTTATACAACGTCTTTTATATATACCCAGCTGTTGTGACTGGGTGAAAAACCAAGCCATTTAACAAAAACCCTGTTTCCGCGTCGTTTTAAAATTTTTTCTACTAGATAGACATCGGAGTTTTTCACTGGAGCTATTTCTTGTTCATAAAATCTGCCTTGAATTATATTTCCTTGGTAATCTTCGAGAATATATGTTGTCGGGTAAACAGGTTTAACTTCTTTTATTTTAAATATCTCAGCGGACCAATTAGGTGTATAACCTTTTTCGAAAACATGTTTATGTCTACTTATACGAACAAAATCACCTGCTTTATATTTAGGTTTTGACTTTATTTTGGGGCCTTTTTACTTTTAAGTGGTAAGGCCCATGCATACTTTGAAAATGTATCAATCACAGTAAGTAGAAAACGAAAACCTTGGTTTTCTGACGAGTAAGAACCCATTTCGACCAAGTCTGCCTGCCACAAATCATCTATACCTTTGGTAGTGACATGTCGGCGTTTAAAATTTTTTCTAACTGGTTTATGCAGTTCGTTGATTATTTGTCTTCTGCTCATTGTAGCGAATGTATAAATACCAGAGGTTGACTAACCGGTTTATATACAAAACAAAAATGATCAAGTTTAATCACCCATTTACAATGATGGTTGCAGGACTTTCAGGATGTGGGAAAACAACATTTATAAAAAATCTTCTTAATACTAATCAGGTATTTATACAGCCGCAAATTAAAAAAATTATATGGTGTAATGCAGAACACGGTGCACTGCCAACGGATATCAAACTACAAAACATTGAATATTTAAATGCTATACCAGAGGAGTTTGTAAATCATGTAAACGAACCAACGCTGATTGTTATAGATGACATGATGTTAAATGCATTTAGTAAACAAGTTTGTGAACTCTTCACTAAGGGGTCTCATCATCGTAATTTCTCAGTAATTCTTGTGACACAAAACGTATTTCACCAAAGAAAATTCAGTCGTGACATATCGCTCAATTATAAATATCTTGTTGTATTTAAAAACCCCCGAGATAAAAGCCAATTTACCCATCTGGCCCGACAAATTTACCCAGAAAATAGTTTAGAATTTGTGAGAATATATAAAGAGATAACTCAAATGCCTTACGGGTATTTGCTAATTGATTTAACTCAAGACATTAACGACGTCTTAAGATTTCGCACGGATATATTTAATAAACATTTTGTAACCTGTTTTTGTCCGCAAAATTCTTTAAACGGTAAGAAAGGCATCACGAATGAAACGATTAAGGGACAACAAGCATATGCTATATGTTCTTAAAAAGGCTAAACCAAATCTAAGAAAGTCCATCATAAAAAATGCTGACCCGGAGGTTATAAAAACTCTTTGTGAAATTACTCTCAACACCTTAAAAGGTAACCATATGCCGCGTGGAAATATCTACAACTCGCTGGGTAAGTATAAAAAGGACATGCGTAAATTGATTTGCGCAAAGAGATCTGTTGCTAAACAACGTAAAATACTAGTCCAGCGAGGAGGTTTTTTACCCATTTTATTAGGAAGTGTATTGTCAGGAGTTATTGGCTCATTAATTGAAAAATATGCATAGAAATATTGGACTTAATAAGATGCTACTTCTGTCGCCAGAGGTTTACAACAAGCTTAAAGATGAAATTGAAATGGCTGCAAATCAATCCATCTTTGACAGAGCAATGAAAAAAATACTACAGAATAAAGACATGAATGATTCAGAAAAATGGTATAGCTATCGAAATCAACTAATTTCATTTTTAAATCACAAACGGGAATCTAGACGAACCCCTGATAAAAAAACAAATTTATACATGCCTCGTGAACGCAATGTCAAACAAGAAAATTTAAGAGATAGTGCCACACAAACGAAATTTATATTTAAAGATGAAGTGTCAACACAGACTTCACCGGCATCAATGGATTTTCTAGACAAAGAAGAAGAAGTCTTTGAAGAAGCAGGTAGTATAACCCCACCGAGAAGATCTTTATCACCAGCGGCAAAAAGACGATTATCAGCTAGTGGTATAGCAAAAACGCTAAAACCGCCACCAAAAATACTAAGAACAGCATCTGCACCTAACGCACGTGAAAAGGATTATAAAATAATTACGGGTGAAGATGGTATAACACAATATACTGTACCAATGAATATGACTGTCGATGAAGCTAACGATGTTATAGAAGAATTAGAACAAAGTGGAAAACAAACAAAACCAGTCCAGAAACAGTCTATATTAAGACCCTCTGAACTAGAATCTGGTCAATATACGCTTTCTTTTCCTGTGCGCAAGCTTGGTGTTAGACAGAGTGAACGTTTGAAGAACCCAAAGGATAAACCAAAAAGTACTTCGGACATTCCTTGGGAAAGACTTTAAAAAAAAATGCCTGTGGACATAAAGGAAAATGATTTTTACGTATGTCTTTTAAGTAATAACTCTATGCAATTTTACCCGGAAAATACGCTATCGGCTTTTACAAATGCACTTGCTAAACCATGCAAGTTTAATGGAAACTGGCGTGTCGGAATAACTGAAATTTCTCTACCAAATTTTGAAATAACAAAACGTGCAATCTCTAGCAATAAAGGAAATGCGCCTAAAAGAGTGAGGCGCACAGACGACCAGTTAAAAGAAGCTAGAAAGCAGCATCAAAAGGATTTTAAAATACTTAGCATCAAAATAAATGAAAATGTAAAACTTGAATGGACGCCAGAAAATCTTGAACAAACTAGCTACAGAGCTGGGCAAATAAATCTTTCTGCATTTTTACTAACATTTTATAATGCAGTTACACCTTCATGGTATACCATGTACTTGAATGATGTTAAAACGAAAATGTGGAAGCGGTTAGAAGATGACCACTTTAATGAAGTTATACCTGAAATAAAGTATAAGCATGAGCCAGACGAATATATACTGCACATATATCAAGGAAAAAATACTTCAGAAAACGTTATTTTAAAATATAAGGACTATGAATCAATTGAAGATTTTGTTGATGATGTATTTGGTCAAGTTCCTAGGAAGAATAGAAAACACCCCGTTTTGAAGTTTACAATTAGTGCAGTAAAAAAAGCATTTTTATTTGCACAGTCTGGTAACAGCAAAATTATGATTTAATCCTGTTTGGGATATCACCAGGAGTATATTGGTAAGTTTTGGACCTCGAAAAACTTGTGCTACTTTTGTTATAAACAATTAAAGTTTTTTTACCACATTTTTCGAGCTTAAAATGTGAATTACTCCGGTTCTATAAGTCGGATCGGGGCAAAATAAATACCAGTCTCTTCGTAATAAAATTTCCAATAAATCCTCGTTGGTTTCAAGTTTCTGAAGTACATACATAACCTACAAAACTGAAAAAACAAGAAAAATACAGTATTTTTTTCAATTTAATGCCCAAGACAGTCAACTGCACCAATTTGCATCAAACTTTCAAAAAATATACTTTTTGATGTTACAAAAAGACTCTGAAAAATTGGTGCCAAAATACTGAACCCGTTGGCCAAAATTGCTATTGTTATCTAAAATTTGAAATGCCCGCCATTTTATGCCATTAAGTCCAAAATGAAAATTTCTTTTTTCAAAATGTAGCTCTCCATGCCACCTTTCGAATGCAATTAAAAAAAAAATTTTTTAATGTAATTTTGGTAACTGTTTTTTTATTTGTTTATAACTCAATTAATAACAATTGCATTTTTTCTGCCATTTTGAAAAAAAAATTAAAATTTTTTATCAGATCTGGTAGAAAATCTTGGGACCTTTAATTTAGAAAAACGAAAGGTTATTTTTGTTAACGTAAACCCGAGATATTTAACTTTTTGCGTTTTGGCCAATTGTTAATTAACAAATCCATATTTTGAGCTACAATTTGGACTGCATCATTTTAAAACCTATTAATTTCATGTGATCAATTCGAAAAATATTTAAGTTTTATTTACATTTTTTACAAGCATTATAACTTATTTACAAGCAAAATAATCTGTGAAAAATGCTTCACTATGCGAAGCCGAGTGCAACAACACGTGATTATAATATTTCGCAATGCAAAAAATTCCAAAAAATGCCAATGCAAAAAATTAAATATCTCAAGTTCATGTTAACCAAAATGAACCTTGTTTTTTTTAAACTAAAGGTCCCAAAATGCTCTACCAGATCTGATAAAAAATTTTAAATTTTTTTTCAAAATGGCCGAAAAATGCAATTGTTAATATTTGAGTTATAAACAAATGAAAAAAAAGTTACCAAAATTACATTAAAAATTTTTTTTTTAATTGCATTCGAAAGGTGGCATGGAGAGCTACATTTTTAAAAAAGAAATTTTCATTTTGGACTTAATGGCATAAAATGGCGGGCATTTCAAATTTTAGATAACAATAGCAATTTTGGCCAACGGGTTCAGTATTTTGGCACCAATTTTTCAGAGTCTTTTTGTAACATCAAAAAGTATATTTTTTGAAAGTTTGATGCAAATTGGTGCACTTGACTGTCTTGGGCATTAAATTGAAAAAAATACTGTATTTTTCTTGTTTTTTCAGTTTTGTAGGTTATGTATGTACTTCAGAAACTTGAAACCAACGAGGATTTATTGGAAATTTTATTACGAAGAGACTGGTATTTATTTTGCCCCGATCCGACTTATAGAACCGGAGTAATTCACATTTTAAGCTCGAAAAACGTGGTAAAAAAACTTTAATTGTTTATAACAAAAGTAGCACAAGTTTTTCGAGGTCCAAAACTTACCAATATACTCCTGGTGATATCCCAAACAGGATTAAATCATAATTTTGCTGTTACAAAACTATACCTATCTTTTCATTTTTTTGGCCTTTTTTTACTGCACTAAATAGACAACTACACACATCCACCGGCTAGCATAAAAATAGCTGAAAATAAAGAGAAAAAAGCTGGTAAAAAGGAGCATGGTGTGTTCGAACTCCGTTTAGAGGAATTGGGCGTTACGATAAAAATAAAAAAACCACTACCCTCACACTTGAATGTTAAAGATCTCATGACATTGATTTTAGCCAATGTACACTTTGACGATAACAAGCTTAGCGAAGAAGAAAAACATAGACGAATTATTGAAATTAAAAATACAATTTTCGAAATATTGAATAGGCTGAAGAAAGATTCACTCAAAGCAAAGGCACCCGAGCAACGGAAAATAACTAAAAACAGTGAAATTTTACAGGTCCCGTATGAAAAACAAAGCTCGGGCGACTATTTATCCACACCAGTACCAATTAATACAAACATAGATAATCTTTCAAACTTCATCACAGATGTATTTCTCCAAACACCTGAAAACAAGCGTAATCCTGATGCATTGTTGGCAGAAATAAAAGAGTCATTTGACACAGCGGGATTACAACAAGAGCACAGGTCAATAATGGGAAAAATTGATTCTCTCGATACAACAATTAAAGAATTGACACAGCGATTACCAAGAGTTACACAAGAAACTATAAAAGATTGCTCTGAGAAAAATATAATACATATATACTCTGATATTATTCGACCTAGAGCTATAGGTGACAAACTAGTAAGATATCTACGAGTAATACCGATTCAAGAGTGTGGTACTACATATATTAAGATTTGAACATATAGAATACTGTCCTATAGAAAAAACTTTTATCGAAAGTATTTCTATAAAAATAACTGATCACCATGGGGAATTAGTTGACTTTAAAACAAGTTATATTCCGACATATGTAATGCTGCATTTTAAGAGACAATAAAAACTATAAATATTCACACAACAACTTGTTTTTGCATAGTATAAATAGAACTACGAGATGAATTCCTATTATACGCGTTATTATTTAATACAAAGCGGCAGTGGTCTGTCGGATATTGGAGAATTATATCGTGGTCCACTTATTTATCAACGTGGAAGAGGTATCGGTAGCTTTTTCAGTGCATTATTTCGACACTTAAAACCTCTAGCTACATCGGGATTAAAAACATTAGCACAACAGGCTGTAAAAGCAGGACAAGCTATAATACAAGATAAAAACATCAACAGGAAATCAGTTAAAGATATTTTAAAAGAACACGGTAGAGTTGCTATTCAAGATTTAGCTCAGAAAGGTATAAATAAAGTGTTTGACGGTATGAGTGGAGCAGGTATAAAAAGACCGAACCCGTTTACAACCTTGCATATAAAACCAACTCTTAAACGCAAGAGACGTGGCAAAACACCTAAACGCACGAGAAATAGCAAAACAAAAAATCAAAGAAAAGGAATAAAAGCGAGAGCTTTGAAAACAAAACGAAAGATACGTAAACGTATACTGGACATTTTTGATAAGTAATAAACATAATGTGGTACAAAGAATGTATGAAATCGGAATTGGATCTTTTTTCCACACCACCAGTTCAAAGCAATATTTTGAAAACAGAAGAAGTAGCATATAAGCCAATAGCCTCACTAGACAACTCCTCCGTTCTAGAGTTTGTAACCTTGGGTCATGGAGATACATACCGAGATTTATCTAGCATCTATCTTCGTTTAAAATTGCAATTAATAAAAATAAAAGATGGGAAAGAAGTACTTTATTCAAAAGAAGGTGATGCTCCAGGTTTAATAAACAACATTTTACACTCCATATTTCGCCAGTGCACCGTATATTTGAATGGGAAACCAATTGCTCAAACCGACCACAATTACAATTATCGCGCTTATATTGAAAATTTATTAAATTATGGTAAAGATGCTGCATCAACCCATTTGGAGTCGGTCGGTTGGTATCTTGACAAAGACGATGTGGAAATTGCAGATATCGATAAACCCGTCGCTGAATTACATCAAGGCTATTTAGATCGACAGAAACTTTTCAATAAAAGTAATGTAGTTGAACTGATGGGGAAAATTCATACTGATTTGCTTAATCAGGATAAGTTGCTATTAAACGGTGTCGATTTACGTGTAGTTTTATCGCTTGAAAAACCAGAATTTTATATTTTATCCAAGGCTGGCGATGACTCACCACATTTAAAAATCCTGGATGCAACCATGTACATGAATCACGTAACAGTCAACCCGAATATTTTATTAGCACATGAGACAGTTCTACAGCGTTCAAATGCCATATACCCATACAAACGAGTTGAAGTTAAGAGCTACACTATTCCCGCAAACACATTTACACTTTCACTGGATAATATCGTCATCGGACAGTTACCGAACTTAATAATTTTTGGTATGGTGGACAATGATGCGTACACGGGCAGAAGGACAAAGAACCCCTTCAACTTTAAAAACAACAACATTACCAGATTCAATTTATCAGTGAATGGCGTACAGATTCCAAATCAGCCTCTCGAATTTGACTACTCAAAGGATAATCCGATTAGTACACGCGGATACAATACGTTATTCAGAGGAACAGGTATTCATTATTTGGATAAAGGTCATCAAATATCCAAGAAATTATTCGATAGAGGATGTTTTCTTCTTGCTTTCGATTTAACCGCAGACAGTTCATATAACACGACTTGCGGCAATTTACTAAATCAAGGGACTGTACGAGTTGAGGGAAAATTTAGAGACGCGTTACAAAATAGTGTGACGTGCATTGTATATGCTGAGTACGATGGAAGCATTGAAATTGACAAGGATCGAAATGTTTACACAAATTTTTAAATCTATATAAGGCGGCTACGTGCAACAAACTGTTAGTCAACAAATTGCTTTATTACGGTAACAATGAGCTGTTTAATTAATGTGGAATACTTTTGCGGGGGTGAATATACCTTCTTTAAAAAAGTCTCTTTAGCTGGATTCACTGCGCAAAATAAAACGTTTGCGAAGGAAATAATTTTTAAGTATCCAACATCTAGTACAGAATGCAACGAGCAACAACAATCAACTAAATTTGGCAACCTTGAACTGAAACGGATAGATGAAGACCTTATAAAAACTCTGGCGAAATTTAAGACACTCTTTGTTCGTGGTACATCAACTAAGGAGTTTATAAATAACTACGTTACATCTCTCACTAAGGTCATTGATCTAGAGGCAACATTTAGCTGTGAACAAGAATGAACACGATCGAGCTTGCAGCCGCCCTGACAAATAACCGCTTAACAAGCAAGTTTTTTAGAGGAGTCTTCCCCTGCAACCATCTACCACAAAAAATAAAAAAACCCGCATGCGTCATAGCTAATACGGATCCATCACATAAAGGTGGGACTCATTGGGTTGCATTTTATTTTCCTAAACAGGGTCCTGCAGAGTACTTTGACTCGTTTGGAAGATATCCAACCAATAAATTTTTTCAAAAATTCCTTCTAGCTAATTCAAACACGTTTTTAAATAACAAGAAACGATTGCAAGGCCTGTTTTCATCAACCTGTGGACATTATTGCTGTGTGTTTCTATATTCTCGATGCAGAGGAAAGAGCCTCAAGACTTTTTTAAAACAGTTTACTGCTAGTGACTTAAGATTAAATGACAATAAAGTGATTAATTTATACTTGAAGAATTTTACACAAAGTGGTGGGGATTTTTGTAACCAGTCATGTAAGGCTGAGATCAGCACTATAAAAACCTGAACACAATGTTTCAATATTCAGTGTGCAAGTTTAATTTGAGTAACATGGAGCCATCAAGCAAGAAGAGACAGAGGACTGTTGGAGCTAAAGGAACAGATAAGCTGCCTAAACCTGAATCAGTACCAGCACCAGCAGTAAAATCTAAGAAGAAGAAGAAGAAGCTGTCCAATTTTGAAGCAGAAGTGGCAGGAGAAAACCTTTTGCTAAACTATACATACCACCTGGACGATTGTCATAACCGGAAAATAGTACTTGGGTTTGATCCATTATCTTTCGAGGCGAAAATTGTATTTCATCGTCACGGCTTGTTTCCTGTGTCAGCATCTTTTTCCGAATGGACATCAGTTTACAAACATCTAAACGACTTGAAAACCCAGATGGGAGAGACGATTCCAGCAAATCAGGCCGAGCTGAACAATGACCACAGGATCCCCATTAACAACAACTCGAGCATCATACTAAAGCATACGGAACTTTATAAATTGTTCGAAATGTTGACATTTTTCAATATTATCATGTATCACAACAACAACGCTTCCGAAAGTGTAAAGGAGTACTATAAGAAGTATGCTGAAAAATGTAAAGGAAAAGGCGTATTAACTTTAGCATGTGAAGATTTTTTATTCCAAGTCGAACTTCCTATGTACACTTGAATTATTCTAGACTTTTTTATGAAATACCTTTGTTCTGTATTAGTAATCTTATTTTTGACACTATAAATTTTCAAGGCATATAAATAAATAAATAAAATAAAAAACTATAAAAAATTCTTTTATTAAAAACATTTATTCACTAACATGTACAAATAAATATTAATACAATTTTGAACAGCACATCGCACTGAAGGTAATTTACCATGGATGGGGCAGTATGTTTCAAAGTGTTCCAGAAGTGTTAGTTTTGGTATTTCCAGTTGTTTTATTTCAGCTTCCAGTAGGTATTTTTGAACAAACCTCGCTTTTTCCAGTCCTTTCACATAGATTGTTGAATTTGAATAATTTGTCAGTATCACCGGTAAATCGTTGTAGTCAATATTGCCGCCGTTCCATCTTAGGCCATTTATCTTGTTAAAGTTGAATTCATCCTGTCTGCGGGCTTTTGGTGTCAACTCGTTGTATGAATATGGAGGTTTAAAAAAGTACAAGTCTGGTAAAAGTGATCCATAACGTAAAACTGCCAACTCCTTAGCAAACAACTGTCCATTAACTCCGCTGGCAAACTGCACGTCTAAAATGATTCGGTCTGAGCTCATGACTTTGACTGCACAAATGGAAATACAAAGCAGGTGCGATTTCATGGCTTTATATAAGAACTCATTTCCACACCACCTTAAGAGGTAGAGTTTTATTTGGCGCGTTTTTTTATCATGTGGTTTCCCCAATAGGCCTAATCCACAAATATTATCCACATGTTGGCTCAAAAACACATTTTTCTCTTTAGGAGCTTTTTTGTCTTTTAAACCCATATGGTAGCGAGCTGCGATCTTCCAGAAATCTTCGTTTATTTGAAGTCACTTTATATTTTTTTATTTCTGGAATTGTTACCACTTCGTGATCTTTTGTACGGCGAATATTTTTTGAGAGGATGGGAATATGGTCGTCCTCGTTGTCGTTTAATATCATATTTTTGATTGATTCTAAATTTACATGTTGTGAGGCCTCATAGTTCAAACAGATCCCCTTTACTTTACTTTTTTGTATAATTGAATTTGTTTTCGTACTATGGACAGCGTAAGCATAATTTTTCGGACCTCCACTTGCAAAAATCGTGATATAACTGCCTGGACCATAACACTCAAGCTCGTCAGTCATATCTCCTACAAATTCTCCAGTTGGTGGATCATATTCTCCTTCGCGACTGATGTAAATAACAGAATCGGTGTCGTAGTACAAAACTCTATCTCCAATTTGTTCCAAATTACCAAGAAGTTTGAGTCGTGCCTGGGTGGTAGTATAAGCTGCTATACAAACGTTGACTGTGGCCAAAGACTCTGCGGCTTCTTCTTTGTAACCCCAATTGACTATCAGTGTTTCTTCATTAACAGGGAGGAGATGGTGTACTTCAATTGCTGGATTTATTAGCATGGTGTACAGCTCTGAGGGGCTATTAGTGATATTTGTTTTCGGTTGATTTTCGCGCTGACCAAACTTTCCCCAGAAGGAATTCAGTATGAGCTTGGCTAGAGATCTTAATCCTGGATTATTCACAATTTCTGAAAATTTTAATTGAACGCCTTCGTTCTCGAGGACAGCTTCAACGTATCTTTGTTTTTCCTCGTCTGTATTGCATTTACTAGGCCATCCTGATGCCTGCTGTTTCATTATGATAAATTTATTCATCATTGCAGTGAACAGACCACCTGAACGAGTTAACTTATCGTATGTTTCAGTTTCATAGCTCCATATCTCATATATTTCCAACAGTTTGTATCCTCTACATAGAGCTGTTTTCACTTCGTCAATTACCCACGTTCCGGTCAATGCTCTTTCCTCGTCAGAGTGTGGGCAGTCTAGATCTTGCTTTTTCTCCTCACTACATCTGCGGCATAATGGAAACATTAATTTATTATTTTGTTTAATAGGAAGAACGGGGTGATACAGGCCTTCTGGAGGTAAAATTCGACATTTAATTAATCCCTCGGTACTTTCTAAATCAATTTTGGAGCAGGCATCCGCACCAACATGTAATATAGGATGACCAACTGGAAATTTTCCATATTTACAAACCCAGGGGTACAGTGAGCATACATCTATGTATTTGATTTTTTCACCAGGCTTGCACTCATAATGCTTATAAGCATTTCCTGTTCGTCCACCATAAAAAGCATCGCGAGGATTTAACGGTGAATTTGCCAGCAGAGGATGGTCTTTCAAAGATTTCATCTCCTTATTTCTTTCCATTTGAGTAAAAAAATCGCACTTCCACATCTCGATAACTTCATATCCATAGGAACGTAAGCGCTCAGTTTTTGCAACAGTTGCTTCATATCTCCGATTTAAAGTATCACATTGATCGTCGTGGAGAGGTTGATTCCGGTTATGAGTTAGACATTTAGGGTGTCCGTGGTAATAACAACCATGGAATTCGAAAACCTGCTTTGTCTCAGAGCAATATCCATCCACTTTTACACCATTTAAAACAATCTCTCTTTGCTTGGCTGCATGCACTATATTAATTCCTCGCTTTTTTTCCTCCCATATAAGCCAATGGATTGCTATGGTTGACTGAATGTCAGCGTTTCTATATCCGTTTCTTGGAATAATCCCAATAGTATTAGCCTTAAGGAAGTTGCGTCGAAAAACAAGGTTGCATGCAGAGGCAATAGTAGTAGCTTCAAGAAACGGGTCAACTTTACATTCATCCAGCATTAATTTCCGGAATTTTAAGCATGCTTGTGTTAAAATATCGACGTCACTTACGCAGTAGTCTACAAGATCTCGCTGCATATTGAATTCATCATTTTTATGCTCCTCGTACCATTTTAGAAACGTGTCGCGGTCTTCAGTTTTCATAGTGTCTGGGCTGTAATATTCGACAGGTGGTAATAATCCAATATAACTTTCATTGTCGAGAGTGTTGAACAGGTGGGGGAAATAACCTTTTTTGTATACAGATGGTAAATCAAACGCCTTTGGTAGCTGGGATAAAGCCATGGGAAAGTAATTTAGAGAATCTATAAATTTTATATTTCCCAGTACCATCATTAATATCTTTGTTCCACGCATTATTAATTCAGGTTTCAAAGTAGTATGATGAAGTATATAATTTAAAATGAACTGATGATCAAACGCCTGTCCATTATGGGCAATAACAACCACTTGTTTGAACTTATTTCTAAGTTCAAAGACATTTTTCAAAAATTTGTTAATTACATCAGATTGGTAGATCTGAAGTCTAAAGCCACATTTCTGACAAAAATACAATTTGTTCTCTCCAATACATAAATCACAGCGTTTAGCAAGAACACATAAATTTGGCTCATGCAGTTTTATTTCTCCAAATGTTTCTTTTTCACCTACTACTTTTTCCTGTCTTGTTTCCAAGTCATAAAATACAAATAAAATGTCTTTTGCCTGAGCTTCTCGGGTATCTAGTTGAATAAAGCAGTTGTGTCCTTGTTGCACATGTTTATCACACACCTTGCAAAAATACTCTCCACATGTATGAACTTTATCTGCCTTAAATGTTTTCAGACAATCCATACATCTTTTCACCTGTTCACAAACACTATCTCCATTTAAAGAGCCTGAAGCTTTATGATTAACATAACAATTCAGGCCCCTAAAGCCTCGATTGCACTCTCTGCAGAAAATTTCTTGGTTGTTATCTTTGACGCATGCAGGAGCTTGTTGACAACAAGGACAAGTTCCGCTGCATCTGTAAGCGTTTTTGCTATTATACGCTGCATGACACTGCTCACAATAATAGCTACAGCAAAATGCCGCAGTCAAAGAAGTTATGACATTATAGTGGTTCTCATGATACAATAAGTTAAGCCGTTTTCCATCATTTTGGCCTTCAAAAACAACGTCTTTTCCCTTGCTGCCATAACGATAAACTATAATCTTGTAATGTTTTAGATGCTCTTGAAATCGATGAAGTTCCAAGATCCCAGCTCCTTCAATAGGTATATCTACTTTAGATTCACCTAACAGTTCCATGACTCGGTGTGTTTGTACTTTTCCAATGTCTCTTTTTATTTTTGTATAATTGGAATCTTTATTTGCATGGGCAATTGCAACCACCAAAGCCCTGGGTAGACATAAATTATCTTTATTGTTTATAACCACAACACACCTTCTCTTAACACATTCTTCATCAAATGTATTATATTTTTTTCCATGATCCCTTCCTCTGCCTTGTGGTAAGCTGACTGATGTTGCTTCTAGACAGAATGAGTCGGTGCTCACTCCCTCTGAATTGCTTTGGAAAATTTTTGTAATTATTTCCCACACATTGAGGGGGTTGACCTCCGAGGCTAGTCTATAGCTTAACCAGCCTGGTCCTCTTTCCTTAAAACTATCTCCACAGAAGGTAAACCCAACGTAGTCCTCAGGCTGGAGCTGCATAATCACATGCTGTACTATATCGTCAATAGCGTTTTTGAACCATGTAGCGGGTTCTACACTCGCAGGTGAACTTTTAATTTTAAAATTAATTTTGCGCCCACGCAGATTGAAACGCTTGATGTGTGTTGTCACATCGCTGGTGATGGAGAATTTACGCCCAAACTCTCTATCCAACAAATCTTTTAGCTCCTCATTGTTGGTGCTCATCATGAGTTCCTCGTTTGCATGCACAATCAAAAGAAGAAATAAAATAAAAAATTGTATAGTATTTACTTTTTTTTACAAAATTTTTCTTGAATTCACGATTCTTTCTTCTTATTTTTTCCCGAAAGAACCGCTTTTCTTCAACCGTTACAGCTAACTTCTCGATGCGCTTTAACTCCCCAATTTCTTGACGGTGGAGTACTTTTACTCCTCCACGTTTTGTTTTTGGCTTGAATTGTAATTGCCGCTGCTTATATTTTAAATCCTCGATAAGTAGAGGGGCAGGGCCTTGTTCCCGCTTCTGCGTCCGCTCTTCCTGAAGTCTCCGATATTGCTGCAACGAAATTTTTTTCGTTGTTCTTGGTAGTGTTGGTTGTTGTTGCTGATGATGATGATGTTGCTGCTGGTGTTGCTGCTGCTGCCTATGGTATCTTCTTCTGCTCTCCTCTAATAGGTAAAATGGCTGTTCTTCTTGCTGCTGCTGTTGCTGCTGGCAGTATCTCTGGATATCCTCTTCCACTTGTAAAACTTTTGCGGTGAACACTAAAAGAAAACTGGTCAATGCAGAACTATATACAGGCAAAAATGCCAATTGTTAACAGTCGGCTATGGCCACTTACTGTCGTTCTGCTTTGAAAACTCCAATTTTTTTGATTGCCAGTCTCTAGATCACCAATTTATATACTCAACTCAATAGCCGTCGTACAATGATACACCGTGCAAAAAGGTCATAAATTTTTAAGACTTTCGATGGTGAGGATAAGTTGGCTTAGAGGTAATAATAATAAAAATTCCATTCAAAATGCTTCAGTTATTTTCCCCATCTTGTTAAAATTTATTGATAATAAAATTTCTCGAGGGTAAAATCGCATCTCCATTAATTGCTTTTTTACGACGGCCGTTGGTATCCCGAGCTAATAAAAATTCCATTCAAATTGGCTGGTACACATGCGCTCTGTATAGAACCAAACGAACGAACGAAAAAGAAGAAAAGGAAAGTCCTCTGAAATTGCCATGAGCAAGCGTGTGTTCCGTATATAAGCGGTCTTGCGTCATCTTCCCATCCCGTTAAAATTTATTGCTCTCTGATGTACAAGGAATGTTTTCCTGCGGGCATTAAGATTTATAAGAAATGTTGTTCCAAGGTTATTTTTCCCATGGTGCACAGAACGTATTAAAATTTATATACACAGGTTTTTTCATCGAGAAGAACTACAGCCGAGGTTAATATACTCGTTGGAAATGGTGGGGTTAGTGATTGCGTATATAAATTCGAGTTCTGGAGATTGGGAATCAGAAAACTCAAAGCTCTTCAACAGAACAGCGGTAAGCGGCCTTAGCCAACCGTTAACAATCGGCACTTTGCCAGTAAATAGTTCTGTTTTAACTTGTTTTTTTATTTTAGCAGTACAAGTGACAGCAGCAGCAGGACCAACAACTAACAGCAGAAGCTACTACTACCAACAGAAACCAGCACAATGGTAAGTACTTTTAGAACCTAGGGTTTTAAATTAATTTAAAAATTTTTTATAGAGCACCTTTTTTCTTTTGACATCGTTTGCCGAAGCAGCCTCAACAGATACAAATATCCCCATCTCTTCCATGGAGGAAAACAAACCCTACCCCATCAAGTATTTTAAACTTGTTACTACGAGGTATGGGTTAAGGGTGATTGTTTCCTTCATGGACAACACTTATGTTTACCTGCCATCTAAATTTGCGGAAAAAATAAAGACAGAAGAGCAGATAGAGGAACTCAATGCAGAGCGAAGCAGATTCATGATTTTCGAGGGAAAGGACAACAACAGAAGCGGTCTTTTAAAAATAAAATTTATTTAAACGAAAGAATCAGTGAATAAAAAATGAAAATTTTTAAAATCAATGTTTTATTTATTTCACAATTTTTTTTTATACTCTTATTTTAACTTTCTAATATATGTAGCTGCAGCATTTCCAGACCCTCGTACATCTTCTTTTGAAAGTTGGCGGTGACAAACCTCCTATCTGAGAGGAACTCAATGCAGAGCGAAGCAGATTCATGATTTTCGAGGGAAAGGACAACAACAGAAGCGGTCTTTTAAAAATAAAATTTATTTAAACGAAAGAATCAGTGAATAAAAAATGAAAATTTTTAAAATCAATGTTTTATTTATTTCACAATTTTTTATACTCTTATTTTAACTTTCTAATATATGTAGCTGCAGCATTTCCAGACCCTCGTACATCTTCTTTTGAAAGTTGGCGGTGACAAACCTCCTATTTGTAGGAGCTCCACCTCTGTCCGTCTACGCCTCTTTGCTGCTTGAGTAGTTGCAGCCTGCTCTCGGCTGCACTTTACAGTGGGCCTCTCGCTGCTGCATGCTGCTACCTCTCCTCCACTCCACCCTGAATTCGCCTCCTCATCCTCGTACGGCGCGGTGTTTTCCATCGGCTGCTCTTTGGTGGCTGATGCCGCCTGGTTGGACTCCCCTTGCGGCTCCTCCTTTACAGCGGGCTTCTTGCTGCTGCATGCTGCTATCTGCCCACCACTCCACTCCAAATTCGCCTCACCATCCTGGTACGGCTGCTCCCTGCTGGCTGTTGCCGTCTGGTTGTCTTCATCGAGCCACATTTGCGTCTCCTCCTCAAGCTCGTACAGCAGCTGAGTCCACTCTTGATTTGCCGCCTCATATTGCACTGGGTTTGCCGCGGGCTGCTCCCTGCTGGCTGTTGCCGTCTGGTTGTCTTCATCGAGCCACATTTGCGTCTCCTCCTCAAGCTCGTACAGCAGCTGAGTCCACTCTTGATTGGCCGCCTCATATTGCACTGGGTTTGCCGCGGGCTGCTCCCTGCTGGCTGTTGCCGTCTGGTTGCGCTCTTCTTGCGGCTCCTCCTTTACAGTGGGCTTCTCATTGCTGCATGTTGGTGCCTGGTTACACACATCCGTTCTGCTTTCTGAGGTCTGCTTCAGTCTGTTTAATGGATCTCCGAAAGCGTCCAGAAAACTTCTATACCTCAGCATTTTTCTGGTCCCTACTTCACGCTGCATGATGTTGAGGAACTGCCTCTCCACCTTCCTGTTCTTCAAAAGGTGTACCTCGATCCCTCGTAGACACTTCCTAAGTTGCTCCTTTACGTGTTGATTGTAGTTTTCCATTGCTTTCTCTGGAAGGAAACTGTGATTCTCAGTCTCCAAAACGCGGGTTATATATCCAACTCACTAACCCTACCATCATTTCTATCTCGTACATTGATGCACCTTGCAAAAAAAAAGTATAAACTTTTACGAGCTTCGTTGATAAGGGTAAGTTGGCTTGAAAGTAATAATAATAAAAATTCCATTCAAAATGCACCGGACAAGTATAAAGAAGCGAACCTGCTTCAGTTTTTCCCATCTTGTTAAAATTTATTGCTTTCTAAAAACTTGCGAAAGGTAAAATCCCATTAATAAAAATTCGCGCAGGTAGAATCCCGCGTCCATTACTTACCTTTTTTACGACGGTCGCCAGTATCCCGATCTAATAAGAATTGTATAGGGGTCCCATGCGATCTGTATAGAAGCGAGCGAACGATCGAAAGAAGACCGGATATTTAGTTCATTAAAAACGTCTGGGATTTTTATAAAGCATCGAATGAATCTAACTTTAGTATATCAAATTTATGACTAACAATTTAAGAACTTAGCTGGTATTTTGTGCATAAGGTAATAAGTTGTGTTTTTATTGAACCGGATATTTAGTTCATTAAAACCGTCTGGGATTTTTATGAAGCATCGAATGAATCTAACCTTAGTATATCAAATTTATGACTAACAATTTAAGAACTTAGCTGGTATTTTGTGCATAAGGTAATAAGTTGTGTTTTTATTGAACCGGATATTTAGTTCATTAAAAACGTCTGGGATTTTTATGAAGCATCGAATGAATCTAACTTTAGTATATCAAATTTATGACTAACAATTTAAGAACTTAGCTGGTATTTTGTGCATGAGGTAATAAGTTGTGTTTTATTGAACCGGATATTTAGTTCATTAAAAACGTCTGGGATTTTTATGAAGCATCGAATAAATCTAACTTTAGTATATCAAATTTATGACTAACAATTTAAGAACCTAGCTGGTATTTTGTGCATAAGGTAATAAGTTGTGTTTTTATTGAACCGGATTTTTAGTTCATTAAAAACGTCTGGGATTTTTATGAAGCATCAAATGAATCTAACTTTAGTATATCAAATTTATGATTAAAATGTATACATGCTAGAACCGGCATTGTATATCTACCAATTGAAGTCCTACCTACAGAGTGCGGGATCCCCCATAGCAGTGCCCCCATAGTCCCCGCCAAGACCCAGCCGAGGACCCCGCCGCAGCCCCAGTCGAGGCCGCCGACCCCCGCCGAGCCCAAAGCCACCGACCCTGACCCAGTTCCCGACTCGTCCAGTCTCTAGGTCAACCACCTTGACCTACATCACAAGGCCAAATACAGCTGATTGATTGATCCCAGGTGAATGACATCCCATTCTAACACCTCATTAATCATTATAATTACACATAAAAGCAATAAATGTCATTCTAATTACCCATAAAAGCAATAAATGTCATTCTAATTACCCATAAAAGCAATAAATGTCATTCTAATTACCCATTAATCACTTAATTAGTCATTAAAAAGCAATTAATGTCATTTTAATTACCCATCAATCAACTTAATTGCTCGTAAAAGCAATTAAAATGACATTAATGGGCAATTAACTTGATTAATGGGCTATTAACATAATTAATGGGCAATTAAAAACCGGTTTTGGTTCCCAGGAGCAAGAGCCCCAATACCTACTGAAGTGTTCCCAGATTAAATATTTTTCTTACGTTTTCAGATAGGAGATGACATTCAATTTTGATAAAGTAAGTCACCACTAATGGCGCTGATGGCAGTAAATGGTAAACAAATCCAGGGAAATCGAGTTGTATATTGAGGATTAACAAATCCAGTTTAGTCCCATAGCTTTTATATCGATATACGTCATTTTGACGTCATAATCCCGATTAGCGTGACAGTCTGTCTAGGGCTTTAGGGAAATTCCTAAAAAGATGACCGGCAAGGAAGTGATAGATTTATAAATACCACCTAGCGAAAATCCAATCAAAAATATAGGGACCACGGATGATAATATAGACGATTCATCGGAAGAGGAATTTACCGACTAATAGTTTAAGTAATAAGGTAGTTAGGATACGTTCTTATCATTTTTATCAGGCTAATGTATTATTTGAAATATGTATGTATATTTAATTAGTATGTGGCTCTAAATATTTTTGAATTAGTATGTACATATATTTTATATTTAATTATTTTTTAATAGAAGTTAAGACGGTAATTATTATTTTACATTTTAAATAAAATCGCCATAAATAAAATTATTCAAAATCTTTTTTTTGCAAAATTCCAATTGTTTACAATTCTTTCTTTGAACTTTTTTATCTTTGCATTTCAGGTAGATATATCGATAATTACTAGAACTAATAGTATCTTGATAGTTCGAAGGCGAAGGTCGTAAAAATTAAATTTTCTTTTATGTTTTTTGTTTTTTTACTATTTTCAATGTAGAATATTAAAAAAATGTTTGACGATAATTTCGAGAACGATTTATTTCTATAATAAAGTAAAAGTCTTCAGAGGTTTGACAGTAATAATAGTTTGCATATTCATACTAATCAATAATAAAAATCAACAATATTAAATAAACAGCTTAGAAAATAAGGAGTCAAAATAATAACAGTTCTTGTAGTGTACAACAATTATTGGTGAAAAAAAACAATTTAAGAAAAAAACAGCATTATTTGTTTATCAACAGTTGAAGAAAAGTCAAGTACATAGTGGCGTATCCTTTGTTTTTATTACTGCTGTGCATCGACGGTTCATGGAATCAACAAGATGTTGACACCTTTCAGCAGGTGTAGCTTTCCAGGATCGCTCCATCACCGCCAAAAGCTCATTATTAGTTTTAGGTTTTGCATTCGAAACAGCTTTTTTGAGGTATGACCAAAGATTTTCAATCGGATTGAGATCCGGAGATTGCGCAGGCCACCGCATGACCTCAATATTATTGTCCTCGAACCATTGCTTTGCTCTGCTGCTGGTATGCTTCGGATCATTGTCTTGCTGGAAGACTCATTTTAAGGGCATTTGGAACTCAGCATAAGGTAACATGAGCCGTTCTAGTATTTCTACATATGCATGCTGATCCATGATATTTATTTTATTTATATATTGGACCAACACCATAGTAGGAAAAACATCGCCATACGACAATTTTAGACCTACCTTTCTTAAGTGTTTTAGTAGTATATCTACGGTTGTATTCAGTATCAGGCGGACGTCTTACATACTGCCGAGACCCCGTGCCACCGTATAAGACTATTTTACTCTGGTCCGTCCATAAAATATCTCTACATTTTTGAATTGGCCATTTTACATGTTCTTTAGCAAATTGCATCCTGTTGCGCACATGTATTTTTTCAAAAGTGGCACTTTTCGAGGATTGCGGGCATTTAAATTGTGGTCTCTTACCCATGTAGGTTTCGGGAGATCTCACAACGGAGCCAATGATTGGCCAAAGTATGGTTGTCATCGGTCGGCCAAGACTCGGTAATTTTTATTGGGCCAGGCTTGGTATAACGCTGGCAACCGTTAATGTCATATATTCAAATATATCAAATATTGAAATATTGATTGAGTCTACAGTTAATGCGTATTTCTTCTACTCTTCAAGAGTGGGGTGGTCTAACTAAACTATATCATATATTAAAGTAAAATAGTATATTCCCAGCAGGCATTCTAGTTGATATTGAGCTAAATATGATCTACTTGCAATTGGCAATTTTTTCGTTTAAAGTCTCAAATAGTAATTTATGAGATACACATGAGGAAGTAGTGAGTTAATTGGCGCAAGTTCCTGAACTAAGTATGAGTTCAATATGAAGTAAATCAAGAACTAAAAATTTTCTCAAAATTTTCTCATATTGAGCTCACTGAGAGTGACGCAAAAAAGTACTGAGAAAATGTTAAAAAAAATTATTATTTCCGCGTTAGTTTCTTTTTTTACTCTTTTTCCTTTTATTTATATTCATATTATTTTATTATTGCATATTTTCATAATTAGATATATTCATTATTATTCGAGAATATTTTTTTGTCGATTGCCTTATACGAGATTCGATCCTGCGACCACTGGAACATGAACCCAACACTCTACCAACTGCGCTACTGAAGCTGCTACGCATGTGCCGCAGCAAGAGTGTATATAAATGACAAACCGGCGTAAGCTAAATATGACCTCATTGTTAGATTTTTTTGCATGTGCTACTGGTACTGCTGTGTAATATACATATTTGTAGTATGTCGAGTGTATATTGAAATATCATGCAAAAACAACATGCAGTTTGTGTAACGTATTATATTTTATATATAATGTGATATATAAACGACAGTTTTAGGTTTGTGACGTTTCGTATAATTGAAAAATACATTTGCCTCGACATTTCAAGTTTCAGTTAAACGAAAACCATTAATCATTATTCCATTTTCCATAATATCTGTCATTTCATTTACAAATTTGTCCAGATAAATACGTAACGATGGACGTTTTCTATTACCGCTGTATATTCCAATCAAAGGTTCCTTTATAATTCCTTCGACATTCGCAAGTATTGGCCAAAATTGCGCAGTTGTGTTATTAAAAATTGGCAAGCCATATCTATATCTTTTTGTAAATTCCAAAATGCCTTCTTAAGACAAACTGTAAAACCTTGGTGCCAATATTTGGAACCTTCATCGATGTTCGTCACTTCTATTGACCATCAGAACCGTTCTTCCATCACATTTTATTTTATTTTCTGTTTAATATTACATTTTAATATTATATTGATTGCAAATATTCAATTCTAACAAATTCCGTCTTTGTTCGTAAAAATACTATACACAAATTCAAAAGAAGTGAAACAGTTTGTTATTTACTATATATACACACTTGAAGCGAAATATCCAGAAGTGTCAAAAGCATAGTTGAAAGAGTGTCGGCTTCATGTTCCAGAGAGATAATAGTCTTAAAACTTACAAAAATGTGGCGCCTGTATATATGTTACCAATCGAATTTCTCATAATTAGCTCATAACCACCTTCCAATCAATGAACAATAAGTGGAACATTCAATCTCGGTTTCTTTTTCACTTCCTCTCATTATGATCTCATTATTTTCTCACAAATGATTTAATTTTTTTTGCATTTTGAGTGTCATATTTTCATCATATTCAACTCATTGTGAGTTATACGATAAATTTCTGATTTTGTGAGCTCATTTTGCCTGCTGGGTTGTCTTGCTAAGTTTTCAACGCCGAACATATTGATACCTGATATTGGCACCTGATCGTGGGGAGGCCATAAGCAACGTTAAAACGTTGCACTAGGTACAGTATACTTCCTTACATTACATGAAAAATCAATGAATTTCCCCTCAAACGGTAAATTTGGCATTGAGAATTAGTGAATTTTCGCTTATTCAATCTTAGAGAGTATATATAATATTCTATTTTACCTTATATAAAATATTTGATTATGGATATTTATTACTGTATTTAACTATTATTATCTTAATATATAAAAACTACGTGTCACAATGTTTGTACACGCTAATCTCCGAAATCTCAAAGGGAGTACACAAGCCTTACATATTTTAGAGTACAGTAAATAAAATATATAAAAGAGTACAATATTTAAAAAATAAAAAAAAAGAAAAATGAATACATAATGCATAGCCTAACCTAAACTTAAAAAACTATAACATTACAAGGAAGAAGGAAAAAGCGTAAGGACAGAGAAAGGAGAAAGGGCAGAATATAGAGAAATAAGTGGACAGAAAAAAAGAAAATACTAAAAAGAAGAAGAGGGAGATAGAAAAAGAGATGCTTGCTTTCTGAAAGTGTTGGCTGTGCCTATTCTTTGGATATTGCTGGGAAGATTATTCCAAATTCTAAACGAATGTACAAAGAAGGAACGGCTACCTATAAGGGAATAGTGTACAGGAATGAGGAATTTAATAGAACGCATGGATTGGAGAGGAAGGAGGAAGTCTGAGAGGTAAGAAGGACTTTTCGTGTGGAGAACTTTATGCACTAGGACCAATGCAGAGACATTAACAAAACAAAAGAGGTCACAACCAAGTAGGGAGTTTCGTACACCAGACACATGATCTGATCTTCGCAAGTGAAAAATGAACCTTAAACAATCATTAAATGTAACTGAGAGACGTTGACGGCAAGTTGCATCAAGGGATATATATACAAGGGAGCCATAGAGGAAGTGTGGAACAATAAGGGCTTTAACAAGCTTGAGCCGAATAAACAATGATAACAGACTACCATAGAGCCTAAGTTTACGTAACGTGGCATAGATTTTGGAAGGCATGAGTGAGACATGTTTGCAGCAAGATAGTTTAGAATTAATGGCGATACCAAGATTATTAACACAGTCAACAACGGGAAGAGAAACATTATTAAGTGAGATAGTAGGAATATTATCAAGAGAAAGAGAGCGACGACTAAGAACGAGTACTTGGGATTTATTAGGATTAAGTTTAAGGAAATTGGAAGAGCTCCATTCATTTATCAGGTATAAGACATTATTGAGATCTGAAATACAGGATTCAATTCGATTGGGAGGGCAAGAAGTATATAACTGTAGATCATATCATCAGCATATAAATGAAAGGAGCAGCGATGGATAATAGAGGGGAGATCATTAACATACAAAGAGAAAAGGAGAGGGCCAAGGATTGAACCTTGTGGAACACCCAAGGGTACAGGTAGGAAGGATGATACAACAGAGTTATGGCGAACGCACTGGAGTCTATTAGAAAGAAGAGAAGAGAAAAGACGAGTAGTGGAAGAGGAAAAGTTGTAGAGCTGGCTAAGTTTGGAAATCAAAAGCGAGTGAACCACGGAATCAAACGCCTTAGAGAAATCAAGGAGAACTAATATCGCAGTGTCGCCCCGGTCAAGCATAGCACGCAGGTCAGTAGTTACCTTTAGTACAGCAGTTTCACAGCTGTGAAATCTACGGAAGCCAGGTTGAAATTTAGAGAGAAAATTGTGAGAATCAAGATATCGAAGAGCTTGGATAAAGATGACTTTCTCAAAAGCCTTGGCAAGGAAGGGGAGAATACTGATAGGGCGAAAATCGGATATGTCAGAGGGAGAGGATTTTATGGGTAATGGAATTACTATGGCTTTTTTCCATAGCAAGGGAACATGGGAAATTGTTAGGCAATAATTAAAAATATGCGTTATAGTTTCCACAAATGGGGGGGAGAGAGCTTGATAAAACGAGGAGAAATTTCATCAAAGCCAACGCTGTTGAAGGAGATGGACAGCAATATTTTAAGAACTTCAGATGAGTCCATATATCGGAAACTAAAGCCATCAGAACTAGGAGAGTCAGAGGAGAGAAAGTTGGGGGGGGAGGAGACAGGATCAGAAGGATGTTGGATGAAAGATGCATTAAGAAGGTTTACATCAGTATTAAAAGGTATAGGCACAGAAGCATGAATACCCAAAGAACGAAGATTTTGCCAGAGTTGTTTAGATTTTAAAGCAGGATCAAGTTTGCGGGAATAATACTCGCGTTTAGCGGAGATAACCTTACTATTGATGAGATTGCGAAGCTTTTTGTATTCACTTAGGTAGCAAGGGATCTTAGTCCTGCGATAACGTCTGTACATGGACTCACGCTGCACTATCAGGTCGCGGATTTCACGCAAAAACCAAGGACAAGGTGAAGATAGATTGCATCTTTTAGTGACCAAGGGGACGCACCCATCATAGAGAGATCGAATAAAAGAGGTCAGGAGCTCGACTTTAGTGTCAGCACAGGTAGTGTTATAAATATCACACCAAGGCAGAGAAGAGGCGAGTTCCGAGAGCTGATCGAAATTGATGTTCTTATAATCACGATAAGAAAATGACGAAAACAGGGGGGAGTGGAGAAAAGTAAAACGAATGGAGAGAAACAGAATATCATGATCAAGGAAACTAGGGGGGGGGGAGATTTGGTTTTGTTTTAACACTGAGTCAATAGAGGTAATGGATAGAACATCAAGTAAGGAAGGATTACGGCAGTTTAGAAAAGTAGGAAGATGATTAAGAATATGTAGGTCCAAGGATGCAAGAAAGAATCTAAGCGAGTTCGCACGTGCATTATCCCTCAGCAGATCAACATTAAAGTCCCCAGCAACCATTATATTTTCATAATGGCGAGAGAGACGGGAAACAAAGCTATAGAACTCAACAGCGATGTCGGGGTTAAATATATTAGGAGGACAGTATACATTGATGACAACACATTTATCATATTTAGATTTTATCTCAACAGCAATGAATTCAAATTGAGAGCCACTGGACCTACCAACAACTCTAGAGGAAAGCATAGAGGATACATATACGGCAACACCACCACCAGTACGTCCAACACGGTCATTGCGAAGTAACGAGAAGCCAGATAGAGAAACAAAAGAGGAAGGGACTTCAGGTTTTAGCCAAGTCTCACTTACGAGCAGAACGTGTGTTGTATTACGGTCGAACATATACCTTAACTCGTCCATTTTGTTTTTTAAGCTCCTTGCATTCATAATGCATATATTCAGTCCTGAAGTGGAGGAACAGAGAATATTGAGTAGTGTTCCCACATTACACACCCGATTAGAAGAACGATTCATAATTAATTCTATCATAACGCACAACCGATACTACAGAAGCAACCATAAAGAAAATATCAAGAAAGCATAGCAAAACAAAAGAGGAAGAGACGTTAGAGAAGGGGGAAGCAGAAGAAGATAAAAAATAAACGCAGAGAGCGACAACATAGTGAAGAGGAAATCTAATAGACCTTAATATTAAGAAATACTTAAAAATACATAAAATCCATACATCCTATCTGTAGATGGTTGATGTTGACCCCAGTGGCAAAGAGCTGCTCCAAAAATTCTTCACAACGATCCAGGAGTTGACACAGAGTTGGTTGCCTCATTCAAGTCAAGTGCCGAAGTAAACATTTGGGGTCGCTTATTTTTCTCTAGCTGCACAAAAACGAAACAAGATTCCTCTTAAGGAGCTTCCGCGCCGTCCGCAGTATATCGCTGTTTTTCGACGTCAAGCTTTCATTAATGTAAACAAGGCTGTTAGACGAAAAGCCCAAGTTAAGTTTGTTCAGTTCTAGAGTACCGTGCTGGCGAGTTTTCATCAGGAACTCTTGCTGCTCATTAGCAGAAGGAAACTTAACGATTAAAAGTGGGCTAGCCTTGTTGCCATTTTCCATCGGTGACTCCTCAGGGCGACTTCGCATTCGTGGCCGGAACACATTAATATAAGCTGATTCTCAAACTGCGAAAAAAAAATTATTATCAGTTTTGGCGAATTTGTTTTTGTAGTTCTATCGGAACTAATTCGTTTTGGAAATTTATTTTTATTTTTTTTTCTCTCTCTCTCTCTCATGGCGGGTCACCAAACTTGCAAACTGTGCTCTTCGGAAATCGTCCGGAATGGGATTTCCTGTGATGGTGTATGCGGGGGCATTTTTCACCCTACCTGCCTCAACGCTCGAGCCAGTGGCAAACCTTCGGCCCCTAAAGGGCCAACTTGTAACGAATGCTCCGACATTCAACCCTGCCACGTCCTAAGATTAATGAAGGACATCTCTGACGTTTTTCTCGATGGTCAAGAGAAAGTCATGGGTAGTCTTAAGTCCTTCTCTGGCAATATCTCCCATTTTGAGATGTTAGCCGATGACGTTCAGTCGATCAACGTCCGGCTCGATGCTTTGTCCGACACCCTTGCCTCTGTTTCCTATATTGGATGACATTAAAAGGAGTACGAGGCGTGTTCGGGCTGATATTGAATCGCTGTCAACAGCAGCGGTAAAAAATCACAATGCCCTGAATTCTCTATCCCTTAAATTTGAAAGCGTCTGGGATAGAACAAACTCTCCCCAATGGTGGCAGTATCTGATGGGGCCGCGCAGGTAGGGGAGCAGCCTCTTTCTGCACCCTGCTCCACAGCTGTTTCTCTTGGGGTAAATGATACTGATACTGACCCGGCCATATTATCTGATGAGGGCCTCCCGGTGGAGGCTGCCTCTAGACTGGCTCTTCACCACACGAAAACCCGTGGCAAGCATCGGAAACGCAGATGCAGTCGTAAAGCCACCAATAGGGATGCTATCACTGGGAACCCCTCTACTAGTTCGTCTATCTTCGCCCCCCACTCCCAATGGGCTCAAACCATATCTCAGAACCGGATGCAGCATCAACCTCACCTATTAGAGTCGTTGGACCCTCGGGCACTGAGAATACCGAGTCTTCGGTAACCGTCGCCAATTTGATAACGGTACCCAGACCACGTAATATTTTTATTTCGCGTTTCTCACCTGAAACTCCTTCCGAGGCAATTAAAGAATACCTAAGGGGAAATGCTGTTGATCCTGCGACAGTCTCGTGCAGAAAAATCAGCAACGCTTCCAAGCCGGTTGCGTCTTTTGTTCTGACTGCACCGCCAAACACCGCTGAACAGCTTCTTAACCCCACGTTCTGGCCTCCTGGTGCCTTTTCAAAGTGTTTTGTTCCTCGCACACGCGTGCATCGCAATCCTGACACTCGACAGGTCCCAAAAAACTTAAGACGCTTTCCCTCTATTACCAAAACGTGAGGGGAATCAGATCCAAAACCCATGATGTGTTTCTGTCGATTTCGGCCAGTGACTTCGATATAATCGCTTTTACAGAAACATGGTTACACAGTGGGATTCTTAATGCCGAACTTTTCGATACATCCTTCCAAGTATTTCGGAGGTGTACTACTTGCCTGTAGCAACCTTCTCAACTGTTGCTTAATAATGCTTCCTAGTTTTTCCAACTCTTTGGACATTGAGCTCCTCGCTCTTAAAGTCTCCCTTGTCCATAAGAACCTATTTTTAATTTGCTGTTACATTCCACCAGGTATGTTCAGCACTCTTGACGATAGAGGTCAAAACCTCTATGATATTCTAATCTCTTGCACTAATCATATCCAGGATATGATGGACTCCAAAGACGAACTCCTACTTTTAGGAGATTTTAACTTACCCAATGTTCAATGGGTATCTTCCGATGAGGACGATAACTACCTACCTGAAAACAACCTTAATGATAGGGAATCCGACTTTCTGAATTCCTTATTCTCATGCGGTTTGAACCAAATGAACGGTGTGTATAACAGTTTAGGAAGGTGGTTAGATCTTATATTCTTCTCCGACTCAGACAACATGTATATTGAGCCTAGCTCAATTGTCTTGTCGCCTGTTGATAATCATCACCCTCCTCTCCTACTCAGCTATTGTTTTGCCTTTAACAATAAGCTAACCCCGGAGGAGTCAACCTTTAGGCAAGGCGCAAATTGAGACGCGTATAGAGCGTGCGGAGTGGCACAGCACAGCGCGTTTTTTTGTAAACTATGGAAACGAATAGAACCGCGCAAATTGGCAAGGGGACGCGAGGTGGCGCGACTCGCGTCGCCTGTTGTGTAAATAAAAATGCACGGGGCCGGTAAATGACCCGTGCAAAATATTAAAAATGCAACCCGAAACGCCAAAGGAAATTGGCAACAAGAAATTAGCGCAATTTGTCTTGCGAAAGAAATTAAAACCTTCATAAGCAAATTGCGCAAGTTTCGGGGCAATGGAAAGAAAAGCCGACGGGTGCGTTTTTCCGGCCGGCGCCCTCAGCCTTGGGTGAAAGACCAGCAGCTGACTTTTGCCCCAAGGTTGATAGCCCGGTAGAAATTCGCAACGGCGGGTTTTCTTGGAAAAAAAGTTTTTTAAGCCAAGATCGATCGATTGATCGACCAGAGTGTTGTTCTAACCGCTATCACCGCCGGGTGGTTTTAAGATAGTGAGTGATAAAAATTACGCGAGGGTTGTCGGTAGTGTGGTTGCCTAGCTTTTTTAAACCGTTTCCGTTAGTTGATCGTTATTAAGTAGATACATTGTAAAAATCCTTGGTTTGTTTAACTCAATTTTTAATTAAGTGTTAAGTTTACCGCAAAATTTGTTAAGTTGCGGGCAAAGTTGTCAATTAATAAACATCAAACGTGTTAGATATTGTTACATTGCAGAAATAATTTGTGTTCGTAATTTGTTCAACTTAACTTTTAATTTTAGTGTTAAGTTTACCGCAAAGTTGTGAGTTATTAAATATAAACGTGCTAGATGCTTTGATACATTGCAGAAATAATTTGTGTTCGTAATTTGTTCAACTTAACTTTTAATTTTAGTGTTAAGTTTACCGCAAAGTTGTGAGTTATTAAATATAAACGTGCTAGATGCTTTGATACATTGCAGAAATAATTTGTGTTCGTAATTTGTTCAACTTAACTTTTAATTTTAGTGTTAAGTTTCCCGCAAAGTTGTCATTTATTAAAATTTTGAATAAAGAACCAAAATCGTAAAAGAATTTCTTTTTACAAAAATTATTTTGACAGTTTCACATAAAAAATATAATTTGTGCGCTTTAAACGTAAAGTGAATAGTTTGAAAGAAACCACGCAGTTTATGGACGTCTCTACTTAGAGTTCCTGAAAACAGTGTCCAACCATCAGAATCAACTCTGCATTTTCAACCAGACTTATACAACAAAGAGTAAGTCTGTGTATAGTAAGATAAGTATATACAGGTAAACTACAAATATAGCAGACCTATACGACAATTACACAAAAAAAATATACAACAATTGGCGCAGCCGGTAGGATCTGGGTGCGCTAATAATAAAAAATCGCTAACACTGCTGGTCAAGGCACACTAGACCTTTTGCCCAAGGTTGAGCCTAACTTGGGGGCAGCGTCAGCGGTTGCAAAAGTGCAGCAAATCCTAGATCCTACAAAGAACCATCGCTCGGGGGTGTTCAACAAAGTGCCTCTGTTCCAGGCGAACAAGCATACACCCCCCTAAGTGTTACCGGGCCAAGCTATTACCGGGCCTGGGAGAGAAAAACGGTCTTGGTGGATAAGGAAAAGGAAAAAACAACAATTCACTTTATTTAAAACAACAATTCACTTTATTTAAAACAACAATTCACTTTATTTATTTATTATGTTGTGCTAGCAAAATAGAAAAATTAATTAAATGACAAAGAAAGATTGGAGCGCGACGCGTCCGTATTGGATGGAGACCGAATTTACTCTGGGGAAAAGGAGCTGTTGGTTTCTTACACGAACTCAACTATCGCGTCGAAAATGCGATGAAGTCAGCGCATTTTCAACGGGTAAAATTGATAAGGCAGAGGAAATTGAAATATGAGAAAGAATTTTATGCAGCTTATGGTTCGTTGGAATATGTTTATTCTGCGTTTCAACGGATCATAAGCTGGTATATTAAATTTATTGCTGATAAAGCAATGCAAGAAAACATGCGCAGTTGAATTTATGTTTGAGTTAGAATTTATGCAGCTTATGGCTCGTTGAAATGTGTTTTCTGCATTTCAACGAATCATAAGCTTTATTGCTGATAAAGCAATGCAAAAGGCCATGCGCAGTAGTGAAATTGAATTTGCGTAAGAATTTCACAACACTCCTCCCCCCTTACAAAAGAAAATTTTCGTTATCTCTTAAAATTTTCGATAAACATTGGCAAAATTATAAACTTATAAACTGCGTAAACCTTTGTTACTTACATGTGTGAGTTTTAAAATCTGCATGAGAAATTAATAATGACATTTGAAGTAGAAAATTATTTAAAAAAATTACTTAACATTTTCTTACTTGTAATTAAATTTATTAATAATTTCTGTATTTTAAAATAAGGAATCCTTCTTAGAGATAAAAAAAACAGTACGGACAATTGGTAATTAAAATGTTTACGTATGAAACTTTTGATAAAAAAAATGAAGTAAAGTGCAATAAAATTATACATATTTTTGTATTGGTGCTGGTAATTAAAAATAAAAATTTTGAATTTGTAAGATTTCTTATTATTTTTTTTTGTTATATAAGCTCTTAGTATTATCGTTTATCCTTATTATTCTACTTGATCTTCAGCGCTTGGCTGTGTGCAATTGCTAACAACTCTAATTTTTAGGTATTTCTTAACTAATCTAGTAAGGAATATAATAATTATTATTATTATCATTATGATTACTATAATAGAAGTAGTAGTATAAAAATGGTTTGAAATAATTCCTACATAATTATTGTCCAAATTGTTCATGTCCTTTATCCGGCTCAAGCTAATACTTATCTCTTCTAAATCGAGGTTTTCTATTTTAATTTTGTCAAGGCGGTTACTGGAAGACTTTGGAATATTTGGCGGAATTTTTATCGAATGGTCTATGATGGAGTCCGAAAAGTAATATGCGATAGACGTGATTGAACGTGTTCCTGATCTTGCTTCTAAATTTACTTGTGTAGTTAGAGCCTTGCACTTCGGTGCCAGTTGCAAAATTCCCGTTTCAACGATTTTGGTTGAGTAAGATGTATTCTTACATATTATCCTTAAGTTGGTTACTGTCGGGACGAGATATAGCCATGTATTTGTTTTTTGTAATGGGTGCCAAAGCTCATGGTTTAAACTGAAGATTCTGACATCGCAATCGCGAATATTGTGTTCTCCGAGACTCAATGCGATTATACAGTTTCGTTGGTTATAGTTGTATGTCACAAAATTTTGGCTATATATGTAGGAGTTTGCTTCCGTTTCTAGGCATTCATCAAATTCACTTTGCTGAAGGAAAACGTACCTTCGATTTATTACATTTATTGCGGTATATTCCGCATCAGGTTTAACATATATATAGGTATCGTTTTCACGTTTAATAGGCAATGGCGTTAACTTGAATAGTTTAAAACTTTCAGATATTAACGGGATTTCGATCGAGAATACCAGATCGGTTTTAACGTATGCGGCTTTTATTTTCGAGATCCTGTTAAGGGTAGGTAGGTTTTCTATTGTTGGTTTGATGGGGAGTCTAATATTGTCAGTTAGTTCCAGCTGTACTTCCGTTAGAGCTTTCACGAATAAAGCAGAGTTTGTCAAACGACGGTCTAACTTTCCTATCTGTGCTTCTTGTATAATATTTAGTAGTTCCTTTTGTTTGAACAGGAAGCGTTCTGTCGCCTGAGTCATAATATTCGAGAGCTCATCGAATAGGCGAAAATGTTCTACATCTTCAGCGAGCTGGGATACGTTTGCAGAAATGTTGGACAACAAGTCTCCTATTTCGTTGAAATTCCTATTAATTGTGTCGTAGGTTTTATTAACTGTTTTTATCCAATGAGACATTACAGAAGTTTGCGCATCAATGGCGTGATGCAGAGTGAGTTCATTGTCTTGCAAAGTTTTTAAGGCTGAGTCTATGAGTTCCGCATCATCGTTATCCATGATCCCGAATAAGAATTTTCCCATGGAGCCGATTCCATTTATAATACCTCTCTTGGATCGCCTGTCTCTGGTGAAGATTTTCCGAAGGAATTGATGGTCATACCTGATTTCCGATAGGGTACTGTTCAATAGTCTAATCGCTATATCGCAATGATGCAATGGAAGCAATTCCATGGATTTGTTGCAAGTTAGGACTAGTGTCTGAAAATCGATGTCGAGTTGTTTAATTTCGATTTCGAAGGGAGTAAAATTCAGGTGGATAACGAACTTCCAAGTAGACGTAGACTTGTGCAGTATACCTATCTCTTCGTAGTATATCCCGGTATTGTTGGCTATAGGAGTCGCTATGTGGTGACCTTCTGTTTTCATAAATCGTGCGCTTGAAACGGCGAAAATGAACCTGGAATATGCGTGGAAAAATGAAGTAGGTTAGTTTTGACTGGGTCTTTTGAAGGGTTTGAGAAGATTATTGTGTACTAGCTTAAGTTTTCTACCTATTTTAATAGTGGTCGTTTCTGGCGAGTTAACTTCTATGACTTCGAATGGTCCGTTTGCTTCCGGGGTTAGCTTTTTGTTTTTTCTGCCTATGTCATAAAGTAGAACTTCATCGCCGACGTTGAGAGTTATGTTCCTAGTATTGCGATCATAGTACTTTTTAGATTTCTCCTTGGCTTGTTTTAGTTGTTCTCGAATAATACGGTAACCGTTTTGTAGTCTAGCTTTAAGCTCTATGACGTAGTCGTCATAATTGTACACTGGCTCTACGGCCCTCGTAATGGCTGACGGGATTTCTGGCTTGAAACCGAAAAGTGCCTCATAAGGGGAATAGTTTGTAGCTGAATGTGGTGTAGTATTATGACAAAACGTGGCGTAATCCATCCAAGTATCCCAGTTGGCTGGGTCACTGCTTGCAAAGTTTCTCAGATAATCTCCTAGGGTTCTATGGCATCGTTCCAATGAGCCGTTAGACTGTGGATGGTAGGGGCTCGTTTGTATCTTTTTTATTCGAAGTAGTTTACAAGTTCGTTTAAAAACCTGTCCCACAAAGTTACTACCCTGATCAGTTAGAAGGTATTTGGGGGTTCCGAAGACGCACACAATTTTTCGGACATAGTTTTCGGCTACTGTTTCCGCCTCTTGATTGGGAATGGGAATTGCTTGAATGAATTTGGTCAAGTCATCCTGGAATGTTAATATATAGCGGTTTCCGTTCTCTGAAGTTTCTAACGGTCCTACTATATCCAGGGCCACGCGTTCAAATGGTTGCTTCGCAGTTGTCGTTACTTTCATTGGGAGCCGATTTTTGTTATAAGATTTGTTTTTCTGACAACTTTCACATGTAGAAATGTAGTTGGCAATGTCTTTGAACATATTCTTCCACTTATATTTTAACTTTAGTCTATTAAAGGTACGGTGGGTGCCTTGATGTCCACCTGAAGGGCTGTCATGGTACTCTTTGATCAACTGAGCAATTTGTGATTTATCGGTTAGTTGGACTATGTCTGTGCTCTGGGAATTACTATCAGGCTTCGGAAATTGCGGGCTTTGGTTCAGAGGTATTTGCTCGCCCTTTGCCTGAGATCTGGTCACTACGTGAACTTTGTTTATGTCTAACCGTGTTAGAGCATCAGCATTAGTATTAAGGTGTCCAGCCCGATGGGCAATTGTGAAATCATACTCCTCTAATTTTATTCTCCAGCGCATAATTCGAGAGGTTGGGTCTTTGTGATTGAAAATCCAGACAAGAGGTTTATGGTCTGTAATTACCGTGAAAGGTCTACCGTAGACATACGGACGGAAGTGTTGTGCTGCCCATACGACCGCGAGGGCCTCTTTTTCAATCGTGGAATAATTTCTTTCTGCTCGGTTTAGCACTCTGCTGGCAAAAGCTATTGGGAGATCGGCGCTTCCAGAATCATTAATTTGGGAGAGAACTGCGCCTATAGCTACATTACTGGCGTCTGTCGTCAGATAGAAACGGCGGTTAAAATTCGGATACTGGAGAATCGGTGGGCTCTGGATTGCCTGTTTTAACTTGGAGAACGCTTCGTCGCAGTGAGCATCCCATGAGAATTCCGTGTCCTTTTTTAATAGGTTATTCAAAGGGTTAGCCAGTTTTGAAAAATTGGGAATAAATTTCCGGTAATAGCCTACCAGCCCTAAGAATGATTTAATTTGTTTGCGGTCTTTAGGAGTTCTTATCGAATTTATTGCGGAGATCTTGGAGGGATCAGGCTTGATTCCTTCTTTTGTTATAACATGACCTAAGTAGGTTACTTCTTTGGAGAGAAATTTACATTTAGTCGGTTGCAATTTCAGATTGTGTTCTTTAAGACATTCGAAAACTTCCCTGAGTTTTGAGTTATGGTCTATGAGGTTCCTGCCGTAAATAACTATGTCGTCTAGGTAGACGAAACATTTAACTCCTTGCAGACCAGTTAATACTTGGTTCATCAGTCGTTGGAACGTTGGAGGGGCATTACGCAATCCGAAAGGCATTCGGTTAAATTCAAAATGCCCATTTGGCGTACTAAAGGCCGTTTTCGCTTTGTCCTCTTCAGTTACATTGATTTGATGGAACCCGTTCGCTAGATCTAGTGTGGAAAAGTATTTCGAGTCTCCTAACTGGTCCATGATATCCTCTATATTAGGAAGAGGGTAGGCATCAGCAAGAGTAATCTCGTTCAATTTTCGAAAATCGATAACGATTCTCCACCTGCGAATTCCGTTCGAGTCCTGTTTTTTGGGGACTACCAATAGCGGGGCATTCCAAGGACTTACACTGGGCCGGATTATGTCGTCAGATATCATTTGTTCCACTTGTTTCTTTATTTCCTGTTTGTGGATTTCCGGAAGCCTGTATGGTCTTACTTTTATTGGCGGTTGTTTGGGAAGTGTTGTGATGTCATGAGTAACTGTCGGAGTGGACGTGAGTTTGTCACCTTCGAGGAAAAAAATCGAGTTGTACTCTCGACAGATTTCGAGCACGGAGGCTCTTTCTTCACTGTTGAGCTGGTCTAATTCTAATAGTGTTTCGAGTTTCTTTAGACGTTCCTCAACGCGGTCAGAGTTGGAAATGTGCTTGAGATTGTGCACATGATAGTCACTGAGCTTCTCGTAGTGCAACTTTGTCTGACTGGTAATTTCTACGTCGTTATTAGATGAATTTAGAACCGCAATGTAGATATAACCTTGCTCAGGCTTAGTTACCGTGCCAGATGTATAGACCTGGGGGTATATTTCAGATGGAAAACAAATAAGTTCCTCTTTTTCAACAATGGGTCCGAATTTTAGAATTTTCTCAGACCTGGAAGGGATTTTGATACTCTGTCTTCCCACAGAAAACGGAATGGCGATGCACTGGTCTTTATAATCGAAATTTAAAGTGTGGTCCTTGTAACTTAGTATGGCTTGTGTGTTATCAAAAAAATCTTCTCCTAAAATTCCGTCTTGAGCGATTGGGAAATCGGAGGGGACGACATGGAAAAGATGTGTGACGGCTACGTCATTGGCTACTAACATATCCAGGTATGTGATTCCTTTAGACGGAATATATTCTGGGGTTATTCCATAAATGTGTATCACTTGATCCGTGTAGACTATCGCCTCGTCGTCGAGTGCGGCTAGTTTTATTAGACTCACACTAGAACCGGAATCTAGGAGTATTGTGCTAATTTCCTTGGTTGTTCCTGTCAGCTTAATAGGAATTTCGCTTTTAAAAGTTTTTGAAGTTTTTAGGTTTAATACACATTTGGTAATTTCCACGTTTAGCTTTGTTTCTTTTCGAGAGTTAGATCGAGAGATGTCAGCCCATGAAGTAGTTTTACAGTCGGCAGATGTTTGATACCACTTTGGGGATGAATTAGTAGATTTGGTAATGGGGTTAGTATTGGAGTTAGTACGTTGATTAGTATTTGGGTTAGTAGTGGAGTTAGTACGTGGATTAGTATTTGGGTTAGTAGTGGAGTTAGTACGTGGATTAGTATTTGGGTTGGCATTGGAAATAGTATTTGGGTTAGTATTGGAAATAGTATTTGGGTTAGTATTGGAAATAGTATTTGGGTTAGTATTGGAAATAGTATTTGGGTTAATATTGGAAATAGTATTTGGGTTAGTATTGGAAATAGTATTTGGGTTAGTATTGGAAATAGTATTTGGGTTAGTATTGGAAATAGTATTTGGGTTAGTATTGGAAATAGTATTTGGGTTAGTATTGGAAATAGTATTTGGGTTAGTATTGGAAATAGTATTTGGGTTAGTATTGGAAATAGTATTTGGGTTAGTATTGGAAATAGTATTTGGGTTAGTATTGGAAATAGTATTTGGGTTAGTATTGGAAATAGTATTTGGGTTAGTATTGGAATTGAGGTACCTTATTTGAGGAGTTGGGCCCGAGTCCCGGTACCGCTGGAACTGGGCGTTCGACCGTTTCCCTGATTAGAATTTGCACTCTTTTGTTCACGTTGCTTATTATTGTATTCGCGCTTTCGGCACTGTTGAATATCATGACCCAAATTTTTACAATAACGACAGACCTTTGGTTCAGGGGCATTGGGATTCTTATTGACATTATTAACTTGCTCTCGCTTGGGAGGAAACTTAGGTAATACTGTAGGGCTATTTAACTTGAACGATAATTTACGGCATTCGTTGGCTTCATGACCGAAGTTTTTACAGAATTGGCATTGTTTCCGTGGGGTAGCGGGAGTAACTTTTCGCTCAGTTTCTAAGAGTTTTTCCTCCTCTGCAGCGTAGTCTATGGCTCCTCGTAGAGTTTCGTGTTTAGTTGCTTTGAGAATAAGTTTGAGAGGGTGGCGAAGACCGCGTTTGAAATTATTTATTGCCATTTGCTGGTTTAGCTTCCTTATGGCGGTGCTACCTTCGGCGGTTTCGTCTTTTGTTGTTGAAATGTCAAGCTCCTCTAGTAGTTTCTCGATACGTGAAGCGTATTCGAGGACACTTTCGCGGGGACCTTGTTGTAGATTGAACATTTCGGTCTGTATTATTTGGGGTGAGCGATCTTTTGAAAATTCATTCTTTAGGGCTCGTTCTATTTCGGGCCAGGTGTTATATGTGTTATGACGCAAAATAACCTCATATGCTCTATCTGTTAGTTTGGACTTTATCAGATCCAGGAATTCTCCCTTGTGCTCTTCGCTAGTTGCACGCGTGTATTGAATTTTGCATACCTGAAGAAATCGGTGCAGACTTTTTGGGTCGCCATTGTATTCAGGGATTAGTTTTATGGCGTTGGACAATTTGAAGGAAGACATTTCCGGATCGTCTTTGATTTTGAATTTCTTTGAATCTGACGAGGATTTTTCGTCTAGAGTATTACTTTCCTCTGGGACAGTAGGGAGAGAAGGGGTGGTTTTGACTTTTGTTTGTTTGCTAACAGGAGAGGTTGGGACTTTTGTCTGTTTGCCACTTCTTAACGTTATAGCAATAGCCAGTTCTTTTGACATAGGGGGCGCAACTAAGGCGAAAAAGGAGAAATGTTGGACACTAGATTAAATTGAAAAATAGAAAAATAGAAAAATAGAAAACACTCTCGTGGCGAGTAATAGGCAAGCAGAAAAAACACAGAATTAAGAACCCGATATAGCACATGAAATGGACATGGACCTATTGTCACGATAATGGGAGTATTTAATTTCCAAATTTTCCGACAGTAATGATATTATTTTTTTTTTTTACTATAGTAATCAGTCAGATCACAAAATCGTTATAAAATATTTACTCAGTATTCAAAATTGTTATAAAATATTCACTAAGTATTCAAAATTCGAAATAAACATTCAAAATAAGTATTTAAAATGCGAAAATCAAATTAAAATCAATATTCACTCAGTATTCAAATTCACTAAGTATTCAAAATTCAAAATAAACATTCAAAATAAGTATTTAAAATGCGAAAATCAAATTAAAATCAATATTCACTCAGTATTCAAATTCACTAAGTATTCAAAATTCAAAATAAACATTCAAAATAAGTATTTAAAATGCGAAAATCAAATTAAAATCAATATTCACTCAGTATTCAAATTCACTAAGTATTCAAAATTCAAAATAAACATTTAAAATAAGTATTTAGATTCGAAGATCATTAAAATCGTAGTATAGTAATGAATCATTCCTTTGTTTGGTAATTTTGTTGTAGTTAGCTTTTGTATATATAAGTAAGAATGTAAATAACTCCTAATAAGAACGCATGTGAGTGAATATTGTAGATGACTTAAACTTCTGAATGGCACTTTCTTTCAAATTTAATAATAATGTAATTTTTAGCTTACAAGTACAGTAATCCTGACATACTGAACGGGCTGGAATTCGATTCGTGTAGAGGTGTAGAGAGTGTGGGCACGCTCCTCCCACTATGTGTAGGCCGGGAATTGATCCTCCGACTTTCGATCCCGTTGCGGCTGTAGGTGCAGTGTTTTGAAAAAAAAAATACACCGGTTGAGAATTCGGCTTCGGCTGTAAGGTGTGGGCACGCTCCTCCCACTATGTGTAGGCCGGGAATTGATCCTCCGACTTTCGATCCTGTTGCGGCTGCGGGTGCTGTGCCGTTTGAGAATTCGAGAGAGATTAAGAGCTTAGTAGTGCGCCGTGCCGTTCCCAGTGACCCTTTTAACGTGACGGAAGGGACGAAAGGAATTTAGCACAGAATTAATGGCACACTTTTAGATTCACTTTCAATATTTAAAACACTGGATCCACCGTCGCGGGATCCCACGCTGCCACCAATTTGTTACCGGGCCAAGCTATTACCGGGCCTGGGAGAGAAAAACGGTCTTGGTGGATAAGGAAAAGGAAAAAACAACAATTCACTTTATTTAAAACAACAATTCACTTTATTTAAAACAACAATTCACTTTATTTATTTATTATGTTGTGCTAGCAAAATAGAAAAATTAATTAAATGACAAAGAAAGATTGGAGCGCGACGCGTCCGTATTGGATGGAGACCGAATTTACTCTGGGGAAAAGGAGCTGTTGGTTTCTTACACGAACTCAACTATCGCGTCGAAAATGCGATGAAGTCAGCGCATTTTCAACGGGTAAAATTGATAAGGCAGAGGAAATTGAAATATGAGAAAGAATTTTATGCAGCTTATGGTTCGTTGGAATATGTTTATTCTGCGTTTCAACGGATCATAAGCTGGTATATTAAATTTATTGCTGATAAAGCAATGCAAGAAAACATGCGCAGTTGAATTTATGTTTGAGTTAGAATTTATGCAGCTTATGGCTCGTTGAAATGTGTTTTCTGCATTTCAACGAATCATAAGCTTTATTGCTGATAAAGCAATGCAAAAGGCCATGCGCAGTAGTGAAATTGAATTTGCGTAAGAATTTCACAACATAAGTAACTTCATCGAGGGAATTTTGTGGGCTTCATCCGTGCCCAGGAAACGCCCTATGTCAGAGGGCCAACCGGGGGACAACCACCACTCAGAAACCCCCACACCGAGGGATCATCAACCAACAGCAGGTCCTTCAACAGCGTCAGGGTCCAACGACACCAACTCACCATTCAACAAGACAGGCGAAGCAGCAACCAACACCCTAGCCGCATCAGACCTCGCAGCAGTACAAGGATCCAGCAATACCCCATCAGAACGCCTGATAATCCAGCGAGGGAACACATCCACGCCGACGACTTCAACTCCAACAGAGACACCCCAGATCTCCCCCCGAATATTGAGAAGCGGAAAAGTAGTAGAAAAGGGAGTCAAGCAAGTAGGTCCTAGTTTAAGTTTAGATCAAATATTGCAGAGAGCGCTCGAGACAGGTGATATAAATATCTCCGTGTGTCAGGCAGTGGAACGAGAGACAAATAAAATTCGTAAACGCCGCCTGACACAAGTAGAGAAATTAAAACAAAGTACCCTCCAATTTAGAGAGGATTTAGCTAAATTTAAATCGCTCGAGCGCCCTCTTACTGGCGAAGGGACAAACGTAGAAAATTTTAATGATAAATTAGAACATTTAAATAATAGTGAAGAAAATTGTAAGACCAACAACGACGCACGCTCGATCACTACCCCACCCGCGTTTACCGCCGACCTCACCGAAGACCTACTAACTTGGATAAGTGTGTCCCTCACGGAATCTGAGAAGGACAACCTTACCCTAAATAAAACCGAAAGAAACGGTACCTCGGAAGAGGAGAAGAAACCCCTGTTTAAATTAGCCATGGCAGACGCTTACATTAAAGTCGCCAAGCTAACCTCCCAGTTAGTACCAATATTCTCTGGTGGGCATAGCCCAACCCTAGCAAGTGAGCTCCAGATGTTCTTAGGGTGCTGTCGGAGGGTAATTCAATGTTTGACGGAAGCTGAGCAACCAGCATTCCTACAAATTTTCCCAACCAGGCTTCGAGGCGAAGCCTACCAGCTGATAGCCGCAAGCCAACCAGCTACTTTTGACGATGCTGAAAAGCTCCTTAATAGGACGTATCTCCCAAGGGAGACGTACCAGGAACTAGTGAACAAACTAATTACCCTACGCCAGCTCCCTCTCGAACCACTAATAGCCTACACCACAAGGGTAAAACAACAGTTATCCCTATGTGAGGAAGCGGCCACCAATAAATATGGCGCAACAGCGGATCCAGTAAAAATACAACTAGCGGATTTCGCTAAAAACGCTTTAAGAAGTGGGATTACAAATCCTCATTTGTGCCAGTACTTACTGGCAGCAGGGGACGATACATTGGATAGTCTGATCCAGAAGGCCCTAGACATGGAGAGACTTCAACAAACCTCCATGTACTTACAGGCCCCACATCAAGTATCATCCAACTTTCAGACATATAACCCCTATATACAACCAGCTCCTATAACGCAAATCGAAAATATACAACAAGCACTCCCCGCCACGATCACCCAATACTCAAATACACAACACACCGCCCCGCCCGTAATAACACCACCAACAACACTCCAAAACTCCAACAACCCGCAGGTGATGTACACTACATACGCCTCACTACCAAACACCAATCACACTACCCCACAGGCGCCAACGCAAAACGCCCATCAAATAACTAACTCGCCTCCGAAAGCCACCACCAAACCTGAGAACAAAATAACCTGCAACTATTGCCGAAACAGAGGACACACATATGCGGATTGTCTAAAGCGTAAAAATACCCCTTTCTGTTTAATTTGTAGATCCAACACACATGATGCCAGAGACTGTCGTCAACCAGTAGAATCGCCAAGGCATTTTAATAATAATGGTCGTTACCAAAATCAGGGACCCCCAATTAACAGCAATAATAATAATCTCTACCCAAATCAAAGATCCCAATACCAAGGTAACAACCGATACCAGAACCAGAGGTCCCAACAGGTAAGTCAGAATTATAATAATTACCCCAACAACCGACCACCTAACAATGAACCCCAACAACAAATTAACCGTCAACAACCAGCTAACAATATAAGAGCGGTGTTCAATATCAGATACAGGTGTGATTTCTGCCACAGACGTGGGCACATGGTAGACGACTGCCACCAAAGGCAGCGATGGGAATCACAGCAGGCGGGAAACTCCCCGCAGTCGGACCAAGAAACCCCGGCCCGACACTAATTTCTAAAAATAATACTAAAGGGGGATCTCAAGCGCCCGAACCAAGTGTCCCACTCGTCACTCTTCCTCTAGACATAAGCCTTAACGGCAAAGCCGACCTAGCAGTGGACACTGGCGCTGAGGTCAGTATATTAAAACACAAGAAACTAAAGGATCCCAATCTAATAGATTCCACAAAAAGGTGCACATTACAAACGCCATTCGGCCAAGGAAAAACACTAGGGAGCTGTCAGGGGAACTTCCTTTTCAATACCCCCCTCCCATGCACCTTCCAAATCGTGCAAAACATGCCAGAGATTCCTGACGATGGCCTATTAGGATACGATTTTGTTACCAAGCATTGTAACGTCGAGGGCCCAAACCAAACACTGCGATTTCCTCGCACGGAAATCAATCCAGAAGAAATTGCAATTCCACTACGCAGTAATACCACCAAATCGGAACCCAGAGAGCAGCAGGAGCAAACCCAAACCAGGGAGTATCAGTTCGCAGAAACTGAGATCATCCCCGGTGGTGTCTCCCAGGTAACCTCAGAGAGGAATACCAGCTGCCTATCTCAGGATGGGTCAAGGTTGGAAAACAACCCCAACGATTGTGAGACCACTTCAGGCATAAGTCATACGATAACGTTGGAAGAACCCCTTCGCTTACCAAGCCGGTCTCAAATGGTGGCCTCAATCCCACTAAGGTTAGAGGAGGAAATGCTCTGTGAAGCATACGAGCCGAGCGAAGGAGTATTCCTCGCCAATGCCCTCTTACCATCTGGAACCAAAACAGTGTTTGTTAGCCTCCTCAACGTTAATACCCAACCAGTAGTCCTGACGAGCCTAACTCTAAAACTCACGCCAACAAAAGACTACTCCACTATATCTCTAGCCCCCAACAACAACCCTAAGCCTCTAACGAACACTAACGACGAATGTGGGTATCCTTCAGGCCCTGAACCAGTCGGTCTCAGGAACGCCAGTACCCCATCGTCGCCCAACGCAAGGCCTAAAAGTATACCCAGAAATGGTGCAACCCCGCACGGTATACCCAAAGGGAAACGGGCAAGATTAAAGTTACAAGTAAAGGAAAAGGAAATCGAGACCCTCCACCAGATGAGATACATATACCCGGACTACGAAGATCCGGACCCTGAGCGCGAAGCGCGCCTCAAACAGTTAAATGAAGAACTTAGTTTCGACCACCCCCTAACGGCCGATGAGAAACACTCCATAAAGAAACTCTGTCACGAATATGCCGATATATTTCACCTAAAAGGGGACAAACTTTCCTACACGGAAGCCATAAAACACGAAATCCCCATGATCTACGACAAATTTATAAACCAAAAAATGTACAGGTTGCCAGAGACTCAAAGACAGATCATAAACGAACAGTTGGAAGAAATGTTGGATAATGACATCGTCCAACCGAGTAGAAGTCCGTGGAACTCACCCCTCCTAGTGGTCCCTAAGAAATCGGGCCCCGATGGCAAGAAAAAGTGGCGAGTAGTTGTAGACTACCGCAAAATAAACGAAAATACAATAGGTGACGCATACCCACTACCAAGAATCGAGGATATCCTAGATCAACTCGGTCACTCGAGATACTTCTCCACCCTCGACTTGGCCAGTGGCTACCATCAAGTATTAGTGGAACCACAAGACCGCCCCAAGACAGCCTTTAGCACGAATTATGGACACTATGAGTTTAAACGCATGCCGTTCGGGCTAAAAGGAGCCCCGGCTACGTTTCAGAGATTAATGAATTATGTCCTCACAGGCTTACAAGGCCTCGAATGCTTCGTCTACCTAGATGACATAGTCATCTACGGGAAGAACCTTGAGGACCATAATTCGAAGCTCCGACGGGTATTCGACCGGTTGAGGGAAAACAACCTCAAATTACAACCGGAGAAATGCCAGTTCTTAAAGAAGGAAGTAGTCTATCTGGGCCACGTATGCTCTGAGGAGGGAGCCCTCCCCGACCCCAGAAAGACGGAATGTGTCCAAAGTTTCCCGGCGCCACGAACAATCAGGCAGGTACAATCATTCCTAGGCCTCGCCAATTACTATAGAAAATTTATACCAGATTTTTCTAAAATAGTACGACCTCTAACGAATTTGCTAAGAAAGGGCGTGAAATTTTCTTGGACACCGAAATGCCAGGAAGCATTTCAAACGATAAAGCGTTCCCTAGTCTCCCCACCACTGCTGATCTACCCTGACTTCGACAAACCGTTCAACCTAACAACGGACGCCAGCAGTGAGGCACTCGGAGCAGTGCTCTCCCAAGGAGACGTAGGCAAGGATCAGCCCATAGCATATGCCAGTCGCACTCTAAATAAGGCAGAACGCAATTACTCCACCATCGAGAAAGAATTGCTCGCCATAGTATGGGCTGTAAAAAATTTTAGATGCTACCTAATGGGTCGTAAATTCACGGTCTACACAGACCACAAACCCCTAAAGGGCGTTTTCAACGTTAAAGACCCGACCACGAGACTTGTAAGATTCCATCACAAACTGTCCGAATACGACTACAATATAGAATATAAACCGGGAAAATACAACACGAATGCCGACGCTCTCAGCCGAATTCCTCAAAGAGCAGAAGAGCCCAATACCTCCATGGTGGAAGCTCTAATTCACCAACCCGGTGAGACACCATCAATACTTCCAGAAAACGTGACTAACTCGCCTCCTACAGAAAGGCTAAAACAATGTAATGCGGTCACAAGGGCTCAGGCACAGAAGATGCAGGACAACGATAAAGACCAACGCGTTCCAACCCCAAGAGCCCCCGATGTCGACGAAGGGCCCAACGATCTCGAAACCGAAATACCCCAACCTGCCGAGGCCTCCCAAAATAGCTCCATCGCGCTTCAAAAGAAAATTGAGGTAATAACAAGTCCCGAAGAAATCAACACAATACTGAAAGACTACCATGACTCCCCCTTCGGCGGACACCAAGGAATCGTCAAAACCTACAATCGAATTCGCCGAAAGTATTGGTGGAGACGAATGTTCCACGACATAAGTCGATATGTCCGGAAATGCAAAAAATGTCAAACCATGAAAGCTTCAAGGCAATTCAAAATGCCCATGGTTATAACGGACATTGCAGAAAAGCCGTTCGACAAGGTTTACTTGGACATAGTGGGTCCACTGGAAGAAACCCTTGCAGGAAACAAATATATCCTAACCTTCCAGGATAACCTGACCAAATTCGTCGACTGGTATGCCATGCCCAATGCAGAAGCTCAAACGGTAGCACAAATTTTCTTCGACGAAATCGTCACGCGCTACCGCATACCAAAACAAATAGTCACCGACCAAGGATCGAACTTCCTGAGTGACCTTTTTAAAAGCGTGTGTAGGCTCTTAAAAGTTAAGAAACTCCAGACTTCAGCCTACCACCCCCAGTCCAACGGTGCACTAGAACGGGCCCATAGACCCCTGATCGAATACTTACGCACTATAGTAGATGAAAGCCCAAACAGTTGGGATCAGTTCTTACGTACGGCAGCATTCGTGTACAACAATAGTGTACACGAGGGGACCAAACTTACCCCCATGGATTGCCTATATGGGTTCACCGCCGATGTCCCATCCAATCTAAAACGCACCCCGGAGCCTTTATACAACCACGAGAGTTATTACTACCAATTGCGGTACAAATTGCAAAAATCATACGCAATGGCGAGGAAAAACTTGCTCACCAGCAAGAATCGCTCCAAGGCGTATTACGATGGGAACGTACGTACACTGACCCTACACATAGGAGACAAGGTCCTCCTTCGCAACGAGGCCCGAAAACATAAGTTATCCCAAGTTTGGATCGGGCCCTATACAGTAGTCGCTGTCCCGAGCGCAGTAAACACCACCATAAAAATAAATAAGAGATTAGTAACTGTCCATAATAACCGCTTGAAGCCGTTTTATGAAGATAAAACCCAGCTTTAAGGAAAAGCCAGTCCTGCCAACTATATCGTCTAAAAGTGTTTTACAAGGTAAAACAGCCGACTAGACGGATAGCATACGGACAACCTACACCTAACGATATAAATTATGACCCACCAAAACTAATCTCCTATTTATTAATCTCATTACAGCGCAAAATGAGGACATTAATAGCATTATTACTGTTACACGCGACGCTAGCCGATCAAAATACAACCCCATATACATTCACACCAATCAACGCGACTGGGGTAATCTACGAAAACCTCGGAGAGTTATGGCTATATCACGACGAGTGGAACATCATCAGCGAAGTCGACCTCCAAGAACTGGAGACCCAAACAGATTTAGTAGAACAAGCGGAACGGGCTGCCAAACAATTATGCAACGAGACTATACTACCATTATGCGGAGCCCAACAGGCACAAATCCACTCGATATTAGAGCATATCAGAAAACGCACCGGCATCATACAAGAAATAGTACCGAAACATAGAACAACGAGGTCCATATTCGATGGTATCGGACACGCCCTACACTACCTGATTGGTACCATGGACGTAAACAACGAGCAGGAGATATATAGTCGAGTAGGAGAACTGGAGTCGAACCAAAAGGCCCTCGCGGACTTAGAAAAAATGCAAATAATAATAGTCAACAATACACTGCGAGAGATCCAAGCACCACTAACAACCCTCCTAGATCGACAACATAGGATCAGTGCCCAGATACAAGCCCTGAATAACGCAATAGAAGGCAGTCTAACGAACCAACTACGCCAGGGACTAGTAACTAACCTCTTATTCCAGTTAGTGGAGATCGAATCCAGGCAAAGGACCTTGCTGGATATAATATTAACCAGCCAAAACAACAGGATCCACCCACTACTAATATCTCCAAACTCCCTGAACAAAGCATATCGTCAGACTCACCCCGAATGCGAAAATTGCCTACCAATTCTCCAACAGACGACAAAGGTCCGAACCCATATAATCAAAGACAAATTAATGGTAAAGATAACGCTACCCATTTTTAACATGCCTAGGATGTCATACTACCAAATAAGATGCTTCCCAACAATCTCAAAAACCGGACACGCAGTAATACCGGCTATCAACTATTCACACGTAGCATCCGAGTTCAAGTCGCAGCAATTCGCGTTATTCACATCAGCAGACGTCAAAGACTTCCTAAAAATTTCAGGGGACCCAAAGGTTCATACATACGTAGGGCGTCTTAAAGTACCACTCATATACTACCCTGATACTCAAGAATGTGCAATTAAGCTATTATATGAACCAACAGAAGGAAAAACACAATGCCCCATGAAAATCCAAGACCCACCGACAAATATCCTGCTAAGCCTGGCAAAACCTAATACATGGTTGTACGCCCTAAGTAACCCAGTATCATTCCGCATTACATGCAATAGAATGACACACACACTTAAAATAGCCAAGCAGGGGATACTGACGATAAACGAACCATGTCACGTAAGAGTAAGAGACAAAACGTTGCTGTACACGAACAAGGCGAGGGATCCACAACACTTAAGCCAACGATCATATTTCCCAGACATAGGACTAACGAACATTAGCCTAGAAATACCAAAAACACATACGGAAACTGACACTGGCGACATTAAATTGATAACTGGAAATGATGCCAATAAAGTGCTACAAGAAGGCACCAAATCCCTTGAAACCATAAGCACCAAACTAGACCAAATGACGCAAAAGCACACACGTATGATATCAACTACATCCCTCTCAGTAAGCGGCATAGCCACACTAACTATCTTGGGGTACATACTCTACCAAATCATCCCCTGGCTAAGGAAAAGGACCAGGACCCAAAACGCTCAAATACAAGACACCCCAGAAAACAACACACCGGTGTATGCAGAAGTGCAGGGAAACACAGAAGGGAAGCAATCGGGAGCAATACCGAAACCACTCAACCGGGCCCAGACCCTACCCAGGAGCGCCTCCCACCAACTAGTTTAAGCAGCCCCTACAATTAGTCAAAACCAATAACAATGAAAAATAAAAGGAATAAAAATAAGTAAAACAAGTCTTTAATATCAACACTAACCCTCTGAAGAAATTTTCTATCTGTACCTAAAGTTATTTAGTGTCGCAAGAACAGGCTCTACTAGAAACCTTGTATAAACAACTTCATCTACCGGCTGATGGCATTTTAATTTCAGTGCCAAGTGCTGAAGCACGTTATAAAACATAGTCATAAACACACAGTAATGCCACTCATATTATAGAATAAGCAAGATTAGCTACCCCCCCTCCCCTAACGACTCTACAACCCCATAAAATTGCAGGACGTTTGGACGCACAGGCGGGGACCAGTAAGACCATCGTCTTACCTCGCAAAAGTTAAATGTTGTGGCTAAGAGATTTCATTCAGGGATATCTCATCACCCCCGAATGAGTCCAAAACCTACAAAATAAATAGACTTCCTTCAGGGGTATCTCATCACCCCCGAATAAAATCGGAACCTAAAAAAAATAAGGAAACTCCATTCGGGAATATCTAACCACCCCCGAACGAACCAAAAACCTGCAAAAAGAACAAACAATAACACCAACAAACTGTCAAAAAACAAAAAAATTTTTTTTTCACCAAGGGGTATCTAATCACCCCCGAACAAACTAACAACACAAAAAAAAACCCCCCAACCAACCAATACTCTCAATTCGATAGACAAAGGATAACCTAACTAATCCACCGACGAACCAGGACCTGAAAGAAAACCAATCAATACTTACAGCACTGTATCCTAATCTGTCACCAGCGAACCCAACGTAGGAAAGAAAAACCACCCATACTAACAAACAAGACACAAAGAAAAAGATGAGCAACAAAGAAGCGAAATCCTGAAAAGGAAAAGGGAGAGAGAAAGAAAAACAAAATAATGTTTACAACTTCATTTATTGAAGAAAACAAAAAAGCCGGCGTCACTCGACGGCCGTGACAAAGGAGGAAACGCTACCGCGATCCCCCTCGTCGACCGCCGCTTCAAGGCCCTCATGGGCTTCACAGTCTCCATCCTCCCTGGTTCCGGGGCCCTCTCGCTCGGCAGGACCCTCATTCCGCTCGGAGTGCAAATCCTCTCCTCCAGTGCCCTCTCCCGCCGCGCTGATGGGGTAAGTTTCCGCTTGTTGGGGTCGGTGCAGACGACGACGATGACGTCGACGGGGCCCTCTAATAACAGGGCACTGTTGTACCCGGTGATCCGTGGATTTACATCGAAAGCAGGGCCTATAAGGACCAGACCCGACAGATGAACCTGGCGCCACTACCGGAGTCACAGGTGCCGATATAAGGAACCGCAATGATGATAGGTTGACCGACAGGTCCCGTAGTACCCGAGTGCAATCGTCCAGAACTTCAACAATGCGGGCAAAGCTAAAAAACAAAAAAAAAGGGGGGAAAATTAAAAATAAAATAATAATAATAATAAAAAATAAAATAATAATAAAAACATAAAACTTTGTTTTATAAAACACAAAAATACTTACTCCATAATGATAAATTAATCCCTCACAGTCTGGTGATGAAGCCAAGAATGAATATAAAAGACACAATAGCACCGAGGGGCACCTATGGGAGTAGCAAGATCAGCAGTAATAAAAAAAAAAAAAATATAATAAACCGACTTTTAAAATAGTAATAATAATACTCACCCACAGAAACTCTAACTGAAATACACAAACCAAAAAAAAATTTTTTTTTCTCACCATCGCGACAAACCAAAACATCTCGGCCACTTGCCTCAAAACAAAAAAAATCAAAAACAAAAGTCGAAATACAAAACCCCCAAGTACCATGCAAAACATATTAGACAAAATAGCAGGTACAGAAACAAAGACATTTTTCTTCATCACCCAAAACGAAGATAAGAGAATCGCCCACTCAACTCTGTCTTGCGGCGATTCTCTTGTTCCGGGGGGGAAGGAATGTTGTGTAAATAAAAATGCACGGGGCCGGTAAATGACCCGTGCAAAATATTAAAAATGCAACCCGAAACGCCAAAGGAAATTGGCAACAAGAAATTAGCGCAATTTGTCTTGCGAAAGAAATTAAAACCTTCATAAGCAAATTGCGCAAGTTTCGGGGCAATGGAAAGAAAAGCCGACGGGTGCTTTTTTCCGGTCGGCGCCCTCAGCCTTGGGTGAAAGACCAGCAGCTGACTTTTGCCCCAAGGTTGATAGCCCGGTAGAAATTCGCAACGGCGGGTTTTCTTGGAAAAAAAGTTTTTTAAGCCAAGATCGATCGATTGATCGACCAGAGTGTTGTTCTAACCGCTATCACCGCCGGGTGGTTTTAAGATAGTGAGTGATAAAAATTACGCGAGGGTTGTCGGTAGTGTGGTTGCCTAGCTTTTTTAAACCGTTTCCGTTAGTTGATCGTTATTAAGTAGATACATTGTAAAAATCCTTGGTTTGTTTAACTCAATTTTTAATTAAGTGTTAAGTTTACCGCAAAATTTGTTAAGTTGCGGGCAAAGTTGTCAATTAATAAACATCAAACGTGTTAGATATTGTTACATTGCAGAAATAATTTGTGTTCGTAATTTGTTCAACTTAACTTTTAATTTTAGTGTTAAGTTTACCGCAAAGTTGTGAGTTATTAAATATAAACGTGCTAGATGCTTTGATACATTGCAGAAATAATTTGTGTTCGTAATTTGTTCAACTTAACTTTTAATTTTAGTGTTAAGTTTACCGCAAAGTTGTGAGTTATTAAATATAAACGTGCTAGATGCTTTGATACATTGCAGAAATAATTTGTGTTCGTAATTTGTTCAACTTAACTTTTAATTTTAGTGTTAAGTTTCCCGCAAAGTTGTCATTTATTAAAATTTTGAATAAAGAACCAAAATCGTAAAAGAATTTCTTTTTACAAAAATTATTTTGACAGTTTCACATAAAAAATATAATTTGTGCGCTTTAAACGTAAAGTGAATAGTTTGAAAGAAACCACGCAGTTTATGGACGTCTCTACTTAGAGTTCCTGAAAACAGTGTCCAACCATCAGAATCAACTCTGCATTTTCAACCAGACTTATACAACAAAGAGTAAGTCTGTGTATAGTAAGATAAGTATATACAGGTAAACTACAAATATAGCAGACCTATACGACAATTACACAAAAAAAATATACAACACGCCTACTACACGCGTGGCGTTGTAGTGGAGCCACAGTTTCTCGTGCCGGTCGTGTCAACAAGTGTACTGAGCAATTTTTCATAATATTATTTCTTATCTTTTCTCTTCCACCTTTATAGCTTGTTTCTTTTTACTGTATTTTTAAATACCTACCTATGGCAGAAGAAAGGTTAATTGAGGCGGTGAAGGGGCACAGAGAGCTTTATGACACAAATGATGCAAACTATATGAAGACAAAATTTGAAAACGGGATTTGAGTAGACCTTGCAAGTTTTTCCTCGGTTGGGATCGGTTTTTGGGCATTATACATCTATTTGAGCCAAAGCACAGCATTCCGAAGTTAGGTACTTTGATATTGAAGGTATGTAGAATATTTCTATGTGTTTTGCCGTTATTAAATAATAATCTATGCTAATGTAAAAGAACGGTCAAAAACCACGAAAAAAAATTTTTTTTAAAAAACTTCATTGACCTTAAACTGTAAAAATAGTTTAACCCCCACTAACCCCCGGGATAGTTTTAAGGTGGTTTCGTAGGAAATACTTTATGCAATGAGAATTCGAAAGATTTGGGTGCCAAGACTTGCCAATTCATATTTTATACGATGTTAAAATTGGTGACAAAGTACTAAAAAAGTACCAAATAAGGCCAATTTTAACTTCAAAATTGCTTATAACTTCAAAAGTAAAAGCCGTAGCATTAAAATTATCTGGACGTTATTCATAGGAAATACTTCAAGCTTTCCAATTTTGGAAAAAAAAGTATAGGTTAACTATGTATTTTTTGGAGAAAAAGGTAGGTGAAGTTGAAATTTTAGTTAAAAAAACCAAAATTTTGACTTTGACAACTCATAACTCTGGAAGTTGGTAAGGTGGAACCGCCACTTTTACAGTTTTAGATAGGTAGGAGTATTCCGCGTATGTATTATTCATGAAAATAGGTTATACGGTTACACAAATACAGGGTGATATGTAAAACACTAACAAAAAAAACTTCAAAACGCCCTAGCGGCTAAACCGTTACGGATTCGTGATCAGCGATGTGAAAAACCGCTGAAACCTAAATTTCGAATGTACGGGACAACTCATTATATTTTTGTCCACTTTTTTCCTTATCTAGCCCACTGTGCAAAGGCTTGTTCGATCATCCCATGCACTTCAGCAAATTGGCTTCGACTCATTCGGAAGAAATTGGTAAAATCAGCATCTCATCTTAATAGTAGTTCTAAATTGTCCACGTTTTTCCCTTTCCAATAAAATATACTTATTGGGTGATTTTAAATTTTTAGTCGCTAATTAATAAAGAAAAATTTCGTCTTCAACATCATTTTCTGATTCTGATTCTGAACTCATTTTTAATACTAACAATTTGAGTAGTAGGCAGGCCACATCGAAACTGCGTCCCAATATGCGGATCACCACGCTACGCGAGTGACACGTGCGTGTCGTGTTGTTCGCGTCATGTCAGCTCACACGCTCTATACGCGTCTCAATTTGCGCCTTGCCTTACTTTTAGCTTTAAAAAGGCCAACCTTGAAGTACTGTCATCCAAGCTCACTTCGATCGATTTCAATAGCTTGCTTTCCTCTAATGAATTGGATGACGACGTAACAAGATTTTACTCCGTCCTGTATGAAACCTTCGCCTCCTGTGTACCTATTGAGCCTCTAAAGTTGACCAGATCATCCCCTCTCTGGTACAATAATGAGTTGAGACACACCAAAAACCAGAAGAATAAACTCTGGAAAACCTACCTGAAGAGAAAAGACACTGCGAGCTTCTATGCTTTTCTCAATTGCTATGACCAATTCCATGCTCTGTCCGAGGCTATCTATAAGGAGTACCTTAGCAACATGGAAGGTAAACTGTATGGGGATCCCAGAGCATTCTTTCAATTTATCAACTCTAAGAAAAAAGTTGATAATTACCCTAACACCATGCAATACGAGAACTCTGTTAGTTCTAATTCATCCGAGATTTGCGACAAGTTCGCATCGTTCTTCCTCAAATCTTTCTCGTCTCCTGTCTTCCAACCTCATGAAGACAATTTTCGACATATCAACGCAATACAAACGGCTCAAAATTTATCTCTGTCTATAACCAGGGAAGATATCTCGAAACATATAAATGATCTTCCACAAGATTTTTCGTCCGGCCCTGATGGTGTCCCTCCTGCTGTTCTAAAATCCTGTGCAGGGGCCCTACTGTCTCCTATCCTATGTTTATTTCAGAAATCCCTCAATACAGGGCGCTTCCCAACCTTATGGAAGAACTCTTTTATAATCCCTGTTCATAAAAAGGGTTGTAAGAACGAAATATCTAATTATAGACCGATTGGGAAGTTATCATGTATAGCAAAACTTTTCGAATCCATTATTTATTCTGCTATTGCCCCTATCTGCAAGAGACTTATCTCAACTAACCAACATGGCTTTCTTGCAGCTCGTTCCACTACTACCAATTTACTAGAGTTCTCTTCTTACACTGTTCGAGGCTTTGCCACTGGCTGTCAAACTGACTGTGTTTATACAGACTTCAGTAAAGCTTTCGACATGCTATCTCACTCTATTATAGTTCTAAAACTAAAAAAATTAGGCTTTCCGCATGCCCTGGTTATGTGGTTCCAGTCGTACTTAGCCGACAGAACCTACCAGGTTCTATTCCGCGGAGCCAAATCTAAAAACATTGAGGCGTCCTCTGGTGTCCCGCAAAGAAGTCATCTTGGTCCTCTTCTTTTTATTTTATCAATCGATGACATTGTTACCCTGCTGAGGCACTGTAAAATCCTTATTTATGCCGATGACATCAAACTGTACCGCCACATAAGGAGTATCGAGGATTGCAAACTTCTGCAAGCAGACCTAAACACCTTCTATTCTTGGTGTTCCAACAACAACCTGGTCCTTAATATTAGTAAATGTGAGGTCATGACTTTTTGTAGAAAACGTGGCGTTATAACTTACGACTATACTTTTCTTGATAACAAGATCTCCCGCACTAACTCTGTTATCGATCTTGGGGTTAGGTTAGAAAGTAAATTGGATTTCTCCACCCACATCAATTATATCTCTTCCAAGGGCAATTCAGTCCTGGGATTTATAAAAAGATGGTCCAAGGAATTCAACAACCCCCTTATCACAAAGCACTTGTACATATCTTTAGTTAGGCCTTTACTTGAATACGCCTCCCAAGTATGGTCTCCTTACTACTTCTCCCATGTCGATAAAATCGAATCGGTTCAAAGGAAATTCGTCCGTTTTGCACTCAGTCATCTCGCGTGGGATGACCCACTTATTCTTCCGCCTTGTGTGAACAGACTTAAATTGCTCAACTTGAGCTCTCTCCATAAGCGTCGCGAGGTCGCTGACGTTATATTCGTTCATCGTTTGTTGAATAACAAAGTTGACTCAGGCTTCCTACGAACCCGTACGTCATTTAGAGTGAACAACTACAACCTGAGAGGTCCACCTCTCTTGTACATTAATTCCTCTAATACCAATTATGGGATGTACGAACCAGTTAACCGCATGCTTATAAATGTTAACAAAAATGCGAGTGTTTTTAGCATGCAAACTAGCGAAGATGTCCTTAAAAGGACTCTTTTTAATGTGGCGTGACTCCTTGTGTGTCCCTCGTTTTCATTGTCTTTGCACGCTTCTCTGTTTGATGTTTTGTGCTCTTAAATGTTGCATTGTTTTTTGTTTTGTGTTTGCATGTCTTAGCCGAGCCACTGTGCAGTGGTAAATGTGACCGCGTTTGTGTGCAGGGACCGGACCGGCTCGGTACAGGAGTGCCGGGGAGGGTTGAGAAGGAACCCGCATTTTCGGTCGCATGCTCGTTTTTGCGGTGTTTTTTCTTCTTATACCTTTTTTGGTGCTTTCGGCCGGATTGGGTCCCTGCACATAGGCGTGGCCCGTTTCTCAGCCCAGCTGAGAAGTGTACTTCTGAGCTAGAAGATTAACTCGATTGAATGATAAGGTGAAAGCTTATGGCCGATAGTGGAGGTAATAGAATTTAAAATGTCCCTCGGATTGTCGTTATCACCTACTGGAATACCCCGAACAACCACATCATGTAACCTAGACTGACGACGTAAGTCCTCGAGCTCATTAGACACCACGAGGAGATCATGCTGGACGGTTTCAACCTCGTCTCTTAATTTTCCCATTTCAGCATTAAGAGAACTACGCATCTCCTCGAGTTGAGATGACAGCCGGGTCTCAAGCTGTTGAAGCCGATCCTCGAAAGCAGCAGATTGCTCCGCCAGCATGCGGTTGAAACTTACCAGAAGCCGTTTCTCCAATATTTCAAGGCTGTTATCAGGCGCTGCTATTGATGTTGATCTAGCTGCTTTGCTGCTGCTGCTGCTATCGATGCGCCTGCTGACTGAAAACTCGGGGGTATTGACCTTAGCGGGATTAGTGATGTTGTTCTCAGCACATTTCCTTGTGTTGGGCCGTGGTTGATGTGATTTCGGCATTTTAGAATTGGAAATATTTGTTTTTATTTTTATTTTATTTATTTATTAAAACGCGAACAAAAGGCACTGTGATGAATTATTAAGGCAGCGACAAGAAGTAATTTAGTTGTGTTTTTATTTTAAAATAATATAATAACAAACTGCGGTAAATTAAAGAATACTTGGGGTCTAATAAGAACACGTCTACTCGCTGAACATCACACTACTCAACTCCAACAAACTGCATTTTTTATACAGTCAGCAAAAATGATGCTGAAAGATTAAAGATAGAGAATAATAAAAAGTCAGATTCACAGTCAGCAAAAATGCTGCTGAAAGATTCGAGATAGAGAAGAATTAAAAATCAGTCTGTTGCGATCCGTCGGAGTCTTTAAACCTCTTATAACACTTATCATCATCATAAATAGCTCCACAGCCTGTTATTGGCCTTGGCTTCCTGCAACATCCTCCTCCAGAACTGTCTGTCCCTGGCTTGGGGTCTCCAATTTCTTATACCTAGGGTTCGTAGATCCTCCTCTACGCTATCTGTATATCTCTTTTTTGGACGTCCTGTGCCTCTGTGTCCGTCTGGTCTCTTGTTCATAATAATTTTTGTTATGCTGTCATCACTGCTACGTTCAACATGTCCTGCCCATCGAATTCTGCTAATTTTTATAGTTTTTATGATGTTCGGATCTTTATACAACTGATACAATTCGTGATTGTATCTTCTCCTCCAAACACCATTTTCATTTACTCCTCCATATATTGTGCGCAGGATTTTTCTTTCAAAGCACCCCAGGAGGTGTTCTTCATTACTTCTTAGTGTCCAGGTTTCGGATCCATACAGTAGTATTGGCCTTATAAGGGTTCTGTATAGTTTAACTTTAGTCCTCCTTGATATGTTCCTTGTTAAGAAGTGTTTACGCAGCCCAAAATAGCATCTATTTCCCAGCGCCAATCTCCTTATGACTTCTGCCGTCGTGTCGTTATCTTTTGAGATTAGCGTCCCTAAGTATATAAATTCTTTTACACTTTCGATGTTATATGTATCAATGGTCATATTCTGGCGATCATTCCGTCTTTTAGAGATGCACATATATTTCGTTTTCTCTTCATTAATTGCTAGTCCGAATTTCTTTGCTGCTCTTTCTAGCAATATGAAGGCTTCTTTCATTGCTATGCTGGATCTGGCTAGTATTACGATGTCGTCAGCGTATGCCAACAGTTGTACCGACTTGTTGAAAATACTGCCCGCGGTGTTAATTCCTGCGTCTCTTATCACTTTTTCCATAGCTACGTTAAATAGTAAGCACGACAGGGCATCTCCTTGTCTTAGTCCTACTGTGGCGTTGAATGGTTCTGACAGCTCTCCTTCAATTCTTATTCTGCATATAACCTCTTTCATTGTCATTTTGGTCAAATCTACGAGGTGTTTGGGAAATCTTAAATACTCCATAGCTTTATATAATTCTTCACGTTTTATTTTATCATACGCGTTTCTGAAGTCTATGAATAGCGAATGTATGGTAATATTAAATTCATTTGCCTTTTCCAGGACCTGCCTAAGGGTGAAAATATGGTCTGTGGTGGATCTTCCGGGGCGGAAACCGCTTTGATAGTTTCCCAGAGCTGCTTCTGCGTAAGGCTGCAGTTTAACGTATAAAATATTTGATAATACTTTATATGCTACGTTCAATAGCGTGATACCTCTATAATTACGGCAGTTTAGCTGATCTCCTTTTTTGTGTATAGGGCACACAATGCCCTCGCTTCATTCCGATGGTATTCGTTTCTGGGTCCATATTAGTGTTACGATTTCATGCAGGCTTAATATTAGGGGAGTGGGTTGGGTTGTGAACCGGGCTGGGTTGTGAACCATCAGCTTTTTTCCCCCTAATTGACATGTATCGCCATCTGTCTGTGATAGTTTGTATTTTGACATAAGTCAGTTTTTGTGGTAACACCGAAGTGTACATACGTGTTGCTTATGCCATCTGCAGACGTCTTATTGAAAATCGTTTGCGAAAAGTTTTTTTGATTGTTTGTAAAGTGCTATCCAAGTGACTGAATTTATCCCAAAAAGGTGAGTGTAATGCATGTTTATTTAGTGTTTTGATTCTATTTTACGATCCAGTATTTGGTTATGTCGAATGAAGATTGTAAGTGTGCTGTTTTTGACGTTTTCAAAATTGCGTTATGGCTGGGTTGTGAACCAGCCTTGTGGCTGTGTTACGAACCGTCCGTTTTTCATACTAGATTTGTACTAGAACTGTCGAATATCGTCTGATATATTAGAATAAAGTATTTTTATGTCATTTTACTTGATTTGTAAAGTGCTTAATTTTAAAAGTACAGTAGATTTCATTTATAGCGACCTCCTTTATAACGACATTTCGTTTATAACGTCGAAAATGTGAAGTTAAAAATGGTTCTTAATCTATTTTAATAGAAAAATACTTGCTTATAACGGTTTCGGATTTTACAACGAATTCGTTTAAAACGACGTATTTAATGGGCAGCGTAAGTAGAAATTTTCGTTATAAACTGTTATTGGCCAGTTTCAAACGAGCCAACAGCCAACCAACAAAAATCTACTGAAAACGTCGTTTATGGAGAAGAGGGTGACAAAGGACAAGGAGGTGGGCAGATTTACGGGTCAACTTTTTGACAGCTGTGTGGTTGTTGTTGTTTTTTCTTTCTGGGAGAAAAGAGAGAGAAATAGCAGAAGGGAAAATTAACATTAAAAACAACAAAAATAAATTAAAACATTCTGACGTACAGTTGGTTGGAAAATTTGGCTCGTGTGAAAGCCCATGCCACCTTTCGTCGAATTTCAAAAGGGAATGGACGATGACAGCAGATTTTTGTTGGTTGGCTGTTGGCCCGTGTGAAACTGCGCATTGTAGTTCAAGTTCTACATTTCGGGGAATCACCAGAATTTATTTTGATCTTTTTCCGGGCAAGTGGATATAAAGTGTTGAAGTAAACAAAGCCATGTCAACCATAAAAAAAACTGCCGCAACACCAAAAAAGGCTGCCGCATCCAAAGAAATTAACTTTGATGCGTTGTTGGGTGCAGTTAAAGATAATTTATTAAATAAAAAAGCCATACGAGCGGCTTCCCGGGAATATGGAGTCGACAGGATCACGCTGACCCGGCATGCGAAAAAAGTTGCGGACAATTTCACCGATATTTCCACCGTCAGTGATGTTGATTTGTTGGAATTCATCCGCACTTCCAATATGCACATTCCGTCGAACATGGTATGTTTTTTTGTCGTTTTTAATAGTTTTTGAAGTGGAACACTTCTTATATGAGGGGGTAACATTCTTTTTTCTTCGTTAGGCATACTTAAAAAATGGTTTGTTATAAAAACGGGGGGTCAAATGGTAGTAACGGCCTCAGAGACCTTTGTTGGTGCCGGTACATCAAAGAGATAAATCCTGAGAAACGCCATCTGCGATCTGAAGTCTACGTGATCTAAGATCTTCCGATATGCTACCGAATCCTACCTCCACCTCCACGAAGATGTTGACTTTACATCGGGTGGCCCCTGGATGCTCTTGTCTATACAAGAGTAACAGACGGAGGAGGGTGAAAGGCGAGTGTTTCGCGCCTCAAAACGAAGCAAATACTGGACTGGTCCTCCAGGTTGGGGGTTGGGCGGCAGGCTGACAACCTTCCACCGTAAAAACCCACCCGTCACGAATCCTCAAGGCAGGCCTCGGACGGCAACGACTCAGGCAACGGAATATGGAATTCGATCTTGGAACATGGAACGTCAGGACGCTCAACAGAACAGGCGCTCTGCATTCGCTTTTATTAGTACTAAAAAAATATGACATAAAGATCACAGCTCTTCAAGAAACCAAATGGACCCATAGTGATATAATGGATCTTAAAACCCACACGGTACTCTCCAGTGGATCACCGAATGGAAGAAGAGAGTTTGGAGTGGCATTTATCGTAGAGAAGGAATTGAAATCACTGATTCTGGACTTCAAGCCAGTAAGCAATAGAATATGCACGCTTCGCATCAAAACAAGGCTACATAACATTAGTCTGATAAACGCCCATGCTCCCACAGAAGAGAAGTCAGATGAAGAAAAAGAGGAATTCTACCAAGAGCTAACAAACGCCATCAGGTTAATACCTTCAAATGATATTAAAATCGTGCTTGGAGATATGAATGCCAAAGTAGGAAAAGAAGAGGAGTTCCTAGGAGTCATAGGAAGGCATAGTCTACACAACGCTACCAATGACAATGGTAGTAGATTGATCGATCTCGCAAGCTCAAACTCAATGGTAGTCAGTTCAACAATGTTCCCGCACAAAAATATTCATAAGATGACATGGCAGTCACCAGACGGGGTAACAAATAATCAAATTGACCATGTCCTAATTGAGAGAAGAGGGGCCACGAGTATATTGGACGTTAGAACAATGAGAGGAGCGTGCTGCGGCTCAGACCACTATCTAGTCAAGGTGAAATTGAGAACCCGGATAACAATCAAAACGCATAGGGGGCAAACTCATCCAAAATACGATATAGATAAACTAAAACTGGAAGAAAGAAGAGATGCTTACCAGCAAGCTGTCGAACAAAATCTGAGAGAGGCAGAAGAACCGCCCAACATCAACGACAAATGGGAGCAAATTAAAAGCAGCATAAAGGGGGCGGCAGAAGAGGCACTAGGCTGGGCCCCCAGACAGACTAGAGTTGACTGGTTTGACCAGGAGTGTAGAGCCGCAATTGAAGAGAGAAACCAGAGCCACCGGGAGTACATCGCAAGGACAACAAGAGCAAGGATGGAAGTTTTCAAGCAAAAAAGAAGAATCGCAGACAAGCTCTGCAGAAAGAAGAAGAGAGAGTATCTAAACAGGAGGATCTTACAAATACAGGAAGACTTCGATGAGGGGAGAATTAGACAAGCGTACAAAGGAACTCGCCAGATCACCAATAAATTTCAGCCAAGGACGGACATCTGCAAAGACATAGATGGGAACCTATTAGCAGACCCTGATAAGATAAAAGAAAGGTGGAAAGAATATTTTCAAAACCTATTGAATCCTACTCCCACACTAAACGAGGATCCACAGACAGAGGCATTTGTGATTCCTCAAGATAACATCTCAATAGAACCACCAACACTCGATGAGATACGTGAAGCTGTAAAAAGGCAAAAAGGCAACAAGTCGCCGGGCGTCGACGGAATAACAGCTGAGTTGCTAAAGGAAGGAGGGCCGCAACTCTTGCGTACCTTACACCAACTCATATGCAGCATCTGGGAGGAGGAAGTCATACCAGATGATTGGAAGAAAGCGATTATATGCCCAATATATAAGAAAGGAGATAAATTAACCTGCAAAAATTACAGAGGCATCTCACTCCTCAGCACCAGCTACAAAACCTTCACAATCCTTGTGAAACAAAAACTAGAACCTATAGCGGAAAGCCTTATAGGAGAATATCAAGCTGGTTTCAGGGCAAACAGGTCAACATCGGACCAGCTGCTGGCCTTAAAGCAAATTCTGGAGAAAACCTGGGAAAGGAATGTAGATATATACCAGATATTTGTCGATTTTCAACAGGCATATGACTCAATAAACAGACAGAGGCTGTACGAGATCCTATCGGAATTAGGAGTCCCCTCAAAGCTGGTACAACTGATCAAATGCGCAACAAATAGCTCATTGGCGAAGGTAAGGATCCAAAATGTTATAACAGAAGAGTTCGAAGTTCGACAAGGACTTAGACAAGGGGATGGGCTGGCCCCAATGCTCTTCAACCTCGCCCTAGAATGGGTGATAAGGCAAACGTCAGTCCAGAGAAGAGCATCAATAGCAACACAGTCGGTACAATTACTTGGTTATGCGGATGACGTTAACATCGTGGGAAGGTCCTTTTTGGCAGCAAAGGAAGCTTATGTCGAATTAAAAGAGGCGGCAAAGGACATAGGCCTGAAGATCAATGAAGAAAAAACTAAGGTGATGCAACAATCCAGAGCTGGAAGATTTAGAATGGGGAGAAATATAACTATCGACGAACATAACCTAGAAGTAGTCGATAAAACAGTCTACCTTGGGTCTACAATCACAAAAAGAAACGAAGAAAAAGAAGAAATAACTAGACGAATACTACTGGCTAATAGAGCCTTTTATGCCCAAAAAAAAATACTGCACTCCAGATTTGTGCACAGAAAAACCAAACTCTCACTCTACAAAACAGTAATACGACCAGTACTTTGCTATGGCAGCGAGACTTGGACTATGACCCAGGACATAGAGGAACGAGTCAACAGGTTTGAGAGAAAAGTCCTCAGGTGCATAATAGGCCCAACCAGAGAGGATGGAATATGGAGAAGGAGATACAACAGCGAGTTGTACGAAATTTTTGACGACCCAGAACTCTCAATTTTAATAAAAATTAACAGATTAAGACTAGCCGGTCACGTAGTCAGGATGGAAGACAATCGCATCCCAAAACGGCTTATGATATCAGAAATTTCGGGAAATAGGCCAGTAGGTAGACCCAGGAGGAGATGGATAGACTCTGTGACGGCTGACGCAGAGACAATGCTGAACATCCGGAACTGGAGACATGCTGCAAGGGACCGTCAAACATGGAGAAATGCCCTAGAGGAGGCCAAGGCTCGATTTGGGCTGTAGCGCCATTGGATGGATGGTTGTTATAAAAACTAGAAAAAAAATCGAAAAATTTACAAGACCTACAAATCTTATAAGTTATCATGTCAAGGGTTTATATGTTTTAGACGACCTTTAACGAAACGTAGTGTTCCACTTCTACCGTGTGTCCTACGATTCACACCCCAGTTTTTTTTCCATATGCAAATGGCATTTTTATGGATTTTTCTTAATTTTTTTTTCAGGTTTTCTCTCCCTCGCAAGAAAAAGTTCTCCTGGAGTATATCCTGAAGTGCGTCAATCATTATTACGGCCTCAGCATTAATGAATTGAGGGAATTGGCCTATCAGTTGGCAGTCAAACTCCAAGTGGATTATCCACACTGTTGGAATGACAATTCGAAGGCCGGCCGTATGTGGTACCGAGGGTTCATGAAGCGCAATAACAATCTAACGCTGAGAACCCCCGAGCAGACATCAATGAACCGAGTCAAAGCTTTCTGCAAGCCAAATGTAGAGAAGTTTTTTGCAAATTTGGCTCGGTTGCTCGACGAACACCACTTTGACAGCACTTCCATTTACAACATGGATGAAAGTGGGTTCTCAACGGTGCCCACAAAAATCGGCAAAGTCATTGCCTTGAAAGGGACGAGGCGCGTTGGGCAATTGCAAGCTGCTGAACGAGGCACCATGATCACGATGGCTCTCACTGTGAGTGCGAGTGGGAATTCTATTCCTCCGTTTTTCTTGTTTCCGCGCAAGAATATGCAGGCATGTTTCATGGACAACGCTGCAAGTGGTGCGGCAGGATATGCCAATTCATCTGGATGGATGTGCCTACCAGAGTTCGTGCGTTTCATCGAGCATTTCATCAAGTTCGTCAAGCCGACAGTCACTTCGCCAATCTTGTTGTTGTTGGACAACCATACGTCCCATCTGTCGGTTGATGCCTTGGATTTGGCGGCTGCAAATGGGGTTCACATTCTCTCGTTCCCCCCTCACTGCAGCCATAGGTTGCAGCCACTCGACGTTTCTGTATTTGGGCCAATCAAGAGTTACTACAAGTCTCAATGTTCCGCTTGGCAGAAGAATAATGCCAATAAGGTAGGATGTAGATGTTTACTACAATTATCGCGCATTGATCTTCGTATTAGTCTTTTAAAAAGTTGACATTTTCACTCAAATTTTCGAAATTTTTTCTTCGTATTCTTAAGTAGTCTTTTAAAAACTTGACATGTTTACTCCTATTTTCGCAACAGGTCTTGGAAATTCGTCACATTGCCGGTATTGTTTGTAATACATTGGATGTGGCTCTGACGCCGAAAACAATAAAATCAGGATTCTCGGCGACTGGTATTCAACCATTCAACCCTGACATTTTTACAGACGTTGATTTTGTCCAGGCTGTTGAGGTCAACGCTCGTGAAGTTGAAGTCGATGCTGCTCTCGGTGAAGACGAACAACGACGAATCATTTTCGATCCATTGAACGTCGGACGTGCAGAAGTTGTTGAAAGCACGCCATCTTCTTCTCGTGACCCATCCACTTCTCGCTCTATATCAGCCGCGTCACGAAGCACCAATGTTTCGTCACTTCTGGACGACAATGGGCCATTACAAGGAGCTATCCCAAAGAAACCATCAAAACGTGGTCGAAAGGCAATGGAAAGCTGCGAGCTGACTTCTCCAGACAAAATCGATGATTTGAAGCAGAAGAAAGCAGCAGCAAACTCAAAACCGCCAGCAAAGGCAGCACCGAGGAAGGCACAACCACCATCAGCCAAGCGTCCAAAGGCAAAAAAACCACCAAGACCATCGAAACCATCTGATGAGGACATTGACTTTTGCACCATTTGTTTGAGGTTTTTGCCTAAACAACTGACCCCTAACAACTCCATCAAATGCAACACATGCGACCGGCCTGTTCACTTGAAGTGCGCCAATATAGGAAGACGTTCGTATTACACATGCAAACATTGCGACACCGATTTGGATGATGATGAATAAAATGATGATTAAACACTTCAACTCATTAATTGAAGATTCCAACACAAAAACACACACACACGCGCGCGCGCACACACACACACCGGTTGTTTAGCCTAAGTGGCGTCATTACTTGTCTTCATTACTTTATTACTTTTACTACGTGTGTTTTACTTGTTTCGCCTCTTAAAGCCTTGTGAATAAATAAAATTTTTACTTTCTATAAAATCATGGGTGTTTTACTATTTATTTTCTGACTTTTATCGGGATATTCCAGATGGTTCACAACCCAGCCACTTCTTTGGAAGAGCCAAAAATCACGTCCTCAGATAATTGGCCGTAGACAGTTACACCTTTATCAAAACACTAAACTGTCTGAATAAAAAAGTTGCGTTTTGTGTTCACCTTTCCAACGGTATCTTGCATTCGTTGATATCTTTATTATATAAAAAGTTACAGTCCCAAAACAAAACCCGGTTCACAACCCAACCAACTCCCCTACGTTTTCAGCTCCTTGTTTCAATAGCTCTGCTACGATGTTATCTTTGCCCGGAGATTTGTTGTTTTTAAGCTTTTTCACTGCGTCTTGTACGTCTTCTAATGTAGGCATGTCTCCCGCTAGTTCTTCTGCTAGTTCCATGTTTTCTGTAAGGGGTTGCTCCTCATCTCGAGCTAGCAGTTCTTGAAAGTGTTCACGCCATCTAATTAGAACTGATTCTTTGGTACTTAAGATCTCTCCATCCTTATTTTTGCACATGGTTATTCTGGGCTTGAAACCGACTCTTATAACACTTATAAAGTTATTATATTAAAAATATTAAATATTCAGTTCAGTTTTTTTCAAATAAAATCTTTTTTTCCTGTACAAAATAGCTTTTTTTTATTCTTTTTTTCATACTAGTAAAAAGCTTAATATTTCTGGCGCAGTCGGCATAGGATGTGCCAAGTGTAATAATTATGTTTTAACATTTAATGGCACATACGAGTGTTTTAAAAAGTGATCAGTGAATTACAACTATTGTCAGTAGAAGTGATAGTGTAGTACAATATTTTCACTGAATAGGACCCTCAGCAGAAGTGAGGCAGTAGTCCTTACTAGTTACATACAAAAGTAATAAAATCAGAAAAAGTGATTGGTGAAAAAAGCTAGAAAAACGAGAAAAATCTAATACTTCAAAAAGGAAACAAGGAGAATAGACGACAGGATCCAACCCATCTATCCACCGATAGAAAGACTCAACTACCATCCCACTTTAGAAGGAAGGACGAGGAAATCTACAGCCCCTCAATTAGGAAAAACAACCAGCATTTCCAGGCAGATTTTTTTTATTTTTTTTATATATTTAAATATCGGCAAGTACCTAATATTAGTATATTAATTTATCATATACATATACATATATACATATCTGTTATGAGCGATAGTGACTTGGTATGTGAATTAACAGATTTATTGAATAATATTAGGCAGATGCCACACCTAACTAGTGATGTGGTGATGTGTTGATGTTGATGTACTGATTTTGACATTGCAACAAAATCACATCACAAGGCGATCAAATCAAGAAGGCGATCAAATGAAAATGTTTGGTCAAAATGAGAATGGAAAACGGAGAACTTTCGTTGTTGTTATTACTAAAGAGGAAAATGAAAAGAAAAAATCGAAAATTTTGGATTCATCGTTTTATACGGGCTTTTATTCCCTTGTGCTTTTGGCTTATCAGCAGACGCCAACGCAATATTTATTAATATTGACGTGGGTGAAGTTGGGAAAAATATTGATGGAGGTACAATGTATATTCCAAAATTCAACTTTAAATCAATGCTTGCAACGTGGAAGTTAACATATTCTGTGTTCAGCGCCACTACCAAATGACAATGAAGCTTTCGCTTACTACTTTTCAGGAGATGAAGCATTTCAATTGCAAGAAAATTTCTTAAGGCCATTTCCACAAAGACATCTGACAAATAAGTCCTATAGTTTCAAAACGTGTCTTTTCCACTTTCCTTACTCTTTCAGAAATATGGAAAAACTGATTTTCATATTTCATATTTATATTGGATAAGACACAGTTTGGAAAAATACCCAGTTTTGTTTTATTAAAACGGGCTGGAGAAGATTTTTTTTAATACCATGATATATAGAAATGCTGAGCAAGTGGTTATAGATTGTAGCACTGTAAAAAATTTAGGATATATGAAACTCTAATTTGTTGAAAAGAGCAATCTATACGCTATGACTATATAATAAAAGGTACATGCGTTTTATACAACTTTATTAAATTACGTGAAGGCTCTTTTACACCTGCACCAAATATTCCACCAAGCTGTGTTCCGGTCGACTATAACAATATAGCCGCTTCCTTTATCAATGACAGAAAGGTCAATAAATTAGCGAATTATTTTCTAAAGGAAGAGAATGCACTACCACGACAGTGGAATTATTGCGTAAAGCCATAAAAATATTTTAAAAACAGGAAAGTTTTCAAAATATTGTATTTATCATTAATATTTACAATCCTTGTGTTTTAAACTACATACAGTACATACATATATTATGAAAGCAAACCTAATAAAATATGTGAGCGAATATATACCATCTTTTCCTGTCTCGTGCGAAACTATTTTTCATGATTTTTCTAATTTATCCATTTTACTATATTCTTCGTATCCCACAAGCATCTTTGATTTTCTACACTTTTTACTAGTTTTAAAATAAAATATTTGTTTTCCTCCATTACAAATATTAAAAATCAACTGACTTTTTTAAAATTATTACTAACATCTAGTTCATTTGGTGATCATCAACTGGTGACTAAAATGTCACCACATCACATCACTTATATATACATCACCTCATCACTAGTTCGGTGTGGCATATGCCTTAGTTTAGAAGCAAATACCATTGAAAATTTTATATCTGAAATATCAGATTCACAACATTGTACGGGTGTTATTTCAACTGTAAGTTTAAAGGAAAAAACCGCTGCCAGTTCTAGTATCTTTGAAAAAATGCCACGAATTCTCTGGTGATTACAGAGACCTGCAAGTTTTCGTCAGTCTTATAGACAAAATTCACCCAACCTTGTTACGGTATGACGCTTTAGCACAAAGCATTTTTTCAGACGTTATTAAATCAAAATTAAGAGGAAGAGCGCGTGAGGTAATGGAAATTAATAATCACGTAACCTGTTGGTTAGAAATGAAGGAAATTTTAATCAATAATTTCGGTAACAGTTCCAGTATGGAAGAGTTGTTCGACGACTTAAGAAGCATTATCTTCAAAACGAACTGCATCAATTTTTACAATGAAATAAAGGTGTCGTTAAGGAAGGTGAACGTGAAAACACAACTCACTTTAGGAGATGATTTAACAATCACAAATCAATCTATTACTAACAACAAAACTTCTGCGTTAAAAATTTTTAAAAATAAAGTTCCCGAACCAATGCGGTCTATATTATATTGTAGGGACCCAGAAACTTTAGACACAGCAATGGAGATTCTACACGAATCGGGCTATGCATATTATAACGCAATTGCTAACAAAAATCAAGATTTGAGAAATACTAGGAATACTAATTTTAATCATAGGAGTAATTCCAATAATAACCAAACTTTGAATAGTTATCGTAACAACAATAACAAAAATCTGAATACAAGTTTTAACAGCGATAGAACCAAAATTAGAAGTCATACTACTAGTAATAATAACAGAATTTTTACAAACAGAAACCATAGCTTTATGCAACCGAACAGATATAGAAATGACTATATGCCAGATCAACGTAACCAACCCCAAACCCCATCTTCTAAAGAACCACCTCAATCACAACCATTTAATGGAAATAGATATAACAACAATAATCCACAGAATGGACCACAGAGATTCCCAGAGAATCCATATAGGAATCCATATCGTGAAAACTCGCAACGGAATCCAAATTTTCCATCACCTGAACACATGGATGTAAAAATACGACCGAAGTAGTCGTCCAACCACTAAATTTTCGTTCACCAGCCTCACCTACCCATTACCCCATATCGTAGTCGATAGTGACACAAGACCTCTCAGAGTTATCATAGATTCAGGAGCAACACATTCAATTATTAACCCTGGTCTATGTCACCCTAAATTAGTTGAGCCAGTTAAAGGAAATGTTCTCCTTAAAACAATCAAAGGTGATATTAAAATAACTCAAAAAGCGATAATTTCCCTATTTAAAGAACTTGGCAATCCCAAAATTAAAGTGGAGATGTATGTTAACCATTTCCATGACCAATATGATGGGTTAATTGGCAACAACATTTTAATTCCATTGAAAGCTAAAATAGATTACGAAGACAAAATGTTAAAGCTTAAAGATAAAGAAGCGAAATTGTATTTCATCGTAAAATGCAACTACAATTTATATAAGAAAGGAAACTTTAAGTTAAGTATTCCTGTATTACAAAAAGGAGGTTTAACTTACCTGAAGGAGCGGAAGTCCTCAGATGGTGATATAACTATTAACGAAGGCATATATAACGTCGAAAATTACAAAATTGATGCCAATGTACAAGTAGGAAACGACGGCTTCAAATCAGTTACTTTCAACCCACTTCAGTCGCAGTTAGTAAACAATCAAAACTTTAACATAATAGAAGAGCATGAAAATAGAACTCTCTTAGGGCAAATTCGTGTAAGTCATCTAAATACAGAAGAGACACGAGAACTTTTTAAAATTGTCAAACAATTCCCAAAAATATTTTATAGAAATGATACAAACCTATCTTTTACAAATGCTATTAAACACAGAATTCGAACGCTAAATGATGTACCGATCCACGTAAAGTCCTATAGATATCCATTCATCCACAAGCAGGAAGTGGAAAACCAAATCGAAGAGATGTTGGAAAAGGGCATAATTCGACCCAGTAATTCCCCTCATTCAGCGCCTGTATGGATTGTCCGAAGAAGAAGGACGCCAGCTGTAAAACAAAATGGCGAATTGTCAGAGATTATCGTAAATTGAATATGATAACAGTGGATGACAAATACCCAATACCAAATATCGACGAGATATTAGGAAAATTGGGAACATGCCAATATTTTACAACATTAGATCTCGCTAAAGGTTTTCATCAAATAGAGATCGATGAAAGAGATATACAGAAAACTGCGTTTAGCGTAGAGAACGGGCATTATGAATTTCTTCGAATGCCTTTCGGCTTAAAGACAGCGCCCGCGACGTTTCAACGTCTAATGAATAATGTCCTTAGAGATTATATAAATAAGTTTTGTCTAGTTTACCTAGACGACATAATTATTTTCTCTTCTTTACAAGAACATTTAAACTCCTTAAAGAAAATCTTCAAAAGACTTGAAGAAGTGAATTTAATGGTGCAATTAGACAAGTCTGAGTTCTTAAAAAAGGAAACAGAGTTTTTAGGCCATATCATAACATTGGATGGTATCCGACCAAATCCAAAGAAAATCCAATGCGTGAAAGAGTTTCCTATACCAAAAACCCCTAAACAAATAAAACAGTGTCTCGGTCTTACGGGGTATTACCGTAAATTCATTAGGGACTACTATAGTATAGCCAAGCCAATTACAAAATATTTAAAAAAGGATCAGAAGATTAACTTGAGTGATCCAGAATACACTAACAGTTTCGAAATGTTAAAGAGGCTTCTGATTAACGAACCAATTTTAAAATACCCAGATTTTAATAAATCTTTCACATTGACTACGGACGCAAGTCAATATGCTTTAGGCGCCATGTTATCCCAGGAAGGACACCCGACATGCTATGCGAGTCGCACCTTAAATGACCACGAACAACATTATAACACAATAGAAAAAGACCTATTAGCGCTGGTGTGGGCCACCAAGTACTTTCGTCCATATTTGTTTGGCAGGAAATTCGTAATAGAAGCAGACCTCAAACCCTTACAGTGGCTATTTTCTATCAAAGAACCAAATTCAAAGATAGTCCGATGGCGACTAAAGTTATCGGAATTTGACTACGAAATAAAATATAAAAAAGGAACAAAAAACGGAAACGCAGATGCTCTCTCCCGAATTGAGGTAAATTTTGCTCAAGAACCACACGAGAATCGAATTTCATCAAGCAAATCTCCTCTTAATGTGTTCAAAACACAAATAGTAATTATTAAAACAAACTCTGGCTCGCTAAAAATAAAAAATCTAAAAACATTTGACAAATTTCGAAAAATAATTTATGTGAAATCACTTGATGAAGCGACAACCATTACTCTTTTTAAATCACACTTTAACGCAAAATCTTTAAACGCAATTTATGTAAAAGATTCCGATTTTTATCGAACCCTAGAGGAAACATTTCAAAGCCACTTTTCAAGCAATAAACTATTAAAAGTAATTAAATGTGATAAATTGCTAGAGGATATCACGGATGAAGAACGTCTAGCTAAATTAATCGAAGAGGAGCACCTTAGAAATAACCATCGAGGTATTACAGAGGTCCACAAGGAACTCCAACTGAAGTATTTCCATCCAAAATTGAGTCTACGGGTAACACAATTTATTAACAATTGCGAAATAGGTAACATAGAGAAGTACGAAAGAAAACCAATTAAACAAAAATTTCAAATCACCGAGACCCCTTCAAGTCCTAATGAAATTGTTCATATTGATGTGTACTATAGTTTAGAAAAAATCTTTTTCTTACTTTTATAGATAAATTTAGCAAGTTCGCGCAAGCTATTAAGATAAATGCAAGAACTTGGGTAGAATTCAAGAGGGCAATTCTGCAATTTATCTCTGCAGTAGGCAAAGTCAATAAAATCATAGCTGATAACGAGCTAGGGTGAAAAGCCTTACCTTTGCGTGAGTTTTTGAAAATCGAAAATATCGAAATACATTTTACATCAAGCAACAACCACACATCAAACTCAGATGTAGAAAGACTACATAATACAATTAATGAGCACTTAAGGATTCTAAGGCACGACCCAAATATAGATATCGACACGGTCGAAGAAAAAATATTAAAAATTATATGCTTCTATAATAACACAATACACTCAACAACAAATAAAAAACCAATCGACTTCAATAATGGGAAAATAAAAATCGACGAATATAGAGACATCCGCGAAAGAATTATAAGAATAAAGGAAAATTCTATTAAAAAGCTAAATCATAGCAGAGAAAATGTAGAAGTGGAGCCTGGACAACACTTTATGAAAGACCCGCGAGGAGGGAAAAATCATGCAAAGTTTATGAAGGTAGAAATAGAGAAAATAGATGAAAACCATGTGGTAGATAAAGTGACAGGACTAAAGTATTACAAATCTCATATAAAAAGGAAGAAAAATTTTCAAAACAATCATAATCCTACTATTAAAGCAACATATAAATCAAAAAGAAAATCTAAAGGATAGATTTCTATTTCAGGTCAGAATGACGAGAACAACAATACTCCTCATTGCTCTCACAATCCTCCACAAAATATGCTCCCAGTCGATAGAAGTACAAAATCTTAACAACAATAATGGATACGTAACTATTAAATTAAAGATGTAAGAATAATACAATCATTCACGAAAGTTTTGCATATAATAAACACAACGGAATATGAAATAACTAAAAATGAGATTCAGGAAAATCTTAAAATACTTGAAAAGGAAGCTAATTTGATACAACCTATGTATAATACACTCATACATAATTTCAGAATACTAGAAAAGGAAATAAATAACCTAAAACCACACATCAGACAACCTAGAGGTTTAATTGATATAATAGGAACTGGAATTAAATATCTGGCAGGTACAATGGACCACAACGACGAAATCGAAATTAAAAAATCAAATAGAAGCACTGTCTAAGAATAACAAAAATATAATAGTCGAAAGTAATAAACAAATTATAATAAATAATGAAATAGCAGATCAAATAAATAATATAACAAAGCAAATAAAAACGCAACAAAATATAATATCAAAATACTTAAATAATTTTACCGAGAAAAACGTAAATGAAATTATAAAATTGGAAGACCAAATAAAATACATTCAACAAGTCTACCAAATAAACTATGATATTGACCTATTGAAAACCCACATAGACGACATCGAACAAGTCATACTAACAAGTAAACTAGGGATATTATCTAAAAATATTCTTACTGAAAAAGAATTCAATTTGATTCCAGACCTTGATAATTTCAGAGATATTGGACTTGCTGTGGTATTTCACCTAGACCAAATTGTCATTATTTTGTTGATCCCTATATATACCGAAAAATCATTTTCAAAGATCTTAATATAACCAATGCCCAATGATCAAAATAGATCTATATATCTAAGTGAATATACCATATTAGTAGACGACAGTAATAATGTATATAGTAGTAAGGTAAAAGCTAATTTACAAAAATATTTAATAAACATCAACGACAAATGTGTCCATAATATTATCAATTTTGAAGAAGCACAATGTACAATGCAAAAAACTTTAACAGAAGAAATTAAAGAAATAACACCAGGGCTAATTATAACCAAAAATATTGCGAGAACATAATAGAAGAGCATGAAAATAGAACTCTCTTAGGGCAAATTCGTGTAAGTCATCTAAATACAGAAGAGACACGAGAACTTTTTAAAATTGTCAAACAATTCCCAAAAATATTTTATAGAAATGATACAAACCTATCTTTTACAAATGCTATTAAACACAGAATTCGAACGCTAAATGATGTACCGATCCACGTAAAGTTCTATAGATATCCATTCATCCACAAGCAGGAAGTGGAAAACCAAATCGAAGAGATGTTGGAAAAGGGCATAATTCGACCCAGTAATTCCCCTCATTCAGCGCCTGTATGGATTGTCCCGAAGAAGAAGGACGCCAGCTGTAAAACAAAATGGCGAATTGTCAGAGATTATCGTAAATTGAATATGATAACAGTAGATGACAAATACCCAATACCAAATATCGACGAGATATTAGGAAAATTGGGAACATGCCAATATTTTACAACATTAGATCTCGCTAAAGGTTTTCATCAAATAGAGATCGATATAAAGTACGAGAAAATCGAACAATCAACTTAATAGAACTAGAAGAATTTCACATAAAAGATATACTTCAGAGAAAAAATAAATGGAATTATAAGCAAAAAGCATGAATACCAAGCAATAAATATATCTATAAATCTTGTTATCGTAATAATTATACTTATAGGAATATATATAATCAAAAAAATAATACATAAAAGACAAATTATTGTGAAAAAATATACTTCGTCGGAGCCTCAGACTGACGGTGGGGGTGTTACAGATACAAATTCCGCAAACATTGTTGCAGAAACTAAGTCTAAACATCCTCTTTCGGATAAAAAATTAAATCTTTATAGTATCAAATAAACAATGCAAACTGCATACAGTCAGCAAAAATGCTGCTGAAAGATTAAAGATAGAAAATAATAAAAAATCAGATTTACAGTCAGCAAAAATGCTGCTGAAAGATTCGAGATAGAGAAGAATTAAAAATCAGTCTGTTGCGATCCGTTGGAGTCTTTAAACCTCTTATAACACTTATAAAGTTATTATATTAAAAATATTAAATATTCAGTTCAGTTTTTTCAAATAAAATCTTTTTTTCCTGTGCAAAATAGCTTTTTTTTATTCTTTTTTTCATACTAGTAAAAAGCTTAATATTTCTTCTAATGTCTCCAAATTTTACAGAAATAATTATTGGTTCTTTCCTTAGATATTGCGAATAGTTTGATTTTTATATTTGCATTAATTTCACATGTTTTGACGAACAAAATTTCGCAATATAAGAGAATAAAAGTTGGTTTTTTGGCATTGCTTTTTCAACTATGTATAAAATATTTGTTTCATTTATCGATTTTGTTTTATTGTTCTCGAAAAATTTTGTTATTGAAGACTTCTAGATTTAAATTAAAAAAAGCTATAGAAAAGGCCACCCGAATTTCGAGTGCTGGATGCTGCTATTTGCATTAATTTAAAATATTTTAACGTTCATGGTTTTAACAGAATACTCAGGCAATTTTGCTCATAGTTCAAATAAATGTATTTTGAATCTAATGACTCCAACTTTTATATAGCCCAGTCGTCAGAGCCAAATTTAGACCAAAAGCTCGCACAAAATGTGATCTCGCTGAAAATTGGAACTTAGGTACTTTTTTGGGGGTAGAAAACGATAAAAAAGTCTTTGCTGCGCTAAAGTGTATGCTAAGTTCACAATTTCGAAAACAAATTCGAAAATTTGGTTTTTGCTTTATATATCGAAAAATAAAAAAAAGTTCTAAAAACTAATAGCGCCACGTGAAAGAGCGGAAAATTTCACTAAAATTTACATTATAACTTATTTTAAAAAAAATTGTTTTATTATTATAAAACACTAATAAAAATAAGAAGAAAATTCAAAAAATCTAAGCGCGCCCAAAAGCAGAATTAAAATATTCTAGCGAGGCGTTCGGGGAAAAACTAAAGTATCCTTGCCTAAAATGTACGCAAAAATAAAAATGAAAAAAGCATTTTAAAGAGGACACTCTAAGCTTTCTACGAAAGCCATTAGTTTTTAATTTTTTGTTTTTTTCTTATAGAAAACTTGAACGGAAGTTATTATTTGTAAAATTCTCTTTAAAATTTTCTCTTTTCTTGTTGATATAATATTGTTTTTAATAACGAATATTTAACACAGACGCGTTGAAACTTACCTGCAATCAATTGCTCGAAAAATATAAATTCTCGCAACCTTTGGGGAGGGTTGCCGGGACTTTTGCAAGCGGTTTCGCCTGGCAAGCCATTTTTTCGTAACAAGGCATAACCTTCTATATTTACAAGCCATGAACAAGAATCTCAATTGAGAGAATCGGACTACCAAATTCTCCCAAACTCTCTAAATTACACTAACAACATAACGTGGCTTCACCGAGTTGTAGTCCGATTGAGCGGAAATTCGCTCTCAATATTTTTCTTGTTCATGGCTTGTAAATATAGAATTTTATGAACAAGGGCTTTGAAACCTATACTTTGACGCAAAAATCACCAATATCCCGATGAGCCAATTGAATGGCTCATATTTGCATTGCAAAATCAGGGTTGCCGGTATTTTGCAACACGTTTCGCCTGGCAACCCATTTTTTTCGTAACAAGGGTTTTGAAACCTACATATTGACGCAAGAATTATCAATATCCCGATGAGCCAAGCAAATGAGTCAAATTTGCATTGCAAAATCCCTTCTCATTCATTTTTGCAACCGGTCTCATAGGGTTGCCACGGCGCATTGTTATTGCCCGAATGAATGCTGTCTTATGGCCAAGTTTCATCAATATTTCTATGAGCCAAGCATTTTTACGGTCGGCTCCCGGACTATTACATCGTCAACTTTTGCTCGTTGTTTTGCGCAATATTTTACAAAACCTATTCAGAAATGCTCGCATTCAGTATATGTAGACAGGAAAGTAATAGATAGGGAAGTGATAATTTATGTAATTTTGTCTCAAATCCATAAGAATGCTGTATTTTATCATAAACTAGTTGGGACCCGGCGCGCCTATGCTGCTACCATAAGCCAATGGGTAGCCCATTTCCCCTTTCTTCACTTCGTTTCTCTCCCATAAAATCGGTTTCACCCGTCCGAATTAGTGTCGTGTGTAGCACCCCCGAATAGTAGTAATTAGGTGATATGAATTTTAATATACAGTAGAAGAGTTTGAAAAGGGCAATTTTTTGGTATTTTTGATTCCAAATAACAAAATGTAAAACTATTAGCGATCTGACATTTTGATCGAGACAATAAAAACCATCCATTGACAAGGCATTTTTCGAGAAATGAATTTTCAGACACAGATGAAGTGTCTCAATGAACCGCTTATTTTCTGTATTTTGGATAGCTGGGACCCGGTGCGCCTCGCTGCACCCAAAGTTTAAACATTTAAAATCAATCCAAACCTTCAAAATTCAACTCTTCTTAACCAGTAACGAAAAACCAACTATTCCAATAAAAGTTGGAGTCATTAGATTCAAAATACATTTATTTGAACTATGACCAAAATTGCCTGTGTATTTTGTTAAACCATGAACGTTAAAAGATTTAAAATTAATGCAAATAGCAGCATCCAGCACTCGAAATTCGAGGGCCATTTTCTATAGCTTTTTTAATTTGATTCTAGAGGTCTTTAACCTTCACTCTGTGCATTGGGGTCAAATGGACCCCAGTCCATTTAAAACGCGATTTAAAAAAAATTGCGGCAACTAAAATAAACCGCCAACTAGGATTGCCTCAACTAATATCTTTTACACACAATACAAAAAATCCGAATCAAAAACTATTGTTTATAAATTGCTCACGACGGTTAGAAATAAAGTAAACGCATTTCGGTGCACTGGGGTCCAGCTGACCCCATATTTTTTTGAAAGCATTTTGTATGTAGCATCAGCTTTTTAGTTAATAATTTTGAAATTTCAAAGTATCAAGGAGCTCAAAACAAACGAATAGAATTCTACAGGGAATTGGGATGCAATCCTGATTCACTTACTCGTCTAGAAACTACCTTCAGAAACACATGAACTATCGGAGCCATCACAGAGCGCAAAATCAACACGAGAATACCAACATGGTCGGAATTACGCGAATTTTTGGAGACCCAGATTCAGGACCTTAGAGGCCGTCAGCAAGCCAACAAACAAGAGTGAACACTATGAGAGCAATTCAAAGGGTGAAGATGAAGAACTAGAATATTCCACGTATCCAACAACAATGTACATATGTGGTTTATTCAAAAATTTGCACTTCATGAGGAAATGCGCCAAATATCTACAAAGGAATACGGATCGAAGTTATAGGGCAGTCAAGGTAAAGGAGCTTCGCATCAATTGTTTGGGAACGAGCCATCGTGTGTCCAACGTAGAGAAGAAATCTATCAGAGAATTAGACCAACGCAACACCAGCATCGGCACTTCGAATCCACCATGTTTAAATAAAGAAGCACTGAACCCCCAAACACAGTCAATTTCTCTCAGGTATCTCCTGATGAACCCCAAAAGTGTTACTGGGCACTGCATTATTCATCGTGGTATCCCCATCAGGACTACAACAGATATGTAGGGCTCTCATCGATCCTGAATCCCAATGGCCCTTCGCAGACTTGTCCATAATTTCAAACCGGTTTTAATATGAGTTCAATAGTAGACTCGGAACTCACTTTTCTCCATCATTTTCGTGTAAAGATTGTATTGCCTATGGAGTAGTGTGGGGTGCAAGCACAGCGAAGCAGCTTTGCCGAGAACGAAAACATGCTTGTGTTAGTGTAATGGATGGTGAAACCAGAAAATGTTTGGGTGAACAAATGATGGAAAATTATGGAAGAAAAACTGTCTTCCCTGCGACCCCTTGGCTATAAAACCGGTTTTTGTTTTAATCTTATGGACAAGTGTGCGGAAGGCCAATCAAAGTTTGTACGAGAAGCAGTAGTCTAGAATCTACCACTCAGAAGGGAATCAGTACAAACTGCTGTATCAGGACTAGATAGAATGCCAGCCGGAGCAATCACGAATAGGGTCACGTTGCTGCTGAAGGCACGAAACTAACAATCAAGGATTATTCAGACACAGGCAGTCGTGTTGAACAAAATCACGAACCCATTACCAAGTATCGAACGCTCGATTAAAGAGTGGGCCCATCTAAGAGGACTCGAATTGGCGGATGCAACGTTCCACAAGCCAGGACAAGCAGGCATCCTCTTGAGATCAGACATTTTCCCCACAATCATCACGGATGGCGTAAAGAAAGGCGCGGTTAGAACCTTAGTAGCTCAAAACACCTTATTTAGGTGAACCATCACTGGGAAACTCTCGCGAACTTCTTCGCCCAAGTAAACTCTGATGCCGACCTAAAACGGTTTGAGGAGTTGAAAGAACCTCCCTCAAGACCTCCATGGACCAAAGAAGATGCACGGTGCAAACATCACAGCGCCGACAACTACCCCAGGAGCAAGGATGGACAACATCAAGCTCGGCATCCATCCACGACCGAAAAAGACGAAGTCCAATCAGGCGAATTGAAAAAGATATCCATCAGAAGTTCAAAACAAATGGAAAAACGTTTCGTAAAAGATCCCTTTTCTGAAGACTAAATACGTCAAACAGGAAAAGAAACCGTGAAATTTGTATTAGATCTGAATTTTCGTTAGTTATTTTTATGTATTAAACGCGAATTATATTTTGCTTATTTCATTTTACAGTGTTTATAACTATGCTATTATAATTAGTAAAAATAAAAATAAGATTTTGTTTGTTTTCCTTACAAAATATATCAAAATTTATATGGGGTCTGATTGACCCCTATGCACAGACGCCGGAATATTTTCAATGCACAGAGTGAAGGTTAATAACAAAATTATTCGAGAACAATAAAACAAAATCGAAAAATGAAACAAATATTTTATAGTTGGAAAAAGCAATGCCAAAAAACCAACTTTTATTTTCTCTTATATTACGAAATTGTGTTCGTCAAAACATGTGAAATTAATGCAAGTATTGAAAATCAAACTGTTCGCAATATCTAAGGAAAGAACCAGTATTTATTTCTGTAAAATTTGGAGACATTAGATTCAATAAGCTTTCATATTAAGGGTGACCAAAATTACCTATGTATGTATTCTTTTACAAAACTTGCTGGTAAACTATGTTTTTGGTTTTGTTTTCCGGCGCGTAAATAAACAAAGATGATGCCTTTCCGAATCGCTGCACCCAACTTTAAGACATTTAAAATTAATCCAAATCTTCAAAATTCAACTCTTCAATAAATGTTTATAACCATTAACAAAAAACCAATTATTTCTGTAATAGTTCTAGAGTTTGGATATTGGTTTGTTTGTCTAATTCTGCGAAGTATGTCTCGTCATGCCGTTCTTGTACCGATGGTTCTGTTGGGTATCATGTCGTCAATATAATTGCGAACAGTTGACGAATGTTATTCGGCGTGGATGCTAATGATGGATCAGTAAGTGTCAGATCCCAATGATTGTCGTCTTCCAGCAATTGCAACTCGCGACATCCATCTTGAAATGTATTGAATATTTGACCATTGACTGTTCGTAAAAATTCGAATGACCTTGGTCCTGGAACATTCAGCAACAACAAATGCAAATGTTTGTTTTGCAAATGTTCGCCTTGTCTACGTGCCTTCCATTTTTTACCTGATTGGTTCCATGTATAATAGCGAGGGACGTCGGTATATAACAATGTTGTTGCGAATTGTCCGAAAATATCAGGTTTTTGGCACAGTTTGAACAATTCAGTAAGTGTAGTTTTTGGTGGCTGGAAAGCTCGTTGGAGAGCATATTCTTCAATGAAATATACATGTTGACCGTTTTCAAGATGTACCGCATTTCTTATTAACACTTTATTTAATAGCACCAATTAAAAGCTTTTACGCATTTTTCGGTGGAAGTATAAAAAGAACAATGGATGCTAATATTTTACAGATTTCCCAATGCTCACAAATATTTTTATTTTGTATAAAAATTATATGTTTCTTAACTGGTGCGTTTTTGCGGGCTCCGGTAGTTACAGTATACAGTCCACAGTACATAGTATATAGTACACAGAACACAGTACACTGTACACACTGTACATACTGTACACACTGTACACTCAGTACACTCAATACACTAATTCATACGTTGTCACTCGTAAAAATCGTATACAAAAATCGTATATGTATACATGACATTTAAAATTAAATATTTTCTTTCGCCCCGCCAACTTAAATATAATCAGTGAAACATTGAAATTCTCTATATTTCGACAACAGCTTCACTTATGTGGACCAAAACTATCGTATCTTTCAATCTGGAACCAACCCTACACATTCCCAAATTTTCGTTTAAATCTGTTGGGAGATTTCGGAGATTAGCGTGTACAAACATTGTGACAGGTAGTTTTTATATATTAAGATATATTAAGGGTATTCATGAAAACGTGTAAGTTTCCACATTAGGTATACTCGTATTTTTACGAGGTTTGTTTGATGAACGCACCTATGATGACATGGTGTATGTAAACGATGTAATTGATTAACTGTTCAAACTGGACGTGAATGTCTAAATTACTAAACTGAAGAATGCCAAAAAAGGGCGAAAAATAAACTACCTCATTCATATTGCACTTAAAAATTCAAAACAATTAATAATTTGATGCCTAATTGGCATTTGCATATTTTACACATATCAGTTATGCAGTTTACACATCAAAACTTGAGCGTAAACTTATCTAGTGTGCGTATTTCACTTTCCATACAAATTTTGACAATTAATTTACGAGGTGGTAAACTTTTACGATTTACGCTGCTTACTAGGGTTTTACATGTTTTCATGAATACCCCTATTATGCACCAATGATCAGTGTAATTGACCAATTAATTCAAATTTAATAATATCTAATAGTTTTTGAAACGTGCCGTGTGAGTGAGAATTTAACTGACCGGAACTCCAAAATCTCCACTAAACTCACTCCCACGACTAATCGCTCACCGACTGAAACAAAACATAGCCGTTACTATGCTGGCTACACCTCTTTCTTTCAATCACCAAAAGCGGCAAAATCGCTTGCTCACTGAAAAACCTATTCTGTTAATGTTACTGTAGAAATTTTAGTTAACGTGAAATAGTTGTTCTAACAAATTTTTATATTTCACAATACTATAAATAAAGTCTCGCCAACAAATAAATATTATTTGTGATAACTAAAAATTTTATTAGCTGATACTATGTTTTCATAACAATAGGTTGATGGTTACTTCAACAAAGTATTATTGTGCTACGAAATAAAGACATTTGTTGGTGTAACAAAAAATATTTGGTTGCACATTGTTTGCTACTGCTCTTCTGCTTCACAGCGTATGTTTAACATTAGACTCAGGAAAAATCTTATTCTAATGTAACTGTAGGTACGTTTTTGTTGCGATATGTATAAGAGGCGCGTGGATGAATTGGTAAAGGCGTTGATCTAATACAAAACAAAAGAGGAGTATATCTAGGGAGGAAGGGTTGCGGGTTCAAACCCCGGACGGGCAGTTCGACTTTTTTTCTTTTTTCTCTTCTTTCTAAACCCGTTGTAAAGAATTACAAAACAATTATTTCATCCTTTTTTGTACATTTGGTTTTTTCTGTAATCGGTTTTTAAAAATTTATTGAGTACATCAACTAAAAAATATAGTTATCAGCATATTATTATTTAGTATCTATAACAATAAAATATTTATGTTCATGTTACTATACGACTATAGTGGAAATATTTGTTACTCCAACAATTTTTTCTGGTCATGAGAAGCATTTCTTTTTTAATAACGACAACTAAATATATTTATTTGATGCCGTATTTAACTAAAAATTTTAGTAAAATTTTGGTTGTGGTAACTAGAAATTTCTCTCAGTATACTCAATTTACAGGTGATTTTAACGGATTTTTAGATGACAGGGAAGTGATAGAAATGCGTGTCGCTTCTTATTAGTTGAAGAAAATTTTTGGCGAAAAAATCGAACTATATAAACTTTCCAGCTTTTCTGGCAAACAAAAACCTATGATTGAGGTTTTTCGCTTAAAGTTCTTTAAGTAAACTGCTTGTTAAACGCCAGTATTTGGGCTTAAATTTTGGAATTTGCAATATCGTCCCACAGGTAAGTGATAATTTTGACTAAATTTGACTGTTTGGAGCTAATTTTGAGCTTAATACTTGTTTTAAATAACTGATTTTGAATACCCAGTTAGAAACCGATGTAAACTTTTATTTGAATTTAACTTTAAGGACATAGCTTGTAAAATGATGAATCCACGAGCCGAGCCCACTAAAATTCCTGTTTTTGTAGAACTGCCCATGTACATTCCTTACATTATGAACTTTCAATGCAATAGTGGAGTAAGCTACTTTTTGCCTTTCTAAAGCATAACTGTACATAACATAACTGTTGGACAGAACAAATATAGCGAAGTAATTGAGCAAAAGGGTGTAAGCTGACTACACCGGTGGTTTACATAGTCTGGGGTTACACAACTTTTGCGCTGATAGCCTCAGTTAGTGATAAACATAGCGCTACAGCAATAAGGCAATCTTCATCCATGATGACAACGAAAACTCTGCGATGAGCAAGTTTCAAAAGTGACAACTGAACTGATTTGGAATTGATTGTCTCTAAGAAACTTCTTACATCGACAGATCATCAAAATATAATCACAACATTTGCAACCAACCGTAGCATTGCTTGGCATTTTATCCCTCCTCACTCCCCTCACTTTGGAGGAGTATGAGAGGCAGGGGTTAAGGCGGTAAAATACCATTTGCGTCGCGAAATTGGAACATTACATCTTACATTCAAAGAATTAAATACTATGCTTTGCCAAATCGAGGCAGTACTGAATAGCAGACCCATCGCAGTAATGTCTTCCGAAGCTGATAATTGCGAACCTCTCACTCCAGCACACTTCTTAATTGGTTCACCGTTGGCACTTCCTAATTGGTTCTGCCTGAATTGATTAACAAATCTCAGCACTCCATTACTGCAACTTCAAGATGGCAGTTTGTAAAACGATTGCACCAGTCATTCTGGAAACGGTGGGAAGCGGAATATCTCAGACAGCTGCAACGACGAACAAAGTGGATCGAGAACGCAGGAAATCTTCAGTCAAATGATATGATAGGGAGCACTTGATTACCCTCACTTGAAATTTCGATGTGAGACTTACTGCAATGACTCTATTCGTGCTAACCATATTTTAAATTATTTCTGGTCCGTTATTTCACAGTTCCTAATAATGAAAATTATTGAAAGTAAAAAAGGTAACGGGAAATCTACATTTTTGCATTTTACGTGTTTTGAAAGAGGAGCACCTGATTACCCTCATCAGTTTCTTTCAGTTATTTATAACATAAAAGTGCTTTAAAAACAAGAAATTTTTATTAAATTTGATTTTTACTTGTTTTAAATAGTGATTTTAAGTTTAAGGGTTTAAGGTGCAAAATTAAAAATATGGGTCGTGGTAGAAGTCTAACCCAACAAGAAATCGGCAAAAAGCTTGCATTTAAACAAAAAAAATATTCCAACAGGGAAATCGCTGAGTATAGGAATCGAGAGTATAGGAGTATAGTAAGATTAAATTCTTGGACAATTAATAATTTTTTATAAGATCCCGAAAATTATGGGCAAAATCGAAAGGACCGCACAGCAAGGCGATAACAGAGCGAGATCGTAGGTCGATTTTACGTGAAGTGTCCAACTCACCGCTCGGAATATAAAGGAGAAAGCTGGAGTTTCAGCGAGTGTTTGGACACTTGGAAGGCTAATTAAGCAATCCCCAAATATTCCCCGCAAAAAACTGCAGAAAAAACCATGCTTGCTTCAACATCATAGCGAAGCCAGATTGAGATTTTGTAGAGCTCATCGAAGGAAGAGGGAGTGGGATGTGTGATTTCTTCGGACGAACAAACATTAAATTTCGATAGTCCTGATGGTTTTCAACATTATTTGCATGATATGCGGAAGTCGGAGCTGTTCCTATCCCGTCGTCACTCCGCTCTTGGTTCAGCGATGTTGTGGGCGGCCATTTCGTATAAGGGTGCCATCGATCTGATCGTTTTAGAAGGTCGACAGAGCTCGTTCGACTACATCGATCTTTTGGAAGTTCAAAAAATTAATTTTAATGAAAAGTTTGAAAGGCGCAGCTGGATACTTCACCTAGATAACGCGCTTTTCCACACACCAAGGCGTGTGAAAGCATGGTTTGCTGACAACAATGTGAGGTTCCAGATTGGCAAGCTTTGTCTCCCGACTTGAACATCCTTGAGAATCTTTCGGGATGGCTTACAAGAAAAATCTATGCAGAAGGGAGGCAGTTTGAACATAGGCATGCCTTAATAATATTTCATTTATAATGCCTTCGAGCTAATACCTGTACACTCATACAAAATTTTTACAAATCACTAGAAAATGGATTGTTTGAAGTTCTTCAAAAAAGGAGGACCAACGAAATATTAATAATACAAAAAAAAATTTAAAAAAAATAAAATACATTCGTTTTATGGGTTTTTTAATGACTGAGGGTAATCAAGTGCCCCTCTTTCAAAGTACGTAACATGCAAAAATTTGGATTTCCCGTTACTTTTTTTTTCTCAGTCAATTTCATTATTAGAAACTGTAAAATAACGGACTAGAACCAACTTGAAAAATAGTTAGCACGACTAGAGTCACTGGAAGAATGTTTCAAATCGAAATTTCGATTGAGGGTAATCAAGTCCTCCCTATAGGGCAGTCAAATTATCGAAAAAATCTCGTTGTTTGCCAACCGAGCCATCCGAAAAGTAAAATATGGGTAAAATAGAAAAAATTCGGTAGAATTTGATGAAGTACTTTTGGAACTCGTAGGTCTTTTGGGCAAGATTCCAAAATGGCGTCAAAAGAGGGCCAAAAACAGATTTTCGCGTTTTAAAAAAAAACTACACAATGTACAAAAAAAAAGTTTATATTAAGTTTGTAGAGCTTTTTCATACTAATAAAATGACACCAGTTTGATGTCAATACATAAACAAATAAAGGAGTAATTGCAAAAAAACCAGATTTTTTAAATGCTCATATCTTTCACCAAAAAAATGATTTTGTAATGAAACTCGTGGAAAGTGTAGTCCTTGGGGAGTGCAATAAAAAAGTTTTTGAAAATTTGCAAAATAATAAATATTTTTTGCAAAATACCGTTTTTTCGAAAAAAAGACCTTTGTTGTCAAATTCGATTAGCTCATAGCCTTCGACACATACAGAAACGTTTCGGGCTCAAAATGTTCTGGAAGAGTTGTGCTAATAGTTTTGTTTTGTGCGAACATTGTTACTTCATTGGAATTATGCTAAAAGATAGCCGGAAAACGAAAAAAACAATCTTGCCCACAAAATTCGATTATTAAAACTGTCTGCACTTTTTTGACGTCATTTTGGAAAAGTTCCCAATGGCCATTTTGGAAACGTTCCCAATTCTACGGAATTTTTCCAATTTTTTCCATATTTGACCTTGCGGATGGCTCGGTTGGTACGAAAAAATCTAATTTGAGGGGCCTATTATGACTTGAATGACATGACACACGGGTAGTACAAAGGGTGAGGCCTAAGCTTGAAATTATCATCTATAGGCTAGTCGGCGAGAAGGAAAAAATGATAAAAAATGAATTATTGGCCTATAGGCAAGATTATTGTTAGAATCGTTTCATTTTAGGGTGTAGTTTAACACACTAAGTCTGCCCACAATTTGGTTGACCGCATAACTTTTTAATTAACTTATTGTGAATAAAATAGGCTCTATTTTATATTTCTTTCAATAGCTCCGTTCCTGCTAACTTTTAGTATAACATATGCACTGGGAAAGCTTTTCGTTATGAAATTCCCTAAAAAATAAGCCCTGTTAGAGGTCGCTAGGTACAAGGGTGATCTTGCAAATAGCTTCCAAAGTTTTCAAAACACGTTATTATCACTATTATGTAGTCCCGGCACGTAGGGGAGCGGGGGGCTAGTTGTAACAGAGGCAAGTAGTAACAAGCTTTTTTACCTAGATAGTAGAAGAATATTCATTTGATTTTCCACCTAACTTACTATTTAATACCCATTCTATCATATGAGCGCGATCTAGCATTTGTTTACTTCGATTATGTTAACTGTAATTTTACACCAAATAAGGAATATATTTTTTTATAGTGGTTATTTCAAAAAACCTTGCAGTGGGGTATGTTGTAACACTTTCATGGGGCAAGTTGTAAAAAGTTACGAAGAACGAGTTACAAAAGGAAAATGAAGAAAAGTCAAATAAGAAAAAGAAAACCCAAAAGACAAAGGCAAGGGAAAGGGCAAAAGAACGGGGACAAAAAAAAAGATAAAGATAGTTAAAAGACAAGGGATAGAAAAAGTAAAAAAGGAAGTTTTAATATCTGATTCAGAATATGAACCCGAAGAATGATTTTGTTTAGCTTGTGGGGAAGCTTATGAAAATTCAAACGAGGAGTGGATACAATGTATAATGTGCAAGATGTGGGCACATGTGAAATGTGCAACAGGAAGGGGCCTTATTCTGAGAGTCATATGACATTGCAAGTGAAGTGACGCTCAAGGAATGGTATTCCCCGAGTCGACTTAGAGACATCTCTCATTCAAAATTGCCAACCGTCAGTTGCATGGGGCATTCCCAGAGTGGAATGAAGGTTGTTAACTGCGTTTCCACTCTGGGAATATCTCTCCGAAATTGAGGTGACAATCAATCGAGAAATGTCATGTGAGTGTTTCGACTCTCAGAATAAGCCCCAAGGTCTCATTTGTGTGTCTCAATTGTAATTCCGATGAAAACTGATTTCATATTTTACCTACTTTAATCAAAAGGCTGATTACCTACTTAAGAAGTTGAGATTTTGTTATTACAAATGGCTGTAAGCCTAAAGTTCCTTTATACTTAGTTTTAAAAAAGAAAGAACATGTTTTCGTTAATTTTTGAATATTTTTCTATTAGATTAAGAATAAAACTTAAAAGTCTAAGTCTGTTTTAGCGTGTCTAAAGTTTCTAATGCTAAATATGCTAAATAAATATTTGAAAAATAGAAAACTGGTTTTCAATTCCTACTGTTACAATTTGCCCCAAGCCTGTTACAACTAGCCCCATCACGGGGTAAGTTGTAACACTCGCTCCTTTTTTTCTAAGCCATTTTTACAAGTATTCGTCACAGCTTTGATAAAAATTTTATTTGAAATGGATAGTTGAATAGTAGCTCATGCGAACAGTACTGCCGTATTTCCTAAATACCCAACAAGTAAGCTTCCATAGCCAAGAAACGAAAAATTGTTACAACTAGCCCCCCGCTCCCCTACCTCTTTATATTTGTTTATTTATCGCATATAAAAAGAAACGTGCCTAAAAAACCTCATAAAATCGTTAAAAATAGCGATTTTTCAAAAATTCCAACGGGATTTCATTTTAAATTATTTCTTAAGGTTTCTAAATGAATTTCCCAATTATAAACTGATCTTACAAAAAATGGCAGCATTGTTAATTAAAGTTAAAAAAAAAATTAGATCGGTAATTATACAAAACTAATGATCCGATCTTGTTGAAATTGTTTGTACTTTGCCATTGAAGATGGTGTTTATGTAGTCCCGGCACGTACCTGTTTATATTTGTTTATTTATCGCATATAAAAAGATACGTGCCTAAAAAACCTCATACAATCGTTAAAAATAGCGATTTTTCAAAAATTCGAACGGGATTTCATTTTCAATTATTTGTTAAGGTTTCTAAATGAATTTCCCAATTATAAACTGATCTTACAAAAAATGGCAGCATTGTTAATTAAAGTTAAAAAAAAATTAGATCGGTAATTATACAAAAACTAATGATCCGATCTTGTTGAAATTGTTTGTACATTGCCGGGACTACATAAGCACCATCTTCACCCTTCTATCTGCAGTTGTTTTCCTGTAAAGAAATAGTGAAAATAACGTGTTTTGAAAACTTGAAGGAACGGAGCTATTGAAAGAAATATAAAAGAAAGAGCCTATTTTATTCACAATAAGTTAATTAAAAAGTTATGCGGTCAACCAAATTGTGGGCAAACTTAGGGTGTTAAACTACACCCTAAAACGAAACGATTCCAACAATAATCTCGCCTATGGGCCAAAATTGCAATAAAAATGCTTCACCGACTACCCTAGTATGCGTTAAGGATGCCCCTAGCCTAATATAGTCAAACTTTTAGCTTCCCCAAATTGGATGAAACCTTTCGTGAATTGTTGGTTTATACCAACAAAACTTGCGGTTTCAAATGAGCCAATGCAGAAGCCCAGTTTTATTCATTTAATATTAATTCAAAACTAATTTATTCAGTAGTCCTCGTTCTTCAAAGAGCCACAGGTCGCCAATACCTCATAAATAACATTAAAACCATACGGATTATTTATAACTTCCTTACAAGACAATTTTTGTCAAGGCACAAGCCAAGTAAGTGTACCCTGTTCTATTAGAATTCCTCCCGCGCCTAGTTGAAGAGAATTTCATTACGGCTCCGCTGACGTAATGCTACTTTGTTGTATCTTGAGCTGATTACAGCCATTTATTCTAATGTCTTTTGAATATCTTACCACATTTCGTCTTATTTTGAAAATTTCCCCTAAAATCTTGATTTTCTGAGGTTTTCCTGTGAAGTATTGCTTACGGTATGCAAATAAATTTCAGTCAAATCGCCTTAATCAACGGCACTTGTTCGTCTTCAAAATTCTTACAAGACCATTCGTGAGGTCTGTGCTGCTCCTGTTAAGGATGCTACGTCGTTCGTAAATAAATTTTGTTCTGATTACGTCTGCTGCTCAGATTTAATTACCTTTGGCGAAATAAACGGAAAAGACGTAATTAAGCGATGACTTCCTTCGAGATTTTGATTGTAAGCTTTAGATACACCTGATCACATAATTTGAGCTGAGTGAATCTGCCGCTATTAATTGAAAATATTTCCCTGCTCGCGGTAGAAATGATTTAGATGTGGAACGAATAATTTTGTAATTTTGTAACTTCAGGAGTTTTGTTCACGTTCAGCTTCGGTGTAATGCCATTATTCATTTTCAAAGGCGGTCATTTTTCCCGGTGGACACTTGCAACCGACCCACCTGACCCCAGGGACTTGCGGAGATACAATTCGCGTGCAGTAATGGCAAAATACATTATTAAGCAGCCGTGTCTAGTGTTTGTGATTTGCGTTTACCCACAAGGCGCTGCTTACAAAATCAGTGAAATATTTACACTTAATTTGCATCCCGGAAATTGTTCTTGAACGTGAATGGCACTTTTCTTAATGATTATGGGAATTGATCGCCTTCCCGAGGTAAATTCGTTCATAAATCAAAGTAAATGCTTATAAAATGTACTGTTGTTCCGCAAACAAAACCACCGGATTACGGCAGGACTTAAAGATCTTAAAGAAAGATTTATCGTTGGCGAATTTGCTTGTTATTTGCTAGAGTACAACAATTTTTTGTCTTAATGAAAATAATTTTACTCTGTTTTTATTCAAATCCTAAGCAGGGGCCCTACTATCTCCTCTCCTATGTTTATTTCAAAAATCCCTAAATAAGGGGTGCTTTCCAACCTTATGTTCATGATGGTCTCAGTCCTGTGTGTAATTGTGTGTCTTTGTTTGTGTATCAGCTATCAAATCAGCTTTACCCCAAATGGATAAAGGGTAATTTTTTTCTCATGAGCACAAGGAAGAAAGTCTGGAATAAAAAGATTTTCTTTTATTAAAGATTGAAACCGCATTTAATAGTAAAATCCCAGCAGGAAATTTACACATTACGGAATCGGTGCAGTAAGTGATAGCTATATTACTTCTTCGATTCCAAACATCGATGAAATTTAACACGGAGATGTCATTGAAAAGTAATGCATTCCAGACTCACTTGCTATATCACCGAAAACTGCAGCAGCGCACAGTGGTCGAAAATGCCAAAAAGCTGACCAAAAGTCGAAAAATGAAAGTCTTATTTAGGAACTTTTTTTATTTTAACTTGATGGATTAGGGTACCTAGGATAGTATAAGATAAATAGAACCAACCAAATAGCGTTTCTTGCCTTTTAAAATCATTCTGAAAGTGGCCGTTGCATGCGTTGCTTGAAATAGCATCATTAATCCCCGCGGCAACCAATTATTTAAACATACATAGGAAGTGTTGTGTCGCATATTTTTAAATGTTATAAAATGGATTATTCTCAGGAAAGTAAGTATAATTTAATAATATTAACAAGAATACTCATTTGTTCACATATTTTTAACACGGTGAAGATTTCTTGATCTGTCTTTTTATCGAAAAAGTAAATTTTTTTTTTATATTAATAGACCTACAAAAGAAGTGCCGCTATATGCCGCTCTGATTTTTGTCTGTAGGGGGTTGGGGTGCACACAAAAATAGAGATGGTTCTTCTGTTTTGACGAATCTCAAAACTAAACCTTTTTCCTTCCTAGCTTCTGGCTCCCCTTCTTGTCAGGATTCTCCCCTGTTATATTTCTGTTAATAGTTAATCAAATTAAAAACACAACTAATAATGTTGTTAATATTTTCCAATTATTTATTTTTAATATTATTTTCGTTTACTACAAAACCAGCCAACCTTACCAAAATCCAAATTAAAAGTAATTCCTTTTTCTCTATTCCAAACTAAAATATTTCTCTAAGCCTACTTATTTTATTTAATCCATGCAATTAAATCAAGGTAGCTTGTTTACTACAATTAAATATTTCTCTAAGCCTACTTATTTTATTTAATCCATGCAATTAAATCAAGGTAGCTTGTTTACTACAATTCGGCCATCCTGACTAGAAGTCGCCCTCGACTTCCTCCCAATCTATTATGCTAAAACTTCCCAATTATTGAACACAAGTCAAATTACAAAGCAATAAATAAACTTAATAACTACGTAACAATATTTACATGTTTTAAACAATTCTAATAACACACATATGTATATATTCAAACATCAATACTTGGTCAAACATATTCAATTATTCAAATTAATTCAAATACGGCTTTATGTTGGCCGCCGAATATACTCCTTTAAATGGCCTTTCGCTATTTTGATAACCTTCCGGATCTCTTATCAAATACCTATCGTTTCCTAAAACTCTAACAATCTCATATGGCCCCCTATATTTAGGTATTAGTTTCTTGTTCACTCCAATAGTAGTGTCTATATTTTTAATGCTAACTAAATTTCCAACCTTATACTCCCTTGGTTTTCTATGCCGAAGGTTATATCTCTTTTCATTGTATTCTTGAACTTCTTTAGTCTTTTTCTCTGAACGACTTCTAACTTGCTCCAAATTTTCCAATCTTTCCCTTGGTTCTAAATCTATTCCAAATTCAAACAATTGTTGTAAACGTTCCCTCAGGTGGTCTATATTTTTCCCACGCTGATCTAATCCAAACAGCGAGGTACTAGGGCTAACCCCAATTGATCTATTCCTTGTGTTATTAATGGCAAATTCTACATCACCTAAGATGTCGTCCCATTCTAATCCTTGAACTTTATCAACTAATTTTGCTAGCATCGGTCGAATAGTTCTATTTACCCTTTCCACTAATCCGTTCGATTGCGGCGAAGCAGTGGCTACTAATACATGCTTCAAATTGTATTCTTTACAAAATTCTTCGAACTCTTTGGAAGTAAAAGCACTTCCTCTATCCGAAATTACTCTCAATGGCCTACTGTATGCCCTAAAATGATCTCTCAAACTTCTAATGGACTCTCTTGCGTTTGTGCTATTGGTAGGATACAATCTAACAAATCTAGTAAAAGCATCTATCACAACGAGGATAAACTTGTTTCTCTTTTTAGTACGTTCTAAGGGACCAAAGTGATCGATATGAATCGTATCAAAAGGTAAATTTCCTTTGGGAATCGAATATAACTTTCCTTCCTGCCTACCGTCATTCCCCTGGAACGTGATACATTTCAAACATTTCCCTATGTAATCCTTAACAATCTGCCTAACATTAGGATACCAATAACTTTTCAAAAATATCTCTACCGTTTTATCTACTCCGATGTGCCCAACATTATCATGGCAAATCCTCAATACATTTTCTAACAAAGTCTTAGGGACATAAAATAGCAATTCTTTATCTTGAGTTTTCCTATACACCAATCCATTCCGTAACTCAAAATCTTTTCTTTCCCCATTTTCCAAAGATGTTCTAATTTTCTCTATCGCCTCATCTCGAAGTTGTTGTACAGCTAAAGTTTGTTCTAATGTGTTTTCCTCTAATACTAAAACCGTAGGCGATCTGCTAAGAGCGTCAACGTGACGCATACGTTTCGAATCTCTATGAACAACCTCATAGTCGTAATTTTCTAACTCCAAAGCCCAGCGTGCTATTCTAGGATTCATCTCCTTTTTATTTAAGGTCAAAGTCAAAGAATTACAGTCTGTCAAAATTTTAAAACGAACCCCCTGCAAATATACCCTAAATCGTTGTAATGCATATATAATTGCCAATGTTTCCAATTCAAAGCTGTGGTACTTTGCCTCAGCAGGCGTAGTTCTTTTACTAAAATAAAATATGGGATGCATCTTCCCATCTGCCTTCCTTTGCATCAAAATACTACCAAAGCCTAACGAACTTGCATCACAATGAAGTTCAGTTTCATCCGTTGGAGAATAAATAGCCAATACCGGATATTCTAACAATTTCTCTTTCAAAGTTTCAAAGCTTTTCAAACATTCTTGGTCAAAATCAAAACTAGCATTTTTCCTAGTCAAATCATATAGAGGTTTCGCAATAAGTGAAAAATTCTCTATAAATTTTCTAAAGTAAGAGCACATCCCAACGAAGCTCTGTACTTCCTTAACATTCTTGGGTACCGGATAATTTTCGATCGATTTCAAATTTGTCTTATTAGGCGAAATTCCTTCCCCGCTAACTTCATACCCTAAATAATCTATTCTCGTCCTTGCGATTCTACACTTGTCTAATCTGAGCTCTAAATTATTATTTGCTAAAACATTCAAGACAAGTTCCAAAATTTCAAAGTGTTCTTCTAAAGATTCTGTTCCAAAGAATATATCATCAAAATATATCATAATCTTACCCCGTTCCAATAATTCCCTAAACACTCCTGATATATATCTCTGAAAAACTGATGGAGCATTAACTAACCCAAAAGGCATTCTCAGAAATTCGTACTGTCCAAACGGAGTGACGAAAGAAGTATACTGAGTCGATGCCTTGTCCATCGGCACATTATGAAATGCGCTTTTCAAATCCAATCCTGTAAAATATTTTTCCCACTAAGCTGTTGAAGTTGATCTTCTATCAAAGGAATCGGAAAATGTTCTTTCACTGTTAACCTATTTAAATGCCTATAATCTACGCACATCCTTAGCTCACCTGTCTTTTTTCTAACCAATACTATAGGACTACTATAAGGAGATATACTGGCGCAAATAACATTATTATTTAATAAATCCTGTACTATCTCTTGTAGTTGAGTTTTCTCTTGATAAGAGATCCTACGAGGCCGATAAGAAAATATCTCATCCTTTTTCAAATTAATTTTCATCTTAAAATTTTCGGAGCTAAATTCTTTTTCCAACTTCAAAGTATAAAAATATTGTTTGAACAGTTTATTAATCTTTTGAACATTATGGTTCCCTAATTCTACGTTGTCTAATTCAAATTTGGAAATATCAAAGTTACTTACATCTAATGGTATATCTAAGTTAGTCAAATATGCAGGGTTATATCCTGCCACATCCTGTTCTACTTGAATTTCCTCCTCGTCATCGTCCGGCTCTCTTCGGTTGATGTCATTCATTAGCAAGTCGACGATGTCATCTGTCGCATTCCCGATCAATAAGCGCCTTCCAATAAATTGTAAGCGAATTTTGGAATGCTCGAGGAAGTTTCGTCCAAATAGCAAAGGTGCATCCATTGCGGTATCTTCCACTACAAGTAAAGGTAAAAGAAATGATACCCCACTTACCTCCAACACGACATCTCTAATTTCTCCAACTAGTTTGACTGATGTTCCTCCAAGGGCTACTAATGAATGTAAGGACTGGCAAGCCCTCACATCAAACCCTTCTGCTGCTGATTTCTTTATTAATGATACAGTAGAACCAGTATCCAATAGCGTCGGCAAATAAATTTCCTGTTTATAAGTTGACAGCTTGGTTTCAAAATCAAAGGTCCCTGCTTTCAAGGCCTTTGGTTTGTCTGCTAATTTTTTGTTGGGGCAATCGACTGCCCTATGTCCAATCTGGCCACACTCGAAGCACGTTCCCCAAGTTCTTCTGGGCTTAGTACACTCGCTGGCCCAATGTCCAATACATCCACAATTGAAGCACTTGGTAATCTTCCTCTCATCGGAGTTTGGGACTCTCCGCTGCTCCCTTCTTTCCGGTGCTGGTCTCCCGGTTGTTCCTCTGGTAGGTTTCGCCATCCTGGATGACTTTTCTGGTGCCTCTCCAAGTCCAATGCTGTTCATCGTTTCCAAAAATTCTCTAATGTTATTAAATTTTTTCATCCGCGCCTGAGTTCGGATGCTTGGGTTGTTTATTCCTTCTACTAAATATTCCAGGAGCTCGTCCTCTGCTAAGCTGAGTTTATTCCCAAGTTCCAGCTTCTCATAGAAGTAGTCCAAGAAATTCTCTGTCGCTGACCATCTTCTGCTTTCAAAATCACGTCTCAGTTGAACTCGGTTCTTTATTCCTCCGAATATCTTCTCTAAATTGTCCAATAACTCCTTCAATCCAAACTTCATGTGATCTGGCTTTGATCTAAACCATGCTAATGCTCGATCACTTAATTTTCCTATAAGGATAATTTTCAAATTCCTTTCATCCACCTGGTAGGTTTCCCAAACTGCTTCCACTTGCAGCCTCCAATTGTCAAAATCGTTCTCGTGACCACTGAATCTTCTTATTAGATCCTTGATGGCTACTTCTGATTGTCCTCTAGCCGTCGGTTGCTCATGTGTAGGTCTGCCTAATGATTCCATTTCTTTTCTCACGAGTTCTAATTCCCTGGCATATATGATATTCTCCCTGTTGGCTAGTGCTAATTCTTTCTTCAAATTATTGAACTCGTTGGACTCGGTCTCCTCCACGTTGTCCCTAGGCACGTCCGCCATTTCTAATCGCCTCATCAATTCACTCTTTCTGCCACTTGTCGGCAGTCCCTTCTTCTTTAACGCTTCCTTTATTTGTTTGAAGGTCATCTCGCCAACTGGTGAACAGTTATCACTATTTTCGTTCATTTTTATTAAGCCTTCTTGCAAATAGTCAAAAATTCAAATTTGCCAATAATATTCAAACGGTTAATGTTATCTTTTAAAACTGTCAAAAATTTTCAAATATGTACTTAAATTATTCAACGAGTGCTAAAATTCAAAAAATGTCAAAGCTAACTTTGTTTTATTTTATTGTCAAAACGCTTCTTTTGTTTATGAAAATAACTTATCTAATTTTTTAAAGTTTTTAACACTTTCAATTGTTCAAAATCTAATGTCAATCACGTAAATATAGATTCGTAGTATAGACACTTTTAATTGTTCAAATTTAATTTTAATTCCAAATTCTAACCAAAACCGTAAGCCAATTTTCCGACTCTTCTGTCCCCTGGGCCAAGTCGCTATTTCCCTGAGCCAAGTCGCTATCCCACTTCTGAGAATTGTAGGGGGTTGGGGTGCACACAAAAATAGAGATGGTTCTTCTGTTTTGACGAATCTCAAAACTAAACCTTTTTCCTTCCTAGCTTCTGGCTCCCCTTCTTGTCAGGATTCTCCCCTGTTATATTTCTGTTAATAGTTAATCAAATTAAAAACACAACTAATAATGTTGTTAATATTTTCCAATTATTTATTTTTAATATTATTTTCGTTTACTACAAAACCAGCCAACCTTACCAAAATCCAAATTAAAAGTAATTCCTTTTTCTCTATTCCAAACTAAAATATTTCTCTAAGCCTACTTATTTTATTTAATCCATGCAATTAAATCAAGGTAGCTTGTTTACTACAATTAAATATTTCTCTAAGCCTACTTATTTTATTTAATCCATGCAATTAAATCAAGGTAGCTTGTTTACTACGTGTCTTATATTGTTTATTGACCCTTTGGCAAAAACATATTCCAAGAACTATTGCCCGAAGTTGCCCCTTTTTGTTTAATTCCACTTTTTGTACAAAATTCTGCGTAATCCATGTTTTGTTTTTTTTTAACTTATTAAAGTAGTGCTTAGCTTAAATTGAACCGTTTTATCTTTGGTAATCAACTTTCGAGGTCAAATTAACATAAGTATTGGAGTTATAAGCAATTTTAATGCTAAAATTGGCTCATTTCGCACTTTTTTAGTACCTTTTCACCTAAGCTTTGCCAAAAAGTATCAAGTAAGGTTAATTTTAACATCAAACTTGCTAATAACTTCAAAAGTAAAGGTCGTAGCATAAAAATTGTCCAGACATTATTGATAGGAAATTGTCCAAGCTTTCCAATTTTGCAAAAAAAAAATTAGTTAACTAGCTATTTTATGGAGAAAAGGGTGATTTTGGTTGAAATTTTAGTTAAAAAAAAACAAAATTTTGACTCGTTACTATGGAAGTTGATAGGGCAGAACCTTGATTTTTACAGTTTTAGATAGGTGGCAGTATTCTGCGCTCACTGATACCTTATTCATGAAAATAGGTCATAGGGTTACAAAAATACAGGGTTATATGTAAAACTCTAAAAAAACAACTTCAAAACGCCCTAGCGGTTAAACTGTTACCATATCCAATAAAATAAAATATAATACTAAATTCGTGATCAGCGACCTGGAAAACACAATCCCAATTTCATTGAAAAATAGTGCTCAATATTGATGGTCGCCATTTTGAAGCCGCCATTTTGTTTTTTTAAGAAATAATAACAAATTCGTGATCAGCGACCCCAAAAACCTTTATAACTTTAATTTCAAACAATTATCTCAGTTTTTTCGACTTATGTAGCCTTAAATTGTAATTTCAACTTCGCAGCGCACGACACATTGATTTCATTTTTACACTTTTTCACTTCTACTGCCACTTACCGTGGAATGTATGAAAGAGGAATACCAATTCTGCATTACATTTTGGTTTCCAAGATTCATAAATTCCGTTTCATTGCATGAATACATCGATGGAAAAATGAACCTGTTCTCTTTTTTCCTGCTGGGATATGTTTCACTCATATCTTAAAAAAATTTATAGTTTCCTCGAAAAAAAGGTTCTTCTGACCACTCAGCGCTATTTGACACGTTTACTTGTTGGAAAATAGATGTGATTTTTCCAAAGATCATAAACGCGGCTCTTGTCTTGTGAGTAACTAACTCTTACGGCATGAAAATTCATGAAAAGAGCTCGTTGTCTTTCTCATATACGAGGGTCGTCTCAAAAGTGAGTTCCACTTTTTTTTTAAATCCGTGTGGTTGGCGGGAAAAGTCTGGGAGTCTCTGGGAATTTGCGTCTGGGATTAGGGGCGATGTAAGAACTTTTTTGTATATAAGAAATAATTAGATCAAATAAACAGTCAGTCTTGTTACAGTGAACAAAGCTTTATTATTCAAAACCATTCTACGTTCTGGTGCTATACCAGAAGGTAATAGTTAGTCCCAAAGTTTAAGTACCTTAACTGAAAATCATCAAGTGTTCTAGTAAATAACTAGAATACTTGAACTAATACAATACAAGGTAATATTTAGCAGCAGGAAGTAAAGGTACTGAACCTTTGCTTTCACTCAGCGCAAGTGTTCTAGTAAGGCACTAGAACACTCTCTTCTCCAAGTAAAGGTACTGTATCTTTGCTCAGAGTCTTAGCAAATACCATCATCCAGGCGGCAGAGAAAGGACTATCGCGGTATAAAATCAGAACTTGACTGTTTCGCAACCCCAGTTAAAATAAGGTTCCGCGGTCTCTGATTGTGACAGGTAGTTTTTATATATGTATTAAGATATACAAAATAAAAATATTTGTGAAGATTGGGAAACCTGTAAAATATTAGCATCCATTGTTCTTTATATACCTCCACCGAAAAATGCGTAAAAGCTTTTAATTGGTGCGATTAAATAAAGTGTTAATAAGAAAATATATAAATGTCGAGTTTTTGCATTATGCCTCAGATTGCGGTACATCTTCAAAACGGTCATAGTGTATATTTCACTGAAGAATATGCTCTCAAACGAGCTTTCCAGCCACCAAAAATACACTTACTGAATTTTTCACACTGTGCCAAAAACCTGTTATTTTCGGACAATTCGCAACAACATTGTTATATACCGACGTCCCTCGCTATTATACATGGAACAAATCAGGTAAAAAATGGAAGCCACTTGGACAAGGCGAACGATATCCAACTATCACACGCGTATTGAAAGCAAAGACATTGGCACGACTTTACACAGTACATCCAAAACAACATTTGCATTTGTTGTTGCTGAATGTTCCAGGACCAACGTCTTTCGAATTTTTACAAACAGTCAATGATCAAATAATCAATACATTTCAAGATGGATGTCGCGAGTTGCAATTGCTGGAAGACGATAATCATTGGGATCTGACACTTACTGATGCAGCATTTGCATCCACGCCGAATAACATTCGTCAACTGTTCGCAATTATATTGACGACATGATACCCAACAGAACCATCGGTTTTGTGGGAAAAATACAAGAACGGCATGATTGAAGACATACTTCGCAGAATTAGACAAACAAACCAATATCCAAACTCTCGAACTTTTATAGGAATAATGGGTTTTTCGTTAATGGTTATAAATATTTGTTGAAGAGTTGAATTTTGAAGATTTGGATTAATTTTAAATGTCTTAAGGTTGGGTGCAGCGAGTCGGAAAGGCATCATCTTTGTTTATTTACGCGCCGGAAAACAAAACCAAAAACATAGTTTACCAGCAAGTTTTGTAAAAGAATACATACATAGGTAATTTTGGTCACACTAAATATGAAAGCACATTGGTTCCAATGTCTCCAAATTTTACAGAAATAAGTATTGCTTCTTTCCTTAGATATTGCGAATAGCTTGATTTTCAATATTTGCATTAATTTCACATGTTTTGACGAACACAATTTCGCAATATAAGAGAAGATAAAAGTTGGTTTTTTGGCATTACTTTTTCCAACTATAAAAAATTTGTTTCATTTTTCAATTTAGTTTTATTGTTCTCGAAAAATTTTGTTATTGCAGACTTCTAGATTTAAATTAAAAAAATGTATTTTGAATCTAATGACTCCAACTTTTATTGGAATAGTTGGTTTTTCGTTAATGGTTAAGAAGAGTTGAATTTTGAATGTTTGGAATGACTTTAAATGTTTAAACGCTGGGTGCAGCGAGGCGCACCGGGTCCCAGCTATCCAAAATACAGCAAATAATCGGTTCATTGAGACACTTCATCTGTGTATGAAAATTCATATTTCGAAAAATGCCATGTCAATGGATGGTTTTTATTGTCTCGATCAAAATGTCAGATCCCTAATAGTTTCACATTTTGTTATTTGGAATCAAAAATACCAAAAAATTGCATTTTTCAAACTCTCCTACGGTATATTAAAATTCATATCACCTGATTACTACTATTGGCTTATGGGAGCAGCATAGGCGCGCCGGGTCCCAACTAGTAGTGTATAAATTCCTTATTTCTAGCTCATGAAAAACAATAAAGAAACCTGAACAGATTTAAAAAAAATATATACCAGTAATTACGTAAGCATAGGAGGGGGAGTAAGAGCTTTGCTTACTTTTGCTGACAAGGTGGAGGGGGCGGGCTTAAAAATTACTAAAATTGTGCTTACGTAATACTCGAATGGCCCATTTTTTCAAGCACTTTAAAAAAGATTTAATGAGTTTTTCCCGAAAAATGCATTGTTTTTTGTTTATTTCAAACAAGCCAACAATCACAAATAAAATATATTAGAAAATATTAGTTTGAAGGGACGGATGTAGGGCACATGCATAATGGGAATTCGAGCTAAGTTCTTTTGAGCTAAAGATTCGAAACAACAATAACAAAATTAATAAAGAATTATATTTTCGTTTTTTTTATTAAATGCATATATAGAAAATTTAACAAGCATGTGCAGATTAATGAACTATTATATACATAATGTACATAAATATATTCCGTTAGTACAGTAGGTAGTTTCATATACCGTAACGATTACAATTGAAAATGTGATTCATATTAGTACAGTACAGATGTAATATTGATGCGCCAAAAATTCTTGGAAGGATGATTTTTCATAAATCGTTAATGGAGCATAAAAGAAGCTTAACTTGAAATTTGAGGGAAATTTCGAGTGGACGTTTTTTGGAAAACTCAAAAAGTTTTTGAAAAGCGTTTTTCTCTGAATCTACGCATTTTAGAGAAAAGTTGTTTGAACAAAAAATGTAGAGGACATTGTTACCTACAATTTGTTTCATAGAGGTCAGGCTGTACAACTTCAAATACAGAAGCTAGGTGGCGCCAAAGTTTCCAAAAAAGTGTTTTTTCGGTTTTTGTCTCAGAATAAATGGTTTTTTTACAAAAGTGTAAATCAGTAAATTGTTCCTCTTAAAAATGTCTACAACATTTATTTAAACTTTTTTTCCCTCCGACTTACCGTTCCAAAGTTATAGCGTGCTGAAGTGTGAGAATTGTGCTCTGAAGATGGCACACAGGTTAATTTGAGTACAATCTTTTTACAAAAAAAACACACACTCATTTTACAAGAGCAAAGTTTTGACGCTTACACTCTCGAAAACTCGCATAGCAACTGAAAAATGGACGCTTCTTAGCAACAATAGCACCGTTAACTACACAGCGTAGCATTTACTGCCTATAACTTTGGAACGGTAAGTCGGAGAGAAAAAAAGTTTAAATAAATGTTGTAGACATTTTTAAGAGGAACAATTTACTGATTTACACTTTTGTAAAAAAACCATTTATTCTGGGACAAAAACCGAAAAAACACTTTTTTGGAAACTTTGGCGCCACCTAGCTTCTGTATTTGAAGTTGTACAGCCTGACCTCTATGAAACAAATTGTAGGTAACAATGTCCTCTACATTTTTTGTTTAAACAACTTTTCTCTAAAATGCGTAGATTCAGAGAAAAACGCTTTTCAAATTTTTTTTGAGTTTTCCAAAAAACGTCCACTCGAAATTTCCCTCAAATTTAGAATTAAGCTTCTTTTATGCTCCATTAACGATTTATGAAAAATCATCCTTCCAAGAATTTTTGGGCGCATACCCCGATTTTCCAGTCCAGCTGTACTGTACTATATGCCCTGTAGAGTAGAAAGTTAAAATTATTTTACAAAGAAAATAGGAATACAGTTACTCGATAACAAATTTTCTGATACAAAATAGTTTTGCATTCTATAATTTAAATGGGAAAATGGGCCCTATTCTGTAATTTTTCATAAAATAATATTTTATGTTATTTTATGATGATAAAATTTCTTCTTCATAAAATAAAAATAAAATATTTTAAAAATTAGTATTCTGTCATACTTTCTAAAAATTATTTTATGAAGTCTTTTATGAACAGATAACATAAAATATTTAGTACAATCCGCTATGGGTTCTATTACGTTTTGAACAGCTGAGCGGTTGAAAATGAAAACAAATAAAATTATGAATGAAAACAAACAAAATCAAAGCGCAAATTAAAGTATCTGACAAAATACAATTTTCGTAATGCGTTGGGCATATTAATTTTTAATTTAACTCAAAACTCAATGAAAACTATTTTCTCGCAAATGTCAATTCCCGTCTGTTATTTTCATAAAATGGGTTAAAATACTTGTAAAATGTGCTGCTTAGATTATTTTATGTTATGAAGCGCAACAGGAAATATTTTATGTTACAATCGATAAAATAAAATAAAATTTGTCGGACAGAATAGGATTTTAGAGAATCCTGTTATTTTATGGCATAACATAACATAAAATGATAAAATTTTACTGACAGAATAGGCCCCAATATTGTATTAATTTGTAGTAGGAACTTGGAATCTCGTAACCGTTTAAAATTTTTCTCTTAATGAGTTATATTTTGAATTCAGCAATTTTTTATAATTAAAAATTGTTTGTAGTTTGTTTTACAGTAAATCTTATATATTTACAATTTTGGGAGAATAAAATTGAATTTATATAGTTAGATATTACACAAACGAATTTGACTTTGAACTCAGCAACTTTTATAATGAAAAATTGTTTGTAGTTGTGCATCTTTTATTTACGATTTTGCGAGAATAAAATTGTATTTACATATTTAGATAGCAAACAAAAATAAGTAGATCCGATAGTTTTTTTTACAAAATTATTTCGATTTTTTTTGAATTAAGAGTGTTTGTAAGTACACAATGTAGCATGAGACCAGCAACGAAAGTTTTTTTTGAATTTTTAGAGACCGCATTTCTATAATAAAAAAAGTCTTTTCTGGCAATTACCGCTCATGATAAAAAAAAACAAATAAGTTTTTTCACTTTAAAATTTTGATGTGAAACATACGATACCTGAAGAATATATAATCATTAATAGCAATAGAATTTCATATTGATGTGGTGAAATTTGCAGTTTAGTATAAAAAAATAATAGTGACGCGTTTAACATTAAAATAAAATAAATAAAATCATGAGTACCGCGGGAAGAAACAGCAGTACAGAGGCTCCCTCCAGAGTTGAAAACGGTTACAGATTAGAGGCCGTTTCGGTCAAGCCTCCACCATTTTGGGCAGAGTGCCCAAGCGCCTGGTTTATCCAAGTTGAATCGCAGTTTAATATAAGACAAATAACACAAGATCGTACTAAATTTTATTATGTAGTGTCCCCTCTTCCGCAAGAAGTAGTAATCGTGGTCCTCGACCTTCTAAAAAAACCCCCGAGAGAAAATTTGTACGAAAACTTGAGGACAGCCTTGACCGATAGGTTAGGTTAGGTTGAAATGGCTGCTCCCCCACTAGGGAGCCCACTTAGGCACACCATTGGGCCCATTGTGATGCCATTCTAGTGTCGGGACAAAATTTAGGCCATTTCAAGCCATTTGGAGCTTTTAATAAAGCGACAGAGGTCAAAAACACCAGTGTTTTGCAGCTCACTCAATCCATCAAGGAAAGGTGAGCCAAGGAAGGCCCCTCTTTTCCTCGCGAGGGCCGGGCATGTACAGAGAAAATGGGAGACAGTTTCTTCCTCATCCTCATTGCCACAACTTCTGCATAAGTCGTTGTGGGGAAGTCCCAATCTTTCGGCGTGTGGGCCAAAGGGACAGTGACCTGTCAGCACCTTCACCACATAGCTTATCTCTTTTTTGTTCAACTGAACTAGAGATTTTGAACGCTTTGCGTCCAAGGTCGGCCATATTGTGTGGAGAGTGCGGCACACTGTTGCTGTGGTCCATCTCAGCCCGGCTCGAGCTAAGCTGATTTTTCCCACAGCCAGTTTATAGGTGGCTAAGGGCATTCCCATCTGGGTTAAGTGGGGTGTCCTTTCCACTTCGGTTCCCTGTCTAGCAAGCGCATCTGCCCTGCAGTTTCCCCTAATCCCTCTGTGTCCAGGAACCCAACACAGAGTTATATAAAACTGAGTGGCAGTCTCACACAGAGACCTGCGGCAGTTCAGAACAGTCGTGGATGTTGTGACGACAGAATTAAGAGCCTTGAGGGCCGCCTGGCTATCCGATAGAATACATATATTCTTATGAGATATATTATTTATCTTCAGCCATTCGAGAGCCTCCCAGATAGCAGTGACTTCCGCCTGGAAGACACTGCAATGATCGGGTAAGCGAAGAGAGGTATCTATATTTAATGCCTCAGAAAAGATACCACAACCTACGCTGTTCCCAATTTTTGAGCCATCTGTATAGATACATAATGACCCAGTCGGGATAACACCATCTGTCCAGTCATCTCTGGCCGGAATGATGGTATTGAAACCTTTCTCCAAGGTCCACGTAGGTGTAGTATAATCTAGGTTGTCCGCAGCGGTAGCGAACTTCCTAAGGATGGATGAGTGACCATATAAGTATGGAGTCCATCCAAGAGAAGCCTTTGTCCTGGCAGCCGTCCAGGCTGCCATTTTCTCGGCATATATGTCCAAGGGGATAAGATGCAATAAGACATCCAGCGCAGCTGTTGGGGTGCTTCTCATTGCACCACTAATACACAGCTCTGCTGTTCTTTGGACTCTTTCCAGTATCTTCCGATACGTAACTTTCTGTAATGCAGTCCACCATACCGATATGCCATGCATAAGTATAGGTCTGATTACGGCTGTATACAACCAGTGGACGATACGGGGCTTAAGGCCCCAATTAACTCCGATCGTTCTTTGGCATAAGAAGAGAGCTGTTTTGGCCTTATTGGCTCTCTCTAAAAGATTCGGTCTCCACGTTAGTTTTCTATCCAGTATGAGACCCAGAAATTTCGCATCCTCCTTAAGTTGCAATATTTCATTGCAAAGTCTTAGAGAAGGAAAATCAGGAAGTCTGTGCTTTCTTGTGAAGAGCACTACTTCAGTCTTAGCTGGGTTAACGCCTAGACCCTTTGTAGTAGCCCATTGAACAAGAGTGTCCAATGCTTGTTGCATTATATCTCTTATTGTTGAGATGTACATGCCAGTTACCACCAGCACAATATCATCAGCATAGGCCACAGTAGTGCAGCCAGACTCCCTTAGGGTTATCAGAACTTCATTGACTGTTATATTCCAAAGGAGCGGCGATAGGACTCCACCCTGCGGTGTGCCTCTTCCAACCAGTCTGACTTCTTCCGAGAGCCCCAGACTAGACTTTATAACCCTGCACTTCAGCAGCTGATCAATAAAGGACCTGGAGCACCCGTCGACACCCAGACGCTGGAGTGCCCCCCTAACCGCAGAAGATTCAACATTGTTGAAAGCACCTTCAATATCTAGAAAAGCAGCCAAAGTGAACTCCTTGAATTCAAGGGATTTTTCAATGACCGCTACCAGGGAATGGAGAGCAGTGTCTACCGATTTACCTTTCGTGTAGGCATGCTGCGAGGGAGAAAGCAGTTCTCTATCAATGCTTTGCTTAATATGAATCTCCACAAGTCTTTCGAGGATCTTGAGGAGAAAGGATGTGAGACATATAGGTCTCAAGTTCTTTGGATTGTGGTAGGAGATTTTACCCGCCTTCGGAATGAAAGCCACCTTCGCTACCCTCCAGGATGTTGGAATGTAGCTTAGGCGAAGGGAACTCCTGTAGATGGTTGCAAGCCAGTTCAGAATTAGGTCACTGACTTTCTGAATTTCAATAGGATAAATTCCGTCCGGTCCAGGTGTTTTATAAGGCTTAAAACCTTCTATGGCCCATAGGAGTAAATCCCTGTTTATCAGTCTGTCAATAGTACCTAAATTATATTCACTAATTGGGCTCCCAAAACCTGATTCTGCGGATACCGCGAGAGATGTCGAGCCCGGAAAGTGGGTATCGAGCAGAAGTTTCAATGACTCCTGACTACTTGTAGTCCATGTACCATCCGCTTGTTGCAGCAGTTCTTGGCACATCGGGCTTTTGGAGAGAACCTTTCTAAGTCTTGCAGTGTCCGAAAAACCTTCTATTGTCTCACAAAAGGTCTTCCAGGATTCCCTCTTTGACTTACGCAGTTCGTACTTGAACTCCCTAAGACATCTTTTATAGTTGTCCCAGTCTGAGTCCAAGTTAGACCGTTTGGCTTTGTTGAAGGCCTTTCTACTTTCAGACCTTAGTTTGAGAAGCTTACTGTTCCACCAAGGAGGTTTGGTTTTACCCCTATATTTCTTAATGGGACAGGCTGCTTCCAATGCATTATTTAAGAGGTTGCTGAGATTCTTCACCTGATCTTCGAGATCTTCAGCGTTCCAGAGATGGGTGGGAACATCCTCGGGAAGTGATCTTTCCACCACTTGTCTATATACGGCCCAATTTGTGCTTCGGACATTCCTGTAACCAGGGGCCTTCTTCACAGTTGAGCACGTATTGACATTAAAAAGAATGACTCTGTGGTCAGAAAAGGAGTGTTCACTGGATATTCTCCAGTTTTCTACACAATTGAGCAGGTCTGAGGAAACAAGAGTAATGTCCAAGACTTCTTGTCTTACTCTTGTGACGAACGTAGGTTCATTTCCCCTGTTACACAGCAAGAGATTATGTTGGAGTAAAAGGTCAAAAAGCAACTCACCTCTTACATTTGTATCTGAGCTGCCCCAAATGGAGTTGTGAGCATTTGCATCACATCCAATAATGAGGCTGGCTCCGAGTTTAGCCGCTTCCTTTGCCGCATCAAAGAGACTGGAGCTGTCTATATTTCCCTCATATGGTAGGTAGGCAGATCCAATCCACATAGCCTTGCCGCCCTTTCTGCTGTCCAAGCAAGCCACCACCGTGTCAGCATTACTAAATTTAGACAACATAAAAGCATCAAGGTCATTATTAACAATTAAACAGGTTCTAGGCTTACCTTCCCCATTTCTGGGATATAGCAACCTGTATTTCGGAGTCCTGATTCCGCATACAAGGCCCCGGACAATCCAAGGCTCCTGTACCAGGACGACATCTAAATCAGCCTTCGAAAGGCGTAAGCAGAGACTGGCGGATGCAGCCTTGCTGTGATGGAGATTAATCTGTGCTACTCTCAACATCGTGGTTGCGAGTAGCGGGATCAATCTCGATCACCGTTATGTCAGCCTCGTCTTCCTCCGGTGTGAGACTAATGTTATCATCTCCCATCGAAAGAAGTTGGGCAAAGTTCCCCAGTTCGTCCTCCGTCGTTGACGGCGAAGGAACACCAGAGATATTGATATCCTTTTCGGATAAGAGAGGAGGGTCTTTTGGACCCAGATTTAGGGGGTGAGTATCCTCAGACACCTTAGGATCAGCTACTTCCGTTCCTGTGTCGCCCGCAGTGCCAAGCACATTGGGTTCAGCTACTTGCGCAACTGTGTCACCCGCAGTGCTAGGTACGTTGGGTTCAGAAACTTCCATACCCATGTTTCCCGCAGTGCCCGAGGGCTCACCTTCTGCAGCCGCAGGTGGAGCAGTTGAAACCACTCCACTCTGCTTGAAGGGCAAATAATCTTTTTTAAAAGGCCTCAGAGTAATGGAGGAGAACCCGTAACTTATGACGCCATCAGATTCCGCCAAAGGTCCTAGCGACTCCTTGCTAATTACAAGTGTAACCGCTCGGCCGTCACCTTTCGGATCCTCCAGTTTCGTAATCCTCCACGATGACGTCTGTAGCTGTGGGTTACTCAACCGAATGATATCCAGAATAGCCTGAGGCTCGGCTGGTTCCGCTGGGATCCAGGAACGCTCTCTCGGTCGACTCGGGATATCCTCCCTCATAACGACCTTGAGTTTGGCGCCTGGCGATGCTTCCCCGATTCTGGATATGGCAAGTTTATAGAGATCGACGGATCTCTGATCGGCACATGCGATAAGCTTCACGCGGCCCTGATGCCATCCGCCATCGCGACAGTGAGGAGCAGTGCCAGGATGCTCCTGAAGAATTGGGAGGAAAATCGTCGCGAGCCTGACCTCAATTTTCCTCCATTTATCAGGCAGAATGGTGCCATCTGGATCGCTCTCGTCGATAACGGCGATCGCGATCTGACCTTTTAGCACTTGGCTATAGGTCTTAGTAGTAGGAGAAAGTAAAATATTACTTTTCCTACTACGCTTAGCCTCAGGGTGATTGGGTTCCTCAAGGGACCTCAGACGCTTTGGTGTTGGGTTGCCAGTTTGCGAAGTATGGTCGCTGACAACCTGCGTCGCCCACCTTATTGAAGCCAGTTGCTTCTCGGTGATATCACCCTTCGCAACTCCCTTGAATCGAGCAAGGACTCTTTGGGCGTTGCGTTGCTCTTGGTACTTCACCCTTGATGGCGGAGCGCCTTCAGAGCCGGAAGGCATAACATTTTTGTTAGCCTCCTCAGAGGCACTGGGTAACTGCACGGGTGCAGTTGAGGGGCCTGCTTCTGTCGAAGCAACTGGCTTAGAGGGATTGGGGAGCTTCGGATTGGAGTCTAAAGCTCTCTTCTCCACGGGTGCGGTTGAAGGGCCTGCTTCTGTCGAAGCAACACGCTTAGAGGGATTGGGGAGCTTCGGATTAAAGTCTAAAGCTCCCTTTTCCACGGGTACAGTTGAGGGGCCTGCTTCTGTCGAAGCAACTGGCTTAGAGGGATTGGGGAGCTTCGGATTAGAGTCTAAAGCTCCCTTTTTCCCTTTACCAACCTTACTGCCTTTAAAGACAGTAGTTTTGGTTTTATGAGCCTCCACATTGGAGGCAAGTAGTTTTTTATTTTTATTTTTATATGTTTCCATGAAAGGTCCCACGAGTAGTGCGGAAAGAAGAGTCCATCCTGGCAGGGCCGCTTACCAGGATAAGGCACTTATACACTCCGACCTTGCCTGGGCATCGGAGGGAAACCGTTTGTGACCAGCACTCTTTAACCACTGGCTGGCCACGCAGCCATCAGCACGGTAAACACCTTGGCTTAGAAGTGGGGAAAGGGAGAGGTGAGAGAGGGAAAAGGGGGGAAAAAGGGGGGGAGAGGATGTACCCAACTTAGTCTGGCCTCTTCGCAGTTAGCTTGTTCGGCATGGGTGTCCCTACCGGTGGCTTACTGGTTTCCAGCTAGCCACCGCCGACATAACCTAACGCTACTACGAGACACGCAAGCTCCACCAGCACATGAAAGGTGCAGGTACTTCGGCGGCCTTGACCGATAGGTTATCACTAAGCGACGAAAGGCGGTTCGAACAAATTATTTCCGATGGCCAGATGGGAGACAGAAGACCGTCGGAGTTTTACAGGTTGTTACACTGTAAAAAATTTCTGTGGTAATTTTACAAAAAAAATACTGGAAGTTTTTTCACAAGCAGTTTTGTAAATTTGCAATATATGTACATTATTATTAGGAATATTCCAATTCTACTTTACCTATTTTTACCAACTGTGTAGTAAATATTGGGATGTAAAAATACAATCAGTATTGGAGTTTTCACTTCATGGTTTTGTAAATTTCCAAAACTTTTGCGTATGCCCTCTCCCTATAAAATAGCATTTGTTCACCATGCAAGGACCGATTCGCAATGAAAGCTTCAAACTCCAAGCTGCAAGATTCAAACTACAAGCTTCATCTGAGTTTTGATTTATTTGAGCACTGCACCTTGAAGCTGTGAATGTGAATCATTGTACAAACCCTTTTATCCTAATTTTTGAAGCTTGAAGCTTGCAGCTTGAAGCTTTAATTGTGCATCGGCCCTAAGCATCAAAAATTATCAAAAATTTCTTGGCTGTTACAAGAACTGCCCAGACCCTGACCAAAGTCAAAGGTCTGACCTTAACTTAAGAACAATCGAGTATATATGCTTAGTATTCCATTGTTACCTGTGAATTATATCTATGAAAGGAAAATTTAAACCTCACATTCCAATGAACAGTTTGTAATTTTACTGAAAATATAAGTTCTAAAATTACGCCTCTTAGGCTACGTTCAGACGGTGATTTTTTTCCCGTATACCGTATACGAGATTTTATCGAATAGAACAGTGGCAATGATAATTAGATTAGCATGTCCCCACTATGCCCATGCGGGAAAATCCCGTATTCGTGAAATTTGTTTTCCCGCATACCGTACGAACTTGCCACTAAGATTCGATAAAAGTCGAATATGTTTTATCGAATACGTGATGAAGTAGCCTTTAGTTTTATATTGCGTCGTTCACATGAATGAAACCCGAATCTCGAACTTTTTTGTTCTAGACTCTTCTTCGAATTCGTGCGTCGAATTTTATTTGCCAGTTACAACCCGTTGCAATTACCGTTAATAAAAAAACTATTATTGAACGACTACATTAGAAACATAGTTTTCGGAAGGTGTAAAGAACTATTTTCAAAAAATACTGGATACATATCGCAGTTTTTTCATGAATATTTTCCGGCTTTTGTGCATTATTTAGCGCTAATTATCATGTTTATAGGTGCTAGAAGCCCCTAATAACACTAATCATTATTTTTATTTAATTTTCAGCCAAGGCGACTATAAAAAAATTGACATATATTAGGGATACGTTCTTAAAATCAATCCAGATTTACGTGAAAAAATCTAATCGAACAGTCCTGTGTGAAGAGCCGTCCCGTATTCGATAAAACCGTATACGTGAAAAACTCGAATCGAATAGTCGCCGTCTGAGCGTAGCCTTACTGTAAAATTAAAGTACAAAGTTCAGTACATAACATTAGTAGTAGGGCTATGTCACTCCGGCGCCACTTTCAGGTGGGGCCGTAGTGACATAGGATTTGGGGGGTCTGAAAGCTCTTCGTCTACGTGTACGAGGTGTTTTAGGTTTGCGTCTTGGATAAGGTGGCGCCGGAGTGACATTGGATTTGGGGGTGGGGGAAGCTGTTCGTGTACGTGTATGAGGTGTTTTAGGTATGTGTCTTGGAGTAGGTGGCTTCGTGCCCCCATGGGATTTGGGATGAGGTGGGTCTGAAAGCTCTTCGTGTACGTGTATGAGGTGTTTAAGGTTTGTGTCTTGGATGGAGGTGATCCTGGGGTGGGTCCTGGGGTGGCTCTGGGGGTGCTCCTGGGGTGGCGTGGGCTTGGGTGAAAGCTCTTTGCCTACGTGCATGAGGTGATTTAGGTTTGAGTGTATGCGGGTCTTGGATAAGGTGGCCCCGATGAGGTGTTTAAGATTTCCACTAAGAGTTAAAAAAGGCTTTCCGCATGGAGACGCCACTAACGGTTGCATATTTTTAGGACCCAACAAATTCAACATATTTTTCTATTATTAATTCTTGCATTAAGATTTCCACTAAGAATTAAAAAAGACTTTCCGCAGGATCTCGGGGCAAACTTCGCTGTGTGAGGTGTGAGTGCTAAGAGGGAACAATTAGTGGAATTAAATTAAGCTGTGTGGGGGGGATTTAAGCTTTGGTGGGACTTATGACGCATCAAACATGAATTGTTACTGTGAACCAGCCATTCCCAAATGAAGTGTTGAGTGGAAAAACACATGAATGTAACCTTACAGCTTGGGGGTGGGCTGAAGGCGGTGCATACTGCAATGGATTTCAGCAGTATGACTATAAAAAAATAATAGTGAAGAATTTTCATTATTATGTATACTTTTCCAGTCAGTAGGTATACCAAGATTAGACTGATGGCAAGAGCTGAACATTCGGCATCGGCTTCGGCTTCGGCCTAAAACTGACCTTCGGTCGGCCATTAGTGATAAGACGTCACCTGTCGCGAGAATTTGTCAATGCTGCAAGTGTTGCGAATTTAAAAAGTCAAAGTTGCGCTGCTCGGGCTTTGAACCCGGGATCGGTAGCTTAAGAGGCCTGTATCGAGGCTCCTGGGTGTTGTTGTTTAATTTGTGTATGCATGCGCTGAGCCAGCGATCGAGCGATCTAAAAATAGAATTTTCTTATTTTTCTTTCGATCATGCTGCGTGTGTGTGTGCGTGTGTGAATGGAAATAGCGACATGTTTTATGCTGCGATCGGTTTTATGTCGGAACCATGGCGAAATATTTTTTTAGATTGAAAATAAATACCTTTAATTCAGACTTTTCTGTGATATTTCGCAGCAACAGCAACATCAGCAAAAACCAGTAAAAACAAAAAACTTTTTAGGCCAAAAAAACTGGGGTGCACTGCAAAAAAACCTCCTTTAAAAAGTATGAATTTCAGTCAACTTAGACTGAAATTCAGACGATTTGTATGATTTTGTCTGAATTGGAGGCAATATCAGACAGAAAAAAACACTGAAATTCGGAGTCAGTCGTAATTTTAATCTCACTAATTTCAGACTTTTTTATTCAGACTAAAAAGCGTCCGACAATTGTATTTTTTCAGTACGAAAATGCTATATTCAGACGATTCTGCTTTAAGTCACAAAAATAATTCAGACATTTCTTTTTCGTCAGACTTAAAACTGTCAGACAAAATTTTTTTCAGTAAATCTAACCTAATTGAAATATTTATGTAAAATTTTTTAATGAAAATAAATAATAATATTTGTAATTTTGGTTTGTGTAAACCAAAACACTCGAAACCAAGCAAAAGTCAGGGAAATTTTTTGCGTCGTAAAAACATTCATTGTGAACGAATGCCGATTCAAAAATGCGTGTTTTTTTTGTTTTGTAAACATTGGGCGGCGCTTCTCGTCTTTCTCGTCCGTTTAGCATTTCGTGGCGGTTTATTAGTATTAAAGCTCACGTGCCAGTGACAGTGCAGAATAGTTTTGTCGAAATGGAATCTTCAAAAACCGTCTATTGTCTTATCGAACAACTTTGCAAAAAAATCAAGTTCTCGTCTTCCGATGAACAAAGTGACTCTTGTATCGTTCAACAGCGAATTGGCTCGCTCGCGCAAACGGACGAAGTTGTGGGGCATGTTTTAAAAAACAAGCTCATCGCTTTGCAAATGTTCGACGAGAAACTATGTCGCTTTGTCGACATTGACGAGGAAGAAAAAATCGGCGATCTTAGCGAGATTCTCGTGGTTTTGATCAACAAAGAAAGTGAGGTTATGCAAAATGTCAACAATGTTGTTGACGGCACATCTCACAATGAATTCATTTTTGAAGACACTTACCTTCAGAACGTGAACGATGTTTCTGTTGAAAACATTGGTCAAGATGGAAAACGAAAGGTTTGTAACTTTGTCATAAATGGAATATTAACACTAGAAGGACCGGATAGAAAGGACAAGGGCCGTAGTGAAATTCAAACTGCACACTAAATTGTTCTTTTTTTCACTGAAAATTCACTCGTAACAACTTCAATTACACTAAAAACAAATTCTTTAAGCTTTCTTTCTTTTCTGATATTACTTTTTTAAAAAACTGTAAATAAATTTTATAGTTTTATAGAAAACTCGTTTTAAAGAAAGTGCCGCGGGAAACAGTCAACTGACCCAGGAATTATACTAATTTGACAGTCGACTGACCCCAGATTTCACTACGCTCCCATACACGGGTTTTATACGCGAGGGCCTTTCCTGTAGTTCTATATTCTAAGCCCAGAAAGATACAGTTGTGTCTAACAGGGTGTTCCATCACCGTCGTGTTTAAATATATTTCACCCGGCGGTGCACATTTTTGCCTTTGATGGAACACCCTGTTAGACACACTGTGTCTAAATGGAAGGCACCCATTGTATCGTTTACCATGTTTATAAGCGGAGTTTCGCTCCGGATGGAAGTTTCGATCCGGAGTGAAACACCGCTTATAAACGTAGTAATTGTGACGTTCCAGTTCATGTGTAGAATGTTGATGGAAAATATTTGACATCATTACAATTTATGTGAAAGAGTTAGATTTTACATATTTATTGGTCGAGTATTGTTTTATTAAACTCTGAATTCAAAACTGGTAATTTTAGTACATATTAATTTTAAACACGAACGAACAAATTTATCTAATCGGTTTTTCTACTTTCTAGTGTTAATGTTTTGTATAACATAATATGCTCCATTCGAGTCATCAAATTTATTTAAATCTTTACTCAAATTAGTTGGTTAAGATTACTTCTGTAAAATTTGTGTAAATATTTATATATTTTTTTGTCAAAAACCGGTCCTAGAAATATGTAAACTTCGTGTAAAAGTGATCTAAACATTGTGTAAAGTGTGTGGATCTTTGCATAAATTTTAAATTAAAGTTGTTTTTCAAGGATTACATTATTTTCAATTTTAAAAATAATATTTAGCAGGATCATTTTCTGGAGCATTTCTATATCGTACCACATTATCATTGATGACGTGAACAAAGTTGTGATGATTCCGATAAACATGTTTCCGAAAGGAATCCTACTTTCGAAACGTTGCTTGGCAATTATCAAATTTGCATGTTATTTTAAACAACGGGTCGTTTTGATGAAAGCGAAGAACATGCTGTACAAGCAACGCGGCTGTAGCAGCAACATAATTGCACATTTCGCATTGATTCACCATGATTCGTTGGAAAATTTGACATACGTTTTATAGGTTAGACTGATTCAGACGTTTAAAACGACTGAATTATTCAGACCAATTTTCAGTCTGAAACATATTTTCTAAGACGAAAAATATGTCTGAAAAAGCGGGACAAAAACGTCTGAATTTCAGACATCTTTTTTCGCAGTGTGGAAGCACGTAAGTTGTTTCAATCGACCTCTTCATACAAAAATTAGCTACCACCTCAGTTCTTCGCAAATGCCGATTCTAATTTCGGTCGAGCGCTGGTTTGAATGAACGGTGATTAATTTGAGCTGCTGATAAGAACAACGCTTGAAAATAGTACTTCGCTAGCACCGCTAGTGCCATTTGTTTTTGTTTTTTGTACGATACATTTATACCCAAGGTTTATGATTACCTGGTAAGGAGGCTGGAGGGCATTTTTAGTAAAAGAAAAGTTGCGTGTGTGTATGTGAATGGAAATAGCAATATGTTTTATGTTGCGATCGGTTTTATGTCGGAATCATGGCGAAATATTTTTGAGATTGAGAAATAATCTATTTATAATTATAATAGTTTTCTATGGTATTTATCATTTATATCTATCGATTTATTCATTGACACAGACAAACAGACCTGTCTATCTCTGTCTGTCTGGTCTGTCAACAGACTTGTCTGTCTGTTTGTCTGTCTGTCTGTTTGCCTGAATGTCTGTCTGTCTGGTTTGTATTTTCTGCCTGGCCTCCAGCTCGGAGTTTTCACTCTTTTAGCCGCAAAATCATACAAATACTCGAAATAGTGAAACATGCATGATTAGGTCTGAGGATGATCGCCTTAAAAGAACGAGCAAATCCTTATTTTTCACAATTCGTAGCTATAAGCCTGTGAGTAAACAGCAGCAAAGAAAAAGTGAAAAGTGAAAATTACAAGTGAATAATGTGGATGTGCTACGCAGCTGAATCTTGGCCAAAAGCTGGAGATTTGGAAAGTGCAATTAGGCGAATTGAACATCACCTGAATGATTTTCAACATGATGCACTTCTTTGTCAAAATAGCGGATATGAATGCGAGGATGAACAATATTTTAAAGACAAAGAGGAGGTATATCGACGAGGACTTATTTTATGCGACCAGTATTTCAAGAATAATATAAACTTAGAAGAGTTTTGCGACTTACTGGCATGCATAAAATTAGCGGAGTTTCTTTTGGATTTGAAAGATTTTCTCCCCGACAATCTGAAATTAAAATACCAAGTGCGGCATACAGAAAATAATTCTAATTTGCATGACTTCATTAAATGTATCGGTTGCAGTTTAGGCGATGAACTTCGCGACTACGTATATTTCGATATTCCTCTTACTAAAGAAAAAGATCTAGAAAAGCTAGGATTGAAAGAGCCAGAATGTGAAAAGCTTCTTTAAAATTACATGAAAGCACATGGACAAAGATAGCATTCCATTGCAAACTTAGATTTCATCGATGTGGATATAGATTAAAATTTGTATACTGTACCCAGTTAAGGTAGCGCGTGGGAAGAATATCATAAATAGTATTATAAGAAATAAAAAATATTTATAACGTTTAAAAATCTGTTTTATTTAAAAAATCTCGTATTAAAAATACATTTTTCAGAGCACATCGGCCTTGGTGTATTATACAAGCTAATCCAATATGCTGTTGTTGTTGTTCCTCTTCCACATCTTTATTAATACTTTCCCATCAGGTATGTTCATTGAGCTGTCTGATTACTGGGGCTGGTTGATTTTGTTTGTTTATTCAATAATATTAAGACTTCTCAATCGATTTACAATTTCAATTGTCGATGGGAGAACCATAGTGATCCAAGCGACATTTTAAAAAATGCTTATTTTTTGAATTGAACAGAAAAAACATTAAATCTTTTGTGCCATACTAATTCAAACACATAAAATTTATTAATGGGATGTTATTTATGTGCTTGGATTAGTATGAAAGTAAAAATTGACAAAAATGTCGCTTGGATCACTATGGTTCTCCCATCGACAATTACTCTTTTCCCAATATTCATTTTTATTAGCAATCTCAATTCGTCCACTAGCACATCGGGATCATTTTCATCCCCATCGGGGCTATTGGAACCCTCGTCATTATTAGAGTTTTGGGAATCCGAGCTCATATAAGATCCTAGAATTGAACTTTTCCAGGACATACAGCTTTTAGAATCAACGGAATCTTCATTCTCCATAGGGTTATAGATATTGGTTTCAACATGCATTAGAGCACGATCGTTATTTTCATCTGTTTTATTTATGGTTACTTTGGGAATTTTCATTATTCCTGTTCCTACAGAAGGCATGCGAATCAGCTTTCTTATAATGTTTCTATATTTTACGCTATTTGTTCCTTTTATTTGCTGGTTTTCCTTAAAATCACGTCTGTAGGTGCATGTATCATTCACAATTGCTTGATAATTGCCCATGTCATCTATTGAGTAACCTTGGAGCTTTTTCATAAAAAGTAGTTCAGCTAAACCTTCAGTTATCTTATACCGCTTGTTGCCAATAAGAAAGTTTGATTTTTGGTCGTCATTCTGCATAGGCCTATTAATTTCTTCGGGAAACCCATTTCACTCATCTTCTTCTTGTCTCATTATGAAAATCTGGCCTGCTGTCGATCTATTTGTTCTAAATCCTGCTTGGTAATCGCCTACTTTATCCTCCAAATGTGGTTTCAGTCTATTAAATAAAATATGTGAAAGCACTTTGTAAGCTGTTTTCAACAAAGATATTGATCTGTAGTTTTTGCAGTTCATCAATTCACCTTTTTTATGGACTGGGACTATTGTACCTAAAAGCCATTCTTCTGGCAACTTGCTGCTTCTCCATAGTTTTACGATGAGGCTATGTAAGACATGGCATAACTTCTCCCTAACTTGTCTGTCTGTCTGTTTGTCTGTGTCAATGAATAATCGATAGATATAAATGATAAATACCATAGAAAACTATTATAATTATAAATAGATTTTTCCTCAATCTCAAAAATATTTCGCCATAAAACATATCGCTTTTTCCATTCACATACACACACACAACTTTTCTTTTACTAAAAATGCCCTCCAGACTCCTTACCAGGTGATCATAAACCTTGGGTATAAATTTATCGTACAAAAAAAAACAAATGGCACTAGCGGTGCTAGTGAAGTATTATTTTCAAGCGTTGTTCTTATCAGCAGCTCAAATTAATCACCGTTCATTCAAACCAGCGCTCGACTGAAATTAGAATCGGCATTTGCGAAGATCTTTGTTTTGGCCTCAGAAGTTTTTTGTTTTTACTTGTTTTTGCTGATGTTGCTGTTGCTGCGAAATATCACAGAAAAGTCTGAATTAAAGGTATTTATTTTCAATCTAAAAAAATATTTCGCCATGGCTCCGACATAAAACCGATCGCAGCATAAAACATGTCGCTATTTCCATTCACACACGCACACACACACGCAGCATGATCGAAAGAAAAATAAGAAAATTCTATTTTTAGATCGCTCGATCGCTGGCTCAGCGAATGCATACACAAATTAAACAACAACACCCAGGAGCCTCGATACAGGCCTCTTAAGCTACCGATCCCGGGTTCAAAGCCCGAGCAGCGCAACTTTGACTTTTTAAATTCGCAACACTTGCAGCATTGACAAATTCTCGCGACAGGTGACGTCTTATCACTAATGGCCGACCGAAGGTCAGTTTCAGGCCGAAGCCGATGCCGAATGTTCAGCTCTTGCCATCAGTCTAATCTTGGTATACCTACTGACTGGAAAAGTATACATAATAATGAAAATTCTTCACTGTTATTTTTTTATAGTCATACTGCTGAAATCCATTGCAGTATGCACCGCCTTCAGCCCACCCCCAAGCTGTAAGATTACATTCATGTGTTTTTCCACTCAACACTTCATTTGGGAATGGCTGGTTCACAGTAACAATTCATGTTTGATGCGTCATAAGTCCCACCAAAGCTTAAATCCCCCCACACAGCTTAATTTAATTCCACTAATTGTTCCCTCTTACTCACACCTCACACAGCGAAGTTTACCCCGAGATCCTGCGGAAAGTCTTTTTTAATTCTTAGTGGAAATCTTAATGCAAGAATTAATAATAGAAAAATATGTTGAATTTGTTGGGTCCTAAAAATATGCAACCGTTAGTGGCGTCTCCATGCGGAAAGCCTTTTTTAATTCTTATTGGAAATCTTAAACACCTCATCGGGGCCACCTTATCCAAGACCCGCATACACTCAAACCTAAATCACCTCATGCACGTAGACAAAGAGCTTTCACCCAAGCCCACGCCACCCCAGGATCACCCCCAGAGCCACCCAGGACCCACCCCAGGATCACCTCCATCCAAGACACAAACCTTAAACACCTCATACACGTACACGAAGAGCTTTCAGACCCACCTCATCCCAAATCCCATGGGGGCACGAAGCCACCTTATCCAAGACACATACCTAAAACACGTCATACACTTACACGAACAGCTTTCCCCCACCCCCTAATCCAATGTCACTCCGGCGCCACCTTATCCAAGACGCAAACCTAAAACACTTCGTACACGTAGACGAAGAGCTTTCATAAACTACTACTAAGAAATATTGTGATTTTCCTACATAACCGATTTAGAAAAATACACAACATTGTGTAAAATATAGGTCACATTCATGTAATCAACATTTACGTCATGCAGTATTGGAGATTCTCAATTTCTTTATGTGAAATTACAATATTTATAGTAAAATTACAATAATAGTGTAGTAAATTAGTATTTTACTGTTCATTTGTACTGTGAATTTACATATTTTTTTTAACAGTGTAGTGTCATTGGCACATGACTCGGGTACATTCAACGAAGAATTGATAAAGCGATTATGGTTACGGAGATTGCCAAAGCAAATAAATGTAGCATTGCTGGTAGCGGAGAAGCAGACTATATCTGAATTTACAACATTGGCAGACAAAATTTGGGAAGCAACCGAACGAACAGAGATCAGTTTAGTCGACCGTTACGGCAGAGGATCAAGACGGCCTACATTGGAAAACGAAATTCAAGAGTTAAAGTCACTACTTAAGAAACTCAACGTTTCACGGGGTCGAAGTGTAGGTAGGCGTAGAAATGGACGTTTTAGGAATCCTAGCCGCTGTACGTCCCGTGGACGACGGAATAAGGTCACGAGCGAATATTGTTGGTATCACAATAAATTCGGAAAAAAGCCACAAAATGCGATCAGCCTTGCACATATAACACACAATCAAGTGCAGAGGCAACAAACTTTTAAGTCCGATAGCATCAGCGGCGGTCCATCGGACAACACGCTCACGCCGCCTTTTCATACAAGACAGAAACAATAAACTATCTTTCCTGATTGACACCGGTGCCGATTTATCGGTAATTCCATACGAACAATTTAGAATCAAGAATAAAGCTCCTAATTTTTTTCATCCGCGGCAAATGGGACAACCATTAATACATACGGCAGCAAATATCTAATAGTGGATCTGGGGCTACGTAGAAATTTTCCCCACGTATTTTTAATAGCTTCAGTAAAACGCCCAATAATAGGCGCCGATTTCCTGGGAAAACATAATCTCATGGTCGACATTACGAACAGACGATTAGTAGATTCAGTCACACACCTCTCCGTGAACGCAGTCGTAACCAACATCGAAGCTGTTACTCCTCTGCTGTACGCCGTAGACGGTACGTATGGAGAAATACTCCGAGATTTTCCCCAATTACATTCCACTCTGAATTACCATATAAAGTCACCTCACCCCAGAGTTGGGCTTAGTCACTAATATTTTCAATCGATTGACGAATCAAATTAAAAAATTAGTGATTGTTTTAGTTATGACTAAATCAATCACGATTGTGCCGACTAAAATTGAGTAATCATTAGTTATTAGTTTTAGTTTAATTGAAATTTTTAACTAAAAAGTTAATTTTCGTATTTGTAAACGAAAGGAGGTATGTACGTACATGTACAGTACATGTATTTTCTAATATCAACTGACAGAAAGTAATAATATTTTAAATTCTTAAAAATTATTCAGGTTCGTTCAATTCAAAATAAGTCTTAAGGGGCCTATCCACTAGCGAGCATGCATGACATGCAAGAAAGAGCTTTTAGATAAACGGGGAAGTGGAGATGATGAGGGGCCCCATCTCCACTACCCCGTTCATCTAAAAGCTCGTTCTTGCATGTAATGCATGCTCGCTAGTGGATAGGCCCCTTTAGATACATCCCTGTATGAAACACATTCCTGTTGGTGTCACTACCTGGAAAGGGTCTAGTCTATTGTATTGAAACAAAGCATTGTAGCCCCGATGAACTGGGACTCAACGCCTTGCACTCAAAATTTCCGACCCACAGACGCTTGACAATGCGTAACTACACATAAACATTTTTCATCCAAATCGAGGAAAAATATAAGTCGATTCTGTATAGTTTCGCTCAACACCGCAAACTTTTCCTTGATCCTTCCCTTGACCATGAACTGCAAAGTCAAAGCTCGTGTTGACAAACACATTGACCCGTGTATCACCCCTCTTAGCTACCCAGTTGTGAAAACTGAACTGATTCCAGAAGAATCAGTTCAGAATTAATCGCAAAGTAAGCAATTGATTCCTTTTTTAACTACTGGTAATGCAGAAAAGAATCAAATATGATTTCCTGTGTCTCAGAAAGATTAAAATGCAACGTAAAAACATGACTCATCAGCTTTTTTATATGGTACGCCTCTTTTAATTTTCGAAGCATTTAAAGAATTACATAAAACGTAAAAACATCATGATTTTCTTTTGTTACCCCTCGTTTCATTTTCCAAGCACATATAGTTTTATTCTCCAAGCATATGCAATAGGGGGTGCCTTCCATTTAGACACAGTGTGTCTAACAGGGTGTTCCATCAACGGCAAAAATGTGCACCGCCCGGGTGAAATATATTTAAACACGACGGTGTGGGAACACCCTGTTAGACACAACTGTGTCTTTCTGTGGCTAAATGGAAGGCACCCAATAAAATAAAACGTAAAAACATGACTCATCATCTACTCCTATTGTTACACGTCTTGTTCCATTTTCGAAGCACATATTTCGGTGATTTCCCTGAATTAACAATTTGGGGCAATAGCAGTTTGCAGCTTATTCGATTGAAAGCGTTTCAATAGTTTGGTTATAAAATTTGAAATAGTTATAAAGTGCGTTAGAAGATTTTTGTGAAAAAGCAAGTATAAAGGGCGTTTAAAAAACAATAATTAACTTCCAAATTAACCCCAATAAAAAAACAAATATAAAGTGCTTTAAGATCAATAAAAGAAAAAACTGTGTAAAAAATAATTAAACGGTAAGTTATTAGAAAATAGTTTAGGTTAGTTATTTTTATATAAATCGAAGCTAATAATTAAACATTTTAATTTGATTGGGACATACAGTCCTAAGAATAGAAAAATGCTTAGAAAGAAAGGTATGAGAAAATAACAAATTGCGAGGGACGTAAGAAAACAAAAAGAAATTTACTTAAAGAGATACTGTCAAAACAAAGATAATGCAGAAAAAGAATGTGATCGTTTTGTACCATCGTCGTCGTCATTTGCGGAAAATGACGAACAATTTAATGAATCTAAGATAGAATCAACTCTTTCTCTAAAAGATAAATTAAAAGTGTGGTACAAGAAATTCAACCCACGTAGGGAAAGTGTAGACGCATTATTAAAAATTTTAAAAGAGGAACATCTGCACGTTCTTATCAGTTTTGGAGGGTTGATAAAAAATAATGAAAAAATTACGTTACGAATGGTTTCTCCGGGTCACTATTGGCACTACGGAGTTAAAAACCAAATTCTTAATATAAGAGATGTTATTATATGAGTCTGATGAAGTAATTCTTGACAGAAACATAGACGGCTTACCACTCTTTAAAAGCTCAAATCTTTCTTTATGGCCCATTTTGGGAAAAGTTGTCAATTTTTCTAATATAAAAGTATTTCTCATTGGAGCTTATTTAGGAAGTAAAAAGCCGTCGAGTATTGACAATTATTCACATGATTTTGTTGCAGAAGTAAAAGATTTATCAGAGAATGGTATAATAATAAATGACAAGAAAATAAAATTAAAACTGAGAGCTTTCATTTTCGATGCACCAGCAAAGTCATTTGTTTGTGGAATTAAAGGTCATACATCATTAAATGGTTGTACTTAATGCCCACAAGTTGGGAGGAAAATAAATAAGGTTGTAGTATATAATACTCAATGCTCAAATTTAACTTCTCATCAAGATTTTGCAGAAAGAAAATATCCTAACATATATCAAGAGTATTTTCAAACAAGAAAAACTCCTCTAGAAGAAATAGGAATAAATATGATTTCACAGATGGCGATTGATCCCATGCACCTTATAGATTTAGGAGTAGTGAAGAAATTCTTATTACGACTATTGCAACACAAAATATTACCGTGCTATAAAATAAGTAATGACTTTAGATCAACTATATCGGAAAATTTAAAATTATTATACACGCGTATTCCAAGAGAATTTGCTAGGAAACCACGTGGTCTGGATGAAATTAAAAATTGGAAAGCTGCGGAATTTCGCCAGTTTATATTATATACTGGAATTTGTATGTTGTATCCTAAAAGATAAGGTGCACGATGATGTATTTTACCTTTTCCTCCTTTTACATTGTGCATACATATTATTATGCTGCCCTAGGAGCTTTAGAGCAAATATTTCTACTGCACAAAATCTTTTAGAATTCTTCGCTGAGAATTTTCCCCGAGTATTTGGAAATGAGAGCGTAACTTATAATATTCATCACCTTTTACACCTCACTACCAGTGTTAGTGATTTTGGCGTCCTAACCAATTTTTCTGCTTACTGCTTTGAAAACAAAATGCAAACTTTGAAACATTTAATTAGAAAACGTTCTAAAATTTTTCAACAGTTATTTAATAAACTTAGGTTCGAAGATCTTGTTGAACCTAATAGACCCACTGGCTTTACATTTACTTCAGAGAACATTACAAGCTATTCTTCAGAAAAAGTTTATTTAAGTATGGGCATAAGTTACGCCGACGCACATTCCAATACAACCGAAGAAATGGTAAATATTGAAAATATAAGCTGCAAATTACTATGTTTACCATTTGATAACAGATCAGTAATTCTTCCCATTCTGCATGATTGCACTAAACCGGTAAATTTAATGTTTTATTTATGCCAGGTGTTAACTTAATTTGACAGTTACATTTTTCAGACATGGCACAAAAACGACTGATGTATGAGAAAGAGATCCTTCCAGGAAAACTGCAACGCTGTAACGCCGCAATTGGTGAAAGTATTTACTCACCTCAATCAAGTATTTTCGATTTTATTTATTTTAAGATATCGAATTAATTTTGTTTTTCTATGCAGATCCAGTCAAGACTTCATAAAACAATACATCGACAAAAAATTTGAGAAGATGCAAGGTATTATACATTTTCTTAAATATAAAAAAAATATTTCATCCTTTGCCTTTTTAGATATCATGAATGAAGATCATAAAAGTATAATTGAGGCAATAGCTGCGAACGCCGCTTTGTTGAAAAAATTAGTAGGTCAAGAAAATATGTACAATATGGGTCATTCTTTGTTTTTTGGAATTGTTGAATTTACAAATACTACTACAAGTTTATTATGAAGATATATTGTTATTTTTGATTTTCATGTAAAATTATGTTTTTTCATTATTGATGTGCCCAAATTTTCATTGATACAGAACTACTTTTGCTCCATTGATTCAGAATCAGTACTTATTCCTTGATTCAGAATCAGTACTAATTCCTTGATTCAGAATCAGTACTTATTCCTTGATTCACAATCATTACTAATTCCTCGATTCAGAATCAGTACTTATTCTTTGATTCAGAATCAGTACTTATTCCTTGATTCATAATCAGTATTTATTCCTTGATTGAGAAGCAATATTTACTCCTTGATTCAGAATCAGCTCTTCGTAATCGCTTTGGAATTGATTACAAGTTATGCAGGGGGTAATCAATTTATTACCGCCTATGACATGCCCGTGTAAAAGTAATTCATTCTTTACGTGTACAGTAATCCGAAGTGGAATCGATTCAGAATTCTGAATTAATCTTGAATCGATTCCAGTTACAACTGGGTATAAGCATAGACAAATAAAAGGAAAGATATTCCATTTTATACAAGAAAAGTGTGCCCTTTCCTATTCAGAGAGCTTTCCCATTTCCTCCATTTAAGTTTCCTCCAAGCGAAAGCTGCCCCCGATAAATCTTTATTTTCGGTGGCACTGTCCAGATATTTGTGTAAATCTTATCTGAAGAGAGTAAATGGAAAGAAAAACATTAGCGATGCATGGGACTATGGGAACATGGTTCTTCTCGAGCTATTCGCGTTTGCGCTTCTTTTTTTACAGGTTATGTGATAAGATTATGAGATACCCAAACGAAACTGTTAAACATTTACCTTCGGAAATTTTTGTTTATTTTAAAAATTATTCAAAAAGTACCGATTTTTCTGTACTTAAAAATCCTACAGATTATTTTTTTAATATTTGTAAAATCTTGGTAAAAATCTTCACTAAACTTGTTCAGAATATGCCAGAAATAAAACTTTTAAAAAGCAAAATAATTGAACATTGCATGGATGCAATAAGTAAAAAATCTGATTTTTCCCACTGTTAGCTAAAGAAAAAGAATGTTACGATCACCACAAACAAATCTTAGATTATTTGATCCTCATTCTTCTTCGAAAATTTGGTTTGTGGCATTCACATCAATTTAAAGATGAGCGCTATTCCAAGAAAAAAATTATACAATCCTAAAAGGGAAAGTTTTTACATCAAATTATTAGGAGTAGTAGCGTGAATAGCAAATTGGAGCATTGTTTTTAAAAAATACAATTTAATGTCGGATTTACTCAACGAAGACTAAATAAATACCTGTAAGGGAAGTAACGCCGAAATTTTATTTGGGGATTAGGCTTCCTGGGGAAACCACTTTAGAAAAACGCGCCTAATACTCTACCCCTGCGATGGTGTGGAAAGGAGTATTTATTTTTAACAAAATACTAGTATTAGAGGGACACCGAAACTTTCCCCCACGTTTGACGAATCAAATGGTTTTGATATAATTGCGCCAAGTTAAAATTTACCCCAATACATAAAAGAAAACTTGACCGCTGAAACTGGGATACTTTCCAGGATGTCAGTAGAACATCATAATAAAGATAAAAAAAATTCAAATTATTTGGATTTTTTTTATGGTGCCATTAGATAGAATTCTCATGTTGGCTGCACTATTAAGTGAGCATGTCCATAAATAACCATAAAGCAATAATTTCCACTTTTCATAATTTTTAAATTTGTTCATGATATGGTACCTTACATCTTCAAATCCTTGTAAAACGCAATAATTTTCTTGTGAATCTTTGACCAAAATAAAACTTTCGCCAAACCTGCAAAATAAGCACATTGCGGAAATGATTGTTATAAATCAAAACAAAATCAAATTCGCACAAAACTCACGGTTTTAGTAACTTTTGCAAAGTAGTAGAAACCGAAAAGTCGGACCTGAAAAAACAACATCGTAACTTCTAAAAATATGTAATTGATTATTGTCATTTACACAAAAAATCAAACAATACATTTAACAACTTCCGTCTTTTTTAAATTTTTTCCACCAACGAAACCCTTTAATAAAATTTACCTAGAATACAATATACACATTCGTACATATGCCGATATTTCATAAATGAGAAAACCTGTAAAAAAAGAAGCGCAAACGCGAATAGCTCGAGAAGAACCATGTTCCCATAGTCGCATGCATCGCTAATGTTTTTCTTTCCATTTACTTTCTTCAGATAAGATTTACTCAAATATCTGGACAGTGCCAACGAAAATAAAAATTTAGCGGGGGCAGCTTTCGCTTGGCGGAAGCTTAAATGGAGGAAATAGGAAAGCTCTCTGAACGGGAGCGCGTTCAAAAACCTTACTATAGTAAACCACGAGGTAAGCCGTGGTGATGCTGCATCACTTCACTTAACCACGAAAGTTTATGTTGAACCACGGAGGTTTTTGAACGCGCCGTGGTTAACTACGAGTTAAAGAAGAAGAAGAAAAAACGTCAAAATTTATATGTGAAGAGAAAGTACATACTACAAAGTTAGATTTTTAAATAATTTAAGCAAAAAATATTTTGATTATAAATAACAATGGAAGATAGGAAAAAAAATTGTTGTTGATTGTGGCTACTTTAGGAAAACATTTTCATAGTTCCCTGAATAGTGCTTTGAACACGGTAACTTCGCCAATAGATGTAATATTAATTTATATGTAGTTAATTAGTTTTATTCATTTAGATTATGTAGGATAATATGTCAGAATCAAGTGGAGACTCGGACAGCGATGATGAATTGTTGTATACGGAGGTTCTTGCAAGTGCACATTTCAAAAATGAACCTAATCGTATTTCAGGGTTCATAGAAAGAGTTGTTAGAAACCACAACAACACGGAGTTCCAACAACATTTCCGTTTGACACGGCAGGCGTTCGAGTTTCTATTAGCTAAAGTTGCTATAAATTTTGAAAATAGAGAGGTGGGGCGACCAATGATTGATACCGAAACGCAACTACTTGCGGTAATTTGGCTTTTAGCAAACCAGGAATGTTACAGGTATAACGTGATTTCTAGAAAAATTTTATATTTTACATGATGCTTTCCTGGGATTTTAGGTCTGTGAGTGAAAGGTTCGACATGCCCAAATCAAGTTGATCATACGCCTTTTTCCGCACCGTTAATGCTATTAATAAGCTTTCATCTGAAATAATTAAATGGCCGACACAAACGGAAATTGCAACATCCAGGCACCAATTTGAATTAATTTCAAAGATAAAAAATTGTATAGGCGCTGTAGACGGCACTTACGTAGCGATAAAGGCGCCAAAGGAGCAGGCCCATTGCTACACAAATAGGAAGAAGTTCCATTCGGCGACACTGCAAGCCATTTGCAACCATAGAATACAATTTCTGGATTGCTCGGTGGGGTATCCAAGTTCCGTTCATGATGCCCGGATATTTCAAAATTCTGTTATATACGAAAAAGCGGAAAACTCGACAGATCGCATGTTTCCGTTTAATTCTGTCATCTTAGGCGATAAAGCTTATCCGATTATACGGTGGTGCATCCCACCATATTTGCATAATGGAAACTTATCTGACCAGCAGAAAAATTTCAACAAGTGCCATAGCACTGCGAGGCAAGTCGTTGAAAGAAGTTTTGCACTTTTATTTGGAAGGTGGAGGAGGTTAAAGTATGTTGATATGAACAGAGTGGATGCAATTCGCGCTACAGTAATGGCTTGTTGCTGTTTGCATAACATTTGCTTGTTATTCCCTGATAACTTACGAGATACGTACATAGCAGAGGGGATTCATGCTGCCACTACCAATGAAACTAATAACAACCCCATTCGAAATGTAAGCAATGCGACAGGGAATGCTCTTCGAGATTTAATGGCGGCTGAACTACATAATTGAAGTACAACTATGTTCCATTAATTGTATACTTCATAAATTCATTGATTTTATTGCCGATATTAAATAGAAACTAAAACTAACAAATTCATTTTTTTTACTTATTTCCTAAAACAAAATGAAATTAAAATGTTAAAAAACATAATGATGACACGAAGGAAAAAAATGTACCAACCCTGGAACAAGTACAAAGTGCCATCATCACCATCCGGCTCCTTTAATCCCTCGTGGGACATAAGGCTCTATCCAAAGCAGAAACCAGAACCGTCGGCAGAGAATCGTTTCTATTGGCTTACGCTGGTCAAGTGACAAGCAAAGCAGAAGAGAATTCTGCCGCTGCCTTTTCATCTCAAATCCTAATTTTGCTGCTTTGCAAAGCAGGATTTTTTTGAGTTTTCATACATCTTTCACTTGGCAAGTGTTTTTTAAATGACTTATGGACGCGGAAAATTGAGAATTTATTGTTGTGTGATATTTTACAAAGAATTTATTGTTATGAAAGAATTATTTACAAAGGATTTGCTGTGAAATAAAAATTCTGCCGCTGCTTCTTTATTGGATCTGATTCAGCAGGCAGAATTCTATCTAGCGTATAGGGCGGAAACTCTTGACCTCCAGTAAACTCTGTTTTGCACAAAGTGCCATACGATCCTTAAAAACAACAAATCTCCAGGAATTAATAACATCCCGGCAGAGTTGGTTAAAGAAGGAGGCGAATCGCTTACAGTATAGCTACTAAAATTACTATGCGAACAAAAAAAATGCCTGAAGATTGGGAGCAAAACATTATCTGCTCAACACACAATAGAGAAGACAAATTCAACTGTGCAAACTATAGAGGCATATCTCCTCTAAGCACAGTATACAAACTAACGAAAAAAATATAATCAAAGACTCAACTGTGCAAACTATAGAGGCAGAATTCAACTGTGCAAACTATAGAGGTGAATACCAAACTGGATTCAGAAGAAATAGGTTAACAATGGACCAACTTTTTTCATTAAGGCAGGTCCTACGAAAATTCTGGGAATAGAACATTGACATTAACTTTTCATCGATTTCAAACAAGCATCGACAGGAAAAAAATGTATGCGACAATGCTGGACCTAAACACCCCCTGAAGATAGTGAAATTAACGAAAACAACAATGAAAAACACAAGGAGTGCAATTAGAATATAAGGAGAATTGACGGAATCCTTCCAGCAAGGCTTAGAGCACGGCACTGCCTAGAAGGAGTAATTCGCAAAGTAAACTGTAGAGCCATCAAAAAAGAAGAACTACATAATTGAAACACAAGTATTTTTCATTATAATTTTCATTTCAGTATATTTTTTACTTCATAATTCATTTTCAATAAAAAAAAAACTAACAATTCATTTTTTTAGTTATTTCCTAAAACAAAATTAAATTAAAATAACAAATAAAATTAACAAATTCATTTTTTTACTTATTTCCTAAAACAAAATTAAATTAAAATAACAAATAAATATTAGGGGTATTCATGATCTGTGTTATTTGTGTTAAATCGAGAAACTTTCGTTAGTAAATGACTAAGGAAACTTTCTCGATTTAACAGAAATAACACAAATAGCACACATCATGAATACCCCTATTAATTATAATATAATTATATAATAACTTTTCTATAAGCTTTTCCATGGTCGTGCGGAAAACTTCTGTAGCGTTATTAACTGCTGCTACGCATTCTTGCTGGAACCTTAACTTATCCTGCCTCTCCTGCGATTTGTCTTGTAGTCGCTTTTCGCGATATTTCCTGTTTTCCTTCCTTGTTTATTTTATTTTATTTATTTTATTTTAGAAACATAACGGACTTACGTCCACATTGTTGTTATTGTCCTTTACTTTCTTGTATTTCTTTTTTAAATTATTAAATTTATTTTTGCACTGTAGTGCGCTTTTTTGTGGAAATCCGTTCTTTTCCATTTTCTGCTGGATTATTGACCATGCGCGGTCGTTTTTGCAGGAGGTGCCGTCAAACAAATGCTTGTCCTCCTTATAAGCTGCCAACACTTTTCTTCTTCCGGACTCCATGAATTCCTAGAAGCTAATAAAAACATAAAATTACATAAAAAAGATAATATGATTTCACAATTTACCTTCGTAAGCATTCGTTGCGAAAGATCCCGCAGCTTCAGGTACTTCATGTATAATAACATCCGCCTCGTCCAATGCTTCAATCGGTCCTAAAATTATTTTTCTTTTTAATATCTTGTGTAATAATAAAACATTTAAATTCAAATATTACCATTTTCCACAAAATATGCTCCACTATTTCCTTCAATTATTTCATATCTGTCTATTTTATCTGATTTTTGTTTATTTAATTGCTTTCACTTGTAACAATAACAACTCTTTAACGTTCAAACAACTGTCAGAGAATTGTTTTGCTTCTTCTTCTTCTTAACTATCGCTAACCATGCTCCCGAGCATGGTTAAAGTTTAACTACACCATGGTTAACCACGGGGGTTTTTGAACGACAAAAAGTTATGCTCGTAGTTATGTTGTAGTTAAGCACGGAGTTTTTGAACGACAAAAGTTTACCATAGTTAACCATAGTTAACCATAGTAAGGTTTTTGAACGCGCTCCGGGAAAGGGCATACCTTTCTTGTATAAAATGAAATATCTTTTCTTTTATTTGTCTATGCTATAGGTTAGAACAAAAAAAGTTGCATAGACGCTGTTCTAGAGAGTACTAAAGATAGATAAGGTAAGCAAATCATCCATAAGGAAATTAGTAAACACCACGTGTTCTTCTCTGTGTGGGTTATTTATTTCAAAATTATGCACTTTAAGCACAGAATAATAACTAGTACCTTAAATCTTAGTTACCGAAGCGCAAGTGATAAGTGCACTTTTTTCAGTTTAAAAATGGACCAAGAAGAAACATCAAGTGTTCTGCATGACGATAGTAATGTTGATTTGCCGAGTGCATCGAGGGACTCTAGTTCTAGAAACGAAGATGAAAATGATATGCTATCAGAAAGTTTACTAAATGGAATATTTTTCAATTATCTACCTAAAAAATCATCAAACAAACAGACAGTAGGACTATGTGTGAAGTGCTTACCTAAAAAGACCGAAATCAAAGGACATAATAGAAGCACTTCAAATTTCGTCAGTCTCTTGAAACGAAAACAAGGTCCAGAAGTGTTCGAAGAATATCAGCAGTGTGCTAAGAATTGTAAAGTGACGAAAAGCGCTAAATGGCGGAATTACAAAGAGAATTACAGAGCAATTGCATCTACAGTATCCAATGAACAAAAAAAACCCACGGCGCACCCACTGACACAAAAAGATTTCGAGACGAATCTTACAAATTTCTTCATGCATTCAATGATTCCTCTACGAATAATTGAAGATCCATACTTTCTGAAGCTTATGACTGATTTGAATGTAGAGAAAAAAGGATTTAAAATACCAAATCGTCGATCTTTAAGAAAGATAATCTTTGCACAATCTTTAGAACAGATTACAGAAATAATTGAAAAACTGAAGTTAGTGAAACATATCTGTTTAACCGCCGATATATGGTCTGGAAAGAAAAGAAGTTGCCTTGGTGTTACAGCGCACTTTATCAATATTAATTTACAGAGAGAGCCATGACATGAGAGCCGATTCAAAGGAGCGCCTACATTTGATCGGATATCAGATCTGTTAATAGAAGTATGTGAAGATTTTCAAATTAATTCAGAAAAGGTCGTGGCAACAGTTACAGACAATCGATCTAATTTCGTAAAAGCGTTTAATGTCTTCGGAGTGAAAACTACATCATTGTCGGAATCTGATGAAGGAAATGAAGTATTATCCACAAATGAAACAAGTGACAGTGAAGACGAAATTATGTTTACAGAGAGAGCACAGTGCTTAAATACAGAGCAATAAGACGATAATAATCGCATTATATTGTCGGTTTATTTGAGGTGCTGTTCACGCACTCTTAATTAAATTGCTAGCAATGATATACAGTCCCTGTTAAATGATAAAACAAGTGCTTTGGGAAAGATGCACCTTGAAGTAATGGAAAAATGCAATGTATTGTGGAACTCGGCTGGACGACCAAAATCGGCTGAATGTATCCAAGACGTCTTAGGACACACACTGTTGCGCCCGGGCCTAGCAAGATGGAACAGTCTATATCATAGCCTCAAGCAATGAATATAAAGAACAGATCAAATCAACTGGGCCAAGAGCTTCAAATTAAAAGTCCATTGAGGACAATCGAATTTGAGTACATCGAAGAATACTTACAGTGCGCAGCTCCCATAGCCGATGCTCTAGATATTCTACAAGGAGCTGATACTTTTCATGGACCGTGCCTATTAGCTCTGCGAAAGAAGTTACAAAAATTATTCAGACAAGAGCTCAAGTATTGTAGACCCATTGTCAATGCATATCTGAAAAAACTTGAAGACAGATTTTCAGAGTTCTACAATGTTTGAAGCACTAATGCAGAGAACGCTGTAGTTGCAGCTTTGACTCACCCAAAATTCAAACATAAGTGGTATGTATGCTTAAAACCAACTCAATACGAAAAGTGCCCACCGCTGTTAGAATTAGCGTTACGGCAAGAAATTTCCAAAAATTCCCTAGATACGGAATTAGCACATCAGAGTGAAGAACTTTTAAGTCTAGACAAGATGAATTTTTTGATTTTAGTTCAGATTCTGAAAGTGAAACCGACTCGATCTGTCCAAGAAAATGAGCAGACCTGATGGTTAAAAATTATTTTGCTGAATAAAGTCGTGAAATAGAGCTCTTGCATCAAACCCTGTTGTGAAAACTGTGTTTATGAAGTAAAATACGCCTATGCCGTCATCCGGACCAGTCGAACGAATATTTTCCTATGCAACTATGACAAATTCACCGAAATCACACAAACTATCTGATGAGATGTTTAAGGAAATAATTTAAATAAATGAATCGAAAACATTGATTTACACAACTAATAATTATGAATAGAGAAAATCTTCTGATTATATGAAGTTCTAGAAGAAAGTAAAAAAAACTATGTATGAATAATAAAAGAATAAACAATTTGTTGAATTTAATAATTCGTTTACTTTGCATTTTCCTCAACATTACTATTTCAATCAAAATTTTAATCAAGATTGAAAACTAAAACTAATTCAATCGATTATTTCAATTTTTACACGACAAAAAATAATTTAATCGTCAATCGTTAGTTGAACTAATTACGTCAGGTTTAGTTTTTAATCGTCAATCAAACTAAATTTTTGCCAACACTGCCTCACACAGTGGTACACCGGATCGTAACAAAAGGCCATTTGCCTTACTGCTGTCCTAGACGACTAAACCCAAGGGCGGATCTAGAAACTTTTTACAGGGGGCCATTCATATTTTTACCCCCCGCCCCCCCTAACCAATTTTTTTACCGTAATAAATTTTATTAAATTATTTAATGACTTTTTTCATTAATTTCTTACACGAATGTAGTGTTTTCACTGAATGATAACTTTTGCATCAATATTATGATGTTTCAAAAAACGCGCCATTCCCAGCGGGAAATATTAGACGTGCTTCCTACCGAAGCACAAAAGAATCGCTTTTATGTCACTGCCAAAGGAATCTCCCTCCCCTGAATGTTGTCCCAGAGAGAGAGAATCAATATTTTTTTGAGTCATTTCATCCATGAACTGGGATGAACGTCAACGCAAAATAAAATTTATAAAGACTTTTAACTATAGCAGTAGGAAATCAAATCTAAAAAAAGCTTTTTCCCAACTGGCATAAGGGAACCGAGCCAATTGTGCTTCCTTCTGCATTCCTATGAATCGCTTTCGAATCGGTACAAATGAACTTAATTGAATCGCTTCTCCGCTAGGACATGCAATGTTAAAAAATAAATGTAAGGCAAGGCTAAGAGAAGCACTCCTCTGCTTCAAAGGAAGCGATTCAGTACCTTTTCTGAATCGCTTCATTTCCCGCTGGGTTCTAAATGACACTAGTTCAGTATTATCCCAGCGGGAAATGAAGCGATTCAGAAAAGGAGAGAGAATTTTTTTATCGTTTGCCTCGAGCAACGCTACCTCGGAAAGAAGTTTTTCAACTTTGAGACGTCTCAAAAGTCAAAACAAAAAGTCTGTTATGTATTGGGACGTAATTAACAAGGTACTTAATTAAAATATTTAGGCGATTAAGTATCGGTCATTTATTGACATCTGAACATGGAGTACTACTGTATATTCTAACTAGGTTACTAACTGGAACTGATACGGCTGGTTGCTGTATTGAGACTGATCTTGTGATCAGCGGGACTTATCCTAGATGAAGATGCGGTGTGCGATGTGATGCGTTGATGCTTGTACTCAACACCTTTCCCCACGCGAAGAAAAAGAAGTGTAGGTCAGCCGGTCTGGTTGTTTACGAGCGCGTGTAGAACGTCTGGGTTCTTCCTGGCCGTCATTCTGCATCTCGTTGGATTGTGACGTATCCTCCCGGTCTGGGGTCCTTATGGTACTAGCAGCGGTTATTGGTGGGTTGATCAATCTCTCACGGTTTGTAGATCCGTACAAGTCAGTTGGTAATGTATCTGTTTCAGTCGTAATTGAGTCATGTGCATTTGGCTGGTTATTTTGAGTGGTGATCTCTGGTATACAAGAAGTTGGCTTTTCATTGATAGGCTCGCAATCGGTTCTTCGTATTTGTTCAATGTGTCTTATGTGCTTCTCATTATCTACTAGGATCTCGTAGTGTAACTGGCCTTTCCTCCCCCAAACTATTCCGAACTTCCATTTAATTAATTTATTGTTATACATTCGAATTTGTACTTTATCTCCAATGTTTAAGTTTGGTGCTCTTTTCGGTTCATCGCAGCGTTTTTGCTCTATATCTCGTTTACTGTCTCTTAGCAGAAGATCCAAACGTGTTTTAATAGGCCGTCCGAGCATTAACTCTGCAGGACTCATACCAGTAACGCTATTTGGAGTTTTACGATATTGCATCAAAAGCCTGCATAATTTCTCGTTCAGAGTCCCTGATTCATCACTCATGGCTCTAAGGCCTTGTTTTACTATTTGCACGAATCTTTCTGCTTGACCGTTAGTTGCAGGGTGATATGGTGCGGATGTTTTGTGGACAATGGCATTTGTGTTGAGAAATCGTTGGAATTCAAATGACTTGAACTGGGGTCCATTATCAGTAACGATTAGTAGAGGCAATCCAAATCTAGCAAACAATTCTCGCAGTGCCTCGATTGTCTTCTTGGTGCTGGTATTTGTATGCGGGAAGACTTCAACCCATTTGGAACGAGCATCTACAACGATAAGGAAGTTCGTGTTCATGAAAGGACCAGCGTAATCTATATGTAGTCGTTGCCAGGGCTCTTTTGGGTACTCCCATGGATGGAGCGATACTTTCTTGGGATTAGATTTAATCAGGGCGCAACTACGACACTGTCGACAGGTTCTTTCAATATCGTGATCGATACCTCTCCACCATACGTAGCTGCGAGCAAGAGCTTTCATTCGTACTATGCCCGTGTGCGCCATGTGTAACTCTTCTAAAATTTTCTTTCGTAGTGATTTTGGTATCATAATTCTTGTTCCGCGTAGTACGCAACCGTCTTGCAGTGAAAAATCTTCTAGTTGCTCACCGAAAGGTAAAGGATTTCCCGCTTGTAGAGCTCGGTAATATTGTAGGCAATCTGGATCTTTACTGGTTTCCCTTTGTACTTCACTCCTTGTGATTGGTAGAGTTTCTATTAAATTCATTAGAAAAATTGAATCACTATCCGGCTTACAAGTTTCATCCGCAACCTCAATTGGAAAACGTGATAAGAAGTCAGCGTTTGCATGTAATTTTGTATTTCTGTATTTAATATTGTAATTGAAGCCGGACATAAAATTTGCATAGTGAAGTAGACGTATTGCCGAAGTGTGTGGAAGTTCTTTATTTGGGTGAAGTATTCTCGTCAAGGGCTTATGGTCAGTTAATAATGTAAATTTACGCCCGTAGCAATATTGGAAAAATTTCCTTAAGCCCCAATAGATAGACGTAGCCTCCTTGTCTAATTGTGCATAATTTTTCTCAGCGTTCGATAAAGATCTCGAGGCAAAAGCAATAGGTCTTTCTTCTCCATTAGGTAGTATGTGTGATATCACCGCGCCTAAACCATTTGGTGAGGCATCCGTTGCTAGAACCAGAGGTAGGTTTCTATCGTATTTGATGAGCATTTTTGTGCTTGTAAGTTCTGTCTTTAAATTTTTAAATGTCTCATTGCAGCGTTTGTTCCAAAGGAACTTGACGTCTTTTTTTAGAAGGTTATATAGTGGAGCTAGTTTGCTTGCTAAGTTAGGAATAAATTTTTGGTAATAGTTTATCAATCCCAGAAAAGTGCGCAGCTCCGATACGTTAGTCGGCGGTTTACTTTTTGTGATAGCATCTACTCGTTCGGGAATCGGTTTAATGCCGAGCTCGTCTATTGTGTGCCCCAAGTATGTAATCGATTTAAGTAAAAATTGGCATTTCTTCCTATTTATATGAAGCCGGTTTTCCTTTAATTTTCGAAAAACTTTGTCCAAGTTTTCTAGTAGTTGCATATAGGAAGACCCTTGTACCAGGATATCGTCGAAATAGCACAGTACTCCTGGGAGCTCTTGTAAGACTGAGTCCATAAGTCTTTGCCACGCATTTGGGCTAACCTTAACTCCGAACATTAAACGGTTCACTTTGAAGGTTCCTTTATGTGTACTAATGGCCTGAAGTAACGAACTCTCATCATCAACTTGCATATGGAGGTAAGCTTTGTGCAAATCCAATACGCAAAAATATTTACCACCTCCCATTGCTGCAAAAATATCTTCGATGCGCGGTATCGGATAGTTATCATCTTTTAGTACCTTATTTATTGTAGCCTTGTAGTCAGCGCAAATACGAATTTCCCCATTTTTCTTCAGAACGGGTACAATTGGAGTTCCCCAGGGTGAATAATCTACGCGTTCGATAATGTTTCCTTTGATTAGTCTTTCTAGTTCGTCTTCTATCTTGTCTCTTAGGGCGTATGGTACTGGTCGAGGTTTTAGAAAAATTGGTTTCGAATTCTTGTCTTCCAATTCAAATGTGCATTTAATCTTCGGTACCAATCCTATTTCTTCTGTAAATAAATCTTTATTATCTTTCAGCAATATTTTTAACCTTTGTTTGCACGTGTCTTCAGTGATATCTGCGGCGCTGACCTGCCAAATTGGGACTGAGAGCAGACCTAAGCTACTGATCCACTCTCGTCCTAAGATTGGTTGTACGTTTTGTTGTAAGATGTAGAGCTTTCCAGTAGTTGATTTGCCATGATATTCAATATTTACCAAAGCAATTCCTCTTGGGTGTATGACCTCTCCGGTGTATGTCCTTAATTTCACAGTTGTGGTTCGTAAAGGTAAATCTCCAAAGTTTTTTTTGTATGCACTTTCCGACATGGTCGATACTGCCGCACCCGTATCAAATTCCATTAAAATTTCTTTTCCATTGATCATAATTTTCCGATGTATTTTCTCGACATTATTTTGGTAGATACTATGTATTAAAATTTCTTCTTCACTATCGTATTCAGCTTCTTCTTTGTCGATAAATTTGTGTTCTACAGTTCGAGTTTTCATGCACATGCTACGAACATGTCCCTTTCTGTTGCAACTGCTACAATGAAGGTTTTTTGATTGACATTTATTTGCGAAATGTCCAGTCCTTCCGCACCTAAAACACTTAATTTGTGTTTGTTGTTTGTTGTATGATTTGCTCGCCTCCGGCTTGTCATGCTTTCCATGGTTTGTATATGATTTGTTCTGGAAGCTCTTCGAACTTGTTCGCGACTTGTGTATCGTATTTATTGTATTGGTGGACGATCCTCTCATTTCTCTGCTTTCATCTTTAGATGTCTGGATTTGTAAAGCCAGTTGCACTGTTTGTGCGAAAGTTGATGTTGCGTCTTGTTGTAGCAAGCGTTCCCTAATATCATCATCTCTAATTCCTCTAATAAATTGGGCTCTTAGATGTGTAGACATTGTCGATTTCTTACAATGTTGGCATGTAAAGTTGCAGTTCGAAGCCATTTTCTTCAAATCTGCTTGAAAATTGGCAATGTTTTCCCCTTCATGCTGCAATCGTAATGCAAATTTATGTTGCTCAGCTACTTCACTGTGTCTTGGCGCAATATGCGTTTTCAAAAGTTCCACTAGTTCCTTGTATTTTTTTTCTTTAGGTACTTCCGGTGCCGTTAAACAGGTAAGCGTGTGATGTAATTTGGGACCGAGGCAATTGATAAATATTTGTACACATTTTCTGTCATTTTCCGCCGTATCATCTTTTAAATTCCTTATTTCTAAATAATTATCTATCCTTTGTATGTATGAGTCGAAAGTTTCATTGTTTTCATCAAACGGTGCTAACTGTAACCCTTTGCAATCACTTTTAGATTCGCGCGACCCTGATAATTGTGTTAAAACTTCCGATATTTTTGAAATAGCTTCTTCTAATTGAGCCATTTTTTTTCTTAAAAGCAAATTATATATAAAGTAAATGCAAATGTATATAGTATATATATAACTAATTACTTATGCGCACGTGGTCAAAACCCAATTTGGACAATATACTATGTATTGCGATTTTATTGTTTTCTCCAGCACGTTATGACCACTACCCCTGCAAATTCTTTATATCCTAACGCACAAATTTTTATTTATTTATTATTATTATATATTTTTTTTTGATAATTCTTTGAAATATTCTAATTGTAAATTCAATATAATATGTATATTTTCAATATAATTTGTATATTTCAATGTAATATGTATATGGTCTTTTCTCCAGCACGGCTTATTATTGCTATATTCCTGCAATTTGCTTATTTTATAACGCACTTTGTATAAATTTAATATATTTTAATATATTTTAACCAAACAAAATTTATTCATTTCATGTTCGATGTAATATAAATTTCTTTGCTTTCTCCGATGCATGTTTTATTAACTCTATTCGTGTAAATTCCTTGTATTATAAACGCACTTTGTTCTATTATGAATGTAATTAACTTATGCCTTGTTATGAACCTTTTGTTTTATATTTTTGATCACCACTCTTGTAATTTTCTTTTCTCTAAAATGCACTTTGTGTAAAAAATTTCCTATTTAAAGTATGTATTGTATGTATTTAGTAATAAAAATGTTATATATTGTGTAAGTAAGTTATTTTAATTATTTGTTAGTCATGTACATAATGTAAAGTAACGAGAGATTTCTTTCAGCTTACGGTTTCCTTTAGCGGTTCCCAAACGCACGTTTTTTTTGTAAAAATTTCTTTCCTCTTGTGTAATTTGCTGTTTCTCCAGGGTTAAAAATTTTTTTTTCCTCGTTTTGTCCTCGTCGCCACTTGTTATGTATTGGGACGTAATTAACAAGGTACTTAATTAAAATATTTAGGCGATTAAGTATCGGTCATTTATTGACATCTGAACATGGAGTACTACTGTATATTCTAACTAGGTTACTAACTGGAACTGATACGGCTGGTTGCTGTATTGAGACTGATCTTGTGATCAGCGGGACTTATCCTAGATGAAGATGCGGTGTGCGATGTGATGCGTTGATGCTTGTACTCAACAAAGTCATTGACCGTTTTGCTTCGAAAAAAAATCGACGGTTGAACATCATACTTTGAAGTATTTGTCGGTAAATTTTTATTGTGATTTGTAAATGTGAAGAAAAGATCCAAAGATTTGTTGATCTCAAAACGAAAACAGATTTTAGAAAACTAAATCATAATCGCAAAATAAAAAGTGTTAATTTTTATTTCATCTGTCTTGTTTTTTAAACTGTTTTAGGTTGAACAACGTAGAATCCACAAATATTCACTTTAAAGATTTTAATTAATTTGTTTTCAAAAAACACAACAATTAAAACAATAAAACCTTAATGATTCTACACGGAACATAAATAGGTTGAAAATTACCTTTTTATTTTGTTATATGCATTTCGAACCACATTCGGTTCATCATCAGCATCACGATTAAACAGCAACAGTATTTTCTGTGTATCAGCAACCGAAACAAATTAATTAAAATCGTTAAAGTGAATAATTGTTTTTTAAGTTGAAAAAATATCTTCGAGGGGCCATGGCCCCCATGGCCCCCCCCCCCTGGATCCGCCCTTGACTAAACCCTACAAAATATAGACAAGCCCAAAAAGAATTCGAAGATATGGTTGCTCTCGGTATTTGCCGAACCTCTTCATCTCCAGCGGCATCGGCTTTACACCTTATACCGAAACAAGATAGCCAAGACTGGAGGCCATGTGGCGATTATACGCAATTGAATGCAGTAACCATACCCGACAGATACCCAATTCCACATATTCAGACTTTCTCCACTTATCTACAAGGAATAACCATTTTTTCAAAAATCGGCAGCTAAAAGAGGCAAATACACCGGTTTGGTACGAATAACTACCCCTGATTCTACTCGGAATACGAACACCACAAAAGAAGATATGAAATGCACTCCAGCGGAATTGGTATACGGACAACTGCTGAAATTTCCCAGTGAACTTTTCGTAGGCTCCGCACTGGAAAGTCCAGGGGACCCAACATATTTGGCTGACAGACTAATAGGCTATTGAAAATGTCCAAAATTATAGGGTAGAAAGGAACAATTGCGTTCAAGCATTTTTATGGTTTAATATGTTAGCTTGGCATCTAAATATGCTAAAACCACAAAGTGCCCCCTTTTTTTAGGGGTGCGTTTTTGAGCGCCGACCCTAAGTACCCCTTTTTCAGGTTTTTCAAAATAACTCGAAAACAAAGCGAAATTCGAGATTTTTACTAAAATACTTTTTTGTAGAAAATTAAATTTCCCATCGAAATGCGTCTTTTAAATTTTTTTTTACCATTTGTAATTCGAAGAATAATCGAAAAACAAAACTAAATTTTTTTCGAAAAATCACATTTTTTTCTTTTTTTATTAATTTGGTTATAACTTTTTTTACTGCATCCTGGGTATACATAAATGTTCACATAAAAGAAAGGTTATGAAAAATTGAAGAAATTGCATTTTTTAAAATCTCCATACGACCAACAGTGACCGAGAAATCGCCATTCAAAGTTGACCATTTTGAGCAATTTTTTAAATTATTTGCTCTTAAACATTTTTTTTATTTTTGAGCAAATAAATTTGTTTTTGTGCAATAAAACAACAATTTCAAGGTAATTTACCAAAATCACTAATTTTTTTCCTGAAGGCACAAAAAACAGTACATTATATAAATACATAGATACGTAAAGAAGTTTATTCTTCAATATTCATTCTTTCGATGGAAATTTCAACTTCAGTATCAATATCCTTATCGACATCTTCTTGGGACATTTCAGGGACATTTGTATTTTCGCAATCAGTGCCTGCACGTTCCTTGCAAAATATGGAGCATTTGATGCCAAACTTTCTGCAACTACAATTAGTATGACAGCCTTTTAAACATCCACATGAAATTTTTCGTAGTAGAGATTGCGGTGCAGGCGACATAGTCATTACAATTGGCATCAATCCATTTTGGGTTATCTTCCTACGCCATTGTTGGATTTGAAAATATGTTCGCTGTCCATGTAATCTTACAGTCCCCGTGTTCTTTTAATGAACTGGGTTTTGAGAGCTTTTGAGTTCCTATACAAAATCGAAAACCCAGGTTTTATCTGGGTCTTCTGGTTCTTCGATTTTGTATGGGAACTCAAAAGCTCCTCAAAAGCTCTCAAAACCCAGTTCATTAAAACAACACGGGAAACATCAACGATAGCGTAAACGTTACATTCTTAGATAATCGTTTAAACGATCGTAAGCGACATTTAACTCAGCACGTATCGTTTGATTTAGGGTCATATAATAAAGCTACATTTTATACACACGGTCAGTGTCCGAAACAATGAATATGTGCCCATTTAAATAATATAAATCTTACCGAGGGATAGGCGTCCTTTTTTACGTTGTCGCGTTGAGTATACTTCTCCTGCTTCCATGCCGCAAATTACACGAAGTCCTTCGAAGTTAAAATATTGATGTCCACTGCTTGGTACAGGGGATGGAGGATTGTTGTCGCTTTCTTTCCTTTTCTTAGCTGACGCAATATTCTTCTGTCGAATATAGGGTTTGTAACAGCTAACATGCACTTGTAGACTGTTTTCATTACTTAAAAACTGATGTTTTCCATCATCCCTTTCAATACTGGTGGCAGCTACAGTTTGAATACTTTTTTTTTGTAACAATCTGTTTGTTTCACTATTTATATTTTTTAAACAAAATAAAGCACGTTTCCATTTTTATCTCCTAGAGGTTAACTAAACAACACTAACACCGTACGAAAATGTGATCTGTTTTGGTTGAATAAGAATGTTAATGCCGTAGGACTCACACTATTTAATTCTGGGGATTTTCGATTTTAACACGTTATAAAAATTATTTTAACCGATTTCATCAAAAACGAGACAATAATTGCAAAAAACAGAATTAGTTTTTTATACCACAAATTTCTTAGCCTACCCTTATATAAATTCATTATATTTTTTGCTTAATGTTGTGTATATTTGGAATATAGAGATAGATAACACAGGCTTCAACAAAGAAAAAATGTTTAAGAGCAAATAATTTAAAAAATGGCTCAAAACGGTCAACTTTGAATGGCGATTTCTCGGTCACTGTTGGTCCTACGGAGATTTTAAAAAATGCAATTTCTTCAATTTTTCATAACCTTTCTTTTCTGTGAACATTTACAGGGTGCGCCAGAGAAACTTACTTATTTGAAAAAATCCCCGCGCGGTGAGTTAGGCGGGTAGAGTGGCGAGAGGGGGCGCATTTGGAGGGGGAAGTTCCCAAGTTTGTTTTTCCCTCCAGTCAGTTGCCATCATGCTCTGGTCTAGAGAGCAGCGGGCCTTCGCAGTCGAGAGCTTCTTTTCTAACGGTCGCTCAGTTGTTGCTACACAACGTGCCTTCCGCGCTCGCTTTGAATTCCTCCTCACAGACTCGTTCCTGGCCGTAATTCGATTCTGTCGTGGGTTAACTCATTTCGGGAGTGTGGAAGTGTCGCTAAACCCAGAAATGGACTTCAACGGACCATCAGAAATCCGGAAAATATCGAAAGAGTGAGGCAGTCAGTTGTCCGTTCTCCCCGGCGTTCGGCTCGCAAACACGCAGCTGCTTTGGGAATTTCTGACACCACTGTCCGACGAATTCTCCATGAAGACCTTCAATTTCATCCCTATAAATTGGTTGTTGTGCAAGAATTAACTGAACGCGATTTTGCTGCCCGTAAAAATGCATGTGAAATGCTGATTGACAACCTGCCTGGTTTATGTCGATCGACCACGGACCACAGCACACCTCAAGAACAACATTCGCGACGCCATTGCCAACATACCGATTGATATGCTGCAAAGAATGGATAGGAATTTCAAAAATCGACTTCATCAGTGTATGCGCTATGGGGGTCGCCATTTATCCGATGTCGTTTTCAAGACTGCATGAAAAAAAAATTGGGATATTGTATTCTAAAATAAAAAAAATTTAAAACAATAACTGAAGTACTTGTGTTTTTATTGACCTTTCCAATAAGTAAGTTTCTCTGGCGCACCCGGTATGTATACCCAGGATGCCGTAAAAAAAGTTATAACCAAATTAATAAAAAAAAGAAAAAACGTGATTTTTCGAAAAAAAATTAGTTTTGTTTTTCGATTATTCTTTGAATTACAAATGGTAAAAAAAAATTTAAAAGACGCATTTCGATGGGAAATTTAATTTTCTACAAAAAAGTATTTTAGTAAAAATCTCGAATTTCGCTTTGTTTTCGAGTTATTTTGAAAAACCTGAAAAAGGGGTGCTTTGGGTCGGCGCTCAAAAACGGGGGGCACTTTGTGGTTTTAGCATATTTAGGTGCCAAGCTAACATATTAAACCATAAAAATGCTTGAACGCAATTGTTCCTTTCTCAAAGACATTTTCAATAGACTATAAGGAAAAATTTCAATTCTCTTCGGGCCACCCAAACACGGGCACCGTCCCAGGCAAAGATTTTTATCCCGAAATCACTACATACTTGCGAGAAAGTCTTCTTAAGAGTCGACAGGATTAGACCAGGATTACAACCCCCGTACGAAGGTCCCTACGAAGTGATTAGAAGATTGCGAAAACAATATGTTCTCGACATAAAAGGAAAACCAATTTCTGTATCCATATAGTAGACAGACTGAAACCATGTTTCACTATGCCAGAGAGAATAGCCTCTAGCCCAAAGGAATCAGTAAGATTTAGATAATACCATAGACAAATAAAAGGAAAGATATTCCATTTCATACAAGAAAAGTGTGCCCTTTCCTGTTCAGAGAGCTTTCCCATTTCCTCCATTTGCTTCCTCCAAGCGAAAGCTACCCCCGCTAAATCTTTATTTTCGGTGGCACTGTCCAGATATTTGAGTAAATGTTATCTGAAGAGAGTAAATGGAAAGAAAAACATTACCGATGCATGGGACTATGGGAGCATGGTTCTTCTCGAGCTATTCGCGTTTGCGCTTCTTTTTTTACAGGTTTTCTCATTTATGAAATATCGGCATATGTACGAATGTGTATATTGTATTCTAGGTAAATTTTATTAAAGGGATTTGTTGGTGGAAAAAATTGAAATAAGACGGAAGTTGTTAAATGTATTGTTTGATTTTTTGTGTAAATAACAATAATCAATTACATATTTTTAGAAGTTACGATGTTGTTTTTTCAGGTCCGACTTTTCGGTTTCTACTACTTTGCTTGAGTTTTGTGCGAATTTGATTTTGTTTTGATTTATAACAATCATTTCCGCAATGTGTTTATTTTGCAGGTTTGGGGAAAGTTTTATTTTAGTCAAAGATCCACAAGAAAATTATTGCGTTTTACAAGGATTTGAAGATGTAAAGTACCATGTCATGAACAAATTTAAAAATATGAAAAGTGGAAATTATTGCCATATGGTTATTTATGGACATGCTCACTTAATAGTGCAGCCAACATAAGAATTCTATCTAATGGCACTATAAAAAAAAATCCAAGTATTTTGAATTTTTTTTATGTTTATTATGATGTTCTACTGACATCCTGGAAAGTATCCCAGTTTCAGCGGTCAAGTTTTCTTTTATGTATTAAAATTATGTAAATTTTAACTTGGTGCAATTATATCAAAAACCATTTTATTCGTAAAACGTGGGGGAAAGTTTCGGTGTCTCTCTAATACTAGTATTTTGTTAAAAATAAATCTCCTTTCCACACCACCGCAGGGGTAGAGCATATATTAGGCGCGTTTTTTAAGTTGTAGTAGCAGCAAAAAAAATAGAACTAAGAAGGTGAATCTAGAAAGAAGGATATGTCGAAATGACTATCTCAGTAGAATAGTCCAAAGACCGCTAATTTCTTTAATTGCCTTCGCGCCATATGTGGATAAAAATTTAAAAAGTTTTTACGCTTTGATACTTTCTAACAAGAAAAATAAAAAAAGATTTAGTTATGAAGAAAGATCGTTAGCTTTGAATTTCCATTACAAATCTCCTACAACTTACAGGTATTTTAAAGATAATTTAAACATACATTTACCATCTCTGAGCTCTTTGCATCGTTGGCTACTAATTAAAAATATTCAACCTGGTTTTAATAACACGGTTACAGAAAACCTTAAGAAGATTGTTTCATATTGGGATGTAGAAATGAGGCAAGCTTTGTTGATATTCGATGAAATTAAAATAAGAAGAGAGTTAACATATGATCAGGTAACAGCTGATATAGTTGGTTTTGTCGATAGAGGTGATTTTAGAAATAAAGAACCAGCAAAGTATGTTTCTGTTAATTGGAAAATTATTATTAGTTTTTTGGCCACCGATAAACCAATTAACAGTAAAGTATTAGCCGAAAAAGTGAAGTTGAATTTATACTGCTGTTGTGAACTTGGGCTTATAATACAAAGTAGGTATAACCTCAGATCAGGCTTCTAACAATCGCAGTTGGTTTAGTTCTCTCGGAGCAACGGAAAAGGACCTTTTTTTTATTATTATACTGGTAAAAGATATTTACTGTAAAGATGGAACAGTAAGTTGGAACTTTGTTAACGAACTCTATAATTTAGAAAAAAATGGTTCCACTAAAATGGTGCCGAAGTTGACTTCAAAACATGTTTGAACAAATACTTGGCATTTCAAGTTTTAAGTAACACAGTTTGTGCTGCCCTTAAAACTGCTTTGGAATTAAATTTGCTTAGCCCTAATGTTTCATCAGTTACTTTTTCTACTTCCGCTTTCTTTGCAAAACACAAAAAATTGTTCGATCGTCTCAATAGTAAAGAACCTTTTAGTAGAAATTGGTATAAGTGTGGATTAACTCAAACAAATACTCCAAGAAAATATCTTTCTGAAATGCTACATTATATCCAATCAATTTTATTTGAAAACAAAAACAAAACATTTTGGATTGGGGGATTGATTTTGAGTCTAAAATCCATTATTCTTTTAACTGATGAAATACTAAACGAGTTTCCCAATAAATCGTTCTGACATCGAAATTTAACCAAGACCCAATTGAAAACCTATTTTCGATCAAGAGGAGCTTCAGTAACAATCCCTCTTTATATAATTTCAATAGTATCATTTGCAAAATTGTATCGAACAAAATTTTGTCTATATCTTCCCATAGGAAGAATTGTGACGAAGATGGTCAGCAATTTATAGCTATTGACTCATTTAGTGATGGCAAAACCATAAATAATAATGACAATCATTGTATTATTGCTGTAGAGGATCGGACGATTGGTGATGTCACTAATGAGGGTCACGAAGTTAGCAACATAATAGAGTCTATTGATTTGTTGGAATGTGGGGCCAATGAAGATACGATTTCTGTTGAAGGAACTTCTTTAAGGTATTTTGTAGGTTTCATAATTGACCGCTTTTCAAAAAAGGAAAAGTGTTAGTTATGTGATAAGATTATGAGATACCCAAACGAAACTGTTAAGTATTCGAACCCTTAGGAGATTTTTGTTTATTTTAAAAATTATTCAAAAAGTACCAATTTTTCTGCACTTAAAAATCCTACAGATTATTTTTTTAATATATGTAAAATCTTGGTAAAAATCTTCACTTAACTTGTTCAGAATACGCCTGAAATAAAAATTTTAAAAAGCAAAATAATTGAACATTGTATGGATGCAATAAGTAAAAAATCTGATTTTTCCCACTGGTAAGCAAAAGAAAATGAATGCTATGATCACCACAAACAAATCTTAGATTTTTTGATCCTAGTTCTTCTTTGAAAATTTTGTTTTTGGCATTCACATCAATTTAAAGATAAGAGCTCATTTAAAAACTATTCCAAGCAAAAAATTATACAATCCCAAAAGGGAAAGTTGTTACATCAAATTCTTATGAGTAGTAGCGTAAATAGCAAATTGGAGCATTGTTTTTAAAAAGTACGAACGAAGACTAAATAAATGCCTATAAGGAAGTAACGCCGAAAATTTTTTTGGGGATTAGGCTTCCTGGGGAAACAATTTTAGAAAAACTCGCCTAATACTCTACCCCTGCGATGGTGTGGAAAGGTGTATTTATTTTTAACAAAATACTAGTATTAGAGGGACACCGAAACTTTCGCGCACGTTTTACGAATAAAATAGTTTTTGATATAATTGCGCCAAGTTAAAATTTACCAAAAAAAAATTCAAATTATTTGGATTTTTTTTATAGTGCCATTAGATAGAATTCTTATGTTGGCTGCACTATTAAGTGAGAATGTTCATAAATAACCATAAAGCAATAATTTCGACTTTTCATATTTTTAAATTTGTTCATGACATGGTACTTCTTACATCTTCAAATCATTGTAAAACGCAATAATTTTCTTGTGGATCTTTGACCAAAATAAAACTTTCCCCAAACCTGCAAAATAAACACATTGCGGAAATGATTGTTATAAATCAAAACAAAATCAAATTCGCACAAAACTCACGCAAAGTAGTAGAAATCGAAAAGTCGGACCTGAAAAAACAACATCGTAACTTCTAAAAATATGTAATTGATTATTGTTATTTACACAAAAAATCAAACAATACATTTAACAACTTCCGTCTTATTTGAATTTGTTCCACAAACAAATCCCTTTAATAAAATTTACCTAGAATACAATATACACATTCGTACATATGCCGATATTTCATAAATGAGAAAACCTGTAAAAAAAGAAGCGCAACCGCGAATAGCTTGAGAAGAACCATGTTCCCATAGTCCCATGCATCGTTAACGTTTTTCTTTCCATTTACTCTCTTCAGATAACATTTACTCAAATATCTGAACAGTGCCACCGAAAATAAAGATTTAGCGGGGGCACCTTTCGCTTGGAGGAAGCTTAAATGGAGGAAATAGGAAAGCTCTCTGAACAGGAAAGGGCACACTCTTCTTGTATGAAATGGAATATCTTTCCTACAGGGAGCCCTGTAGTGACATCGAACGAAGTTCCGTCCTAAAAAGCCCCTTGCAATTCTCACCGCACCAAGAGGTGAAAATACATTATCCCGACCAGAATGATCAGCCGCTAACGTCAGTGAATTTAGTCTCATAAAAACTTTGTTGCTGGTCAGTGCGCTAGTTATAAGCGCTGTCATTTTTAATAATAATTTACTTATAGTTAGTGAGTGTTTCATTTTGGTGGTGACACGAAGTAAACACCACAAAGGACCTTAATAAATAAACTTTAATGTCGTTTCTTTAATTACAGGTTCTAATTTTAAAGAAATTGTTATAAATAGTTTGTTAGAAATTGTTGCTTAATACACTGTAAATCTGAGCTTTTAAAAGTGTTTTACTTCAAAACGCTTAAAACGTTTTATTTTGAAGTCACCCATTTGATTAACATTGTCGACACTTTTAAACACTTAAAAGCGTTAAAAAAATGCCTACAATGTTAATCAAATAGGTGACGTCAAAATAAAACACTTTCAAAAGCTGAAATAAAACACTTTCAAAAGCTGAGATTCGCAGTGTAAAACTTCTTTAATTACAGAAAGAAACTCAATATTGTTTATTTTATCTTTCCCTTGTGGCGTACACAATAAAACGCCATCACATCGTTCTTAGAATAAGAATTTGCTCTTTATACTTATAATTCACATGTAGTTTACTCAAGCAAGAATTTTCTCTTCATACTTATAATTCACATGTAGTTTACTCAAGCAAGAATTTTCTCTTTGTACTTACAATTCACATGTAATTTAGTTTTAGATTTAGATATAAGACTTTTGTAAATATTTTTGAAATAGAGCTGAATTGTCTTGGACTTGTGTTTTGCATAAGAAGTAGTTTTTGGTTTTAAAAGACATCTACTAAAGTGGTGACCCCGCAAAGGCACTACTTAAGTGGTGCCCAAGAATAATAAGCTCTAGTTTCAGGAAGACTGTCCCTGCGGTATTAACATAAACCAGACCGGAGAAATCGCTACGAGCAAAGATGGATGAAGACGGGCCGCAGAATAAGGCATCAACCAAGAAGGAGGAGGACAAGAAGCAGCCTCGAGAAGGAGAGGAGAAGAGCATAGCAGCCGTATCCGTAAGAATACCACCATTCTTAAAGACGAGTCCGGATCTCTGGTTTCCCCAGCTGGAGGCACAATTTCACACCAGCGGGATAAGAGCAGATGACACACAGTACTACCAGCGAGCAATAATAATAAGAGTGATGAGCTAGAACAAATTTTTAAAAATGTTTCAGGGACCTTGAGATCAGTTGATAAAAATTCAATGGGAGCGAAAAAGTCAAAATATCAAAGAAGTAATATCTATGATAAACAGAGGCAGAATTACTTTCACACTACACGCAATGTGTGTGAAAGAAAGATAAAAAATGTGCGGGAAGTGACTGGAATGTGCATTGGAAATATTTTGACAGTTCTCGGTTGAATATTTACGTTTTTATTTGCATTAAAGTCGCGTTTTTAATTCGGAAAGCAAATATTTACGTTTTATTTGCATTAAAGTCGCGTTTTTAATTCGGAAAGCGAATATTTACGTTTTATTTGCATTAAAGTCGCGTTTTTAATTCGGAAATCGAATATTTACGTTTTTATTTGCAAATAGTGTTGCAGTTCGGTTATCAAATCTGAATTCGTACAGTGAAAATTGACCATGGCGAAAGAATTTAATTAATACATTTTTTTCTGTTATCTAAACTTCTCATAGAGGAGATGTGAACCGTGTATTTTATGTGTTTTAGTTGGTTTAAGGCTTGCGACATACGATTAGGTTTTTCCCGGACGGTTTTTCGTGCCAAAATGGAACTTAAGCAATTAGGTTCAAACCGGAGTCAAACAAAGCCGGAGACGGTTAGCCGTACCGGGGAAACCTAATCGTATGTCGCTAGCCTAACTCAATCTACAAGGATTATCGTGATTTCGTCGTCGTCATCAAATTTAAATATTCACACAAAACGAATGCGGGATTATAAAAATTTGGCTCCTGAGATAGATACAAAAGAGCTGCAATTGTCAAATGTTTTAAAATGCCAATTTAGTAAAATTTACTGTCATTTCTGTACCTCAGAACCAGACGAACGTAAGTCCAAATATTATAATTTTCAGATTTTCAGGTTATTACATCATTGTACGTAAAATTTGATTCTACATTAAGCCATAACATAAGGTTAAGACAAAATTAACCCAACAGGGAAAAAATTGCAAGATTCCCGCCTTTTTTAACGAACAATACATAATGAAAATCCATTTCTAATATTGTGTACCAACATGAAATTTTACGCATATATACAGAAAAAGCAAACTCAATTTACACGTGCTCTGTTCCAGTGTTTCTTCCATTTGAATGTAAACATTCCAATCGAGAAATCAAGCAACATCTTCTGTTTCTTTCATACTCTTGTGTTTTTTGCATAAAATATATATCCATCTCGCGTTTGTTTATATTTTTTTGGACTTTTTGCTTAATGTTATTGCTAATCTGTTCTTTCATATCTTTAACTCTTTTACTTGTCCTTGAAGCCCACCTCAACACACTTGTTATTATTGCTCGCTGGTACTACACACTAGTAGGAAAACTGGATGCAGATATCTTAACAGAAGTGAGGGATGTGATCACCCACCCACTGGATGAAGATAAGTATTGGGCCTTAAAGAAGCGACTATTGCAGGCCTTCCAGGAATCCGAGCAACGACGCCTAAAAAAACTCCTCAGCGGCATCACAGCAGATGGGAAGAAACCATCTCAACTCCTCAACAAGATGAAGGAACTAGCAGGCAGTAGCATGTCCAACGAAGGATTGAAGACCCTATGGATGCAACAACTACCTCCACAAACTCAGGCAGGCCTGACTAGCAGCCCAACCCAGGACATTGGCAAACTGGTGGAAATGGCAAACAAAATTTCTGAGGTTTTCTCAGACATAGCAGCAATAGCAACACCATCACCCACGAACACATCACCTTCCCTTCAGCAACAAGTGGCAGCTCTCCAGAAACAAGTAGAGCGCCTGAAGTTTCACAGACGAAATGCATCAAGCCATCGAAGCTTTTCACGTAGCCCCAGCCGATTCAGGAGGTCCGACAGCAACCAACTAACCGACAGCAACTCGCAGCAAATCTGTTGGTACCACAGGAAATTCGGGAAAGCAGCTAAGCGATGTCAACACTCCTGCAGAAGTGCATCTACTTAGTTACTACAATTTTTATATACCCAATCGAGCCCTTATCTGCCAGCAACACTTGCTGCATACATCATTGGAAGAAATTCCTTTAAATGTAAGGAGGCGGCAAACTGAATTTGGTGCAGAGAATATCCGTGACATCATAAATATATACACGTCGTCTCTGGAACAAAGGACCCACTTTGATTTCGAAAACGTGGACGTTTTATCTGAAGAAGATATTCATTTTTGGACTGGACTATACCGGGAACAGTTTGATATATTGCTTCAGCAGATTCCGAGCCTCGAGCAGCAATCTAACACTCCACGTATCGATCTAGCCATGTACTTGTGTAAACTGAGAGCCACATGTAAGAATCGCCACTATTTTTAACTCATCCAGGAAAACTGTAGACCGAAAAATAGCCAAAGTCGGCCGATTTTGTTCCGTCATATATTGGTCTAGATCACATAACACGAGATCAGGTTATAGAACGCAATAGAGTTCTACCGAATAATATTTTCGGAAACGCAGTAACACCGAAGGCAATTTTGATATGTGATGGTACCTACCTATTTACTGAGAAAAGCTCCAATTTTTTATTTCAGCCCCATAGTTACAGCTTACATAAGTACCGCAATCTTTTAAAGCCTTTTTTAATTGTATGTGCTGATGGTTACATCGTCGATGTCACATGTCACATGAAATAAAAAATTGGAGCTTTTCTCAATAAATAGGTTGGTACCATCACATATCAAAATTGCCTTCGGTGTTACTGCGTTTCCGAAAATATTATTCGGTAGAACTCTATTGCGTTCTATAACCTGATCTCGTGTTATGTGATCTAATCCAATATATGACGGAACAAAATCGGCCGACTTTGGCTATTTTTCGGTCTACAGTTTGCCTGGATGAGTTAAAAATAGTGGCGATTCTTACATGTGGCTCTCAGTTTACACAAGTACATGGCTAGATCGATACGTGGAGTGTTAGATTGCTGCTCGAGGCTCGGAATCTGCTGAAGCAATATATCAAACTGTTCCCGGTTTAGTCCAGTCCAAAAATGAATATCTTCTTCAGATAAAACGTCCATGTTTTTGAAATCAAAGTGGGTCCTTTGTTCCAGAGACGACGTGTATATATTTATGATGTCACGGATATTCTCTGCACCAAATTCAGTTTGCCGCCTCCTTACATTTAAAGGAATTTCTTCCAATGATGTATGCAGCAAGTGTTGCTGGCAGATAAGGGCTCGATTGGGTATATAAAAATTGTAGTAACTAAGTAGATGCACTTTTATATTATTAGACAGTTGCCGAAGTGTGCCGTTAACGCAGTTGTCAAACATGCATCGCCGGGACGTATTAGCTGCTCGAGTTATTCCAGGAATACCAATAGCAGCTGCAGCAACAGAAGGTGGTAGGTGTTGGTTCATGTTTACAGAAATCCTATGCCAACAGGCGTGACATATAGCCCTTGTGCCGTCGAAAGATAGCTATAAAACAAGTTAGCATCAGAATACATCCAATAATCATTCTATTCAGTATGAAACACAGTTAACCACTAGATAGCGCCACCAATTAAACGTCGCATATTGCCCTTAAATGTGAAAAAAAATGGAAACGGTGATGCTATTTTATATTAGTGACGCTAGTTGGTTACTAACGGCTCCTTGAGCCTATCCAGTCTATCCGAACTGGTGCTTATTCTATAAACACGCTTAAAAACGCCTAAGTACCTACTTTAACAAAATCCGCCAAGCGGTTTATCAAGGAATAAGATAAGTAAAAAGCAAGGAAACCCTATACTGATACGTACCTCACGTGGCGGTTGCATGGCGCGTATGATGTTTGCCACAAAATCTCGCCGTGTTTCCAAGAAATGTTCAGTGAGAACGTGCTTGCGACGACGGCGAAGTGTACGTTCACATACAACACAGTTATTATCTGCCATATCCGTCAATTAAAAAGCGAGTAATCGAGTCCAGCAGAAGAATAGCCCAATTCGTTAAATTAAGGTGACCGAGAAAAAACGTAAAACATGCAGATCTAAGCTTTTGTTGAAACAAGTTCACTAATGGCATGCTGCGTTAGCGTGTTTTTCTTATGCTACTATGCCAATGGCTAATATAATATAGTAGTTTTTCCCAGACGATGTTTTAACTGACATAGAAAATCTATAGTAGATAAGATACAAATAAAAAGAATTTCAAAATATTAGTTATTTGTTTTCTTGTACCATTTCTACCAATCTTCTACCAATAGCAGTAGGTTATTCTTTTTGCTCAGAACATGCGAAAAAAATATTTCGCCTGAATAAAAAGAAATTGCAATATTAACACCTTAGCCACAGTGAAAAAGTACTAAAAAAGTACGAAAAAGAGCCACCTAAGCTTATGTCGAAAAGTACCAAATAAGGCCAATTTTAACATTTAAATTGCTTATAACCTCAAAAGTAAAGGCCGTAGCATAAAAATTGTCCGAAAATTATTCATAGGAAATACTCCAAGGTTTCTAATTTTGGAAAAAAAGTATAGGTTAACCACGTTTTTTTTTGGAGAAAAAGGTTGTTGGAAGTGAAATTCTACTTAAAAAAACCAAAATTTTGACTTTGGCGACTCATTACTCTGGATAGGGTTTTTCAAAACTGTTTAACAGTAACAGTAAAACAGCTGTTTTTTGGCTAAAATCGAAAAACAGCAAACAGCTGTTTTTCTTTTAACTGTTTTTACTGTTTTTGAAATGAGATTCAAACAATTTGGCGTAAAATAAAAATAAAAGAAATTTGTAACTAACACTTATATAAATTGTTTTGGTTTTTACAAAGTGACCTTTTACACGGCCGGACACCTGACAGACAAAACGAACGAAGAGGGTGAGAGAGGATGATGGAGAGGGCGGACAATTTTAATGGACACTTTTGAACAAACATTTTGACGATTCCTGCGTTGTAAAAGCAGACAAAGGAATATGAGGATGACAACGCAGTATGAAGGTAATATAAAATTGTATATAGTATTAGTAACCAACACTAATGCAGAGTTTTTTAAATATAGAACGATCTTTTAAAATACATTGTCCAGACTGGCTCTTATACAAGGTGAATGTACCATAATTATGGCGTTGAATATGTCATTGGACTTTTCTGCTGTCAGGGCAATGTAGCCCGTAAAATTAGCTGTCGCGAATCTTAGTCATGAGGCCCATCGTTGGTGATCGCTGAAAAATTTTTACAATTCATGTTCAAGAACTTTTCTGACATTAGTAAGTCATACACTAAGAGTTTCTTCCACCAGCAAATGCCAATCAATTACCTTCTCCCGCAGAAAAAACACACAACTGTAGTATTATTATCTCAACGACAAGATATTGAATCATGTCGACCATATTGTGGACCTAGGTGTTGCTTTAGACAACAAATTGAACTTCAATCTGCACTATGATAATATTACTGCCAGAGCCAACAAGTTTCTTGGCTTTATAATTAGAAGGGCTAATGAATTCGGCGATATACGGGTTACAAAAACACTTTTATGTTCAGTAGTCCGCCCAATTTTGGAATATGCATGCCCGCTTATGGATCCTTTATTCCAAGTAATCAGCAGGATTGAATCACTTCAGAAGAGATTTCTTCTTTTTGCTCTGAGTAATCTGTACGACCCGCAAGATTATCTCAGCCTACCACCTTACACAGGCAGACTCAAGGGTTGAATCTCATGTCGCTGTCTTGTAGGAGAAAATTGCTTATAGCTTTGTTCGTTTACGCCACACGGGATCCCGCGGGATCCCACGATTTTTGACAGTAAAGTTGAATAGTGGGGATAAAATTAGGAAAGTAAGAAAACGCTTTCTGGGATGTTTTGGGATGTTTCGTGGAAATCTAACCTAAAAATCACTTATGTTTTCAAAACAATGACATAAAACTATTAATTAATAAATTATTTATGAAATTATTCACAATTTTTTAGTAAGGCACCAACTCAAGAACTTCTTTTCAGCCCGTCGTAATCGTTTTGGTTTGTCATAACAAGTGACAATTGATTTTGACAATTCAAATTTCACTACAGAATGGCTTTGACAGCCAGCCACAGTCGCTGGGACTCGAGACCTCGGGAACTTATTTGCAAGAGGCGGAGCTAAAATTCCCCTCTTTTTCGATCCCGAGAAAGTAAGAAAACACAAAATCTGCGCACGCGGGATCCCGCGGGATCCCATTTGGCGTAAACGAACAAAGCTTATATCATGCTTTACCCTAACTGTCCTTAACGGAAACGTTAATGTAGAATTTCTATCGAGTAGAATCAAATTTAATGGCGAAATTCGACGTTCTAGACATATGAAACTACTAAGGGAATACCGAGTATGCAAGGAACGAATCCGTCAACAGATGCTGTTGGGTCTTCAATAATCATGGATCATGTTATTCCCTTCTATAAATAGAATATCTTATAAAAAAGAAGTTAAATCTATACTTTTATGAAATACATTTATATTCACTCTCATTATACTACTGAATTTCCGTGGTGTATGGCGTGAAACTTTGAAAAAACAGCCACTCCACACGCCGCACAGTGGGCTAGATTCTAAAAAAAGTGGACAAAATTCAAAAAAAAATTGTTTAAATGCCCTTTTCTAGGAACTATCTTAAAGAGGAGGATCCCCTTCATGTTTTACCGAAAGATGGGGCGAGTAGCTTTAAAGCCTGCGGCTCCAAGGCATTCCGAAGTTAGGTACTTTCGACATATCTGCATTTGCGTGTCTTCGCCGCGAAAAACATTTCTTAACTAAATTACCAATAAGTTTGTATTTAAGTCTGTAATATTAATTCCGTTCAATGGAGGGTGATATTGAAGGTATGTAGAATATTTCTATGTGTTTTGCCGTTATTAAATAATAATCCATGCTAATGTAAAAGAACGGTCAAAAACCACGAAAAAAAATTTTTTTTTAAAAACTTCATTGACCTTAAACTGTAAAAATAGTTTAAACCCCACTAACCCCCGGGATAGTTTTAAGGTGGTTTCGTAGGAAATACTTTATGCAATGAGAATTCGAAAGATTTGGGTGCCAATACTTGCCAATTCATATTTTATACTATGTTAAAATTGGTGAAAAAGTACTAAAAAAAGTACCAAATAAGGCCAATTTTAACTTCAAAATTGCTTATAACTTCAAAAGTAAAAGCCGTAGCATTAAAATTATCTAGAAATTATTCATAGGAAATACTTCAAGCTTTCCAATTTTGGAAAAAAAAGTATAGGCTAACTATGTATTTTTTGGAGAAAAAGGTAGTTGAAGTTGAAATTTTAGTTAAAAAACCAAAATTTTGACTTTGACAACTCATAACTCTGGAAGTTGGTAAGGTGGAACCACCACTTTTACAGTTTTGGATAGGTGGGAGTATTCTGATACCTTATTCATGAAAATAGGTTATACGGTTACACAAATACAGGGTGATATGTAAAACTCTAACAAAAAAAACTTCAAAACGCCCTAGCGGCTAAACAGTTACGGATTCGTGATCAGCGATGTGAAAAACCGCTGAAACCTAAATTTCGAATCTACGGGACAACTCATTATATTTTTGTCCACTTTTTTCCTTATCTAGCCCACTGTGCGCCGAGTCAAATATATACATTTTGTTGTTGTTTTTCAAAAACACTTTAACTGACACGCAATCCGACTAATTAACTTTTAAGCTACTGACAGAAACAGGGGCAAACGCGGTGCGGAAATTGGCTTCGCGGTGGCGACTTTTCACTGACATGATGTTGCGGTGTTGGCGGCCCGTTCCGACTTTGAACACAACCTAAAAATCAAAGTGACAAGTGGACGTGATAAGAAAAAAATTGAAAAACCTCAATGATTTACATATAATTTTTCTACCCTACAGGACTTGTCTTTGTTTTAGGTACTAATTTAATTACCCCAATTTGGAAAAATAACGATTTGCATTAAATATAAAATTCAACAAACTTGCTATCCCACCCAACACCAACCCACGACTCCAAACATATACCCACCACCAACAAAACACGACTTAAAACACAAACATCTCTTGACGCAGAGCATGAAAGCGACGCATGAAACGCGTTCTATGGACTGGCACCTTAAGCGGGGGCAAGTAGAAAGTAAAGCAAATTGCGCGGTGTGTGCGTAGCGTAAAACAGCATTTCGTTAGTGCGCATTTGAATACACTACGTCTATTTTCTCTCTGTCATTGCCCGAACCGCGTTTGCGCCTGTCTCTATCAGCAGCTTTATAGTGTATGGACAAAGAGCTTTGCCAAACACGCAACGCAAAGTGGTAGTTTTTTTAACGCGCCAACTGACAGTTTTTCGAAAGAAAAAACTCTTAGTGTACGGCTTACTATTAACAGCAACATTATTATACATGTTTCCATCGCACTTGAAATCCGCAGTTTGTAACGGCCGTCCTATGCCCTGATTCCATATTCACCTGTCATTAGCCACTATAAAATTTGAGTAGGATTTTTTAGAGTAATTTTATGAGTAGGCGGAAAAAGGAAAAAAAAACAAGGAAAATGGGAAAATTTTTTTTGTCAGTCTAGTCTGGATTTGTTCATGAGGAAGTGGATTGAGTTTTTTTTGCAAGTTTGAAGGCAAGTTTTTATAAATACTGAAAAAATCAATTCGAATGGAAATAAGAACGAAGTCATCTCGGTTAATTTATGGGAAAAAGAAGACACCAAAATCATAGACCTTTGAGGCAGAAAAGAAGAATTTTCAACCGTATTTGCGGACTGGAAGAATTTTGAGGAGACCGAAGATCAGACAGACACCGAAGATCAAACAAGAACGGGACGATTCAACAGGTTTAGTTATTCAGAATATTATGATTATTCTGATATTACCGAAATAACCAAGGATAAGTATATTCAGTATTTAAAATATCTTTCACAAAAATTTGGGAATGCTGTATATGTACTACATTTTCAACATCAGTATACATGGATGCGATTGTACTACTGATGTTCCGGATTTAAGAATTGTTGAATAAACAAAGGTCAACTTGATGACTTCGTGTGGAACTTACCCTACTTCTGTGCTTACTAAAGAATTTTATTGTGACGTTTCAAGGGTTTTGCTGCACCATTTTTTTTTGGTTACATCCAGAACATAATTACAAGATTGAGTCAAGTTCGTAGGGCGAACTACTACCTGCGGAATTTTCGTGAGCGTCCTGTGAAAAGCTTAGGTCATTAAGCTTGTAGGATAGTCAGTGGTGACAAGAGGAACTTGTGCTTTATATTAGCTTTTCCAATAAACGGAAAAAGTTTTCCCAAATATCATAGGTAGCCACATGTGGGTTAAATATTGACAATCGGCTTCTAATTAACCGCATAGACTTTGAACCGAACACCATCCCGGCAGCGGAACAATTGGCTAAATATCCAATTACATATATTTACCATTCTGATTATATTGTTTTAACACACAAATATACTTAAAATATATTTACCATATTGTTGATCTTGTTAATTATATTACCTACTTTTATGCATAGTATCTAAATCTATTTCCATTCTTTTAATTTTTTTTTCAAAATATCTAATTTTATTCAAAATATTTAATTTTACTCCACATGTTTAATTTTATTCAAATTTTTACTTTTATTTAACATATTTAATTTTGTACAACATATTTTCTTATCACTTATTGATATTGTTGTTTTGGTGTTAAAGTTGTTTAGGTGGCTTGGTGTCCACGCAGTACATCGCGAGTTGTTTTTCTCAGTGGTAATAGTTAGGTTGTTGTAATTATAGATTTCATGTCCGAGCGCAACTGTTGATGTTTTTACGGTTTTGTCAATTGTTATACCTATAAGTTAAAATTGATAAGTTTTATACGTTATTTGGTTTGTTACTGACAACCAGGTAATGGGTGGCTGTAATTGTGTGTACAATTGCCTCCGAGTTAAGCGGTCTGGTACCAGGGCGGTTTTCTTGATATAAGTTGGGTGAGGCATCTTTAAAAAAACGAAACATAATAAATTAATAAAAATAAAAGAAAAAGAATAGAAAAACGGTCACGTATTTGTATCTAGCACCCACTATTTGAGTCAGGTATGCAGTAGTATACCCTAGTCGTAAGTTTTTTTGTGGTGTTCTAGTATTCGAGACATTTCGTTGTGAGACATAATTTATTAATTAAAGAAGTACGTTAGATTTACCAATTCCGTTTTTGTTTTTTTGTTGTCGGCTAAGTAATTTTTTTAGGATAATGGGCTAAGGGCCCGAACATGGCATAGCAGCGGGGATGGATCTCCCTCCGTACGATTTTGGAGTAGATGCCCTCCTAATGTGAAGACGTACTCCGCGCCCGCCCTGATCGAGGTGCTCCCGTGAAGGTAAGTGGTGATGCATGTAAGTAGGTGGTACCTCCAAGGTCTTCCCCCACACCCCGACCCCCCGACGAGCAGCCCTACTCTGGAGGCCCTAGGTACCGCCTAGTATACGTTCTGTCTGATTTTGGCTTTGCTGTTGCATAAATTTTTAGTTTATTGTGTGAGGGTCTGTGGTTGGCTTGTTCGGGCCACCAACCCAACGGACCACATTACAAGTTTTTATTAAAAGGATTTCACGAAATTCAAATGTGTTTACATCGCATCAAGCAGTTTTCGCTTGTCATAACAAAATATTACAAACGTTTCAAGAAACTAAAATGAAAATAAATTTAAATTTTTCTCGCTTTATATTTTCTTTTTTTTGATATCGCACAATTTTCTGACATTGTAAGGACTGCAAATTAATTCAAAAACCTATAGCACTGTCAAAAAATTATGTCAACCGACAAATTTTCCATGCTAAGTGTTATTGCTGAATTGGCTGAATAGTAATTAGCTAGATTTCGAGCGAGATTTCGTTGAAATCTCCACCGTAGGGCGATTTCATTTTATATGCAAAACATCTCATATGAAAGATTTCGTTCGAAATCTGAATTTTTGCCGAAATCGGAGGATTTCAAGTGCGATGGAAACATGGTAATGGTAATAAGATCATGCAAAATTTAAAAATTCGTGTAGATGGCCGAATGTACGAGGAGGTCGTGAAATTATTGCGAAGCCTCAAGGATCCCACAGCCACTCTATCAAAAACCACACTAATTTTTGCAGACAAGGGTGAACGATGTAGTTCAACAGTGGCCGAATCGTGATGAAAACGAAAATTTGTCATTACAACATGAATTGGACCATGCTCCTTCAAAAAGATGAATCGTCAGTACAATTCGGAGGACCAGAATTCAAGTGGCTCAAATCGGAATTTTCAATTTTCGAAAATACTGGCCAAGGAACAGAAAATTTGTAAAAATTATATAATGCAATTCTTCGTATTAAACCAACATCGACCAATGTTGAACGTGTGTTTTCGGTGCGCACTAATTTCAGCACCAAAATAAGATAGCGCCTTCCAGACAAATCACATCATTAGCTGGCGTTCTTGAAATACTATTTAAAGAAGTAAAAATGTGTAATAAAATGATATTATATCAAAAAACTATTAATTACTGGTAAAATTTGAGAAAATTCGAAAAACAGTAAAAACAGCTGTTATCAGCTGTTTTTTTGAAAATTAAAAACAGTAACAGCTGTTTTTTGAAAACCACTGTTTTTGAAAAACCCTAACTCTGGAAGATGGTAGGGTAGAATCTTCACTTTTACAGTTTACGTTTACGTGGGAGTATTCTGCGTACACTGATACCTTATTCATGAAAATAGGTTATAGCGTTACAAAAATACAGGGTGATATTAGGTATTTCGCCTGAATAAAAAGAAATAGCAATATTAACCATTTAGCCACAGTTACGGGATATAGCAACTATACAGAATATCAAGTCTCATTATAACCTACAATCTGAGATAATTTTCTTTTGCGCCGGGCCTGGGGCAATTTTGAGCCACCTCCTTTGCCGCCTCTACTTCAACGAAAGGTCCACCAACAAAAGATTTCTCATCGCCACTGGAGCCGAAGTTTCAGTGGTTCTACCAACCCCAAAGGAGAAACACCAACATTCAACACAAATTCTGTACGCAGCCAACGGTACAGAAATACCAACATTTGGGCAACGACTCCTACAACTCAACCTAGGTCTACGCAGGAATTTCCAATGGCCTTTTATCATCGCTCTTGTCAAAGAGCCCATAATAGGTTTAGATTTCCTGGCCCATTACGATCTTTTAGTCGATATGAGGAATAATCGGCTAATCGACAACACAACGTTGCTGCAATCATCAGGATCCAGGGTACCATCATCTTCAAGTATAACTGAAATTAGTACTATCAACCCATCAGCTCCAAATTCAAAGACATCACCAAGAGTACCTTACCTACACACATTTCACACAACGTCAGACATCATATACAAACAAAATGACCACCAATATACAGCAAACCAAGGCGAGTCTCCCCGGAACAACTAAAGACTGCTAAACAGGAGTTCCAGTACATGATGGATGCAGGAATCTGTCGCCCATCCGACAGCTGCTGGGCAAGTCCCCTCCATATGGTAAAAAAAACTCAATGGCGAATGGCGACCATGTGGAGACTACAGAAGATTAAATGCGGTTACAATTCCTGACCGCTACCCCATTTCACACATCCAGGACTTTGCTCACCAATTACATAGAAGGAGTATTTTCAGCACAATAGACCTCAACCGTGCCTACAATCAAATCCCAATGGCGCCTGAAGACATTCCGAAAACAGCGATCACTCCACCATTTGGACTTTTCGAGTTTCCGAGGATGACATTTGGCTTGTGCAATGCAGCACAGACATTCCAGCGATTGGTCCACGAAGTAACTAGAGGCCTTGACTTTTGTTTCCCCTATATAGATGACTTCCTTATTGCTTCCAAGAACAGAGAAGAACATCGACAGCATCTGAAGCAGATATTCCAACGATTGCAAGAGTACGGACTAACCATCAACCCAAATAAGTGCAGCTTTGTGTTTCAGAAGTGCACTTTCTAGGGTATCTCATCAACAAAGAGGGAACTAGACCACTCCCATAGAAAGCGGAAGCTATCACAACATTCAGGGAACCAACAACAGTACGGGAGCTTCGCAGATTCTTAGAGATGATCAGCTTTTACCGCAGATTCATACACAAAGCCGCAGAAATGCAAGCCCCCCTCCATGCATGTCATTCAGGCAACAAGAAAAATGACAAAACCATTATACAATGGACACAGGAGCTCCGCCACGCTTTTGAACAATGCAAACAGGCATTGGCAAAGGCAACACTTCTAGCCCACCCAATCCAAAACACATCATACGCATTAATGGTAGATGCATCCGACACGACAGTAGGCGCAGTCGCACAACAGCTAGCACCAGAAGGATGGCAACCATTAGGGTTCTTTTCGCGCAAGCTATCACCAGCGCAGACAAAATATAGCGCATATGACCGAGAACTTCTCAGTGCTTACTTGGCAGTGAAGCCCTTCCGACATCTCCTAGAAGGACAACATTTTGTCATATACACCGACCATAAGCCATTAACTTTTGTCTTTCGGCAAAAACCAGAGAAGTCCTCTCCAAGTCAACTGAGACACCTAAGCTACATAGGAGAGTTCACAACAACAATTAATCACATCGCCGGAAAAACAACGTGGTAGCAGATACTCTGTCCAGAGTAAATTCAATTTCCCTGCCATCCCCCATCAACTACGATGACATGGGAAAAGAGCAACAAGAGGATAAAGAGCTACAGAAACTTCTTCAGTCAACCACAACATCATTACAATTAAGAAAACTAGATATTCCTAATTGTAATCAGCAGATATATTGCGACATATCAATGGGCAAGATTCGACCGTACGTCCCAGCGCCACTACGCAGAGAGATATTCCAGGCGATACACAGTCTATCTCATCCAGGAGTTAAACCAACTACACGTCTGCTAACGGAACGAGTCATCTGGCCCGGTATTAAAATAGACTGCAGCAAATGGTCCAAGGGATGTGTCAGTTGCCAGAGAAGTAAGGTTCAACGGCATACTAAATCACCATTAGCCGATTTTCCGCCGCCATCAGGACGTTTTCAACATGTTCATCTGGATCTAGTAGGACCACTACCCTACTCGGAAGGCTACACTTATGCCCTCACATGCATCGACCGTTTCACTAGGTGGCCAGAAGTTATTCCTATCGAAGACATAACGGCAGAAACAGTAGCAGCTGCCTTCCTCACAGGATGGATTTCACGTTTCGGCGTACCCATGGAAATAGTTACCGACCAAGGACGTCAATTCGAGTCACAACTTTTCAACGAGATGACTAAACTACTCGGCATAAAAAGAAAACGATCAACACCATATCATCCCCAATCGAATGGAATGATAGAATGATTCCACCGGACACTGAAAACCTCAGTGAAGTGCCACGAGTCCGAGAAATGGACAGAAAAACTACCCTTAGTCCTACTTGGCCTGAGATCATCCTTGTTGGAGGATGCTAAGGTAACTCCAGCACAACTAGTCTACGGAGCAACACTAAAGCTTCCAGGCGATGTTTTTAACAGCAACCAAATACATGATAACCACTTGGAAAATGGCAAAGCCACATGCAATCTCTTCAGCCTAATCAACCAGTACGACATGGACTTCCAAAAACTTTTATCAACAAGGATCTGGAAGAGTGTTCTCAGTCTTTGTACGCAACGATGCGGTGAAGAAGCCACTGCAACAACCTTTCAATGGCCCATACGTCGTGGTATCCAGGACACCCAAACATTTCACACTCGCCATTAACGGACAGGAACGGGTAATCTCGATCGACAGGTTGAAGCCAGCAATTCTACTTAACCAATATCAACCTGAAACGATGGAGGAGCCAGGGGCCCCAAGAAAAAACGAAACAACAGCCACAACAGCCCCACCAACAGACAACAGGCAGACTTCTTCAGAGACAACCTCTACCAGAACGCTGGAAGGGGAGTAATGTGGCGTCCACAATAACCGTGTTTACGCGAAGCCTCTAAAACTTTTTAGAGCAACCTTAACTCTGATTTTCATACGCGTAAACGCCCCTTAACATTGTTTTCGTTAGTGGTGTTAAGCCTCAATTATACTGGACGCAACGGAACGCAACGGACCGGATTGAAATGTCAAAATGAGTTTCATTACAGAGAAATTGTATTGAAATGGTTATACTGGACGCAACGGAACGGAACGGATCGGATTAAAGTTTCAAAACTTTGGAACTTGAAGGAACCGACGCGACGGATTGAAGTGTCAAAAGCAGCATTAAAAACAGCTGATTTTGTCATTTATTATTTAGCCTAAAATGTCGTCAGAGTTTGAAGAAAAATGAATATCTGAAGTGGAAGAACATAAAATTCTATATAATAAAATATTGCACGGTTATAAAAATTTTAAGCATGAGTCCAAAATTTGGCAAAACATTGCTGAAAAATTAGGAAGTACTGGTTTCTTTAAAATTTTATAAATATCACAAAGCATTCTCAACATAAAAATAACTTTTTGAAACTCGCCCATTTTTAAATAACTTTTATCAACTTATTTAAAATATATATTTGACAGATGAACAAATGACATTTGCATACGTTCGATTCCGTCAGTATAACCAGCAAAATTCCATTCTGTTGACTCTCCGTTCCGTTGCGCTCCGTTGCGTCCAGTCCAATTGAGGCTTTAAGCACGCGCGTAAACGGGGTTGTGATGCTACAGTACAGGTCAGCTGACGTAATACACGGTGTACAATTTCCCTATGATGATTTATAAGGATTAATACGTCCTGTAACTCCTGCATATTGTTAAATTTAATGAAATCACATTTAAAATATGCTTTGCAAAACGCACTTCTATTTGATAGTTTAAGAACTGACAACTGGTGGAAAAATTCTAACGCGTGTAAACGTTTTTAAAACTACTACTGATATCAATGTCACGAACCTAAATATTTGCGCGTAAATGCCCTTAAAACTACTACTGATGACGAAGAGCTTAAATATCTTCGCATAAACATGGTCAATAAAACGCCATCACATCGTTCTTAGAATAAGAATTTTCTCTTTATATTTATAATTCACATGTAGTTTACTCAAGCAAGAATTTTCTCTTTATACTTATAATTCACATGAAGTTTACTCAAGCAAGAATTTTCGCTTTATACTTACAATTCACATGTAATTTAGTTTTAGATTCAGATATAAGATTTGTAAATATTTTTTAAATAGAGCTGAATTGTCTTGGACTTCTGTGTTTTGCATAAGAAGTAGTTTTTGGTTTTAAAAGACATCTACTAAACCCTGATTGGAATAAACATTATAAAACGACATTTTAGTCAAATTTTTAGAAAATGAAGAAATTCCAATTCGAGTTTAATGTAAAACCGTCGTTATATGACATCGGTTACAACGCAAGCTAGTAGGACTCTTGATATACCGCAGAATTTGCAACCAGCAAGATTGCACGAAAAGATTATAAATACGGAGGCATATAAAAACGTAAAAAATACATTCAAAAAAAGGCAAGTAAGGTTTGAGCCTTTACTGGATTATGCTATAAAAAAATATAGTTTAAAAAAACTAAAAAATACGCTTTTATTTTGAAATGAACTAAAAAGTAAAAAATAATTTTGAATGTAAAGTTTTTATTGCTCTAGCCAGTATATGGAAACTACCTAATTTTCGAAATGTAAAAGCGCTGGCGCTAAGAATATAGGTAAAGAGTCCCACGCTTTTTTACATTTCGAAAGGTAGGTAGTTTCCATATACTGGCTAGAGCAATAAAAACTTGACATTCAAAATTATTTTTTACTTTTTAGTTCATTTCAAAATAAAAGCGTACTTTTTAGTTATTTTAAACTATATTATTTATTTTCTACTTTTTAGTCTATTATATGTCTTCCGCCATTTTGTAATGACAGCCATAATAGATTTAAAAAGACGTCACAGCTTACTGTACTGTACTCGTCATACAATTTCATTTAATACTCATACCGAGGCGTTGTAACGAAAAAGATAAACCGCCATTTTGTGTTGGCCGAAATTTTGAATTTGGAATGACGCCACATAATTCATAGTATTCTAGTTTGCACACCCTTTCATTTGATAGCCATACTGAGTAGGTTTTTTTTATGTGGAAGACTAGAGCTCAGGGAAAGCCCTTTTGTACTATCGACAATCTATTTTCTTCGTATAGAGTGCAATGTCGAACAGCAAGCTCTAGTCGATAGATAGTGAAGGGGAAGAGAGAAGTAGGAAGGAACTGCCACAACCACCTAACCCCAACCATTTCTATCGCGACTCTGGCATCGGGGCAATGAAAAACAACTCGCTGGAGTGTTATGCCTCCTGAAACAAGTTGAATCCCATCAACCGGGGCAGTGCTACCGGAAGGCTATGACAGAAAGGAAGGTGGGAAAGGCGAAGGACAGTGGGGCTCTGCCGGGACTCGAACCCGGGACCTCTGGGATAGTAGCCAGGCGCCTTACTCCCTCGGTTGTACAGAAAAAGGTAATCCGCCATTTTGTGTTGGCCGCCATTTTGAATTTACAATGACACCACATAGCTAATGGTATTTTACTTGTTATACCCTTTCATTTGGTACCCATATCGAGTGGGTTGTAAAGGAAAACGGTAATCCGCCATTTTGTGTTGGCCGCCATTTTGAATGACGCCACATAACTAATTTTATTGCACTTGTCATACCTTTCATTTGATACCCATTTTGGAGAACCCAATTGCAAAATTCACCCGCCATCTTGGCACCACCATCTTGATTTTCTTACAAAATGGTCAGATTGCATTGTCACGCGAACTATACTTATGTGCAAAATTTCAAGTTGATCCGGGTCAAAATCAAGTTGCAAGATTTGTTTACATGAAACATACAATATACAACATACAGCATACAACATACAAGTCAAGCTAATATAAAGCGTATAAAAAAAACAACAGCTGATATAGATTTCGATAGTCGTTTTGATTTTGATATTTTTGAGTTTTTTTGATTTTTTGAATTTTGATCGTGGCAAAAGTAATTGTGGCTAATTCCTGGCAATTATCTAAATTTATATTGAAAAGTGTAATTAAAAATAGGAAATAAGTTTGAATTATATTATTTAAATAAAAAGATTTACTGTGTACTTAGCGTTCTTCATTTTCATGTTGCGTTTTTTTGTTGAAGAATATTTCGGTTCGGCGTTGTTTGAACATTTTGAATTTAATTTTAACATTTTTATGGCCCTTCGAGCCGGATTCCGGTGATTTGTGAAATATTTGTGCTACCGGAATAATAAAGAAAGTTTTTTCGTTGTTGATTTGCAACGTGGTGTGAAATGGGGTGTTGGTATAATTAAATATCCTGTTGGCCAAACTCCATCTCATTGCAATATGCTATGCGCGTATTGCCAATAATATTTTATTTAATATATATTTAGATAAACTTTAAGTTTTTATTTTATATCGTTATTTTATTTTAATATACAAACTTTAATAGTTACGTATTCGAAAGAATTAAAATTACATAATCTTTTTATATAACCGTTATAATCTTTACATAGTCGAAGTTCCAAATCGAATGAACTTCTAACTAACACTATTACAATATTTCAAAATTATTTTATTGAACAATATTTGTGTGTCTATGTTTTTTAAATTTCGTTTCTGTGTACAGTGTATACATACGTGATATGTCAAGCTAAATTCTCCAAGTGTATTTCCTAGTAGTAGTGAGAATCCAAACTATGACGTATTCAAAAACACTCTATTAAAAATTAACGAGTACAGAAACTGAGTAACTACCTGAATAAAACTTACTACAAAAAAACGTATATACATGATAAGTAGCGACTGCTACATAACTCCCCCTTCAGCGCGAGCGTCCATGCCTGTATTACGATAATTTCTCAAATAAAAACCACCATCGAGAAACGAAAAAGAAAAAAAAATTTTATAATCGAAATGAAACTTTTTTCTTTGAACTTCTAGTTACTGGTTTTTCAGTGTCTTCCCTCTTTTCAATAAAAGCGGGTTTTAATCTGTCAATTGATACCACCGTTACTCTTCCGTTGACGTTAATAGTGAAAACTTTCTTATCTCTCTTCATAACTTGAAAAGGACCTTCATACGGATTCTGCAAGGATCCCCTCTTTCTGTCGATCCTTAGGAAAACAAATTCGCAATCCTGTAATCCTTTTGGGATATAGAAACTTCTTCTTTGATCTCTAGAGTCCGTTGGAACAATATTCCGCATGTGTCCTCGCAACTGCGTCACTAGGTCTGCTGGATCTGATACGTGGTGCGGGTCCCTCACAAAGAATTCCCCTGGAATACGTAGTGTTTGCCCATAAACCAATTCAGCCGGACTGCAATTAAGATCCTCCTTAACCGTTGTTCTTAAACCAAGTAATATAGCGGGAATGTGCAACAACCAATTTGGATTACTCATCTTAGCTCTAAGTGATGCTTTTAACTGCCTGTGGAGTCTCTCCACCATGCCGTTTGATTGTGGATGATACGCTGTTGTTCGAATCCTATGCATTCCTAAAAGTTTAGAAAATTCTTCAAATAGTCTTCCTTCAAACTGACCTCCTTGGTCCGTTGTAACTGATAATGGAATTCCAAATCTCGGAAAATATTGCTCATATAATGTCTTAACAACTATGCTGGCTGTCATACTCTTCAGTGGGTATACCTCCGGCCATCTGGTGAATCGGTCCACAACCGTTAGCAAATATATGAATCCCTCTGCTGGCTGTAACGGACCTACCAGATCTACATGGATGTGTTCAAACCTTCCCACTGGTATCTGAAACTTTTGTGTTGGAGATTTTGTATGCCTGTGGATTTTTGCCTTCTGACATGCTATACAGGACTTTGCCCATAAATTAATATCAGTATTCATCCTCGGCCAAAAATATCTTCTTGCAATTAATCTCCTAGTACCTCTTATTCCCGGATGTGACAAGTTATGGATTCTGTCAAACATGTTTCTTCGTAATATTTTTGGTACGAATGGACGATCTTTATTAGTGGAACACTCTAACCAGATTTTACTTTCCGACAAAGGTACATCTGTTTCCATTAAAATAAATTTCGAATTCTTGCTTGGATTTTCAACCAAATGCTTCAACTCTATATCGTCCTTTTGTGCTTCAGCGATAATGTTTAAATCTATTTCGGTTTCGTTTACCGCGTCGCAATTGTTATTCTCCATAGTTACTCGTGATAAAGTATCTGCCCAGTGGCGGACTAAGGGTGGGGCGGAAGGGGCGGTCCGCCCCGGGCCTCTGGTTCCTGGGGGCCTCCAAATGTCTACAAGTTCCCTTGATCAAATCCTAAACAAGGCTTTTAAAATATGGTCAGTGCCTACCTAAGTGGTACTTTAGAGTCGGAGGTCCCGTACAATGTTCCCGTAGACACAAAAAAGTACAGCATGTAATTATTAAAATGGGTCTTTACTGAATCGTTACCCTGTACATCGCTTATACATACTTCAATACTTCTTGACCATTTTCATCTCGGGTGTAGTTTTTGTAAACTTGCCTAGTGTCCACTATAGAGTTTTTTGCGTAGAGCTAGAGAAAACTTTTGCGTAGAGATGCGTAGAGAAGTGTATACACCGTCTAGAGCTCTACACATGCTCTCTACACCCACTCGCATACGTGTATACGCAATTTTTTTGCGTTTGGTAGAGCTCTACATCTGCTCTACGCTCTAACAAGCATGTTTGATAGAGTTTTTCTCTCTACAGTATGCATTCTTATTTGCGTTTCGACTGCGCTTCGAATTGTTGTACATCGGCGCAGTGCCGTGGCCAGACAATTGGGGGCCCTGTGCAAAAATTCAGCGAGGGGCCCCAGTCTCCAAAAAAAATTTTCTGTCATAAAGACCCGTCCCCGCGACAGAATTATGGAAAATGGACCCTATGTAATATTTAGTGTTATGCGAGTTCGTCTGATATGACCCATATGCTGATTTGTATGACCCATTCATTGAAGTAAAAATGCAAATAAAGAATTCAAATGATTTTTATTGCCAAAAAATGTTTTGCTCGCTTCGCTCGCGGTGCCCCAAACACGCGGGGCCTGTGCAGTTACACACCCTGCACATATGCCAACCGCGGCACTGCATCGGCGTATTCAATAACAACCAAATTCGAGTACGACATACGCAGAATATTTTGGTATGAAGACGTATCTTCTTCCAAAATTCTCGATACATTCCAGCGTTTTCCTTTCCTTCTTTTCCCTTCTTTTGGTGAAAACTCATTTTATTATTTTTTTGATTTCTATTAATTTCCTTTAAATTTTTTACACAATATATGTACGCACGCATCTCTGAATGACTGAGAAATGAAATGACATGCAAAAGTTGATGACCGCAGTTGCGCGCTCTACCATACGACCCTACAGTAGAGAAACACGCATCTGCAGTGTACTCAGTCTGTAGAGCTCGTGGTAGATCTCTACTCAAAATTTCTCTAGAGCAACTCTACGGGCGGTGGAGTGGTAGAGAAGCGCTGTAGTGTACATACTACAGGTAGAGCTCTACACTCTACGCTCTACACTCTACCGAAAAAACTCTATAGTGGACACTTGGCTTTAGTACGACTTTCGGAATCGATGGGTAATTAAATGCTTTTCCTACTGGAAAATAAACATATACACACACTTCTCCCTACAAATGGCAACTGAATAAAAGGCTTCTAAAATTACATCGACTTCTTAGACTGAGGGCCTCATTTAACTTTGCCGCCCCGGGCCTCTGACGGGCTTAGTCCGCCACTGTATCTGCCACGACATTAGAATCTCCCTTGATGTATCTTATATCAGAGGTGAATTGGGTAACGTAATCCAAATGTCTTGCTTGTCTTGGACTCCTCTCCGCTTTAGTCCAAATTGCAGATGTTAAAGGTTTGTGGTCCGTGAATACTGTAAACGCACGACCTTCCAAAAAATGTCGAAAATGTTTAATACTCGAATACATCGCCAATAGCTCCCTGTCAAAAGTAGAATACTTCATTTCTGCTCTGCTTAACTTCTTGGAGTAAAATGCTAAAGGTTCATTCTCGTCGTTGTTAACTTGTTCTAACATCGCTCCAATCGCCACGTTTGATGCATCAACAGTCAACTTCAAAATAGGATTTTCCGCTGGATGCACTAATAAATTTGCTGAAATAAATGCCTTTTTTACCTTTATGAACGCGTCTTCGCATTCTTCAGTCCATTCAAAATTTTTTAAATTCTTAGGTTTCTTGAGTTCCCTAACTAAATGCATATGAATGGGGCTTAACAATTCTGCTAGTCGTGGAATGAATCTATGGAAGTAATTTACCATTCCGATGAATTGTTGCATCTGTTTAATTGAAGTTGGTGAAGGAAAATTTTGAATGAATTTAATTCTGTTCTCAGATGGAAGAATCCCGTCCTTCGTAATCTTGTGACTTAAAAATTCAATAGTATTTACACCGAAAAGACATTTCCCTGGATTAATATTTATCCCGTATTCTTCTAAACGTGCAAAAACTTGCTCCAAATGTTTCTTGTGTTCCTCCTCATTTTTGCTTGCAACCAAAATATCGTCAATGTAGACAAAAACAAATTCCAAACTAATTAGAACTCTATCCATAAAGCGTTGGAATGTTTGAGCAGCATTTCTAAGTCCAAAGGGCATTCGAGTAAATTCGAATAAACCGAAAGGTGTAGTTATCGCTGTCTTAAAGATATCCTCTTCTGCCATAGGTATGTGATGATAAGCTCTCACTAAGTCAATCTTCGAAAATATGGTACAACCATTCAAATTCAACGTGAAATTTTGAATGTGAGGAATCGGGTATCTGTCTGGAATTGTTATTGAGTTTAGTCTCCGGTAATCTCCGCATGGTCGCCAGTCTGTAGAATCCTTTTTTGGAACCATGTGCAGTGCTGATGAGACTGATGATGACGATGTTCTGCATAAACCTAATTTTACCATGTGCTCGAACTCTAATTTGGCTATTTTAAATTTATTCGTGTCGAGTCTCCTAGGTCGTGAAAATGGTAATTGACCTTTCGTGGTGATAGTATGCACTACATTATGCTGAACGGGTACATCATAGCGTGGAGGCTGAGTTAGTGAGGGAAATCTAGATAAAACTTTATTGTATTCACTATCAAAGGAACAATGCCTGGGTGAAGGAGAATTTGTTTTAATAATGATTCCATTAACACTTAACTCTGTGTTACCATCTATCACTCGTTTATTTCTAAGATCAACGAGCAAATTAAATCTTGAAAGAAAGTCTGCGCCAATAATAGGTTTGTCGACGCTTGCAATAATGAACGGAAACGTTAAATCTCGTCTTAATCCAAAGTCCAATCTAAGAAGCTTTGTTCCGTAGGTATGGATAATTGATCCGTTAGCTGCAGAAAGAATTAATTGTGGATTTCTCTTACATTTTCCATAAAATGCATTCGGTATGACTGATAAATCAGCTCCAGTATCAACTAAAAATTTAAACTTATTCTCTTTATCAAAAATAAATAGTCGGTTAGATTTTTTTTGGGGTATTATATTTAAAACATGCTGAAGGGATATTTAGTTTTTTTGGTTATTAAATTTGCATGGCTTAACACATCTTTTCGCTTTGTCGCCGAATTTAAAATGAAACCAGCAAAATGGTTTACTATTATTATTATTATTATGTGAATCACGGCTTCTACTTCTAGACCTTGACCTATGATGAAATTCATTACCTCTATTAATTGTAAGTTTCTTAATTAAATCCGTTAAATTTTCGATTTTATTTTCCAAATAATCAATCTTTTTAGTAAAATCTATGCTACTTACATTGCGACCTAACTGGTTTATAAAAGGATTTGAAGCACAATCACTGATGGATGAAACATATTGTAATCTTGAAACTTCAAAAATTTTATCCGGTAACATTAGAAGATCTTGGATGCTTTGTTTTCCAGAAGACATCAATGCGATATTAATACTGGGTGGTAATTTTCGCATCCAAAGCTTTCTAATCAAGTCCTTTCCTAAATTTGATGAAGTTCCGGCAAGTATCTCCATTGATCTATAAAATTTTGATGGTTTCCTATCTCCCATCTCAGAATTGCATAATAGTTGTTCCAATTTTCTTTCTTCAGATTTGGTAAAACGTTGAATTAATGTTGTTTTTAAAGCTTCATATTTGTTCTCTTGCGGTGGGTTTTGAATACAATCCAATACATTCATTATGATATCTAGAGGAAGAGCTTGGATGACATGTTCGTATTTAGTCTCATCCAATCTAATTCCTTTAGAGTTAAATTGGCTCTCTGTTAAAATAAACCATGCCTCTGGGCACGGGGACCAGAAAGTTGGTAGCTTTACAGCAGATGCACTGATACTTTCACCATTCCTATTCAATCCTTCATTTTCACCACCTTGGACACTCATATTCAACACAATTTATTAACACTCACGTAAAAAGAAGTTCAATAAAATTTTGACTTTACTTTAACTTCGCGATACTATATACGACAACCGTGGACGTTCGCGCTAAGAGTCGAATAGTAGTCAAATTTAAATAAATTGTACCGAAATTTTATTCACGTTTAACTCTCTGAAAAATGAAAAATATTCACCTTATGTGGAAAGAAAAATAACTTGGATTGTCACCAATATTCAATTATGTAAATGTAATGTATGTGTATGTAATTCTGAACAATTTATATTTTAGAGAAAAAGAAAAATATATTTAATTGAAAAGAGTAATTAACTTCCCCTTCATTGTAAAATAAGTTTCTTCTTTTCCTTTAAATTCCTCTTCAAAATTTCTTTCTTCGTTTTTTCTTCTCTTGTTTCTTCACAAATTTTCTACATTTTCTTCAGGGCTTCTTTTAAAATTACTTTTCTTCTCTTGAAAAAGGTTGTCTGCTCTTCTCAGCTCGGGGTCACCAAAATGAAATGGGGTGTTGGTATAATTAAATATCCTGTTGGCCAAACTCCATCTCATTGCAATATGCTATGCGCGTATTGCCAATAATATTTTATTTAATATATATTTAGATAAACTTTAAGTTTTTATTTTATATCGTTATTTTATTTTAATATACAAACTTTAATAGTTACGTATTCGAAAGAATTAAAATTACATAATCTTTTTATATAACCGTTATAATCTTTACATAGTCGAAGTTCCAAATCGAATGAACTTCTAACTAACACTATTACAATATTTCAAAATTATTTTATTGAACAATATTTGTGTGTCTATGTTTTTTAAATTTCGTTTCTGTGTACAGTGTATACATACGTGATATGTCAAGCTAAATTCTCCAAGTGAATTTCCTAGTAGTAGTGAGAATCCAAACTATGACGTATTCAAAAACACTCTATTAAAAATTAACGAGTACAGAAACTGAGTAACTACCTGAATAAAACTTACTACAAAAAAACGTATATACATGATAAGTAGCGACTGCTACATGGTGAACGAAGAACGGTTGCGGTTTTAAATTGTTAAATTTGAAAACGTGGACAATTAATGATAAAAACTTAACTTAGTGCTTGACTTTGAAGGGGAAAAGGGATTTTTGATATTGGAAGCCCATTTCTCAGCCCATGTCGACGACGTGGGGTAACCAAGTAGTACCGGAGAGGATTTTAAGTCACTCATTCATCAGTTCGGTGAGTACTCCATTTTATTATTGTTTATCTTAATATATAAAAACTACGGGTCACAATGTTTGTACACGCTAATCTCCGACCCGCCCAACAGATTTAAATGTGTAGGGTTGGTTCCAGATTGATAGATAGGATAATTTTGGTCCAGATAAATGAAGCTGTTGTAGAGAATTTCAATGTTTCACTGATTATATTTAAGTTGGCGGGGCGAAAATAAAAATTTATTTTAATTGTCATGTACATATAAAAACCCGTTAGCTTTAAAAAAGCACTCCGATTTTTACTAGTGACGCATGAATTAGTGTATTGAGTGGACTGAGTGTACAGTATGTACAGTATGTACAGTATCTACAGTGTGTACAGTATGTACAGTGTGTACAGTGTACTGTGTACTATATACTACCTATGGACTGTATACTGTAACTACCGGAGCCCGCAAAATCACACCAGTCAAGAAACATATATGTAATTTATATACAAAATAAAAATATTCGTGAATTTTAGGAAACCTGTAAAATATTAGCATCCATTGTTCTTTATATACTTCCACCGAAAATGCGTAAAAGCTTTTAATTGGTGCGATTATATAAAGTGTTAATAAGAAAATATATAAATGTCGAGTTTTTGCATTATGCCTCAGATTGCGGTACATCTTGAAAACGGCCAACGTGTATATTTCACTGAAGAAAATGCTCTCCAACGAGTTTTCCAGCCACCAAAAACTACACTTACTGAATTTTTCACACTGTGCCAAAAACCTGATCTTTTCGGACAATCCGCAACAATATTGTTATATACCGACGTCCCTCGCTATTATACATGGAACAAATCAGGTAAAAAATGGAAGCCACGTGGACAAGTCGAACCACATTCAACTAACGCACGCGTATTGAAAGCAAAGACACGACTTTACACAGTATATCCAAAAAAACGTGAATGTTTCCTTTTGCGTTTGTTGTTGCTGAATGTTCCAGGTCCAACGTCTTTCGAATTTTTACGAACAGTCAATGGTCAAATATTCCAAACATTTCAAGATGCATGTCGCGAGTTGCAACTCCTGGAAGACGACAATCATTGGGATCTGACACTTACTGATGCAGCATTTGCATAACATTCGGCAACTGTTCGCAATTATATTGACGACATGATACCCAACAGAACCATCGGTTTTGTGGAAAAATACAAGAACGGCATGACTGAAGACATACTTCGCAGAATTAGACAAACAAACCAATATCCAAACTCTCGAACTTTTATAGGAATAATTGGCTTTTCGTTAATGGTTATAAATATTTGTTGAAGAGTTGAATTTTGAAGATTTGGATTAATTTTAAATGTCTTATGCCGGCGCCAGACATAGCTTCAAATATTTGAACACTTCTTTGAAGACTTTGCAAAGCTTTGAAAATACATTTGAACACATATTGTCGCAACCTGCCAGACATGTTTTGCAAACATTTTTTCCACAGTATGTTGCAGACAACAAACAATATGGACGACGATTTTGTGGACGCGGTGTGCCTATATTATTTAAGTGCTTGTAATTATTTATTACATGTGCAATATGTACCAAAACGTCCGAGAAGAAGGCGCGAATGGGTGTGTGAAATGTATCGTAACAGAACAAGGTAGGTAATTTGTATTTGATTAATTTTAATTATTATTACAATTTACTTACTTTGAACTACAATATGTGTAATTTAAAAGTTGTACTCAACCCGTAGTACCTGTGTCGAGTATTGTATGAAATAAAAATATAATATTATATTTACTTCATGAAAAAAATGCTTGAAGAGATGATGCCTCGACCAGTGGGTTACTTTAGTAATTTTTGTAGAATGTCTTGTCATTACAAAAAATGTCCCCTTTTATTTCAAAACCAGACACAAAATTCAGAGTGGCTGTGCCTTCGAAAGTGAGATTAGCATTGACATTAAGGTTTTTAGCAACAGGAGATAGTTACATGAGTCTACAATATCTATTCAAAATTTCTCATCAATTAATCTCTACTACTGTTTACGAAGTTTACGAAGATGGCAAATGTGCAGTTCTAGAACTGTTTCGTTTTCTGACATTCATAATATATTTGAATACAAGATTATCCATTTCATTCATAAGCACTAGTCTGTCATCTTCATGTAAGGGTTTTAATTTTTCAGCTATAAGCTGGCCATACCAAATCACATTCGTTCAGCTGTTTTTCATTTTCTCTACGATTAGATCTATTTTTCACAATGGAAAAAGTTTCGTCCATCTGTTTCTTTGCAACCAACAAATCTTGCACTCCACGTTGCACAGTGTGGTATTTGACCTCAAAACCTGGCCAAAAATATTTCTTGCTTCTAACAGTTACATTAGGTCATTTTGTTAGTAAAAAATGAAAGAACAGAAAGTTGTTGTTATTTTTAATAATTTATTCTTCGTTAAAATCTTCAACAAAATTATTAACATTTGTGTTATCACTTTCTAGTAATAATTTTAATACATCAGACTGAATTGTTTTTTTTATTGTGAATTGTCCTCCGTATCCCTGTTATCAGAGGATCCGAAGTCAAAAGAAGTCTATTTAACCCATCCTGATTGCAGCTGAATATATAATTGAACCTGTATGAACGTATATGCTTGTTCCAGGCTTCAGCAGCTTCCTCCGATAATTGCCCTATTGGCAGTATTGCATTTTTGATAACTTCGCCCCCATGTCGTAGTACCTTATGTAAGGTTGGGGACATAGGGCAGAAGCTGTATAGTTGTACATATAGTTGTGTTGTTTCCTCGCAATAGCTTTCAAATGCCTCAGTATTTATTTTCAGTCCGCTACATAGTGTGTCCAAAATAATTTTTAACCTGTATATCAAATTTTCAATTCCAGTTATGCCCGCAGATATTTCGTAATTTTCGAAGAATCGGCGACTTGTATTACCATCATAGGTATTTCCAAAGTTGGCCTTCGGAATATCGACTAAAAGTCCTAGCTGATATTTGAATTTGTCCTATATTTCTTTCTTTTTAATTTTTATCACTTCTTTCTCTTCGGCTGTAAGGCGAATATTCCATCTTACCTGTAGTTTATATGCCACATGCAAAATGCTTTCAAAAAATCGTATGCGGGCATGTAGCAAAGACAAGCCAAAGCTTAATTTTTCCTTTTTGCAAGGCCTCCTCTTCGATAAGACATTAAATTCAGATGAAGTGACATCACAAATGTAGCATCTCATTGTCGATTTGGTATGTGCACATCTTATGTTTTATTGACACGTCTTCGATTTCTGTGCTAGAAAGAGCTTTGATCTGCGTTTTGATGCAGTTTACTTCTTCGTTTGTTATATCAGTAGTCTTCTTAATAAATCGAATCCTTATTGGTCGATAGTAGCGAGGTGATGAACGCCTTGAATTTTGCCACAGTATTTTCTGTTCAGGGCCGTAAACTAACTGAAGTGGAACCACAGAACTTTGAAAAACATTAGCGTCAGTGTCAGCTTCATTTTCAAACTTCATTTTATACTGCATTTGCTGTGATCCGTCGCAGCCCCATTTGCTAATCAAAACCTTAGACTGTTTTTCTTCATCGCTCAAAGATTTTACAGCTTCTTCAAGATGTAAAATCAGTCGTTTTGCCGTCTGGTCCATTATGTTTTGCACTTTTACTTCAGCACAAGTCTCCGTCACTCTATGAACCTCGGGATAGCATTTTTTTTGCTTTTTGTATAATCGTATAGCACGGAAAAAAGGTTTTATTAGTCTCTCATATTATTTCATACTGGGCCTTTGTAAGTCCTGCTTCAGTGAACATAGCCAAAGCTCCTAATGGCGATAACTGACGACGGGAAGGTAGTTCTAGTTCTTCTATGGTTTTTTTCATTTTTCATCGCCTTAACATATTTCGTTGCTCTCCGAGGACTCTTCATGAGATCCTTTACAACATTCGAAGCATCGACCTTGCAGGAACTTCGTAATTTCATTTGTGTAGCATAGGTCAATTCCTCCACGTATTTTGATCGAAGTTCTTCGGTTTTTCGTCTTTTGCGTCTTTCGCTGGAATCCTTGAATGACTTTATAGGACGACCGGGAGCGTGTGCTGGAAAAATGAAGTTAGTAGTGTTAGTATTATTATTAAATAAGAATGACTCTCTCATGTATTTTCAAGTTATTTACAAAAGCACAAAACCATGAAAAGTTTGCGTCTATTTTGTACTTTTCCAAACCTGCACTGGGTAAGAAGATAGTGTCACTAAACCAATTAGCATTGTTTTCTTCAAATGTTGCTTTTGTTTTGCGAGCAGCTAACCATTTTTGTTTGAAGTGATGCTTTATAATGGAAAGTTTTTGCTTGACATCGGCTAACATCGGATGATCCTCAGTATGCTGATTAACAATTTCATGCTCCATAAACCGAAGTTTTCCATCAAATGTTGCCTCATTTGAGCGTTGCATGATGGTATACAACTTATTTCGAGTCATAGACCTTAATCTAGACGGCCCTGTAAACATAACGGAAATAAAACAAAATGAGAAATATTTCCTTAATATTTGTACTCATGTAGATGCACGTGAAAAATTCTGTATTCTAAAGAAGAGGGCGGTTTCGGGCGGCTATTTTTTTTATAACTGTATTAAGAAGAAACTACTGCATGCAATGTAATCATTTTCATAGCTTAGAAACGTTTAGAACTTTAACATAATCCTTAGCGAAATTTTAATAATGCAAGTTTTTATCAAAAAGTGGGCGCATTTAGATTATCACCTACACTGCCAAAAATTTGGCTGGATATTCATTTAAAAAGTATTGGTAAATAATGTACATACCTTGTTCATCACAATCCATCACTAAAGTAGCCTGTATATTGCTTAACCTTAAAATCACAAGAGTTTATAAATCACTGAAAACTGAGCACATCGACAAACAACACGACACTATCTGGTGAAGGGTAACTTCCGACTAATCGTGTAGGTGCATGGACAGCGTTAGCGCCGTGCGGTTTTTGTCTTGGGTTCCCCTAACCCTTATCATTTCTAAAAAATACTAAAAACGGACCGGAAGCGATTTTTTAAAAAAGGTTTTGAGGTCAAATACCACACTGTGCGTTGGGGAAAGAATCCGATCCACTCCGACTGTTCGATTCTCGTGACAGAGGTCTTTCAGTGTTAGATTCATGAGAAAGAGGAATTTCATTATTTGATACCCCTGAGTAAGTTTCACGTAACAGCGACCCTTCCTCTGTGTCTTCCTGCAAAACAAAAAATAGTATTAATTCAATTAATCACAATATTATTTGTTTCAGCTACCGACATCTCCAAATAATTGGTTAAGAAAAACAGGTGGTTATGAAAACTTATTTCCACATTGTATTCGAGCATTGGATGGAAAGCACGTTGTACTTGAATCACCTATACACAGTGGGTCAGAGTTTTTCAACTACAAAAAAAATTTTAACATTGTGCTTCTAGCTGTAGTAGACGCTGATTATCTTTTAACTTTCGCCGATGTTGGTTGCCAAGCCAGAATGAGTGACGGCGGGTTGCTAAGAAATAGTATACTGTGGGATAAAATGAATGAAAATACGCTAAATCTACCGCAGCCTCGTCCATTGCCAGGCAGAAATATTAATATGCCATATGTGTTTGTTGGTGACAGTGCATTTGCATTAAGTAATAACGTGATGAAGCCGTACCCAGGCAGGCTCACAGAACGGAGCAAGAAAAGGAATTTTAATCGAATATTGTCAAAAGCAAGAGTTAAAGTGGAAAATGTTTTTGGTATTATGACATCAATATTCAGAGTTTTCAAAAAGCCTATGCTTCTGGAACCCGATAAAGCGACTGTTGTAACAATGGCATGTGTATATTTGCATAATTTTTTGAGAAAAAGCAAAACATCACAACATTATTGCCCACCAGAATCATTTGATCGAGTTGTAAACAATATCTTTCTACCCGGAACTTGGCGAAACGAAGACCCACCCAATGGTTTGATTCCAATTACTTCGCATCCTCGAAGAGCAGCAATTAGTGCACAGAATATTAGAGAGGAGTTCGCTGAGTATTTCGTTACAAGAAGAGGAAGTTTATGCCCTTCATAGAAGTGATTATGAGCATGTAATATAAACTTATCAAGGTATAGACAACATAACATTTTTAACCGTTGCACCTACGTTTTGCATTATTAAAATATCTCGGTTTATAACATTGCGTTAATAATGATTGATATACTAAAATAAATTGTTTATTTACTTACCATAGTCTCGGTACATAGTGTCAGACGATAATCATATACAGCACCCATGTAACACTGAATGGCATCGAATGCAAACCATGATGGTTTGTAAATTTCTCCAGATCCTGCTCCTGTTTTACTCAATTCCTTAATTTTTTTTAAACACTCCCTGTATTGTGTCAGCAAAGAATTTCTTTTCCTCTTTAACTCTTCAATAGAGCAAGGCACGGAAAAAATATTTTTTATTCTGACCCACGCGTCATTTACCAAATTTCTATTTTTGTGCTCTCGATTTTTTGGGTTCCATATACATGGCTCCCCTTGCAGCAACTCAATAAATTCAAGGACGCACTCGTTGCTCCAATCCATCTTGAAAATTATTTAACAACTACTGCAAAGATAAATATAGCGTCCTACAGCTCACGACCTTTCCTGGACGATTTTGGATTTTTGATTTTGCAAAAGTATAGCAGGCTACGTAAACATTTGAACATATTTGAAATTTGAACACAGAATTTCATTATTTGATACCCCTGAGTAAGTTTCACGTAACAGCGACCCTTCCTCTGTGTCTTCCTGCAAAACAAAAAATAGTATTAATTCAATTAATCACAATATTATTTGTTTCAGCTACCGACATCTCCAAATAATTGGTTAAGAAAAACAGGTGGTTATGAAAACTTATTTCCACATTGTATTGGAGCATTGGATGGAAAGCACGTTGTACTTGAATCACCTATACACAGTGGGTCAGAGTTTTTCAACTACAAAAAAAATTTTAACATTGTGCTTCTAGCTGTAGTAGACGCTGATTATCTTTTAACTTTCGCCGATGTTGGTTGCCAAGCCAGAATGAGTGACGGCGGGTTGCTAAGAAATAGTATACTGTGGGATAAAATGAATGAAAATACGCTAAATCTACCGCAGCCTCGTCCATTGCCAGGCAGAAATATTAATATGCCATATGTGTTTGTTGGTGACAGTGCATTTGCATTAAGTAATAACGTGATGAAGCCGTACCCAGGCAGGCTCACAGAACGGAGCAAGAAAAGGAATTTTAATCGAATATTGTCAAAAGCAAGAGTTAAAGTGGAAAATGTTTTTGGTATTATGACATCAATATTCAGAGTTTTCAAAAAGCCTATGCTTCTGGAACCCGATAAAGCGACTGTTGTAACAATGGCATGTGTATATTTGCATAATTTTTTGAGAAAAAGCAAAACATCACAACATTATTGCCCACCAGAATCATTTGATCGAGTTGTAAACAATATCTTTCTACCCGGAACTTGGCGAAACGAAGACCCACCCAATGGTTTGATTCCAATTACTTCGCATCCTCGAAGAGCAGCAATTAGTGCACAGAATATTAGAGAGGAGTTCGCTGAGTATTTCGTTACAAGAAGAGGAAGTTTATGCCCTTCATAGAAGTGATTATGAGCATGTAATATAAACTTATCAAGGTATAGACAACATAACATTTTTAACCGTTGCACCTACGTTTTGCATTATTAAAATATCTCGGTTTATAACATTGCGTTAATAATGATTGATATACTAAAATAAATTGTTTATTTACTTACCATAGTCTCGGTACATAGTGTCAGACGATAATCATATACAGCACCCATGTAACACTGAATGGCATCGAATGCAAACCATGATGGTTTGTAAATTTCTCCAGATCCTGCTCCTGTTTTACTCAATTCCTTAATTTTTTTTAAACACTCCCTGTATTGTGTCAGCAAAGAATTTCTTTTCCTCTTTAACTCTTCAATAGAGCAAGGCACGGAAAAAATATTTTTTATTCTGACCCACGCGTCATTTACCAAATTTCTATTTTTGTGCTCTCGATTTTTTGGGTTCCATATACATGGCTCCCCTTGCAGCAACTCAATAAATTCAAGGACGCACTCGTTGCTCCAATCCATCTTGAAAATTATTTAACAACTACTGCAAAGATAAATATAGCGTCCTACAGCTCACGACCCATGGCCGTAGCCACGGGGGCGCGAAAGGGCGCGCAGCGCCCTTTACAGTAAGGACTTCTAATTGCAATGAGAAAAAAATTATTTTGTCAAACCGTAAGAATTTCTGGAAACGTTAGCATTTATTTTAAATAATCATTTGATTTAAACATAGATTTAAATTTTCTTCCGAAATAAATATTTCTTCTACGTCAAGAGTTTATTTGTGGCTAAGCATTATTTTGTTAAATATTCTCAAATTGACCTGAATTGTACTCATTATTTTCGTTCTCACTTTCAGAAAATGTTTAGTATAAAACCAGCCTCAAGTTAATAAAAACACGATATATTTGCATCTTTTATTTTTCCGAACTGTTGTTATTTCGGGCGCCAATAATTGTGCGATGAGCGCCCTTAGATATTCGGAGCTGGCTACGGCCTTGTCACGACCTTTCCTGGACGATTTTGGATTTTTGATTTTGCAAAAGTATAGCAGGCTACGTAAACATTTGAACATATTTGAAATTTGAACACAGACTTTGCCGATTCGCATGGCAAAGTGCAAATCTTTGTTAAAACTTTGAACACATATTCAAAGTCCCGTGCCACACATAGCAATCAAACAAGTGTTCAAATATTTTGTAATTCATGCAACACACAATCATGCATATAGAGTTACCCTTCTAATTCAGAAGGTACACTTCTTAGCTGGGCCAAGAAAAATTTACCAGCTCAGCACAATTAGCACTGAGATAGGCTCAACTAAAGCATGCAACATGTAAATTGAATATGCAATCCCGAAAAGGTCACACCCCGCACATTTTTATATGCGAGGTGTGACCCCCCAGAGATTGCACACTCAATTAAAACAGAAAGAAATGCAATACACAAAGAAGCGTGCAAGAAAAGTCAGTCAAGTCAGATTGAAAAGACTCCTTTTAAGGACGTCTTTACTAATGCTTACGCTAAAAACATCGATATTTCTATTCACATTAATGAACATGCGATTAACAGGCTCGAATCTGCCGTAATTCGTGTTAGGGGAGTTGATGTGTAAGAGAGGTGGCCCTCTCAAATTGTATCTACTCTCTCTAAACGACGCAGGGCGACTCAGAAAACCTGAGTCAACCTTTCCATTAAGGAGCTGATGAACAAATACAACATCGGCAACCTCACGACGCCTGCAAAGAGAGCTTAAGTTGAGTAACTTAAGCCGAGATTCATATGGTGGAAGAGCTATTGGGTCATCCCAAGGAAGATGATTCAGTGCGAATCGAACGAACCTCCTTTGAACTGACTCAATTCTTCCGACGTGCGAAGAGTAGTGAGGAGACCAAACCTGGGACCCATACTCGAGTAATGGTCTGACAAGAGAGATATAAAGGTGTTTAGTAATCAAGGGGTTATTGAGTTCTTTAGACCACCTTTTTATAAAACCCAGGACTAAACTACCTTTGGAAGCAATATAGTTAATGTGGGCAGAAAAATCGAGTTTACTATCAAATCTAATCCCGAGATCTTTTACAAAATTAACACGACGGACACTCTCGTTAGAAAAGGTGTAGTTAAAAATTATAGGAGTACGACTTCTCCCAAAAGTCATGGTTTCACATTTACTAATATTGAGAACCAGGTTGTTGTTCACACACCAAGAGTAAAAGGTGTCAAGGTCAGCTTGCAAAAGTTTGCAATCCTCGATACTTTTTATGTGACGATACAATTTGATGTCATCAGCGTAAATCAAGATTCTACAGTGTCTTAGCAAGGGAACAATATCATCAATTGATAGAATAAAGAGCAAGGGACCAAGATGACTTCCTTGAGGAACACCGGATGACGCTTCAATGGTTACTGATTTGGATCCACGAAAAAGAACTTGGTAGGTCCTGTCAGCTAAGTAAGACTGGAACCATACTAGAAGGGCTCGCGGAAAGCCCAACATCCTTAATTTGAGAAGTATAATGGAGTGAGAGAGCTTGTCAAATGCCTTACTAAAATCAGTGTAAACACAATCAGTCTGGCAACCGGAAACGAAGCCCTCGACACTATGAGAAGTGAACTCAAGAAGATTGGTGGTAGTGGAACGGGCTGCAAGAAAGCCATGTTGGTTCGTTGATACCAACCTCCTGCAGATAGGCGCGATTGCAGAATAGATAATCGATTCAAAGAGTTTCGGAATGACAGACAGCTTCGCAACTGGTCTATAATTCGATATTTCATTCTTGCTACCACTCTTGTGAATAGGGATTATAAACGAATTCTTCCAAAGAGTAGGGAAGTACCCTTTATCAAGGGATTTTTGGAAGAGGGTTTTCAGGGGAGACTGTAGAACCTCTGCCCAGGACTTAAGGACAGCAGGAGCAATACCATCGGGGCCAGAGGTGAAGTCGAATGGGAGTTCGTTAATGTGTTTCGCGATATCAGCACTGGTAATTGAGAGGGGTAAAATATTAGCCTCACGGTTAGTAAATATGTGACGAAAATTACTGTCATTAGGCTGAAAGTCAGAAGGTGAGAAAGATTGACGAAAAAATGACGCAAAGATGTTGCAAATCGCAGGCGACTCACTACTAGACAAGTTCGTGTGCTGCATGGCATTAGGGTAGTTATCAACCTTTTTCTTAGAGTTGACGAACTTAAAGAAATTTCTAGGATCAGTAAACACTTTATCGCTCATACAGCTAAGATATTCTCGATACAGAGCAGAAGAGAGTGAACGAAATCGGTTGAATTTGAAGCTATGTCTGGCGCCGGCTTTAAGGTTGGGTGCAGCGAGCCGGAAAAGTATCATCTTTGTTTATTTTTGCGCCCCGAAAACAAAACCAAAAACATAGTTCACCGGCAAGTTTTGTAAAAGAATACATACATAGGTAAATTTGGTCAAACTTAATATGCAAGCACATTGGTTCTAATGTCTCCAAATTTTACAGAAATAAGTATTGGTTCTTTCCTTAGACCGGTTCTACACATCCGACTTTGCATTCCACTTTTTGAGGTTCAACAATTCAGTCGGAAGTCGGAAGAGGAAGTTCTGATGGCTGTCGCCGCTGCGAGCTGCGCCGTTATTTTTCAAAATAAACAAACTGTGAAAAAAAACGAAAATGGTTAAAGGAGTGGAGAAAAAGTAAAGAATTTCAAAGTTCTTTCCACTTCTTACAACACGAGTTAAGATTCAAGGATACAAAATCATACAAGAGCTTTTTACCATGAATGAAGACACATTAATCAGCAGGATTGAAAGTTGTCTTTCGAAACAAGATACATGGTGCTTTATACATTCTCGCGCGTATAACTATGAACACAATTTTGCACTCATAATTCATACGCCTACTTAAAAAAGTTGAACAAAAACTCAAAAGTTGAACGGAAATTTTCTTTCCACTCTGAGTTGCTTTCCATTCTCCTTTCAACTCTAGTCTGTTTCAAACTTTGCATTGGAGTGAAAGAGAAAAAAAAGTTGAACGTGAAAAAGCGGAATGCAAAGTTGAATGTGCCGAACCGGTCTTAGATATTGCGAATAGTTTGATTTTCAATATTTGCATTAATTTCATATGTTTTGACACAATTTCGCAATATAAGAGAAAATAAAAGTTGGTTTTTTGGCATTGCTTTTTTCCAACTATAAAATATTTGTTTCATTTTTCGATTTTGTTTTATTGTTCTCGAAAAATTTTGTTATTGAAGACTTCTAGATTTAAATTAAAAAAAGCTATAGAAAATGGCCCTCTAATTTCGAGTGCTGGAAGCTGCTATTTGCATTAATTTTAAATCTTACACAGGCAATTTTGGTCATACTTCAAATAAATACATTTTGAATCTAATGTCTCCAGCTTTATAGGAATAATTGGTTTTTCGGTAATGGTTAAGAAGAGTTGAATTTTGAAGGTTTAGGTCCCAGCTATCCAAAATACAGAAAAGAAGCGGTTCGTTGAGACACTTCATCTGTGTATGAAAATTCATATCTCGAAAATTTCCATGTCAACGGATGGAACCAGGAAAACTAAGGTGCATTGAGAAGTAAGAACCTTCGTTTATTCGACTACTTTTGGAAATAAAAAATAAATAAAGGATTTTGAATGAAAATTCGTAAGTTTTTGTTTCGTTTTTTATTGTTGTGGGCAAACATTTTAAAATTTATATTTTGGCCTAGCAACCCCCGCGTGCGTTGCAACGCTTTCAAATAAAAAAAGATTATGTGTCCGCAGTCCCTGATAAGGAATATTGTAAAAAAGAAGAATTCTGCACAAACTGATTTTGCATAAGGTACATAAAAAAATTTAGAGTTATCTATAAAAAAATATGTTAAAACTTTTTTAAGATTCGACGATGGAAAATTCTGTATTACAACCAGGCCTGCCACCTAGGGGCGGCAACTGGGATGAATTGCCCCGGGCCCCAAGCCAGAGGGGCCCCGAGAATAGATTGAAACCCAAAAAGTGAAAGCCCCATAATCCCTACGTACTAATCGTCTAGAGCCCCGAATTTAGCATGAAACCCTTGTAACGGTCGGTTAATTACATAAAAGAATTCTCCTTACAAAATATTCCCCCATCTCACGGGAAATTCAGAAATTATTAGTAATCACTTAGGAAGCTTAAGTATTAGAAAAATTTTTGAATCACGTAGGCTCAGGAAAACAAAATTTTTCTGAGAATAGGGAGAAAATAGTTTTTTCAGGAGTCTGGATTTTGAGTTCGAACAGAAAGGCTGTTTTTGAAGAATTTGGCCGAGAGAAGCAGTTTTAAATTTTGAGACTTTGGTGAATTACTCATGATTTAATTTAAAGTGAAACTTGTCACTAGAATATTGAAAAATCCGGGAAAACTGATTGTTGTTATTGAAGTTGTAAAGACGGAGGAATTATTTCGGAATATCCCAAATGCTGTGAAGTGAAGTTGGAGTATTCTATATCTAGAGGACAAGAGTGCAGAGGTTGTGGAAAACCGCCGAGAGGTGCTGTTGAAAGGCCAGGCTTTTGGAGCCACGGCCACGCGAGCTGAAATTGTTTTTAAAAAAATACATAGGATCTTCTACACGAGTTCTAGGTTCTTTAGGACAACAGCAAAAAATTAAGTCCGGAGGTCCAAGCTGCCGGGAAGCCTCCCTTTTGTGTCGGGAAAGTGCATCCAGAAGTAGCGGAGGCACCATTTTTGTTTTGAAAAATTACCACCAGCAGGACCGGTGTTTTCAAGCCGTATTGGTCGTGACTTTAACTCGCCGCTCGCTTGTGGATGCCTACATTGATTGGCGCAGCCAGCAGAATCGAACAACAGTTAGTTAAGAAATCTGCTTAACCTTGGCTGTTGATAATCGTACATTATCGGCGAGGAACGTCAGTGTCAGTAGGAAAATGAGGTCATAATTTGTTTATGGTATTTTACATTTTGTTGTTTTTTTTTATTAACTATATGGCATTATATTGACTATATAACTATTGTAACAAATTTTCTGAAATGCGGCAGTCGATCTAGAAAAGACGGAAAGACAAATTGTAGTCTTTTTTTTGACGGTGCCAATTTTCTACTGGATTGTTAATTTTGAAAATCGCTTTTCTCGGGAAAATATTTGATTAACCAGAATTGCATACCTTGTTGTTAATTATTACACATTTTTCCTGAATTTGATTTTATACCTATTTCAATTGACACCAGTTATACTATATTGCTTAACCTATATATATATATTTACTGTTTTTAAATTACCTAACACTAAAATTACAATAACAAATTTTAACTTAAATTATCTTTACACTGTTTTTTTGGTAGGGGTGCAAACAAACATTCGTCGGTTCTAACTGAACAAATTGTCCGAAATATATTGTCCTGCAACATCGTTTGGCCAAATCGACGTTGTTACTTCTCTTGTGTTTTTGTTTTTAGTTTTGGTTGGGCAAGTTTAATATTGGCTCAGAGTTTTTTTTTGTCCCTCCTTGACCTCATTACATTCAACACACACCAGTTCACTTATCAAAATTACAAGTGGTAAAAGTTGGTTGCATCCACATTACCTAGAGTATAAGTTTACTTTTGTTTTGATTTAACATTTATGTAATAATTAATTCAAACTTACCTTCATTTTGTTGTTATCATTAATTCTAGTGTCGTGTACTGTAAGTAATATATAATATATTTGCTATCCATTTCTTTAACTAAACGAGTATTAATGGGCATGCAAGCCTAAAGGGGTAAAGTATCCAGGATGGGTGGGTTTTGCTTTCTCTCCAGGGTTCTCTCGAAGTCGCGTTGAACTTTTACAGGTCCACCAGGTCATTGGGAACTTCCAGCGGTGACTACCTTTGATAACCTAAGAAAAAAAAATGGCATGAAGAGATCTCCCTTTTAACTAATCGGTAAGTGGTAAAACATATGTGTAAAGCACCGGTCACACAACCCCACGCCCCCACCGGCGAGCTAGCGTAAACCGTGTGGCCGGTTTAGCATCCCCTACAAACATTTAGGAAACTAGGGAGGATGTTGTCTTCTAAATTTTTTATGTTTACCCAAGCACGATGGCAGTAGCCTTGCTGTCACCAGCAAGGAGCTCCATTGTGCCGGTACACCCTTTCAGTCCACACGATCAACTTCCCAGGAATGCTTAATAAAGAGCTCAGCCGAATGTTATGAAATTTTTTTCAGAGCATGTTTTTGTTAATATGTTATGATCGACACCTCAAAGAAGACGATATCATTTTTGGTTTGCGCGATATCATGCAGGTACAAAAATCACGTACCACGTTGAAGCAAAAAAACGGCTGGACCTAATTTTATGAAAATGTTTTCCGCTTATACCGGGTGTCCCATTTTAATCCGCCAGTAGCGATAATTCTGAAACATTGCATTGAATCAAAAAGTGTTCCAAATGAAAAGTTAATGGTTCTGAGGGGGACATCTGATGCCGTAGACCTTGCCCCCCCAGCCCCCCAAGGGCGGCGGGAACAGGGGGCAACTTTAAAATCTTAAATGGAAACCCTATTTTTTATTGCAGATTCTGATAGAGGGTTAAAAAGTATGTAAGTTTTATCCGAAACATTTTTTGTTATTGGTCGAGAGATGGCGCTGCAAATGTAAAAGTTAGGTTTTTTTTTTAATTAAATTGCGAAAATCGTCACGTAATTAACTGTTATTATTACTTAAGACTTACTCACAACCTTACAAGGTTGTTTTTTTCTCAGCCTGCCCAAATACTACTAACACTAATACTAATTTTGTGTTGGCCGCCGATACCGAGTGGGTTGTGAAGATAAAGGTAATACGCCATTTTGTTTTGTATTCTGTATTCTACTTGTCATTACCTTTCATTTGATACCCATGTCTGGGTTCGGGGAGCACAATTGCAAAATTCGGCCGCCATCTTGGAACCGCCATCTTGATTTTTTACCAAATGGTTGCATTGTCACGCGATCTATACATATGTGCAAAATTTGAAATTGATCGTTTATGTGGAAGTGGGTCGAAATCAAGATTTGCAAGATTTGTTTTGTACTACACACAACATACAGGTGAAGCTAATATAAAGCGTATAAAAGCTTAATTGCTTTATAGCACTCCTTGATTCTGCATCTAACTCATGGTATATTTCGTTTTTCGATATAAACAGAAGGTTTTGAGTTGCAACTCAAAACTGTATGCCATAATTTTGTTATCATCGGTTTTTTTCATGGAAGCAAACTTACAGACGTATTCACGGCAGAAGTCTGAGCTTAAAAAGGTACATTTTACTTCCACGTTCCACACAATAGCATCAATATGATCAAAAACTCACGATACAGAAAATTAAAAGCTCACGCGCGCTTTTGTCAAAGGCCTTTCCGCCAAAAGCGCGTGGGATCTAAGTCCGCTTAATAACGGCCCTTTAGCGGGCTGCATTAAAAGTTCCCTGTATCTGACGTTGCTAATACGGTACTCTCACAACTATGGAAACAATTTTCACCCTTGGTACAATAATGCAAGGTAAGCTCATAAGGAAAAGCTCTGTGTCCATCTGGAAAAGCTTTTACCTTTTTACATTAGAAAAGACCTGAGTGACGTTACGGGAAAGCTTTTTCCCTTGTGGGCTAAGATCTGAGTTACGTCACGGGATCTTTATGAGCTTACCTTGTAATTATTGTACTATATGTTTTTATCGACGATGAGTCCTTGGTATACGTCATGATCAATGCTTTATTCTGTTTCGTTTGTTGCCTTTTGATAGATAGAAAGGTCAGCATTGCAAACGCTGTAAGACTCATCCTTGAGAAGTCATAATGAGGATGCTGCAAGAGGCGTTTCTCGTATGTTTCGAAGATGTTACTACAGTAGGTACACCAGTGGCGGTTTCAAGGGGGGGCCATGGGGGCCATGGCCCCCCCGGGAATAGAAAAATTAATGCAGTTTTTCGAAGTTGATTAAATTATACGACTTGAATTAATTAACAATCCTTGTACCGTATTACAAAATCAAGCCATCGAAAATGCATCGCTTTATAAAGTGTGGAGATTGATGGATTTTTTACCAGCTAATTTAATCAATCTCTCTCTCTCTTGCACTGGCAATTTTAAGTTATCGTAACGAATTCATTAGGCCCCCATCCACCGTCACATGTGTGACGAACATCTTTTGAATAATAACAGACATTTACACACACATAGAAGTTTTGACATTTTTCTAAGCCAGCAACGAAAAAAATAAAATGATTTTTAATGAAATAAAAATTTCTCGTATGCAAAAAAATAAAAACAAATCGTGTTCTACATATTATATACATATGTCATTCATAAAAATTTACATAAAAATTCAAGCAGGTATGAAGGAAAAATCAAACCAATTTAATTTTTCCTTCATACGGCGATCAACTTCGAAAATTTGTGTTTTACACGCGCACACTATGAAATAAATTTCGATGTTGGCCGTATGTCTCACACTTGTGTGACCGTGGATGGGGGCCTATTAAGAGAATTCAAAAATTTCGCCGAATTAAATTCTCAACAAATTCGGAAAAAATATATGAAGGAAATGACATGGCCATTGGAACTTTGATATAAGGGTTCCGAATTAAGATAATTTGTTACCGCCTCTTTTGTGACATTGTTTTCCGAATTCTTTTTGAATTGTTTCGATTAATACAAAGTTTTAATTTTTGTGATTGTATTGCTTCAGAAAATCTTTCGCTTTTTAATTTGGGTACTCTACGTGCATAAAACAGTCGCTGTGTTAAATCTTAAATGAAATTTATTGTGTTGTTTAGTGTTTATTTGTAATCTAAAGTAATCTCTTCAGTACAATGGTAAGTACGAACTATGTAATGCAAATATTTTATATTACTAAAATCGGCAGTTTTTCTTGTATTCATGTTGACAAAAACATTGCATTAAATTAAACACGAAATAATTAACTGTCAGTCAAGCTCTTAAAAATTGCTCATAAATAGCAGCAATTATGTACAGTCGGTAAGTATTATATAAATTACTTGCCGGACAACAGAGCTTAAAATTGCATTTCCTACAAAATAAAAGAATGCGTTTTGATTTAACTGTGTCCAAAAAGTAAGGTGACTCAGCATTTATTTTGAAAAATCTTTATTTTTCTTCCAAATCAATTTCATCGCCTTCAAAGTAATCCCCCCAGATATAATGCACTTATGCCAACGGACTTTCCAATATTCGAAACATTTGTTAAAGTCGATCCGGGATGGTTTTCAGCTCTCTCTTCGATGTGGCTTGTATCTCCTCTATTGACTCAAAACGGTGTCCCCCGAGCGGTCTTTTAAGTTTGTTGAATAACCAGAAGTCACACGGTGCCAAATCAGCTGAATACGGTGGTTGTGGAACGATATGGCTCGAGTTTTTGGCGAAATGGTCACGAAGAATCAATGCAGTGTGAGACGGTGCATTATCGTGGTGTAAAAACCAAGAGTTGTCTCGCCACAATTCCGACCTCTTTAGGCGAACAGATTCACGCAAACGACGCATAACGCTCAAATAATATTCTTTGTTGACGGTTTGACCCCGCGGAAGGGATTCAAAATGCACAACACCGCGATAATCGAAGAAAGCAGTCAACATGACCTTGATTTTTGAGCGACTTTGGTGCGGTGTTTTTGGTCTTGCCTCACCTTTAGCACGATATTCACTTGATTGATCGGTTGTTTCTGGGTCCTAAGCATAAATCCACGTCTCATCTCCTGTAATAATGCGTTTTATTTTGTCCTGATAGTCAGAAAGCATTGTTTTACACACTTCAACGCGACGATGTTTTTCCAGAAAATTCAGTGTTTTCGGTACCAATCGAGATTTGAGGCGTCTGAGGCCCAAAACATCCTTCAAAATGGTATTAACTGATCCTTTTGAAATGCCAACATGATCAGCAAGATCTCTAATTGTTAATCGACGATTTACAAGCACCAAATCTTTGATTTTTTGGACGTGAGGTTGATGGTCGACCGGGACGCTCTTCGTCTTCGACACGTTCTCGACCTTTTTGGAACTCTTTATACCACTTGTAAACATTTTTTTTCGACATAGCCTCATCACCAAAGGCTTTTTGCACCATCCTCAACGAATCAGCAGCAGAAAATTCATTCCGCAAACAAAATTTAATGCAAATTCTTTGCTCAAAAAATGCAGACATTATAAAAATCGAAAATTTCACTTCTAGCAGCCTACAAAACGAAGCGTATCTCAAACACTAATGAATATTTTGATGTGAACCTTCGCACAGATGTCAAAGACAGTCCTGCCAACCTAAAAATAAGAGCACTGTCCCAAATCTATTTGCGCGCGCAGTTTAAATTCAAATGTCACCTTACTTTTTGAACACAGTGGTACATACATTCGTGTAAAACAGAGCAGCTGCTCCACAATTGAATATTGAAAGTGCAAAACTGTAAACCTAGAACTTAGTTTTATACCTCCTTTTATAACGTATTAATACGAAGCTAATATTTATAGGCCATTAATTATTTCAGGCATTTCAAAATAACCGAAAACGGTCGAAGCTTAACCCAATTAGTTCATATTTTCAAAGAGTAGAAAAGGCAGTTGAGAACTCAAATGAACCGTCTATAGAAAAAACCAAAGAGCCATTACAACCGTGTTCTGATTATATAAATGCATCTAATAACATCTTATCAATGGAAGATGTTGATTTGAACAATAGTGTAAAAGTGAACATGGAAGAGACTACACTTACTAACAATAAAAACCAAAAGGAAAATGTACCATCAACTTCAACTTATAATAACAAGAGCTTTGCCAACGACATAGGGCTTTTTGTAAATAAAAACATTGATGATTTTACTAAATATCAATTGTTGAAACGACATTGGGAACCTCCAAAATCATACGAATTACCACATTCCGTCCACAAAAAAAATGGCAAGGAAGTAAAACGTTACTTAGGCCATCAGCACTTGGAACAGAGGAATTGGCTAGCTTTCTCCCACATTAAAAAAGGATTGTTTTGTAAATTCTGTGTTTTGTTTTCTGATGAAAAGTGCGGTCATAATAAAGGAATGATAGTCCAAAACCTTGTCACCCAACCTTTGACTTCATTTGCGAAGCTTTTAGGTAAAGAAGGATTTATACAGTCCCACGAAAACACGTTTTATCACAAAATGTGCGTTCAGGCTTGCCTGGATTTCCAGCAAAGTTATGAAAACCCTGAAAAATCTATTGCTAATCAGGTAAGCTCTAAAAGGCTAAACCTAATTCAAGAAAATAGAGAGAAGCTACGCCCGATAATAGAGTCCATACTATTCTTAGGCCGACAAAATATCCCTTTAAGAGGCCACCGAGATGATGGCTGTTTGGACGAAGAGGCTGGGCCCACTAATGAGGGAAATTTTAGGGAGCTACTAAGATTCAAAATGCGTTCGGGGGATGAGACCCTCAAGAGACATTTAGCTACAGCTTCATCAAGAGCAACCTACATAGGTAATACCACACAAAATCAAATAATAGCATGCTGCGGTGAGGAAATAACAGAAACCATTTTGTATCAAGTTCAAACTGCTAGATATTATTCGGTTATATTTGACGAAACAACAGACATTTCACACATCGCGCAGCTTTCATTGAACTTGAGATATCTATACAAAAATGAAATTCGTGAAGACTTTGTGAAATTCATTGACGCCTACGATAACATGAAAACTATCGATTCAGCTCAAGATTTGCATAGTGAGCAACGCCTAACAGGAGAGGCTTTGGGAAAGATTGTTATAAACTTATTGCTAGAACTATCATTAGACTTAAGCAACTGTGTCGGAATTGGTACTGACAGTTGTAGCGTAATGTCATCTGAAGCTGTTGGCGCAGTTTCTGAAATACAGAAAGTTGCAAAAAATGCGTGCAGATGCCCTTGTCTAAATCATTCCCTAAACAATTCCCTTGCGACTTCTGTTAATGTTTCTTGTGTTAGAAATACTGTGGGAACAATGAAGTCAGTAATCTCATTTTTTAATATGTCTGCCAAGAGATGTCAAATTTTGAAATCAATACTGGGACATCATTTGACGAGTTTGTGCGACACAAGATGGGTTGAGCGGCACGAAGGAATAATACAGTTTCGATCTGGGTTGTGCCAAATAGTTGAGGCACTCGCATCGATATCATTATGGAAAGATTCCAAGACATCTACTGCTGCAACAACTTTGCTAAACTCCTTGTGCACGACTGAATTTTTAACATCAATGCTGTCATTAATTGACATCCTAAAAATCACGTTGCCACTCAGTCGACTTCTGCAAAAACCATCCCTTGATGCCAATCAAGCGTCTAAAGCGGTCACCAAGACTTTGTCTACCTTAACGGAAAGAAGAACGAAATTTATTGAAACCTTTAGTATAATTTTTACTGAAACCAAAGAATTAGCAAAAGAGTTGGATATTGAAATAAAGTTACCAAGACTTGCAGGCAGACAGACTAAGAGGGCAAACCACCCAGGAGATCCAGAGGAGTACTACAGACGATCTGTTTATATACCTCTGCTCGATAATATCTGTACTGATTTAACATCTAGATTAAGTTCTAGCTCATTGGAGTGTTTTGGCCTACGAAGTATTACACCCACTAATTTAGTTGGGGCGCAGGGAGAAGAAGAAGATGACCTTAAACATTTAAAAAAGCGGTTTGAAAATTTTTTATCTATCATCGGCAATGGGGATAGCAACACAAACATGATTTTATTCGAAGGAGAATTGGCTCTCTGGAAAAATCACTGGCAGTCCAAAAATAACATCAAACTGCCTGAAGATGTTTTAAAAGTATTGGATACTTGTGACTGCAACATATTCCCAATAATTCACAATCTTCTCAAAATCTTGGCTACACTTCCAGGTAATTATACTACGAATTTTTATTTTAATATCATTTTATGCAAGCTTTAAGTTATATCAATAAATTTTAACTACAAAATTCATATGAGTATTTGAGATTTTATCTTGTCTATTAAGTAAGCACACCAACATGTTTTATCTTAAACCCTGTTTCTTTTCCATACATTATCATAACTATAATTTCCCTTTCAGTCAGTGTGGCTACGGCAGAAAGGTCTTTTTCAACATTGAGAAGAGTCAAAACTTGGCTAAGGGCAAGGATGGGAGAAACACGCCTCACGGGTCTCTGCCTGCTTCATGTGCACAGAGACCTTGAATTAAATGTTGAAAAGGTGATTGATCGATTCGCGAAAAAGGGTGCTAGACGTCTTAACTTCATTTTATAAAAACTTATTCTAATGTAATCGTACTCATTTATTTCATTATACATTTATTTATAGCTTACAATTACTAGGTACACGTTTCCTTCTTGTGGGGATTAGACTTCTAGTAACAAGTTAAGTTAATGAGAAAGTAATGTGTGTAAGATACTAATTTTCCAGTTTTTTATTGCAAACTAGACGAATAAAATTTCTTTTCTTCAACAATATTTTTTCTTTCAGTTCTCCAATTTATATTAAAATAAATTATAATATTATACGTTATTAGTTTTATTTTTTAAAAATAACTTTTAAACGATATGTTACGAGTTTAAAAATACCTTGAAAATAGCATAAAATCATTTTCTCTATGTTCTAAAGCAAGCTTTAATATCGATTACATCAGTAATTAATACCATCAGGGATTAAAAAAAAGTTGTGATTCTTAAGACCAAAAGTGTGATTAAAAGCACGATGGCCCCCCCGAAAATCAGTCCTGGAACCGCCCTTGAGGTACACAGTCGCATGTTTATTATTCGTGTTTATTTCCAAAAATTCAAAGCAAAATACAAGTGTTGCATTGCGCAATTAAAACTGTGTATAATAAACTATAATAGCAAAATTTTTGTACACAATTAAAATATATTATTGAATTTTTATGATAAAAAAATTTGTTTTTATTTTGTTTAGTAGTTTACATCGCCATGAAATTCTTTTTAGAATTTGTTCGTATTATTATTACTATATTTCTTTTTAGGTGAAATACCAAATAACAAGTTTGGCTGGCACTACGCAAAGTCCAAAAATTACAAGTTTTTCATCTTCATTCAAAATTTTCACCAGGTTAGTTGTGTGCGTGCATAAAATATGAATATCACTGTTGGAGCACAACTCAACGCATACATCGTGACTCGGCGAGACAAAGCCAGATTATCTCTCTTCGTTAAAGTATGCGTTAAAGAACTCGGAGAGACAAAGCCAGATTCCCTCTCTTCGTTAAAGTATGCATAACAGAAAAGGAAGTAAAATCGCACCAATGCATCAAGTTTAACTCCATATAAAATCATAATATCTTCACCAGGATAGTTGTGTGCCAGCGTGTATAAAAATGTTGCATTCTCTCTCTGATACCATGTCATCGTCATTTGAAGAATTTGTGCATATAGCTATTCGCCTTTCACTCATTATAACCATATAAAGATGAAGGACTTGTTAATTTCTAGAATTTGTCACTTTCCAGATGGGCCCAACATGATTTGCCAGATTTGGTGTCACTCCCATAAGTTGGTTTTAATTATATTTTTGTATTTTCTTATAAAAAAACTTCCTAAAAATAACATTTTTTTGTTCGCTGGAGTTTATGTACAAATTTAAAAATTCTCGGTGTGCAAACAGGTAACATTTTACAAGAGATCTTAAGATGTTTTGAACCTACAGTGGATTACCTACTTACCCATTATCTCTCTTGATAGATTAAAGAAAATGCTTAGAGTTATTATAATAGAGCTTGTTTTTTCTAAATTAAAGATTTTAATTACACTGCAAATGTAAAGTGTGTTGTTTTCTTGTAGTCATTTTTAATCCACTTTAAAGTGTGTTGTTTCCGTCAAGTGTGTTAAACAACACGCAGTAGCAAAAAGCTTTTCATGGCGGCCTGTGACATTTGTAGGGTTCGGTAAGCTTTTATTTTTGTTCGCCTTTTGCAATTGCTTTTTCGTCTTTCCAAGCTCGAGTGTCGTTTTTCCAAGTTGTCCCCGGACTAGAACTAACCACGTCCAATGCTGCTTATCTTCCGTAATCGAAAGACAACCAGCCTATTGAGTATGCTAATGGCACGATTTATGGTCATTAGGATAATGCTAGTTTTGCTTTTTCTCACTGCAATCTCAGCTTTTGTAAGTGTGTTATTTTAACACGCTTTAGTGTGTTATTGTGACGTCACCGATTTGATTAACATTGTAGTTACTTTAAAGGGTGTAAATAGTGACTACAATTTAACCAAATGGGTCACGTCACAATAACACACTAAAGCGTGTTAAAATAACACACTTCAAAAATATGAGATTTGCAGTGTGTACAATTTTTAAAGCTCAAAATTTGATTTTAAGAAAATGTAAGTAAACTAAATAAAATTTAACTAAAACTGAGATAACTAAAAACTAATTTAATTTTTTCGTAATTTGATTTTTCTGAGTTTTTCAGAGCCTGAAAAAATGTTGCCAAGCTTGCATTTTTTTATTGATTTAGTTGACCTAACATTTCATGTTCCATATATTAAAGCATATTTGAGGATGCTGGCGGATAAATTCGGTTCAATACGAAATGGGACGCAAAAGTATCGTAATCATTTGCTTTGCACACGGATTTTCTATTTCAATTTCCATTTTATCTTCAAAACATAAAATCGTATGTAATATGTAGCACTTAAAACTGAGTTTTGGACAATTGAAATCGGTCAACAACTTTTTTGTGAAATATGGAAAATGTTCAGAAGCAGGAACTGTAAATATCGTAGAAACTTATCCTAGGGCTTAAATTGTGGCCCATCTACACATCTATGCGTAAATCGCAAAAATTTAAAAACAGCTGTTCCCGAAAAAAGGTTTGCACAAGGACCAAAATAGTCCTAGAGTTATTTTGAAAAGCCTTATTTATTCGCGAAGAGTTGCCTACAACCCCATTCCCATAAAATGTATGTGAGTTTCCAGCCTTTTTGTTCAGGTTCCACCAAAATTAGCCAAAATATTATCATATAATTCCTACGATATAAATACTTTAAAAATGAATACTAACCTCAAAAAACCAAAATGTACGAATTTTTTTTTTACTAAAAATGCAATAAATAACGGGAAAATAGTCGGATTTTCATAAAAATTGGAGAAAATGTCTATTTTGATGCTATGAATGCGTGGTTGAAATTACAAAAAAAAATAGTTTTTTACGGGAACAATTGGCACTTTTCGAAAAACATTAAAATTGGCGTCACTTTATGCCAAATCATCGTAGGGTGAATTTTTTTTAAATTGTAGGTTTCGTTACTTTATTTAAAATGCCCATTTTAGGAATTTGAAAAAAATAAAAAATTTCAATTTAAAATTAAAAATTATTTTATTTTATTGCAGCACAGGCCCGATTTTGCAGAAATTTTTTTATCGCTTTATCTTAAGATATGTAAAGCATAAAAAAGAAAAAATCCAACTTCCCAACTACATCATAAATTTGCTTTTTTTTGTTTAATTTCCCTCTACTAAAATTATTCTACACACCAAAAAGTGTGTTGTATTTTCATAGCTCAAAACTGTGTTGTTACTCCAAAAGTGTGTTAATATATGTTAAGTGTGTTGTTTCAACACATTTAAGTGTGTTGTTTAGATTTCAGGTCATAATTCCCGACTTATTTTTAACACACCAAAAAGTGTGTTATAATTTTAACACGGAAGAGCGTGTGAACTGCAAGATAAAGTGTGTTGAAACAGCACACTTTTTCTTGACAACACACTGAGGTGTGTTGAATAAAACACTTTGGTGCGTTAAACAACACATTTTGTGTGTTAAGAAACACACTTCAGTGTGTTACACCTTTTACAGTGTACTCTATTTAATATAACGCAGATGTTATTAATCATTTTTATGGCCATGGCTATCCTAGAATTGCAAAGTTTGTTTATTTCACAACGAACTTTCTTTAGATTTAGTTATATTAACTTTACGTTACGTTACAACAAGCAATGCCAAGTAGATCTCATAAAATTTCACTATTCGAGAACTTTATTCAGTTTTTGGGTCAAACTAAACTAGCTTTAGTGGATTGGGCGGAAGGAGAAGAAAAGGGAAAATACCATAAAACTACAAGTATGCACTCAGGAACATTCTAAGGGAGATAACATAAACTCTTTACTTCTGAAATCCAATTCCATTAACATGATTCCATTCCGCCAAGTAAACTGAACCAAACGAAAACGAAAACACAATATCCTTAGAACATTCATCCATGACTTCCGACATGCATATAATAGTCGCTAGGGGTTAACTTAGAGGAAAATTAACTCAAACAAATAGCTTTGATTGCAATGTGATAAATTGCCACCCATCAAACAAACCTCATGGTTTCCTTTATTATCTTCGATATATAAAAGGGCCTTTTGTGTGTCATACGAAAAAGTTTCCACATAATAATTTCCTAAAGGCTTTTCCTTCTTTGTTTCCTTGTATTGTCAGGAACAACTTTTGATTGCCTTCCACCTTTCTGAGGCAATTTACCCTTAGCTGAAAGAAAGGCCATCTCGTTCCGTTTCTGTCAATGTACGTGTATAGTATAAGCAGCCCTGTTGCAGGCTTTTAGAATGAGTTCAACTGGAAAGGAAACTCGACTCCACCCTTCATTCTGTCTCTAAAATTGGGTTTCTAGAGAGAAAACGATTTTCTGGAGATCGAGAAAACTCTGATGAAAAGAATCACCAACAGGAACAGCAAAAGATAATGGCAGCAGCTGAGAGTGAAAGTAACGTTATGCCCCATAATCAGAAATTTTTTTACACATGGGTGCATGACAGAATGGCGAATTTGTCGAGTTGAACGAAACAAAACAAGAACGGAGAAGCATCGGGGCTGTTGTACGCGCCTGTTTCAGATATATTTGATCAATAAATTATTCTTGGTACTTTGGAAAATCAAAAACACCTGTTAACACTAAAGTACTAACAAACGAGGCAAGTTCAAATTCCATTCACGGAAAAAAGCGCAAATGGCTCACTGCGTACGATTTTTCCCCATAAAAAATTATCATACTTACCTGCGGTCTATTGAACCCTTGTCATCGGGAAATGACTTGGAATTTCTTCAATTTCTCTTATCATTGAAAGCAAATTCGACCCCTTTGAACGATGATGGCAGGTATCCATCGATGTTTAGAACCCTTTTTAAGCTACATATAAAATCCCTGTTAGGACGTGGGCATACGGTTCGGTTGGCTAGACTAACGTTCCAATGTTCTAGAGGCTCCCTTCTTTGAATCGATGTGATTGATGTTCTGTTCATGTTTTATTGCTTTTAAGCTGAGACAACAGACAATTTTAAAGGGTTTCAAGTTTCCTGGGGTGAATTTTCGTTCAACCAACGAGTATGACCGCAACCGCATGGGTGACCTTCGTAATAATGCTGACAGCATTGATTAAATCGTTGCCCATTTTGAGGTGGATTTTCCTTCAAATGGATTAGTCATGGACTCCTTTTAAGGAAAGGCTAGTGGCCAACAAGACTTGCAATTTTTCTACAAAAAGAAAAAAAAATGAGTTGATAACAGCTACAAGGATCTCGGGTTACAGGATATTTGAGAGAAATTGATAAGATAACTTTTGGGGAAGATGACAAGAATAGCAATGCCTTGGCGAAATTGTATATGGCGTTTTCATTGGATTCTTTTCTTCTACGTACACTTGAATTGTGGGAATGCTTTTCAGTGAGTGTCTAGCTAGCCCAATTGGAATATTTTTTTAAACCATAAAAAAAACCCTTTCTGTTGTTAAGTAACAGGTTACGAGAAAAATTTGTCTAGATAAATATCTGTGTTTCACTGCTCCCAATATTTCTAGACGTAGGGCAAGCATCTGATAAAGAATTGCATGAAGGCCTAATACATAAAATGTGTCAGGTGTTTCCCAGTATGTGGTCATACTCTCATTGTATTTACAAAAACGGATTTCATATGGGTCATTCCAGCCATAATCGGCCGGAAAATGCACGACCGACCGGAAAAATAGTGAAAACATTTTTTTATGTTTCTCACGATAACAAAACATGAAAAACTTTTTTAGTGATTGTTTTGATTTTACTATTGTTTATTAATTGAATAATTACGTTTTTCGAGAAAATCGGCACTATTTATAAACAATTGAACAAAACAATGGGTATTTATCATAGAAAAAATTTGGAAAATAGGAAATTACATACACACATACACACACAGACACATACGTACACACAAACAAATACAAACACACACTTACACACAAACACACATACACATATGTGCACATATATATACACCGACTACCGACATGTAATATTATGTACACTTAAAATTTAAACAAAAAAATTAAAAAATTCATTATGTTGCAATAGCTTTAATAAACACGGGAAAAATATTTTTGGGTGATTAATTACCCAGCGGGAAATGGAGGGCTCCAATAGCGCTGTTTGAGCACTCCTTAAAAAGCTTACAGCGCTCCCGTTACGCTCCAGTTCCATATACTTTTTAACATTGCATGTCATTGCAGGGGAGCATACGTTTTTATGCTCCTTCAAAGGCGTTCTAGGAGCATTATAAAAAAGCTTTTTAATAAAGAATTTTCACGGACGCCTGTGGATATGTGATCCGGGTATCGAAAAGCTTTTATTTTGTTTATCTTTTGAAATTGCCTTTTCCTTTCCAAGCGCGAGTGTGATTTTACCAAAGCAGGCCCCCAACTAAATTCTAACCACTTTTAAAGCTGCTTGTCTTTCGTATCGAACGAGAGCCGGTCCATTGAGTATGCTAATGCCACTCTTTATGGTCATCAAGATAATCGCTCATTTTCTTCGTTCTATAAATTTATGAAAGCTCCGGTAATGCTCCCTCGGGAGCATATTTAACAGCGCTCAAAGTAAGCTCCTATGAACAGCGCTCCAAATTTTTCCCACTGGGTAGACATTCCAGAAGATTGTGTTAAAATTTCAGCAAAATCTGAGATGGCATATTTGAGAAATTAATTTTTGAAATTTTTCCGATTTTTTTGTTGTTGTTGCTGTCATTGAGAAAAGTTCAAGGTCAAAAGTTTTAGTATGACAATTTTCTGAAAGAGCATGGATCGGAAACGCACGCTCGCGTGCGCACGTATACGACTCACGCACATTCTAATGACTCGCAGCTCACGAGTTCTTAGGTAAAACTCGTGTGCGCGTGCGTTTGCATGAGTGCGGTCGTATCGCACACTGCTCGCGAGACTTTGAGTTTAGTACATGCCTATCGCACGCGTGCACACGCGAGTTAATAGAAATGACTCGTGAGCTGCATAAAAGGGAAAAGTAGGAAAGGATGATTTTTCATTTTGAAAGCTTTAATTTTGGTGAAGCAAAACTGGTGAAAATGAAAATTAATTTTGCATTATTAAATAAAAATTAAAACTTTAAAATGGTGGGAATTTCAAGTTTTGACATTAACAAATATGTGTCTTATAATAGTGAATTGGCGAAGTCAATGTGTTTGACTTGTGAAAAAATGTTATCGGGAAAGAGACGTGGTAATATTAAAAGACATTATTTGTCAATTCATAAGCGATTCGTCTATTGACAATTCTCCGTGTGGTTGATATGAGTATATTACTAAATTTCTTCCATGAACTAATTTATAACTGGAAGTATTCTCCATAGACGCTGACCGCTTTCCTTGGAAAAAATTAATCAATCTTAAGATATTTTGGAGTTTATCCCTGGAAATATGTATAGGGAAGAACTATTTAATCTGTGTTCATAGCGGTTAACCTTATTTTGCTTACCCGCTTAAAACTTTATTTTGTAGGGTGCAACGCAGCCTCCCGTTAGAATAAAAGAAGGCTTACTGGTTTCATTTCCTAAACAAGACTGATTTAATTGTTCTAATGGGACATAATGATGGGAACTTTAAACGGACAAGAATTTTCCCACCATCATAAATGCTTACTTCATATTAACAGCATTAAATTTGATTCTTTGGAATTTTAAGTGTCAAACAATTGTCTGACTGAAAACTTACAGCATAGATAATTTTGACTCTTAGGACAATTATTGTCTGACTGAAAACTGAAATAGTGAAAAGAAAATTTTTAGTAAAATTTTTAAAGAATGAATAATACTAGTCGAATTGATTAAACAATCCGAACTAGCTTTTCTCTAATTTCTGTTCTAGTAATGCAACATTTACAAAATAATTATTTCCTAACTTTTATAAGTAAGCAGCTGTCTGTCTCACATGTCTGAAACTCTAAATATTACTATTTCATTCAAGTTATTCAAGTTAAAAAAAATTACAAAAATGTATGGAATTACCTACAAATTTGTAATTGGTTTTTATCCATTATCGTAAAAACTGTTCTAGCGAAATATAATTTATTTATGGCTTTCCTCCTGTGAAACCCACAAACCCTTAAAAATACGAAAATATATTAATACAAAATAATGCACAAACGCAAAATGTTAACATTTTAGCAAAACAACCATCAAAATCACTGCTAAGTAATTCATTCGTTCTATCAAAAAATCGCCCCAAAAAATCGCAGCAAAAAATCTAAGCCCGACTCACGAGTCGAATAAACAACTCGTATACGCACACCCGCACGTTCGCAAGCGCGTGCGTTAGAAAATTTTTCAAACGAACGCTCGCGTGCGAACACGAAATTTTTCATACGTCCGCGCACAAAGTGCGAAATTTCCTAACGAACATCGCACAAGTGCGTTCATATTAGATTTGCTCGTGGCCAAAAGCACGTGGGCGCGAGCGTGCGTTTCGGATCCCTGTGACAGAGTAAATATCAGGCTACAAAACCACTATTTTCCAAATTTTTTCTATGATAAATACCCATTGTTTTGTTCAATTGTTCATAAATAGTGCCGATTTTCTCGTAAAACGTAATTATTCAATTAATAAACAATAGATGTTGCATAAAAAATCAGTAAAAACGGTTTTCATGTTTTTTTTATCGCGAGAAACAAAAAAAATGTTTTCACTATTTTTCCGGGCGGTCGTGCATTTTCCGGCCGATTATGGCTGGAATGACCCATATTTAAAATTAAATAAGTCGAGGAGAATTCTACACTGAAAATAACGCGGGTGTCACAAGGTGTTATTATGAGGCCTAGACTATACTTGTTCTACACTAGTGAGCTACGCTTTTATGATAGTATGATCCAATATAGATGAGGCTACAAGAAAACTACATAGGGCATGCGATAAATTATTCCTGTGTACAATAACAAAATTAAAATTATACTAAATGTATTTAAATCAGTGTATTACGGCGTTCACATCGCCTCGAGAAGACGTGTTTTCGTCCAAAATTCGGGTTTTGGGCAAAAACACAATCGAAAACAAGTGTTTTCCCATACAAATTGAAAACAACTTGGGAACCTGTTTTCAATAAAAACGCCCACGAAAACAAGAAAAGTGTGGACAAGAACCCAATTCATCGTTATGCTAATGTCATTTTCCGTATCGGAATTATTTTCATTTTTAGTTTGCCTTGGAAAAAAAATTTAAAATGAATTAATTAAATTCCCCTTTTGAAGTCGGTTAAAAACTAAATTAAATAGAGAGAAACTAAAAGATATTTGAAATGGAATGTTCTCCAAAAAGAAAATATAATTTTTTTTTAAGATTGGGGCCTATTCGGCAAACGATCTTCTATAAAAATCTTCTATATGCTCCATACAATTTTTTGACGTTTGACAGATACTACTTGTTAGCAGAATTTTGGTATTCAACGAGCCGAAATCTTCTATATTTTCTTCTATAATTTCTTCTGTGATAGAAGGCTCATTGGTTGAGCATTCTATGCACAGAAAGTTGTTCGTTATGTAAATTGTGACAGTAAGAAAACTGCCAAAGGAGAAGAAATGTAGTCATAATTAGCAGAATAGTGAGAAAGAGGCAAAAAATGGGCGATGTAGGTATAATTTGATTTAAAATAACTTTGTTTTCTTATTTATATTTTAGACAAAGACACCGAAAAACGTTTTTAGATTTTAACAGCATTATACTTTTATGGAAATGGGTCATATCATACCAAGCATCAGTACGAAGTAATCATCATTTCGGCCTTTCTCAACCTTCAGTTTCTAGAGTGTTACTGGAAATTACTACACTGCTCTCCTTACTCCACTGTTGTTTTTTGTTGCCTTTCTGTACATTATTAAATTAAATTTATGTATCTATAAAAAGAGATAAACTTACTTGCAACTGACTTTTTTTTTATTTTTCTCCAACTTTGTCTTACAACGTTTAATTTTAGACGTCAAAATTTACTAACTGACAATTCATAGAAGAAGTACAAGATTCGTAATGAAGAAATAGAAGACTCGAAATTTGAAAATATCTTGAATATACAAAATAAATGAAATCTTCTATTTTCTCAATCTTCTATTTTTTTATAGAAGTTTTAATAGAAGAATAGTTATTGTAGTTAAGAAACTTACTGTAGTTGTGCAATTTACATTTAATAGTAAGAGTCCTTTTACGTACTTTTAAACTGTTATGCACTCCTTGCTTTATTATACCTTTTTGGAAATAATTTTAAATAAAAACTTTGAAATATAAATTAAAAATCCGAATGCCAAGATCGAGAATTGAACCTGCGACTTTTTCGGAATCAACGCCGAATATCATACACTCAACCAACTCGTCCATTCTAGGATTCTTGGTTTGTTATTGTTTTAGAATCGTTGCAAATCACAACAACAATTGCATTAAGCCAAGAGTTGCAACCTTGAAAAATTACTCTCAACGCGCGCAAAGATGTTTCACATCAATAATCATGACATAAATCACGTATACATTTTTGCATTATGTTAGCAACGCCTACGCAACATTAAATCAAAGTTTGCAACGCGGAATTTGATGTTGCTTTCGTTTATTTTTTGTTACTGTTTGTCAAATTTTTTAAATTGTTCAACATGGGTGATGAGAAGTAAGTTTTTGGTGATCAATATTAATAACTTTATATTTAAATCAATAACTTTTCATTTTTCTTATGTTTATTTTGCAACTAGCAAAAAGTGGGGCAGAAAGGAAGCAAAATCTTTAATAATGACACGTTTAAATTATGAGGAAGAATTTACGAAGGGACGCCAAAAGAAATCCGTGCTATGGAAAAAAATAGAACTGGATTTGGGAAATCTGTATCCATCTAGCAAATTTTCTCAAGAAGATGCTCAACGGAAATTTATTAATTTATACACCACGTATAGAAGAATTAAGCAAAGAAATAAAAAAAGTGGCAGCGAAGCTACAACCTGGGAATATTTTGAAGATTTCGATGAAGTGTATGGGACCAAGCATTCTGTCGATGTACCAGAAGAAAATTTGTTAAGTTCACTGACTCCAACTTTGGAAGGACCAAACACTACTTCATCGGATATATTTGACAACGAAGTGGAAGAAATTTGTAGCCCTATACCAAAGAAACGTTGCAAAAACACAAAAGTGGAGACAGACGATGTTGTGAAGCTATTACAGGAAGAAGCAACAAAAGATGAACAAAGATTTCATGAACTTATAGACCTTGAAAAGCAAAGGTTCGAGATTGAAAAACAAAGAATGGATGATGTGAGAGAAATGAAGGATATTTTGAGGCAATTTTTGGATAAATCATCTTAAGAACCGGGTGACTGACTGACTGAAGTGTTTTTTATTGTTAATTTATTCGCTGAAGTATGTTTATTTTTCTTCTCTGAGATTGTTTTAATTCTTGGAAAATAAAGTTATTGTTTCGTTTAGAACTTGTTTAACTATTATTGAGTAATAAATACAAAATTAAATTCTTATGTTTTTTTAGGTAAGTAAAACTTTTTTAATCCACAAATAGATTTACTAAACAATTCCTTTTTTCAACACCTTCTAAATTTGCATTGTTAGCACTCTCATTTGCCCCATCAACGTTTACATCCAACGTAATTCCAAATACTTCAGTGTCAATATTTTCTTTTTCCACAATGAAGTTGTGCAAAATTACACAAGTAAACACCGCACTTTTCATCAGCCTTACACTTCTCAAATTTAAGTACTCCAGGATTTGAAACTTCTTCTTCAATATTCCAAAAGCTTGTTCGATACAAACTCTCGTAGAACTATGTGTTACATTAAAAGAAATTTGCTGTGTTGTTAGTGCACCATTATCTTTAAAAGGGACTATTAAGTATGATCTCAATGGGTAACCAGAGTCCCCGAGCAAATGGGATCCTTGCAATAAAGTTATTAATTCTGATTCTAGTGCTGTCGCCAAAGGACTGCGTTCCCACACATTAGCGTCGTGACAACTTCCTGGACACCCAAAAAATTTATCCAAAAATTTACAGTTGCTGTCACATACGGCCTTAAAATGTAAGTTATTAAAATATATATTCTTATCATCACAATTTTGCATTAAAATTTACTTGTTCATAAAATGAGACCTAAAAACGTCGTCCTGATATTTATCTATTATTTTAAAATAATTATTTATTTTTGGTATTTTTCTTCTTTTTTTTTATTTTGGCAAGAATACTTATACGTTTTTTTCGTAATTGCATTTGTTTTATAAGATATTTCGTTAAATTGTTTCCTCTTACTTCCGCATTTTCAATTAAAAAATGTATTAAACTAGTTTTTAATACAGCATCCATCGCTGTTCACTATCTTAACAATCTAGAAAGCAACATAACAACCAAATCGTCGTAAAATTAATCAGTATTCCGGAATGTCAAAGCATCACAACATGACAAATCAAATAACGCAGCAACACTGCATTAACAATGTCGGAACACTTTACGATCATGATTAATTTTTGAACTCACCCTTCATTTGCAAGGGTTCGCAAATTGAAAACGTTTGCTTTGGTTTGGCGAGCCTCCACCACACTCGACCGGATCGGGCACAAGCGTCGCCAAGCCAAACGCATCCACACGTTTGAATTTGCGAATGCTTGCCAAGCCTTGACAAACATGTGGATCCGGCATCAAGTTCAGCTATAATTGCCTTGACACGTTTTTGACATTTGTAAAAAGTGACCAAATATTGCATTATTCAATATCTTTTCAACACAGATTTAAATTTCAAATATTTTTTATTATGTTCTCACTAATACTTTAATTTTCGAAAAACACCAAATTAAATGTCAATCGCTAACGTCAGTTTCTTGAAGATTCTAAGATTCTGCAGTCCTGAGCGTAGCCTTATGACTTAACAAAAGTTTCAGAAAGAGAATGAAAGATCGTTTTTAGGCCATTGTAGTTGTTAGTTCTCGTCCCCATAGAAGCGTACACTATCTTAAGTTGGCTTAAGACAACGTAAGACCGTTATATTTAGGGCCTTTAAATAAAAAAAAGATTATGTGTGCACAGTCGGGGCTTTGCAAAAATTTATTTTGGATACAAAAAAAAATTTAGATTTACCTAAAAAAGTATCGGGAAAATTTTGTACTATGTGCGTACAATAAACACCTCGGCAAACATTTATTTATTTATTTATAAAAACTTTATTAGCTTAATAATCTTAACCTAACAAAGTGGGTCTAAGCCCATGGAGCTTAATCCTAGTGGGCTGTATATAATCTTAAATTTTATGTTATGGAGATATTCTATATGTAGTCTTAAATTCTAGGGGGTGGTCCTTGTATGAGTCTGTTTAGAATTCTAATTAGTGTCTTTGTCTGTTCCTCGTTCGTATTCAGTATAGGTCTGTTGTTGTCATATTCTATATGGTGTCGTAATATGCCAGCAGTGGTAGGACAGTCAATGAAGAGGTGTCGTGCTGTTAGAGTTTGCACAGGGCAGTGGGGACAAGAAGGTGGGGCAGCTCTCTCGAAGATAAACCTTTTAATGGCGAGGAAATGTCCGAGCCTTAGTCTTGTATACTGGACCCCTAACGACCTGGGGAGATTATGCCCCTGGGGCGGTGTAATTTCTCTCCAGTGCGAGGCCAGGAAGGTGCTGCTTCTGTGCCAGTTTAGTTGTTTTTTGTCATCCATTGTTTGTCGCGCTTTCTTCCGTACCGATGAAAAAGTCAGGTGTTCGTACTTCTGTGAGGGGTCGTCTATGTGCTTCTTTTGCTTCTCTGTCTGCGTATTCGTTCCCACTTATGCCCATGTGTGCGGGGCACCAAATAAGCCGTATGTCGCTGTTACTTGCTATCTGTCTTATAAGTTCTACTGTTGGATGTCTATTTTTCAAGTTCCTGATTGAGTCAAGTGCGGATAGCGAGTCAGTTATGATTAAAGCAGGTTCTGAACTCTCTGCAAATAGGCAGGCTTTGTATATGGCTGTTGTTTCCGCGGTATAGATTGAAGTCCAGCCTGGCATTCTTCCTAGACTCAGCACGTTTCCCTCTCTATTTACTACCGCGTAGGAGACCTGATCTGTCATTTTAGATGCGTCTTATTGTTGGTGTACTCCTTGTTCTTGTATTAGTCGGTTAAACTGCTGTCTTATAAAAGTACTGCTGTAATTGTTGTATTTTGTCATTTCTGTGTTTATTTGACATTGCTTAAATAACCAAGGGGGTGTTATGCTTGATCGGTTATGTATTAGGTTAGGGATGTAAAGTAAGTCTGTTGGAAGTTTCCTCAACCCCAGCACGAGGGCCGATGGTTTTCTGTATTTTTTCATGTCGGAGTGGAGTATGTTCGTTATGGTTTGCTTCAGTGGAGCTTGGAAATGGTGCATGTTTTTGAGGATTACTGTAGCCGTTAATTTTTCTGTTCGTTCCGTAATCGTTGGTAAACCGGCCTCGATCAAGAGAGCTTCGATCGGCGTCATAGGTAATGCACCAAGAGCAATGCGTGCAGCATTGTTAATTGGCTTTTGGGCCCTTTCGAGTGCTGTCTTTGTTCCATGTCCGTATAGGGTCAGTCCGTAATCCACTTTGCCAATTATTATTTGTTTCGCTATTCTTATGGCTAGGTTTACTGGTGGTACGTGCTTTTTTTGGCAAATGACCTTGAGCATGTTGTTGCGTTTCCTCAAGTCTTCAGCAACTACTTTTGCCTGCTTATTCCACCGTAATGTTTTGTTCAGGTGTAAACCTAGCAGCTTCAGTTCATCTTTTAGTGGTATTATGTGATTTGCCCAGTTTAACCTGGTTGCAGTACAACTTGTTCTCCTGCAGACATGTAATGCTTCCAGCTTGTCTTCAGAAATAATTGCCCCAGTTGCGTTGAGTGCTGTTCGTAGTGTATTTTCTACCGTGTAGGTATCGCCGGAAGCGTAGAGAACTATATTGTCTGCGTATAAGTGGAAATAGACGTTGCGCACTTGGGTTAGTGCTGAAGATAGTTTGTGTATGTAGGTGTTGAATAGGGTTACCGATAAAGGCGACCCTTGCGGTGTTCCACTTGCTAGGTGTAGGACATTGGAAGCAAAACCTTTATTTCGAACCATGATTTTACGGTTTGTGAGGAATGAGTTGACTGTCCTTACAAAGTTGTAACCTGCATTCCAATCGATGAGCTGGCGCACGACGACTTTTCTTTGAAGTCTGTCATATGCTTTCTCCAGATCTGCTGAAAGCAATACACTATGTTCTCTCCGTCCGATGGCACAGGCCAGGTTATGCTCAGTTTCCTGTAAGAGTGACAGTGTTCCTCTGCCAGGTCTGTAGCCGACAACCCCGTCTGTGAGCCTTCGTTCAAGGAGCCAACCTAGTCTATTGCTGAGGATTTTTTCTAGGACTTTGGAAGATGTTGGAAGGAGGGATATTGGTCTGATGTGGGTGGTGGGGACAATTTTGTTGGGAACTTTAGGGATAGGGCGGATCTCTGCCAATTTCCAGGCCTGTGGAAATGTGCCCGAGCTCAGCACCTTATTATAGAGTCTAGTTAGCCTCTGCAAATAGAGTGATGGGGCGTTTTTCATCATTCCATAAGTTATTTTGTCTAGGCCCGCTGTTGAACCTTTGTAAGAGTCCAGTACATCTTGGAGGGGGGAAGGTTCTGGAGAGTTTCCAGCTCTGCCTCTATGGCTCTGTTATCTTCACCATGTAGGTTTGGATCTATGTCTGCATAACTCGAGAGCTGTTTGCCTATCAGTTTTGCGATTTCGTAGGGATCGGTAATTGTCCTATTTTCATGTTCAAGTGCGGAAATCATAGTGCCTTTTCTATATCCGAACTCCGCTCTGATGCTGCGCCAGTTTTCTTGAACTGAGTTGTTGGGGTTAATAGCATCAAGAAAGTTTTCCCAAGCCTTGCGCTTTTCTTCTCTAATCGTTCTGCGCATTTGTGCATTAATGGATCGATAAGAGATTGCATTTTCTGTAGTAGGGGATCTTTTAAAACGCTTCCAAGCCTGATTCTTTGTTCGAACCAGCTGGCGAATATCGTTGTTGAACCAAGTAGGGGTAGTTTTATTGGCGCGTTGAGTTGATGGCATGCTACAGTTGGCGGCAAACCGAATAGCTCTCGTTAAGATCGCTACTTCCCTGTTTATGCTGGGGCTCAGCCCTTTTTGCAGGAGATACTCCTCTACTTTTAACTGGAATTTCTTCCAATCGGCGTGTTGTTCGACAAATTGTGGGATATGTTTTGAAAGTTCTGTGGCTTGGTTAATGTGCAAAATAATTGGAAAGTGGTCTGTTTGTTTAGGGTGCTCGGTTGTAGTCCAGTTCAGTCTTGGCGCAATGTCTGGGGTTGCTAGTGAGAGGTCTATGTTAGTTAGTGTGTTTCGTGTTGTAAACATTGTCGGGGTTCCGTCGTTCAGTAATACGTATTCTGTATTATCTAGCCAGGTGCTTACTTGATTGCCTCTCCGAATATTGTACTGCGATCCCCAGAGGTGGTGATGCGCATTGAAATCTCCGAGAATAACTGCTGGTCTTTTAAGTGGTGAAGTAAGTTTGTCTAGTTCTTCTGTTATATTGTTCAGTTCTTGTTCGACATAGATGCAGGCAATGTCCATTGTTATTCCAGCATGCACTCTAAGTGCTAGCATGGGTGTGCTTTGGTTAGTTATGGGTAATGTTTCTACCGCTAAGCCTCTTTTTACCATGATGCCAGCTCCACTGACTCTCGTGGTATGTGTGTTATGTGTGAATAAATCATACTGTCGGTATTTTCTGGGTGCGTTTGTGTGATTTGTGTGTGGTAGGTGTGTTTCTTGCAGTGCAATGATGTCGGGTTGTATCGTGCTATTATTATGTCAAGTGAGGCAGAGTTTGTATAGAGTCCTGAAATGTTCCACTGTACTATTGTTAGTTTGTTGCTATTGGGAATGTTTGTAAGTCGATGTTGCCCTTGGTGATTTGCGAATGCCATATTAATGTTTACTATCGGGTAATGTTCTGGTGTTAGTGGGTTGAATTTCCATATCTGAATCTGTTTCAGTTTCAAATGTGTTTTTTGATCTGTTTGGAGTGTTTAATGGGGAGTGTGCGTTGTTCGCTGCTGCGATGGTGTTTTTAAGAGTGTTCGGCGAGAGAGAGAGAGAGTAATGCATTTAATTGCGTTGTGTCTGTAGGTTTGTTATTTGCTGAGAATTTTATTTGGGTGTTTTGTGTATTAGGGTAAGGTGAGTTAATTGTCACGATTTTCTGATGTGCTTGTTTTGTTACCTTTATTTTATTGTCTGAGATGTTCTTGGTTAGTTCTTCTGTAGTTGTTTTTGTAATTTGTGTATTTTTGCTGCTAACTATATTAGCCCAAGATTTGTTGTTAGTAAATGTTTTTGTACCTACATGATTGATGTTAGTTGCTAAGTTATCATTATTTATAGAATTTTGGGTTAGTGTACTTGGCTGCTCATTACCGTTCTTCCTGCCTACGTGCGATTCCTGTGCGTGAGCGTTAATTTGCGCATGTTCCTCATACCATTGCTTTCTGGCTTCGAACCTGCTTAAATGGCGATTAAGTTGGATAACCACAATTTCCTTTTCCCTTAGGAAGATTGGACAATTTCTGTCGAGGGTGGAGTGTTGACCTTCTACCTTACAGCTGATGCAGTAGACTTTCGTACAAGTATGGTCTTCAGCTTCCGCTTTAACCTCGTTGCACGTGGGACATCTGGGCGTTTCGTTACACCTGGTTTCATGGTGCCTGAATTGGAAGCATCGACGACATCTTAAAGGAGCTGGGTAACATCTTTGCGTGGTAATTTTTTCGTATAGGATATACACATGTTTGGGTGGTTGGTAGGTGGTGAACGTAATCAATAACGTACCCGTATTTACCTTTTGATTATTTATTGTCTTTTCATAGTGCTTAACAGCCTTGACCGTGGGATTATCTTCTTTTATTCCTTCAAGGATGTCTTCTTCGCTGACCCCCTTCAGGTTTGGCATTCGTATGGTTGCTTTAGACTCGTTAAGTTTATCAAAAAAGGACGCTTGCGCCTCGCAATTTCCTATTTTTTTTAGGTTTTTGATTATTCTGTTTGCTTCCAGCTCGTTTGGTAAAAGTAACAGGTATTTTCCTTCACGAAGGGCTCGGCAACTCTTGACCTTTCCAGAGTACATTTGCAGGGTCTTTTGAACCAAGAATGGGTTCAACTCTGTTATTTTTTTTCCTTGGTTGATCAATTCTACCGTAATGTATTTAGGATCCTGCCCCAGAGAGAAAAAATTCTGTGTCTCTGCTGGTGTCGGATTCCATAGTTCATTATCAATGCTTTTCCGTTTTCGAAATTTTTTTTTTGGTTTGGTGTCATCTAGGAGCGCAAAAGGGTTGTTACTTGGCCCTGGCGCTGGCGCTGGCACCATGCCGCTAGTAATCGCACTTAACACTATGCGAAAACAAAGGAAACTACGAAAATAGTCCAAAAAAAAAAAGTTTCACAATGTGCACTGACGCACAGTCAAAAAAAGGAAAGAAAAAACAATAAACTGCACTCTGAGAGTTAGGCTCAGATAAAAAGAAAAAAAGAACGCAAAACTGTAAGTCACTGGGAGCAAAAGCACTGTATAGTTCAAGGGCTCGAACGTGACTGTCGGCAAACATATTCAGAAAGTTTGAACTCAATTGGACGGCTAGTTTCGGAGTCTATAAAGGGCGCTCCACATTCTCAAGAGAATCTCGCGAGAACGCGAGAAACATGCGAGAAACGTGAATGTGGAAGCGATTTCTCAAGTTCTCGCGTTGTTCTCCAGCTTTTCTCCACTTTTTGTCGGTTTTTTGGCGCGAGACAAAGGAGCTTGAGAACTTGAGAACAGGCGAGAACGTGTATTGACTCCACACTCGCATGTTTCTCAGTAGCGCGCGCGCCGCCGACTTGAACGGACGTAATTGTGTACCTTGTGGCGTCAATATGAGCGTAACTTGGACAAACGAACTTGAGTTGAAATTTTTGGAATATTTCCAAGCGGAACCCGTGCTATGGAATACAAATTTAAAAGACTACAAAAATAAACTAAAAAACCATGATGCGTGGTGTCGTCTAAGTGAACTGATGGGAATACCCATTGGTGAGTTAAAAAACAAAAAAACATCGTTATTTGCAAGCTACAGAGGGTACAGAAACAAAGTTAAGAAATCAGAAAACTCTGGAGCAGGTGTCGACGATGTTTACAAGCCGATATGGTTCGCATACGACATAATAGACTCTTTTTTTGGGGATACTACGAAATGTAAGAAAACAATAAATACGGTAAGCAGCAACTTTTATTACTTATAATTATTATTACATATTACATTATTCGACGATACAGCAAGTTTTCCTTTATTAGTTAGTACAATCAACTTATGTCTATTGACAACCAGTACATAACCTATCTACTGAAATATTTAGCGAATTCATCTCTTATTTCTGTTGCGTGATGAGCCGCTCGCCGTGGAATATGAGGCGGATTTCGAATAGCACAGGTGCTCTCCATTTCTCCTCTCCAAGAGCCGGGCTCTATTAATAAATTATTATTGTCATAAGTATCTATAGTTCCGGAAGGTGTATAGATGTGTGATGATGTAGTGCTTCGTCTCAAGAAATTGTGTAAGAGTATGCATGTCAACGTTATCAAGGCGGCTTTTTCGGGTTGTAAATTTATTGGTTTCTTGAAAATTCTAAATTTTGTTACCAAAATGCCGAAAGTATTTTCAACTACTACTCGTGCTCCAGACAAAATCTGATTAAACTTTCGTTTTGGGGATCCCAAGTTGTGATTTCCAGAATAGGGTTTCATAATGTTTTCCGAAAGGGCAAAAGCGCCGTCTCCCAAAAAAATGTATGGCACGTCGATGTTTGAACCAGGCAGCGGATGTGGTTGTGGTAAATTTAAGTCATTTGTCTGCATTTTTGACCATAACACTGTGTTAGTAAAAACTCCGCCATCACTAATTCTGCCTTGACAGCCTATGTCTGCGAAAATAAAATTGTAGTGACTATCAACCAACGCCATCAAAACTATACTGAATGTTCTTTTATAATTATAATATTCCGATCCGGAATTAATGGGACATTCTAAAACAATAAGTTTGCCATCTATTGATCCCACAGCGCGCGGGAATTTCAATGCAAAGTCTTTTTCGATTTGTAGCCATTCTTCGGGGCACGATGGTAACTGCAACAATAAAAATAATCATTTTAATTTATTTCTATTTTAGGAGGAGCCGTCTACTAGTAGAGATGAAGAACTTGAAGAATATCAAACTAATCAAAATCCGCAAGCTGATGATCAAAGTCATACAGTCAATACAAATGCATCAACAATTCGTCGGCGAAAACACCCCACCGAAGTGTTTCACGCAGAAAAAATTATGAAGGAAGCCTTGTCTACGTTTAATGCAACTGTTAAAAGAAATACACCTCCACCAATTCCAAAAGAAGACGATGATTGTGACTTGTATGCAAAGCTTTTGGCTACAAAATTGAGAAAATTACCAGAAGAAAAAAGATTAAGATTTATGCATGATATAGATGGCATGTATATGCAATATGCAGTAGATTCTGAATTCTCATCACCAGTACCAACACCGTCACCACAGTCACAACATGCCAGTCAATTTATTCTATCACGCAAGTCATCTCACGATCAATATCAACAGAGACCTGGAACCTCGTCATCCTCACATTCCGAACCGATCATTCATTACACACCAGTACCAACACCGTCACCACAGTCACAACATGCCAGTCAATTTATTCTATCACGCAAGTCATCTCACGATCAATATCAACAGAGACCTGGAACCTCGTCATCCTCACATTCCGAACCGATCATTCATTACACACCAGTACCAACACCGTCACCACAGTCACAACATGCCAGTCAATTTATTCTATTACGCAAGTCATCTCACGATCAATATCAACAGACACCTGGAACCTCGTCATCCTCACATTCCGAACCGATCATTCATAACTCACCAAATTCAAATATTAATATTCAGTCGAATGACGTCATTTACCCACCAGTTATTCACATTCCTGATTCAAACACTAGTGCAGAAATAGGTACTGTAACCTATGAAGGTTCAATTTCGCCAAATTCACTTGTTCAGGAAAATAACCGGGCTGCATCTAATATCATCATTGAAGCCTTACAATTGTGTGATAAATAAAACAATTTGTTTGATACTAGATTTGACACTTAAAAAAATGTAATTTGGTCGTAAGTGGGCATCCGTTGGTAAAATTTAACTTGTATCATTTAAAAATTATTGTTTTAATACCTACTTTTAATTTTAATAGGTTTTTTAATACAAAATCATAAAATGTCATATTGTATTTTTTTACAGGTGGCAACAGCCATTCACACATACCTTTATATGTTCCTTTAATGCTTCATTTAGGGCTTGACAAACTTCTGGTATTATCTGCGAAATAACTTGTGGGGATATTTTAAATAAAAAATGAAGACTTTGGTAGTCATCTCCTGTGGCCAAGTATCGTAATGTTACTGCAAGACGTGTCCGAGCTGGAATGGATTCCCTTAATTGAGTATTTTGCTTAGAAATCTGTGTTGACACTTTATTCAATAAATATTCAAAATCCACCGAAGACATTCGAGTAAACTTTTTAAATTCATTTGATGGTTCGGCCACTAATTCATGTAACTGCTGATCCATAGTTAGGCTGTAAAAAGAGAAAGTTATTTCATTAGCATGATTATTATAAAGTGTTGATCATTTTTGGTTGATGCATTAAAAAATCTTAACGTGATAAAGGATTTTTTTTAAATAATCATGAGACATAAAAAATATAAAATACCTACATAGTCGTTCAAAAAGTACTTACCTTGTTCTATTACGATGAATACTTGTCATCCACCATCTTCTTTTTCGCCACTTCTTTTTAATAACTTTTTTCTCTTTAGCATACGCATAATTATAATATGCGAATGCGCATAACAATAAACTTGTCGCAGCGGTTACTTCTGCGTCCATCGTCATCGAACGCGAGAACTGTAGTGAGAACTATTTAAGAACTTTGTGAGAGTGTGTACCCAAAAGAAGTTCTCGCAGAGAATCTCTAGGAGATTCTCGCGTGAATGTCTCGCGTGAATGTGGAGCGCCCTTAAGACTTACAGCGATAAACAGAAAATCATTTTTATATAGCATAGTTGACCCGACAGACGTTGTCCTGTCTTAGCTATGAATATTCAATTCGAACTGTAATAATTAATATTAAAAAAAAAATTTCATAAACATATTGTTTATTGTAATGCTTTTTGATACACAACAACATTGTTAGTTTTCTTTTCTCGAGCGGTAAATAAATAATTTTACGAGTATTCCGTCAGGCGACCTACAATTGGCCATGTGAAAAACATGGATTTTCAAGATTGATGCCACAAATACTTAACGACTAGCCTTGCGATTTATTTATCGACATTGAAAATGCAAGCCACACCGGAAATTGTAACCGTTTCAAGTCGAATGGCATGTCGTTCGGAATCATATACTTAGGTTACCTGTCGGACTGAGGAATTGACTTGAAGTTAAGCTGAAAGTTTAATACGCGGCGACAGGTTAGTTACTTGAGAGCTTGGATTGCACAATCAACGGAGAACTAATTTCAAAACTCAAGCGCTGAAGTAGGGGTTACAGGGCTTGAGTTCAAGTCGATCCGACGAAGTGAGTAGACTTGAGTGAGTAGACTTGAAGTCGATATGAGTTTACCTGCCTTTCAAGTCTACTTGAAGCCGATCGAAGTATGCGTATAATTATAGTAATAGGGATCCGTGGAATCAAAACGTCTTCCCCTTTGTAACTTTCCTTTCAAAATTGTGGTTTCGATGACGTTTTTCATTAATTTCTTCACCGCCATCCGAGTGCCATTACAAAGACGTGGCTGGTTTATGTTCCGCAACATAATGATTACCGATCCGACTTTTAATTGCAGATTAGGAAGTGGTAATCGGGGCAATTCCAGCGAATTTAAAAATTCCGTTGGATAGTTGACATCATCGTTGTTAGTAACGGAATCAACCGATTTGTATGTCATCAATTCGCCAGCTAACTATTTTGAATCTGATAATTTATTTCGTTGACATCAACGTTTTTTGCAGCCAAAATAACAAGTTCGCTCAACCAAACATAATTTTTGTAATTTTGAGTAATGTTTGGGTACACCATCTAGATGAGTTCTGTCTTTGATTTAGTAAAGTGACAAAAATCTACAGGGAATGTAATGTATCTATACGATGTGTCAACGGGAATTTTCCATTACCAATGTAGCGCAATTGTTTGGAAAAAACTTCTCCAGATCGGTCGTTCTGCAATTCGACTCGCATGTTCATATTTAATTTAAGTAGGTATTTCCATAAAATGGACGACTTAGAACATGCATTAAGTTCGTCCGCTGGCGTTGATGGTGGAATCACTGGCAATGTTTGTCGAAAACCACCTGCCATCGCACCACCAAACCGGTTTTGGTTGCTTTTTAAATAAGGAAAACATGTCGATATCACCATCGCAACTACCCAAATCACCTCCGATCGATCTTAAACTTTGGGAATCGTATTTTTTTCGGAAAAAAATCAAAATAAAATGAATCTGAGATCTTTAGCACACTGATAAAAAAAATTTCTTGGCTTAAGGCACTTTTTCTTGAACCAAGCAACTCAAGTTTTGGATATAACGAAAACAAAATTGTCTCGCGATAAGCAATACTCAAAGTCTTAGTTAAAAAAATTACGAAACCGATGATATTTACTACGTATACATGATGAGTTGAACGCAGGTTGAACCCGAGTTCAAATGCATGTAGACGCGAGTCGAGTTGATATAGGGGTGACTGAACTCGACTCAGCTCTGCTACCTGGGTTGAGTTGAAATTATGCATATAGGCGCGAGTTCAGTAGTTGAGTAGTTGAATTTAGTTGACAGCAGCATCTCTGTGTTTTGATTGTGATTTTTGTCGAACTTTGTCGATTGTCGAAAATTCAACTCATCCTCAACTCAACTATTCAACTAATCATATATACGTAGTAATTATAATTGAAAAAAATTCAAGTTCTAAAATCGGTCCTAATAGTTGTGATACATTTTTAGAGCTTGAAAGTTCGGTAAACGAAAAAAGTCCGATGAATTAAGAATTTAGTTTCTTGAGTAAAAAATTAAATAATCTTAGTTCGAGAAAGAAATATCTTGGGCGAAAAATATAAGTATTGAGCGAAGAAATACTTTTGCTTGGCTCAAGAATTTCCAGGGTCTTACTCTGAGCCAGCATTCTCATGTTAAGACTGAACAATTTTTCCACTCAAGACAACGAAACGAAGACTATCGAATTGCTGGAATCAAGACAATTTTTTTATCAGTGCAGTGATTCGAAGAGTACGTCCCATACAAAAGTTTGGATTTTACCATATCCGGTACACTACAGCTACCCGAACTGTTCGAGATAGAGCAAAATAGATCCTTTAGAAATACCCGCAGTACTCGAAAACTCTATATACAAAATTTCTTGGTAATCGGATGAGCGGGTTCGGAGTCTTTTCTGAGTAAAAACCTTCTACAAAGTATTAGAAAGCTTAAAAAAAAAGATGAATGAAATCGGGAAACAGGGATTCATTTTTATGTATATAGATGTACTAGCTGGGACCCGGTGCGCCTATGCTGTTCCCATAAGCCAATAATAGTAATCAGGTGATATGAATTTTAATATACAGTAGGAGAGTTTGAAAAAGGCAATTTTTTGGTATTTTTGATTCCAAATAACAAAATGTGAAACTATTAAGGATCTGACATTTTGATCGAGACAATAAAAACCATCCTTTGACATGGCATTTTTCGAGATATTAATTTTCATACACAGATGAAGTGTCTCAATGAACCGCTATTTTCTGTATTTTGGATAGCTGCGACCCGGTGCTCCTCGCTGCACCCAATGTTTAAACAATTAAAATCAATCCAAACCTTCAAAATTCAACTCCTCTTAACCATTAACGAAAAACCAACTATTCCTATAAAAGTTGGAGTCATTAAATTCAAAATACATTTATTTGAACTACGACCAAAATCGCTTGTGTATTCTGTTAAAACCATGAACGTTAAAAGATTTAAAATTAATGCAAATAGTAGCATCCAGCACTCGAAATTCGAGGGCCATTTTCTATAGCTTTTTTAATTCAAATCTAGTAGTCTGCAATAACAAAATTTTTCGAAAACAATGAAACTAAATTGAAAAATGAAACAAATTTTTTATAGTTGGAAAAAGCAATGCCAAAAAACCAACTTTTATTATCTCTTAATGTCACATATTGCAAAATTGCGTTCATATATTCGAATTAAATGTAACAGATGCCGTACGTTTCATAGGGGAATTAATTGTACAATTATTTTCTAATGTTTAGCGTTCTTTTGTGCCGTGTATAAATAAAATTGCGATTCTGAACTTCTTTGAGCTCAGGGCTACATGGTGAAACAGTTTTCAATATTGTTGGAGAGTTTAAACTTTGTAAAATGGTGCCATAAAATAAGTGCTTGCCGTTTAATTATATGATATTCAAAATTAAATTCTTCATAACCAATAACGAAAAAACAAGTATTCCTATAAACGTTCGCGACATTAGATTCAAAATCCATTTATTTGAAGTGTGATCAAAATTACCAATATGTGTTTTGGTAAAACCAGAAACGTTAAAACATTTAAAATAAATTCGCAGTTGCTTGGCCCCTGGGTTCTCATCTGCAATGTCACTGACTCAGGTTTTATTTGTTTACCCAGATGCCAGCCTCTTCCCACACTGCAGAATCCTAGGCTTACACCTAAAATTCCAGAGGTGATGGGTTTCTTTCCTTCTTACCCATTATACATAAATCATCCCACATTTCCGTTTCTCCTTACCATCTTTCCAAAAAAAACCTTGTTGATCAATTCTGAGCCGATTGCTTAGAGAGTTATATTCAATGTTTTTCCATTTGTAGCTAGAATGTCAAGATCTTCCGATTTTCCAATTCTTGAACACCCTACATACAGCTAACCGGGAAATGGCACTTATTTGGCAACATTCTTCCGCCATATTTGCCCCACAATTTTGAATAAGTTTTTATCATAAATTCGTTATTTACTACCTTAAAAACTCCCATATACCGATTTTAATTGGAATCGGAATACAATTCGTAAACTCGTCGGCCATTTTGAATTTAAATTTTGATCATAAAGTCGTTATTTGCTACCTTAAAAAACATCAGATACAGATTTTTATTGGTATCGGAACACAATTTGCAAATTCGTCGGCCATTTTGAATTTATAAGTTTTGACCACAAATTCGTTATTTGCGACCTTCAAAACCCCTAGATACCCACTTTAATTGGAAACGGAATAAAATTGGCAAATTCAACCATATTTCTGCGGCAATTTTGAATTTCGGTCAAATTTTGGCGGCCATTTTTAATTTCGAAAAACGGGCTTCGAGGTGCATCATGGGAGACCTCCACGGACATTCATGCAAAAATTAAGAACTCTACGATGATTTTCAATGAAGCTCTCCTTGACAGCGCCATCTAGGAGTGGCTTTAGAAAGTAATAAAATAGCCTATGTTCTAAGTTTTAATGTAAATAGCACATGGTTAAAATTTCATTAAGATCGGTTGCACGGTGTAGGAGCCTATAGCGAACATACATAACATCCATACATACATACATACACACATTAATTTTTATATATAGATACTAGTTGGGTCCCGGCGCGCCTATGCTGCTCCCATAAGCCAATAGTAGTAATCAGGTGATATGATTCAATTGAAATTGACATATGAAACAAATTTTTTATAGTTGGAAAATATTATTACATCCTGAAAGAAAAAAAAAATAAAAGGATTATATCTACTAATTTCAGATTTAGAAATGGACTTTTGACGGTGATGGACATTATATGCTTGCAGTCACGTACTGAGGGGGTGTGACTTCAGACGAATATTGTCCATTACCAGACATGTAATAAAATGCAGAAAAATTACATGTCTTGCAATTGCTTGGCCCCTGGGTTCTCATCTGCAATGTCACTGACTCAGGTTTTATTTGTTTTCCCGTATTGCAGAATCCTAAACTTATACCTAAAAATTCAGAGGTGATGGGTTTCTTTCCTTCTTATCCGTTATACATAAATCATCCCACATTTCCGTTTCTCCTTACCATCTTTCCAAAAAAAGCTTTGTTGATCAATTCTGAACCGATTGCTTGGAGAGCTTCAGGACGCACTATATTCAATGGTTTTCCATTTGTAGCTAAAATGTCAAGATTTTCCGATTTTCCAACTCTTGAACAACCTACATACAGCTAACCGGGAAATGTGACACTTATTTGACAAAATTCTTCCGCCATATAGGCCCCACAATTTTGAATTTATAAGTTTTGATCATAAATTCGTTATTTACTACCTTAAAAACTCCCATATACCGATTTTAATTGGAATCGGAATACAATTCGCAAACTCGTCGGCCATATTGGTGCGGCCATTTTAAATTTAAATTTTGATCATAAAGTCGTTATTTGCTATCTTAAAAAACCCCAGATACCGATTTTAATTGGAATCGGAACACAATTTGCAAATTCGTCAGCCATTTTGAATTTATAAGTTTTGACCAGAAATTCATTATTTGCGACCTTAAAAACTCATAGATACCCATTTTCATTGGAATCGGTACAAAAGTAACAAAACTCGTCCGCCATATTGACGCGGCCATTTTGAATTTATAAGTTCTGATCATAAATTCCTTATTTGCTACCTTAAAAAACCTCAGATACCGATTTTCATGGGAATCGGAACGCAATTTGCAAATTCGTCGGCCATATTGTCGCGGCCATTTTGAATTTATAAGTTTTGACCAAATATACGTTATTTGCGACCTTAAAAACCCCTAGATACACACTTTCATTGGAATCGGAATAAAATTGGCAAATTCAACCATATTTCTGCGGCAATTTTGAATTTTGGTCATATTTCGGCGGCCATTTTGAATTTCGAAAATTGGGCGTCGAGGTGCATCATAAGAGACCTCCACGGACCTTCATGCAAAAATTCAAATCTCTGGGATGATTTTCAACGAAGCTCTCCATGACAGCGCCATCTAGGAGTGACTTTAGAAAGTAATAAAATAGCCTATTTTCTAAGTTTGATTGTAAATAGCACATGGTTAAAATTTCATTAAGATCGGTTGCACGGTGTAGGAGCCTATAGCGAACATACATACATACACACATTCATTTTTATATATATAGATATCTATATATTGTACAAATTTTTTGCTCGCTTCGCTCGCGGATATGCCGCTCTTCCCAAGTGCCATCCAGTGCAAATGCACAGTCTGCACATATGCGTGGCGCTAACCTTAAGAATTATGTTTGCAGTCATTGAATTGTTAATAAAAAATTTTGTATGCATATTCATTTACATATTCAGTACATTCCTTAATTAATCAAACGAATCAGTTAAGCAGCACCAACTATTCGGGCCGTGGGGTACGAAGGCACCATAGCGTGGCTAGATACAGTGCAACACACGCCCCTTTAAATAATCGGTCACGCAAACTTTTACTTTACTATTGATCCTTTGAGCCACCGTAGCAATGTAACAGCCCTGAAAATACTTTACCGCTACTATTAAAGTCGCTATTCCGCCAAAATAAGCGATCTCTTGACTCCACGCGAATCTCATATCCATCCATCTATCCAATGGCGCTACTGCCCAAATCGAGCCTTGGCCTCCTCTAGGGCATTTCTCCATGTTTGACGGTCCCTTGCAGCATGTCTCCAGTTCCCTGATGTTCAGCATTGTCTCTGCGTCAGTCGTCACAGAGTCTATCCATCTCCTCCTGGGTCTACCTACTGGCCTATTTCCCGAAATTTCTGAGCCGATTTGGAATGCGATTGTCTTCCATCCTGACTACGTGACCGGCTAGTCTTAATCTGTAAATTTTAATTATAGTTGAGAGTTCTGGGTCGTCAAAAATTTCATACAACTCGCTGTTGTATCTCCTTCTCCATATTCCATCCTCTCTGGTTGGGCCTATTATGCACCTGAGGACTTTTCGCTCAAACCTGTTGACTCGTTCCTGTCCTGGGTTATAGTCCAAGTCTCGTTGCCATAGCAAGGTACTGGTCGTATTACTGTTTTGTAGAGTGAGAGTTCAGTTTTTCTGTGCACAAATCTGGAGTGCAGTATTTTTTTTGGGCCTAAAAGGCTCTATTAGCCAGTAGTATTTGTCTAGTTATTTCTTCTTTTTCTTCGTTTCTTTTTGTGATTGCAGACCCAAGGTAGACTGTTTTATCGACTACTTCTAGGTTATGTTCGTCGATAGTTATATTTCTCCCCATTCTAAATCTTCCAGCTCTGGATTGTTGCATCACCATGTTTTTTCTTCATTGATCTTCAGGCCTATGACCTTTGCCGCCTCTTTTAATTCGACATAAGCTTCTTTTGCTGGCAAAAAGACCTTCCCATGATGTTAACGTCATCCGCATAACCAAGTAATTGTACAGATTGGGTTGCTATTGATGCACTTCTCTGGTGTATGCGGCGAAAGGGCAACGAACATAATTTAGTTTTAAGAATTTTTAACTTGTTGTTATTTTTATTGTAAAAAGCTTAGCAGGCCGAGCGAATTGTTTTGTATTTTTTCTTGTCAAATAAAATCAGAATTTAAGAAATCGTTAATTCAAAAGGACGTGTTTTTTTCAAGCTCCAAGATTGAAGTAAAAGACGTGGCTTTTAACGGTCTTAAAGATTGGTCCTTCGAGCCGGATTGCTCAGTGGCAATCAGCGAATAAAGAAAAAACATTGGAAAATTGAGAATAGCTAAATTCTCATATACATAATACTACATTAGAAAATAAACACCAACAAGCGGTGTAGAGCCTACTTATTTATCGGCGTTTCACTTTCTGTGAAGAAAACTTAAAATGCTGAGAGCTTATTGATTCAGAAGAGAGGGCGAGTAAAGAGTTCGATTAGCCGATTGAAAACCTTTGCAGACTCAATCGATGGTACGACTTCAATTGACGACGTAACAATACGGGTTGAGAGTTTAGAGAAATGCTGGAGTGAATTTCTTGAGGTGGAAGATAAATTGCTTCAATTATCTGATCAAGGGTCAGATGCAGCAGAATATGAAGAGAAGTATTTTTACATCAAATCGAAATTGTCGCAATATCTCCGAGTAAATTCACCTCAGGTTAATTCACCGCAATCAGCAAATGCGCGTTCTTTGTCAGAACAATTAAACTCGACTATGAATCAATTTCTCTCACAGCAACAGCAGATCTTAAGAAATGCGGAGAATAATAATCCAACTTCTTCATCAGCACAATTGCCAAAACTAAATATTCCTTTATTTTCAGGTGATTATAAAGAATGGCCAGAATTTAAGGATTTGTTTGTTGCATCGATTCACACGAACCCGAACTTAGCTAAGGCACAAGAGCTGCAATATCTAAAGGGGCTATTGCGTGGGAATGCGATGTCAATAATCAACCATTTATTCATTAGTGACAGAAACTATGAGGAAGCGTGGAGCAAATTAAATGAACGTTATAATAAACCGGGGGGGGGCGAATGGCTAACAAAGACCTCGGAAGGTGGTGGCACCCGATTCGTCACTTCTGCCAAAACCCGAGAAGAGTCACTGCAGACGAACACCTAGCAGCTCTGTTAGCAAGTCCTAATCCCACCTCCCCGCGGTGCCCCCTGGGGTACTTCTTCGGAAGGAGCTAACGGGAGACGGTCGAATGGCGAGTTCTCTGCGCCACAAAACAGAGTTTTAAGTCGGTTGGGCTGAGGGTTAGCAACCCGCTCCCATAAAACACACAACTGCTACGAATCGGCAAACATTGCCTCGGAACCGGACGGACAACACGACGACGACCTTTGCTTTTCGAAACAGGACACGAATCGGATCATGGAATGTGAGAACTCTGCTTGCTGATGGACGGCTGGATGAAGTGCTCAACGAGATGAACCGCTATAAAATCAAGGTCATGGGACTCAGCGAGACCAGATGGCCCGATGCGGGGGAACATATCTGCCCAAACGGTGAGTCCTTCTTATATTCTGGGAGAAACGAAACTGAAAATCGTAGGAATGGCGTTGGCGTAATACTCACCAAGGAAGCCAGGTCCAGCCTCATTAGCTGGTCACCAGTTTCTGAGAGGATTATTACCGTGCGCCTACGTACCAGACTAAGAAGTACTACGATAGTCCAATGCTACGCTCCAACTGAAGACGCAGACGATGACATCAAAGACGAGTTCTATATGCGACTGAATGAGGTTTTTCGCTCTATTCCAAGGGGAGACATCATTGTTTTGATGGGTGACTTAAACGCACAGATCGGCCCCAACAACACCGGCCTTGAAAACACAATTGGAAATCAAGGCCTAAGCCAAGATACCAATCACAATGGTGAACTTTTCGTTGACTTTTGTAGTTCCCATCAACTCATGGTAGGTGGAACTTACTTTTGTCACAAGAAGATACACAAGGAGACCTGGGTATCGCCCGATGGTAGAACGAGAAACCAGATAGATCACGTGGCCGTCAGTCGCAGATGGCGAACTATTCTGGAGGATGTCAGGAGCTTTAGGGGAGCAGACACTGGAAGTGACCACCATTTGGTAGTAGCAACTATCCGCCTAAAAATCTCTGCAATCAGAAACGTCCAACGCGATGCCATAAACCGTCGACGGTTTAACGTAGACCTTCTGCGTGAGAGCACCAAAAAGCGAGAATTTGCTGGCAAACTGCAAGAAATCTTAAACCAGCAAACCGTTTCTGACGACACAAATATTGAAGAGCTGTGGAGCACAACAAAGGGCGCTATAATAACAGCAGCGGAAACAAGCATAGGTTATGTCCAAAGAAACCAGCAACACTGGATCTCGGACACAACCTGGCAAAAAATTGAACGCAGAAGGGCCCTCAAAAATAACGTGAACTCTACAAGCGACCCGGAAAAACGACAACAACTTGAACGGGAATACTCCCAATTGCACCGGGAGGTAAAGAGAAGTGTCCGACGTTATAAAAGGCGGCAGATAAATGAGCTCGCAGAGAAAGCGGAAAACGCGGCAAACACAGGCAACAGTAAGGTGCTGTACCAAATCACTAAACAGCTATCGGGAAAGCACTCTACTAAAAAGCATGCCGTAAAGAGTGCGGATGGAAGGCTGCTGTGCAGCGACGAGGAGCAACTCCAAAGATGGAGAGATTACTTCTTCGCCGCCCTGAATGGTTCATTTACACAGGAACCTCAGGAAAACAACAGCAACAATGCACAGCCAATAAGAATCACCACTCGTGCCCCATCCAAGACTGAAATAGTAACCGCAGTTCATGCAATGGCCAATGGTAAAGCAGCTGGAAAAGATGGCATCCCGCCAGAATTGTTGAAAGCCGACTCAAGCCTCATAGCAGATGCGCTACAGCCAATCCTGGAAATAGCATGGAACACCTGTACCTTTCCGGAGGATTGGACGGAAGGTATCATAGTCAAAATACCAAAAAAGGGGGACCTAACAATATGTGACAACTGGAGAGGCATCTGTCTATTATCTACTGTGGGCAAAATCTTGTCCCACATATTACTATCAAGGATAAGAGAGGCAGTAGATCGAACGCTTAGAAGACAGCAGGCTGGATTCAGAAAAGGCCGCTCCTGCATAGACCACATTAACACCTTGAGAATCATAGTGGAGCAGTCTACTGAATTCCGATCCCCCCTTTACCTTGCTTTCGTAGACTATGAGAAAGCGTTCGACTCGGTTAATAGGAGCTTTATATGGCGAGCTCTTCGGCAACGTGGACTGCCGGATAAAATAATAGAATTGATAAAAGCTCTATACAACAATTCCAAATGCAGAGTTCTTCACAATGGAAAACTCTCCGACAGCTTTGAAGTGAGCTCAGGAGTACGGCAAGGATGCCTACTTTCGCCATTACTATTTCTTATAGTAATAAACGACATCCTTGTCAGCGCTCTAGATACTAGAACAGGTGGCATACAATGGGGATTGTTAGACCGCCTTAAGGACCTCGACTACGCGGATGATATCTGTTTGCTGGCCCACAGACACCAGGACCTCAGAAACATGTTAAACAATTTGGCAACAGAAAGTAGTTCAGCAGGCTTAAGGTTAAATCCGACTAAAACCAAAGAAATGCGGATAAATGCAAACACCCTTGAACCAACAGCGCTAAATAACCGTGACGTGGAACTGGTAGATAAATTCTGTTACCTCGGTAGTATTATTACCGAAAACGGCGGTACAGAAGAAGACGTCAGTTCCAGAATAAATAAAGCAAGAAGCGCATATGCATGCCTGTTTCACATATGGAGATCGACGGAGATCTCAATTAACACCAAATTGCGGCTGTTCAACTCCAACGTTAAGGCAGTTCTTTTGTAGGGTTGCGAAACATGGAAAGTCACCCAATTCATCACAGGGCGCCTACAAGTTTTCATCAACAGATGCCTACGTCGTATCCTAAAAATCCGCTGGCAAGATAGAATTTCAAATGAAGAACTATGGCGCCGTGCCGGCCAAGAAAGGATAGACGACCAAATCAGGCGAAGGAAATGGAATTGGATTGGCCACACCTTGCGACGCGAAAACGAGAATCTAGCCAAACAGGCCCTCGACTGGAATCCGCAAGGAACCCGTCGAGTCGGAAGACCTAGAACAACGTGGAGGAGAACCCTATTAGCAGAGGCCGCAACAACCGGGAGATCCTGGTCAGAGCTGAGAGCTGTCGCGCAAAACAGAGTCCGCTGGAGGGCAACTGTTTCCGCCCTATGTCCCATGAGGGATTAAAGGAGCAATTAGATTAGATTAGATTTATAATAAACCTATGTACATAGCAACGGGTTTTATAAAAACGTTTATTGAGCAATCATCAGTAAGTAATCCATCTGCAAAGGCTCTACGTCAGTTACACGACGTATATGATGAAGTTAGGGGGCGTCCATAAATTACGTGAGGTGTTTAGGCGGGGAGGGGGTCGAGCCGAATCTCACCAAATCTCACGGGGGGGAGGGGGAGGGTCTCCGCAAATATCACGTAATTTTTTTTCCTCAAGAAACAGTGTAAAATAGCGATAAAACTGGGTTAAATTAATAGTACAGGTAAATAAAGCCGAAAAAAGCGATATAGCGGAAATAATTAGGCTGAAAATTGGCAGAGAGCTTCTTTTTAGGCTTCTTAATAAGGGGTTTTAAAGTCTACCGATTTTCTACCCCTTCTACTTTTTAGGGGGTTTTAGCCCTCAAAATGGGTATTTTTCGATTTTTCTGTAATTTTTTTTGCAATATTTCTTAATATTTTTTTGTTTTTTTTTCAATTTTAAGTACAATATCTGTAAATGAGAAAATCTTTAAAATCGTCTTTTTGGACCCGCACTTAGATTTCATTCACGGAAATCTTGGTGCAGTACCCATGTAGGTTTTGCCAGATCTCACAACGGAGCCAATGAATGGCCAAAGTATGGTTGCCAACGGTCGGCCAAGACTCGGTAATTTTTATTGGGCCACGCTTGGTACAACGCTGGCAACCGTTAATGTCATATATTTTAAAATATGGATTGAGTCTACTCTTCAAGAGTGGGGGGGGGGGGGTCTAACTAAACTAACTAAACTTAAAACGTTGCACTATAGTATACTTCCTTACATTACATCAAAAATCAATGAATTTCCCCTCATTTACCGTATCAACTAATTATTAATTTCAAAAAACTAAATTTTTTTTATTCTTGGCGGTCTTTGCTGGCCCAGTATCGTGAGCCATTACAAGTGGCCAGTATTGGACCGAAGTTATCATCCAGCAGTTTTGCTGTAATGGGCCAGTCGTGGGTGGTGTTATTGCGCCATCACTGGCTAACTGGCACCCAGTACTGGTCCATTACTGGGCCAATTGTTAAACCCTACATGGGTATCAGATGAACATGGTGAAAGGTTTTATCAATACATATTGCAAATAGAGAAGGAATAATGAATCCATTAGACAAAAAGTATACGTGATACTATCTATTACTATATTTCGACTCAATATCAATTGGGTATAAAAATTTTGCACTGCCGTTTACACTGTATTTGTTCACTGATTTAAATACCATCCAGCTGGAACATCCAAAAAAAAGTAAAGAAAATAATTTAAATATCTGGGAATGAAGAGTGTATGACGTGTTGAAAAATTCTTATCATTTTATACAATGGTCTGGGAGAAACTGCGAAAGTAATGTATGCATTGACTTATACGACCATTTTTGGACAGATTGCGACCCTACGATGAACTAGTGTGTGGGGGAACCTAATGCCCTCCTCAGTATCTCAAGTGCATAATGTACCCAATCCTACTGCAATCATAGAGATTATATTAAGAATCGGTTCTTTTCACATCAGTCAGAACACATGCTATCTGCGGTGCATTACCACTATACAAAAAGCAGAAATTTACACCAGGCGACATAATTAATCATCTAAGCAACTTACAGGATTCGAATTTTGAATCGGCAATCATCTGCTCTGATATACTAGAGGCCAAGAAAGATTTTGAAAACCTTTTGTTATCATTATCGAGAGTTGTGAAGAATGGAAGTCTAACAGATCCGCATTTCTTGAATCTGTATCGTGATGTGCAGGCGACTCAAACGTCAATTTGAGAAGCTGGCTGTGACTTCAGACTCCGCTTTTCTAAGGCGATACGAAAGTAGAAAGCAAACGGAAGGAATTTTTTTATATTCCATATGCTTGCTCTACAAATACACGAGTTGAGCTCAAACTAGAATTGAAATTTTTCTGTTCTCTTGTTAAGAAATCGTTATCCCTGTAAGGCACCATGAGGTTGGTTTCCAAAGGATAGGCAGAATCACCTGCTAAATGGTAATCCACAGGTATTGTAGTTTATATTGGGTGCATGCCGAGTTGGTGCTGTTATGATTTTGTGGTACTGTTCTTCAACACAAATTATGTTTTTTTAAATAAATCCAACGCAATCAAGCACAGATTAAGGATTTACACTAAAAATACGCATAATAGTGTAAATCCTACAAATTTTTTAAAATTTTAAAAATCTCACGTGAGATTGAGGGGAGGGGGAGGGGGTCGAGCCAAATCTCACGACATCTCACCAAGGGGGAAGGGGGGTCGACAAATCGCCAAAATCACCTCACGTAATTTATGGACGCCCCCTTATTCGAGGATTATGATCAATAGGTGAAAAGGCTGAAGAACGTGGCTCCTGGTTAATTTATTTGGCCTTATCCAAACTCGATGCTGAAATAAAAGGGCTCTGGGCTCACCACAGCGCTGAATTACAGTTTCCAAGTTTTGAAGAATTTCTGAAATTTCTTTCGCGACGTTGTGATACTTTAGAAGCCAGTAATATATCGATAAAGAAAACTCCAGCTTTAAAATCTCTTCATCTTTCAACTGAGCAAGCCCAACCCATTATTTAAGTGCCAAAGGTTTAGAGAAGAAGAAATTGAAACGAGGCGAACATTTGTCAATGCAAATTCTCTCTGTTTTAAGTGCTTGGGTGGTGGTCATACAGTCAACGTTTGTAGATCAAAGATTCGATGCAATAAATGCAAAAGCTCTCATCATCCATTATTGCATTTTTATAATGTAACCGCTAATCAACAGGTTAACAAATCCACATCAGTTGTAGCTTCACCAATTAAATATAGTTCGTCAGCAAAGCATATTCCAGCTACAACTAAACAATTGTCAAGCAACAATGCTTCACCAAGTGGAGAGTTTAAAAACCAGTCATCAGTCAACAACTCATTCAGCAACATGAATTTAAACCAAAATCATGCATCTCCAGAGCAGGGTACATCTATTCAACATTACGGTACTTGTATTGACAAACCAGCTTCATCATCACAGCCTCATGTGTCGATGCTTCCTACAGCAGTTGTGAATGTTCCGGATTCTACAGGGAATTTTCAAGCATGTAGGATGTTGTTAGATTCAGGTTCACAAGTCACGTTGATATCAGAGGCTTGTGTCCAGCGTTTGGGACTATTTAGAGAGAATGCTCGTCTTAATGTTACGGGATTGGAATCTACCAATATGGGAGTAACTCGAGGTAAGGTGAAATTAAAGTTGTATTCTCGTTAGAATCCAACTGAATCAATATCAGTCACAGAATTTATTTTAAGGAAATTAACAGCACTAGCGCCATCTTCCAACATATCATGTCATAACAACGGGTTTATTCAACACATCAATTTAGCTGATCCCACTTATAACATACCATCCAAGATAGATATAATTTTAGGTTGCGATAGAGTTGTTGACGTGTTAAGGGAAGCGGCATTACGAAATAACGAGGGCATACAAGTAGCAAGAGAGACCATATTTGGCTGGATTTTATTTGGAAATTTAGCAACCGAACCAAGGTTCATTCAAAATTATTATTTATCATCAGACATTGATAAACTTTTAACACGATTCTGGGAACGAGAAGAGATACCGCCAGCGAAACTTCCATTGTCAGGTGAAGATTTAGAATGCGAAGTTCACTTTAAAAATAATGTTTCCAGAGACTGTACAGGGCGTTCTACTGTAGCGTTACCATTTAAACAAAATTCACCATCCTTAGGAGAATCTAAGCATCAGGCAATCATGCGATTACTCGCAATGGAAAGAAGGTTTCAAAAGAATCCACTTTTTAAGGAACAGTATCACAACTTCATGACAGAATATGAAAACCTTGGTCATATGGAAATTGTGGGCAAGGATGAATTGTACCCTGACAACCAGGATAGTTATTTTTTGCCACACCGTGCAGTTTTTAAGAAAGCCCCAGTTCCAAAAATACGAGTTGTTTTCGATGGCTCTTGTAAAACATCAGAGCATAATTCATTAAATGATAAACTCGTGGTTGGTCAGGTAGTTTCGTGGTTGGTCAGGTAGTTAGAGATCTGTGGTCTATTTTACTTTCCTTTCGGAAATATGAAGTAGCTCTCTGTGCTGACCTGGAGAAAATGTACAGGCAAGTCTGGATTCGATCAGAAGATAGAGATTTTCAGAGAATCGTATGGAGGAAAAATCCATCGCAACAAATATGAGGAGCTGGGGAACAAAACCGGACTTGTCCACGATAACGGTTTTTTTTTTAAAATTTTTTTTTTACTCTCTAAGCCCACCTCTATAGACCCCTGAAATATTTCCATCCAAAAGTGTTGCAAACCCACAAAAAAAAATTTTTAAAAATACTGATTTGGTTCATAAGTGGACTTGTCCTGTTAAAAAATGAAAAATTCAAAGGAATTTGTTTCATAACTAGACTTGTCCATGACGGTTTTGAATCAAAACCGGAGATGTCCCATACATATCCATCGTTGCGAAACAAAACCGGACTTGTCCATTCAAAAAAAATTAAAAAAAAATAGAAAACATGAATTTTTGTGCCCAAAAATTAGGCTATTGATTATTTATACAATAAGCTATAATTATATTCAAACGCAAAAATTTTAACTAATGTGCAACTATCGAATTCAGTATTTTTGCTCTAGTGTAAAAATCAATTTTTGGGACAAGTCCGGTTTTGTTCCCCAGCTCCTCATATAGCAATTTCGATTGAAGACGGTCACATATGGCACGTCGGCGGCACCTTACCTCGCAACGAGAATATTGCAGGAAATTTCTCAAGACTATGAAATTAGTTATCCCAATGCAAGTGCTATTATAAGGAATTGCTTTTACGTTGATGATATGTTAAACAGGTTGTAGCACACTGGCAGAAGCAGCTGATCTGAAGTCACAATTATACCCTCGACACACGACAGCGCTTTACGACGAAAAATCCTTGTTACGACGAAAGCCCAAAAAAAGGGGTGACACACTATAAATTGCTTCGTTACATACATTTTTAACTTCGAAAACTGCGCAAGTGTCGTGAAAAAGTTCATAAAAAATATTTTATGAATAAAAATAAAAAGAAATCTATTTCTTTCGTGATAAAAAAATTTCCTCAATTTATTAAAGAGGCATATTTCACAATTATAGCCTTAAAAACCGCTTCCCATTTTAAAACAACGAAATGATGTGAAAAAAATTTGACATAAGCACAACAAAATGGGTTTGTTTTTAAATAATCTACCAACCGATAGGTGGCTCTTTCTCAGAGCTTTTTGAGTTACCGTTGTTAACAAAGCAAAAATTGCTTTGTTACGTTTCTTCGTTACAAAGCAAATATGCGTGTTAACAACGATTTCACGTCGTAACAACGCCCGTGTGTCGAGGGTATTACAAACCATTTTTAATTCTTGCGGCTTCAATTTAACGAAATGACAGTCTAATCTCAGCGAAATATCAGAAGAGGCGAGTCCTTCAGATGGTGTATCAATTGATGACAATCCAGAAGTTTTGAAACTGTTAGGAGTTCATTGGGTTCCCAAGGAAGACAACTTTGTTTTTACTTTAAACATGTCTAAAACCAAGGAGCTTTCGAAACGAATCATATTATCTGAGTCATCAAAGGTTTTTGATCCATTAGGGTGGTTGGCACCAATCACCATAAAAATAAAAATCGTCTTTCAATCATTATGGCTTCAAAAGATTGATTGGGATGATCGTCTACCTGAAGCTGTCATAAATGAATGGAATACTATCAATTATCAACTTTCAACAGTGCCGACAATCAAGATACCAAGAAGAATACTTCATTCAACTATGGACATCCAGCTGCACGGGTATGCTGATGCTTCAGAAGCAGCTTATGCAGCTGTTGTATACTGTCGCTCAATAGATGCTCAAGGTCAACCACAAGTGGTGATAGTTGCAGCAAAAACTAAAGTTGCACCTCTAAGGCAATTATCGCTGCCAAGACTGGAATTATCTGGAGCGTTTTTGCTATCAAAATTGTTAAAAAATATTATAACTGCTCTTGGTTTTCAGAATATACCAATATATGCCTGGGTTGATTCAACAGCTGTTCTCGCATGGTTAGCAGGTGTACCACGGCGATGGAAAACATTCATCGCCAATAGAACATCCGACATCTTAACTAATGTTCCTCAAGCACACTGGAGACATGTACGTTCAGCTGATAACCCAGCTGACCTTGCAAGCAGGGGTATTTCTTCAACATGTCTCATCACATCACAACTTTGGTGGCAAGGTCCTGAATGGTTAAGCCAAAATTCTGAAAACTGGCCACAGGGTTCTCAACAATCATCATGTGAAGTTGCTGAGACAGAAAGAAGAACAACTTCAGCGTTGGTCTTACATCAGAAGATACCTGAGCAGAACCCTTCCACGGAGGATTGGGTGTTGGAACTAATAAATAGTAGTTCTTCATTTTCAAGACTAATTCGGATTCTGGCGTACTGTCTACGTTTCATAAATAGTTCTAAAAGTCAATCTACTGACAAGTCAGACGGACCGTTGCGTTGCATTCACAAGAATTTACAACAGCAACCAACCTCTGTATACAACATGTTCAACACGCAGAATTTTTCAATGAAGTCGAGCAACTCAAGGCGACGAATTCAGTGCATCCAAGAAATAAATTAAGTAACCTTAATCCCTTTCTAGATAAGAATAACATTTTGCGAGTGGGAGGCAGAATTCAACGATCAGGGTGTAGATATTCCTCAATTCACCCTATAATTCTTCCAAGGAACCACCACCTGTCGAAAATCATAACGGTATCTATGCATCAAGCATACTTACACCCAGGTGCATCGCAACTTATATCTTTGACGAGACAACAGTTTTGGATATTAGGCATCAGAGACTTGGCTCGGAAGGTAACAAAAACCTGCTTAAAGTGTTTTCGACAACGAGCAAAACCATCTACACAACTCATGGGCAACTTACCTGAGGCCAGAGTCACAATTTCCCGTCCATTTTATAAGGTTGGTGTTGATTATGCAGGTCCGATGAAGGTTGCTTCCAAAACAGGTAGAGGTGCAAAACAAATAAAAGGTCATATAGCAGTTTTCGGGTGCCTATCAACTAAAGCACTTCATTTAGAACTAGTTTCTAATTTATCAACAGAGGCTTTTCTTGCTGCACTTCAGCGTTTTGTATCTAGAAGAGGAGTGCCATGTGAAATTTGGTCAGACAATGGAACAAATTTTGTCGGTGCTAGAAGATACCTTAGTGAAATGCACAAGTTATTAGCTGAAACCATTAAAGATGACATGATCTCCAATTATTTGGCCAAGTCAAGAATAAGTTGGAAGCTCATTCCTCCGTCTTTCCCTCATTTTGGAGGTATATGGGAGGCTGCGGTCAAATCTACTAAAGGGCATTTGAAGCGTGTCATAGGTGAAACAGCACTAACATTTGAGGAGTTTGCAACATTGCTATAGCAGGTCGAAGCAATACTGAATTCGAGACCGTACGAAGCAATTTCAACTGATCCTAACGATTTAGAAGCTCTTACTCCAAGTCACTTTTTGGTTGGCGAGCCTCTAACGAGTTTACCCGAACCAAACTTATCAGAAACAAATGCATCAAGATTAGGACGATGGCAGCACATTCAAGCTATGGTTCGAGGTTTTTGGAAACGATGGAAGAATGAATATGTATCATCACTTCAAAAACGTACAGTACAAGGGACCACGATAACCTAGAAGTTGGAGATCTCGTGTTGATTAATGAAGACAATACACCGCCATCCTTCTGGCCATTAGCAAGAATAACAGACATTCATCCAGGAGCTGATGGTAAAGTTCGCGTCGTAACACTACGTACTCAGAAGGGATTGATGAAAAGGCCTATTGTAAAATTATCAAAATTACCTCTTGGTTAAGAAACCTTCTTAACGGGGGAGAAATGTATGCGCCGAAAGGGCAACGAACATAATTTAGTTTTAAGAATTTTTAACTTGTTATTTTTATTGTAAAAAGCTTAGCAGGCCGAGCGAATTGTTTTGTATTTTTTCTTGTCAAATAAAATCAGAATTTAAGAAATCGTTAATTCAAAAGGACGTGCTTTTTTCAAGCTCCAAGATTGAAGTAAAAGACGTGGCTTTTAACGGTCTTAAAGATCTGGACTGACGTTTTCCTTATCACCCATTCTAAGGCGAGGTTGAAGAGCATTGGGGCCAGCCCATCCCCTTGTCTAAAGGGGCCCATACACGGTCGAACAATCTGCGCAACGCAGCCCGTTGTGCAAACATTTTCCCCGTGTATGGGGCGGTTTGATGTGCAGCGCAACTGTTTCATTAAAATCAAACGCGTTTGAAAATTTTTGTGCAGCGGCAGCGCTGCGCAAGTTGTTTGCTCGTGTATGGTGGTGGTGGCGCATTAAGTTATTAAAATTTTACAAATTAAGTGAGAAAATGGCAGTGAGGAAAGTGGATGAAGAATTCTGGAGAAAATTTATTGAAATGTATCGTGTACTTTCAGAACAGAACTGAAGTTTGCCCAACTCGTTGCGTAGTGTATGGACAATCACATATTTTTGCGCAAACACGAATTTGCGCAAATTGTTCGACCGTGTATGGGCCCCTTAAGTTCTTGTCGAACTTCGAACTCTTCCGTTACAACATTTTGGATCCTTACCTTCGCCAGTGAGCTATTTGTTGCGCATTTGATCAGTTGTACCAGCTTTGAAGGGACTCCTAATTCCGATAAAATCTCGTACAGCCTCTCTCTGTTTATTGAGTCATATGCCTGTTGAAAATAGACAAATATATGGTATATATCTACATTCCTTTCCCAGGTTTTCTCCAGAATTTGCTTTAAGGTCAGCAGCTGGTCCGATGTCGACCTGTTTGCCCTAAAACCAGCTTGATATTCTCCTATAAGGCTTTCCGCTATAGGTTCTAGTTTTTGTTTCACAAGGATTGTGACGGTTTTGTTGCTGGTGCTGAGGAGTGAGATGCCTCTGTAATTTTTCCAGGTTAATTTATCTCCTTTTTTATATATTGGGCATATAATCGCTTTCGCGGTATAACTTCCTCCTCCCAGATGCTGCAAATGAGTTGGTGTAAGGTACGTAAGAGTTACGGCCTTCTTTCCTTTGCCTTTTTGCCGTTTTAGAGCTTCACGTACCTAATCCAGTGTTGATGATTCTATTGAGATATTATCTTGAGGAATTGCAAATAGCTCTGTCTGTGGATCCTCGTTTATTGTGGGAGTAGGATTCAATAGGTTTTGAAAATATTTTTTCCCCCTTTCTTTTATCTTATCATAGTCCATACTTATTTTCTCAGAAACCAAATGTATGGGATTAAGGAGTGTAAGCACATACATTGAGTGTATGCGTACCTGCTAGCTTGGGCCGACGGCCAATTACCAGGTACTCGGTGGTAAAGGTAAGTAAAAATAGTATTCACATTTCATAAAGTTTCAGTGCTGATTTTTACGTGTGTTTTAGGGAATATAGTTAGAAATTAATAATCAATACTGCCAGACACTTTCCGTCAGCGGCAACTTTTGAATGGGCTCTTTTATAGGTAAAGGGGTTGGGGTGTAAAAAGGGGTTAAAATTGAAAGAAAAATCTGTCGCTGCGTATGTAGGCTCTATTAAGGCTAAATAACCGGTAAATACTAGTGGCAGGAATTTTTGACCATTTGCACCCTCCCTAAGCCACCTCCAGCTGAAGTTGCCCCCACACCCCAACAAATGGTCAAAAATTTCTTACACTCCTTAATTCCATACATTTGGTTTCTGAGAAAATAAGTAAGGTCTGGCGGCCCTGGGATCTTGTTCTATCAGGGTCTGCTAATAGGTTCCCATCTATGTATTTGCAGATGTCCGTCCTTGGCTGAAATTTATTGGTGATCTGGCGAGTTCCTTCGTACGCTAGTCTAATTCTCCCTTAATTGAAGTCTTCCTGTATCTGTAAGATCCTCCTGTTTAGATATTCTCTCTTCTTCTTTCTGCAGAGCTTGTCTGCGATTCTTCTTTTTTGTTTGAAGACTTCCTTCCTTGCTCTTGTTGGCCTTGCGATGTACTCCCGGTGGCTCTGGTTTCTCTCTTCAGTTGCGCCTCTACACTCCTGATCAAACCAGTCATTCTTGTCTGTCGGGGGCCCAGCCTAGTGCCTCTTCTGCCGCCCCCTTTATGCTGCTTTTAATTTGCTCCCATTTGTCGTTGATGTTGGGCTGTTCTTCCGCCTCTCTCAAGTTTTGTTCGACAGCTTGCTGGTAGGCATCTCTTCTTTCTTCCAGTTTTAGCTTATCTATATCGCATTTTGATTGAGTTTGCCCCCTATCCGTTTTGGTTGTTATCCGGGTTATCAATTTCACCTTGACTAGATAGTGGTCTCAGCCACAGCACGCTCCTCTCATTGTTCTAAATTCCAGTATACTCGTGACCCCTCTTCTCTCAATTACGACATGGTCAATTTGATTATTTGTTACCCCGTCTGGTGACTGCCACGTCATTTTATGAATATTTTTGTGCGGGAACATTGAGTTTGAGCTTGCGAGATCGATCAATCTACTACCATTGTAATTGGTAGCGTTGCGTAGGCTATGCCTTGCTATGACTCCTAGGAACTCCTCTTCTTATCCTACTTTGGCATTCATATCTCCAAGCACAATTTTAATATCATTTGAAGGTATTAACCTGATGGCGTTTGTTAGCTCTTGGTAGAATTCCTCTTTTTCTTCATCTGACTTCTCTTCTGTGGGAGCATGGGCGTTTATTAGACTAATGTTATGTAGCCTTGTTTTGATGCGAAGCGTGCATATTCTATTGCTTACTGGCTTGAAGTCCAGAATCAGTGATTTCAATTCCTTCTCTACGATAAATGCCACTCCAAACTCTCTTCTTACATTCGGTGATCCACTGGAGAGTACCGTGTGTGTTTTAAGATCCATTGTATCACTATGGGTCCATTTGGTTTCTTGAAGAGCTGTGATCTTTATGTCATATTTTTTAAGTACTAATAAAAGCGAATGCAGAGCGCCTGTTCTGTTGAGCGTCCTGACGTTCCATGTTCCAAGATCGAATTCCATATTCCGTTGCCTGGGTTGTTGCCGTTGAGTCCGTCCTGTCCGAGGCCTGCCTTGAGGAATCGTGACCGGTGGGTTTTACGGTAGAAGGTTGTCAGCCTGCCGCCCAACCCCCAACCTGGTCGACCAGTCCGGTATTTGTTTCGTTTTGAGGCGCGAAACACTCGCCTTTCACCCTCCTCCGTCTGTTACTCTTGTATAGACAAGAGCATCCAGGGGCCACCCGATGTGAAGTCAACATCTTCGTGGAGGTGGAGGTAGGATTCGGTAGCATATCGGAAGATCTTAGATCAGATAGACTTCAGATCGCAGATGGCGTTTCTCAAGATTTATCTCTTTGATGTACCGGCACCAACAAAGGTCCCTGAGGCCGTTACTACCATTTGACCCCCCAACTAGCACTATTTTCGTTATATTTAATTTTTTACAAAAACAGCCAGATAGACTGTGGAACAATCTGTCGCAGTCTGCATTTCCCAACGCCTACAACAATCAAGAGCATAAATGTAGGGTTAAACACAATTTCCTTTTACTTTGTCATGGCTCCTCGTAACCTCAAACTTATTCTTTTGTTCGAACTAAGCTTACTACTAGACATTGCACCACGACGTGACCAACTTCCACACCCCTCGAGGCCCACAACAGCAGCTAACTAATATATATTTGTTCCCATCTTGTTAACTAGTTCACTACCGCACATCTGTCCAGTATATTGTAAAATGGGATAATTCATTCTGAGGAGAGCTTCTCAATTTATATTATTACATTTAGGACTAGTAAAGTATGTTTTTTATAGTTATCGGCGGTAAAAAACAAATGGGACAACAAAGTTACGTGAAAATACGGCGTCGTTATTAGGGGTAGTTTTCTGGTTAATAATGTTTAAGATAACGTTTTTTTTAACGAAAAGCGGCCCTTTTAAACACTATGGTGGTTTTTAGATAGATTAGATGCCTTGGGTATTCCTGATACAAAGTGAGTTTGAATCTTCGTTAGCACCCCCACATCTCTTAAAACGCCACATTAACCGTACATATACAGCGTCCACATCCTTCTCATAAATATAAAGCTGAAGTCCTTCAAATAAAACTTTTAGGAAACTTTATAATGCCTTGAAGCAGTTGATGTTACTTAGTTTTACGACTTTGGAAATAACGAAAGCTTTTCCCTTTCAACCTGCATGCAATTGGCCAGGGCTAACGTATACAGTACACAGAAATTAACCTTTTATATAAGATATTCTTTGTGGGATTTATAGGGGTTCTCGAAGAGTGTTCTTAAGCTTTGGCCTTTTATATTCATCATCTTCTTTTGGATAATAAGCGTTAGTATCGCCTCCAATTACCATTGGCAGGAGTGTGCTGCTCAAAGGCCAGATCCTTATTGCATCATTTCCAGAAAGAAGGCTTCTAATTATCTCATGAATGGGACCTGTTCCCACGTAAGACTTATACATAAGCCTAGTGATGGTACACCCGTAAACCGCCTGTATAGTATGGAACATCTGTTATTCATTGGAAGTCTCCCTATTAAATTGAACCCGAAAAGAAGCAAATCTTGAGTCTACATACATAAGTAGTTCTGTTAAGATTTTTGCCATCATATTACTTGGTTCAACAGCGTTTTGACGGCCCACATGTTTTGCCAGTTATGAGAGAGACGTGGCAATAATAAAAAAGGGAGGAAACTTTTACTAGCACTACTACTATTGCACCATTTGTCTCTACCTCCGAGATACCTCCCCAAAAATTAATGTATTCCTTCGCTACAGTAATTGCTCCTTTGGCGTAATTAGTACTAAACGCCGGAGATCAACCAAATCCAATCAAATATGCATTCAAGATGCCATTGCTGCAGAACGAGGCCCTCATCACGATACATTAATGGCTCCGGGGTCCTTAAATCCGGGGCCAGCCTCGTCCTGTTCCGAACAATCCAATCGTCAATGAGTGGTCAATTAAAATATTTCCAGAGCTCACCGAAAGGCTGAGACGGAAATTCAGTGGAACTAGCCCTAAGGAAATTTTGAAATTGCGGGAAAGAAGATGAGCCAAGGAAATTCATTAAAGGGAGTAAATTTATTATGTCAGCTCGTTTTCTTGGGAAGCCCTTAAAGGAAATTTTGTGTTTCTTTTTTTGCTTCTTCTTTTTTGTTTCTAATTTGATTGAAAGCTGCAGATTCATGATAGTCCCGCGTGGAAAGCGGGGCGGTTGTGGCAGACACAAGAAGGAAATCGATCGCGAATATAGCATCGCCGGGGGCTGTACTGTTTTAATAGAAAATCGGGTGAAATCCATTTCTTGTAAATTAAAGAAAGTTTCAGTTAACTTAAGTTAGGGAGAAAGTTAGGAAATTTCTTCTCAAGTAGGTACTGAAAAACAGCAGCCGCTATGCCATAAAGAGATGCTATCAGGATTTTATTTAATGAAGTCGATCTGGAATTTCTGTTCTTGGACCGGGTTTTACAAATCAGCTACCCAGCTACCTCCGGCTTTTATGGGTTTTTGTACTTTTCTGTAAAAAGAGAAAAAGTTGTTAAAACTTCCAGGAATTTTGTCGTTTCAAGGAAAACCATCTGTCATGGTTTGACAAAAAAAGATTTTCTTTAACAAAATTTTGATGTCGGAGCATCTTTTTGTGTTTTTGTGCCGTAAATAAATTAAAAGTCCCAAGGGTTTTTATGGAAATACTGAGAAGAAGTGTGAACTACGTTTGTTAGGAGGAAAATTGCCTTTTCTGACAAAAATTAATTTTTGTTTCGCGCTATCCTTATGAGCATAGAGTTTGCTATTTTAACTACTAAAATAAAATAATACGTTTTTACGGCTTAACTTAACGGAGTCGTAGGATTGAATTTTAAATGTTCACACAAAGCTTATTTATTAACAATTCAATAACTACTAACACCATTCTCAAAGTTCACTAATTATCACTAGCTCTTAAATATCTCTCACAAATAACTCCTATCTATCGCGTTTTCATTCACTATTTAATCACCACTTTTCGCTTTAGGTCACTTTGTCTTTTAGAAAACTTTCATCACTTTTCAAATCAAAACTGACTCTAGAATGGTGCTGCCACTGCATCTCCTTCCTTATCCAAGTTCCAGATCTTTCCACCACACTCTAGCTGGAACAAGGTTGGGCAGCCTTTTTATAACATGGGCCAAAATAAATTTTACGTTTTTTCCGCGGGCCGTAGTTTTTAATTGACACCTTCTTGTGACCTGTAATTTTTTAGTCTGCATTTGAAATGAAAAATGCTTTAATGGCCTAAATTACACTATCCAGCACTCGGTCCTCAAATCAAACCGGTTTTCTGTATGATGCAGGTATGACACTAATATGCCAATTTTTAGTTGTGACCAAGATTAATCTTGTGTCAGATTATGTGTTTCAGTTTCTCAAGTGAAAAATCACAACATTCATCACAAGAATTCTACCGTAATTGTAGTGGAACTGTGAAATGTCAAATGTTGTGAAATTGTGATCAACTTGTTAACTGCATTGTCAATCATTAAACGAGCGCCAAAATGGAAACAGGTAAATTTTTCTGTCAAAAGTAACGATTACTTACATTATTTATAAATCTTTTCTGAAGGTGCAAAGTCTTACCAAAGAACCTCTACGAACCGCTCGAATCATCGACAAAATAAAAAACATACAGTATTCCGCTTAAATTAGTCAAAAAATCCCTGTTTTTTTGAAATTTTTCCCAAAGCTATGGGACCGGTACCAAATGAAGGATTTGGGTTGTCTAAACATGATTTTCACAAGCCGCGCTTCGAAAAAAGGGTGGTTTTTGAGAAATATGTAAATTTTAGAGAAACTCTAAAATTCACAAATTTCTCAAAAACCACACTTTTTTCGAACTTCGAGTTGTGAAAATCATGTTTAGACAACCCAAATCCTTCACTTGGTACCGGTCTCATAGCTTTGGGAGATATTTCTTTAATTTTTCTTAATTTGAGCGGACTACAATTCCTTCTTTTTTATTCAAAAGCTAATTTTGTCTGTTGTTTATAGCTCAACAAAAGTGAGGAAAAATTCGGTTTGTCTAAAATGATGCATAGTATGACTTACCCCAATGGATGCTAGTTTAGTTTATGTAATACTAATTTATGAACATACATGTTGCTATGTGCGTTTAATATTCAATTTAAACTAGAGGAATTACATCGAAAAATATTTATTTATAATTTCTTCTAAATATCTCGCGGGCCGGATAGAAACTTTTCGCGGGCCCAAGGTTGCCCACCGTTGGTCTGGAACATTATTTTTCGAGAAACTTTGAGAAGCTATAGGTCTTTAATTACTGTAGCGCATAAATCTTCATAATAATATTTAGGGTACAAAAGTTTCGGTTAGGTCGGGTTTTCACCTAGCAGACCGTGCACCTCTTTGTTGACCTGGAAGTCTAGTACTGCCTGCGTCACAGCCTTTGCCAGCTGATTAGCGGGATTCAGTTATTTCAGGAGGCATAAGATTCCGACGAGTCTGTGTCCTGCTAACCCCGACTGTTGTGGCTCAGCCGGCTGCTAAAAAAATAAACTCAAAAAACATCCAGGAGATCAAACGCAAGGCTCACTGCCTTCTCTTCATGCATCTTCCAGACTACCCTTAACCTATCATATCCTTTTTCTATCTTCGAGCTAAGCTTACTACTAGGCATTGCACCATGATGTAAACGACATGTCGAAGGGCCCTGCGAGCGAAGCGAGCAAAAAACTGTTTTGGCAATAAAAATCATTTGAATTCATTATTTGAATTTTTACTTCATTGAATGGGCCACACAAATCAGTATGGGCCCCAAATCAGCATATAGGCCCACGACACGAAATCGCACAACAGAAACGGCGCGCAAAAAAACCCACGAAAACATTTCAAAATAATGGGGCCCCTAGATTATCAATAGTATTGTGCAATATTTTGATTTGCGCAATATTATTGACGGTCTGTGGGTGATATATATTGAAAGATTGTCTGGTGGAAAGAAGAAAACCGTCAATATTTTGCTCAATATTATTGCACAATAGTATTGATATGTTATGGGCCACTTTATATTCATATCTGCACAGCGACACAAAATACAAGACACATCCACAACGGATAGCCCCGAGCGAACGCGATCCGAGTGTACCGGCACAATGGCGCTCCTTGCTGGGGACAGCAAGGCTACTACCATCGTGCTTGGGTAAACATAAAGAAATTTTGAAAGACAACCATCCTCCCTAGTTCCGAAATATTTCTAGGGGATGCTAAGCCGGTCACACGGCATACGCTAGCTCGCCGGAAGGGGTCGTGGGGTGTGTGACCGGGGCACTACATATATGATTCACCACTTACCTATTAGTCAAAAGGGAGATTTCTTCATACCGTTCTTGTCCTAGGTTAGCCAAAGGTATTCATCGCTGGAAGTTCCCAACGACCTGGTGGACCTGTAAATGCTCAACGCGAATTCGAGAGAACCCTGGAGAGAAAACACAACCCAACCATCCTGGATAAATTACCCCCTTAGGCTGTCATGCCTAGTAATATTCGTGGAGTTAAGGAAATTGACAACAAGTATATTATATAATAATTACAACCCAATACAATATAATTGATTAACAACAAAATGAAAGTAAGTTTGAATTAACTATTAGATAATTGTAAATCAAAAAAAAAGTACCCTTACAATATAGGTAATGTGGATGCAACCAACTATCACCACAAAATAACAACTTCCATACAATAACGGAAAGGAAAAAAACAAATCGTCGTTCTGGTACCAGTCGAGGATTCCTGTTCTTCTTACAACAAACAAATGCATAAAATAATACTTAAATGATATAAAGCAATTTACGGCAATATTATTATTACTATTAGTGTGTAATATATAATATACGAAAAAATGTAAAGAAATGTAAGTAGTACCAGTATAAAGGAATAATTTAATAGTTTTTTTTTCTTTGTTTTGTTAAATAATTAATGTGTAAGTAAATAATTGGAGGGAATATTTATACAATAAAAATGTGAAATATAAATTATGTGGATACCCAAAACTATGGTATCATACCAAACCAACAAAAAAACGAAATTACTTAACTTTTCCCCAACAGATAAACTGTATAAAGCTTACAACAACTTCAGGGGTCCGTCAAGTTTACTGTTAGTTTTCGTTCTTCTAGTTCTGCTATTAAGTTCGCCCTCGTCTTCACATTAGATTCAGTTCGTATATTTCCTGCACCAGATTTTATAACCTCAAAGGAGCGTACCCAAATAGGTTCCGTTCACCGCATACGTTTTTTTTCGAGCTGCTGGAGTAGACGTATTAGCTGGATAACACGAGCTATTATGGTGACCCTTTATTGGTAAAAAGGTTTGCCTTTAAAAGTAAGTAACACTACATATTAGCACAATAGCATCAAGTAGCACTACATATTAGCACAATATGTTAATATCAAGTTGTTCTTGATTTCCTCCAAATTATACAGCTAGCATGTCAAAGTCAATCTCGGTAGCCTCGGTTATAATAGCTGCTAAGAAATGTTCACTTTTATTAGCGATTTTCTGTAAAATCACTGATTAGCCCTGCAAATTCCTGTTGAAAGCTTCCAATGCTGCAGGAAAATTTTCACAAAAAAATAGAAATTGAAGATACTACCCTATTTAATGGATTGCTTGTAATAGTAGCCTTATCGAACGGAAGCTCTTCTAATAACAATGGTAAGGCTTCGGATAATGCAGTGCTAACTTCCTTCCTATATGGTGGCTGCTGGAGGAGTTTCGCAATCTGAGTCCTAACTGGATGTTTCAAGGGTCCTGCCTAATTTGACCTCCCGTCATGGACATTGCCGATATTTTCTTATTTCCCAGTTTTTCTTTACTAGGTGCTCCTGTGTTAACTGCGGATAAAACTTGCCGACTTCAGCTTTCTAGTTTTTCAGCTTATTTCGTTTTTAATTGTCAATGGGAAAAACTACACATGTTCCCACAACCGCCACATTCGTTAACTCTCTCCCAAAAAAAACAAAAAACTTAATTTTTTTTTTCCAGAACCAAAACTATTTTTCTTCGACTACTTGAATTTAAAAAAGTTTTCCCCAAATTTTTTGTGAAGTAATTTTATTCATGAAGCCTGAAATTTCCGATAGATGGGGGGGACCATCAAAAGGGGGAAACTTTCGGTAAATAACCGACCGTTACACGAGAACAAAAGAAGAATTTTAAAGGGCCCATTCCCTCATTGTGCATGAATATTTTTGTCTTCTCTTTTATTCTTGATTCGCGCTCGGTTGAGTGCACTGGGCCGATGATGTCCGATGATCGATTTTGTCTATGCGTGGTGTTAAGGTCGCCATACACGGTCAAATTGGATGTAGATCTAAGTGCGGATGTACAACCAAAACTATCGATTGTGAGCCGGTCGGCCGATCAAAATTCGTTGCGCGTGGGTTTGATGAAAATCTGGATGTACATCCAATTAGACCGTGTATGGGGGCCTTTAAGTTGTTTCTCAACTTGGGGGTCGCAGTTAGATATAAGGGGGTTCGCAATCCATCTGTCAATAATGGGTGCCTTCCATTTAGACACAGAGAGACACAGTGTGTCTAACAGGGTGTTCCATCAACGGCAAAAATTTGCACCGCCGGGTGAAATATATTTAAACACGACGGTGATGGAACACCGTGTTAGACACAACTGTGTCTTTCTGTGTCTAAATGGAAGGCACCCTATATATACATCATATAACCATGTATAATAACAACCGTATAAAATGCAAGAATATAGCCACGATTTTCCGGATAAAACTAAATTTTACGACCAATGACGGAAAAAGATGGAGCCCGATCAAGCATGTTTGTTTTTCCTGTCGTCTCCATCAGGCTCAATGCTTGGTTTCTTACCGAGAAAATCGCTTCAAATGCTTGGATTTTTATCTTTCAACCAATATAATAGTGAGGGGGTCGGAAGATTTTTAACTACATTTTTTAGTTTTTCAGGGGTTCGCGGCACTAAAAAGATTGAGAAACGATGAATGGTATTGTGTATCGTTTGAGTTCCTTGGCTTTCGAGTAATTTCATTTCTTTATTTCTTTCTCGTTTTTTCTCAAAAATTTCGCCAAAAGGCTTGAACTTGACAATCATTTAGTGCGTTTGTGCGTCTATGTCGAGCCATTTTTTATGTTTGCAATAGCGCTTCGTCGCATTGATTTCGTTGATTGTGTAATTGTTCAATAAACATTGGAATATTTTTTTAATTGCATATTGCCGCATTCGCTGAGTTTTTTTGGAATTATTTTTTTTTATTTTTTTCAATTATATGTATTTATATTTTTAAATTGCTCGCACGATGCCATTGGGTAAACGCTTATATCCGAGCGGCGCTACAAAACGCGCAATAAAAAAACACCGTGATGAAGAAGCGCGCAAAATTAGCGTTTCGCTGAATCAATTTTTCGAGCCAGTTCCGCCAAATACAAATCCTTCTATTTTGGCCGCTTCGATAAGTGCTGTCGCTATCGCTCCAACAAGTGTTGTCGCTTCGACAAGTCCTTCTGCGTCCGATGCAGCCGGACGATCTGTTCCACGAACTGCAATATTTTCGCCTTTAGCCTAGCACTAAGTTCAGCGCTAAACTAAATTTTAGCGCGTCTCCAAACTTGTATCCTTTTTTAGCAAGATGAAATTTGACAATGTTGAATTGTAGAGAAAGTTCATATTGACGTTTTTTTGGGTTAAATTTCAAAGTCTTCTTCGAAATAAAACTCCTCAAAATCCACTGGAAATATAAAATTATTAAACCGTGTTTCAAAATGTTCTAAACACGCAGAATTATTTATTATTTTTACTATTTTTTCATGAACAAACTGTTATTTTAGTTTTATTTCCGCACTTGAAACTTCCACAACCGTAAATTAGCTTATTTTTCTGCTTTTTTTATATCACTGGTTTTTTTTCAACAAAATTTAGCGTGAAATAAGGTGCCTGCACGATAAAAATGCAGCTAAAAATGTGGAGACTAACATTGCTGCCATCTGTCTTAAAGAAATAGAAACGTGGATTTAGCGAGCATTTTAGCGGCGAACTTAGTACTGCATGCGCTAAAGATGTTGCTAAAATTTAGCTTGATAAATTTTCGCGCTAAATTTTTTATGGAAATTTCATTTAGCGGGGAACTTAGTACTAGGCTTTTCTTGTTAGACGATGACAACGACGAGTCTCAGCCGTTACCGTCGACGTCAACTTCATTATTCTCATACGAAAGTCAACACGAACCGATTGTCGATCCGTCCGAACAATTTCGTATTGGGTTTTATAATTACATTCTCGACATCGCAATCGCTGCACTGGGCGAGCGTTTCGACTCATTGAAGGATGTCGAGAAACATTACGGCTTCCTGCATCACATTCATTATACCGAATTCATTCCAAACCAAGAGCAATGCATGTTGCTCGAAGAAAAACTCCGAAATCCTACCACTAGAATATCGGACATCAGTGGTAAGGATTGGTGCTACGAAATGTCGATGTACACTTCCATTACTTCCGAAGCTTGCAAAGGCATTTGTAGCCCAATCGAATTTTTAAATTCGTTATGCTCGAGAGGTATTATAGAATTATTCCCGAACTTGTGATCGCGGAGCGAAGCTTCTCCAAACTGAAATTGATAAAATCATAATTGCGGAACAACATGTGTGACCACCGATTGTCCAATTTGGCTATCATTTCAATCGAAGATGATTGTTTGGCCAATGTGACACAAGAGGACATAGTCAGTCGTTTCGCTTCCATGGGCGCCAGAAAAGTCGATCTGCGAGCTTAAATTTACGCCGTCTCAATAGCGCATGTGAATCGACGACTAAACATTACATAGATCCTATTTTGCACCGTACTACGCCTGACGAAGCGGCATGCGTGATAGCTCGAACTATTCCCATTGATATTTTTGCAATGGAAGGCGAGAGGTTGTACGACGCGGACTATGCAAGAGGGGGGTCCAAGGAAGTACGGCAGACTCTGGCTCGCAGCCAGTCCATCGTAATATGGCAGAGGAGGTGGGGTGAGTCTACTAAGGGCCGATGGACCCATAGACTCATACCAAATGTGGAGAAGTGGGTTATAAGGGAACATGGGGAAGTGAGTTATTACCTCACACAGTTCCGGACGATAAAGAGGACGCGGAGCGTGTCTTCTTTAAATTCCCGAGGTTTGCGGAGCACAGCACTGCGTTGGAAGCAATTGCTGAAGTGCAGCTAACTCCTGAAGACATCTTGCACCATATGATAAGGTCGGAGGTTGTATGGAAAAGGATTGAAGTAGCGCTGAAGGCCATTCACCTGAAGCTTAAGCATTACGAAGCCCAAGGAAACAGAGAAATTCAAAGAAATGCAAGGAGAGATAGCACCTAGGTACCTAGATGGGTAGACTGTTCCAGCTCTGGTGAGAACCTTGGAGGGATCCCTTTGTTTTCCAGGGTCATGACACCAGACTGAAGTAATGCCTTAACGGCTCGTACCGGTCTGGAGTTGGACGTCATGCAAAAAAGGGTGGGTGAGTTTAGTCAGTAGGAGTTTGACATAACCGTCTGGTTGCGTACCCCCAGCGGAGTCTCCTGTCATAGGCATGAAAACCTTAGACAGGCGGTCGCACATATTCCCTGCTGCTTGACCGATGTAAGATTCTCATCAGGTTACGAGGGTAACAAAAAATGGGGCTTATTTTGTAAAATGTTTTCACGGGGACCGGCGTTTATGAAGAAAACTCCGCGAACGAAGCGAGCGAAAAATTGTTTGAACTCTCTGGGGCCCCTCGCTGAATTTTTGCACAGGGCCCCCAATTTTCTGGCCGCGGCACTGCATACTAGCTGGGACCCGGTGCGCCTATTCTGCTCCCATAAGCCAATAGTAGTAATCAGGTGATATGAATTTTAATATACAGTAGGAGATTTTGAAAAACGGCAATTTTTTGGTATTTTTGATGCCAAATAACAAAATGTGAAACTATTAGGGATCTGACATTTTGATTGAGACAATAAAAACCATCCATTGACATGGCATTTTTCGAGATATGAATTTTCATACACAGATGAAGTGTCTCAATGAACCGCTTATTTTCTGTATTTTGGATAGCTAGGACCCGGTGCGCCTCGCTGCACCCAACGTTTAAACAATTAAAATCAATCCAAACCTTCAAAATTAAAATATTCTTAACCATTAACGAAAAACCAACTATTCCTATAAAAGTTGGAATCATTAAATTTAAAATACATTTATTTGAACTATGACCAAAATTGCCTGAGTTCTGTTAAAACAATGAACATTAAAAGATTTAAAATTAATGCAAATAGCAATAACCAAACGACCAAAACCGACCCAACTTTTTTGCAAATTAAAAAAAACTACCTTAAAAAATGAGCTTCAAGGTCAACAACCGATTGATACTCTTTCTATAGGTGCGTTTCATTTTCATTGGAGTACGTACGCCGCCGGTGTAGTTGGGCGCACATCGTCGTAGTTGTTGCTACACAACAATAGGCTGGTGTAGCTGCATCTACGCCGATGTGCACCCAACTACGCCGGCTTACGTACTCCAATGGATATGAAACGCACCTCATATGTTTTGATTTGTAAACTCTGAAGTTACTTGCACTCACAAGAAAGGGCGCGTCCTCGTCAAAAACACATTAGGGCACATTTTCGTAAGGCACGTTGGTTTTTAATCCACCAGAAAATGCGGTTAGTTTTGTTCGTTTTGTTCGTTTTGATAATTTTGTTGAAGTAAAACTTCTTTAGGCGCGCCTTAGCCTGAAAAATTTACAGGGCAGTGAATTGGTTTCATTCGTATAATTTTTAGGACTCTGATTACGAAAATCGAGGTCCCGCAGTCCTAAACTATGGGTACAACCCTTAAATATGTAAAAAAACACCCATTTGTAAGGGTTTTTCGCGATAATTTCAATAATCAAAAGCAATCCAATGAAATTCACTTTTGTCAATATTTATTTATTAAATCAAGCCAAATTTTATGATAAAGGATAATACTAAAGGGTTGACCTTAGCCCCACATCGACAGCAAATATAAAAATTTCGAAAAAAATGTTTTTCCAACTTTATGATTCAAATTCGATTGAATGCGTATTGTCAGGCAAAAATAAATTATTATACTCTTTATATTAGCTTCACCTGTAAGTATGTGTCTCTGTATGAATGAAACGGCATGATAGGTAGAATACAATTAGCTCTATGGCGTCATTCAAAATTCAAAATGGTGGCAAACAAAATGGCGGACTACCATGTTCATTACAACCCACTCGATATGGGTATAAAATGAAAGGGTGTGACAATTAGACTACTATTAGCTGTGTGGCGTCAATCCAAATTCAAAATGGTGGCCAACAAAAAATGGCGGATTATCTTTTTCTTTACAACCCACTCGGTGTGGGTATCAAATGAAAGTGTATGACGAGTATAGTATAGTAAGCTTTGTGATGTCATTTTAAATCTAATATGGCGGTCACTACAAAATGGCCGAACACATATAATAGACTAAAAAATACAAAATAAAAAATATAGTTTAAAAAAACCAAAAAATAGGCTTTTATTTTAAAATGAACTAAAAAGTAAAAACTAATTTTGAATGTAAAGTTTTTATTGCTCTAGCCAGTATATGGAAACAACCTACCTTTCGAAATGTAAAAAAGCGTGCGGCGCTAGCTAAAAGTTGTTAATAAAATAAGAATATAGAGAGCCCCACGCTTTTTACATTTCGAAAGGTAGGTTGTTTCCATATACTGGCTACAGCAATAAAAAGTTTACATTCAAAATTATTTTTTACTTTTTAGTTCATTTTAATTTTTAACCCTTAAGATGTTAAAACTACCCCTACAATTTAAAAAATCAACTTTAACTAATAAAACAAATTGCAAAAAATTTGTAGAATTTTTTTCCTGTTTTTTGCTTGAAATTTGATTGACTAGATATTATCAGCCAAAAATAAATTATCTTCAACTCTTAAGTGAGTAAAACTACCCATAGATTAGAATTGAATTTGAAAATTTTTTTTGCACTTCTTTTTGTTCCCTTCAAAATTGGGGCTTTAAAAAATTGTATAGGACGAAGAAAACGGGCAATTTTCTTGGCGACCATTAAGGGCACCAATAGCATACTCAGTAGACCGGTTCTCGTTCGATTGCGTAGATCAAGCAGCATTGGACGTCATTAGTGTTTAGTTGGGGGACTGCTTGGTAAAACAACATGCCGATGCAGATGCGGGAGCGTACTTGCCTGTAGCGCGAGCAAAATGAAGAATATGATGAGGACTCCGCCAATGTTTTAACATCTCATAGGCGGCCATTACACGTTCATGAAAGCGGCAATCAATTCCACCAGTCATGATTAATGGAAATCAAAATATACGGAGGATTACGTCAGTCAACACCTTAGACGTTAGGTTTTCCGTCAGTCGTAGGCAAAACTGTGGAAAAACTGACAGCAAAACCTATCGTGTAATGGGCGCCATACGGACATACCAAAAACGCTATCGCTTAGTCACGATAAATCACCATGAAATGTGTGTAGGCAAATCTATATCATAAAACTTTACGCGAAATATTGGAATTCATATGACAATCTCCACTTCTGATGGTTCAATTTTACTAGGTCGAAACTTCAACGAAATCTCCATGATTTTGAGTGGCGATTTCAATATTAATTTTTCATCAGAAACGGCGCGTTCGAAAGGTACCACCCCACTTCTCCCTTCATCCACAAAGTTCGTAAGTTCGTCACTCAACTGTCGTTGGCCTGACGTTTCTGAGAGCTTACTATATATCCGACAGACCTTCCACTACATCTATTGCATATAACTAGCTGGTTAATATTTTAATAATTGCGACAGTTGTTGGGCAAAAAAGTTTTATTTCAAAAGTGTGGTCTTAAGCACACTTATATTTTTTTTTGGTGTTTTTAGGAGTAGACATTTTTTCCGCCACTTTTAATTCCGTGACCCCCCAAAACAAAATTCTAGATCCGCGCCTGTCTAGAAGTCAGCAATAACAAAATTTTTCGAGAACGATAAAACTAAATTGAAAAATGAAACAAGCTTTTTATAGATGGAAAAGGCAATGCCAAAAAGCCAACTTTTATTATATCTTAATGTCACATCTTGCAAAATTGCGTTCATATATTCGAATTAAATGTTTCAGATGCCATACTTTTCATAGGGGAATTAATTGTACAATTATTCTCTAATTTTTAGCGTTCTTTTGTGCCTTGTAAAAACTGCACTCTTTGAGCTCAGGGCTACACGGTGAAACAGTTTTCAATATTGTTGGAGAGTTTAAACTCTGTAAAATGGTGCCACAAAATAATTGCTTGCCGTTTAATTATATGATCTTCAAAATTAAATTCTTCATAACTAATAACGAAAGACCAATTATTCCTATAGACGTTCGAGACATTAGATTCAAAATGCATTTATTTGAAGTGCGACCAAAATTACCTATATATGTTTTTTGTTAAAACCACGAACGTTAAAACATTTAAAATAAATCTGCAATTGCTTGGCTCCTGGGTTCTCATCTGCAATGTCACTGGCTCAGGTTTTATTTGTTTACCCAGATGCCAGCCTCTTCCCGTATTGCAGAATTCTAGACATACCTAAAAATTCAGAGGTGATGGGTTTCTTTCCTTCTTATCTATTAGACATAAATCATCCCACATTGTTGATCAATTCTAAGGTGGCGCTCGAATTGCACAGATTACCTTTTTAAGATTTATGATCCCTCGGGTGGATGAATGCTCAGCGGAATGCAAATTTTTAACGCACACAGCGTTTGCACAAGGAAATACAGCTGCTTGGACTTTCTTTTGAAAATGCACAACAAACTTCAGACATAGGAAACGGAAAGACGAAAACATGAAATGCATCGTATGGAATTTGTTAAATTAATTTCAAATTTTTATAAAGATAAAACATCCTGTAATTATGTTAAAACTTTTTATAGTATTATTTTAATCCATTTCTTGCCAGAAGTATTTCTTTCTACGAGATATGTGTTCGAAAATTATCCGAAAATAAAATCCTTCTGGCTGCCTTTGGAAAAATCAAGATCAAATTAATATGGTAATATGTACAAATAAATATCTTAAAACTTGCTCTAAAATACTGCGCAGGTTAGTCTGCGCATGCTCAAAACATTTTTGTTCAACGCGCACATTCTAAGTTCTCCTGCACAATTATAAATTTCAATTCCACCGAGCACATTTTACCTTCTCCTGCGTTGTCCTGAGTAGGTGCGATAACTTTTACGACGAGGCATGCTCGAGCTCGGGGTCAGGAGCGCGTTCAAAAACCTTACTATGGTAAACCACGAGGTAAGCTGTGGTTATGCTGCATCACTTCACTTAACCACGAAAGTTTATGTTTAACCATGGAGGTTTTTGAACGCACCGTGGTTAACTACAGGTTAAAGAAAAATAAAAAAATAAAAACAAAATTTTCCATAAAATAGTCCCCGCTAATTGCGTCAATTATTTCATTAATTATTTATTTGCAATAATCCCACAAATCCCACTTTGATTTGTTCATGTGTTTACATTAAAACAACTGTCAGAGAGTTGTTTTTATTCTTCTTCTTCTTAACTATCGCCAACCATGCTCCCGAGCAGGGTTAAAATTTAACTACACCATGGTTAACCACGAGAGTTTTTGAACGCCAAAAAGCTATGCTCGTGGTTATGTTGTAGTTAACCACGGAGTTTTTGAACGACAAAAGTTTACCATAGGTAACCATGGTTAACCATAGTAAGGTTTTTGAACGCGCTCCAGGTAGCCTGCTGAAGACCCTTGTCACCCGAGGGATCATAAATCTTAAAAAGGTAATCTGTGCAATTCGAGGCCACCCCAATTCTAAACCGATTGCTTAGAGAGGTTCAGGATACACTATATTCAATGTTTTTCCATTTGTAGCTAGAATGTCAAGATTTTCCGATTTTCCAACTCTTGAACAACCTACAAATTCCTCCGCCATATTTGCCCCACAATTTTGAATAAGTTTTGATCATAAATTCGTTATTTACTACCTTAAAAACTCCCATATTAAGCTATTGAAAATGTCCAAATTTTAAGAGTAGAAAGGAACAATTGCGTTCAAGCATTTTTATGGTTCAATATGTTAGCTTGGCACCTAAATATGCTAAAACCACAAAGTGGCCCCCTTTTAAGGGGTGCGTTTTTGACCAGGGCCGGACTTAGGTAGGGGAGATACGCAATGAATCGGACGCGTCATGAAACGGACAGTATCTGTTTTACGAAAAGTTACTGCACTAATGTCTCAAAATTTTGGTGTTGGCAATACTGATGGCCATAGACTACACCACAAACATCAGTTGCTGGCGGCCATTTGTCTTGATTGTATGAGACGCAAGAGTTTTTATCTTTTAAAAGTAAAAAAAAATGCTTTTTTAAGTATTTCTAAGGGCAATTTTTTACTGTTATTGTATTTTAGGTGATTTATGTGACATTCTACATATTTAAGTAAAACATTAAAAGTTAAATAGTTTTTAAAATTTATTCTGTGTTCGTGCATTTTGTCAATTTAATTTTAAGGTTAGTTACGCACTGAATCGGACAGGTGTCTACGCACTGAAACGGACGTCCTTTTCAATGCGCCTGGACGTCCGTTTCATTGCGCTGGCTCATAAGGTCTACTTTTAGATTATGTATGTGTTGTGTATGTGTTAATATTTTAGATGCCGCCTAAAAAACGAAGTCGACCTGGAAAAGATGCTATAGAGGCTGCTGTTAAAGAAGTATTGCAAAAAAAAAACAATCTATTCGCTCAGTTGCTAGAGCATTTAATATTTCTAAGTCATATTTGTGTGATATCGTCAAAAAAGCTAAAGATTGTTCTGATTACACTCATACTCCTCTTATCGGTAATAGAAGGATTTTTTCTTCTGAACAAGAACAACAACTTGCCGATTATTTGAAAACGTCATCCAAGATGTGTTACGGTTTAACGACAACACAGGTTAAAGAGCTTGCATATCAATTTGCTGCTGTTCATAAAGTAGCTCCGGAAAAATGGATTCAATGTCGGAAAGCTACAAAAGACTGGTTTCGAGGATTTATGAAGAGAAATAGTTCTTTGTCCATACGAAAACCTGAAAATACATCACTGGGGCGAGCTACATCTTTTAATAAAGAAAATGTAATGACTTTTTATGACAATCTTGAAAGAACTTTCCAAAAAAAGAAATTCGAACCACACATGATTTGGAATCTCGATGAAACGGGTTGTTTGACAGTCACTAATCCACCAAAAATTGTTGCAACTCGGGGTTCTATGCAAGTTGGACAGGTAACATCTGCGGAAAGAGGACAACTAGTCACTTTTCTAGGAGTCATCATTCTGGTGGCACCGTTCCTCCTGTATTTGTGTTCCCTAGAGTCCATTTCAAGGAAATCATGTTGCAAGGTGGTCCAAAAGGGTCATTGGGTTTAGCCAACCCAAGTGGTTGGATAACTGAAGAGAGTTTCTACAAGGCCATGATACACTTCATCAAATATGTGAAGCCATCTGAGAAAAACCCTTGTTTATTACTATGTGACAACCATTCAAGCCACATAACAATTGACATTGTCACGTTGGCTAGAGATAATTATACAACAATTTTAACGTTTCCACCTCACTGCAGCCATCGCCTCCAGCCGCTAGACGTTTCTGTTTATGGACCTTTTAAAGGTCGGTATAGGGAGGCCATGAATGCGTGGATGTTATCTAATCCCGGAAAGACAGTATCGATTTATGAGGTGGCTCAATTTGCCAACACCGCGTATATTGCCGCATTTTCTATGGAAAATACTATTTCAGGGTTTCAGAAAACTGGTATACATCCATTTAACAGACATACGTTCACTGAGGATGATTTCTTGACATCCTTTGTCACCGACAGACCAATACCTGAGCTCCATAATGCTGAAGTATCAACTTATAATGCTCCTGGAACTTCTGCTCAAATTCCGTCTACCGTCGATGCTCCCACAACGTCTGTTGCCATCTCGTCTTGCTCCACCCCACAAATAACAGGCTCAGAATTGAATCGATCAACCATGGTTTTATCGCCTGGATGTATCCGACCATATCCAAAGGCGTTGCCTAGAAAGAAACTCAGAACCGATCCAGGAAGATGAAGAGCACGATAATAACGGACACGCCTGAGAAGGATGCATTAATGGAAAAACATTCAGTTAAAAAGAAGTAAATAAAAAGATTATCAAGATGAAAACTTCTAAAAACATTAGAAAGCTCGTGCGGTCATCTTCAGAGTCATCAGATTCAGATTTTTCACTCCGAGAATCAGATGATTCTAATGGCTCTACATATAATCTACCATCTACATCTGCATCTCAGGCTAAGGGCAAACGCAAGGCGCGAAGCACCGCAAAAAAAACAATAGAAATTATGACTATTGCACTGTTTGTAAAGGTGCTTATTTATGCAGCAATGTTGACTGGCTTATGTGTGCGATGTGTAAAAAAATGGGCACACGAGACATGTGGCTTGAGGGGTATGAATAATTATTTTTGTTTTAATTGCAATTAATACTTCAATAGGTAACGAGAAGACTGATTATTTTTAAAATGTAGGTAAAAATTATAGGATATAAGAAAACAGTTTGTGATTTATCAGTCTTAATATTCATAACGAATATTTTTGATACCTACTTATTATATTGTTGCCAAATTGAAACTAAGACTAAGAAGTTGAGAGTCTAAATATTTTGTTTTTGTTTTTTTGGAATTATTTATTTTATGATCTCAGTTTATGTTATATCAAATTGTTTGACTTATTTAAATAAAATTGATTGTGTAAAAGCAAAGAATTTGTGAAACATTGAGTATTCATGTGGCTAAAAGTACGACATTGGTTCCTAGTCCGTTTCAAGACTCCCATTGTCCTATTCAATGCTACCTGTGTTATGAAACGGACATAAGTGAGTTAGAAAAAATCATAATATTTCTTACAGTTGTAGGGACACCAAACTCTGCAGTACTCCCTAAATACTTTATGCTTAACTACCTGGGCTTTGTAAGAAAATACAGGTAGGGAGAAAATTGAAGTAGGCCTGAATAAAAATAATTGATGTTATTAAAAAGTTTTGAGTTTTAGAAAAAAGTTGTAATAAAAGTCAAGTGCGCTCGAAAATTTATATCATTGTAGAAATTACATATTGTTATGTTTTTAAAGCGTGTATAGTTATACAATCGAGTTATAAAGAAACCCTTATCGTAATGTTGCAAGTATTGCACTAAGTTAATGTATAGACTTTGATTAATTAGTTAAGCAAGTTACTTATACGTGCATAAATTTAGTAACATAAAATAAAATGTGTTAAATGAGTTAAACCAATAAAGTGTACGATATTCAAAGAACTGGAGTTATAATATTATGTAAATCATCCTGCCCCTATACACGAGATACATTAGTGGTGACCCCGACCCCGAAAAAAAAGATAAGTTTAAATTAAGATTTTTTTTTGGTATTACATAAAAGAAGAGAAGATAACTGACCAGCTGTGGGGTGCAGCAACTCGAACGAGTAAAAAAAAAAAAAAAAAAATAAGACTAGGAGGAAGTGGTCCATGGTCACTTATTTTTTTTAGAAAAAAAATAAAATCTAGATCCTAATTTTAATTTTTTTTAATATATATTACATAACCTTTGAAAATAAAAATATTAAAATTTTTTTTTATATTACATAACATTTGAGAGTAAAATATTATTTAGTTGTTTATTTTTTTTTTTTTGTGAAAAAGTGTAAAGCGATAAGGGGCAATTCGCTTGTATTTAATTATATTAATTTTTTTTCTTCGATTCTTTTTTGATTTTAAAAAAATAAAAGCGCATTTTTAAAAAAAATATGAGCGAGAAAGATTTGTCAGTTGACGATCTGCTAGATTTGGATTTGGACGCCGATATGGTGGAGCCATCTGAAACTGGTGCGGTTATGGCTAAAAACATAACTCTGTCCAGCTTCTGGTTAGATGACCCAGCAGCGTGGTTTTGCCAAACCGAGGCACAATTTGGTATGGCTGGAATCAGGGCAGACTCCACCAAGCTGCTTCATGTCATACCGGTATTACCAAAGGAAGCAGTGAGGTCGGTCATGCACATCCTTAGCCAAGGTAAGGATGCAAAATGGGCCGATGTCAAAATAGTACTTCAGGAAAAATATGGCTTATCCGAGGCCAAGCGATTGGAACAGCTATTGTCTATGCAGGAACCTGGGCACAGGAAACCCTCGGAGTTCCTCCGATCCCTGCAAGCACTGGCGGGTTCTAGTGCGGCGATGTCGGCAGACCTAGTAGCTAGGCTGTGGGAACGCAGGCTTCCGCAGGCTATACAGGTCACACTGGCTGGGGTCAAGGACAAACCCTTCGAAGAACAGGTAAGGCAAGCGGATAACGTGTGGGAGGTGCTCCCGCATTCCGGTGCGCACTACGCGTCTGTTGTCCAGTCGGTACGACCCCGTGAGTCAAGACCACGGCAACAAGCGACTATGGAGTCACTTCAACGGGACATGGACGAATTGAAACGACTAGAATATGCGACGGGATTCAAGGGCTAGCTCGCAGCGCAGTCGTAGCCGTACGCCGATTCGGAGAGACAGGCCAACCGAAAGGAAAAGGGTTACTTTCGCCGAATCACCAGCTAGAGCCAATAAGCAGGAGGGAACGATTTGTTGGTATCATAAAACCCATGGTACAAGAGCTACCAAATGCAAACCCCCTTGCAACTACAACAAATCTTCAAATTTAAAACAAAAAAACTAAGCGTCAGGGGATCGCACCAACGTCGAGTGAGCATATATGGCGGCGCTCACATCGACTCTTCGTCCGCGATTCAAACAATCGTATCGATTTCTTAATCGATACCGGCGCGGACGTTTCGCTTGTTCCAGCGGTATCATTTCCAGGACACAATGGGTGTCCAAATCTTCTTTTGCGCGCGGCCAACGGAACAGTAATCCGCACTTTCGGCACGAAATTACTCGAACTGCATCTCGGCTTACACCGAAGATTTGTTCATAATTTTATAATAGCGGAAATTACGAAGGCTATACTCGGGGCTGACTTCTTAACGAAGTTCGAGCTGTCTGTCGATTTTAAATATCGACATTTAGTGGACTCGAACACCAATTTTAGGATTAATGTGTGTTCCACGGTTGACTATCAACCCGAGTCCAAACAATACGAATTGATTAGTGTTTATAAAGAGCTGTTAACGAAGTACCCTTCGTTAACAAAACCTCCTAACTTCAATCTTCCAGTTAAACACAATGTGCAACATCACATTGTTATTAATGGGCAATTACCATTCGTTACTGCTAGGCGACTCCATCCGGAGAAGCTTAAGGTAGCAAAAATGGAATTTGAGCATATGGTTCAAATGGGTATTTGTCGGCCATCGCCGTCACCCTCAGCATCTCCACTTCATCTAGTCCCTAAACGGGATTCACATGATTGGAGACCATGCGGCGATTATCGTCGACTTAATGCAGTCACGGTGCCGGATAGGTATCCTATCCCGCACATACAAACTTTTTCCGTGAATTTACACGGATGCACAATCTTCTCGAAGGTGGATTTGGTACGTGCTTATCATCAGATACCAGTCGCTCCAGAAGATGTCAGTAAGACTGCGATAATTACGCCGTTTGGTTTATACGAGTTTACGCGTATGCCATTCGGACTACGTAATGCTGCCCAAACCTTTCAAAGATTTATAAATGAAGTCACGAGAGATCTGGACTTCGTCTTTGTCTACTTAGATGATATTCTCATCGCAAGTAAAACAGAGGTGGAACATCAGACTCATCTGAATCAGCTCTTTGAACGCCTAGATGACTTTGGCTTGACAATTAAATTAGAAAAATGCGTTTTCGGGGTAACGGAGATCAACTTCCTTAGCCACAATATCACTAAAGATGGAATACTACCATCAGCGGATCGGGTTAGGGCTATTGTTGATCTCGCAACACCGAATTCTGTCAAGCAAATTCAGAAATTTTTAGGGATGGTGAATTTTTATCACCGATTTATCCCTAACTTAGCTGAAATGTCAGTGGCAATAAACGAGTATGTGAGATATCTTCTCAACTGCACTCGTGCCATGAAAGACAAAGGATTTCCTTGGCCTGAAGCATGCGAAGAGGCATTGTACCGGCACAATGGAGCTCCTTGCTGGTGACAGCAAGGCTACTGCCATCATGCTTGGGTAACCATAAAAAAAATTTTTAAAGACAACATCCTCCCTAGTTTCCTAAATATTGATAGGGGATGCTGAACCGGCCACACGGTTTACGCTAGCTCGCCGGAAGGGGTCGTGGGGGCGTGTGACCGGAAATGTACACATATGATTCACCACTTACCTATTATTCAAAGAGGAGCTTTCTTCATATCGTTCTTGTCCTAGGTTAGCCAAAGGTATTCATCGCTGGACGTTACCAACGACCTGGTGGACCTGTAATTGTTCAACGCGACGATGAGAGAAACCTGGAGAGAAAGCAACACCCAACCATCCTGGATAAATTACCCCTTTAAGCTGTCATAATTATTAATACTCGTTGAGTTCAAGAACTGGGTAACAAATATATTATATATTACTTACAGTACACGACAATCGAATTAATGATAACAACAAAATGAAGGTAAGTTTGAATTAATTATTACATAAATGTTAAATCAAAACAAAAGTAAACTTATACTCTAGGTAATGTGGATGCAACCAACTTTTACCACTTGTAATTTTGATAAGTGAACTGGTGTGTGTTGAATGTAATGTGGTCAAGGAGGGACACAAAAAAAACTTTGAGCCAATATTAAACTTGCCCAACCAAAACTAAAAACAAAACACAAGAGAAGTAACAACGTCGATTTGGCCAAACGATGTTGCAGGACAATATATTTCGGACAATTTGTTCAGTTAGAACCGACGAATGTTTGTTTGCACCCCTACCAAAAAAAAACCAGTGTAAAGATATTTAAAAGTTAAAAATCATCAATATAAATTTTGTAGTAAGTCCTTTAGTGGATAAAGTGTAAATATTTTTAGTTTATCAATATAATTACGAACTGAATATATATATGTATGTTGTAATTAAAAGTTAAATATGATAAAAGTATTAACCAATAAAACAGTTGGATAACAAGATAATTAAAAATGATCTATATATATATGAATAGTCAAAAAATATCCAGCTTACAGTACAGTAGTCCTCGATAGAAGTAAGTCGTCTATTTCCTCTGGTAGATCAGAATGGTTTCACTAGCCCTGCCGTCGACCAGTGTGGTTGATTTTTTCTTAATTCGTGCCACTCCAGGAAAATATTTATCTTTATCGGTGATAAACGCTTACCGTGTAAAGACTTTTGATGTTCGTACGTGCAACGAACACAACTCGATTGTGATTGGTGGCCACAATATAGCAGTAGTAATTATATATCTGCTAACAAAAAGTAAACAAATCCAAATAGGACGAACTGCTGTCAAAAACCCGGCTCACTCTAATGTAAAATGATTTTTGTTTCGGGTTGGAATAAGTAATGAGTTTTTTTAAACAGTTTTTTTTGCATCACCACACACCTATTACCAACTATTTTTTTTGCTATATTCCAAAACAATATATCTATTCTCCAAAAATATAATAATACTAAATTCCTTGAGGTAACCTTTCACGTTAGACCTTTTCCTTTTCTTTCCGGTACTTTCTCCTATGAAAAAGTTTGTTTTTATTTTATTTGTTGTTGGTTGATCCGGGTTAAAAGAATTTCCATCGACTCCCACTTCACAAGAATGGCTTCCACAGATGGTTGGACGACTTTGCGTCAGACCGGGCCTTCGAACAAGCTGAACGCCTCCGCTTGACTCCGCTTCCTCACCCAGGTCGCTGCAATTTTTTATGTTGCACAGGAATGACCAGCCAACTTTCTCCAGACTGAATTCAACTGCATCGGTTGAGACCAATATAAGTGCACCCTAACTTGGCACAATGGCTGACGCTTGGGTTATTTATCACAGAACGTTTCGCCCGACAGCCGTCTCTCGTCACGATTCAATCCCGACTGTCAAAACTTTTTAATTTTTTTCCTTCCTAGAAAAATTTTGTTTTTCTTTGCCTACGTGATTCCAAAAAAAGTTTCGCATCAAAGAGCTTCTGAAGTGATTGGACTATTAATTTCTGAAATTTCCGATAGATGGGGGAATAATTAATAATGAGAATTTTGCAATAAATAACCGACCGTTACATACCCTCGGGTCCACAAGGCCGACTTGCGAGGCAGTGAGGAGCCGAAAAAAACGGAAGGTTTTTCAGCCGTAAGACTTAGTGTTTGGCGCCAATGTGTGGCTCGTCTCACACCCTGAGATTCAGAGTCTCATGCCACAGCTGCAGAGCTAGCCGGGCATCCAATATCTAAAGCGTTATCCATAAAAATCGGTGAGAATGTAGTCGTGCTGTCAAAATTAAAATTTTGAGAGATGGTCAGTCTGTCGAGTCTCTCGGAGTGTAAGTCTGGAATTACAGGGATCCGGCGGCAGGCAATACCACATTGTCCCCCTCCGGGTCTCTACAATCATCCAGACCTCCACGTCGAACAGGTCACCTGTCGGTCCATTGGGTCAGTCTCCAGCAATACCACATTGTCGTTGACCAAACCCCGATGGATCGCCAGGACCACCATTCGCCGAGAGTTGTTCTTCAGACTGAACGAAAATCAAAGAGGTGTACCATAATCAAATGTATAGTACATATGGAAAGAACCGAATGAATCAATCGAAAAAATAGTAGACAAAGGGAATAGTCTTGAAGAAAATTTAATACTATCGACTGAGGCGATATGAAAACAATAATACGTAACGAATGTCGATTGTTACTAACATGCTATAAATAAAGTTAACACGCCACTAACCATAAGGTCTGGGCTAGAGATGGTTTAACATAAACAACGAACCAGGGAACATCTCTCCGAAATTCAAATAAATAAAACCTATATCCATATAAATGCCATGAAGAATATCATGAATGAACCCCTAACTGTTGTAACGCATAAAAGTAACTAAATCGCCAACTGGTTGGTTAACAACAACGTATCAATAACTAACATTAACGAAACGTGAACAACGAAGTCAAGAATAAAAAGTTAGCAACATCAAAGAACTAATTAACACCGCTTAAAATAGTTAAGCCAGGACGGTCAACCAGGGTGACTCCCTGTATAAATCGCGTAGGATAAGCGAAATTTGGTAAGGACAATCCTCCCGGATTTCCCAACCTGCTGCTTGGCACGCTTGGCCGAAACATTCTAAATTGTCCGGAGTGGGCTCTTGGAGCAGCTGATTCAACAGCCCATCAAGCATCTGTCCTAGTTCGCTTCCCAGTGAACGAACCTTCTGGAACCGACGGTACGTTTCTGCCACGAGCAACGTTATCCCACGTACTTGATATCCAACCGGTGGAACATACCTTTTAATAATCTCCTGCTGATACGCTAGGGTCAGTCTCAATAAATTTCTGAAGACGCTGTCATCCACAGGATTCATTGAATCAACCAGCTCATACAGTTTAGCTCCCGTATGGCAGAAGCTTGGATCGCTCAATGAATGTTGAAAAACAATCTCGACAACGTGGATCAGGGTAAGCGGCTTGTTAATAATATCAGCCAACATGGTCAATATCCTGGAGGCCATGGTGTCAAAAGCACCTGGGTGTGCTTCCAAACATTTAATAATGTTTAGGGTGTAACGTATAGCGGCACCCTCCATCTTTGTGGACAACCTCCTGGCTTTGGTGGCTGCATGGAAAGAAACAAATTCGGGGGCGTGCGGGGATAAGAAGTATAAGCGGTGCGGTTTCCTCAACACCTTATGCACTACTGGACGTCCATAAAAAGTTAATGCTCCGGTCACGTCCATCGTTTCAGAGACGTTAACCCGGATATACAGTACAAAAAGGAGAAAGTATAATATATGTGAGTAATAAAAGAATTCAACAATAGTAGGCTGTAGTTAAAAGGCTATGTATATGGTCACTAGGCCGTTAATACTGATATACCGCCAAAATGATAACAATATAAGATAAGTAATTCCACCACAATACGTTGTGGGAACCAGATTAATATGTACTATAGGGTAAGTTTGTTTCTGTAAATGTGTGTTAATCTCCAGGATGGTTGAAGCAAAACAATCTCTCTCTCCAGGACTCTCGGTGGCCGAGGTCATCGGTGTCAGTCGGTGGTAGCTATGAGACACAGCCAGCACCGAGTGCCATCAACAACGCCGGAAGCACCACACGTCTTCATCTACTTGAACGACATGAAGAGTCTACCTCCACATAAAAACAAGGAAATCTTCTTCGAAAATAATAAAAATTTTAATTGGATTCCGCTGTCCAACCACAACTGAGCTACACTACGGAAAATCAATCAGCAGTGGGGACAGACTGGAGAGAAAACAATAAAAGCACTAGGAAGTAGCCGAATGTCCCTCAACAAAAGTCCACAGGGCGCAGGTGATTAGCCAGACGGTTAAGCCTGTGCGGCCTCATAGAGGTTCACCTGAAGTGACCACATCCATTACCACATTTCGACCAATTGTCTAAATTGAAAGAAAAGAAAACAGAATTTGAGGGGACTGAATGGATTAAAGATGTCCACGGGGCGCAGTGGGCAGGCGATATCACGCCTGTTACCTCAGCCGGTTAAGCCCGAGTTACAACTCAAACGTCCATCAGCAAAAAGTAACAAGGATCCTGTCCACTGAACGAAGCACTGGCAGGCGGTATGACGCCTGATACTCAGGACGACGAGCAAAAAAACAGGACAAAAGAACTCCAGACTCAGCCTTCACCCATGGCCAAGCGGTCATACGCTTGTTAGCCAGCGGTGCCGGTAAGCCTGGTTCAAAGATGCCTAAAGCGAAGAAGATAACATGATACGGGACAATCGAAAAGTGAAAGCAAAGGAAAATTCACACTGAATTTAGACAATCGAGACGAATCTGTAAAAAGAGGCAGTGGTGGTGAACCATAGTCAAATATAATTTTAATAAGTTAACAGAATTTGGCCGCCATTTATGAAATAAATGGGCGCCTTAATTTAATCTCGAAACTGGTTTGCCGAAAACGTTGGCATGAAAGCATATCGTTGGGCGCCATTTTATGTACCGGCACAATGGAGCTCCTTGCTGGTGACAGCAAGGCTACTGCCATCATGCTTGGGTAACCATAAAAAAAATTTTTAAAGACAACATCCTCCCTAGTTTCCTAAATATTGATAGGGGATGCTGAACCGGCCACACGGTTTACGCTAGCTCGCCGGAAGGGGTCGTGGGGGTGTGTGACCGGAAATGTACACATATGATTCACCTCTTACCTATTATTCAAAGAGGAGATTTCTTCATATCGTTCTTGTCCTAGGTTAGCCAAAGGTATTCATCGCTGGACGTTACCAACGACCTGGTGGACCTGTAATTGTTCAACGCGACGATTAGAGAAACCTGGAGAGAAAGCAACACCCAACCATCCTGGATAAATTACCCCTTTAAGCTGTCATAATTATTAATACTCGTTGAGTTAAAGAACTGGGTAACAAATATATTATATATTACTTACAGTACACGACAATCGAATTAATGATAACAACAAAATGAAGGTAAGTTTGAATTAATTATTACATAAATGTTAAATCAAAACAAAAGTAAACTTATAGGTACTCTAGGTAATGTGGATGCAACCAACTTTTACCACTTGTAATTTTGATAAGTGAACTGGTGTGTGTTGAATGTAATGTGGTCAAGGAGGGACACAAAAAAAACTTTGAGCCAATATTAAACTTGCCCAACCAAAACTAAAAACAAAACACAAGAGAAGTAACAACGTCGATTTGGCCAAACGATGTTGCAGGACAATATATTTCGGACAATTTGTTCAGTTAGAACCGACGAATGTTTGTTTGCACCCCCACCAAAAAAAAAACCAGTGTAAAGATATTTAAAAGTTAAAAATCATCAATATAAATTTTGTAGTAAGTCCTTTAGTGGATAAAGTGTAAATATTTTTAGTTTATCAATATAATTACGAACTGAATATATATATGTATGTTGTAATTAAAAGTTAAATATGATAAAAGTATTAACCAATAAAACAGTTGGATAACAAGATAATTAAAAATGATCTATATATATATGAATAGTCAAAAAATATCCAGCTTACAGTACAGTAGTCCTCGATAGAAGTAAGTCGTCTATTTCCTCTGGTAGATCAGAATGGTTTCACTAGCCCTGCCGTCGACCAGTGTGGTTGATTTTTTCTTAATTCGTGCCACTCCAGGAAAATATTTATCTTTATCGGTGATAAACGCTTACCGTGTAAAGACTTTTGATGTTCGTACGTGCAACGAACACAACTCGATTGTGATTGGTGGCCACAATATAGCAGTAGTAATTATATATCTGCTAACAAAAAGTAAACAAATCCAAATAGGACGAACTGCTGTCAAAAACCCGGCTCACTCTAATGTAAAATGATTTTTGTTTCGGGTTGGAATAAGTAATGAGTTTTTTTAAACAGTTTTTTTTGCATCACCACACACCTATTACCAACTATTTTTTTTGCTATATTCCAAAACAATATATCTATTCTCCAAAAATATAATAATACTAAATTCCTTGAGGTAACCTTTCACGTTAGACCTTTTCCTTTTCTTTCCGGTACTTTCTCCTATGAAAAAGTTTGTTTTTATTTTATTTGTTGTTGGTTGATCCGGGTTAAAAGAATTTCCATCGACTCCCACTTCACAAGAATGGCTTCCACAGATGGTTGGACGACTTTGCGTCAGACCGGGCCTTCGAACAAGCTGAACGCCTCCGCTTGACTCCGCTTCCTCACCCAGGTCGCTGCAATTTTTTATGTTGCACAGGAATGACCAGCCAACTTTCTCCAGACTGAATTCAACTGCATCGGTTGAGACCAATATAAGTGCACCCTAACTTGGCACAATGGCTGACGCTTGGGTTATTTATCACAGAACGTTTCGCCCGACAGCCGTCTCTCGTCACGATTCAATCCCGACTGTCAAAACTTTTTAATTTTTTTCCTTCCTAGAAAAATTTTGTTTTTCTTTGCCTACGTGATTCCAAAAAAAGTTTCGCATCAAAGAGCTTCTGAAGTGATTGGACTATTAATTTCTGAAATTTCCGATAGATGGGGGAATAATTAATAATGAGAATTTTGCAATAAATAACCGACCGTTACAGCATTTATCAAGATTAAGAAAGCAATGGCAGAGGCAACATTGCTGAACCATCCACTTGAGAATGCCAGGTATAGTTTAACCACTGACGCTTCCGATTATGCGATCGGGGGTGTACTGGAACAATTTAATGGTCATCGGTGGCAACCTGTCACCAGCGGAGCAAAAATATTCCGCATTCGATCGCGAATTACTCGCCATCTATGCAGCTATCAAGCATTTCCGCTATTTCGTCGAAGGGCGCAGTTTTGTGGTCTACACGGACCACAAACCATTAGTGCGAGCACTTCACACGAAGACCGAACGATCCCCTAGACAGACCAGACATTTGGATCTGATTTCACAATTTACCGCGGACATCCGCCATGTGTCCGGTAAACAAAATGTTGTCGCAGACTATTTGTCTCGCTCACTGGCGACCGACAACGTGGACTCCGTCAACTTCGACTTGGCTACATTAGCTCAGGTTCAGGAAGATGACAAAGAGTTACAAAAAATTCGGGACTACCCCAGCAAAGGCTCTAAAGTAAAACTAGTGCTCACACCAATACCGTTCACAAAACACCGGGTCTGGTGTGAAGTTAGTACGGGTATTCTGCGGCCTTACATACCAGCTGCGTTACGCAAGTTCGCGTTCAGTTCGGAACATAACTTGTCGCATCCAGGTATTCGTGCTACGCGACGAGCGGTTTCAAGTAGATACTTCTGGCCGGCAATAAACAAAGACTGCAATAATTGTTCTCGTTCTTGCCTTGGTTGCCAAAAATCGAAAGTGTCGAGACACACCAAGTCTCCGCATGAAGCTTTCAAACTTCCGAATCAACGATTCGATCATATCCATATGGATATAGTGGGACCATTGCCACCATCTAGGGGATATTCATACATCCTTACAATAGTAGACCGATTCACTAGATGGCCAGAAGCTTACCCAATGAGGGATATTTCAGCTTCAACGGTGGCAAAGCACTTTGTCACTGAATATGTTCCACGTTTCGTACAGCAATCAGGGCATTCGTACAGCAATCAAGAACGACTTACAATGCTCACCCGCAGAACTAGTCTATGGTCAGAATCTGAAGTTGCCAAATTCGATTTCTATACCGACGGATGAAAATCCTATAGAGCAATCAGAATTTCTTTCTCGTCTACGTGCACATATGCAGAGCCTTAAAGCAGTTCAGCCGCGACTAACAAGTCAAAATGATAGATACATGCCTAAGGCGCTAGAGGATTCCGATTACGTTTTCGTCCGAATAGACCGGGTACGGAGAGCTTTCGAATCCCCATATGAAGGGCCATACCCTGTAATCAAAAGATTACGCAAGCAATTCATCGTCAATTTAAACGGTACAAACAAAGCCATATCAATCGATAGGCTGAAGCCAGCGATGGCTTGTGACCGCAACGATGAAGACGAGCCGAAGCAGTAGAAAACTTTACGGTAGTCGCTACGCTGGGAGGGGAGTATGTAGGGACACCAAACTCTGCAGTACTTCCTAAACACTTTATGCTTAACTACCTGGGCTTTGTAAGAAAATACAGGTAGGGAGAAAATTGAAGTAGGCCTGAATAAAAATAATTGATGTTATTAAAAAGTTTTTAGTTTTAGAAAAAAGTTGTAATAAAAGTCAAGTGCGCTCGAAAATTTATATCATTGTAGAAATTACATATCGAGTTATAAAGAAACCCTTATCGTAATGTTGCAAGTATTGCACTAAGTTAATGTATAGACTTTGATTAATTAGTTAAGCAAGTTACTTATACGTGCATAAATTTAGTAACATAAAATAAAATGTGTTAAATGAGTTAAACCAATAAAGTGTACGATATTCAAAGAACTGGAGTTATAATATTATGTAAATCATCCTGCCCCTATACACGAGATACATTACAGTAAATTGAATTTTCATAAAATATGGTGTACGAATAATTATACAATAATATCTCTGACTTCCTTAAGGACAGTTAACGAGTTCCTAAGTTTTACCTACAGTATGTAATAATACTTTAAAGTTAAACGTCCGTTTCATGACGTATCTTCCCTACGTTTGAGGGGCCCCTGGGCCCTTTTCATGTGGAGGGCCCTTGTAAGGCTAGATACTTGAAGAACTGAACGTTCAAATGAACGAAATATTAAAAAAATTAACTGCGGGCGAGTTGATACATCCTGCTGATAAAGTCACCTTTTACTAATTTGAGTATGCCGAATTCAATAACACCAAATTGCGGCTGTACAACTCCAACGTCAAGGCAGTTCTTTTGTACGGTTGCGAAACAGTGAAAGTCACCCAATTCATCACAGGGCGCCTACAAATTTTCATCAACAGATGGCTACGTCGTATCCTAAAAATCCGCTGGCAAGATTGCATTACAATTGAAAGAAAAGATAGACCAAGAAACGATAGATGACCAAATCAGGCGAAGGAAATGGAGACACATGGCCACACCTTGCGATGCGAAAGCGAGAATTTAGCCAAACATAACCTTGATTGGAATCCGCAAGGATCCCGTGGAGTCGGAAGACCTACAACAACGTGGAGGAGAACCCTATTAGCAGAGGCCGCAACAACTGCGAGATCCTGGTCAGAGCTGAGAGCTGTCGCGCAAAACAGAGTCCGCTGGAGGGCAACTGTTTCCGCCCTATATCTCATGAGGGATTAGAGGAGCAATTAGTTAGTTTAGTTAGAATTCAATGAAAATAAAACCAACCCTCTAACTTGATCGGACTTGATAAGGACAACCCTTATTACTAAAATTGAGTGTATCACACTTGGTTATGAAAACACCCGGCCAATTTTTTGTTGCCAAATAGCCCTTACTGTATGCTATTTTTGGAGACCAAAATCATCCCTATCGGTGAATAGGAAGCCACCCCGCCCCCCTCCACAGCAACCCCTAAAGTTAATTTTTTTAAGTCCAAAATAAAAATTCACGCAAATTCATAAACATACACCTCCTAGATATAAAACAATTTTTAGAAACAAAACCTCCCAAGGGGTTCATCGGAGACCACCCCCACCACTACTGGGTGAGAACTAATTTATTTAATTTCATACCTAAACTCCAATTCATCCCGCCCAATTTTTTGTGCACAAATAGCCCTTACTGTAAGCTATTATTGAAGACCAAAGTCAACCCTATCGGTGAATCGGAACCCACCCCCACAGCAACCCCTTTTACTTACTCTTTTTACTACTGCTTTTACTACTTCTAAAGCCCTGTATACATTCAAGAGACAAACCCGCAAAAGTTACTGCACGTAGAGAAGAAATGCAGATATATATCTATAGCTCGAAAGAAAATGCTACAGCCACATGCGTGCAGATGGCGTTCGCTCATACGAAGCGAAGGTGCCTGCACTATGCCGTCATTACTATTTGCTGTGACAACACGTTCGTGCAAGCGCACACCAGGGTATACATCACTTTTTTCACAATTTCGGGGGCACCAATCAGGGTCGGCGGGTGGAGTTCAGCCCGACTGGGTAGTTGGCCGGGAGGGATATTATATAAGAAAACGGGATAAGATTTAAAATATATAAAAATTTTTTAACTTCGAAATAATAGCGTTGAAACTCTTTATATTTATTAATTAAAAATATGGAAAAAACACTTATTTGCGTAACGCAGACCGTATTGCGCTTGGTATGGGCCGAAATAAACTAATTTAATAATTTTCCTAGATCCAGCTTACCAGTGATGGCAGAATGAAGGTGTAATAGGGCTATCGAATTGAGCCGATCCTGCAGCATTGTTGTTCTCAAATAACTCTTAAAGCGACATAAAAAAGATAAACTTCTTTCAATAGAACATAAAGATTCTGGTATTGTAAGCTCCATGTTTCCAGTTGGATAATCCATCATCAACCCAGGGTTGTTTTTATTTAAGAGTATGTGAGTCAAAAGTGCTTATTAACTTTGGCTTACACGCTTTAGTGCAAACACTACCAATACTTTGATTACTTTTCAAGCCACGGATGTTTTTTGGCCCAGCTTTTAAATTTTTTTAGCACCTTTGCAGTCAGAGCTAGACAAAAAGTATATCTACTATTTTGGCCGCTCATTCGTCCCTTGTGGCGCAATGCACTATCCCTCATGTGATTTTCAACGCATGATAACGCTATATATGAATACAAACATTGCCCTCTATACGAAAAAAAAAGATTGTCGACAGTACAAAGGGCTTTCCCTGAGTCTTTAGTCTTCACAAAAAAAAGCGTGCCGTATATACACAGGCATCTTTTGAACTGTAATAGATGAATATTTTTTACTGATAATTATTTATGTAGTATAGGTATTAGGTATACGCCGTATAAGTATGAAGTCAAAGAGTCTTACATTGAATATCGTACCGAAATTGGAGCTATGGAGCCAATTCATAGGTTGGGCGACTACAGGAGGCAGCTGTTTCGGGTTTCCCTCCATAGCTCTCTGTCCCACAGAACCCTACAGCTATAGCCATAGTATATATACTTTTGCAAAAGAAATTCAACCCTCGAACAGTCATGCACCACTTATGTAAATAATAATGTACCTACACTTACCCAGCGGGAAAACTAGCGAGGGGTTACTCTGGTAAGCCAAGAATTCTTTAATGATTTGTGTAACCGCCTACATGGTAATCGAAAGATTCTACTGGAAATTTAAGAAAATGGAGGTCTTTACATTCTAATGACTGGGTAAGCGACTAGGTAATGGCTTGTGAAATACTTTGGTTGGAAATGTGATGTGCTTTTATATTTCTTTGGCTTGTCGAAGCCTCTCTTCTTGAGTTTACTCCATCCTCAAAATTCGTTCAGAGTGGATCGTGAGCGTTTATAATAATGTTTTAATTTTAAATAATTTATAGGAGTTAAATTTTATAAGAGTAATTTATACCACTAACAATGAGCAACAAAATCAAAAAGATATCTTGCTAGTAAAATCCTCGCCAAATGTAGCAGAAATGGAATGGTAATTTTGGAAAGCAATGTTTTTAATGCTGAAAAGGGTAGTCAGTAATTTATTCTGCATGCCTTACATGGTAATCCATGAATGCACCCAATACATTTCACCTCTGAAATAAGTCTTCGTCTGTAATGCCTACTGTAAGTACTTACCGCCCTAGGACATCCCTATGTAAAAGTAACCTATTATTTCATCACAAAGGTAATGGGTACAGCTCATTACCACCTCGATTACCTAGCCATTACATTTCCCGCTGGGTAGTAACAAGTATATCTGTGACATTTCAGCGACATATACTTATGCCCGGTTTCACAGTGTCGATTTGAGCTTTCGCTCAGCTGAACCTGAGCAGTAATTTTGAGCTTTAGCTCAAGTCAAAACTGTTTCACCGTTTGTTTTTGTGCTCAGTTCAGCTGAACTTAGTTAACTGGATTTTGCAGGGCACTGTGGTTGAGTCAGTTGGGGAAATTTTTGCTTTTGGTTGATAAATTGTGTGATTTTTCTAGTTTTTAATCTTTAGTTGTAAGGATTTTTGAAAAGGATATGGCCGCTTATTACTATAAGAACGAGTACGACGACGGTAAATTGACCCCTGTCACCCACCCATTTTGCACCAACCTAGCTGTCGGAGACTTGGAATTTATATCAAGTAGTTTATAGTCTTCCATCCTACAAATTTTCAAGCGCCACATCGATGACATTTTTTCAATAAGAAGATGACTACTCGTTGGTGTTGGAGAGCTCGGACATATCATGGTACAATAATACAGGTAGGCTCATAAGGAAAACCTCTGTTTCCATCTTGAAAAGCTTTTACGCCTTTTACATTAGAAAAGAAAGCTTTTTTCCTTTGTGAGAAAAGATCTGAGTGACGTCACGGGACCCTTATGAGCTTTCCTTGTAATCATTGTACCATGGGACTTATAATCCCGTTTAGTAATAGAATGAGTTGCAATCGAGTTTGCCCACATCAAAGATCAAAGCACTTTTTCGTCTCCAGCTCTTAGACTATACATTGATTATATACTAAGTAGACGCTATGAACTTCGTGCGCTAGTATCGCAGGGTTTTGTTCTCCTCTATATGGTTAGTTTCCGAAATAAACTTTTCCTTGTTTATGAAAAAGCCTTTCGCGCTTTTGGAAAAAAAATCATTAGCTGCGGCTTTTATTTTAGTGGCTGCTGATCTAAAAATAGATTCCTACGTTTTTTGTGATGATGATTTCGTGGCCGATGGGTGAAATTTGACATTGGGTAAAGAAATTAATGGGCAAGACGACTTTAATGGGAAATTTGGCATCGACCGTTTGTTATTATGTTGAGAAAAATGAAATGGCTTTTAAGGGATTATTTAACTTTTTTGAGCGAAAAATGTGACAAATTTTTAGATTTTTTTCTCAGGTATTTTAATTCGTAGAAACTTGAAATTTTTACGAATAATTGTACTAGTATTGAGATATATAAAATGATATTTATTTTTGATTTTTTTTATGTGGCATGGTCAAGCTTAGGAATCACCTTTTGTACCACTAGTCCGTCATGTCGTTAAAGTCATGGTGCAATGTCTAGTAGTAAGATTGATATGATGGATAGAAGAGAAGGGTTAGGTTAGGGGTCTGGAGGGTGCTTGAGTAGATATCGATGAACCTTGTATTTGAACTCTGAGATGTTATTAGTTTTTCTGTTTATAAACGAACTGCTAAACAGTGATGTGTGCGCAGGGGAGGTCTGCAGTTAGGCGCGTGGTGAGTTTTCCGTCGCACTTAGAACCTCTACTCTCAAGTTTCCGCAAAAAACAAAAATGTATGTAGTTTTGAAGAGGGTCTTTCTATCTACTCAACAAACTCAGTAATTTGCAAACTAGCAACATTTAAGAAAAAGACAAGCATTGAAAAAAAACGTTTACCTTTTAACCAAAAAAATATTAAAGAGAAGAGAATGAAAATATAGAACTTATTAATAAATTAGCTGATGTGGATTTGGTGTTTAATGGTGGGTCCACACGAAAGAGGCTTTTGTCCGTCGTATTGCCCCAATGAAATTGTTGCCTCAGGCCCAGTAAAATTATATGGCGGACCGGTCATTGCATCATCTTCAGTTCGAACTGGTCTTATATGTCTCCACACTATGTAAATGAAAATAGCGTAAACGTAAAATCGAAAAACAAAAAATTCTGAATTTTGAGAAATTTAAAAAAAAATTAATAACTATAAATATGTATATACGTGATAGCAAGAAATGAAACCCAGATTTAGATTCAGCACCTTAAAATATCCATGATAATTTTATTTGAAGAGGATTTCATTGCAGGCCAGTGCAATTGTAATAGTTATTGAGCTCTATAAAATAATTTTTATTTCTGATATAAGTTAATTTTACAGTTTTACAGAAGGCGTAGAATTAGAGGCTGCAAAAAAATTTCGCTTTTCGGTTGTATCCATAACTTTACTCTCAAGTTTCAAAAATGTATATGTATCTAAAGTATGAGGATCTTTCAATCTAATCAGTAAACAACGGAATTTGCAAAGTAACAACTTTTAACAAAATGTAAAGCTTTTCAAAAAAAAGTTTTTCAACTCTAAGCCATAAAAAATATAAAATTTAAATATTTGGCATAATACAATACTGATTAAAATATTAGGACAACCTACTATTCGACATAAAACTCTGACTTCAAATTACTATAACTTTTTAAGCTATAGATGTATTTAAGAAAAAAAACACACAAAATTTAGCTTGTATCACAATGTATTATTAGTAAAAAATTTATAGTAATAAATTAAACAGTAAACTCAGTAGGAAAAAAAATAAACTTCGCTATTGATTAAAATATTAAGACCACCCCTAAGAATAGTTGCAATACTTTAAAAAAATTATATCAGAAAACATTTCTAAGTATTGAGTTATCCCATTACTAAGTAATACCGAAACATCCTCTAGGCTAGAGTTTAGTCGTATTACTTTTGGCACCGTTAATTATGACTATTACCCTTATTTTTGAGGAGGCGTTTGATATGTTTTTCATTGCTGTGAAAAATGGGTAGATAATATCGATGTAGGAGATAATATTGATGTACGATGTTATGTTACAAGCTAAATTTTGAGGTTTTTTTCTTAAATACATCTATAGTTTAAAAAGTTATAGTAATTTGAAGTCAGAGTTTTATGAAAATAATAGGTGGTCTTAATATTTTAATCAGTACTGTATGTACTCTTTTCCACACCACCTTCGAGGTAAAGTACTTGGCGCTTTTTTTTAACGTGGTTTCCCCTTTAGGAATAATCCACAATTTGTTTTGGTCAAGCGAACACATTTTACTATTTAAGAGATATTTGCGAAAACCTGCTTTTGACGCGTCATAGGAAGTTCATTATATATCCGGAACACGCTTTAAACCAATCAACATCTACAATGTACTCTGACAAGGGACGCTCTGGCATATTTTCTTTTTATCACTATTACGAGCACTAGCACATTATCACTATCACTATTATCACTATTATCAGCACCTCTACCATTACCACCATCACCAATACCACTATCAGTACCTACACCATTGCCACCATCACCAATAGCAACATCACCACCGAACAATTACCACCATCACCAATAGCACCATCACCATAACCACCACCACCAATACCACCATCAGTACGACCACTATAAACACAATCACCATCACCAATAACACCATCAGCACCATACCCACCATTCACAATGCCACTATAACCATCAGCACCAACACCAGCATCACCAACGTCACTGTACCCATCAACACCAACACCACCATCAGCACTACCACGATACCCACTATCACCAATACCACCATTACCAATGCCACTATAACCATCAACACCAACACCATCACCAATACCACCATCAGCACAACAACCACCATCCCCAATGCCACTATCACCATCAACACCAACACCACCATCAGCACGACCACGATACCCACCGTCACCATCACCAATACCACCATCACCAATGCCACTTTAACCATCTGCACCACCCCACAACCATCATCACCAATATCACTACCACTATCAGCACCATAACCACCATCACCAATACCAATATCACCTTCAGCACCATAACCAATATCAACATCTGCACTATCACCATAAACACCATCACCAAAACCACTATCACCAACAGCACTATGACCACCATTCCCAATATCCCAATTTTTACATTATTCCGTTCCCCTCAATATATTAATCCTTTTTGATGGGTCTTTGAATTGAAATGTCTTATTAATATTTTTGATTTCAATCCATATAAGCAGTTTTAAAATATATTTTAAAACTACCGGCTTGTGTTCACAACCTGGCCACTGTAAAACCAGAGCATTTATTTTAGGAAAAATAAATTGGTTGAGGATATCTTTTTTCCACCTAATCTTCGGAAATAGTTCCTGAAATGCGCAATATACAATCGCTAATTCGGCTTCAAATACTGCAGTAGGAACAGTAAGAGAACCATATGATTGGGACGGATAAAATGCTTTATGTTGTATTAGCAGATATTTATTAGATGTTTCAGGAGAGCTATTTACAAAATGGGATTTGCATGCCTCACATTTCATACGCTGAACTATTTTATGAGATAAGTAACCGAAATAATATAAGGTCGAGCTATATTTAAGCTTTTCCTGCGGTGTGCTCTTGTCAAAAATGTCCTGAAGCATTTCTGAATATTCTTTTATTTGAATATCTTCTTCTTTATCCGTAAAGTAAGTACTAGTACATGCTTCTGATGGTACGATATCCTCACTTTCTCTTGTTGGATTACAATCTATTAGATTGGTTGACTCACAATCTACATAACTAGAACGCTCTGAAGGGGCGGTATTTTGGAAAATTATTTGCTTTAAATTTCTATATGTTCTATAAACCGATGGGTTACGTTCATATGATCCTTTAAATCCCCTTATCATAGATATCATGTTTTCTAAAGGATCCTGGTTTAAATGACTTGTTATGATGTAATCTTGTTTTCCTTTCAGATCACTCCACAACATTTCTATAGCTGTTATGGTTTGCAATAAACCATCAAAGCAATATGGCCGCTTCATTCGCCCTGTATATGCCCACTTGCTAATATAATTTTTAGCATCTTTCAAATTTTCCAAAATTGTGTTATTCGAAGATATAGCATTCCGTGCAGGATTTTTAGAGTATCTGATTACGCTATTCAAATTATCAAATAGTGTATTCAGAGTGCTTATAAAATGAGCAGTATTTAAAGCCACCTGCTTCTTCTCTCCTTCAAAGCAATTAAGGCCAACTGCGGTTAAAATCGCCGATGCTACACTATGACTTAAAACATGAGTAGCAAGTTTTACAGAAATCCTATCAAAATTTTTTGGGTCTATATGTACATCTGTTAATTTGTACATCGCCCTAATTTTTCCATTATCGAAATTATACACATCCCTAATGACACTCCAATATATAGCATTATTCTCTATTTGGATATCGTTTAAATAAAGGCAATTTCGCACGCTTTTAAAAAGATGGGGAGTATCAAAAAATGCGTAAATTTTCTTACCTTCGATGATGAAGTATGGTTTTTCATTTGTAACGACCAATTTCATAAAGCAAGAGCGATTGCTAGCGCCTTGATCGCAAGTGACGTCAATTAAATCACATTTAATTTTCAATAATTTTACAATTTCTTCTTGCAATATATGAACTAAATTTCCCGCATTTACAGGTCCCGCGATATAACTAATGGCTTGTTTCCAATTTTGATTCAAGCCACGCAGCATGAAAAACATGACCGAAGAAGAAACTTTGTCTTCTCTTCCAATGGAGGAAATATCTGTAAAACCATATACAATATCATCTTTTGATTTGTATTCTAATTCTCTTTTAGTGGACATTTCATCAAACATTAAAATACATCTACGATTTAAAACATTTAACTCCTCAAATTTGCTACTTAAAATTTCCACCAAAATGCCAGAGAGTCCAGTCCCAAAACGCAATGCGGAGTGCCATTTCATTATAGTCGATGTTGATGGTAAAGTAAATCCTGTTTTTAATAAATGCCGGTACAGCGTTGGGGAAAGATAATAATACTTTATGGCCAATTTTTTCTCTTTTTGTGACCATTTACCAAAATTCTTATGAAACAATTGGCTTTTCAAAAAAGTTTTTACTTCGTCAGTTTTCCCTTCGCATAACCGGTCTATTATTTCCAATTCGTTTTTTTTATCTCTAGTTGCAGGCAAAATTTTTGGAGAACCATATACATATTTCGGAACTCTTCGAATCTTATTCGTTTGATCCGATGAACCAACCCTTTGTACTGAAGGAAGCTCCCATTGGCAAATGTCTACATTTTCAAGAGTTTTAAGTACCTCGCGATCTCTTGTATATGTTTTATCATTTGCGCATTTTTTCACCGTTAATTCTTCGCCAGAATCCGAAGATAGGATTGATTCCTGTCTCGATTCCTTTCTGCGTTTTAAGGTAGTGGTTTGCTTCTCTGTTTTCCATCAATTTCGCGCACTCTAGGATATTTTGGCAATATGGATCAATCTTACCTTCATTACAGGAACATATATTTTCACTGAATGACTTCGGAATCGCGTTTCTATGAATAATTTTTTTATTAGCACATTTCGCAATGTCGCGCGGATAAAAATGTTTTTCACAAAAATAAATTCGTTTTGTTGATGATACCTTTAAATTAATATCACCAGAATGTTTTAACCAAACCTTCCTTCTAAAATCATTTGGCACCAGTAAAAATGTTAATGTGGATCCTTTGCCGTGGATATTAAAACAATCTTTAAAACTACAACAATAAGCCATTTTTAAACACCAACTATCACCATTCAAAAGTTTACACAAACTAAAAGACTCATATTTTCTCTATAAGCAACAATCAAAATCAGTACAAAAAGATAGACTTTTTGTTAAAAAAACCTATTTCATTTTTCTCAAAAAAGAGTGAAACACCATGTCTAAATTTCCCATTGCATTTGCATCTCTCTTCCATTCATTATTTTCTTATTGTGAAATACAAATTTCGGCCACTAACCATCGGCCATTAACCATCATCATATTTTCAGCCCACCCTCCCTCTTCCTAAACAAAACAAAAGGAATATGTACATGCACAGCCATTCATTTTTAGAGCTTCTGCCCATTGATTATCGAGTAGGAAGCCCGATAGACTAAGTTATGAAACATTTTTAATTAATTTGAATATCGTTATATTTCATTTTATCAAAAGAGAATAAAACACAATGTCAAATTTCCCATTTCATTCATTTTCTCTTCATTGACAAATTTCAGCCACCGACGTAAAAATCATCATCATAGTTTCAGCCCACCCACCCCCTTCTTAAACAAAACAACACAAAAATCAACAACAACACGGTAGGAATCTATTTTTAGATTCGAAACTTCTGGCTTTTCTTCCAACATGCGTGAAGGGCTTTGTAATGCTTTTGAAATTCAGGCGCAAACCTGCTTTTTTTCAAGTTTTACTACAAATTAACAAAATTGAAAATTTTTGTATGTTATGAATAATATTATAAAATTAGTGTTGAAAACCCATTCCCGTTGATTTTAGAGGTTTACAACAGAATATATAATCAATGGACTATATTAGCAGAAGTTTTCAGCAATTCTGGCGGGATGCCGTCTTCTTCAGCAGCTTTACCATTGCCTATTGCATAAATTGCGGTTGCTATTTCTGCCTTAGATGGTGCACGAGTGGTGATTCTTATTTGCTCTGCATTGTTAAGTTTTCTTCAGGTTCCTGTGAAAATGAAGTATTCAGAGCGGCAAATAAATTATCTCTCCATCTATTCGTACTCTTTACGGCATGTTTGTAGTAGAATGCTCTCTTTTTTTACAATTGAAAAATCCAAATTCAAGTTCACTGTGACTTCTCTAAAATTAATGACATTTCTCTCACTTATATCCTGAGCTTTGGCTTAAGTGCCCAAATTTAGTCACTCAGTTCAAGTAAATTTTGAGCCAAGTTCATCACTTGAACCACTACTGTGAAACAGTAAAATAAGTTGAACGAAAGCTTAAGGCTGAGCGAAAGCTTAAGTGAACACTGTGCAACCGGGCATTAGTGCACTACATGTATTCTCAAAATTTCAGAGAACTATCGTTTCCGGTATTAGCTGGATCAACTAATTCATTACTTCCATCGACGGCTCAAGCAGCAGTGGCAGTAGACTCCTCTTCATTATTCTGCTGCCTGATCGCATCATCCACACTCTCCTTGTTTTTTCCTTTCAACCTTATCACGAATCAATCCATCTTTCTTCACCACAGATATATATGTATTCTGTTCTGAAACTGTCGCAACACTTAATGGCAGTCGCTCTCCCAGGCTCAAGGTATATATTTTCGTTTACAAACAGAGACTATCTCGGTGATATAGACACTGAGCTATGAACTGCGAGCCCAGAGTTTGCGCTCTTAGTGCCCGATTGTTGGGCTTCAGCGCTAAATTGAACTGAACAAGCATGTATATTTGAACTCTCACAGCTCAAAAAAATTTCCCGTGGACTTTCGAAGTTCGAGTGGGTATTTTACCCACTCGGAATTTTTCGAGTGGGTAGAACTACCCACTCAACCCACATCAACCGCCGGCCCTGGCACCAATTATGTGGGGGCCCTCGGCACGTGCCCAAGTGCCTTTATGTAAATCCGACAGTGGCGGCGACCCTAAGTACTCTTCTTTCAGGTTTTTCAAAATAACTCAAAAACCCCTATTTGCGGCCACTATGACAGAGGCAACCCTTTTGTATTGTGTAAAGAAAAAAATTAGCTTTAATTTGATATATACCTCCACCACTACTGGGTGAGAACTAATTTATTTAAATTCATACCTAAAATCCAATTCACCCCGCCCCCAATTTTTTGTGCACAAATAGCCCTTACTGTAAGCTATTATTGAAGACCAAAGTCAACCCTATCGGTGAATCGGATGCCACCCCCACAGCAACCCCTTTTACTTACTCCTTTTACTACTGCTTTTACTACTTCTGAAGCCCTGTATACATTCAAGTGACAAACCCGCAAAAGTTACTGCACGTAGAGAAGAAATGCAGATATATACCTATAGCTCGAAAGAAAATGCTACAGCCACATGCGTGCAGATGGCGTTTGCTCATACGAAGCGGAGGTGCCTGCACTATGCCGTCATTACTATTTGCTGTGACAGCACGTTCGTGCAAGCGCACACCAGGCTATATATCACTTTTTTCACAATTTAAGGTGCACCAGTTATGTGGGGCCCCGGGCACGTGCCCCAAGTGCCTTTATGTAAATCCGACAGTGGCGGCGACCCTAAGTACCCTTCTTTCAGGTTTTTCAAAATAACTCGAAAACCCCTATTTGCGGCCACTATGACAGAGGAAACCCTTTTGTATTGTGTAAAAAAAAAGTAGCTTTAATTTGATATATAACTTAAAAGGATAAGTTAAGAACGTATATATTTAACAGAGCTTACGCCTGGCTTAAACATACTTGCGGCCATATTTTATAGGCAACCCGGCATAAATATATTTCTCTACTTAAAACTATCAATAAAAATTGCATTTTGAGTAAAAAACAGATGAGCGCAGAAATTTGCAGCCGGATCTTGTACTATAATATGGAATAAAAATTTATTTTACTTTTTTGTCGAAATTTCAAAACAATTTTTTATAATATCTATATTTGATACAATTTTTTTCGAGGACAGATAATAGTCTAAGATCCGGCTGCAAATTTCTGCGCACTCATCTCTTTTTTAATCAAACTGCAATTTTTATTGATAGTTTTAAGCGAGAAACACAATTGGAGCTTTTCTGCCAGCTTTTCGGCTGGCTTGTTAAGAAAATAAAATTTTGCAGACAAAACGCGACGACATTTTCCCCCGTTTTTTGTAGCACAGATTAATAAAAGATAATGACAGCAGCCAGCTGAAAATTTAAAATTTTTTAAAGCTCGAGCTGGCCGAAAATCGGCATTTCGGCTGACCGAAAATCTGAAGCTGTTATTGTGACCAGATGCGTGGTTTTCCATATGCGAAAAGCTCAAGCTGGCAAAAAGGCTCCAAATGTGTTTCTCGCCTTCAGTAGAGAAATATATTTATGCAGGGTGGCCTATAAAAATATGGCCGCAAGTATTTTTAAGCCAGGTGTAAGCTCTGTTAGGCTAATGTCACATGAGTGAATTGATGAATTTTTCAGTGTCTCATAAAAATCACAGAAATGAATTGTGCCATGTCACATGAATCAGAAATTCCAAACGGTCTGAAAAAATTCAGGCTACTCAGTCTGAAAATCTAGTCTAAATTTTTCAGAATTGGAATAAAAATTCGCTCTCTTAGCCAAGGCGCGCACTGAAGTGGGGTGGCGATGAAGTGGCTTTTGCATGGTGATTAAGTTGCTAGAGGTGTGCCAGAGTAGTGGCGGCGGAATGGCATCGAAGTGATTTAATGCGCACCATAGTGGCAGGCACCACTTCGCGACATCGATTTACCATATGATATTTTCAATCAAAATGTGGTCGTCGGACGATGAAGATGCTGTTGCATGTGTGCAAATTATTAACCTTAATAATAAAAAAAACAATAGAGAAAAAAATGCATTGGGTCCATCCACTGTGGCAAAAAAATGCAAAATATGGCATTTATAATGTTTAAAAAGGTGATTTACACTTGGAAGAAAATAAGTTTAAAGTTGCTTATAGAATGAACAAGGCCACATTTTGTAAATTACTAGAAAACTTGCCAAACCCCCAAAAAAAATAAAAACCCAAGTTGGCCGTTATTTAAAACTGGAATTCATTGGAAATTAGAAAAATTAAATGTACAAGATCTGCGTGGAGTAATCATATATTCCAAATTGCAAAACAAGCTTCACAATGCTTGGAATTTCTCAAAGGATGCAATTTCCTCCTCCAGCCGTCGCGTCGGCCAGGGCTATAATTTACAAATCCTACATTCGTTCCTATCCTAGGTTCATCGCTATTTCCTCATACACCACCCAGACTCCCCTTAACCTTTCTTATTCCAGACATCTGACCATGACGTGAACGATATGACGGACTGGTAGTACAAAGGGTGACGCCTGAACTTAGACTTCCACATAAAAAAACACTTTGTTCAATTTCAATTTCGCACAACACTGGTCTCTTAGCTACGGTATATGAAATATTCAGACTCATGTGACTCCAAAATCTGAAATGAAAAAATCCGAGTCTGAAAAATTCAGAGTCTGAATTCAGACTCATGAACAAGAGATTCATACCGCATCTGTTCCAGAAAAGCTGACAAGTTTTGGACCTGTCTCAATTTTTTAAATGTTTGGGTGGAGCTCCGACAGAACCTACCGCCTTCTAAAATTTCATCCAACTTTGAAGCGCTACTGAGATTAATACAATTTACATGCAATTTCAACGAAAACGCGATTGGTTTTTTAACGATTACTTCCTCAATTTTAAAGACATCAAATCGCTACAAAATACAATTTACAATTTGATTTCAAGGCCTGCAAAGTTTAACTGTCTTGAACCCTAACTTTTTGAGATTTTAAAGTTAGTGGTCACCGCACTCACAAGCCGACGTACAACCAAGATTACTCAATTACTTTTCATCATACAGAATCAAAACAATAACCAAAATTTTCCTCAAGAAAAGCCCTTTATTTTTGTACCTCTTCGTTTTTTTCGTATCTCACTTAGTTTTTTAGTTATTGCGGAAAAAAGGAATTTTTTTCAAAAATTTCAAAATTTATTACTAAGGTAAATCTAACTTTTTTTCAAATATAGGAATTCTAAACCGTTTAAACTTTTAGAACATATCGTTAATACCCAAACAAAGTTAATTGTACAAGGGTTTCGTTTACTTTCAGCTCTTGCCGTGATGCCATTGCTTTCATTGTTGCTTTTTTTGCCGAAAAATAGAGACAGCCATATTTTTTTCATCATAGCTTCGTAAGTTTTGATACTAATGAATTGTACCACAGCACAGCTCATTTTAAAGGTCTTTTCAAGTAACTTTAAATATGGTTTAATAAGTATTTCTCCAAAAAATCGTCCTTTTGCCGTTATTTAACGTCGAATGGTGCGAGTTCATTTTTCGGCGAGCAAACGGTCATCTTTAACGACTCATAACTGGAGTTGTGTTTCATCTACCTCTACCAGGGCGTAGCCCTGTTTCAAATAACAGCATCTAGTTGGTTCGAACAAGTCGGCTAATTCGAAATTACATAGCTTTGTTCGTTTACTTTGGGGCTGATAAAGTTTTATGTAAAAACTTTATGAGAGTTGGGGTAGAATTTGCCAAAAGTAAGCAAACTCGCTTTGGGTGAAAACTTTTCTCTGACATCATTTTGACATTTCTAATGTTTACGTTTAACTGTCCTGTCAAATTTAATTTGTTCATTTTCAGATTTGCATCCATTTGAAAAGTACACTGCCATTTTCTTGAAAAAAAAATTTCCTTATTTTTAAAAAGTATTTGCATACAATATGGAAAACGTGTTTGTTCGTGCGTATTTTTGTTGAATTTCGTTATTGTTACATACATTTTGGAAAACGTGTTTATTCGTGCGTATTTTTGTTAAATTCTCATATCATATTAGTTCTAATAATGGAAAGAGAAATTGCTGTTTCAGTAGCTCATTATATTAATATGATGAACACGGTTGCACTAGCCGAGGAAGCAAACGAAAAAAAACCCAAAAGATGGTGGGTAAGAGACATTTTCAAAAATACGGAACATTTCGGTGATTCCAACACGTTAATTAATGAAATGTTGTTAAGTGACCATGAAAGTTTCTGTATCTACACACGGCTAACATTCGATGAATTTGAAAAGCTATTAAGTATTGTTGGTCCGAGAATACAAAAAAGGTCGATTCGAAAATCTTTGCCACCAAGAGATAGACTAATAATTACCCTTAGGTACTCTTTTTTTCTTTTTTGATAATTTCAAATAGAATTCTGCCAACTGGAATGAGCTATGCAAGCTTATCGTATTCATTTCGCGTTTCAAAAACCACTATTCATCGAGTACTTAAAGAAACAACTGAGCAAATATGGGAAAGCTGTTTCGATCAGTACATTGGAACACCCAAAACGGAGGACTTTCTTGCGATTGCTGACAAATATTGACTTCAGGCAGGACTGCCAAATTGTGTAGGTGCTATAGACGGCAAACACTGTACTATCTAAGCACCTATTAAAAGTGGATCACTTTTTATAATTATAAAAAAACTTTTTCGATTGTGTTATTGGGGGTTTGCGATGCAGATTGTAACTTCACTTATGTTAATGTGGGTGCATATGGTTCAGAGTCGGATGGTTATTATTGAAAATTAAAAAAACCTTATACAAACATTATGGATTACTTTTTTGCAGGAGGCATTTTCAAAAAAATCGAATCTGGACGCAATTTAATAGAGGACAAATTGTGCTTTCCCAGTGATAAGCCTTTCCCTAATACTGACATAGGTTTTCCTTACTATATCGTAGGTGATGAAGCGTTTCCTCTAAAAAGGCGGCTTTTACGTCCATATGGAGGGCGGAACTTGACTCTTCAACAGCAACAATTTAATACTCGTCTTTCATCAGCGAGGAGAACTATAAAAACACTTTTGGGATATTAGTTAGTCGATTTAGAATATTCCACACTACAATAATAAGCAGACGTTGAAATTGCAAAATCCTTTGTTAAGGCAACGGTGGTTCTTCACAATTTCATTAGGAAAAATAGGTATGCTGATTCCTTTCTCCCTTCAAGAAACGCACATAGGGAATTACAGCATATCTACCAAATGGGTTCGTATTTCTATTCGAACAAAGCAGCTCAATTGCGAGATATACTGCAAAAAATTTTAAATGCCCAATGAAAATGAAGAAAGAACGAATAATAATTTTAAGGATTTCAACGTTTTTTGCGTCTTCAGGACCAATATCTTCCATAACTTGACTCACATATTCAGCAAAGTTGGTATATGATTTTGGTGTTGGTGTTCTATTTGGTTGTGACATCACGGATTTTAAAGTGTTCACCAAACTTGACGTATTTTCGGTCAACACATTCTCCAAGCACGTCCTTCTTAAACTGTTTCATTCCTTGGAAATGGAGTCCGTTTGCCACTTGCTAGGCTAGGCTTCGCACTCTGCTGTTTGGATCCGGAATTTTCTGTAGCTGAGCTACACCTAATTTGTGGGGCGGAATATAATAAAGCGAAGGACGATCTTGCGGGGGGGAAGATGGACCGGGAACGGTGAGATGACAAGAGGATCATGATGACTCTGTCGATGAATTTTCAGGGTGTAAGGAGATAGAAGGGTGGGAAGTGGTTTGTGGTTTTAAAGGGGGCGGTTGAAAAAGAAATTGATTTTGCGAAGCGGACTGGCAGTGGGGAGGAGTAGGGAATTCTTCAGCAACAGGTGCTGCTTGTACCGAGCGGTCAGTGAATGTATGGTCCTGAAAAAATCAAATGTTTCGACAAAGTTTTATTTTAATTTATAATATACCAACTTACATTGCAGGAATCGTTGAATCCTAAATTAGATATCTTATCCCAGTTCGGCGATGTGTACACTCTTTTAAATAGATTGAAGGCCTAATAAGTTTCGAAGGCTTGCATTGAAATTTAACTAACTCACCTTCTCTTTTTGTGAGACTCATCTAAGAATCGTAGATGGGTCATATAAGGCCAGTTACACGCCCTGTAACTGCCAGGACCACTTCGAGTGCCTCTCTTTTCTTTCTCCTTCTCTCTTCGTTATTTATCCCGAATGGCCTTAAAAGTTTTATAAGCTTCGTCTCCTGATAATGATAAAATGTAAATTTATCGGTCTTGTACGAATAATAACAAAATTACTTGTGATTTTTAACTTTGCACCGACATTTTCCCAAACTTTGTTTTTTTTTGGTGTTTCTGAACTCCATGGAAGTTACATTCCACAAGAGCTCTTCACCGTGCAAAAGCTCAATAAACTGAAAATATTGTTCGCTACTTAAAAAAGCCATTTTTGTATCGATATCGGCTATTGGACAGTTTGACAGAAAAATAATTTGAAAATGCGCAGTAAAACTTTTCAAAAATACAAGTTTCAATAATAATTTTTAGCTGAAATAATGGCAACTTTGCCTAAATTATATTTTCTTTTAACAAATTATGAAACATAGAATTGAATAAAATCAGTTGAAAATAGTTTTTCTTGCTAATTTCTTCACTCAAAAAATACATTGCGCCTTTGCACCATCTTGTCAAATAGGTGCAGCTAAAATTTCGAAAGTTTTCGCAGTTGCCAGCGCTAGAGTAGAACTAGAACCAACTTTCGCGCTGGGTCAATGTGAAATTTTGAAAGAGAAAAAAAATACGATTCTGTCGTGTGAAACGTAGAGATTCAAAATAACTTGAAGCTCCACACTGTATTGGAAACGTGCCTTAAAGCTTCATTTTTGCTAGAATTGTTTTTTTTTGGAATAACGTACACGGTCAGCTTGAAGTAAGTTTTTATGAGCTCGAAAGGTAACCCGGATTTTTCTGTTGGACTATGTTCTTTGACCTAAAAGAAGACTTTTTGAGTCAAAACTAAAATCATGTAAGCGCCCCTTTTCGATTTTGACCCCCCAAAAAACCACCCCCAAAAAAATTTCCGTTTTTGACTAATACCTCTTAAACAGTAAGTGTTATCATAAAAGAGTATTTACAAAGTTTGTAGATTATACATTTGCCATTCATGAGATATCGCCGTTTTAAAGATTTAAAATACTCATTCGCGACGAGTATAAGGTCATCAGACGCTCAATAAATCTTTTGTTGGACTACGTGGCTAATATTTTCAGGGGTGATTCCTGGATGTATTTGGAGAAAAAAATTGTTCTAGAGAGATGGTCTATCCCCACTATCCACTAAAATACAGGGTGTTTACGAAAAAACATTTAATGTTTTTAAAATTTACTTAAACCTCAATTACTCCAGTATTAAGTATTAAGTAAGTAGTAAGTATTAAGAGTTCGGTTAGTTAAAATGCTTTGAATAAATAATTTTAATATGAAGCTTAACATCGATTCAAAGAGAGTATCAAGACTTCGATTAGTTAAAATGTTTCGATGAAACAATTTTTATATGAAGTTTAAGATTGATTCAAAGGAAAGTATTAAGAGTTCGGTTAGTTAAAATGTTTCGGTGAAACAAATTTTATATCAAGTTTAAGATTGATTCTAGGGAAAGTATTAAGATTTCGGTTATTTAAAATGTTTTGGTAAAACCTAATTTTGAAACATTTCTCCAAAAGCTAAAATTTAAGTAGTGGCTTAAATCAAGGAAATATTAACGTAGCAATTTTAATGCCAAGTTTTTGATAAATTGAAAAATCAGTGAATTTTGAAACGTTTCCCCAAATGTAAAAATTAAGATTGGAATGAAATTATGTAAATCAAGCAATATTTCTTCCTAATACTAAAATTAAAGAAACCGGTCCACATTCAATTTTTTGGACTTGTTATTCAATGAATGAAAACCAAAAGTTTTAAATAAAAAAAAACAAATCTTCGCTTAAAATCAAAGTGTTTTAATCCGGTTAACCCGGGAAGCAAGTGAAGACGCAAGGTGCAGGTGATCTACGTGGGAAGACTAGCACTCCTTGTCCCTGGGGTAGAACCAGACCAAGGATTCTACAACAAAAGGCTGGTGGCAGCAGTGGGATTCATCCTGTGAATCCTAGGACCCAAATGGACTCAACCAACCAACCACTAAAAAGGACGAGAGCTGCGACGCGGGAATTTAAAGTATTGACAACCAAAGTGCAGCAATACCACGACCCAGAAGGACCCGACAACACAACGATGGATTGGGAAACCTTCAAGGAGATCCTCAACAAACTTAACAAAATCAAGTAAGGCTAATTAACTATCAAGGTTAGTCAAAATAAAAGAATAAAATTTTTTTAAATAAATAATGCCGCAACTAAAAATTCATTTTTAAAACAAAAAAACGGCATACAAAAACTACATTCTTTTTAAAGACTGTTGAAAATTTATAACGTTACAATCATCATATTCTGTTATAGTCTCTCTTTGGAGCATACTAACTGGAGTCTTCATTGTCAGTCGTCATCGAACTTTCCGACTGCGAAGATCCCTTTATTAAAAAAATAATTAAAGCGAATTATTTGAGTAAAAGTAATCTTTTATTATTCAATCCTAGTCACTCCAAACCTTTTTTCCACATTTTGGTGCCGAAACCCGGGAGTGAAACGGGACGAAATTCGCGATATTGTGTAAATTTTAATAATTGGAATCGGTGATTGTTCGACCAATCAAATTAACCGCGTGCTTATCATGGAGTTGCAAACACGCGCCGGCTATCGCAGTCAAATTACAAAAATGGTGAACGAAGCGGCGCGGCGGATTATTTGAAGACACCAGAGTCGATGGTTACAGAGGATTTATCTAAACTAGATTCCGCGGAAGAAGAATTAACCTCGTATTTGCAAAGCTTAACCAGCGCTAATGAGAATTTGCGCATTGTGAATAAGGAAGTGCAGTCTAAAAGTTTGGAAGATAAATGTCCGGAGAAAGTGGCTGAATATGACGACACAGCAGTAGGCATGATCGCTTGTCTACAATTGCGTTTATCAAAGGTAAAAGAGCGACTCGCACCATCCTTTATGGATAATACGCGGTCGATGCCTGGAGCGTTTCACTCTCAAGGCGTCAAACTTCGAAAATTACAGCTAACGAAATTTTCCGGAGATTACTGTGAATGGATTCCCTTTTGGGAAAATTTTAGGACTTCGGTTCATGAAAATAGAACACAGGCGCAGAAAAATTCAATTATCTACAGACCGTTTTAACAGGAAACGTAGCCAAAACGATAGCAGGCTTCACACCCACATCTGCATGTTATGATGGAGCTATATCACTCTTCAGGAAGAGTACGGCGATAAAGAGAAATTAGTCGATAGAAATATGCAGAATCTAATGTCTATTTCACCAGTACAACATAAAAGCGATGCAAACGGACTTAGGCATCTTTACAATACAGTGATAGCTTGTAGTCGATCACTTACTGCTTTAGGTATTCCTACAACGCATTATGGAATCAATTAAGCGATCGGCACTTGAGAAAACGCCCAGGGAAAATGTACGTTTTAAAAACACACTTCCAAGTACAGCAGCAGGTTTATTAACGCCAACTACAAGGTCACCGATTACTCATTGTTTTTTCTGCAAATCAGTGGAGCATTCAACGTGCGAATGCAATGTCATTCAGGACTTAGATAAGAAAAAACAATTACTAAAAGAGGATGGTAGATGTTATAGATGCACACAACAAGGCCATACCGCTAGATTTTGTCGGGCGAAGAGACCTCATTGCAGAAAATGCAAATCTAGTCATGCCACGGTTATGTGTAACTCCACCAAGAATTAAGCAAAACGGAGTGATAATAAAATAGCAAGTAATGATCCTTTGAATAGTAAAGTGCTAAATTTGAGTTTGCCGGATAACAATAAGAAAAACATTACGAATCTTTACTTGCAAACAGCGCGAATATTGTTAATGGTGGAAGCCTAGAAGAAATGGAAGCCCTAAGAAATTAAATCTACCTATAGTTGGGAATGTACATTTAAATGTTATTCCCTTCGGAAAAACGAAACTTTCAGCTAGCAAAAAATTTACGACGGTGAAATTAATTATGAAAAGCCAATATAGTGATCAGTTTGTGGAGATTTCGGCTGTTGTTGTGCCAGAAATCTGTTTGGATATTTTACCTGCTCCTATTAAAAATGTCGTCCCAGAATTGTGTGAATTGAGTTTAGCCGATGTAAATAACATTTCCATTGAACAGGAGAAAGGTTTGAGTGTGCTTTTGGGATCGGATTATTAGTGGGCAATTGCTACAGGGAAGCACAGAAGAATAAGCGATCGACTTACTGCGGCAGAAACCATATTTGGATGGACAATTCAGGGTCCCACTCCTGTAAGTAAACAAAATTTTTCAAGTTACCAAAATGTTTCGTCTTTTTGTAGTCTGACTGCCATTGAAAATATGTGGAATTTGGAGCTTTTAGGAATACAAAGCAATGATATTGGCCTTCCGCACACTTGTCCATAACATCAAAACAAACATTTTCTGGTTTCACCGTCCATTACACTAATACAAGCATATTTTCGTTCTGTGACTTACTACATTAGCATTACAATCGTTACACTACTACATAGGCATTACAATCGTTACACGAAAATGATGGAGAAAAGTGAGCTCAGAGTGTATTATTGAACTTATATTAAAACCGGTTTGAAATGATGGACAAGTCTGCGAAGGGCCATTGAGATGAAGCCTCTCACAAAAGATTTACAGCAAAGATATCTACGTAAGACAAGCACTAGATATGAAGCCTCATTACCATGGAAGAACCCAGATGTAATATTGGAAGATAATAGAGAGAACGCCTTGTCGAGGTTACGTTCATTAATAAAGAGACTTTCCAGAGAACCACAAAAGCTTTTCGAGTATGATGAGACAATGCAAGAATTTATTTCAGCAGGCCTTGCCGAGCCAGCGGATCAAGGAGTATCATCAAGGAAATATTATATGCCGCATCGTCTAGTTTATCGACCAGTGAAGTCGACGACAAAAATTAGGATAGTATTCGATGCTTCTTCTCATGCACCAGATGTGTCATCGCTAAAGGATTGTTTATGGACTGGTTCTAATCTGCTTCCTGACATCTTAAAAATCTTGTTGCGGTTTCAACTGGGAAGGATAGCGCTAGCAGCTGATATTGAAAAGGTTTTCCTGCAAATTTCGTTAGCCAAAGTAGACCGCGACAACCACCATTTCATTTGGTTCTCTAAAAGGTTACATTCAATTACAAATTTCCCGACTTTACAGGTTTTTCGGATGACTAGGGTCACGTTTGGTGTAATTTGTAGCCCGTTTTTATTGTGTGCCACAATACAGATGCATCTTGATTCAGAAGCTGAAGCATTTCCAACGACTTGTAAAATATTGCGTGATTCTTTTTATATGGATGACTCGGTGGTAAACTTGATGATAAGCACTCAGCCAAGAAATTTTTTTCAGGAATCAGTTGAAGTAATGGGACGCGCATTCATGAATCTGGGGAAGTAATGATGCTACTATTAGAAACGGGTTTTCTACTGCTAACGAAAATGTACATACCATTTTGGGTATGAAATGGAATATTTACAGTGACGAGCTAATGATTAATTTTCAGCCTGACTATTTACGTGATGCGTTAGTAGCTACGAAACGAAATGTTTTGAAGGTAATTGCGCGAATATATGATCCTCTAGGTTTTTTAGGTCCAATAGTAATCAAGTTAAAGATTCTGTTCTAATCGGTGTGGGGTCTTAATTTAAATTGGGATCAACCATTAACTGAAAATTTAGTTATGCAATGGAATAGTTGCTTAGAAGATTTGGACGCCATTGGCACACTTCCATTGCCTAGATGGATAGGCACGCATGCTTCATATAAAACTACAGACGTACATATATTCGCCGATGCGAGTCTAAAAGCCTTTGGAGCAGTAGCCTTTGTCAGAACTGAGGACGATTTAGATGATGTAAAAGTTTCATTTTTCTGCGAAAAGACCCATGTGGCACCGCTTAAACAACGTCAAGAAGAAGACGCTTACCTAAATTGGAATTAACGGCTGCTCTAATTGCTGCTAGGTTGAGCGCTTATTTTAAAAAGGCGGACATGCCCTTTGAAAATCATTACCTCTGGAAGATTCGCAAGTCGCATTTACATTTGTTGAGAGGGGAATCTCAGAAATGGAAACCTTTTATTTCCAATCGTGTAAAGGAAATACAGCAGCTTTCGGATATTAATGCTTGGGGTCATTGTAGCGGCAAGGACAATCCTGCAGATCTTCTTACAAGGGGGATATCACTTAAACAATTTTCTGGATTATCATTATGGCGGGACGCCCCAGTTGGTTGAGCAAAGGTAAAGAAGAGTGGCCAAGAGAAAACCAGCCCTTAAATGTATCAGCAGTGTTGCTAGCACCCGCCGAACAACGGTTGACTTCTACAGGTCCTGAAGTTATCCAACATTACCATTTGATCAAATTAGCAACCGTGTTCGACTTCTACGCATTACAGCTTATGTATTACGCGCCGTAGACAAATTTGCATTTAAAGTTGTCCCAAAAGCTAAATGTTTAGAAGCAGCGGAACTGGAGAAAGTGGAAAAATATTGGATATAGTATTTTCAAAATAAATATTTTAGTAATGAAATCTTCTCTTTGCAGCAGGGAAAACAAATTCCACGGTCGTCAACCCTGCTGACTCTTAACCCTATTTTGGATGATGACGGTCTTCTTCGCGTTAGTAGTCGCTTGCAACTATTGAACGAACCACTCGACATAGCCAATCCTATCATTCTACCTAAGAACAGCTATTTAAGCAAACTAATAGTTGCTGATTTGCATGAACGAGTATTACATGGAGGAGTTAATACGACGCTTGCACGTCTTCGAGAGAAATTTTGGTTACCAAGCGGACGTCAATTAATTAAGAAAATTGTGAGCTACTGTAGATTTTGCCGAAAAATAAAAGGAAAGCCCGGTTCAAAACCTTTTGCACCATTACCTAGGGAACGGTTGTTGGCATCTAGATCTTTCGAGACAGTTGGTGTAGATTTTGCTGGTCCCCTGTATACCAATGAGGATAACGGAACTGTATACCAATGAGAATAACGGAATAAAAAAACCTAATTGGAAAGTGCCTCAAAGTTGGATTCGCCTTCACCTCAACAACGAAAATAACTATACTTACATGAGAAAGATTGATGGATACAGACATTTTAACATCAATTGAGGATAACTAATTTAATGCAGTCAAAAGTAGTTACTCACTTCCTATAAATATGATGAACGATGTACATACATTTTTGGTATCCGATGAGTCGCATGGAAGGCTAAACCAAGCTTCGGAAATGCACGATTAAACTTTATACCCACATACTAATTTTCAAATGTGTGGATTTCTATGGCCATAGTACATAGTGGATAGTACATAGTGCATACATTGTAAATAGTACATAGTACATAGTAAATGGTACATAGTATATAACACATAATGCATTATACATAGTACATAGAACATAGTACATAGTACATAGTACATAGTACACAATACATAGTATATAGTACATAGTAAATAAGCATAATATACAGTACATAGTGCATAGTAAATAGTACATAGTATATAATACATAATGAATTGTACATAGTACATAGAACATAGTACGTATTACATAGTACACGGTACATAGTACATAATACATAGTATATAGTACATAGTAAATAAGCATAATATTCAGTACATAGTACATAGTAAATAGTACAGAGTATATAATACATAATGCATTGTACATAGTACATAGAACATAGTACATAGTACATAGTACATAGTACATAATACATAGTATATAGTACATAGTAAATAAGCATAATATATAGTACATAGTGCATAGTAAATAGTACATAGTATATAATACATAATGCATTGTACATAGTACATAGAACATAGTACATAGTACATAATACATAGTATATAGTACATAGTAAATAGTGCATAATATACAGTACATAGTGCATAGTAAATAGTACATAGTATATAATACATAATGCATTGTACATAGTACATAGGACATAATACATAGTATATAGTACATAGTAAATAGTGCATAATATACAGTACATAGTGCATAGTAAATAGTACATAGTATATAATACATAATGCATTGTAAATAGTACATAGGACATAATACATAGTACATAGTATATAGTACATAGTAAATAGTGCATAATATACAGTACATAGTAAATAGTGTGTAGTACATAGTACATAATACATACTGCATAGTACATAGTGCATAATACATAGTACTTACTACATAATTCATAATACATAGCACATAGAACATAATAATTAGTACATAGTTCACAGTGCGTAGTACACAGTACGTAGTCCATAATACACGATACTTAAAATATAATATTTAATGCATATATAATATTAAATATATAATATTCAATATATAATATTTAATATATAATATTTAATATATAATATATAATTCATACTACATAATTAAAACTAAAACCCCAAAGGAAACATTTTTCTCACGTGATGGTACGCAAAAAAAATGCGCGTGATGGCACACAAAAAAGTGCGCGTGATGGCACACAAAAAAGTGAGCGTGACGCGAGTTTTTAGTTTTTTCCCCAGGCCAAAAAGTGCCCAACGTGCCTATAGAAGTTTTCACTTCAAAAATTCATTGGAAATTAATAAAAATATAGTCTCCATGGGAAAAATTCTGAAAGTTTTTGAAAGGAAAAAAATGAAAGCAGGTATGGCAACTTTAACACCGTGCAACCGTTGGGGCAGTTTTTTTTTAAATTTCGCTTAAAATCATTCCGGAATTTTATTTACTTTTCTTCTTTTACTGCAAAGATAAAAAAGTTGTCGCATTATGTTGGGGGCGAACGGCTATGAAAGACCTCGGAAGGTGGTGGCACCCGATTTGTCACTTTTGCCAAAACCCGAGAAGAGTCACTGCAGACGAACACCTAGCAGCTCTGTTAGCAAGTCCTAATCCCACCTCCCGCGGTGCCCCCTGGGGTACTTCTTCGGAAGGAGCTAACGGGAGACGGTCGAATGGCGAGTTCTCTGCGCCACAAAACAGAGTTCTAAGTCGGTTGGGCTGAGGGTTAGCAACCCGCTCCTATAAAACACATGATTGCTACGAATCGGCAAATAATGCCTCGGAACCGGATGGACAACACGACGACGACCTTTGCTTTTCGAACCAGGACACGAATCGGATCATGGAATGTGAGAACGCTGCTTGCTGATGGACGGCTGGATGAAGTCCTCAACGAGATGAACCGCTATAAAATCAAGGTCATGGGACTCAGCGAGACCAGATGTGCCGATGCGGGGGAACATATCTGCCCAAAACGGTGAGTCCTTCTTATATTCTGGGAGAAATGAAACTGAAAACCGTAGGAATGGCGTTGGGGTAATACTCACCAAGGAAGCCAGGTCCAGCCTCATTAGCTGGTCACCAGTTTCTGAGAGGATTATTACCGTGCGCCTACGTACCAGGCTAAGAAGTACTACGATAGTCCAATGCTACGCTCCGACTGAAGACGCAGAAGATGACATCAAAGACGAGTTCTACATGCGACTGAATGAGGTTTTTCGCTCTATTCCAAGGGGAGACATCATTGTTTTGATGGGTGATTTAAACGCACAGATCGGCCCCAACAACACCGGCCTTGAGCACACTATTGGAAATCAAGGCCTAAGCCAAGTTACCAATAACAATGGTGAGCTTTTCGTTGACTTCTGTAGTTCCCATCAACTCATGGTAGGTGGAACCTACTTTTGTCACAAGAAGATACACAAGGAGACCTGGGTATCGCCCGATGGTAGAACGAAAAATCAGATAGATCACGTGGCCGTCAGCCGCAGATGGAGAACTATTCTGGAGGATGTCAGGAGCTTTAGGGGAGCAGACACTGGAAGTGACCACCATTTGGTAGTAGCAACTATTCGCCTAAAAATCGCCGCAATCAGAAACGTTCAACGCGATGCCATAAACCGTAGACGGTTTAACGTAGACCTTCTGCGGGAGAGCACTAAAAGGAGAGAATTTGCTGGAAATCTGCAACAAATCTTAAACCAGCAAACCGTTTCTGACGACACGAATATTGAAGAGCTGTGGAGCACAACAAAGGGCGCTATAATAACAGCAGCGGAAACAAGCATCGGTTATGTCCAAAGAAACCAGCAACACTGGATCTCGGACACAACCTGGCAAAAAATAGAACGCAGAAGGGCCCTCAAAACTAACGTGAACTCTACAAGCGACCCGGAAAGACGCCAACAACTTGAACGGGAATACTCCCAATTACACCGGGAGGTAAAGGGAAGTGTCCGGCGTGATAAAAGGCGGCAGATAAATGAGCTCGCAGAGAAAGCGGAAAACGCGGCAAACACAGGCAACAGTAAGGTGCTGTACCAAATTACTAAGCAGCTCTCGGGAAAGCACTCTACTAAAAAGCATGCCGTAAAGAGTGCGGATGGAAGGCTGCTGTGCAGCGACGAGGAGCAACTCCAAAGATGGAGAGACTACTTCTTCGCCGCCCTGAATGGTTCCTTTTCGCAGGAACCTGAAGAAAATAACAACAATGCACAGCCAATAAGAATCGCCATTACCATGGAAGAACCCAGATGTAATATTGGAAGATAATAGAGAGAACGCCTTGTCGAGGTTACGTTCATTAATAAAGAGACTTTCCAGAGAACCACAAAAGCTTTTCGAGTATGATGAGACAATGCAAGAATTTATTTCAGCAGGCCTTGCCGAGCCAGCGGATCAAGGAGTATCATCAAGGAAATATTATATGCCGCATCGTCTAGTTTATCGACCAGTGAAGTCGACGACAAAAATTAGGATAGTATTCGATGCTTCTTCTCATGCACCAGATGTGTCATCGCTAAAGGATTGTTTATGGACTGGTTCTAATCTGCTTCCTGACATCTTAAAAATCTTGTTGCGGTTTCAACTGGGAAGGATAGCGCTAGCAGCTGATATTGAAAAGGTTTTCCTGCAAATTTCGTTAGCCAAAGTAGACCGCGACAACCACCATTTCATTTGGTTCTCTAAAAGGTTACATTCAATTACAAATTTCCCGACTTTACAGGTTTTTCGGATGACTAGGGTCACGTTTGGTGTAATTTGTAGCCCGTTTTTATTGTGTGCCACAATACAGATGCATCTTGATTCAGAAGCTGAAGCATTTCCAACGACTTGTAAAATATTGCGTGATTCTTTTTATATGGATGACTCGGTGGTAAACTTGATGATAAGCACTCAGCCAAGAAATTTTTTTCAGGAATCAGTTGAAGTAATGGGACGCGCATTCATGAATCTGGGGAAGTAATGATGCTACTATTAGAAACGGGTTTTCTACTGCTAACGAAAATGTACATACCATTTTGGGTATGAAATGGAATATTTACAGTGACGAGCTAATGATTAATTTTCAGCCTGACTATTTACGTGATGCGTTAGTAGCTACGAAACGAAATGTTTTGAAGGTAATTGCGCGAATATATGATCCTCTAGGTTTTTTAGGTCCAATAGTAATCAAGTTAAAGATTCTGTTCCAATCGGTGTGGGGTCTTAATTTAAATTGGGATCAACCATTAACTGAAAATTTAGTTATGCAATGGAATAGTTGCTTAGAAGATTTGGACGCCATTGGCACACTTCCATTGCCTAGATGGATAGGCACGCATGCTTCATATAAAACTACAGACGTACATATATTCGCCGATGCGAGTCTAAAAGCCTTTGGAGCAGTAGCCTTTGTCAGAACTGAGGACGATTTAGATGATGTAAAAGTTTCATTTTTCTGCGAAAAGACCCATGTGGCACCGCTTAAACAACGTCAAGAAGAAGACCTTAGCTTACCTAAATTGGAATTAACGGCTGCTCTAATTGCTGCTAGGTTGAGCGCTTATTTTAAAAAGGCGGACATGCCCTTTGAAAATCATTACCTCTGGAAGATTCGCAAGTCGCATTTACATTTGTTGAGAGGGGAAGCTCAGAAATGGAAACCTTTTATTTCCAATCGTGTAAAGGAAATACAGCAGCTTTCGGATATTAATGCTTGGGGTCATTGTAGCGGCAAGGACAATCCTGCAGATCTTCTTACAAGGGGGATATCACTTAAACAATTTTCTGGATTATCATTATGGCGGGACGCCCCAGTTGGTTGAGCAAAGGTAAAGAAGAGTGGCCAAGAGAAAACCAGCCCTTAAATGTATCAGCAGTGTTGCTAGCACCCGCCGAACAACGGTTGACTTCTACAGGTCCTGAAGTTATCCAACATTACCATTTGATCAAATTAGCAACCGTGTTCGACTTCTACGCATTACAGCTTATGTATTACGCGCCGTAGACAAATTTGCATTTAAAGTTGTCCCAAAAGCTAAATGTTTAGAAGCAGCGGAACTGGAGAAAGTGGAAAAATATTGGATATAGTATTTTCAAAATAAATATTTTAGTAATGAAATCTTCTCTTTGCAGCAGGGAAAACAAATTCCACGGTCGTCAACCCTGCTGACTCTTAACCCTATTTTGGATGATGACGGTCTTCTTCGCGTTAGTAGTCGCTTGCAACTATTGAACGAACCACTCGACATAGCCAATCCTATCATTCTACCTAAGAACAGCTATTTAAGCAAACTAATAGTTGCTGATTTGCATGAACGAGTATTACATGGAGGAGTTAATACGACGCTTGCACGTCTTCGAGAGAAATTTTGGTTACCAAGCGGACGTCAATTAATTAAGAAAATTGTGAGCTACTGTAGATTTTGCCGAAAAATAAAAGGAAAGCCCGGTTCAAAACCTTTTGCACCATTACCTAGGGAACGGTTGTTGGCATCTAGATCTTTCGAGACAGTTGGTGTAGATTTTGCTGGTCCCCTGTATACCAATGAGGATAACGGAACTGTATACCAATGAGAATAACGGAATAAAAAAACCTAATTGGAAAGTGCCTCAAAGTTGGATTCGCCTTCACCTCAACAACGAAAATAACTATACTTACATGAGAAAGATTGATGGATACAGACATTTTAACATCAATTTAGGATAACTAATTTAATGCAGTCAAAAGTAGTTACTCACTTCCTATAAATATGATGAACGATGTACATACATTTTTGGTATCCGATGAGTCGCGTGGAAGGCTAAACCAAGCTTCGGAAATGCACGATTAAACTTTATACCCACATACTAATTTTCAAATGTGTGGATTTCTATGGCCATAGTACATAGTGGATAGTACATAGTGCATACATTGTAAATAGTACATAGTACATAGTAAATGGTACATAGTATATAACACATAATGCATTATACATAGTACATAGAACATAGTACATAGTACATAGTACATAGTACACAATACATAGTATATAGTACATAGTAAATAAGCATAATATACAGTACATAGTGCATAGTAAATAGTACATAGTATATAATACATAATGAATTGTACATAGTACATAGAACATAGTACGTATTACATAGTACACGGTACATAGTACATAATACATAGTATATAGTACATAGTAAATAAGCATAATATTCAGTACATAGTACATAGTAAATAGTACAGAGTATATAATACATAATGCATTGTACATAGTACATAGAACATAGTACATAGTACATAGTACATAGTACATAATACATAGTATATAGTACATAGTAAATAAGCATAATATATAGTACATAGTGCATAGTAAATAGTACATAGTATATAATACATAATGCATTGTACATAGTACATAGAACATAGTACATAGTACATAATACATAGTATATAGTACATAGTAAATAGTGCATAATATACAGTACATAGTGCATAGTAAATAGTACATAGTATATAATACATAATGCATTGTACATAGTACATAGGACATAATACATAGTATATAGTACATAGTAAATAGTGCATAATATACAGTACATAGTGCATAGTAAATAGTACATAGTATATAATACATAATGCATTGTAAATAGTACATAGGACATAATACATAGTACATAGTATATAGTACATAGTAAATAGTGCATAATATACAGTACATAGTAAATAGTGTGTAGTACATAGTACATAATACATACTGCATAGTACATAGTGCATAGTACATAGTACTTACTACATAATTCATAATACATAGCACATAGAACATAATAATTAGTACATAGTTCAGAGTGCGTAGTACACAGTACGTAGTCCATAATACACGATACTTAAAATATAATATTTAATGCATATATAATATTAAATATATAATATTCAATATATAATATTTAATATATAATATTTAATATATAATATATAATTCATACTACATAATTAAAACTAAAACCCCAAAGGAAACATTTTTCTCACGTGATGGTACGCAAAAAAAATGCGCGTGATGGCATACAAAAAAGTGCGCGTGATGGCACACAAAAAAGTGAGCGTGACGCGAGTTTTTAGTTTTTTCCCCAGGCCAAAAAGTGCCCAACGTGCCTATAGAAGTTTTCACTTCAAAAATTCATTGGAAATTAATAAAAATATAGTCTCCATGGGAAAAATTCTGAAATTTTTTGAAAGGAAAAAAATGAAAGCAGGTATGGCAACTTTAACACCGTGCAACCGTTGGGGCAGTTTTTTTTTAAATTTCGCTTAAAATCATTCCGGAATTTTATTTACTTTTCTTCTTTTACTGCAAAGATAAAAAAGTTGTCGCATTATGTTGGGGGCGAACGGCTATGAAAGACCTCGGAAGGTGGTGGCACCCGATTTGTCACTTTTGCCAAAACCCGAGAAGAGTCACTGCAGACGAACACCTAGCAGCTCTGTTAGCAAGTCCTAATCCCACCTCCCGCGGTGCCCCCTGGGGTACTTCTTCGGAAGGAGCTAACGGGAGACGGTCGAATGGCGAGTTCTCTGCGCCACAAAACAGAGTTCTAAGTCGGTTGGGCTGAGGGTTAGCAACCCGCTCCTATAAAACACATGATTGCTACGAATCGGCAAATAATGCCTCGGAACCGGATGGACAACACGACGACGACCTTTGCTTTTCGAACCAGGACACGAATCGGATCATGGAATGTGAGAACGCTGCTTGCTGATGGACGGCTGGATGAAGTCCTCAACGAGATGAACCGCTATAAAATCAAGGTCATGGGACTCAGCGAGACCAGATGTGCCGATGCGGGGGAACATATCTGCCCAAAACGGTGAGTCCTTCTTATATTCTGGGAGAAATGAAACTGAAAACCGTAGGAATGGCGTTGGGGTAATACTCACCAAGGAAGCCAGGTCCAGCCTCATTAGCTGGTCACCAGTTTCTGAGAGGATTATTACCGTGCGCCTACGTACCAGGCTAAGAAGTACTACGATAGTCCAATGCTACGCTCCGACTGAAGACGCAGAAGATGACATCAAAGACGAGTTCTACATGCGACTGAATGAGGTTTTTCGCTCTATTCCAAGGGGAGACATCATTGTTTTGATGGGTGATTTAAACGCACAGATCGGCCCCAACAACACCGGCCTTGAGCACACTATTGGAAATCAAGGCCTAAGCCAAGTTACCAATAACAATGGTGAGCTTTTCGTTGACTTCTGTAGTTCCCATCAACTCATGGTAGGTGGAACCTACTTTTGTCACAAGAAGATACACAAGGAGACCTGGGTATCGCCCGATGGTAGAACGAAAAATCAGATAGATCACGTGGCCGTCAGCCGCAGATGGAGAACTATTCTGGAGGATGTCAGGAGCTTTAGGGGAGCAGACACTGGAAGTGACCACCATTTGGTAGTAGCAACTATTCGCCTAAAAATCGCCGCAATCAGAAACGTTCAACGCGATGCCATAAACCGTAGACGGTTTAACGTAGACCTTCTGCGGGAGAGCACTAAAAGGAGAGAATTTGCTGGAAATCTGCAACAAATCTTAAACCAGCAAACCGTTTCTGACGACACGAATATTGAAGAGCTGTGGAGCACAACAAAGGGCGCTATAATAACAGCAGCGGAAACAAGCATCGGTTATGTCCAAAGAAACCAGCAACACTGGATCTCGGACACAACCTGGCAAAAAATAGAACGCAGAAGGGCCCTCAAAACTAACGTGAACTCTACAAGCGACCCGGAAAGACGCCAACAACTTGAACGGGAATACTCCCAATTACACCGGGAGGTAAAGGGAAGTGTCCGGCGTGATAAAAGGCGGCAGATAAATGAGCTCGCAGAGAAAGCGGAAAACGCGGCAAACACAGGCAACAGTAAGGTGCTGTACCAAATTACTAAGCAGCTCTCGGGAAAGCACTCTACTAAAAAGCATGCCGTAAAGAGTGCGGATGGAAGGCTGCTGTGCAGCGACGAGGAGCAACTCCAAAGATGGAGAGACTACTTCTTCGCCGCCCTGAATGGTTCCTTTTCGCAGGAACCTGAAGAAAATAACAACAATGCACAGCCAATAAGAATCGCCATTACCATGGAAGAACCCAGATGTAATATTGGAAGATAATAGAGAGAACGCCTTGTCGAGGTTACGTTCATTAATAAAGAGACTTTCCAGAGAACCACAAAAGCTTTTCGAGTATGATGAGACAATGCAAGAATTTATTTCAGCAGGCCTTGCCGAGCCAGCGGATCAAGGAGTATCATCAAGGAAATATTATATGCCGCATCGTCTAGTTTATCGACCAGTGAAGTCGACGACAAAAATTAGGATAGTATTCGATGCTTCTTCTCATGCACCAGATGTGTCATCGCTAAAGGATTGTTTATGGACTGGTTCTAATCTGCTTCCTGACATCTTAAAAATCTTGTTGCGGTTTCAACTGGGAAGGATAGCGCTAGCAGCTGATATTGAAAAGGTTTTCCTGCAAATTTCGTTAGCCAAAGTAGACCGCGACAACCACCATTTCATTTGGTTCTCTAAAAGGTTACATTCAATTACAAATTTCCCGACTTTACAGGTTTTTCGGATGACTAGGGTCACGTTTGGTGTAATTTGTAGCCCGTTTTTATTGTGTGCCACAATACAGATGCATCTTGATTCAGAAGCTGAAGCATTTCCAACGACTTGTAAAATATTGCGTGATTCTTTTTATATGGATGACTCGGTGGTAAACTTGATGATAAGCACTCAGCCAAGAAATTTTTTTCAGGAATCAGTTGAAGTAATGGGACGCGCATTCATGAATCTGGGGAAGTAATGATGCTACTATTAGAAACGGGTTTTCTACTGCTAACGAAAATGTACATACCATTTTGGGTATGAAATGGAATATTTACAGTGACGAGCTAATGATTAATTTTCAGCCTGACTATTTACGTGATGCGTTAGTAGCTACGAAACGAAATGTTTTGAAGGTAATTGCGCGAATATATGATCCTCTAGGTTTTTTAGGTCCAATAGTAATCAAGTTAAAGATTCTGTTCCAATCGGTGTGGGGTCTTAATTTAAATTGGGATCAACCATTAACTGAAAATTTAGTTATGCAATGGAATAGTTGCTTAGAAGATTTGGACGCCATTGGCACACTTCCATTGCCTAGATGGATAGGCACGCATGCTTCATATAAAACTACAGACGTACATATATTCGCCGATGCGAGTCTAAAAGCCTTTGGAGCAGTAGCCTTTGTCAGAACTGAGGACGATTTAGATGATGTAAAAGTTTCATTTTTCTGCGAAAAGACCCATGTGGCACCGCTTAAACAACGTCAAGAAGAAGACCTTAGCTTACCTAAATTGGAATTAACGGCTGCTCTAATTGCTGCTAGGTTGAGCGCTTATTTTAAAAAGGCGGACATGCCCTTTGAAAATCATTACCTCTGGAAGATTCGCAAGTCGCATTTACATTTGTTGAGAGGGGAATCTCAGAAATGGAAACCTTTTATTTCCAATCGTGTAAAGGAAATACAGCAGCTTTCGGATATTAATGCTTGGGGTCATTGTAGCGGCAAGGACAATCCTGCAGATCTTCTTACAAGGGGGATATCACTTAAACAATTTTCTGGATTATCATTATGGCGGGACGCCCCAGTTGGTTGAGCAAAGGTAAAGAAGAGTGGCCAAGAGAAAACCAGCCCTTAAATGTATCAGCAGTGTTGCTAGCACCCGCCGAACAACGGTTGACTTCTACAGGTCCTGAAGTTATCCAACATTACCATTTGATCAAATTAGCAACCGTGTTCGACTTCTACGCATTACAGCTTATGTATTACGCGCCGTAGACAAATTTGCATTTAAAGTTGTCCCAAAAGCTAAATGTTTAGAAGCAGCGGAACTGGAGAAAGTGGAAAAATATTGGATATAGTATTTTCAAAATAAATATTTTAGTAATGAAATCTTCTCTTTGCAGCAGGGAAAACAAATTCCACGGTCGTCAACCCTGCTGACTCTTAACCCTATTTTGGATGATGACGGTCTTCTTCGCGTTAGTAGTCGCTTGCAACTATTGAACGAACCACTCGACATAGCCAATCCTATCATTCTACCTAAGAACAGCTATTTAAGCAAACTAATAGTTGCTGATTTGCATGAACGAGTATTACATGGAGGAGTTAATACGACGCTTGCACGTCTTCGAGAGAAATTTTGGTTACCAAGCGGACGTCAATTAATTAAGAAAATTGTGAGCTACTGTAGATTTTGCCGAAAAATAAAAGGAAAGCCCGGTTCAAAACCTTTTGCACCATTACCTAGGGAACGGTTGTTGGCATCTAGATCTTTCGAGACAGTTGGTGTAGATTTTGCTGGTCCCCTGTATACCAATGAGGATAACGGAACTGTATACCAATGAGAATAACGGAATAAAAAAACCTAAGTGGAAAGTGCCTCAAAGTTGGATTCGCCTTCACCTCAACAACGAAAATAACTATACTTACATGAGAAAGATTGATGGATACAGACATTTTAACATCAATTTAGGATAACTAATTTAATGCAGTCAAAAGTAGTTACTCACTTCCTATAAATATGATGAACGATGTACATACATTTTTGGTATCCGATGAGTCGCGTGGAAGGCTAAACCAAGCTTCGGAAATGCACGATTAAACTTTATACCCACATACTAATTTTCAAATGTGTGGATTTCTATGGCCATAGTACATAGTGGATAGTACATAGTGCATACATTGTAAATAGTACATAGTACATAGTAAATGGTACATAGTATATAACACATAATGCATTATACATAGTACATAGAACATAGTACATAGTACATAGTACATAGTACACAATACATAGTATATAGTACATAGTAAATAAGCATAATATACAGTACATAGTGCATAGTAAATAGTACATAGTATATAATACATAATGAATTGTACATAGTACATAGAACATAGTACGTATTACATAGTACACGGTACATAGTACATAATACATAGTATATAGTACATAGTAAATAAGCATAATATTCAGTACATAGTACATAGTAAATAGTACAGAGTATATAATACATAATGCATTGTACATAGTACATAGAACATAGTACATAGTACATAGTACATAGTACATAATACATAGTATATAGTACATAGTAAATAAGCATAATATATAGTACATAGTGCATAGTAAATAGTACATAGTATATAATACATAATGCATTGTACATAGTACATAGAACATAGTACATAGTACATAATACATAGTATATAGTACATAGTAAATAGTGCATAATATACAGTACATAGTGCATAGTAAATAGTACATAGTATATAATACATAATGCATTGTACATAGTACATAGGACATAATACATAGTATATAGTACATAGTAAATAGTGCATAATATACAGTACATAGTGCATAGTAAATAGTACATAGTATATAATACATAATGCATTGTAAATAGTACATAGGACATAATACATAGTACATAATATATAATATTAAATATATAATATTCAATATATAATATTTAATATATAATATTTAATATATAATATATAATTCATACTACATAATTAAAACTAAAACCCCAAAGGAAACATTTTTCTCACGTGATGGTACGCAAAAAAAATGCGCGTGATGGCACACAAAAAAGTGCGCGTGATGGCACACAAAAAAGTGAGCGTGACGCGAGTTTTTAGTTTTTTCCCCAGGCCAAAAAGTGCCCAACGTGCCTATAGAAGTTTTCACTTCAAAAATTCATTGGAAATTAATAAAAATATAGTCTCCATGGGAAAAATTCTGAAATTTTTTGAAAGGAAAAAAATGAAAGCAGGTATGGCAACTTTAACACCGTGCAACCGTTGGGGCAGTTTTTTTTTAAATTTCGCTTAAAATCATTCCGGAATTTTATTTACTTTTCTTCTTTTACTGCAAAGATAAAAAAGTTGTCGCATTATGTTGGGGGCGAACGGCTATGAAAGACCTCGGAAGGTGGTGGCACCCGATTTGTCACTTTTGCCAAAACCCGAGAAGAGTCACTGCAGACGAACACCTAGCAGCTCTGTTAGCAAGTCCTAATCCCACCTCCCGCGGTGCCCCCTGGGGTACTTCTTCGGAAGGAGCTAACGGGAGACGGTCGAATGGCGAGTTCTCTGCGCCACAAAACAGAGTTCTAAGTCGGTTGGGCTGAGGGTTAGCAACCCGCTCCTATAAAACACATGATTGCTACGAATCGGCAAATAATGCCTCGGAACCGGATGGACAACACGACGACGACCTTTGCTTTTCGAACCAGGACACGAATCGGATCATGGAATGTGAGAACGCTGCTTGCTGATGGACGGCTGGATGAAGTCCTCAACGAGATGAACCGCTATAAAATCAAGGTCATGGGACTCAGCGAGACCAGATGTGCCGATGCGGGGGAACATATCTGCCCAAAACGGTGAGTCCTTCTTATATTCTGGGAGAAATGAAACTGAAAACCGTAGGAATGGCGTTGGGGTAATACTCACCAAGGAAGCCAGGTCCAGCCTCATTAGCTGGTCACCAGTTTCTGAGAGGATTATTACCGTGCGCCTACGTACCAGGCTAAGAAGTACTACGATAGTCCAATGCTACGCTCCGACTGAAGACGCAGAAGATGACATCAAAGACGAGTTCTACATGCGACTGAATGAGGTTTTTCGCTCTATTCCAAGGGGAGACATCATTGTTTTGATGGGTGATTTAAACGCACAGATCGGCCCCAACAACACCGGCCTTGAGCACACTATTGGAAATCAAGGCCTAAGCCAAGTTACCAATAACAATGGTGAGCTTTTCGTTGACTTCTGTAGTTCCCATCAACTCATGGTAGGTGGAACCTACTTTTGTCACAAGAAGATACACAAGGAGACCTGGGTATCGCCCGATGGTAGAACGAAAAATCAGATAGATCACGTGGCCGTCAGCCGCAGATGGAGAACTATTCTGGAGGATGTCAGGAGCTTTAGGGGAGCAGACACTGGAAGTGACCACCATTTGGTAGTAGCAACTATTCGCCTAAAAATCGCCGCAATCAGAAACGTTCAACGCGATGCCATAAACCGTAGACGGTTTAACGTAGACCTTCTGCGGGAGAGCACTAAAAGGAGAGAATTTGCTGGAAATCTGCAACAAATCTTAAACCAGCAAACCGTTTCTGACGACACGAATATTGAAGAGCTGTGGAGCACAACAAAGGGCGCTATAATAACAGCAGCGGAAACAAGCATCGGTTATGTCCAAAGAAACCAGCAACACTGGATCTCGGACACAACCTGGCAAAAAATAGAACGCAGAAGGGCCCTCAAAACTAACGTGAACTCTACAAGCGACCCGGAAAGACGCCAACAACTTGAACGGGAATACTCCCAATTACACCGGGAGGTAAAGGGAAGTGTCCGGCGTGATAAAAGGCGGCAGATAAATGAGCTCGCAGAGAAAGCGGAAAACGCGGCAAACACAGGCAACAGTAAGGTGCTGTACCAAATTACTAAGCAGCTTTCGGGAAAGCACTCTACTAAAAAGCATGCCGTAAAGAGTGCGGATGGAAGGCTGCTGTGCAGCGACGAGGAGCAACTCCAAAGATGGAGAGACTACTTCTTCGCCGCCCTGAATGGTTCCTTTTCGCAGGAACCTGAAGAAAATAACAACAATGCACAGCCAATAAGAATCGCCACTCGTGCAGCATCCAAGACAGAAATAGTAACCGCAATTCATGCAATGGCCAATGGTAAAGCAGCTGGAAAAGATGGCATCCCGCCAGAATTGTTGAAAGCCGACTCAAGCCTCATAGCAGATGCGCTACAGCCAATCCTGGAAATAGCATGGAACACCTGCACCTTTCCGGAGGATTGGACGGAAGGTATCATAGTCAAAATACCAAAAAAGGGGGACCTAACAATATGTGACAACTGGAGAGGCATCTGTTTATTATCGAACGCTTAGAAGACAGCAGGCTGGATTCAGAAAGGGCCGCTCCTGCATAGACCATATTAACACCTTGAGAATCATAGTGGAGCAGTCTACTGAATTCCGATCCCCGAGCTCTACGGAAACGTGGACTGCCGGACAAAATAATAGAATGGATAAAATCTCTATACAAAAATTCCAAATGCAGAGTTCTCCATAATGGAAAATTATCCGACAGCTTTGAGGTGAGCTCAGGAGTATGACAAGGATGTCTACTTGCACCATTACTATTTCTTATAGTAATAAACGACATTCTTGTCAGCGCTCTAGATAGAAGAACAGGTGGCATACAATGGGGATTGCTAGACCGCCTTAAGGATCTCGACTACGCGGATGATATCTGTTTGCTGGCCCACAGACACCAGGACCTAAAAAACATGTTAAACAAATTGGCAACAGAAAGTAGCTCGGCGGGCTTAAGGTTAAATCCGACTAAAACAAAAGAAATGCGGATAAATGCAAACACCCTTGAACGGACAGCGCTAAATAACCGTGACGTGGAACTGGTAGACAAATTCTGTTACCTCGGTGGTATTATTACCGAAAACGGCGGTACAGAAGAAGATGTCAGTTCATGAATAAATAAAGCAAGAAGCGCATATGCATGCTTGTTTCACAAATGGAGATCAACAGAGATCTCAATTAACACCAAATTGCGGCTGTTCAACTTCAACGTTAAGGCAGTTCTTTTGTACGGTTGCGAAACATGGAAAGTCACTCAATTCATCACAGGGCGCCTACAAGTTTTCATCAACAGATGCCTACGTCCTATCCTAAAAATCCGCTGGCAAGATAGAATTTCAAATGAAGAACTATGGCGCCGTGCCGGCCAAGAAAGGATAGACGACCAAATCAGGCGAAGGAAATGGAATTGGATTGGCCACACCTTGCGACGCGAAGACGATAATCTAGCCAAACAGGCCCTTGACTGGAATCCGCAAGGATCCCGTCGAGTCGTTAGACCTAGAAGAACGTGGAGGAGAACCCTATTATCAGAGGCCGCAACAACCGGGAGATCCTGGTCAGAGCTGAGAGCTGTCGCGCAAAACAGAGTCTGCTGGAGGGCAACTGTTTCCGCCCTATGTCCCATGAGGGATTAAAGGAGCAATTAGTAGTAGTAGTAGTATTATGTAGTTTATTGAAATAGAAGAGTAAAAATATTTAAGAAAATGAAAAAGTGTGCATTTTTTAAATTTTTGCACTGTCTGATTTTATTGCTGCCAGTGAATGCATTGAACTCATAACACGAAATTGAACAAAAATTTGAGTTCTGTGACAAAAGGGGCTTATGGATAAGCGAGAGGACTATACTTTTTGGGCCAAGAATTTTTTTATGGAAATATTTCAGATGAGCAGTCCATTATATACATGTGCTTGCATCTACCTCCGCCAGCAGTAGCAAGCTTAACCCTTTGACTGCTTTTACTGCTTTTACTGGCTGAAATCGTTAATTCTGTTTTGAATCGTCAATTCTCTCACCATCTTCTCTATAAACCACGTACGTTTTCACGCATTTTTAAATGTCATTTGACTAGATTTTTTCCAATTTCTAGGGGGGCAGTTGCCCCCCCCCCCCCTGCCCCGGCGAAGCCCTTGGCTCTGTGCGTTTGATTTTGTGCTCTGTGCTGGATCACCTCCAGCCTGGAGGCAGAAGATCCTCGAAATTTCTATCCAATATTGCATAAAGGGCAGCCTGAAGGATTGTGGGCGAGAAGTGCGAAGCGAAGGCAACACCACACAACATGGTGCTGTGACGTCAATTCCGTTGCCACAGTTCCTGTCAAAACTTGTGATTACTAAATAAAATTAGTTAAAAAAATATTGGTTGATTAGATTTTCCTGCATTGCACATTTCTGTGCGGGATTCTGGCAGTCATTTTCCACTCAAACAATCGAAGGGCAAGTGAAAAAGTTATTAGGGCCCATAAGGAAGTGTCATAGTTCAGTCAATCTGGCAGATTGATGGTACAAAAAAACCAATTGGATGAAATATAGGTGAGTCGTTAGAGAATGATGTAAGGAAGCTTACTTGGGCATGGCCACCTGCTACCTATTTGGGTTTTTGAGAAAACCCAAAAAAATTTTGAAATGCATTTTTCTCGAAAACTATGCATGTTACAGAAAAATTTATTCAACAAAAAATGTAGAGGGCATTGTTATCTACAATTAATGTCATTGGTGCAATGTTGTAAAACAAAAAATGTGCGCAGTAGGTGGCGCTAAAGTGCCAAAAAAGGGTTTTTCAACTTTTTTGCCCTTAAATTTTCATTTTTCCGCTACGATCTAAATGGACAAATTATTCCTTATAATTGTACGAACAACTTTTATTCAAAAATTTTTTTCATACAACCTATCATTCGCAATGAAAACAACGATCAACAAAGTGCTAGACAATCCAGCGGAAGTTCATCTACGGAAAGCAACAGAAGTGAATCTCCACTACAACAACCACCGGCGAAGAGACTACGCAGTGCACCCAAAAATGAATTTCAAGTGCAACCTCAGCATTACTCAATTGTTATAATATGAAAACATGTACATTATAAAAGAAATATTAGTGTATCTACCAATAAAATTTACGACATCAATTAAATTATTTTGTCGACCTAATCCAAATTTCTCAAAAAATCAATAAAATCGTTGTAACCACAGACTTAACTATCTGTAATACAGATGTTCCGCTTCATACAAAATTTTGGCACCAGCAAATTGCTGGGTAGGATTTACTTCATATCCTAAAGCTTCGCCTTAGGATACACATTCCACAAAGCTCTCCGCGCATTTCCCCAAGTTCTCTGTTGATAGACTAAGGAAGAGAGGAAGGACATGGTGGCTACGGAGCTTCATTCCACACGGACGAAATGTATTTTTTCGTCTGCTCCACCCCTCACTCTCTTTGCCCAACCAGCCAGGCAGCAGACGACACAATTTTTTGTGAATAGCCAGTGCTCACGCACAGGATGGATTTTTTTGTTAATTGTCATTGGGGCAGGTCATGATAGTGTTTTTTTCTTGTTTTCAGGCATATGTAGATATATTTCTCCGATGAAATGGAATATTCTTTTTAGGAAACTTTTCAACTTTCGCATTTCTCGCCTTTTGAATGTTGTTCCCGGCCTAAGATTTCAGGTGTGCGGGACATAATCTATGGATTTGAATTGTATTTGATTAGCCAAGGGCTCAGGCGCAGTGCGCCGCAGGTTGGGTTGTTTTTAATTTCCAATTATTCGGCTGGCGAAATATGTTGAAAACGTGAATTGTGGCAGGTCATGTTTTGTTGTTTCTTGTTTTAAGGCATTAGTATATTTCTAAGATGAAATTGAATATTCCTTTTAGACAACTTTTCTTGTTCAAGGCTATTTCGCTACATTTCGCATTTCCCGGCCTTTGATAGTTGTTCCCGGCCTAAGATTTCAGGTGCGTGGGACATAAGCGATGTTATTGGGTGAACTTAATTTGTGCTCCGGTCGGTGGAAGTCGATCGCTGGGTTTTCAGATGATACATGTTCGCATTTTGTTCCATAAACAAGGATAAGAATTCGGTATGACAAAGTCTTACAACTTTTTAATATCATGCAAAATTCTCGGTCTTGCCGTCTCACTCTTCCACTTGATAATGCCAAATGTATGTAAGTCTATTTCTATTTGAATGCTTCACTTGCCAAATCGATTAACCACTTTTGAGTTTTATTAAATCTTAATGTCAAAACAATTTATTGACTTGTAACTTTACATATTCAAAACAAACTGCTCTGATAATAAGAAGTATTAACACTTCTAAATGACTATTATCAGAGCAATTTGTTTTGAATATGTACAGTTAAGAGTCAATAAATTATTTTGACATCAAGATTTAACAAAATTCAAAAGTGGAGTTAATCGATGTGGTAGTTGAGGCGTTCATTTCGATCTCTTCATAGGTTGTCCTTGTGGCCATCTCCCCTCTGGCGTTTGCAGGAACTTAATTTTTGGTGGCGCTTCTTCAGGCATTCTCATTCCACGTTCATCCAGCGTAGGCGTGGGTCTTTGTATATTTGGTACAACTAGTCGTTTTATCTTCTTCTCCAGACACCCTCTTCATTTAATGCGCCTGCGATCCTGCCAGAGTTATTCTCTCGTAACTTCTGAGCACCTGCTCGTCTTACCTAGTAAGCGTCCATGCTTCCGCATTAGTACTGGTTTTATCACGGTTTTGTATAACTTAAATGTTATTACTTCCTGCTTATCCTTTTTGACATAAAGTATTTCAACATACCTGTCGTAATGAAAATATGTGATTAGTAGCGGACTTTTCCTTCCCGAATCCGCACTGGTAATTTCTAATTATTCTTTCATACTGGTACTGTGAATAGGGTATATGAGAATATTTTATATGCCACATGTAGAAAAATAATTCCTCTGTAGTTTGAAAAGTCAAGTTGGTCTTGTTTGTACAGAGGACAGATTATTCTTATGCTCCATTCGCTAGGTAGTTCTTTACGCTTCTATCATATTGTATCATCTTGTGCATACATATTTTTAATGTATTAATATATTTTTTAAATATTTCTGCTTCTATATTTTTTATACCTACTGACTTGTTATTTTTAAGTTTATTTATAGCTTCTTCTTCTTCTTCCTGTATGCGCTAGATGAGTTAAATTTTTTTCGAGTGGGCTGAAGCGGACTTTAAATATTCACTTTAATTTATTTTCAATATATTGAGGTGATTTCCGTCGAGGATATTCTAATTAATCTATTGATGTGTCCGGTTTCGAACTTTTTCTTTGCTGCTCTTTCTCATTCGAGACGTCCAAGTGCAGTGCTTTCTTAGCCTTACTGTTAAGAGCAAATTCATTATAGTTACCCGGTTGCTATAACACGGATGTTCCTCGTCGAACCACGATTGTTGTGGGCTTTCTCTGATATATCTGATGCTCTCGGCCGCCATTGTCTTCCTTATGTTTAGGATCTCCATATTTTTGTTGAAAATTGTTTCAAAAACTTTTATTTGTATTCTGCAGACATCAAAAAATATATCCGATGGAGCACATAAACTTCCAAAGTCCTGTCCGTTAATATAGTTTTTGAAGTGGATAAACAGTTCTGAAGGACATGTCAAAATTTCTTCTGGTTTAATGATAATGATCCTACACATTTCACATTTAACTCGATATGCCAAATATCCCACGAAGTACCATGTAGACATTAATTCAATTGGCACATGCTCTGAGGTGAAACAATTGAAATCATCGCTAAAAAAAGTAGGTAACTGTTGAAATAAATTATTGAATTATGCAATGTTTTTGAACTTATTTATTTTTTCTTGATGATACAAAATAATAGTTAAAGCATTATTAAACGATATTTATGACTAAATGAACTGAATGTGTAACTTTTCAATCTAGATTTAGGAACACAGTTAAACGTATTGAACTTCTTTTGCGTAACGATACCAAAATTCACTCTTCCTTTCCTTCCTTTTAATCTTCCTTTTCATACTTTATCGTTTCAAATTTCAGTAGCAATTTCTTTCTAAAAAACAAATTATAAAATTAATTAGTTTTAGAGCAAGCAGTGTCAAACTTTGACAGACGAGATTATGGATAGTATCTGGCATGAAATCTCAGCCCAGTTTTTGCATACAAAAATCTTGACAAGTTTTGGATAGAAAAAACTTGACAAGTTTTTAGATAGGAAAAACTTGACAAGTTTTTGGATAGAAAAAACTTTAACAATTTGACTGGCCAAAACCTAGCTAGGTTCTGACCAGTCATAAATTTGAATAGTGTACACTGGCTAGGAACTGGCAGTTTCTGGTCAGATTTTACTGGGCTAGTTGAACTGGCCGAAGTCTGGCTAGTGCCACTTTCGGACTGGGAAAAATCTGGTCAGATTTTTACTTGGGATCAACTTCAAGTGTATAGTCCTCATCTTGCAGGCAGCTTGATTTTGAGCTGAAATGCAACAATTTCAATGACAGTATTTTTGCCACTATTATATTGAATTCGTGGACTGACGGATTTCTGCAATTTCCACCCTTAGCTCTAACAATCGAGAAGTCATTTTCTAGAGGATCCTGATTAAAGCGAGACGTGTGAATAAAAGAAATATCTCCTCTTTCTTCAAACAGATTTTGACACAAGAAAAGAATGCCGTTAATTGTTTGGATCATTCCATTCTGAAAATATATCTTGTGTCCCTTAAATTTTATTATCTTTATATATTCTTTCATTTCCACCAGTGTTTTCCAAACACTGTTACCTTTTTTTAACCCACGTTTAAAAGGTTTGGGGTCATCAATATTTTTGCTGTTTAGGCAGTCAAAGAGAATGTTAATTTTTTCAACAAACTTTGCAGTGGAGAGGGCAGTGTCTTTATCAACCTTTTTAAAGCAGCTGGCTTCTGCTCATCTTTTAATCGCAGCTGATGTGGTATGGCTAAAAACTTCTGCCGCCAAATCAACTTTCATTTTGTCGAAAGGAGTGGGATAAATATGCTATGGTTAAATTTGTTATCTATGTAACTTTGCCATTTTCTATTTCAAATAACTCTCTTATGACATCGAATGTTGCAGCTCCATCTGGAGTCTCAAATTTTCCTTTAAACAGTGCATTTCTAAAGGACTTGATTAGATGAGGAACATCATACAAAAGGTAAATTATTTTTGTTCCCGACTGATGAAAGATTCTCACCACCATCGTAAAATAAAAAAAAACAAAAAAGAAACTTTGAGCATTAATTAAATATAAAATTAATAACTTCAGTTATTTTCCTTATAAAAAAAACCATTTTTTCATTATACCCCCGACTACTCGAGTATACTCGTGTTTGTCAGGGTGTTAAGCATTGCCAAGACGAGTATGCTCATTGTATTTTCAATGTTTTCGCGATTCGAATTATAAAAAAATATGTTTTCTTAAAAACACCTTCGCCCACCTTAAATTACCTATTATTAAACTATAAAATAGCCCTAGAGGAAGGATTGTTTTTGGCACCCCAGTTCTAAATATGTACATATGTACCAAAATTAATATTGACACTTAGACTTAGTGAATGCCTTTTTCCCTATGTATTTTGCATGATATTAAAAAGTTGTAAGACAAATGCGAACATGTATCATCTGAAAACCCAGCGATCGACTTCCACCGACCGGAGCACAAATTAAGTTCACCCAATAACATCGCTTATGTCCCACGCACCTGAAATCTTAGGCCGGGAACAACTATCAAAGGCCGGGAAATGCGAAATGTAGCGAAATAGCCTTGAACAAGAAAAGTTGTCTAAAAGGAATATTCAATTTCATCTTAGAAATATACTAATGCCTTAAAACAAGAAACAACAAAACATGACCTGCCACAATTCACGTTTTCAACATATTTCGCCAGCCGAATAATTGGAAATTAAAAACAACCCAACCTGCGGCGCACTGCGCCTGAGCCCTTGGCTAATCAAATACAATTCAAATCCATAGATTATGTCCCGCACACCTGAAATATTAGGCCGGGAACAACATTCAAAAGGCGAGAAATGCGAAAGTTGAAAAGTTTCCTAAAAAGAATATTCCATTTCATCGGAGAAATATATCTACATATGCCTGAAAACAAGAAAAAAACACTATCATGACCAGTGTTTCCACGCCACTTCCTCAAAAAAGTATCCAAATGAGAAAAAAATAGGATCCAAAAAGTATCCAATACTAGAAATTTCAAAAAATATACTACTCTGCATTAAAAACTTCTATAATATAATGATAAGCAATCCGTATGCATTCTAAACATAAAAATTAAAACACAAGTGATAACGAAAAAAAAACTTAATTCATTTATTCATCTGAAGTAACTTATTAATACTCAACAGTAAAAAAAATACAGTTTAAAAAATACATTTCCTCTTTCTTATCTTAAATTCACAAGTTATATATTCTAAATTCACATTTTCAGTTCATTACTTAAACAAATATTTTTTTTAAAAAACGCACCTTCTGTTATGTCTTGTGTTTGTACCTAAAAATAGAAAAGATTAATAACAAAATGGAATTAATATGTTATGGATACTAACCTTGTCCATGTTACCTGTGTGTCCCTAAGCAACCATACTGCTGCTATCCTTTATTCGCAGGGTTCAGGAAGCCTTCTCCGTTAATGAGTACCCAATTTGGTCGCGGGTACGCAGGGAACAACAGGCCCGACAGGATGGACGATCCACCGCGCAGTGCCCCTAAAAATGAAGAAGAGATCATGAAAACAATGGACATTTACAATAAAATAAGACTTACCTAAGTTATTAATTTGTAGGACACTTGTAAACACGGCGCACGGCGTTCCCGGGGATCCTAACCTCCTTCACATTCGGGTGAGGATTTCTTCCCGAACTTCATATTTAGAACACTGCAAGGGTATGGAAGGGACTGACCAGCATACAGGGCGTGCTCCAACGGCTAATTAATTTAATATATTTATCCACTCCGGAAATTCCGAAAATGTGGCCGAGGGTTGTCAAGCCGGGCCTTGCAACCCAAAATTCAGGCGAGCCCGAGCCCCGAGAATTTTTCCGGAAGTGGAAATGTAATACCCAGGACCCAGGGTTCATTTTAAAATCAAAATTTGAAATTTGTTAATAATAATATATTACCGATTCCAAATCGGTTTAAACCGATTGGAATACACCCTGGAATCCTGGAAATAGTGGGCATTTCCCAATATAAACAGGGCCCCTGGAGCGGTCAGCTCTCAGTTTTTTTTCTTGAGTGTCAAGTGCTATAAGTTGAAAGTTGAAAGTTAAAGTCAGTGAAGAAATAGGTAATTTAGGATCAGCGGGAAGCCCAGCGCCGTGGAGGAATAAATTAAAGTTAAGTAACATTGTGTTACAAGTGAGAGCCGGTAAATAAGTAAGCTATATTTAAATTAGAATCGCATGTAGTATTTTGTTATTATTATTTTTCTTCCTCATTTTGTTTTATTTCCTTATTTTATTATTTCCGTTTTTTTTTTATCAATAATAAGAAAATTATAAAATCCAGAAATTCAATTTAATAGTGTTTTATTATTGTACGAGAGCGCGTTTGCGAGTGGAATCAGTTTGAGTGTGTGTGTGTGTGCGTGAGTTCAGACCCCACACCTGTCAGGTTCGTGGACCAAAATAACCACGTGGCGCCCTTATTTTGATAGCCCACCATATATACCGGCGCCCAACCACCGAGCTAGCCGGCATTACCGTCGCGAAATCTGGCACGTAACATTTTGGCACGTAACACTTCAACTTATTAAAAATTCAGTTCTTTTCTAATTCATTAGTAAATTTGTAGCCTACTTAATAGTCGAAGAGCCCGTGGCCAAAAAGTTCAAGAGTTTTATCAATGCTTATAAAAGTTTTCGGTCGGAAAAATAAATGAAAGATGTTTTTGGCGAATGAAAAGATTGGATAAATTTTTCTATTTAAAAAGTATCCTTTTAATAAAAAAAGTACCCGCGTATCCAAAAATTTAAAATGTATCTAAAAGAAACAATTGTATCCACAATGGAAACCCTGATCATAACCTGCCCCAATGGCAATTAACAAAAAAATCCATCCTGCGCGTGAGCACTGGCTATTCACAAAAAATTGTGTCGTCTGCTGCCTGGCTGGTTGGGCAAAGAGAGTGAGGGGTGGAGCAGACGAAAAAATACATTTCGTCCGTGTGGAATGAAGCTCCGTAGCCACCATGCCCTTCCTCTCTTCCTTAGTCTATCAACAGAGAACTTGGGGAAATGCGCGGAGAGCTTTGTGGAATGTGTATCCTAAGGCGAAGCTTTAGGATATGAAGTAAATCCTACCCAGCAATTTGCTGGTGCCAAAATTTTGTATGAAGCGGAACATCTGTATTACAGATAGTTAAGTCTGTGTTGTAACTGTTAACTTAATAATTTTTGGATCATTATTTGATAATACATTTTTTTCTGTAACAAAAATAATAATTTCACAACTGATTCAACTCTAAAATATTGTATATAAAATTTAATGAAAACGTATTATAAAAGTGTAATATTGATACTTATTTTCAATATTTATTTATAATAAACAATATAGATTATTACTTCTCAAGTGAAAGAATAAAAATACATTTTTTATCTGCACCTTCCCTGTCTTTATACTTTGTAAAAGCGTAATATTGGAATTTTAATACTTTAACAAGCTGCAGCTCTGAAACGGTAAGTTGTATGAAAAAAATGTTTATATAAAAATTATTTGTAAAATTGTAAGGAACAAGTTTTCCATTTGGATCGTGGCTGAAAAATGAAAATTTAAGGGCAAAAAAGTTGAAAAACCCCCTTTTTGGCACTTTAGCGCCACCTACTGCGCACATTTTTTGTTTTACAACATTGCACCAATGACGTTAATTGTAGATAACAATGCCCTCTACATTTTTTGTTGAATAAATTTGTCTGTAACATGCATAGTTTTCGAGAAAAATGCATTTCAAAATTCTTTTGGGTTTTCTCAAAAACCCAAATAGGTAGCAGGTGGCCATGCCCAAGTAAGCTTCCTTACATCATTCTCTAACGACTCACCTACATTTCATCCAATTGGTTTTTTTTTGTACCATTCCTATTTTTTTTTCGCCAGATTGACTGAACTATCAAACAAAATTCCAATACGATAAAAAAAAATTCTATTCAACAGGAATATATGTATATTTAACCGTACAAGGTTTTATGAGTGTGCGTTTCGCCTTTCAAAGGGTTCATGAGACTGGTGATACCCCATCAGTATGCGAATCACTTGGAGGTCGCTGTAATCCAAGAAGATCTCCGCATGGGGCACCAGATGTCCCACCAAGTGCTCGGCAGGCTGGCGATTTAAGAAGTATAAGAGCACGTGAAGATAGAGGAGCAACCTTTCGATTCATTGATCCGGACATTGAGGTATGAGATAGAGGTAGATCTGTTGTTATAACAGAAGTTATTAATGATTGTGGCAAAGGTTATTATAGTGACAGAAAAAAAATTTTTTTTTATCGAATTAGTGTTTCACTCAAACTTTTTAAATAAAAACAAATATAGTTATTTATAAAAAAAAGGAAATATTATTATATCTAAACAGAGAAAAGTTTTAGTGGAACAAGGAAGAAGAAAAAACAAACTTTTAATAATAATATAAAATTAATAAAAGGCCGACCCAGAAAGAAAGAAAATATTAAATAATTAACCTATATTTACAATTCGTTTAAAGATTATTACATTATAGTTACCATTCTTTTAAATAATTAACATATATTTACAATTTTTATGATATAATTAACATATATTTACACCTTTTTAATTATATTGTTCTGCAATAATTATATAATAATTATATAAACACACTTTATCCATTACTTGAGTTAACCCCTTCTACACTTTAAAAATATTTTTACACTGGTTTTTTTGTTTATGGGTGCAAACATTTACTCGACTGTTCTAATTGAACAAATTACCCTTTAATATTCTTAGTTTTTGCCGATTACCGGGAGTGTCCTGGAAACGTGGAAGTTGGTTGTCTTATAACAATAAGACCAAGGCGTATTGTCCTGTAACATCATTTTGGCCAAATCGACGTTGTCACTTCCCTTGTGGTTTTTTTGGTTTTTGTTGTCCAAGTGTAATATTGGCGCCGAGTTTTTTTTGTACCCCTCTATACAAGCTCACACACAAAACACGACACCATTGCTTTTGTCAAACTGTTGTTATGTTCACCTAATTGTTGTTGAATGGTGATTCAAAGTGGTTACAGGTCCCATGATTCATTGGTACCAACCCTGGATCTCTGTGGGGATGTACATAAGAATGATGAGGACATGAAGAACTTTCACACAGATAATTAGGTAAGTGGTGAACCAAATAGGTGTCGGTCCGGTCACACACCCCACGACCCCTTCCGGCGAGCTAGCGTGAACCGTGTGACCGGCTTAACATCCCCTATGAATGTTTCGGAAGAATAGGGAGGATGTTTGTTTCTAAATTTTTATGTCTACCCAAGCATGATGGCAGTAGCCTTGCTGTCACCAGCAAGGGGCTCCATTCTGCCGGAACAATAAGGTATATATTATGATCTTCACTTGTGCGGTGATCAGAGCAATCCATTTGGAGTTAGTTCCTAACCTCACTACGGAAAAATGTCTTTTGGCCATTAGAAGATTTATATCCCGGCGGGCACCCCAAAGCTGATATTGTCTGACAACGCAAAAACTTTTAAGAAGGCTGCTACAGAATTGATACTCGTAAACAAAATATTGAATGATGAGATATTTAATGGTTTTTTAAGCAATCACGGAATTACCTGGCGCTTCATCTTGGAATGAGCTCCTTGGTGGGGAGGCTTTTGGGAGCGTTTGGTAAAAAGTGTCAAGAACATCCTAAAAACTACCATTTGGAAGGAAAAATTGGCGGCGATGAGCTTTACACACTGTTAACTGAGGCCGAAAGAATTATAAATGCAAGACCACTAACTTATTTAAGTGACGACCCCTTAGATCTATCGCCACTTACACCAGAATGTTTTCTATTCCACACATTCCAATCCTGAAATCCAACTAGCAAAAGATGAGGGGGCAAAAGCACAGTTACGCTTTAGATCAGTGTTTCCCAAAGTTATTTCGGTCATGGACCCCTTACTATAACAAAAACTTAATCATGCACCCCTAAATCTAAATCAATTAAATTTTATGATATAATAAAATCTACTAAAAATACTTTAATCTGTTCTCTCTGAGAAGACAATTGCACGTTCCTAGGTAAATTAATTAGGTATATATTTTTAATTGTTAAGAAAACAAAGGAACAAATGAAATTGTGCTTGAAAATATAGGTACATAGGTACTTAATACTTAATAGATCCCAGCGGGAAAAATTGGGAGCGCTGCTCAAGGGAGCTGAATTTGAGCTTACTGGAGTTTTCAGAAATTACATAGAACGAGCAAAACTGGCCATAAATCGTGTCATTAGAATACTCAATAGACCGCTTCTCTTTCGATTACAGAAGTTAAGCAGCATTGGACGTGGCTAGTACTTAGTGCGGAGCTCGCTTGGAAAAACGACACTCGCCCTTGGAAAAAAAACGAAAAAACAATAATTGCAAAAGGCGAAGAAAAATAAAAGCTTTTCGACACCCGGAACTTATTCATATATCCATCAACTTCAAATTTTGCACATATGTAGGTATGTATAGTTCGCGTGATAACGCAATCTGACCATTTTGAAAAAAAATCAAGATGGCGGTTCCAAGATGGCAGCCGATTTTTGCAATAGGCATGTTAACGACGGCATAAACGTAATTTTATTTAGCGCTGTTAACAAACTTATTTGGCTTAGCTAAAATGTAGCACAGCTTCTAACTGTCAAAAGGAGGTGACGTTTACTTGTGAATTTTAGTTGTAAGCAAATAATTTAGTAATATTTTGATACAGCAGAAGATATTATTATTAATTTTTTTTGTGTTATTATTTATAAAATTAGAAATGTTATAATTCTTAGTTGTTGTTAGTTGTAAAATGAGAACTGTCAAATGATATGCTAGGAACGGTATTAAGTTAGCAGCGATAATTTAACAGAAGGGGTGTTTTTTTAATCTGTTCCAGAACAGAACAGCTTCCATACAAAAGTCTTGTCCCCGTTAATTATCAAGAACACTATCCAGCACAAAGGGAAATTTTAAATTTTCCTTGTCTTACATAGGTTTTTTTAACTTGACAGTTGACAAATAAAGTAAAATGTTTTGTTTACTGAATGAAAAACGAGAAAAATTAATGAAGAGATAAATAAGACTGATATTTATGCAATATTAGGAGAAATTAAAATGCCCAAAGCCGTAATTTATGTAAATAAAAATGAAAATTTCCCTTGCCGTTTTTTTAATGTTCCAGGAAGTAGAAAATAAAAATAAATTGTTAAAAAAAACTAAAAAATACGATTTTATTTTAAAATGAACTAAAAAGTAAAAAATAATTTTTAATGTAAATATTTTATTGCTTCAGCCAGTATATGGAAACAACCTACCTTTCAGAATCAAGCTCAGAATGAAATTAAATAAAGTTATTGGTAAAATTTATAAATATAACTTACTTAAACGTAAAAAGCGTGGGACGTTAACGAAAAGTTTAATAAAATAAGAATATAGGTAAAGAGCGTTCCATCTGAGAACGCCTGAGAACATTCTCCTCTTCCCAAATTCTGTTTGTATAACAAAAGTTTTTTAAGAAATGCAGATATAATACTTTTAGTTTTGGGAAAATTTAATTGATCACCATGTAACTTTAAATTTATTTCATCAAATTTGGCGAATAAGTCAGTCTAATAAAGCTGTTTGCTTTTCGATTTCGTCTGCGCCGCGCAGTCAGGCGGGAAACATCGCGTTTTAAATTTTTCTAATTATTTATATGAAAACTTTCGATCTGTTGCGCGGACCCCCGGTAGCTCTTCGCGCACCCTCAAAATAATTTTTAATTATCACGGACCCCCCAGATCATCCCATAGACCCCCAGGGGTCCATATGGACCACTTTGGGAATCACTGCTTTAGATGAAAAACAAGGATGCGCTATACTTCTTTTCTGTGGAAACGATAGAAAGCAGAGTATCTACGACTTGTAAGATCGGCTCACCATTCCGAGAAGACGATATCAAAGGATATTGAGTTTGGTGATGTTGTTTTGGTATACGACTATGCTACGCCACGAATTCATTGGCGATTAGGCGTCATAGAGAGGAGTTTTCCGGGAAGAGATAACAAGGTGCGAGCTTGCGAAGTGCGTTTTGCAGATGGCAAGAAGATGAGACGTCCCATACAGCTATTATATCCATTGGAGGTTAGCCAATCTGCCCGCTAGGAAGATGTTGAAGATTTATAACGTTACAATCATCATATTCTGTTATAGTCTCTCTTTGGAGCATACTAAATTGAGTCTTCATAGTCAGTCGTCATCGAACTTTCCGACTGCGAAGATCCGTTTATTAAAAAAATAATTAAAGCGAATTATTTGAGTAAAAGTAATCTTTTATTATTCAATCCTAGACACTCCATACCTTTTTTCCACAAAGACTATTACATTTAAAATAAAATCAGAGCATCTTTTTGCTAAATGTAAGAACTTTTTATATATTTAAAAATTTAATATTGAACAAACTAATATTTCCTTTGGCTTTAAAATATTGTTAGTGTGCATCATTCTACGGTTTGCTCGTTCATCTTCTCTTTCGTTCGTAAGTCTAAAAAAAAACACTACAGGACAGGTGCTAAGTGCCAAGAAAACCCCTTATTAAGGAATTCTTTTTTTCTTCTTCTCTCTTTGCCAATCGTGAAAAGGCGTCAAGCATAATCTAATCTAAAAATAGTTAGATCAACGCGACGAAACGTCTACGGTAGCCTTATAATGCCGAACGATCCTCCACCACCATCGAACTCACCTCCTACAGAGGCAGTCTGTAAACTATCAATAGGCGCAAAAGCGGTGCGGACATTGGCTTCGCGGTATGTGGCGACTTTTCACTGACATGATGTTGCAGTGTCGGCGACGCGTTCCGACTTTGAACACAACAACGAAATTAAAGTGACAAGTGGACGTGATAGGAAAAAAATTTAAAAACCTGAATGATTTACATATTTCATATTTTTCTATCCTACAGGGCTTGTCTTTGTTTTAGATGCTAATTTAATTACCCCAATTTGGAAAAATAAACATTTTCATTAAATATAAAATTCAACAAATTTGCTATCACAGCCAACACCAACACCCGACTCCAAACATATGCCCACCACCACCAAAACACGACTCAAAACACAAACATCTCTTGACACTACCCGGCGGCAACGCGCAAAAAGTAGAAAGTAAAGCAACTTGCGCGGCGTGTGCGTAGCGTACAACAGCATTTCGTTAGTGCGCATTTGAATTAGAGGTGTAAAAGTAACGAAAAAAAGCGTACCCGTATGTATTCGTTACTATAACAATTAGTACTCGTTACTATCGTATCGTTACGTTACTCGTTACTTCTCATACCTCATAACATGCTATGTTATGTTAGAGCAACGAATCAAGTCGTATTGCGTACGCGTACAGTATGACGTCGCGGCGTCGCAACATTTGTAATTTGTAGAAAACATACTTATACATTACATACCAAGTTGCGTAAGGTGCATTTTTTCACTTTTCCGTATTTTGAACCAGACTTGTGTTTAAGTTATTCTAAATTTGGTTTGATTTAATAGGTAAAGTGTAGAACTACAAGTGAACTGTTGACGGAATCTACTAAATTTGCAATGGATTTACTATTTTGAAAATTTTAACGGTGAGTTTATGTTATATCATAATAACATCGCAATCCATTATGCATCGATTATAATGAAAAAGCAACAAATAGGTGTCGAAAATTATTTATTGACAATAATATTTAAATAACATTCTAACAGTGTAGCTACCCATACTACGAAAAATGCGAGTAACGAAATGCATTCGTGTGTAACGTTTCGTTACTCGGTACTAGATGCCGCACCCGTTACTCAGTACCGAATACATACGGTTTGCTACAGCTATAATTTGAATACACTACTACTATTCTCTCTGTCATTGCCCGCACGGCGTTTGCGCCTGTTTCTGTCAGCAGCTTAATGGAAAGAAGGGAAACAGCACGAAACGGAAATAGAAAACTACATTGGAAATAATATTTATTGCTAAGCCAGCCGTTAGAGCGAATGGATCGCAAAACCATAAGTTAAATATTTATATAAAACAAAATAAAAGCATTGTATCTTTCATTAGGTTTTTCACTTCCTACAATTAGCGGCTCAACCAAAGAAAATTAGAAGCTTAGGAAGAAAATTTAAAAAAAATTTCACAACGAGTTACGTAATTCTCCTGTAATTTTCAAAGAAAAATTTCTTAGCGAAGAAAGAAAACGGAGAAAATAAAGCAAGCAATTGAAAAAGAAGCAAGAAGTTAAAAGACAACACAATTTAAAATTAAATAAAGAATTTAAAATTAGATAATTATTTGACGTTCAAAGAAAAAACTTATTAAAATGGAGTAAGCGTTTTATAGGGTATTGATTACGTCGTATAGAAAGGAACTAAGCCTTTCACGGGTTTTTATTGCAGGAATCGGTCAATGGGTAATTTAAGAAGAAAAAGCCGCGGAGTGCTATTAAATTAGGGGGTGGAAATTGGAGATAGGGGTGAAAATGGACCCTTTTCAGTGTTTTCAATATACCTCGCAAACGAAGAAAAATTTCGATATACTTTATATAAAACTTTTTGTAGAGAATTAAATTTCCCATCGAAATGGCTAACTTAAAAAATTTTGAAAAAAAATTTTATGTCAAAAATGTTGAAACAAAAATAAAAAAAAGCCTAAATTTTGATTTTTTTTAGTTTTTTGCTTTTTAGCCTATAACTTTTTTTGGGTCAGAGATAGGTATAGGAAAAAAGTAGACAAAATTTCCTTTAAGATGCTAGTTTGAAAAAAATTTTTGGTTAAAAATTGACCGAAATATGGCCACTCGAACTTAGCTTTTTTTTCAATTTTTATCCGTTTTATACAAATATTGGGTGGTGTGAATAAAAACTGAGTGCAAGTGTTCACTCCATTTTTTGGAGTGAACACTTAGTTTGGCGTGAAAAAAATATCCTTCGTTAAATGTCGTTAAGTACTTCACTCTGTTATTTCTCCATATAGAGTGAACACTTCATTTTGGTGTGAATAAAATTCAGTTTTTACGTTTGTGAGTGAACGCTCTAAAAAATTGAGGCTAGTTGGCGAGGAACTTTAATACGTTAATATAAAAAAACACAATGGAAATTAATGTAGTAAGTTTTTAAAGTAAATCGAAATATGTATAATAGTCTAGATAATTATACAACTGAATTTTTATTTATAGACGTTTTTTAAGAAAAATGTGATAGTGATGTTTCTTTATTGGAATCGTCGTCTATTGTATTCATCTACATCTGAGTCTGAGGATGAAATCAATGCAAAGAAAGGAAAAGTGGGAAATTTTGGAAGTTGTAAATAAATATTCTAATTTACAATTCAAACAAAATTTTCGAATAACCAGAAACGTTGCTGATAAAATAATCGGTATGCATGCATCTAAGTTAAAAGGTATTAATATATTTTAATGTAATTAATCTTTTAGATCTGTATAAAGTATACAGCCTTAAGGATAACACGCATGGACGACACGAAGTTGGGCCAGAGCTAGAGATATACCTGACTTTGTGGTATCTTGCCAAGAAAGAAACGTACAGGCAAATTACGACCAATATTTGTTGAATCACAAAACTCCAACCAAATTCTAACTACAATGTTGTGTGTATCAAGATCTAAATGCACTAATTTTCCAGTTGAACCATTACATAAGCCATCTGATATATCAATATTTCTTGTAATTAGATAAAACATGCCTTCTACAAAAGTAATTCGATATGGTAAACCACCAGTATCGATAATTGACTTTTTATGTAACTTTACTCTAAAATTAGCATCTTGTTCACGGTCGTTATGGAGTTTGAATTTTTTGAATAAATGATGATATTCCCCATGAGCTCTTCTCTCCCGATTCAGAGGATATATGCCCATTTTATTTGCTTTTATTGTACCAAGTACACAATCTAGCGCAATCAAATCATCATCGGATGAAGACGACATCATGTAATAGTTCCAATGTTACGGGCACAACTAATGAGTGATTTTCTGCTTGAACCGGATATATTCTAGGTCGTCACTGTGTACGACCTAGGCGCGAGTAACGAGGTTTTCGGCAAGCAGGAAACCGGCTACCACTGTGTTTTTACCATTTCTTTCCATAGCTATCGGTTCCCATTGCTTCAATTTCTACAAAGAAACACTGCATTCTGATTTCGTGAATTCGTAAATTGCCTGCTGGAAAATTGCCTACTGGGAACGATTCTCGCACGCATCCACACAAGGCATACCGCATTTTCTTACGTGACGATTTCTACGTGACTCTCCCCGCAAGCCGCGTTAAGGAACTTCGTTCCAAAAACATTAAAAAATGTGATGAAATTGAATTGTTTGATGCAATAGATGAAGAGATAATCGATGAAGCAAAAAATGAAAAGGGAAACTTAAAATTAGAGGATCATTTCGTCAATTTATTAAAATTATATCCGCGCTTATTGGATAAAAGTCAAACGCCGGCCATGAAGGCGAAGAAAAAGAACGCCCTTCTTGCAATGGAGGAGAGTATTAAAAATAACTATGGCGTGAACTATAGTGCTCAAAATATCAAAAAAAAATTGAAAATATGAAAACCCGCGTTCGACAAAAGACTGATAGAGCAAAAACAGGTAATATTAAAATAATATTGAAACTGGAGGAGAGGCAATTTTTAGAGCTCATGGATTACAAAAAGAATCCGACTGTTAATAAAATACCAGGTATTTAAATATTTTATATTATTTACAATTATTATTATTTGCTTTTACACAAAATTGAACTTCATAAACTCCATTATAGGGGCATTGCAATGCGGATAACCGGGTTCCCGCAGTAACTTTCAAGACCTTTTGGAAGTACTGGAAACTCTATCAGTTGAAGAAATCAAAATCGACGCCCCACAGTTTCCACACGTTATTGCAGCAGCACCTAAAAAAAAGCTATAATGAGCATGGCTCGGTACTTGAGCTACAACGCGAAGTTTTGATACAACAGAAGGAACTGAACAACCAGCAGAAGGAAATATTTCTGTTGGAAAAAGGAAAATTACTGTTGGAAATTAATTTATTAAAAAAACAACAAAAGAATATGGAGAAAGAAACAGAGAGAGAAAATTAAAAGAAGTAAAATGAATTTTATTACATGTACATATATGTATGTACAATGTACATTGTACATAGTTTTAGTAGGTTACAGATAATTTTAGATTAACAGAATATAGAACATAGATGTAAGATTTTAACATAAGAAGTTAGATGTTTCTTTTTTAAATAAATATTTTATGAAATTAAATTATATAATGTAACCTTGTATAATACTAGCGATTTCATTTCTTCTCGCCTTTCCGCGTTTGTAAATGCTGTTGGTTTGCTCTGAAAGCTCAGGAACAGATGCTTCCTCAGGTGCTTCTGCTTCATCTTCGTTAATAGGGAAATCATCATCAGCTAGATATTTGGCTACATTGTGTAAAATAGCACAAGCTACAATCATTTTTGGTATTCTTTCTGTAGATAGTCTGACCCGTGAACCTAATAATGGAAATCGGCGTTTCAGTTGACCGAACATGCGTTCAATTAACACTCTTTCACGGGTGTGTAATTTATTGTACGCTTTTTCCATCTCAGATGTTGGATTTTTAAAGGGAGTCATTACCCATGGCGTTACACCATAGCCCTCATCACCTAGCAAAATAGCTCCGGATTGGTTTTCATTGATGATTTTGAAAACTTCCGAATTTCGCCAAATTCTGGAATCATGTAACAGATCCCGGCCATTGGACGTCAATACTTGTAAAACAATCCTTAGCGTTTCCTGTTGCCTGGACGTTAAATGAACAAAATCCTTTTCGATTTATGTATTCTTCAGGGTGCAAGTGTGGTTTTAGGATTTCTACATGGGTACAATCCAGAGCACCAACTGCACTAGGAAATTTATTTTTTGCCAACCATTCCTTTTTTGCCTCCTTCATTTCTTCACTTGAAATCGGAAATTTGATCCATTCATCTGCTCTTGTGCATAGAGTATTACACACCCCCCAAATTATTTTTGACGCTGTTGTCTTATGGATGCCAAGATCTTCACCTACGCCGACTTGAAAGCCCGGATCACCTACATATCTTAAAAAAGTTTTCATTTTTTCAAGATTTGGTATAGCACCATCACGAGTTTCTTAATTTTTGCTTTCCAAAAAATTGTTAGTTAACCACTCAACATTTTCAAATTCAAATCTAAACAACGACTTAAAATTATCACCGGTGTCACCAAATCGCCGCTGACCGTAACATTTTCTTCTTCGTGGATTAATATTCAAAAACATTTTAGTTTCCTTTTTTGATTCTTGATAAAAATAAAATATTTGCCTACTTTGACTTTTACTTGACGAACAACATTGACACTTCTACACTTTAATCTCAAAATTTCCCATGAGTGAATTGTATTTGAATGAGGGAATTTTTATGCACACCAAATCGAGTGTTCACTTTTAACGAATCACTCCACTCAGGAGTGTTCCCTTTAAGTGTACACTCAGTTTTTATTCACACCACCCATTGCTTTCATTCTCATTTTGTTGAAAAAATTATTATTTTACTCAACAAAAAAGGTATTTTAAGCTTATTGGTAGAAAATTCTTAATTATTACAATACGTAACCATGGTGTTTTTTAAATAAAATTGTAATTAACAAGTTCTCGTGTCAATATATCTTTCGTATTCGTTGAGCTCAGTCGATTCATATGAAATTTAAATTTTACAATGGAGAAGTGTTTTTTTATGATAAAAATATATTAACTGAAGCAAATAGAGTGCTAAAAGCGCAGAGTATTGCAACTGTTACTGCTGCTAGTATAAAAAGAACTGATGACAAACATACAGATTTAACTAGCGGTGAAAGTATTAAAGTGCACACTTCATGTTAAAAATCACACATTTCTGAGTCAAATATTGCTGCAGCAAAAAAAGAAAATTGTCAACAGATGATTTGATTGCGGGACCAAGTAGAACAAAGGCAAAAGTAGATTTTTATTTTACTGAACTATGTTTTATTTGTGGAACAAATGCTGGGTGTTCTTATTATGCGCAGAATCAACGTAAATCTCGGCGTCTTTCTCTTGGTAATGCTTATACTTATTATTTAATTATAATTTGTTATTCCTATATAGTCAATATCAAGAATTTGAATAATTAATCAGTAAACTCCAAAAATATATATGGTTTTTAATCCATGCATTTTTAAACATATAGGCGTAGCAATCAAAAATTGTTTATTAGATTTATTATGTAGTTTGATAAAAAAAATGATAATTTTGTGCAGGTGCAGTCCACATAATAAAAAATTCAGAATGTATGGATAATATTATCCAATTGGCTTCAAATAAGTTGGTTTTTTGGCATTGCTTTTTCCAACTATAAAAAATTTGTTTTATTTTTCAATTTGGTTTTATTGTTCTCGAAAAATTTTGTTATTGAAGACTTCTAGATTTAAATTCAAAAAATGTATAGAAAATGGCCCTCGAATTTAAAGTGCTGGGTGCTCCTACTAGTTTGTATAACACGGATAAAAATTGAAAAAAAGCTATGCTGAGTGGCCATATTTCGGTAAATTTTTAACCAAAATTTTTTTTCAAACTAGCATTTTAAAGGTAATTTTCTCTACTTTCTATCTCTGACCCAAAAAAAGTTATAGGCTAAAAAGCAAAAAACTAAAAAAAAATCAAAATTTAGGCTTTTTTTTATTTTTATTTCAACATTTTTGGCATAAAAAAAATTTTTCAAAATTTTTCAAATTAGCTATTTCGATGGAAAATTTAATTCTCTACAAAAAGTTTTATATAAAGTATATCGAAATTTTTCTTCGTTTGCAAGGTATATTTAAAACCCTGAAAAGGGTCCATTTCACCCCTATCTCCAATTTCCACCCCCTAATTTAATAGAACTCCTCGGCTTTTTCTTCTTAAATGACCCATTGACCGATTCCTGCAATAAAAACCCGTGAAATTCTTAGTTCCTTATTGCCCCGTTTTTTAGGACATAATCAATAGCCTATTAGTTTGCAATAAATTTTCAGGCAAATACGTTTTTAGTTTAATACCAAGTTAAAATATTTATTTATTTTATTTATTTATTTATTTTATTAATCACAAATAGCCTACGGCTAATACATATATACAAATATATTTTTTTTTACATCAACAGCCAATATTATAACTATTATAGATTGTATAGTATTTGGTTATATAATATAAGTCCATTTTGAAATATTGATTTAAAGACTTAACTGCTGCTTACCTTCACAAGATGAAATTTGTGTGCTTGTCTGGTTGAATAAGTGTGCACAACTACATTTTTTCTAACCAGACACTCTAAATATTCTGGCAGTAGTTTATTCTCTAATCTGTAGATAAATGTTAGTACATCCCTTTTAACTTCATTATCTATTGTAAGATATCCTAACTCTTTCAACATACCATTTACACTTTCAGTACGTCTTTTGTTTAGTACAGCTCTCATTCATTATTGAGGTTATTTTGCAATTTTGTTATTTCCATTTTATTTGCCATTGTTAATATCGTGGAACAGTACTTTATGTGTGGCACTAAAATAATTTAAATAACAACTCCTTTCCCTTTCTTGAAATGACTTTTCTTAATTTGTACAATAAATTAACTTTCTTTGCCATTTTTCCATTTATGTACCTACTCAACATGATCTTTGAAACTTAAAGTGATATCCATAATTACTTCAAGATATTTGTATCTTTGAACCAACTCAACTTTTGAACCCATAAGTAAAACTTTTTGTCCTCTTTCTGCCTCTTCCCTAAATATTAACTTTCCAAATACCATACATTTTGGTTTCTGTACATTGACACACAATTGATTACTACAAAGCCACTCATATACAAGCGATAGTTCTTCATTGATTTTAGTAATTACATTCTGTATATTTTGTCCACAAAGATAAATTAATGTATCATCTGCAAACATGTGTATTTTACATTCACCCCTGGGAGATCATTTATGTATAGTACAAATATCAGAGGTCCCAATTTGCTTCCTTGTGGACACCATGTTTTACCTCCTTTTCACTAGACACACTGTCCTTAAATCGGACAGTCTGGTGCCGCCCACTTAGATAATCTTTGATCCATTCATAAGCTCCACCAGTTATATTATACACCTCCCGTAGTTTCTTTGATAACAATTCCCTATTTATCGTTTCAAAAGCTCTTCTGTAATCTAAAAATACTGCTACTACTCCATCTCCTCTATCCATTGCTCTCTATATACTCTTCCATCACTAATTGTAGTGCTGATTCAGTACTGTGTTGTTCCCTAAATCCCGATTGATGATCCGTCAATAACTTATTTTCTTTAATATGATTTATTAATGTTTCATATACAATTGTTTCTGTTACTTTTTCTATTATTGGAAGAGTATTTATTGGTCTAAGATCACTACATTTTGCACTTCCCTTAATTTTACTGATAGGGACTATCACAGATAATTTTAATTCCTTTGGCATCATATAGTGTCAAAATATAAAACGATTTGATTGAAGTGAAAAAACATAAAAAAAAGTTGTAAAATAAATATATTAAATAAAATTTATTAATAATTATTGTAAAGTCCGGGTACGAGTACGTTTATGAATAGCGCGGAAGTAGAATCATTAAAACGACTGAAAGTAAAAGAGTTGCAGGAATTACTACGAAGCCGAGGTAAACCTGTACACGCTAGAAAAGAAGAATTAATTAAAAGAGTACAAGCCGCATTGGAAGAAGAAGCGAAGCAGAAAGCTAGTACGGAAGGGTCTATGTACGAAAGCAGCTCCAGCATAGCAGATACAGAAGACGAAGCAGATCAAGCAGATAGTGTTGAGCCGGACTTACACGAGGCAGTACATTTGTCTCTTACATGATGTAGATTGTACTGAGGCCTCAGTTTTTTTAAATGTCCCGGTTCAAAAATAATGTCTTACTGGTATATGAGCGTGTATCAAGATAAATGAAGCGAGGTGTGATTGTAAATTACTTAGTGGAAAGACATTTCTTCCTTCTTTTGCCACAGTAAAATTTCCAATGTGAATTGCGGCGAGGTGAGATTGTAAACACGAACTGGAGAGACATTTCTCACTTCTTTTGCCACAGTAAAATTTCCAATGTGAATTGCGTCGAGGTGAGATTGTAAACACGAACTGGAGAGACATTTCTCACTTCTTTTGCGGCAGTAAAATATCCACAGTGTAGCCAACCCTACAGTTTTAACTGTAGATTTACAGTTTTTTGGAAATCTTCTCAGTTTTTAGTTTAGGCCTGCAAATCTACAGTTTTTTATTTAACGCCATCTATCTCGTAGTAGGCCATATGTTTCTCAATTAATAAAGGCGATGGATCTGTACAATTTCCACTATTATCGAATTTGACCAAAAAGCTTCTGTGTCTGCCGCTACGGTACGGCTACGGTAAAACACTTGTTTTCGAGCATTAATGTTATGAAAACGAAACTTAGAAATAAATTTACTATGACCACAATAAGAGGTGCTTTGCACACAAAATCAGAAATTAAAAATTGGTTCGAGTTCGAGTTCGATGCGCACAATGCCTATTTTAAGAAATTCAAAAAAAATATGTATGATTTCATCACCGCCAAAATTTTTGTCATTTTTCGTCCATATCTTTTTTATTATTAATATTAAGGCAAAACATTATTTACGAAAGTTGTATATAATTTGATTATCTAAAAAAAATATCTGTACAAAAATTCTATAGGACTCAGGGTTTCCGAGAAATAAGGAAAACTATTTTTACCACTCAAAACAAGATGGCGGCCGAACGTCACGTCTCCGGATCCCGAAAACTCGGTTTTATACTCCCAACCAACCCCCTACACATTACAAAAAAAAAATTGCTGTTTTCATAAAATGTTCAGCGAAAGTACCATTTGACTGGACTACTTCCCCATTATCTGTTTTATTTATTATTACCATTAAATAATACAATATAAGAAAAAAACTGTAGATTTACCGTCTTTTAATTAATATTTACAGTTTTCTACAGTTTTGTTTAAGCATGTATGTAGTTTTACTCCCGGATGGGGTTGGCAACACTGAATATCCACTTTAAGCTGAGCCGTGGTGAGATTGTAAATACGAATTGGATGGAGAGACATTTCTTACATTTTTCGAGGGAGTGAGGTTTTGTCCTAAAGAGACAATTCTTACATTTTTCGAGGGAGTGAGGTTTTGTCATGAAGAGACAATTCTTACATTTTTCGAGGGAGTTAGGTTTTGTCATGAAGAGACATTTCTTACATTTTTCGAGGGATTGAGGTTTTGTCCTGAAGAGACAATTCTTACATTTTTCGAGGGAGTGAGGTTTTGTCATGAAGAGACATTTCTTACATTTTTCGAGGGAGTGAGGTTTTGTCCTGAAGAGACTATTCTTACATTTTTTGAGGGAGTGAAATTTTGTGCTGGAGAGACATTTCTTACTTTTTTTGCAGTAGCAGAATTTCCAACTTGAAATTAGGCGAGGTGGGATTGCAAAATATAAATATATGGCCATGGAAAACTAATTAGAAACAGTTTCATAAAAATTGCATTTATACAGTTTTTATGTAGGAATCAAATTAAAGAATTCCCACCACCTCCTCTTAATTATATAATAATTGAAGGAAATATAATGATTGAAGGAAATCAATAACAATATCATAATGAATTCCTAACAGGATTGCTACATAAAAAATAAAAAATGTATAAATGCAATTTTTATGAAACTGTTTCTAATTAGTTGTCCGTGGCTGTACATTGTGGTGGCATAGATTTCTTACTTACTCTAAGGCAGTTTAATGAATATTAGAATTAAGCTTGTAAAAATGCACTTCATTGGTATTTATTTTCTTTCTTTTTTTTTAATCTGCTTGTTTTTGTCATTTTGGCATTACAATAGAACCTCGCCTCATTTGAAGTATGACATTGTACTGGCTCAAAAGAAAAAAGAGGCACCCCTTACAAACTCATTTTATAATCGTGTCCTACCCAACACTACAAGCAGACATTACAGACGCAGAAGCAGATACAACCAATAACACCGAAGCTGCAACAAGTGTAACTAATAATATCAACGGTACAGAAAAAGTAAGTATGGCAGCGTTTTATTTTAAGGACGTGGAAGATGCTTTAGAAAAATTTGATGGCAGTGCAAAAACGAACGTCGAGAAGTGGACCAAAGACCTGGAAGATACTGCAACGCTTTGCAATTGGAATGACGTACAGCGATATATGTATGGAAGAAAGCTTTTGGAAGGGCCAGCTAGGCTGTTCGTCGAAGCAAGTTTAGACATAAAAAGCTGGAACACCTTGAAGATAAAACTACAGGAGGAATTCCCCGCAGAAATACATAGCAGCAAACTACATAATGTATTAAGATCGAAGAAAAAAAGCGTAACCGAGTCTTACCAAGAATATATCTACAGGATGATAGCAATAGGAAACCGAGGAACATTAGATGAAAAATCCCAAATACAATAGAATACATAGTAAATGGCATACCTGACCATCCGGCAAATAAAGCAATTTTGTACGAAGCAACCACAATAAAGCAATTGAAGGAAAAAAACAGGTATATGAACATATCAAACAATGTATTAAAAGCAAGCCGACAAGCACATTCTTCGTTCCGAAAAAAGAAGCTAACCCATTCAACCGCGAGCAAACACGAAAACCATCTCACTGTTTCGCATGTGGATCGACGGAGCACGCTGTCGTCCAATGCCCAGACCGTGATAAAAGTTATAAATGCTTTAAGTGTAACACATTCGGACATAAAGGCAAAGATTGCAAACGATATGGAAAAGAGAACACAGCAAAAGAAAGAAGGTGCAATCAAACAACCTAGACAGCAGGGAAAAGCAACTTGCCAGGGATGCACGTAAAAGCGCGTATAGATAACGCGGATATAACTGCGCTAGTAGATACAGGCAGTGATATAACAATAATAAGTGAGGAAATATACAACAACATTAATGCCGAGTTGAAACAACACAAAGAAGGCAGCCGAGTACAGGGAATTGGAGAAAACAGGGAAATCAAAACCACAAAATGCTTTTCCACTTCGATTTTTATAGACAATGAAGAGTACTTTACGGAATGTCATGTCGCGCCGAATAGTTGGCTACCCAAGGACATGATCATCGGGAAAAACATTATTACAGAAGTAAGTTTAACCATCATTAACGGAGAAGTCAAGCTAAAGAAAAAAGAAGAAGCATGACATGCCATTGTAAAAAATAAGTACCATCAATACTTTCCCCAACGACGACATATTACAAGTAGTGGAAAATATAGAAGACAAACAAAATCAGTAACCCTTATAAATTTATTAAGGGCATATAAAGCAGAAAAGCCGAAAAATTCATGTATTACAATGAAGGTGAAATTAGACGACCTTCAATATTTCAAAGGTATGTGAATACAGTTTTAAAATATTTAATACACCAAAATGTAATAGCTGTCTACATGGATGATATAATCATTCCCTCGGCAACAGAAGCGAAAAATTTAGAAAAAATTAAAGAGGTACTAAGAGTGGCAAGCATGAATGGCTTACAAGTTTCAGTGGAAAAAATGCAGAAACAGAAGACAGAAAGAAACTTTTTAGGGTACATCATCAAAAACGGGTCATTAAACCCAGCAAAAGACAAAACCAAAGCCGTACAGCATTTTCCAACGCTAAGAAACTTGAAGGATATTCAAGCTTTTTTAGGCCTCACAGGCTACTTTAGAAGATTTATCAAAGGCTTCGCCAAATTGGCAAAACCTTTAAGCGACCTCACAAGGAAAAAAGAAAAATTCTACTTCGGCCATGATCAGCAGAGATCCTTCGAAATCTTAAAAGAAAAGCTGACACAGGAGCCAGTATTAAAGATCTACAACCCAGCTGCAACGACAGAAGTACACACCGATGCATGTGCTATAGGTGGTGGAGCAATTCTACTGCAAAAAGATTCAGAGGATGGCCAATTACATCCTGTGCAGTATTACAGCTTCAAAACAACTAGAGATGAAGAAAAATACTGTAGTTATGAGCTAGAAGTGCTAGCTATAGTAATAGCACTAAAACGATGGCGTCATTATTTACTAGGTTTGAAATTTTCCGTCATCACGGACTCGGACTGTCAAGCGGTAGAGCTAACCATGAAAAAAGGACTTATGCCCTAGAATAGCACGTTGGGCGCTAATAATAAATGAGTATGAATGCAGCACCAATCATCGCAGAGCAACGCAGATGAAGCACACTGATGCACTAAGCCGGTATCCTACAACATTGCTGATAAATTCAGATATACTTCGACAAAATGGAAAGGCCGTTGCATACCTACCACATTGACCATATGGGACCGTTGCCGTCGACACAAAAGCAATATAAGCACATTTTAGTCATAGTCGACGCTTTTACGAAATTTGTGTGGCTGTATCCCACAAAAACAACAAATACAGCGGAAGTGATACAAAAGCTTGAATCGCAAAGTACGATATTCGGCCACCCCGTCAGAATAATATCCGATAAAGAAGGAGCATTTACAGCAGCAGTCTTTAAAGAGTATTGTACAGAAAGAAACATACAACACATCACCATCACAATAGGGGTCCCAAGAGGAAATGGACAAGTAGAAAGAATTAACCGAAATCTCATTTCAGTCTTATCCAAAATGACAGTCGAAAATCCGCAAAAGTGGTTTAAGGGCCTACTACACTGAATCGAGCGATTATAGGGTATTACGCGCCCCCAAATTGTGAGAAAACTATCCATCCGAATTACAAAAATTAAATTGCATATTCTTAAGAAAATGTATATCTAGCTATTAATGGTGGAAAATTTTAAAATTTTTGTCTGGTTTATTAGTAATAGTACATTAAAGTTGGTCATCTGCGCCCCCAAAATTCTCCTATAAATCTACGAAAATCTTTAAATTTTTTTGATGTGTGATAAACTAGAATCAATTATCTAGCTATTAATGGTGGAACATTTTCGATTTCAGTCAACTTCCGTAAGAAAATAATGTTTTAAACAATTTCCACACATTTTCTGAGCAAAAATTTTATGTAATTTTTTCCAATTTAGTTCATCAGCTTTCCGCTTAAAGAAACCGTTGTCGCTAGTATATATTTGTGTAAAGCATTTGCGTAATCTCACATGAAATCTCGTTTGTGTTGAGTAAAAGCAATGCTGCACACGGAGGGGAAATTTGAAGCTCTGTTTTTGTTGCGCGCATAGATAAAAGTTTTTCTGAAAGAAATTTCTTAAATCTGAGGGATGATCGGCTTTGATTAAATTCGAAGAAATTTGAATTTTTGCTTTTTGATGATTTGAAATTAGGATGGAGGAAATTTTGCTTTTATTGGAGGCATTGCATTTGCAATAATAACAAAACCCAAAAAGGGGTTGAATGGCAAAGACTACCTGTATGTAATATTAATTTTATGATATCTTTTTTTTTGTTATTAAATTTTGTTGTCGTTAAAAAATTTCAGAAGTGGGCGATTTGCAAAACGCAAGGGCATTTTTATTTGTTTTTTTTTCCATTTTACAACAAGTATGCAAAATTTTGCCGAAATATCATTTTTTATAACTAGAAAAAATGAATTTTACTGGACTGTTGGGTTTTTCAGGTACCAGGTCCAGTAACATCAGGATGTAGGAAGGTTTTCTGATTGTTGAGTAAAGGGGGTGTAATTCAAATAAAAATACCTGCACTTTATGTAAAAATAGAGCAAACTTACATTTTTTCGATGTCTCTTCAGTATTTAAAAGCGATACCTAAGTTTTTAGAGTTCAGATAAAATTGAAAGTGAAAGTGAGATGTTTACTTTTGTTTTTGAAATTGTCTTCAAAAGTTTTGAAATGGGAAGGAAATGCGCTAAAAAAGGAATAAGTCAATACGGATTAAAGAATCGCCGCTATAGCAAAAGATTGCGAAAGAGGTAAGTACACTGATTTATTAACACAAATTGATCAAATTGATTGGTACTTAATTTTTTTAATAAATAAACGATTGATCTTTTTATATAATTTTTTTATCTGATATTGTAGTGGTAAGTTTGCAGCAACTACATCCACTGGGAACACAACGGAGAATATTGAAACAACCAATCAACCTTCTTCATCATGTTTTCCCTAGAGCAATAATACAGAAATGGTTTCAAGGCAGGGAGAGGCATCTCATCCAAGTAAGAACACGTGATTTTTTAAAAACAGTTATTAACAAATTTTTATTCTTCAGGCATTTTGATCGAGGCTAGCGCGACCGGAAATAATGTTCGAGAGCAAGTTGAAGAAAAAGAAAATGTAACTGGCAAACGGCTTATTGATATCCAGTATTTATTTGAGCAAATAAAGAAGATAAGCACCCACGGAAAAAGTTTTGGGTGTTCATGGGAAAATTTAATATTTCTAACAGAAAAAAGAAGAGGACTGCATTCAACATTCTTTTTTAAATGCACTATGTGTAATGAGAAATTACACCTTGAAACAGCAAATGAAGAAGAAACAGACATTACCGAAGTTAACTATTCTTCAGTTGCCGCGGCTACAGCAATAGGAATTGGGTTTTCTCAAACTGAAGAATTTTTTGGTGCAATGGATATTCCATACATGTCGCAAGTACTCACAGCAAAATACAGAAGAGAGTTCAAAAGGACATTATTGCAGCTTGTGAGAAGGAAATGAGATTAGCTGCCCTAGAAGCTAAGCAAATCGCTATAGATGGAGGTGATTTGGACTATGATGGTATACCGCTTCTATGTGTCGAAGTAGACGGCTGTTATTCAAAACGTAGTAACTACGCCTCCCTATCTGGCGTTGGTTCTATAGTTGCCCATGGGTAAAAATGCAAATAATCAATTCAAATGATTTTCATTGCAAAACAATTCTTCGCTCTCAGGGCCCCAAATTCACGGCCGCGGCACTGAATATTGGCTATTATTAGCATTTTTTAAGGAATCTAATAACATAATTTTGATTCTTCTTGTAATAATCACACCATTAAAAATAACTTTAGAAGACTAATTTTGAAACATTATTACTATTAAACCAACAAAAAAATTTAAATGTTCTACCATTAATAACTAGATTTACAATTCCTTTGCAATTTCTAATTTAAATTTTGTAATTTCGGTACATATGTAGTTTATTCATAATTAGGGAATGCGCGATACATTACCAATGCTGGTTTGAGTATCGTAAATAATTCTCTAAGACTGGGACGCCTGTCTTTATTGCGAAATTATGGACTATTTATTTCAAGTTTATAAAAGAAAAAAACAGTTCTTAACTTTTTATATTTTATTATTAATATTTCTTTCAAGTAGTTTGTTAAATTCGATTTGTTCATAACAATTGTTATATTTTCTTTTCTGCAAAGCATAACTAATTTCCACTTGACTAAAAAATTTCGCATATGAATTTTGTTGAAGTCCGGAAATATTTCTCAAAATATTTCAGTAATTCATCAAAAGAAGCAAAAACAAATTTTTTTATCAATTCAGAAATTTTCAAGAATCATACCTTGAAAGAAATAATCATATGAGTATACCTTGTTGCAACATTCACAAAATTTTACTTCACATCCCGTACTCCGGTTTGAATATCTAACCGGCAACAGCACAGACAATTTTTCTTGAAGATGTTTACTTCGGTTCGGTGCATTCATAAATTAAGTTGCGCGCGAATGCTGCCGAACGGCTCTTCGTATGAAGCTTTTCCCCTTTGGTAATCGTGTGAGCACTGGGAGCAGTGCAATTGCAAAAAGTGGGGAAAATTTGATTGGATTAGTGATGTTGTTGTTTTTGTTTTTTGACTGGGTTAGTGCAACTTTGTGAATGTATCTTTTTTTAAGCTTTCCTTAAGATTTTGTTGTAGCGAAATTTTCTGTTGAACTTCGCCACTGAGTGTAGTAGAGCCTTAAGTATATAGGAATAACGCAACAGACGCTGAATAGCAGTAAAAGCAGAAGCACAAAATATTCGCCATTTGAATTGCTGGCAGGTATTAAAATGAAGATAAACGGAAACGAAAGCCTGCCAAAAATAATCGAAGAAGAATTAGTAGAAGAACTGGTAGAAAATCGAGAGCAACTAAGAAGCAAAGCAAAAGAAAACATTCACAAAATACAAATGGAAAACAAAAGGCAGTTCAATAAAAGCAGAAAAGATGCGAGAAAGTATAAGGTTGGAGAATTAGTAGCGATAAAGCGTACGCAGTTTGGCTCAACACTTAAATAGTCGAGGAAATAAAGCACTAAAAAGTGCCAAACCTAGGATTTTTTGAACAGTAAGATGGATCTTAATGCGGTTTTTTGTGTTCGATTCGTGGGAGCGTCTACAAACTTTGTGACCGGTAGTGATGAATTCATTTTGAAAAAATGCATTTCCTGCAAAAAAAATATGCATTTTAGAAGTGCATCTGAAAGAGACATTCTATCACTCGGTAAATATTGATGGAAATGAGTCGACTTTTGCTACTCGGGGGTTTTTGGGGTCGCTGAGCACGAAAATAATGACGGGAACCGTCTCCGAGGTACCTGGTACCCAGGGGGGACTGAAACACCCCTTTTAAAGGGTTTTTCGCGATAAATTCAATAATAATGAAAAATAATCCAATGAAATACACTTTTTTCAATATTTATTTGCGAAGGTGGTTGATTTATACCCTTAAGGGGTTAAAACTACCCCTACAATTTGAAAAATCAACTTTAAATAAAATAAATTGCAAAAAAATTTTTTTTTTACTATTTGCTTGAAATTTGGTTGAATAGGTATTATCATCCAAGAATATATTATTATCAACCCTTGAGGGGGTAAAACTACCCCTAGATTAAAGTTGTATTTGAAAAAAGATTGAAATATTTTTTGCATTTAAATTTTATTTCTATCTACGAAAACAATTTTTTCTTTAATGTATTTTTTATTCTGTTTCCAGTTAAGGGTGGTTTGGAGGGGTTAGAATAAATTTCCCAAATTTTGTAATAATATTTCATCAAAAATAAAAATTATATGCAAAAAAATAAATTTAATCTTTTTTCAAATTTAACTTTAATCTAGGGGTAGTTTTACCCCCTCAAGGGTTGATAATAATATATTCTTGGCTGATAATAACTATTCAACCAAATTTCAAGCAAATAGTAAAAAAAAAATTTTTTGCTATTTTTTTTCAAATTGTTGGGGTAGTTTTAACCCCTTAAGAGTTAAAAATAAATTTATTTTTGCCTGACAATACGCATACAATGGAATTTAAAGCATAAACTTGAAAAAAAATTTTACACATTTTTTTATTTTCAGTCGATTTAGGGGTGGTTTCAACCCTTAAAAATTATCCTTTATCATAAAATCAGGCTTGATTTAGTATAAATCAACCACTTGGCAAATAAATATTGAAAAAAGTGTATTTCATTGGATTATTTTTCATTATTATTGAATTTATCGAGAAAAACCCTTAAAAAGGGGTGTTTCATTCCCCCCTGGGTACCAGGTACCTCGGAGACGGTTGCCGTCATTATTTTCGTGCTCAGCGACCCCAAAAACCCCCGAGGAGCAAAAGTCGACTCATTTCCATCAATATTTACCGAGTGATAGAATGTCTCTTTCAGATGCACTTCTAAAATGCATATTTTTATTGCAGGAAATGCATTTTTTCAAAATGAATTCATCACTACCGGTCACAAAGTTTGTAGACGCTCTCACGAATCGAAAACAAAAAACCGCATTAAGATGCATCTTACTGTTCAAAAAATCCTAGGTTCAGTGCTTTATTTCCTCGACTAAAATTATACCCGAAGTTTTTAGGACCTTACACGGTAACAAAGGTAAAAATAGCGAACAGATACAATGTTGAGAAAATAGGAGAAGGAGAGGGGCCAAAACAAACGTCAACCGCAGCAGATCTTATGAAACCATATCCACAAGTAGGACATGCTGGCTCGGAGAGGGACAATGGCAGTTCGGGTGAAGCATCCGAGGACGAATACTCGAGTCAGGACGGCCGAATGTGGGTTCCGGTTAGACAAGGTTTCCGATCCTTCCCTAATGTAAAGAAAGGAAACAGCACGAAACGGAAATAGAAAACTACATTGGAAATAATATTTATTGCTAAGCCAGCCGTTAGCGAATGGATCGCAAAACCATAAGTTAAATATTTATAAAAAATAAAATAAAAGCATTGTATCTTTCAATAGGTTTTTCACTTCATACATAAATTTGTTTCATCCCAGCAAACCAAATTTAAAGATCTCTTACCGAATTCGTTACGGAAATTCGTATATTTCTCCCGAATTCGCAATCGATTTCTGAACAAATTCGGAACGAAAAATATATGAATGGGTTGACACGACATCGTTACAAAAATTCTTTTCGAATTCGTTACGAAATTTAGTCAAGATTTTGCAAAGCTTTTTTTTATTAGGGGTAAAAAGCTTTGCTAAATCTTTACTAAATTTCGTAACGATTTCGAAAAGAATTTTTGTAACGATGTCGTGTCAACCCATTCATATATTTTTCGTTCCGAATTTGTTCAGAAATAGATTGCGAATTCGGGAGAAATATATGAATTTCCGTAACGAATTCGGTAAGATATCTTAAAACTTGGTATGCTGGGAAATTGAATTATAAAATAAATTCACAAAAAGGCCACTCGCGCACTTCACTCAAAGACTCACTATTTCACCATGTGACAGGAATGTTCCGATTTCTTTCCTACTTCTTTAGGAAAATTTGTTACCGGCTTCTTTGTGACATTGTTGCGAAATTGTTTTCCGAATTCTTTTTGAACTAGTTTCGACTAATCGCCACATACAAAGCTTTAGTTTTTGTTGTTGTATTACTTCCGAAATCCTTTCGACTTGTAGGAATTCGGAAAGTTTGGTTTGCTGGGATGTTGTGATTCTCTGTTCTCGGTGTGTAAAACAGCAATAGATCAGAGCTTGTTCTGAGCTTGTCTTGAGGAGTAAGGTGAGCGGAGTCGCCTATGATCTCTTTAAATACCAAATGTTCTCTACATGGTCATCTCTTCAACCTGACATAATTAACCAGTTTCGGGAATCAAAATCCCGCCTCACGATACAAAGTGAGTTGATGCGCTTAAAACAGACACCACGAGAGGATGTAAAGGACTTCGGACTAAGAGTCATAAAAACTCTAGCCGAACTCTACAGCGCAACACAAGGCGACAACGTCGTTGCCGAAGCTCGTAGCTTTTTACTAAAAGAGTGCGAGCAAAACGCTATCATAGCCTATCAAGACGGTTTACGCGATGAGCAATTGAAAATCATCGCTAAAACCAGCACTCAGGAATGCCCAAAAAATTTACTTTCCAATATGAACGATCACGCAGCCATAATACCCGCCAATTCCTAACCACACATACCCAGAATCGTGCCAACTTGTGAAGTATGTGGACAAAGAGGGCACGGCAAAGAAACTTGCTGCAGGAATAGATATATACCATCCTTTACTCAAAAACCGGTTGTCATAAGGGAAGTAAATCAGTTGATTTGTGCGTATTGCCGCAAACCGAACCATCATGTCAGTCAGTCCCGCTCCAGGGAGTATAATAACAGGGCCCGTCAGCAGGCCCAAAGCCAAGGACTCGATAGGTTCAAAGAACCACCACAACCCCCAATCAGCTACGACCAACCTTCACGGATACGGCTAATAAGACAGCCCGAGCCTACTATCCTTCCGGGAAACGGCGACGGGCGGGAGGCGACAAGCGGCATCCCTACTCGCCGAATCATTCCCGAAGTCGTATTTCACACCCCACCAACAAATTAAGCTGGCCCAACGGCCTGAAAATTCGTATCCCTCTAGAAATTCGAGGCAATACGGTATTGGTTAGCTTATCACTTCAAACTCAAGAAACGGCCATTGTAGTTTTCTCGAAATTAGTCTCCTGAGAAATAATTCTTGTCCCCTGGGTGTCCCAGTACACGAAAATCATGACTGCGTGATCGCTGGACTAACAGGTGATCTCGTCGTTCCAGTGGGACTAGCCTATGGCGTCATTAGGATGAATACATTAGAAGGCCCGGTGCGTGGTAGAAAATAATTTCGTGGAAGAAAATAATGCCGTAGAAAATAATATCGTAGAAAACAAAATCGTGGAAGAAAATAATATCGTAGAATATAATTTCGTGGAAGAAAATAATGGGTGGAGTGAATAAAAACTAAGTGTACACTTAAAGGGAACTCTCCTGAGTGGAGTGATTCGTTAAAAGTGAACACTCGATTTGGTGTGAATAAAAATTCTCTCATTCAAGTACTATTCACTCATGGGAAATTTTAGTTCACTCGTGGGAAATTTTACGATTAGTATGTCAAGTTAGCAATAATAAAATTAAATTAGAAATAAGTTGAGTGGCTAATCGCAAAATTTAAAAAAGAAGATAAAGATGTTTATAAATATAGAAACGCGTAAAAGGAAAATTTATAATACTCGACGATTCGGCGTAACAGGTGATAACTTCAAATCATTGTACCGATTTGAATTCGATAACGTGCAATGGTTAAGCAATCATTTCTTATCCGATGATGCTGGAGAAGCTCGTGGTGGTGCAATTCCAAAAGTTGAAAGAATGAAAATATTCCTAAGATATATAGGAGACCCCGGATTTCAAGTTGGAGTCGGAGAGAATATTGGCGTTCATAGAACGGCAGTTTCGAAAATTTTTTGGGAAGTATGTTGTGCTATTTGTGCGAAGGCAAGGGAATGGATTAAATTTCCAACCACCTTTGAGGAAATGAGAGAAGCAAAAGAAGAATGGCAATTTAAATATAACTTTCCTAGCGCAATAGGTGCATTAGATTGCACTCATATTCAAATATTAAAGCCAAGTTTTCACGGGGATGAATACCTAAATCGTAAAGGTTTTTTTTTATTAAATGTGCAGGCGACGGTAAATGGACAAGAGCAATTTACAAGTGTAGATGTTCAGTGGCCAGGATCTGTCCACGACGCACGAATCCTGCGAAACTCTGCAATATCCAGTATTCTTAATGAAAATTCTGCAGGAGCCATTTTGCTCGGAGATGAGGGTTACGGCCTGTCACCATGGATTATGACACCTTTTAAAAATGCAACAACCAATGCAGAACAAAAGTACAACAAATTACATACTCGTGAAAGAGTTATCATTGAACGGGTATTTGGACAATTAAAAAGAAGATTTCCAATACTGAGTTCTAGAGTGAGATTGTCCACTGAAAGGATTCCTAAGACCGTTATGGCTTGTTGCGTGTTGCACAATGTAGCAAAATTTCAAAACGATTCAGATTTTCCCGCCATTGATGACGTTAATGAAGGGATGCCCGAAGAAGCATCAGTTCCTGAGCATTCGGGACAACATAACATCATTTACAAACGTGGTAAAGCAAGACGAAACCAAATCGCTGGAATTATTCAAGGTTTTAATATTTAAGATAATTTAATGCATAATTAATATTGTTTTTTTTGTTTGTTGGATATGTTTTTGTTTTGCTAAATTAACTAAAATCTTTAAATCTTTGAATTATGTTCTTTTAACATGAAATTCTATTTAAATTCTTCCATTATTTCCTTTCGTTGTATTCCGCTTTTGTTTATTTTAAATTCTTTGTTAGTTTTTGTTGTGGTGTTTGTTGCCTAATCTTGTATATGTTTTGGTTTGTTTTGAATAAAATGCTTGTTTTGTAATTAACGTTATTTATTTTATATCTAATAATAATAAAAATATCTAATATAAACATAAGTATATTTTAAAAAAAAACCAAATTTTTCATAATTTAATTCTCCATCTCCATATTCTTTTGTTGCTTTTTCAAATTATCTATTTCCAGCAGAAGTTTTTCTTTTTCTAATATAAATATTTCTTTTTGCTGGTTGTTGAGCTCCTTTTGCTGTAGCAAAACTTCTCGTTGTAGCTCAAGAACCGCGCAATTGTCATTAGCACTCACTTTTATAGGTGCCGCAATAACTTTTGGAGATTGTGGGGCGGTGATGTTGATTTGTTGAAGTGGCTGATTTTCCAAAATTTTCCCAAAATCATGGAAGCTCCTGCTGGGGCTTGGTATTGCGCTTTGAAGTGCACCTATAATTGTAAAGTAAAAGTAAATATTATAATTGTAAATTTCAAATATAACATAAAATAAGTAAATACATGGTATTTTATTTACAACCGGATTATTTTTATAATCCATGAGCTCCAACAATTCTTTTTCGTGCGTTTTCAATATAATTGCTATGTTGCCTGTCCTTTTCTTATCGGTCTTTTGTCGGATGCGGCTTTTCATATTTTCTACTTTTTTTTTATTTTCTGAGTACTGAAGTTTACTCCACAGGTTTCTTTAATAGTTTTCTCCATTGAAAGAAGAGCGTCTTTTTTCTTCGCCATCATGGCCGGCGTTTGGTTTTTCTCCAATAAACACGGGTGTAGTTTTAATAAATTAACAAAATTCTCCTCTAAGTTGAAACTTCCTTTTATATTTCTCGCTTCATCATTTATTTCTTCATCCATTTCATCCAAAAATTCGATTTGTTCAGACATGATTTTAATTGCTTTTTTTAAATTTTATAAGAGACACAAAATATTTTTTAACTTTTATCAACTTACAGACCCTTTACTTAAATTTATTGAACGTGCGAGTTCGTTCGTGACGTCGTCACCGTGAAATTAGTAGGCTAGTAAACGTGGATGGATTTATATGGAGTTTTATTTTGGGAAAATTTATTTAGAGCTAAATGAGATTCTGTGTCCAAAATTTACCTTTGCGGGATTTAGTTTGGGCAAATGGTGGTTTTGCTGCCGAATCCGCTTTTGGGGGTTTAGTTAGGGCAAAGGTGGTTCTGTGGGAATAATTTGCCTTTTGGGGGTTTTAGTTTGACCAAAAGGTGGTTTTGTTGCGAGGTCAAGCATTTAGGTAATGCTGAGTAGATTAAGATCTTTAAACGGATTGAAAATTGAAAATATAAAACCAGTACAATTAACAGGCAAAAAAAACATGCAATACTGATGCTCTTGAGGAAATAGAGCACATGAGAAACTTACCTGCTGCTTTTTAAAATGGATCAATTTAAAAATTTCTTTAGTTATTTATATTGTGACTAAAAAGTAAAAAAATATTTTTTCTTTGGCAGTGATAGGTATACAAAAGAAAAGTTTCATTGCAAAATAAGAAATGCTAGATGCATTAATAAAAGTTTGGACATCCATAACTATAATCACAATTGTCTAACTGCAACGCATGCCCAAACTTTTATTAATTCACTTGAAATGCTGTAAATTTACACAATTCATTGATAAGAGTTCAAACATTTAAAGCCAAACGAGAATATAATTTTAAAATTGTTAATACACATTAAACTTCTTATTTTGCAATGAAACTTTTCGTGTGTATATCTATCACTGCCAAAGAAAAAATAATTTTTTACTTTTTAGTGCATTTCATTTATAAAAGTTAATTATTTTAAAAGTTTTTTTAATTTATTTTATTAAAAAGGTCCTCGCAGCCACCCTCAAATTTTACAAGTGTTCACTCACAGGCAAACGTTAAAACTTTGTTTCATTCACATCAAAATGAAGTGTTCACTCTATATGGAGAAATGACAGAGTGAAGTACTTAACGAAAAATAACGAAGGATATTTTTATTCATGCCAAAATAAGTGTTCACTCCAAAAAATGGAGTGAACACTTGCACTCAGTTTTTATTCACACCACCCAATGTCGTAGAAAATAATATCGTAGAAAATAATTTCGTGGAAGAAAATATCGTAGAACATAGTATTGTGGAAATTTGTATCGAGGAAGATAATATAGAAAATAGTATCGAAGAAAATAGTATTGTGGAAACTAGTACAGAGGAAGAACAATATAACTCCGCGGAAAGTAATGTCGAGGAAGATGAAAACATAACAGCCCCAGAGCGTGCGGAAGTATTCTTAGAAGTCCCGTGTGAACAAACAAACCAAAGAGTCCTACTCTGCACTCGTAGAGAGATCTACCCGGGAATTTATCTGGGAAATTCTATAACTAGAAACGAAAATGGCCGTGCCAAGGTGACCTTACTAAATACCACCGAAAAAGATACTACCTTCAAAAGAAATAATTTAGACCCATTCTGGGAAGACGTAAAGGCGTACGAAACTATAGATATGGAAAACTCTTCACCTTTGACGCAGAATCGTCTGCGAAAATTAAAGAATAATCTTGATTTAAGCCATTTCAACGGAGAAGAGAGGGACACTATTGGCGCATTTGTGGTGAGTTTAACGACTTATTTTTTTTAGAAGGAGATTATCTTACGCACACCGATGTAATCAACCACAATATCCCTACATTGGCAGATAAGCCTCCCATTTATACCAAACCTTATCGTCTTCCAGAATCTCAACGGCAGGAAATAAGTAACCAAATAAAAAAAATTTTGACTGAGGAAATAATAAGTCCCAGTAAAAGTCCTTGGAACGCTCCACTTCTACTTGTTCCGAAGAAACCAGATTCACAAGGCAATAAAAAATGGCGTGTTGTAGTAGATTTCAGGCGTCTTAACGAAATAACCGTTGGAGACGCCTACCCCTTGCCTAATATCACAGATATTCTCGATCAGCTAGGAAAATCCAAATATTTCTCTACGCTGGATCTGCAAGCGGGTTCCACCAGATCCCCATGAACGAATCTGACAAAAATAAAACTGCCTTTAGTACCCCTTTTGGGCACTACCACTTCAATCGAATGCCTTTTGGTCTCAAGGGAGCACCAGCAACCTTTCAGAGACTAATGAACTCTGTACTTAGCGGCCTGCAAGGCATTCACTCCTTTGTATACCTTGACGATATTGTCATTTACGGGTACAATTTAAAAGACCACAGTATAAAACTGACGGAAGTGTTTAAAAGGGTTCGTGAAGCCAGACTCAAACTACAACCAGACAAGTGTAATTTCTTAAAAAAGGAAATAACATATTTGAGACACATTGTGAGTGACAAAGGTGTTCTCCCTGAAGACCCAAAAATCAAAGCGGTAAAAACATACCCTGTTCCTAAGAAGACCAAGGATGTCAAATCATTCCTTGGGTTCGTGGGTTATTATAGAAGATTAATCCCTAACTTTGCCAAGTTGGCCAAACCTCTCACAAATCTTTTGAAGAAGGACTTTAAATTCAACTGGGATCCATTCTGCGATGAATCCTTTACCTCTTTAAAAAAGAAATTAATAGAAGCACCAATCCTAGCCTACCCAGAGTATGACAAGCCCTTCACAGTAACTTCCGACGCCAATGATATGGCATTAGGGGCAGTACTCTCGCAAGGAAAGATTGGGGAAGACCTAACGATCTGTTATGCAAGCAGAACCTTGAACTCAGCCGAGTCAAGGTACTCGACTATTGAAAAAGAGCTATTAGCCATAGTGTATGCTGTCGAACAGTTTCGTCCTTACATATATGGTAGACAGTTTGTTATAGTCACAGACCACAAACCAACTCGTTTGGATGATGAATCTAAAAGATTGTTAGAAGGAAAAATCAAAAATCACTTATGATAAGCATGCGCAACTGAGAACTTTTAACCTTGAAGAAAAGGTTTTATTAAAAAACCACGCTAGGAAAAACAAGCTGTCTCCGTTGTGGACTGGTCCTTACGAGGTCGTTAGGCTTAATTCAGGCGAAAACACTACTATAAGAACGGGGAACAGGAATAGGACAATACATAAAAGGGGTGTTTAGTTGAGGGGTCTAGTGTAGCGGATGAAAACGATAGATTGGCAATTTATATGATATCGTGCGAAATGTGACACTTTCCAGAATCAGTGATCACTACGCTGACAGACAACCTTCGAGAACCAAGAGAACAACAAAAAAAAGGATGGCCGTAATGTTTGGAGACTTATGGTTGTTGGACATGAGTAGACGGAAAGAGGTTTATTGTTTCTTCCTGATCGAAACTTTAAAAGAAAACTAGATGACGCTGTGTGGCCCTGAAAATGAGAAGGGAACGCAATAACTGGGCATGATGTCTATACCAGACATGTATATGCCGCATATATTGCTTTAAAACGTGTGTGTGTACATGTGTGTACATGTGTGTGGTTAAACAAAATTACCTCATACCTTTAATTAATTAACGCAAATCTTTATTAATACCAACGAACAAAAAAAACGGTGAAAATTGGAAAATTCGTGATGACTTGAAATCGGTGTTGTGATGATCTGGCGGGATGTTGAATCTTCCACACTTGATCAACGAGTGAAGTTCCCACGTTCCGGCCGGCCTTTTATACCCTGAAAAACCAGTCGCCGCCTTCTTGCACTTTTCGATGAATCTATTTGACAATAATTGCACAGTGGCCACTGTCGCCGCCTACTGGATTCTGGATGACTTTCTATACATTCTGGCCAGTGCCTGAACATACTCCCCCGCGTTGATCGATTCTGATCAACAATTTTCTCTCTTTGGATACGTCTCGTCTGCGGTAATGATGGAAGTGAATTTCTCCATTAACCTTGACCTCAACTTTAGCTTGGTAGCGTCCTGGAAGGTTGATTGTTTGCTCCCTTCTTCTTCGGCGTTGTATCTTCCCGATGTCCAACTTGTTTATGACTAGCTTTGGGAGGAAAATGTCAATCCCTTCCCTAGTCACAAACCGTTGGAAATCATTGTTTTCCCTCGCCTTGAGTTCCGTCAGGGTGCTCGTCGGTCGTAGGATCAGCATTGATGAGATGCCTCTTCCGTTGAAATTGTCTGGGTTGTCTACATCTGACCTCGTATACCTGGTCTGTTCAGGTATCGCCCGCGGGTACTCTGCCTTGACTGCTGAGCTTTGTGGTGATTGATTGGGAGGACTCGTCGAACCATCCACTGGTGGAGGAGATAACACGACCTCTTCATCAATATACAAATAGCTATCCCAGTGGTCATCCTCGCATTCGTAGCGATTTCCCATCTTTAGTATGGTAGTGGGTTACTGTGAATTTAGATTAATTAACAATGTGTTGGACTGATGTCCCGTGTTGGTCGTGTAGACTTAGTGTTGTATTGGTAGACGGCACAGTTTCGTGATTGGTCTTTTGAATTGACCCATGTTAGTGCGAACTTGTACTACTCGTGTTAGCCCATCGTTCCCGGGGAATACTTCTTCTATTACTCCGAGAGGCCACACCGCTGGAGGTGTCGTGTCGCCTTTCACCAAAACTACTTGTCCTACTTGCAGATTGGTCTGTTGTCTTTGCCATTTGGGCCTCTGCTGAAGTTGATTCAAGTAATCCTTTGACCACTTATTCCAAAATTGCTTCATCATGCTCTTAGTGTGCTGCCATCTTGGGTTGAATGAGGTGTCGCCGGCACTTGCTTCTGGTTCTGGCAATACTAATAACGATTGACCAATAAGGAAATGACCAGGAGTCAGAATAAGTGGGTCCTCCGCCTTGTTGCATATGTACCCGATTGGTCTAGAATTTAAACATGCTTCAATTTGGTTGAGAACGGTTGTGAATTCTTCAAATGTGTTGATAGAGTTTCCCATGGTTCTCTTGAGGTGGTATTTGATCGATTTCACCCCGGCCTCCCAAAGACCTCCAAAATGTGGGGCTGCTGGTGGATTGAAATGCCAGTTTATGGATAAGTCTGCTAAACATCTTCCAAGAGCTGGACTGGATTCCTTTATGGCTTGGCTCAATTCCTTCTCCAGCAACCTTCTACCGCCTACGAAGTTCGTACCGCAATCTGAATAAATGTCGCTGCATTTGCCTCTTCTGGAAATGAACCTTTTGAACGCGGCAATGAATGATTCCGACGTTAGATCAGAGGCTAATTCGATGTGTACCGCTTTCGTTGACATGCAGACGAATACGCACACATATCCTTTATGTATATTGGCGTTTCGATGTTTGGCTGATTTTATGTTGAACGGGCCTGCATAATCGACTCCTGTATGTGTAAAGGCCTTTGCCATCGTAGTCCTACATTGCGGTAGGTTTCCCATTAGTTGGTGGGTTGTGGGCTGCCGATATCTGGTGCAGGTAACACACTTGTGGATTCTGGAGCTAATGCATCTCCTTCCATCTAAAATCCAATACTTGTTCCTTGTGGTTGCTAACACTAAAGATGTACCACCGTGTAACGTGTCATGGTGGGTTTTGTCGATAATTAGCTTTGTTGCATGATGGTCTCTGGGTAATACAATTGGATGTTTTTGTGTATAAGGAATTGCAGCGTTCTTCAAACGTCCACCTACCATGATTAGACCATGTTCGTCAACAAATGGATTTAGAGTAAGTAAATTGCTACTTGACAATAGTCGGTCGTTGTTTCGAAGGCTTTGTAGCTCTGAACAGAATGCGCCTTGTTGGACTCGCCTTAATATTGTTCTTTCTCCCTGAGCCAACTCTGCGGTGGTCATTGCTTGCGTTTGTTTGTTGAACGGATCCCGCAGGTTACTGATAAAGCGTAGCAACATTGCTACTATCCGGACTGTCCGGGTAAATGATGAATACCGGAGCAATATTTCGTCTTTACTCGTGTTTACCAGAACCGTTATGTGTTCCTTGGCCTCTAACGCTGTTTCATCGTTGCCTATGCCCATCGGTGGCCATTCTTCTGGTGATTATCTAAGCCACAGTGGACCGTGGAGCCACAGGTATCTATCAATGCGCTTGCCGTAGTTCCTCTGCTTGCGAGATCGGCAGGATTCCATTGCGTTGGAACATGTCGCCACCGGTCATACTTCACAAGTTCCTGAATTTGCACGACTCGATTCGCCACATATGTTTTCCAATTCGACGCATGTTGTCGAATCCATTGGAGCGCGATGGTTGAGTCGGTCCATGCAATTAATGGAGTTTCTTGAAGGTCCATACTTGAGATGGTCTCTTTCAACAATCGTGCTAGGAGTAGAGCACTGTTGAGTTCCAAACGGGGTATCGTCACTGGTTTGATGGGTGTGACCTTTGTTCGTAATGTTAATAGCGTTGACGTGGTGTTCCCCTTGTCTGTGGCCCGCAAATATATCACTGCAGCAATTGCTCTCATTGACGCATCACAGAAACCATGGATTTGCATGTCGTATTGTGGGGAATAGTGGATCCACCTTGGAATTGTAAATTTGTTTATGTTCTGCAAATCACCCTTGTAGTTTTCCCACTCTTTCGCTATCTGTTCTGGCACTTTTTGGTCCCATGAACACCCTGTTAGCCATAAATTCTGCATTAACATTTTCGCAACGATGATTACTGGTTGTAACAAACCAAGGGGGTCATATAATGACGCCACGTCTGACAATATTGTTCGTTTAGTTGTGCTGCTATGTTATTTATGCCGCTTGAATTGAAAAAAGAACTGATCAGTGCCCGGTTGCCACTGGACCCCAAGAGTCTTTATTGCCCTTGCCTCAGAAAATGTCACCAAATCCTTATGTTCTCTAAAATCTATTGGTAACTGTTCGAGTACTTGTTTCTCGTTACTGCTCCATTTCCTCAGATTGAATCCACCTGACTTAAGCATTGTGAGTAGTTGGCTTTGTAGGTCAAGGGCCTCGCCGACCTCGTCCGTGCCTGTCAACAAGTCGTCGACATAAAAATCAGTCTCCGTTACCTTGGATGCAGACGGAAATTTCTGCTTCTCATCCATGGCCAGTTGGTTCAGTGTCCGAATCGCCAAGTAAGGAGCAGCTGTCGTTCCAAAGGTTGCTGTTGTCAGCATGTAATCTTGTACGTTGCCTTGTGTTGGATGTCGCCAGAGGATTCGTTGATACGTTCTATGTTCTGGTGACACCTGAACCATCCGATACATTTTCTCAATATCTGCATGGACAGCAATCCTATGTTTCCTCCACTTTAGTAGGGTGCAGAACAACTTGGGTTGGATTGATGGACCAGGTAACAATAACTCATTCAATGAGTGGCCATTCGATGTTTTTGCTGACGCATCAAACACAACTCTTACCTTGGTAGTGGTACTACTCTCCTTTACTACCGCATGATGTGGGATGTAATAGTTCGCTTCGCCGTTGGTGGGCGGCCTTGTTTCCACCATGTGCCCCAGCTGTATGTATTCTTGTAAACAGGCTTCATAGTCTTTCCTTAGTTGAGGATTGCTATTGAGCCGTCTTTCAACACAATAAAGCCGTTTTAGAGCCAGCCCACGTGAGTTCCCTAACTTGGGTTCCTCATTATGTCTGAATGGGAAGTTGACTTGATATTGCCCATTCTTTAATCGTTTGTGGGTTCTCGTATAATAGTCAGAGCATTCTTGTTCCTCTTGACTTAGGATTGGTGGTGCGGTGATCTCCTCTTCCTCCCAGAACTGTTTCAGTTGATGACTGAGATCCTCGTTCGTGATTTGGATTGTGAAGCTGTTGGCTGTAGTCCTTGGAGTCTCGCGTGTGGATCCAACTACTACCCATCCAAAACTTGTATTGATTGCTGCAGGGCTGGATTCTGAACCTTGACGGACACCATCTTGAACTATTCTGGCGTAAGCATCAGCACCAAGTAAGGCATCAATGTTGCCAGGTTTCCAAAATCGTGGGTCTGCCAGTTCTAGACCATGCAGATGATCGTACTCCTGAGTTGAGATTACCGTCCTTGGTAAACTTTCGGTTATCTTGTTAACCACTAGAAACGTTTGTGACATCTGAAATTTATTCGCAGTCGTTGCTTCCAGAATAATCCTGGTTTGTTTCGTTGATGTTCCTATGGGAATTGTGTTGAGACCATGTATATTGACTACTGCAGACTTACAGGCCAACCCTAGCTTCTTACATGTGCTCTGTGTCATGAGGGATAACTCTGAACCCGGATCCACTAGACATCAGATCGTATGTTGTCGTCCGTTGCTTCCCCTTGTAAGTACCAAGGCTGTTGACAGCAATGAGTGTGATCCTTTCCTCGCGATGAACGCTTGTACATCGTTTGAACCACCAGCGCTGTGGGCCTTGTGTGTAGTTCGTTGATGTGACGCTACAGGTGCATCGGTCGGTCCTTGATTTGCTTGGTGCTGTGACGTCGTTGTGCTGACGTCCCTTGGTTGTTGTTGGGTTGGTTCCGAATAGGACTTCCTACTCTGCGTCTCTTCGTGTAAGGTCGTATGATGCTTTTCCTTGCACTTCAGGCATCTGAATTTGCTTTTACATTGAGTTGTCATATGGTCTTTCGACAAGCAATTGTAGCAGTGACCCGTGGTCCTAACTACCCTTCGTCTTGCCATTGTGTCCATACTAATGTATTTAGGGCATCGCTGAAGCCAGTGGTCTTCCTGACAAACTGGACTTTGATTCCCCTTAAATGTTTGGTGAACCCTTGTAGTGGGTTTTGTTGCTGCTGAGTTGTTGACACAATGTCAGCGATGGACTCAAGTACCTTGTGTCTTTTCGTCAAGAACGCATGGAAAGCCTTATACGTCGGAAACGTTCGTGATTCGCCTTGTTCTTCCTCCCACATCTTCATCGTAACAAACGGAAGCTTTGAGATCAGGATATGTATCAGTAGGAGATCCCATGACTCTATGTCAATCCTCAAATTCGTAATTTGTTGTAAACAATCATCCGTTGTTGATATGAATGTTTTTAGACTGGTAGACGTTTCCGTGGTTATTTTTGGTTGGTTCAGCAGCGTTTTTAAATAATGGTTCACTAGAATCCTCTTATTTTCATACCGTTCCTTAATCTTGTTCTATGAAACTTCATAGTTGTCATTCGTGACTGGTATGTGCCGCAGCAGTTGTTCAGCATCGCCACTTAAACACGATTTCAGGTGATACAACTTTTGTCATGCGCTCAGTTGCGCGTTGCTGTGAATCAGCGACACGAATAGATCATGGAAGGAAAACCATGAATCGTAATTACCATCAAACTTAGGCAACTGTATTTTCGGTAAACATGTCTCCGTTCGAATCATTGGATTCGTTGTGAGTTGAGTTGGCTGAGGTTCTGTTGCAGGAAATTTCCTGAAACCTTCCAGCAGTTCACTCCGATAATCAGAATATCTCGATTCTATCTGCAGGTATGTGTCTTCATGTGCTGCTGTGGAGTCCGACTCGTCACATATATACGCATCCATTAATAGTTGATCGGCGTCCTTGTAGTCCACCCATAATTGTTTCATTTCTTCCAGTCTTACTTCGTAAAATGCCTTTGTTCGTTTTGCGGTGGCAGTTTTCTTGGCGGTTTCGATATACATACTTCTCAATTCGCACTCTCTGTGCTTGCTCTCGCAGCATTGCCTTCTTTAGTGAACTCATTTTGGAAATTGATTTCGTCGATAAAATAGATTACCAATCCTGGATGGAACCACCAAAAAATGTTTAGTTGAGGGGTCTAGTGTAGCGGATGAAAACGATAGATTGCCAATTTATATGATATCGTGCGAAATGTGATACTTTCCAGAATCAGTGATCACTACGCTGACAGACAACCTTCGAGAACCAAAAGAACAACAAAAAAAAAGGATGGCCGTAATGTTTGGAGACTTATGGTTGTTGGACATGAGTAGATGGAAAGAGGTTTATTGTTTCTTCCTGATCGAAACTTTAAAAGAAAACTACATGACGCTGTGTGGCCCTGAAAATGAGAAGGGAACGCAATAACTGGGCATGATGTCTATACCAGACATGTATATGCCGCATATATTGCTTTAAAACGTGTGTGTGTACATGTGTGTGGCTAAACAAAAATTCCTCATACCTTTAATTAATTAACGCAAATCTTTATTAATACCAACGAACAAAAAAAAACGGTGAAAATTGGAAAATTCGTGATGACTTGAAATCGGTGTTGTGATGATCTGGCGGGATGTTGAATCTTCCACACTTGATCAACGAGTGAAGTTCCCACTTTCCGGCCGGCCTTTTATACCCTGAAAAACCAGTCGCCGCCTTCTTGCACTTTTCGATGAATCTATTTGACAATAATTGCACAGTGCCACTGTCGCCGCCTACTGGATTCTGGATGACTTTCTGTACATTCTGGCCAGTGCCTGAACAAGGGGTATTCATGATCTTTGTTAAACGTCGAGAAATCGTAAAATGTTATCTTCGAAATAGACAAGATCGTGAGCGACCCCTTTAAATTTCCATGTGAAAATGTTATTTTTTATATTAATTTGCACTATTCAAATACAGCTATCAATCAAAATAAATTCTAAACAGCTGTTGACAGTAAAAGAAAAAAATTACGTGCGATTTTCGATCTCGATCTCGAGTTGTGGAATTAACACGCCTTTTCAGATGTTATTTTTTAAAATCGAAACAACTAAAACTAAGGAAAGTTTCTCGATTTGTTAAACTTTTTTCTCGATTTAACACAAATAACACGAATAACACAAATAACACAGATCATGAATACCCCTAATACCAATTGGAAAAAAATTGTCGAATGACAAAAATCTCTCTCTAAAAATAACAAAGTAAAATATCTCTGTCGAATAAATCTTGGAAAATTAAATGTTACACTTGCAGATCATCAATATTAAATTGCGAATATTCGCTCCATTAAATGGCGGAATTACCTCCTTTATAAGCGATCATTTATAGTGCGGAATGAGGACGCAGTAGCCTCTGACCTTTGGGCCTTTTCTAATAGCAGCCCCTTTTGTAACAACTCCCTTTCTTTTAGTAACAACTCGTATTCTTTTTTTAATAATTGGATTGATTTAGTATTTGTGTAACCGTATAACCTATTTTCGTGAATAAGGTATCAGTATACGCAGAATACTCCTACCTATCTAAAACTGTAAAAGTGACGTTTCCACCATACCAACTTCCTGAGTTATGAGTCGTCAAAGTCAAAATTTTGGTTATTTTAACTAAAATTTCAACTTCAGTACCTTTTTCTCCAAAAAGTACATAGTTAGCCTATACTTTTTTTTCCAAAATTGGAAAGCTTGAAGTATTTCCTATAAATAATGTCCAGACAATTTTTATGCTACGGCGTTTACTTTTGAAGTTATAAGAAATTTTGAAGTTAAAATTGGCCTTATTTGGTAATTTTTTAGTACTTTTGCACCAATTTTAACATCGTATAAAATATGAATTGGCAAGTTTTGGCACCCAAATCTTTCGAATTCTCATTTCATAAAGGATTTCCTACGAAATCACCATAAAATTATCCCGGGGGTAGTGGGGTTAAACTATTTTTACAGTTTAAGGTCAATAAAGTTTTTAAAAAAAATTTTTTTTCGTGTTTTTTGATCGTTCTTTTACATTACCATGGATTATTATTTAATAACGGTAAAACACATAGAAATATTCTACATACCTTCAATATCACCCTGCATTGAACGGAATCAATATTACAGACTTAAATACAAACTTATTGGTAATTTACTTAAGAAATGTTTTTCGCGACGAAGACACGCAAATGCAGATATGTCGAAACTACCTAACTTCGGAATGCCTTGGACCCGCAGGCTTTAAAGCTACTCGCCCCATCTTTCGGTAAAAAATGCAAGGGATCCCCCTCTTTAAGATAGTTCCTAGAAAAGGGCATTTAAGAAAAAAAAAATTTTGAATTTTGTCCACTTTTTTTAGGATCTAGCCCGGGTTTCGCGTGAAAATTGCTTGCGTTATAACTGACCACTAAAACCAATAATTTAATAAATCAGAACTGTAGACTTTAACCCTAACTGCACCACCCTAACACTTGCAGATCATCAATATTGAATTGCGAATATTCACGTATTATACAATCACCGAAATTAATTAACTCTAATTTCATCACTTCTAAATACAAGGTAGTAATAAGGGAAACTATTTTCCAGGACCATACTTTTTCTCCTTATATGCACACTAAACTACGCAAGGGGTGACGACTCAGTCACCATTACTGAATTTAAGGAGAACTCCGGAATTTACTTTGAGGAAGTGGGAAAAGTGGCATTGTACAGCAACCAATGGCAAATTATCATCTCCAAAACTTCCAGCTGGAATTGGAAAAACTCAACGAATACACACAACACATTCAAGAGGTATGTCAATATATTGCAAACCATACTAGTAGTATGGGAATGTGTAAGGACATCACGTTACAAATCCAAGCCATTATAACAGACGTAAACTAAAAATCAATCCTCCTTAATATAAAGCAACGGCAAAAACGGGGCTTCTCAATATTGTGGGCAGTCTGAGCAAAACTCTTTTCGGCACACTTGATCAGGAGGACGCCGAGAATCTCGCAGCCCAAATCAATGGGTTGAAAGGTAATCAAGACCATTTTCTGAAACTTATTAAGAACCAGACTATAATTATCGAAAGTACCGCCAATATATTTAACAAAACCCTAGAAAATATCGAACAACAATCCAATCACGTCGAAGAAAAAATAGATAAACTACGACAGACAGTAAATGCTATCAAAACAGATATTTCAATTAAGAATGTTGGCACCCAGCTAGAATCTTTAGTCTCACTCACTACTTTAGCCCTTATACGATTTCAAACAACTCAAAACACTCTTATTGAGCTAATTACAAACGTCAAGCACGGAAGGCCACACCCCTCCATACTAACCCCAAAACAAGCTCAAGAATTACTAGCCACAATACGGAAAGAATTACCAACCAAGTCATCGCTACCTTTACAGACCAAAACCGATAATATCCTGCAGCTCTACCAGTTAAGCACATTAGGAACTGCAATTAGTAACAATAACATCATTTTCAAATTACAACTACCACTGCCGTTCAGGGATCATTACCAATTACTCAAGGTTATACCGCTGCTCTCGGATCACAATAATACCTTCATATACATACAACCGACTGTAAGTTATTTAGTCGTGGATTATAATCGGGAACACTATTTCCCAATGAATAAATTCGACCTAAATATGTGTCATACGACGGATGTAGAGACATACTTATTAGTCGAGGCGCTGTAGCCAAAATTTTACTAAGACCTGACACTAAATCCAATAGAAATGATTTTTGGCATACGGGCAGTTTTTGAAGAGTACTTTAAGAAAAAAAATTGTTCTGCACGCGAACACCTAGGGAAACCGGAAAATTCGCGGGAAAACTCGGAAAATTGATATTCCATCAATAACTTGGAAGGGGTTGAAAATTTCGATATAATGTGTAGAACAAACTTGTAGAGCGTGAAAGTCTTCGCAAAAAGGTCTCTACATGTTTTTTCGAAAATTGCTTCCTATGAGAGATATGAGCTATAATCGATATTTTCAGATTTCCGCGCGAATAATTCGGGATATCATAAGATTTACCCCGAGACGCTTGACTAAAATCGCTGTAACTCGCGTGTTTTTGGTCGAAAATTCATAAATTAAACGGTATATTAAAGGAAAATTCTTCAACAATTGTCATATAAAGTAAAAAAATCAAAGTGGAGATTTCTGAAAAAGCCCACTTGCCATTCTATTGCCAAGACCCTGACTTTTAGAATGTGAATCTAAGAACCCCTGATAACAAAGTTTTCATTCATCATTTTCTACATTTCCCGGAAATTTCCAAAAACGCATGAAAATTCTTCTGATGAGTCTCCCGAGTTTATCTTATCGACTAGAGCTTTATAAATGTGAAAATCTGTAGTTGAGAATCTGTTCTTTCTCGCGGTGACTTTAATTTTTTTTTGGAAATCTCAGGCCAATTTATTTTGAAATTCCAAGAGGCAATTTCCCACCTCGGGGGCCGAGTCAGCACAAATGTACGTATAGTTTCTTTTGGGGTGGACTATATGAAAAATTTGGCCCGACTGGAGGAAATTCAGCATTATTACGAGTTACAGAAATTTTAATGGAGCGTCTCGGGGTAAATCTTATGATATCCCGAATTATTCGCGCGGAAATCTGAAAATATCAATTATAGCTCATATCTCTCATAGGAAGCAATTTTCGAAAAAACATGTAGAGACCTTTTTTGTGAAGATTTTCACGCTCTACAAGTTTGTTCTATACATTATATCGAAATTTTCAACCCCTTCCAAGTTATTGATGAAATATCAATTTTCCGAGTTTTCCCGGGAATTTTCCGAAGTTTCCCTAGGTGTTCGTGTGCAGAACATTTTTTTTCTTAAAGTACTCTTCAAAAACTGCCCGTGTGCCAAAAATCATTTCTATTGGATTTTGTGTCAGGTTAAAACCCCTGGTTCCTGGACTATATGTAGAGTAACTCACCCAATATTCAGCGCACAAGCAGGAAGTAATATTTGTGAAATACAACTGCTGAGACACAACACAGACATAATACCCCACTGTAAAACCGAAGTAGTGCCGCCGGCACACTTTTGGATCCAACTCTCCCAACCAAACAAATGGCTATATTCAATAGTCAATTCTACAACCATAGACACAGTATGCGAAACACAAATATTTTCACATAAATTTCAAGGTACCGGTATCCTAGAGATCAGGCCGAGTTGTTACCTGAGATCGGAGGATATAACAATCAAACCGCATAATTCAAAAACTTCTAAGGTAAACAGTTTCTACCTACCCTCTCTAAACCTTACCAACAAAATCAACCCTATCTACGTCCCCAAACAAGAAAACCAAACAATCAGAACTCATCTTATACAATATTTAGATGATCATGAGCTTAAGCAACTTAATCTTGCCATAAGAGATCAAAAGAAAAACGAGGATCTAGACCTACCTAATTTAAAAGCACACACTATACACCATTACGTCCTTAATTATACGCTTCTTGGACTCTTCCTGTCTATCTTATACATAGCACTCAGATATAAGGACAAAATTTTCAAAGGCCCTAAGCCAATTCAAGAAAATGAGAACGAAGAAACAACCAATTATACCGTTACTGTCCTAGCTTAGAACCGAGATCATAAGGGTCTCGCATACTTTCCTTGGAGCGATGCATAAAAAAATTCAATATTTCTTTTATAAGCATACATAATAGCATTACAAACTTCGTATACGTAATAACTTTGTTATAAATAAAGCAATTTTTTTTAGTTTGATTACTAATAATTCTTTTATAAGTATACATAATAACATTACTATAAACCTCATATACGTAATAACATTATTATAATAAATTGCATCTATCTATATACTTCTTTTAAAAACATACATAATAGTACTATTTTGATATACCTACATAATATTAAACAAACATAATAACATTATTATAAATCTCATATACCTTACATTATTATAATAAATCAATTAAGTAAGTTTACTATCAACTTCTCTTTTATAAGCATACATAATATCATTATCGTAATACTATCAGGACCCATTAGTATAAGTTTTTGTAATAACTACCAATATGTATATATATTTTTATACTAATAACATAGAGCCAACTCTTGATATCCTCTAAACTAAGTAATCTGACTACCAAAATACCTAACATGAGCTATCATAAGAAATTTTTTTTGTCCCATGAACCAACGTGTGTAAGCCAGATAGACATTTTATTCAAGTAACCACTTATGTCAACAAAAAAAAATTGTTCCTAAAATATACAATTTTCTTTTCTTAAGGGGGATGCTGTAGTAAGGGCCGAAGCCCGTACTACTTCCTTATAAAAAAAGCCTCATCCTTTGACCCATTTGCGTCCAATCAATTAATCAATACCTAGAAAACATTAAAAATTCATTCATAAATTCATTCATATAAAACTCCACTAAAAAATATGAGTGTGCGTAGGACCACACGGTAGAAGTGAAAACTTCTATGCCCGCCCAGTCTATATTTGCAAATCAATCTTAATATTGCAAGAGGATAATGATCAATAAATTTTGTTTATGAATATTCCATTTAAGTTTATGTTATTGTTGTGATACTACAATAAAATGTAAAATTGTAAGTAACAAAATAACCCATCTGGTAATGTATACCTAATATTTACAAAATCAGGTATTCAGCTTTAATGAAGAAGCTCTTCCTTTCCCGCCTGGGTAGTTTGCCATTTCCCTACTGATAAACTGACTACCGCAGATAAGTAAAACACAGATGCCCAGTCGTGAAACACGTGGTTCTCGTTCCATGTTGCCGAAAGCGATAAATCCAAGAAAAATGTTTAAATTTGTATCCATGTAGCTGGAAGGCAACTTTTCGTCGAGCTCAAGGTCAAGACACAGCGAGAAGCGTGACCTTCGAAGCAAAATGAAATGAATGTTGACGCTGCATTGCAACATTGAAACGCATACTCTTACATTCCTCGTAGCTATTGCTTCCCACACCGTAGCCCCTTACGCTGCTGGCTGTTGTTGGTGCTCTACCAAAAGTTGCCACGCTTTAGCCAGCTACATTTAAGACACATGGGTACATTTCTTTGCTACACAAAATTTAGCTGGCTATAGGAGGGAAGGCAAGGAGCAAATTTTTCCCACAAATGTTGCTCAAAGTGAGTGCGCAGGAAAAAGTGCGCAACAAAAAGTGCGCGTGACGCGAATTTTTAGTTTTTACCCCAGGCCAAAAAGTGCCCAACGTGCCTAAAGAAGTTTTCACTTCAAAAGTTTTCACTTCAAAAAAATCTCCATCCATATGAATTTAGTTTCGAAAAATCCCCCATAGATAATCAGCAAGCAAAATGTTCCCAAGAAATTTTGCTATCAAATTTTCCAACCGACAATTCCCGGGCAGTTGAACGATCCAATTTCATTTTTTCCGTTCCAAATATTACATCCAAGCGTACGCTAACGAGGACTACGATATCAATTTGTCTTCTCAAAGTCAAAAATGCTGATTATGAATTTCATTTTCGTCTATGAACAACACATTAGGAAAACCTCGGTAAAAAAGGATTTATGCTGCATCAGCAGCAATAGACAGGTTAAATATCGGGCTTAACACAGGTTCGGGACAGTCTGGATTTTAAAACCAAAGTGCGCGGATACCTTAAAAAGAGCAAGGCCCGACTATTTCAAAAGAAAGTATTAAGAGTTCGGTTAGTTAAAATGTTTTGATTAAATAATTTTAATATGAAGTTTAAGATCGATTCAAAAGACTATATTAAGAGTTCGATTAGTTAAAATGTTTCGATGAAACAATTTTTATATGAAGTTTAAGATTCAAAGGAAAGTATTAAGAGTTCGGTTAATTAAAATGTTTTGGTAAAACCTAATTTTGAAACATTTCTCCAAAAGCTAAAATTTAAGTAGTGGCTTAAATCAAGGAAATATTAACGTAGCAATTTTTATGCCAAGTTTTTGATAAATTGAAAAAATAGTGAAACCTTTCCCCAAATGTTAAAATTAAGATTGGAATGAAATGATGTAAATCAAGGAATATTTCTTCCTAATACTGAAATTAAAGAAACGATTCCACATTAAATTTTTTGGACTTGTTATTCGATGAATGAAAACCAAAAGTTTTAAATAAAAAAAACAAATCTTCGCTTAAAATCAAAGTGTTTTAATCCGGTTAACCCGGGAAGCAAGTGAAGACGCAAGGTGCAGGTGATCTACGTAGGAAGACTAGCACTCCTTGTCCCTGAGGTAGAACGAGACCAAGGATTCTACAACAAGGTTTTTAAGTTATTCATGAAAAACCGCTCTAAAACATGCATTTTTTAGATGAAAAATCAACAATTTCAATCGCCAATAACTCGAAAAATATTAATTTTAAGAAAAGCATTCATATAACATTTTTTGCTTTCAATCCATCCCTCTATCGAATTCTACAGTTATTTTGTGTGTGAAAATAACCACCCCCTGGAAGGGGAGGCATTCCCCACCAGGGAAAAATCGCACATCAACACAATATAACTTTTGTTCCTTGAGCTTCTAGTTACTTACTGTCCAAATTTCAGGCCAATCGGTGCTGTCCGAAAGAATTCGCAGCCAAAAACCGCTATCCACTGGACTACTAGTTCATATTTGTTTATTTACTTGTTAATGCTAAGTATAATTAAAACTCCGAATAAGTCAAATACTACAAAACTTAATTAAGTTCTGCTAGATTTGGATTTTAATTAAAGTGTGCGCCGGCGACATTACTGGTTCTCGACCAGTGATGCGGTTTGCGGTCGAAATTTGCTCCGAATTCCATCTATATAAAATCAAACAAACCAGTAGTGTCGCTTGCAGTTTGACATTAATTTTTGCAATCGGCAGTCTGCGGTCTGCAGTCTGCCGCCTTGTTCGGAATCGTACCTTTATCCACGTCCTTTTGTGCAATAGGGATATTGTAGTACGCTCGCACCAAATCCACCTCTGAAAATATTGAACATCTGTGTAAGTTCACGGAAAAATTATGTATGTGCGGCATAGGATATCTATCTGGCGCAGTGAGTGCATTCAGGTCACGTTAGTCGCCACATGGCCTCCAATTATTTGAATCCCGTGAAGTGGAGATGCTGCGCGGGACGACGAAGGTCGATAAAACTCCAGTTGAACCATATGTTCAAATTACAATTACGCCATTTTGGGCTTCTCTGGGTGAAGTCTCCTAGCGGTGATAAAAGGTAACAGGTAGGTTAAAATTTGGGAGGTTTTGTTAACGAAGTGTGTTTCATTAACAATTGTTTTTATCTGCCAAGATGTTGGCAGTTATTGGTCTCGGCATGATAGTCGACTGTTGCACAGATACTAATCCAGAGATTAGTCTGCGAGTCAACTAATTGTCGATTTTTGAAATCGACGGTTCGTTCAAACTTCGCAAGGTAGTCTGCACCGAGTATTGCCTTATCAGTGTTTGCTATAATGAAGTTGTGAATGAGCCGTAGTCTAAGCCCGACATTTTATAATAGAAAGACGATTAAAATATAAAAAGAATAATAACAATAATTCAAAATATAAATGTTAATTTAAGAACATAGAATTTTTATTCAGAAATAAATAACAAAATATAATTTCAATGTAGGATAATTTTCTTTTTTCCGTATATTCACTCTTGGAGCTTCTTGGAATACGAATCAAGAAAAAGAACGGAAGATTAAAAGAAATAGACAAAATTCAAAAGGAACGCAGGTAGAATTCTTACGTTAAAAAAGTTTGCGGTAAAAGAAAAAGAATAAATAAATTCATAAATGTGGTGTTATCATTACCTCACTAAAAACAATACTGTAGGAAGAAGAGATATTTCCAGTAATAACTACTAAAATGACATTTAACGCAGTGGCAATAAAACTGATTCCAGAGTTTGATGGAGACAGAGGAAGAGAAAGATAAGGCAAAATTAATAAAATTAATAATAAAATCCAGGACCTTTTCGTTGCTCCGAAAGAGACTATACTAATGAGACGAGTAAAAATTAAGATAGGTAATAGAAAGAAACATAAATCACCAAGGACCTTTGTGCGGTGAGTTCCATATGTAGTTGTAGAGACAAATAATGTAAATTCTAAGATTAGACTAGAAAATAATAAAATAAAAGAAATACATAATAATAGGTTAGTTAAGTACTAATTTTAAAAATTTTCTTTCAATAGGAAAAATTTTTTTTTCTCTGAAGGGAGGGGTTGTAGTGTATGTAAGAGCTCACTATGAAAAACACTGTAATACAACTTGATTTCAATTGTGACAGTTATAGTAAGAATTTATGAGCTACTGTATTACAAGTGGATTTCATAGGGGATAGTTATGTAACTTAAGAGCCCCATACACGAGCTCTCCATCCTACCACGCCACGCCAAAAAAACAACAATTTGTATGCACTCGAAACTTCGAATGCTACAAATTGTTGTCGTTTGGGCTTGGCGTAGTCGGATGGAGCGCTCGTGTATTGGGCCCTTTAGATTTTGTAAGAGAAGAAGGGCAAATTAGGGGTATAAATAGCTGTAAGGATTTCGTAATTAATCGATTTCCCAATACCCAGTCCATATACAAAGGCTGGTCTCTAGCCTGACAACACAATATTAACTGGATACCCAAATCCTCACATCACAAGCGTCTCTGTGGTGGATAGTATAGCGACTCCCCGCCTCCTTAATTTTTTGGTTTTTTTGAGCGTTTACGGTTCTTGTTGGCTGCTGTGCCCGGACCTTTAAAGCTACATGGTGGGGCGCACTGTCTTGCTTCATTACCGTATCGGTAATGGTAAAAACAGTACGTCCCTGGTAGTTTTGCTGACTCCATTTGTCCAGAATTGTGGGCTTTCGCCGGTGCGGCGCTTGGCCTGCTGACCGGAGCGCGGCTTGTTTGGCGTGGACCTGTGGATCGTCCTGCCCGCGCTCGCCCCAACACGAGTGCTTTTAATTGACGAACTTCGCGTTGGAGTGATAGCAGAGTCTGCTCCACTAACGACGACGAGTGCACAGCCGACACTTGAGTAGATCCCTTATGTTGTGTAACTACCTCCCAGATCTTGTCGGCCAGCTTCGCTAGTAGAGGAAGGCTTTGGTCCGTGGAAGCTGTGAGGACTTCTTGGATGTCCTGTGGAAGTCTCCTCTCCCACAGGCTCCTTATTAATCCTTCACAGTCCCGAAAACTATCCCCGGCCAAATTTTGTAACCCTAGGAGGAAGTCCGAAGGCATCCTGTCCCCGATTTCCTCCGCAGCCAGCAGCTGTTCAAGGCGTTTTCTGGTTGAAAGGCCATACCTTTCTAAAAAGTGCTTTTTCGCTTCTGCGTAGCTGGCCGTATTGATATCTGGAAATGACTGGAGTAAAATTGATGCAGCCTCTGTTGGCAGTGCTGCGATTATATTGGATAATTTTGTCTTATCCGATGTTACACTATTAAGCGTGAATTGAGCTTCAGCCTGGTAAAACCACACTGCCGGATCATTCGTGTTAAATTCGGACAGGGTTATCCTGATCGTTGGCGCCACAGCGATATCCCCATAAGTCCTAACTCGCTCCGACAACCCCTCCTCCAGGTTGGCTAGCGATTCCTCCATGTCCAGCTCGAAGGAATCCTCCAAAGACGTGTGCGTATTCATTGCCTTAATCCGATTTGAAACAAAGTGAAATTCGGTCAACCAAACAGAAAACAAACACAATGAAAACGCAAGTGAAAAACAGAAAAAACCAATTAAAGGAACTAAAATGACCAAACGTGTTCGAACCTGATTTGTTCGTACACTTAAGTATATTAATTCTAGTGAAAAAAAGAATTATATAATGAAAATAAACTTATTATAAATGAAACTCAATATTTTAGTTATTTAAATAGTACTCGAGGTATACCAAACCTCGTTATTCCAAATCAAATGTATTTTTATTTGTTAAATTATTTTCTGATTGTCACTTATTCCTTTATCATCACGATTATTTAAAATGCTGATATATTATTATTAATTTTTCTTTGAAGCGTCTTCTAAATGTTTAACCTTCAATTACATAAGTACATGTACATATTATGTATATTCTTGTAATTCCGCTCGGAGTCACCAATTATTGCTTTTGTCAGCAATTAAAACAATGTTGCTTTTTGTTTAACTGTTGTTTATATTATTTAAACATGTACACTTTACTATAACTTTTTCTTTTAATTCTGATCAGACAATTAATATTTAGTTACAAGGTTCGAACTGATTTTCGCGTTTTTTACTAGAAAAATTGATAAAAACTACGTGTTGTTGTTTTTAATTACGTCAGAGACAGAATAATTAATTTCTTAATGCCAGGGCGAGACAACATAAATATGAAATTCCGGCAACTGAGCAAGCTTCTACCTTTGAATTTTTAAATTGAGGTTTGTAAAGGTAGATTATGTTCGCAATTGCAATGGATTTAAGATTATTTTCTTATAATAATCTTTTATGATGTCGGGAGCATCTAATATTTATCGGAGCTGGTCTATATAACATATGTATATTTAAAATTGAATTGAAACTGAGAAACGAAAGTCAAATCTAATTCCTGTCATAATAGAATTTAGGCGACTAAAAATTCGGACGCCACTAGCGTACTAAATTGAACATTGGAAATATGTGATTTAGGCCGTGTGCGAAACCGTCTAATTGCTTGATAATTCTAGTACTTTTTCATTTAGTAATTTTACGAGCTTGCTAATGTTTCTTCTTGTCTTGCTTAATATTTGAAATATTTACATTTATGCAGTAGTTGTTTCTGGTAACGATTTAAATAATAACGAAACATTTTGCCATACATACACAATTTTGCAAAAAATATTACTGCCATAATTTCATCATTATTTCATTGTCCGTGACTTTCCCACTTTTAAAAAATCTTAAATAAATAATATTTCAAATACTACTTTTACAATTAAACGTCAAGTACATGTCAACCAGCGGCATGTTTCTCATTGCGCCGATGCCAGAGTCGCGATATAAATGGTTGGGGTTAGGTCGTTGTGGCAGTTCCGTCCTACTTCTCTCTTTCCCTTCACTATCTATCGACTAGAGCTTGCTGTTTGACATTGCACTCTATACGAAGAAAATAGATTGTCGACAGTACAAAGGGCTTTCCCTGAGCTCTAGTCTTCCACATAAAAAAAAACCGGTAAAATTTTAGCAAGCAATTCCAGTTTTGGTTTCGCACACCACTCGAATTAGAATGGGAAGCTTCCAAAAAATCTGGAAGTTTAGCAAGCAATTAGCCGGTTTCGCACAGGGCCTTAGTATTTCTTGGAAAACTTTAGCCATTTAGCCAGTATTCGCACAGACCCTTAGTAAGATTATAGTAGTGGGATGATGTCCCTACAAGCTTCCTTTATGAATAGAGCAATTCGATTGTGGAAGAACATTCCACAGTCAGTATTTCCGAACTTGTACAACATCCAAGGATTCAAGGGTAAACTTTATAGCTTTTTTCCCCTCCCTCTCCAGACTCCTCTTAAACTATTGTATCCTCTATGCTTCTTTTGAATTAAGCTTACTACTAGACTTTGCATCATGACTTGTAGAGGAAAACCCATAAAAGAAGACAACGAGCTTTCCATTAGCTCTGGTTGTTTGAGTGAAAAAGCTACGCTTTCAAACAACAAGGGCGAAAGCGACACTCGTTGTCTTCTTTTATGGTTTTTACTCTATAACATGACACACTGGTAGTACAAAGGGTGACGCCTAAGCTTAATTTTGTCACATAAAAAAAACATTGTATCCATCATACAAAGCTAAAAAAATTGATTACAATTCTTACATACAAAATTTTGGTATACCTTGCCGCTATGCAACAAAGCATTGCCACCGAAAATGAACAAATTTTATTCAAAAACAAAATTCAAATAAACACAAATTCTATCCAACAAAATGGGGGTGAAAAATATTTCACCAAATTCATAAAGTCAAATTGCGAACGTGATAATGACACTCAATTTTGTAGGCACCGATAACAATGTCACATCCCTCCATTTACGTTATTGGTACTTATGAAAGCGAAATTCCGGAATTTCATTGCATATGGGATCTAGCAACTGTAACATTGTGTGCCGGGAATATGAAGACATAGTCTTAACGAATTTCCTTTCTTGGAATGTTGGGGTTTGACCCAATTGATGATTTCACAGTGAAATATGTGCAGGTTAATCGTAGGTTTTTTTTTTGGTTTTTTGTGTAGATGGCGTTTATAGCGAAAATTGATATTTTTGGTTTTTCCCTACAACATACTATTTCTATTTATTTATTTATTTATTTATGTATTTATTTGAGACAACATGTACAAAGATTAAAATCTTATATAATAGTACATTAATTAAAAATTTGGAAGACAGCAATAATGACAAGGAGAGAGAAAAAAAAATTTCTAGTGATGAGTTGTGGGTGACTGAAGCCACAAACGAATATAACGGAGATAAATTCAGTGTATGTCGTCCTTCACTATTAGCAAGTAAGAAAATCAGTATTAAATGCGCTACGTTCAATTTAACAACTTGTTTTAATACGCAAGAATAGTGCATCGTTGCGGATTAACGAATCAGAGTAAATAAAAAAGTGTAATTTTTGTTAAAATTTTTGGTGCTGTGCGATAAAATAAAGATTACAACAACAAACCAAAAAAACTGTACATACCCTCCATGTTGTGGTTTGCGGATTGTGGAATGCACTCGAAGGTAAAACTTAGTCCAAAAGGATTGGCCCAATGTGATGCCAGAGTGTTCCCACTTTAAACCGGATGTTAAAGTGTCGTTTCTTCGCTAAACCATTTCGAGGAAGTAATGAATCTTCTAAGTTGCGGGATCCCATTCTTCGAGATTTCCGCAAGCGTGTTTAGAAAGGGTTCACCAAATGTGGTTAAAATCCTTCTGCTTAGGGCTGGGCAGTAGGGTGGAGCGAAAAAATATTTTTTTGGATTTCGATTAGTAGGTACTAGTGCGGAAAAGTTGCTACGTGATGTGAGTATCAACAGTGTAAAATTATATGAAAATGAAGTTAAATCTTGCCGTGCCCCAAAGAGCTTGAAAATTTCACCCACAAACACTCGTTGGGGCACCGCTAGGGGCAGTGACAGAGGAGGTGTATTACACTTTCCTCCTCGTCCGGATTTTTACAGCTTCTGCAAAAATCGTAGGTCTCAAGACCTAACCGGGTTGCATGCGTCCCTATCAGACAGTGTCCGGTCAGCACTCCCACTATAACTGATAGGTCTTGTCTCCCGAGTCTCAGTAGTGAAGTGGTCCGCTTGAGATCATAAGAAGGCCAGGTTATTTTGGCCAAGGTGCATTTATTAAGATCCCTCCAATGCTTCTTTGCTTGTAGCATGGTGTGCTGTTTGCATCGGAGTTTAAAAGTGGCCCAAGGCATACCAACCCTTTCCTTTCCAGGAAGGAGAGTGGCGGTCGTGCCTTTCCTAGCCAGTTCGTCAGCTTTACAATTTCCCTCTATGTTTTGGTGACCGGGCACCCATACGAGGAGAGTCCTGAACTGCTGAGCCATCTCGTTAACAGATCTGCGACATTCAGAGATAGTTCTAGAGCTGTTTGTGCAAGAGCGCAGGGCTTTCAGAGCCCCCTGATTATCTGAGAAGATGTAGATAGTCCGATTCCTGTCGCCTTGCTGGTTGATTAGTAAAACAGCTTCAAGTATGGCTAGAGCCTCCGCTTGCAATACACTGCAGTGATCGGGTAGTCGAAACGAAACATATGCGGATCCCTAATAGAAATAGTAGAGGAAGAACAGGACAAAAAATTATAATCGACAGATATAATACAGAATCCGTAAACGAGTTCACCTATCTAGGAACGCAAATTAATAAAGACAACAACATTACTGCGGAAATTAAAAGAAGAATACTGCTAGCGAACAAAATGTACTACAGTATGTTGAAATATTTCAAGTCTAAAAAAATAAGCAGTAGTAGAAAATTCAAGTTATATAAAATAGTAATAAAACCAGTACTGATGTAGGGATCGGAAGCATGGACGCTTACTAGGGATGACGAGCAGGTCCTCGGAAGTTGTGAAAGAAAAATTCTCCGCAGGATCACTAACTAATTGCTCCTTTAATCCCTCATGGGACATAGGGCGGAAACAGTTGCCCTCCAGCGGACTCTGTTTTGCGCGACAGCTCTCAGCTCTGACCAGGATCTCCCGGTTGTTGCGGCCTCTGCTAATAGAGTTCTCCTCCACGTTGTTCTAGGTCTTCCGACTCGACGGGTTCCTTGCGGATTCCAGTCGAGGGCCTGTTTGGCTAGATTCTCGTTTGCGCTTCGCAAGGTGTGGCCATTCCAATTCCATTTCCTTCGCCTGATTTGGTCGTCTATCCTTTCTTGGCCGGCACGGCGCCATAGTTCTTCATTTGAAATTCTATCTTGCCAGCGGATTTTTAGGATACGACGTAGGCATCTGTTGATAAAAACTTGTAGGCGCCCTGTGATGAATTGGGTGACTTTCCATGTTTCGCAACCGTACAAAAGAACTGCCTTAAAGTTGGAGTTGAACAGCCGCAATTTGGTGTTAATTGAGATCTCCGTCGATCTCCATATGTGAAACAGGCATGCATATGCGCTTCTTGCTTTATTTATTCTGGAACTGACGTCTTGTTATGTATCGCCGTTTTCGGTAATAATACTACCGAGGTTACAGAATTTGTCTACCAGTTCCACGTCACGGTTATTTAGCGCTGTTCGTTCAAGGGTGTTTGCATTTATCCGCATTTCTTTGGTTTTAGTCGGATTTAACCTTAAGCCTGCCGAGCTACTTTCTGTTGCCAAATTGTTTACCATGTTTTTGAGGTCCTGGTGTCTGTGGGCCAGCAAACAGATATCATCCGCGTAGTCGAGGTCCTTAAGGCGGTCTAACAATCCCCATTGTAAGCCACCTGTTCTAGTATCTAGAGCGCTGACAAGGATGTCGTTTATTACTATAAGAAATAGTAATGGCGAAAGTAGGCATCCTTGCCGTACTCCTGAGCTGTTTTCCATTGTGAAGAACTCTGCATTTGGAATTGTTGTACCTATAGAGCTTTTATCAATTCTATTATTTTATCCGGCAGTCCACGTTGCCGTAGAGCTCGCCATATAAAGCTCCTATTAACCGAGTCGAACGCTTTCTCATAGTCTATGAAAGCAAGGTAAAGGGGGATCGGAATTTCGTAGACTGCTCCACTATGATTCTCAAGGTGTTAATGTGGTCTATGCAGGAGCGGCCTTTTCTGAATCCAGCCTGCTGTCTTCTAAGCGTTCGATCTACTGCCTCTCTTATCCTTGATAATAATATGTGGGACAAGATTTTGCCCACAGTAAATAATAGACAGATGCCTCTCCAGTTGTCACATATTGTTAGGTCCCCCTTTTTGGTATTTTGACTATGATACCTTCCGTCCAATCCTCCGGAAAGGTACAGGTGTTCCATGCTATTTCCAGGATTGGCTGTAGCGCATCTGCTATGAGGCTTGAGTCGGCTTTCAACAATTCTGGCGGGATGCCATCTTTTCCAGCTGTTTTACCATTGGCCATTGCATGAATTGCGGTTACTATTTCAGTCTTGGATGGGGCACGAGTGGTGATTCTTATTAGCTGTGCATTGTTGTTGTTGTTTTCCTGAGGTTCCTGGGTAAATGAACCATTCAGGGCGGCGAAGAAGTAATCTCTCCATCTTTGGAGTTGCTCCTCGTCGCTGCACAGCAGCCTTCCATCCGCACTCTTTACGGCATGCTTTTTAGTAGAGTGCTTTCCCGAGAGCTGTTTAGTGATTTGGTACAGCACTTTACTGTTACCTGTGTTTGCCGCGTTTTCCGCTTTCTCTGTGAGCTCATTTATCTGCCGCCTTTTATCACGCCGGACACTTCTCTTTACCTACCGGTGCAATTGGGAGTATTCCCGTTCAAGTTGTTGTCGTTTTTCCGGGTCGCTTGTAGAGTTCACGTTATTTTGAGGGCGTTCAATTTTTTGCCAGGTTGTGTCCGAGATCCAGTGTTGCTGGTTTCTTTGGACATAACCAATGCTTGTTTCCGCTGCTGTTATTATAGCGCCCTTTGTTGTGCTCCACAGCTCTTCAATATTTGCGTCGTCAGAAACGGTTTGCTGGTATAATATTTCTTGCAGTTTGCCAGCAAATTCTCGCTTTTTGGCGCTCTCACGCAGAAGGTCTACGTTAAACCGTCTACGGTTTATGGCATCGCGTTGGATGTTTCTGATTGCAGCGATTTTTAGGCGGATCGTTGCTACTACCAAATGGTGGTCACTTCCAGTGTCTGCTCCCCTAAAGCTCCTGACATCCTCCAGAATAGTTCGCCATCTGCGACTGACGGCCACGTGATCTATCTGATTTCTCGTTCTACCATCGGGCGATACCCAGGTCTCCTTGTGTATCTTCTTGTGACAAAAGTAAGTTCCACCTACCATGGGTTGATGGGAACTACAAAAGTCAACGAAAAGTTCACCATTGTGATTGGTATCTTGGCTTAGGCCTTGATTTCCAATTGTGTTTTCAAGGCCGGTGTTGTTGGGGCCGATCTGTGCGTTTAAGTCACCCATCAAAACAATGATGTCTCCCCTTGGAATAGAGCGAAAAACCTCATTCAGTCGCATGTAGAACTCGTCTTTGATGTCATCTTCTGCGTCTTCAGTCGGAGCGTAGCATTGGACTATCGTAGTACTTCTTAGCCTGGTACGTAGGCGCACGGTAATAATCCTCTCAGAAGCTGGTGACCAGCTAATGAGGCTGGACTTGGCTTCCTTGGTGAGTATTACCCCAACGCCATTCCTACGGTTTTCAGTTTCATTTCTCCCAGAATATAAGAAGGACTCACCGTTTGGGCAGAAATGTTCCCCCGCATCGGCACATCTGGTCTCGCTGAGTCCCATGACCTTGATTTTATAGCGGTTCATCTCGTTGAGGACTTCATCCAGCCATCCATCAGCAAGCAGAGTTCTCACATTCCATGATCCGATTCGTGTCCTGTTTCGAAAAGCAAAGGTCGTCGTCGTGTTGTCCGCCCGGTTCCGAGGCAATGTTTGCCGATTCGTAGCAATTGTGTGTTTTATGGGAGCGGGTTGCTAACCCTCAGCCCAACCGACTTAAAACTCTGTTTTGTGGCGCAGAGAACTCGCCATTCGACCGTCTCCCGTTAGCTCCTTCCGAAGAAGTACCCCAGGGGGCACCACGGGGAGGTGGGATTAGGAATTGCTAACAGAGCTGCTAGATGTTCGTCTGCAGTGACTCTTCTCGGGTTTTGGCAGAAGTGACAAATCGGGTGCCACCACCTTCCGAGGTCTTTGTTAGCCATTCGCCCCCCGCAGGATCACAGGCGCAGTAAATGAAGAGGGAGTCTGGAAAAGAAAATACAAGCACGAGTTGTACCAAATATACAAAGAACCAGACATAATCAAAAGCATCAAGATATCACGCCTACGCTGAATAAGACATGTAATGAGAATGCCGGAAGAAACGCCCCCAAAAATCCTGTTCCTCCAAACGCCAGAGGAAAGAAGATCTAGGGAAAGATATGTACAAAGACGACATGGACTTTGGACGTACGCACAATTGGGATTATCAACGGGAAGAGAGAGACGCAGTACCGGGAACGTTGGAAGAAAATTCTTGAGGAGGCCAAGGCTCACAGAGGGCTGTAGCGTCAATGATGATGATGATCGGGTAGTCGGAAGGAGACTTTAATCCCACCCTCTGGGGAAATTACTCCTCCTCCTACTAGACCCTCGAGCTTAGAGCCATTAGTAAAGAAGTTTATGGCATCCTGAAAACTGTGTGAGCTATTTCTCCATTCACGACGTGAAAGGATGTGGACTCCGTAGTTCCTTGTGAAAGTAACCTCGGGTATACAGAAGTCCGTTTTAGTGGGGATGATAACAGAGTTCAGCACCTTCATGTGCTCTCCCCTGATTCCGATCCAAAATCGAGATCCTCTTATTCTAAGGATGGGATAGTTGCGCTTTCCCTTGCCACAAGATTCAAAGGAGGGAGGTATAACATAACATTTAGGGCATCTGTGGGTGTGGAGCGAAGAGCTCCTGTTATGCATAACTCCGCACATCTTTGTACTTTCTGTAGTTTGTTTAGCACGGTGGAATTACTCAAGGTTGGCCACCATACAAAGACCCCATATAGGAGTACTGGGCGGACGATCGCTGTGTAGATCCATCGTACTACGTTAGGGGATAAGCCCCATTTCTTCCCAAGGGATTTTTTGCAAGCGAAAAGCGCTATATTCGCTTTCTTAATGCGCTCTTCTGTGCTTTCATTCCAGAGAAGTTTCTTGTCCAGGACTACTCCCAGATATTTGGCCCTGTTGCTAAATTTGAGCCTAACATTGTTTAGCCGTGGGCCCGTTAAAGGTGGGGTTTTATACCTCCTCGTGAAGACGACCAGTCCCGTTTTTACTGGGTTAACGTTGAGTCCGCGGGTGGCAGTCCAGCTTGAAAGGGTTTGTAACGCCGCCTCCAAGAGATCACAGAGGACTTGAGGAAATCTTCCTTTTGTGCCTTCCTGCCTCTATGCGTCGCCACAGCCGGTTCATAGTTAGGACCCATAGGAGCGGGGAAAGTACTCCTCCTTTCGGGGTGTCTCTATTTACGGCCCTTCGGACCGAGCAGTCGCCTAGGACCGAGCTCACCAAATTAGTATTATCTGTCTAGTCCAAGGGTGGGCACCCTTTTTATAACGTGGGCCAGAATAAATTTTACGTTTTTTCAGCGGGCCGTCAGTTAGCACTGTTGGAGCTCATGTTGGAAAGAAATGGCTTCCGACATTGTGGTAAAGTGAATGAGAAATGAACTCTTCAAATAACTAATACTCCAACTTTATTAAATGTATTCACAATATGATGTAAACTATTCATTAATACCAAACTCAAATTACTTAAATAATAATCAAAGGCGCTTCTTGCCTGATTAACAAAAATGGACCGGCGAGTGATGTGGTCGGTTTCCTTTGGACTCTTATCAAAGACTGGTGATCTGTTATCGGAAGTGATATTATAAAGATCGATTCATGATTATCTCGTTTTAACTTGACGCGATCGGTCTTTAAGTTTGAGCAACTGCATGTAAGGTAAAGTTACCGCCACATCACTCCCCCTTCCGAAAAAAAATATATAAACATTTTGCTTGAAAAATATGATGAATTCGTAACTATATATGGACGCTTCAATTGCCAAATCGATTAACTCCACTTTTGAATTTTATGAAATCTTCATGGCAAAATAATTTATTGACTATTAACTGTATATATTCAAAACAAATTGCTCTGATAATAGTAATTTAGAAGTATTAATACTTCTTATTATCAGCGCAATTTGTTTTGAATATGTACAGTTACGATTCAATAAAATATTTTGACATCAAGATTTAATAAAATACAAAAGTGGAGTTAATCGATGTGGCAATTGACGCATTCATATGTAAGTTTGAACAATTCTATCTTATTTCTAGGCATACTTAGTATCTACAATTATATAAAGGAAATGTTTTGTATTTAAATATTACATTAAAGTTTAAAAGTGACTCTAGGTTTGAAATCTGACCTTAACGTACGAACAGCGGCAGCATATTGGTCCAAAAGAAAAGCGGGGTTTAATCTATCTATATTAACCCTCTGCCTACTTCCATTAACGAGTATCTCAAAATTCTTTTCTTGTCTTTCTATCACCTTATGTGGTCCCGTATATGGTGGATTTAAACCACTTTTTATGCCAGTTTCGCGAAGGAAAACATGAGAACATTTGTGGATGTCCTGGGGCACGAAAATGCTATTTTGTTTTCTGGTTCTAGGAGGGGAAGGTTGGATCTTTCTAATGCATTCTTGGATTTGTTTGGCTAAAGGAGTGGAAATTTGTCGAGGTTGTTATTCCGAATCTACAATTAACTCTCCAGGGAGATGTATGGTTTGCCCATATAAAATTTCAGCAGGCGAGTGATCTAAGTCTTCGATGATAGCGGTTCTAATTCCTAAAAGAATCCACGGTAAAAAGTTATACCAGTTTTTAGGTTCTTCTAACGCCCGTAGAGCGGCCTTTAGATGCCTGTGGAAGCGTTCTATGAAACCGTTAGCTTGTGGGTGATACGTTGTAGTCCTTATCCTGTGTGAGCCCAAAAGCGCTGATAGATCTCTAAACAACGTCGACTCAAATTGTGCACCTTGGTCGGTGGTCAGTGTTCCTGGTACACCGAAACGGGCGATCCAGACGCATTTACAACGTTGGAAGCTACAATATTCCTTAAGGGTATTACCTCTGGCCAATGTAAGAATCTGTCTCGTGTGGTTAAAAGGTAAATGAATCCTTGCGACTGCGGTAGAGGGCCAACCATGTCCATGTGGACGTGGTCAAACCTTCCCTTTGGTACCGCGAACTTTCCATGTGGAGATGAGGTACGTCTATGAACCTTTGCCCTTTGGCAGGAAATGCAAGATTTCGCCCAAAGATTTACGTTTGCATTCATGCGCGGCCAGAAATATTTTGACGCCACCAGCTTCCTGGTTGCGCGAATACTAGGATGTGATAGCCTATGAATCATTCTGAATATGATTTGCCGCATGTTCTCAGGTACAAAAGGCCTGTTGGTTCCTGTGGATGTGTCGCACCAAATCTCGACATCTTCGGAAGGGATGGGGACCTTTTGAAGGTTGAATGCGGATGTTTTGCTATGTGTGGGATGTCGTAAAAGTTCCTGTAGTTCTTGATCGTCTTTCTGATTTTCGGCGAGAGTCTTGAGGCAGAGTTTATTGGGAGGTTCCACTGACTCAATGGAAGCTCTGGAAAGGGTGTCCGATACCACGTTTAGAGAGCCTTGGACATATCTTATATCATTTGTAAATTGTGATATGAAATCCAAATGGTTGGCTTGGCGTGGTGTTCTCTCCGATTTGGTGAAAAGAGCCGTGGACAAGGGCTTATGGTCGCTGAAAACAATAAAATCTTTACCTTCAAGTAAATGTAGGAATCTTTTGATTGATTGATAAATCGCGAGGAGCTCCCTGTCAAAAGTTGTTTCTGCCGGCTGCAACTTTTTTGAAAAGAATGCTAGTGGCTTCCATTGACCTTTCTCAAACTGTTGTAAAACGGACCCAACCGCATCGCTGGACGCGTCCGTCCATAAGCTGATTTTAGCTGTGGGGTCGGGATGAACAAGCAGAGTTTCTTTAACGAGAGAATTTTTAAGCTCGTTAAATGCGAGGTCGTGTCTTGTGGACCAACCGAGAACTGGTTTGTTTTTCTTTGTATTAGTCGTTTTCAACAGCTCGTACAAAGGGGAAGCTTTGTTAGCAAATTGTGGTAAGAAACGATTGTAAAAATTTGCCATACCAAGAAATCGTTGAAGTTGTTTGATGGTTGTGAGTGTTGGGAACTTTTTAATCGCCGTGATCCGGCCTTCTGAAGGTGAGATGCCTTCTGCTGAGATCTGGTGTCCTAAGAAATTAATATTTTTGACACCGAAAACGCACTTCTTGGGGTTAACCGTAACTCCAAATTCATGTAAACGCGTGAAAAGCTGGTGCAGATGTTTCCTGTGTTCTTCAGCGATGTTACTCCCTATCAGGATATCATCAACGTAAACGAACGCAAAGTCAAGACCGCTTAAAGCCTCGTTAATAAATCTTTGAAAAGTTTGTGCCGCGTTCTTAAGCCCAAACGGCATGCGGGTGAACTCTTACTAGGTCAATTTTTGTGAAAAAACTACAACCTCGCAGGTAAATGTTGCAGTCGTCGATGTTTGGTAGTGGATATCTATCGCAAGTGGTGACAGAATTTAAAAGGCGGTAATCACCACAAGGTCTCCAATCGTTCTGGTCCTTTTTGGGACCAAGTGAAGCGGCGAAGCCGCCGAAGACGATGATGGACGGCAAATTCCGATTTTAACCATGGCTTGAAATTCTTCCTTGGCTATCTTAAACTTCTCAGGGTTTAGTCTGCGAGCACGCGAAAAAGGGAACGGCCCCTCTGTGTTTATGCGATGAACCGTGTTGTGCCTATCCTCTGTGTTAAAATCTGGAGGTGATTTTAAGGAGGGAAATTGATTGAGTAAACTTCCGAAATCATCCTGGAGAGAGAAAAGTTTAGGCGAGCAGGAATCGGCTCGACGAGAAATGCATCCCACTGCTAAATGCGTTGTGTTGTCAACAAGTTTCCTTTGTCGAATATGGACCGAGAGGTTGTATTTATAAAGAAAGTCGGCACCAATAATTGCGTGCTCGACTGCCGCTATCACGAACACATGGTCAAAAGCGTGACGCAGATTTAAATTGATTGTCAGGTATTTCGAAGGTTGCCAATGGGGCACCACTTGCTGTAGATAAGCGAAAATCAGATTTGCGTTTATATTTGGAGAAAAATTTTTTGGGCACTAATGATACTTCTGCTCCAGTATCAATAAGGAAAAAAGTTTGTGAGGACTTCTCGAATACGAAAAAACGGCGAGGAAAAGGACTTAACTTCGGTGCCGCAAACGAAGTTGCTACTTGGAGTTTTTTGACTCACAAGGGGATAAGCATTTTTTGGCTTTGTGACCGTAACGCCTGTGGTACCAACAAAGTTTTTCATTGCCTAAATTGCTTTGTTGACTGCGAGGCCTTGAGCGAGATCGTTAAGATCCGTTTTGGCGAAATCGTCCCCGTCCTCGGTGATTTTGGTTGAATTCAAGGGTACTGATGCGCTCCGAGAGACCTTGAATTATTCCTGTCAAGTTATTGCCAGAAGCGGCTATTTCACAAGTTCTTTCCACGGTAGCGACCTTACTGGCTGACATCGAGTCTTAAATTCTATCTGCGATTGCGAAAATTTTTTCTTGCTCTTGAGTCTTTTCGATCGCTATGACGCAAGATTGTATGTTACTAGGAAGTTTGTTTAGCCATAGCTTCTGCAATAATGGCTTATTAACTAGGCTGTTGCCACCAGCCAAAGATTCCATTTGTCGATAGAGCTCGGATGGTTTCACGTCTCCCAGCTCCGTTTTGTGTAATAACGCATCCAATCTGCGTTCCTCGGAGTCTCTACTGCGTTTGAAGAGAGCAGCTTTTAGCCTTTCGAATTTCTCAGTGGGAGGTGGAGAGAGAATGAGGTCAGCTACAAGGACCATGACCTCCTCCGGAAGGTGCGATACCAAGTTACTCGGAACTGAGTTTCTACCTGGATGAACCACAAATCGGGTCGACTACTCCAAAAAGGTGGAATTTTGAGGGTGGACACAACCAGGTTTCTCGATTCATTATGAGAGGTTCACTTGGGGTACTGTCTGTAGACACCGATGCTTCTGACGGAGGTTTACCTGTAGGGTCCATTTTATTTTGGGACATATTAGGGACTAATCAGTATTTACTATTCTTACGATTCGTAGATTAACTAAATTGTTCAGATTGCAGCAAGGTTTGTCATTGGTTCCTCATTTTAAAACAAGAAAATGCTTCAATTTGTAAATCACTAGCAATTAATAACCCTTACCTTTTAAAACGATTTGAAACTTTAAATAAATAAACTTAATTCTGGCTTTCTCCCTAACCAGATGAAATGAATGAAATTTAAATTTGGTCGACGATTCTATCTAAGCCAAAAAATTAAATCTTGTCCGAAATGAGGATAATGATAAAAATACGTAAGCACTATTGCTGCTCTGAATTAACCAAATTCATTTGATATTTAAATAAAATATAATCCTTAAGAATTATTTCATAAAAAGAAAAATGAACTGTTAAGACTTGTTTGTTTCTAAATTGGTCTCAGACTGAATTCGATGTGAAATTAATGTTTCTTTTAAAAGGGTATTATTACAATTTTTAATAATTGTACTCCAAGAATGCACTAGAAAAATGAAGGAAATTGAAAATATCACATTTTATATTTAACATCACCAGACACTCATCGGGAATAAGACCAATTGCAAAATAATTGTTCATTCCATATTATTCAAAACATATTTCAAAAAAAGAAAATAATTCAAATATTTTTTAACAATGCACTTTTAAAAAAAAAATGAGTCACCCGTCGACGATTGCGTACAGAGAGTCATGTTATGTATATTATTGTTTTTTGATGTATCAAAGAAAATGTTATGTGTGTAAGGGCCGACTTGGGGGAGATCTTTATTTATATTCAAACGTACACTTACGGTTTGGAGATCGTGCCTTTATTTTCCAACTAATTTATCATTAACTCAAAATAACCCCTAGTTGTTGGGCACACTATTTGGTTCTTAAACAATTGATATTAACAATTACTTAATCAAGCCCTCTTGTTGGACGCACTATTTAACTTTTAAAACAATTTGTAATTTACCCTTACTCACGATAAGCCCTTAGTTGTTGGTAGGGTTGCCAACTCGACGGGACGGAATTGTCGGCCTCCCCCCCACCAAAAAAGGTCACTCGGCGAACTCAAATATATATAACTTTTGCTAACTCGACCGCAGTGATTTTATCTTCCAATGCAGTGTCAACTTTACAAAAAAAATCAACCTTTTTCGACATTTTCATGTCTTTTAAAGATTTCTGGTGTTTCTCGCCTTCGTGGTGTGTTTGAATGGATTTAAAGCCATCGTATTTTACAGCAAAAAATGTACTGCACATAATGCACTTGGCTTGGAATCAACACAAAGCTGACTGCCGTTTGCTAGTGATGCTTATAGATACACATCTATAGATAGTCGGAACAAAAGCTACTAGGTCCGTGCGCATGATAACTGGCTAAATTCAAATTGCGTTTGAGTAAAATATGTTAAAAATGTACGAATTTCTTAATAGTTGTAAAGATTTTCTAACTTTATAAGTATTAACAAAAATTATAAATATTAAAACATTTTTGATGAAAGAAATTGAAATTGCCGGTTTTTTCGAATTTTTCAAATTTCTGGCCGGCCGCCGGCTTGAGAGTGATATTGCCGGACGAGCCGGCTGAAAACCGGCCACTTGGCAACCCTAGTTGTTGGGCATACTATTTAACTCTTAAAATAATTTCTAATAGTACTTAAACAAGCCCTCTTTGTTGGGCGCACTTTTTAAATTTTTAAACAATTTTTAATTCACCCTTTTAAGCCGTGTCCACACATAACAAACATTTGTCAAACATTTGATAAACATTTGACAAACATTTTACAAACATTAGACAAATGTTTGACAAACATTTGAATAGTGTTTGTTATGTGTGGACGCAGGTCTTGGAGTCTTTGGATTTTTAAAAATGTTTGGATTTAATCCAAATGAAATGGAAAACATCGGATGTTTGTTAAAATTTTTTCTGTACTGTCATGCACTTTTATGCCGACGGACATACCATCGAAATTTATGGGATAAGACAAGTAACGACTATAAAAATAAAATAAACCGTACCGTACTGAAATTAATTGCAAATGGCTCATCAGTGTTCGTGAAGGAGGTCAACAAAGGAGGTCGTGACAAAGAGGCACACAGAAAATCTTCCGGAATGACTGCGAAAGACATTAAAGTAGATTGAGAGAAAGAAGACGAAGATGACACTAGTGTTGGGTAGGACGCGATTATAAAATGGACCTCTTTTTCCTTCTGAGCCAGTACAATGTCATACTTCAAATGAGGCGAGGTGCTATTGTAAAGCCAAAATCACGAAAATAAGCAAATGAAAGAAAGAAAATAAATACCAATGAAGAGCTTTTATCACGAGGTTGATTCTAATATGCATTAAACTGCTTCAGAGTAAGAGTACGAGAGTAAGAAACTCCACGACATATATTTATATTTTACAATCACCGCTCGCCTCATTTCAAATTGGATATTTTATCGCGCCAAAAGAAGTAAGAGAGAAGAAACCCACCAGTACGTATTTCCACCGCCCTTCATTTAAAGTTTAATTTTATTGCCGCAAAAGAAGTAAGAAAGAAGAAATCCTTGTCTCTCCACTACGTATTTACAATTACACCTCGCCTCGTTTATCTCGATACAGCCTCATATAACATTAGAACATTATTTTTGAACCGGGACATTTCAAAATATTGAGGCCTCAGTACAATTTACTATCGTGTAAGGGAAAAATGTACTGCATCGTATACATTCGGATCAACTCTAGATGATACTAACAAAAATCTAAACGAAGGGGAATATTCAATAACAGTGGCTTCTGAAGTGGGAGATCAGGAAGAAAATCCTGTCGAAATTGTGGCACACGAAGAATCTATTTTTCCTACGGAACAGACCCAGAAAATAACAAACATTTCGGAAAACATTTTTCTCGCAAAAACTTCACCAAATGTTTGACGAATGTTTGTCAAACATTTGTCAACCATTTGTTAAATGTTTTTTTGCAAATGTTTGTTATGTGTGGACCCGCCTTTACTCACAAAAAGCCCTTAGTTGGGCATACTATTGAATTCTTAAAACAATTTGAACACACCACCCGACTTGGTTATCATTAATTTTTGTTGTGTTTTTCAACACTCTCTTTTCGATCGCCCACAAATTTTCGCGCCCGCCTCGTTACGTGGTTAAAACAACACTCTTTTCCGGAAAAACCACCCGGCGGTGGCGACGATTAGAACATCACTTCAAGATTCAAAATTTTTCACCGCCCCATCGGCCGGCCGTGTTTTCACGAAAATGGAAAAACTTTTCTCACGGAACAATTGCCGACCTCATCAAAATTTTTCGCTGCCAAGGTCTGCAGCCTTGAGAAGACAAGATACGGGCAAAAACCCCATACGAAACCTGACACCCGAGTCTGATAAGATTCGAGTGTGGATCGTTGGTTGTTGTGCCCGTTAATTGTATGTCGATCCACGGTGTTATCACCGTGGATTTCCAAGAAAATATTGCAACGGCCAATTCGTCGTTCCCGTGTAGGGAAAAATGTGCCATGATGCAATTTTAATTTCCCGTGGGATAAATTATTGAAACTTTTAGAAATGAGAGACTTTTTTGAAAGATTATAAGGGAATTTAGATTTTGGAAATTTGGGGAATTTTATATATTGTTATGGCTATTGGCCATATTGGGGTTCATAACAGTCAATATAAATATTCAATTTGTTAATTTTGATTTCTTTATACTTACGGTACTTAAATTTTTGATTGATTGTATGATGCTGTCGCTGCCGTTTATTTATTACTATTCATAATTAGCATATTTTTTGGTATTTTTAAATTCTTTTGTTTTTATTTTAATTTTCATCTAAAAGAGAATAATTTGTTTTTTTATATGTGTATATATGTATGTACATATATCCTAACTTTTAATAACTTAACTTAAATTGCATGCACTGCAGATTGTTCCGCTGCGTCTTTGCTCCTCGTCCACGTTGTAAACTAAATCCGTCCAAATAAATTCTTGAAAAACAGCATCCGTCCTTAATGGTGGGACCACACTACGCGGTCTTGGGTCGTACGCGCTTTTGCCTTTTTTTTCATATAGAGTTTTATGACTTTTTTACGACTTTTTTACGACTTTGTCCATGGTAAAGGCCGTGCGGCCAAACAACGCGGACAAAAGGCTGTGCTTAAAAAGGTACATTGTGCGTCCACACACTATGAGCTTTTCAAAAGCGCGTACGCCGTTTCAAATGAGAATTGATTTTTTCTCACTTATGACTCAGAAAATTAAAAGATCACGCGCGCTTTTGTCTGGTCGTACGGCCAAAAGCGCGTGGGATCTAAGTCCGCGTAGTGAGGACGGGCCTTAAATCGCTTATTAACCAATCCTGAATAGCTATAAGTCCCCTGCTTGATGAGACTTTTACTTTTCGAGTTTCCAAAAATTGGTTGTGATGCTGGGGTCACCATTTATTGGATCTCATGTTGGAAAGAAATGGCCTCCGACATTGTGGTAAAGTGAATGAGAAATGCACTCTTCAAATAACTAATACTACAACTTTATTAAATGTATTCACAATATGATGTAAACTATTCATTAATACCAAACTCTAATTACTTAAATAATCAAAGGCGCTTCTTGCCTGATTAACAAAAATGGACCGGCGAGCAGGGCGGGCGGTTGATGTGGGTTAAGTGGGTAGTTCCACCCACTCGAAAAATTCCGAGTAGGTAAAATACCCACTCGAACTTCGAAAAAACAGTGAAACATTTTTTGAGCGGTGAGAGTTCAAATATACATGCTTGTTCAGTTCAATTTAGCGTTGTATTCCTCGAGCCAAACAATCGGGCTCTCAGAGCGCAAACTCTGGGCTCGCAGCTCATAGCTCAGTGTCTATATCACTCTGTTTGTAAACCAATATATATATATACCTTGAGCCTGGGAGAGTGATTGCCAATGGTGCAAATGACACTTTTAGTACAAGGAAATTAAAGAAAAAAAGCGAAGTTATGATGTAGTTGGGAAGTTGCATTTTTTTGTTTTTTTTCTTTATAGTACCTACATATGTTAAGATAAAGCGAAAAAAAAATTTCTGCAAAATCGGTCCTGTGATGCACGAGAAAATTGCATAAATGTCAATTTTTTATGCATTTTGAGTGCATTGCTACACATTGGAAAATACTCGTGAATGAATAGACGATCGAACTGATACTTTAAAAATGAATCCTAACCTTAAAAAAACCAAAATGTATGAAATTTTGTTTTATTTTACTAAAAGTGCAATAAATAACGGGAAAATAGTCGGATTTTGATAAAAATTGGAGAAAATATGTATTTTGATGCTATAAATACGTGGTTGAAATTTCAAAAAAATAATTCAATTTTTACGGCAACAATTGGCACTTTTTGAAAAATTTAAAATTGCCGCCATTTTATGCCAAATCATCGTACGGTAAATTTTTTTTAAATTGTAGGTTTTTTTATGTACTTTCTTGTGATCATACGCAATACTTCGTTACTTTATTTAAAATGCCCATTTTAGGCCTTCGAAAAAACTAAAAAATTTCAATTCTCAAAATTTTGCCTTTTGCTTACTATGAAAAGCTACTTGCCAACTAAGAAAAAAGAGTTTCTTTTTTCTATCTAATGGAGGTGGTCGTTTAATCGACATTGTAATCGAAAACTGATTTGAAATAAATGGTAGAGAATATCCTAAATAAATCTTGCTCATTTGTCAAAATCGGCTAAAAAATGTGAGAGTTATTCAATTTTTAAATACCGAAGGTCTAGATGGCGCACCCCATATAGTATGCAAATTTACATATTTTATTGGGGGAGGGCCCAAGGGTTTTTTTGTAAAAGGGGGCCGCAGTATCATAAAGTTTGGAAACCACTGCTTTACAGAAAAACGTGTTAAAACAACGCACTTTAAAGTGGATTAAAAATGACTACACTTAAGTGAGTTGTTTCAACACACTTTACATTTGCAGTGTAGGTTTTGAATAGACGAACAAAAAATCGTATGGCCGGCCGCTTTGTAACTTTATGCAATACACCCTGTATATTCCCTTTCCGACCAACTACCCACTCGGGCTGAACTCCAACCGCCGGCCCTGCCGGCGAGTGATGTGGTCGGTTTCCGTTGGACTCTTATCAAAGACTGGTAATCTGTTATCGGAAGTGATATTATAAAGATCGATTCACGATTATTTCGTTTTAACTTGACGCGATCGGTCTTTAAATTTGAGCAACTGCATGTAAGGTAAAGTTACCGCCACAAACACCTTTTTGTGACTTGTAATTTTTATAAGTTGAGCCGGACTTACACGAGGCAGTCCATTTGTACTGAGGCCTCAATTTTGGAATGTCCCGGTTCAAAAATAATGTCCTACTGGTGTATCGAGATAAATGAAACGAGGTCTGATTGTAAATACGTAGTGAAGAGACAAGGGTTTCTTCTTTCTTACTTCTTTTGCGACAGCACCTCTTACAAATTTATTTTATAATCGGGTCCTACCCAAGAATAAATTTTTAGTCTGAAATGAAATATGCTTTAATGGCGTAAATCACACTATCCATCACACGGTCCTCAACACAAACAAGTTTGTGTATGATGTAGGTATTACGCTAAATATTCATGTTACTGCCTCTTTTTGTGTATCGATTATGATGTTCATGTAGTTGTACAACGCGAATGAGAAGAAGAATTTCTCATAGAGGCAAAAAAACAAACTTTCCTGCGATCTTTTGTCAATAAAACCGGTTTGTATATAGGGATAATAAAATAAATAATGCATAGTGTAACTTACCCCAATGGATGTAAGTTTTAATATAGTACTAAATTATACATACATTTGCTATGTGCATTTAATATTCAATTTAAACTAGAGGGATTATATCGAAAAATATTTATCTATAATTTCTTCTAAAGATCTCGCGGGCCGGGCTGGGGGGCGAACGGCTAACAAAGACCTTGGAAGGTGGTGGCACCCGATTTGTCACTTCTGCCAAAACCCGAGAAGAGTCACTGCAGACGAATACCTAGCAGCTCTGTTAGCAAGTCCTAATCCCTGCTCGCCGCGGTGCCCCCGGGGTACTTCTTTGGAACGAGCTAACGGGAGACGGTCGAATGGCGAGTTCTCTGCGCCACAAAACAGAGTTCTAAGTCGGTTGGGCTGAGGGTTAGCAACCCGCTCCCATAAAACACATAATTGCTACGAATCGGCAAACAATGCCACGGAACCGGATGGACAACACGACGACGACCTTTGCTTTTCGAACCAGGGCACGAATCGGATCATGGAATGTAAAAACGCTGCTTGCTGATGGACGGCTGGATGAAGTCCTTAACGAGATGAACCGCTATAAAAGCAAGGTCATGGGACTCAGCGAGACCAGATGTGCCGATGCGGGGGAACATATCTGCCCAAACGGTGAGTCCTTCTTATATTCTGGGAGAAATGAAACTGAAAACCGTAGGAATGGCGTTGGGGTAATACTCACCAAGGAAGCCAGGTCCAGCCTCATTAGCTGGTCACCAGTTTCTGAGAGGATTATTACCGTGCGCCTACGTACCACACTAAGAAGTACTACGATAGTCCAATGCTTCGCTCCGACTGTAGACGCAGAAGATGACATCAAAGACGAGTTCTACATGCGACTGAATGAGGTTTTTCGCTCTATTCCAAGGGGAGACATCATTGTTCTTATAGGTGACTTAAACACACAGATCAGCCCCAACAACACCGGCCTTGAAAACAAAATTGGAAATCAAGGCCTAAGCCAAGTTATCAATAGCAATGGTGAGCTTTCCGTTGACTTCTGTAGTTCCCATCAACTCATGGTAGGTGGAACTTACTTTTGTCCCAAGAAAATACACAAAGAGACCTGGGTATCGCCCGATGGTAGAACGAAAAATCAGATAGATCACGTGGCCGTCAGCTGCCGATGGAGAACTATTCTGGAGGATGTCAGGAGCTTTAGGGGAGCAGACACTGGAAGTGACCACCATTTCGTAGTAGCAACTATCCGCCCAAAAGTCGCGGCAATCAGAAACGTCCAACGAGATCCCGTAAACCGTAGACAGTTTAACGTAGACCTTCTGCGGGAGAGCCCCAAAAGGCGAGAATTTGCTGGCAAACTGCAGCAAATCTTAAACCAGCAAACCGTTTCTTACGACACAAATATTGAAGAGCTGTGAAGCACAACAAAGGGTGCTATAATAACAGCAGCGGAAACAAGCATTGGTTATGTCCAAAGAAACCAGCAACACTGGATCTCGGACACAACCTGGCAAAAAATTGAACGCAGAAGGGCCCTCAAAAATAACGTGAACTCTACAAGCGACCCGGACAAACGCCAACTTGAACGGGAATACTCCCAATTGCACCGGTAGGTAAAGAGAAGTGTCCGGGGTGATAAAAGGCGGCAGATAAATGAGCTCACAGAGAAAGCGGAAAACGCGGCAAACACAGATAACAGTAAAGTGCTGTACCAAATCACTAAACAGCTCTCGGGAAAACACTCTACTAAAAAGCATGCCGTAAAGAGTGCGGATGGAAGGCTGCTGTGCAGCGACGAGGAGCAACTCCAAAGATGGAGAGATTACTTCTTCGCCGCCCTGAATGGTTCATTTACCCAGGAACCTCAGGAAAACAACAACAACAATGCACACCTAATAAGAATCTCCACTCGTGCCCCATCCAAGACTGAAATAGTAACCGCAATTCATGCAATGGCCAATGGTAAAGCAGCTGGAAAAGATGGCATCCCGCCAGAATTGTTGAAAGCCGACTCAAGCCTCATAGCAGATGCGCTACAGCCAATCCTGGATATAGCATGGAACACCTGTACCTTTCCGGAGGATTGGACGGAAGGTATCATAGTCAAAATACCAAAAAAGGGGGACCTAACAATATGTGACAACTGGAGAGGCATCTGTCTATTATTTACTGTGGGCAAAATCTTGTCCCACATATTATTATCAAGGATAAGAGAGGCAGTAGATCGAACGCTTAGAAGGCAGCAGGCTGGATTCAGAAAAGGCCGCTCCTGCATAGACCACATTAAAACCTTGAGAATCACAGTGGAGCAGTCTACTGAATTCCGATCCACCCTTTACCTTGCTTTCTTAGACTATGAGAAAGCGTTCGACTCGGTTAATAGGAGCTTTACATGGCGAGCTCTACGGCAACATGGACTGCCGAAAAAAATAATAGAATTGATAAAAGCTCTGTACAACAATTCCAGATGCAGAGTTCTTCACAATGGAAAACTATCCGACATCTTTGAAGTGAGCTCTGGAGTACGGCAAGGATGCCTACTTTCGCCATTACTATTTCTTATAGTAATAAACGACATTCATTATTATTATATAACTAATTATTATTACATAACTTATTTATAATTACACTATCAAAACTCCGATCCAAGCTCGATGCGCGCGCAGGTTTGATGAAAATCGTGGTACAGCATGGATGTACATCCAATTTGACCAGCGGCTTTTAGCGTTGCGTTATATAGCTACAGTTAAGCATCTGTCGGCCGATGGAGAGGCTGTAGCGTGCGGGTTATCTTAATCCTCTCTAGTGATGTTTTTTGAAAAAGTGGCCATCAAGAAATTTGTTCAGAATCGTCTTCCGCATCAGAATATCCACTTTAATTTTTTTTCACCTACATTTCCCAACAAAAATAAAACAGTTTTTTCAGCTAGCAAGAAGCAATATTTTTGTCAAATAACAAATATCTAAGTTGCGGTAAATAAAAGTTATTAACAAACAGTTATTAATAAAACAGTTTTTTCAGCTAGCAAGAAGCAATATTTTTGTCAAATAACAAATATCTAAGTTGCGGTAAACAAAAGTTATTAACAAATTAAAAAAACATGATTTTCAACAGTTTTTTGCATTTATCTCTATGTTTTGTGCTCTAAACTATCTTAATATATAAAAACTACGTGTCACAATGTATGTACACGCTAATCTCCGAAACCGCCCAACAGATTTAATTGAAAATTTGGGAATGTGTAGGATTGGTTCCAGATTGAAAGATAGGACAATTTTGGTCCAGATAATTGAAGCTGTTGTCGAAATATAGAGAATTTCAATGTTTCACTGATTAGCGGGGCGAAAAAATATTAAATTTTAATTGTCATGTACAAATAAAAAACCGTTAGCTTTTAAAACGTACTCCGATTTTTACGAGTGACAACGTATGAATTAGTGTATTGAGTGTACTGAGTGTACAGTATGTACAGTGTACTGTGTACTATATACTATGTACTATGGACTGTATACTATAACTACCGGAGCCCGCAAAAACATACCAGTTAAGAAACATATAATTTATATACAAAATAAAAATATTTGTGATCATTGGCAAACCTGTAAAATATTAGCATCCATTGTTCTTTATGTTTTTCCACCGAAAAATGCGTAAAAGCTTTTAATTGGTGCGATTAAATAAAGTGTTAATAAGAAAATATGTATATAAATGTCGAGTTTTTGCATTATGCCTCAGATTGCGGTACATCTTGAAAACGGTCAACGTGTATATTTACTGAAGAAAATGCTCTCCAACGAACTTTCCAGGCACCAAAAACTACACTTACCGAATTTTTCACACTGTGCCAAAAACCTGATATTTTCAGACAATGGTCAAATATTCAATACATTTCAAGATGCATGTCGCGTGTTGTAATTGCTGGAAGACGACAATCATTGGGATCTGCTGACACTTACTGATGCAGCATTTGCATCCACGCCGAATAACATTCGTCAACTGTTCGCAATTATATTGACGACATGATACCCAACAGAACCATCGGTACAAGAACGGCATGACGAGACATACTTCGCAGAATTAGACAAACAAACCAATATCCAAACTCTCGAACTATTACAGGAACAATTGGTTTTTTGTTAATGGTTATAAACATTTGTTGAAGAGTTGAATTTTGAAGATTTGGATTAATTTTAAATGTCTTAAGGTTGGGTGCAGCGATTCGGAAAGGCATCATCTTTGTTTATTTACGCGCCGGAAAACAAAACCAAAAACATAGTTTACCAGCAAGTTTTGTAAAAGAATACATATGTACATAGGTAATTTTGGTCACGCTTAATATGAAAGCATATTGAATCTAATGTCTCCAAATTTTAAAGAAATAAGTATTGGTTCTTTCCTTAGATATTGCGAATAGTTTGATTTTCAATATTTGCATTAATTTCACATGTTTTGACGAACACAATTTCGTAATATAAGAGAAAGTAAAAGTTGGTTTTTTGGCATTGGTTTTTCCAACTATAAAATATTTGTTTCATTTTTCGATTTTGTTTTACCTATTGTTCTCGAATAATTTTGTTATTAAAGACCTCTAGAATCAAATTAAAAAAGCTATAGAAAATGACCCTCGAATTTCGAGTGCTGGATGCTGCTATTTGCATTAATTTTAAATCTTTTAACGTTCATGGTTTAACAAAATACACAGGCAATTTTGGTCATAGTTCAAATAAATGTATTTTGAATCTAATGACTCCAACTTTTATAGGAATAGTTGGTTTTTCGTTAATGGTTAAGAAGAGTTGAATTTTAAAGGTTTGGATAGATTTTAATTGTTTAAACGTTGGGTGCAGTGAGGCGCACCGCGTCTCAGCTATCCAAAATACAGAAAGTAAGTGGTTCATTGAGATACTTCATCTGTGTATGAAAATCCATATATCGAAAAATGCCATGTGAATGGATGGTTTTTATTGTCTCGATCAAAATGTCAAATGGTTTCACATTTCGTTATTTGGAATGAAAAATACCAAAAAATTCATATCACCTGATTACTACTATTGGCTTATGGGAGCAGCATAGGCGCGCCGGGTCCCATCTAGTAACTTTATATATATCAATCGAAACATAATTTGAATACCTACAACTTTATAATTTGATTTTTTTCGATCCGAGCTCAATTTTTTTTTGTTATTCGCAAAAAACCGTTTTTTTCACTTTCCGGAACTTTTTAGGTTAGGTTCGACATTCCAAATTCAAAAAAAAACGCTATCTTTTTTAGAATTTTTTTTCCTAAATAACCATATTTTTTGGTTCCTGTTGGCAATTAACGCTACATTTACAAGGAGCTATTGTAGATGGATTGGACTATAAATATAATTGGAGTGCCTGTCTGTGATTTCAAAATAATTGTCATTTTCTAAGCTCATACGGTTATACAGGGTGTAACGCATAAGATTGTGCACCGGGCGGATATGAATAGGTTTTGGATAGACGAACAAAAAATCGTTCCGGAGGGGGTGGGGTAATCCTAACGGTTTAGCCGCTAGGGCGTTTTGAAGTTTTTTTGCTAGAGTTTTACATATCACCCTGTATTTTTGTAACCCTATGACCTATTTTCATAAATAAGGTATCAGTGTACGCAGAATACTCCCACCTATCTAAAGCTGTAAAAATGAAGGTTCTACCGTACCAGGTTCCAGAGCAATGAGTCAACAAAGTGAAAATTTTGGTTTTTTTTTACTAAAATTTCAACTAAAACCACCATTTTCTCCAAAAAATACGTGATAAACCTAAACTTTTTTTTGCAAAATTAGAAAGCTTGGACAATTCCCTATGAAAAATGTCTAGAGAATTTTTTTCCTACGACTTCTACTTTTGGAGTTAAAAGCAATTTTAATGCTAAAATTGGGTCTTTTTTAGTACTTTTTCACCTAAGCTTTGCCTAAAAGTACCAAATAAGCACCAAATAAGGTCAATTTCAACATCAAACTTGCTAATAACTTCAAAAGTAAAGGCCGTAGCATAAAAATTGTCAGGACATTATTCATAGGAAATTGTTCAAGGTTTCCAATTTTGTAAAAAAAAATATCAGTTAATTACGTATTTTTTGGAGAAAATGGTGGTTTTAGTTGAAATTTTAGTAAAAAAAACCAAAATTTTCACTTTGTTGACTCATTGCTCTGGAACCTGGTACGGTAGAACCTTCATTTTTACATCTTTAGATAGGTGGGAGTATTCTGCGTACGCTGATACCTTATTTATGAAAATAGGTCATAGGGTTACAAAAATACAGGGTGATATGTAAAACTCTAGCAAAAAAACTTCAGAACGCCCTAGCGGCTAAACCGTTAAGATTACCCCACCCCCTCCGGAACGATTTTTTGTTCGTCTATTCAAAACCTATTCATACCCGCCCGGTGTACAATTTTATGCGTTACACCCTGTATACATGATAATAAAACAAAATCCAGTATTTTTTAAAATTTTTATCTATGTGTATCTCTGTGTGTCTGTATGTCTGTACTGTACGTCTGTATGTCTGTATGTCTGTCTGTCTGTTTGTCCGGGCTAATCTCGGAAACGGCTAATCCGATCGCGATGGGACTTTCACTGGAAGATTCAGTTTTTTCTTGGGCATGTTGTAGGCTATTTTTTAATGAATATATGTATGTATATGTATGAATGTATGCATGTAGACAAATCTTGCAACCTGATTTTGCCCCACCTTCAATATAACCGATCAATTTGAAATTTTGCACATATGTATAGTTCGCGTGACAATACAATCTGACCATTTTGTAAAGAAATTAAGACGGCGGTTCCAAGATGGCGGCCGAATGTTGCAATTGTGTTCCGCAAGCCCCGACATGGATATCAAATGAAAGGGTACGACAACTAGAATGCAATTAGCTATGTGGCGTCATTCAAAATGGCAGCCAACACAAAATGCCGGTTACCTTTTTCGTTACCACGCCTTCGGTATGGGTATCAAATGAAAGCATGTAACGAGTATAGTACAGTAAGCGGTGTGCCGTCATTTAAAATATAATATGGCGGTCACTACAAAATGGCGGAAGACAGATAATAGACTAAAAAGTATTATATAAAAAATATAGTTTAAAAAAACTAAAAGCAGCGTTTTTATTTTAAAATTAACTAAAAAGTAAAAAATAATTTGGAATGTTAAGTTTTTATTGCTGCAGCCAGTATATAGAAACTACCTACCTTTCGAAATGTAAAAAAGCGTGTTTGTCCGAGTTAATCTTGGAATGCGATGGGACTTTCACGGGAAGATTCAGTATTTTCTTGGGCATGTTCTAGGCTTCAGTCGGTTCCGACTATTGCTTCACACAGAAAAAATTGATCTGATAGTCGGAGAAAAGCGAGTGGGAACTGAGAAAAGCGAGTGGCTGTTTTTTAAAATAAAAATGGCCTCGAATGAATGGTGTAAGATTAAATGAATACTTTAAAACTTAAATTTTATTAAACAAAGACAATGTTTTAGGCTAGTGCAGATAGTTTTTTGGAAAAAAAAATTAATAGCAGGGAGGGACCAGCAATGAAATGTCGTTAAGGTTAAAACTAAAAAAAAAAATTTTTAACTCGAAAAAAGGGAAATGGTAAAATGGGGATGCTATTTAGGGGTTAAAAACGATTTGCGGTGAAACATGACCTCCTAGTGGAAAATGTTTAATACAAAAGTTGTAGACAATAAAATGATCTAAAACTTTTGTATTTAACATATTTTGACATAAACTCAAATTTTCCAAGAAAATGACGAAAATCGATTTTTCAGTTTTTAATTTTTTTTCCCGTAAAAATAATTCAATTTACATGAAAATTTGTATAAGAGTATACCTGGGTGTTGCGTTAAATAAGCTTGATTTTTTTTGTTTGGAAAACGGATAGTTTCCCAGAATTAACATTTTTCGAAAAAAAATACCCTTATCTTGCATGGACAACTTTATTGATGTTTTTTTCGAATTTTGATATTCAATAAGTGCTCATTTAACAACTGAAATGTCTAGTTTCAAATGGTCTATTCATTTTGATACTTTATTTTCATTAAATCGCTTAAAATTAAGAAAAACCGAACACCTGATTTTTCGAATCACGTACATATTTCTCGATTTTTTCAATTTTTTTCAAATTTTTTAAGTTTTGCTGTTAATGGATTAAATTTTAATGACAGAACTTAAATAAATTTAATTACATAAAGGGTGGCAAAACTATCCTGAAAATTTTAAATAAATAAGAAATAAAATAACAATTTCGTTTGAATTGAATTACGCCGTGACATGTTTCCAGTTTCGTAATACCATTTTTACAGCATCATACTCAATATGGTTTTGGGAGATTTTTTATAAATTATTTATTTTAATTAATTTAAAAATTATAGATTGACAATATAGACGGACCTGCTTTTGGTTCGGTCGAGCAAACAAAGATTTGACCACAAATACAAAATAATAGAAAAATTAACAGCCGCTCACATTCATCGAAACTGTCAAGCTAGTTATAATAAACAAAGTTCAATCGACGAATCTATTTCTTATTTATTTAAAATTTTCAGGATGGTTTTTCCACACTTTCTGCAATTAAATTTATTTAATGTAAGTAATATTATATGACACTAAGTTCTGTCATTAAAATTTAATCCCTCATTGACAGCAAAAATTAAAAAATTTGAAAAAAATTTAAAAAATCGAGAAATATGTACGTGATTCGAAAAATCAGGTGTTCGGTTTTTCTTAAATTTAAGCGATTTAATGAAAATAAAGTATCAAAATGTATAGACCATTTGAAACTAGACATTTCAATGGTTAAATGAGCACTTATTGAATATCAAAATTCGAAAAAAGCATCAATAAAGTTGTCCATGCAAGATAAGGGTATTTTTTCGTAAAATGTTAATTTCTGGGAAACTATCCGTTTTCCAAACAAACAAAAATCATGCTTATTTAACGCAACACCAGGTATACTCTTACAAATTTTCATGTAAATTGAATTATTTTTACGAGAGAAAAATATTAATAACTGAAAAATCGATTTTCCGCCATTTTCTTGGAAAATTTGAGGTTATGTTAAATACAAAAGTTTTAGATCTTTTTATTATCAACAACTTTTGTATTAAACATTTTGTGATACACTCTTTCCCATAATACATTTTCATATTTCCAAAATCACATTTTTCCACCTTAGGTAAATTCTTTAATGGGTCACACGCGCGAGCACAAATTCATGCAGACCGAACGTGCAATTTTTCCCCGATCGAGTAAAAATGAAAATAGGTCAGACGGGTGCATCAAATTCTTGAGGCCCGGTGCGTACAAATTGCTGACCCATGGCAATTTACCTAAAGTGGGAATAATGATAATTATACTTAGAGTAGAATAGATGTATAAGATAATTTTGTATAAATAGCGTAAATTGATTAATTAAAATTCAGTCGTTGATAAACAGACGTTTGAGTGGGAAGCCAAGACTTCCTTAGAATAACCCAGGAGTTAAGCTTTTGAGCTGCTCCATTATAATTCGGAGTAAACGCTAGTATCAGGCGCGGATTCAAGGGGGGTCAGGGGGGTCATGACCCCCCCCAAAAGCAGTGCCGCGGCTAGACAATTGAGAGGCCCCAGAGAGTCCAAAAAAATTTTTCGCTCGCTTCGCTCGCAGATTGCCCGTACCCGTGACAGAACTATGGCCCATATGCTGATTTCTGTGGCTCGTACTCATTTGTGTGGTCCATTCGATGAAGTAAATATGCAAATAATGAATTCAAATGACTTTTATTGCCAAAACAATTTTTCGCTCGCGAGGCCCCAACACACGGGGCCCCGTGCAGTTGCACATATGCCAGCAGCGGCACTGCTCAAAAGCGCTCGCTGTTTAAAAAACAAAATTGACCCAACTCAAAAAACAAAAACAAAAAATAACCAAACGCACAAAACCGACCCAACTTTTTTGCAAATTAAAAAAAACAACCTTAAAAAATGACATTCAAGGTCAACACAGATTTAGTCCAGGAGGGATAGAAAAAAAGTTGAAATAAATTTACCCTGCGAATTTTGGACGCTATAATTAAGAGAAAAATCGTAGGCATTTCGAGCGTTTCCATATATGCCTGACAGGAAAAAATTTTGATTTCTCGAAATCTACTGAATAGAAATCCACACCAGGGGGTCAATTCTGGTTCGGTGTAGTGAGACGTGAAAAAAAAGTTTACACTTGACGTTTTACACACCTTTTTCACTGCACTGAACCTGAAAAAGCGATTCTCGTTGCATTCATGAAAACTTAATGCTGAATCAAGGCTGAATTGATTTTTAAACTGTCAAGTTGTCAGTTTATCAAATTAAATCTAATATTTTTTGGTAAACGTTTTCACGACTACCCCCATAATTCACTTTCCCTTCGCCCAGAAGGCGCTTTTTCTGAAAATCAAGAAAAGTGCCTGTTTTCAAACGTGTTTATGAGGTATTAATTCGAGCCTCACCAACTTTTCATGAAAATGGGTTCGTAGAGTAACTCTTCGAGAATAAATAGGGCTTTTCAAAATAACTCTAGCACCACCGTGGGCCTTGTTCAAACTTTTTTCTGAAACGGCTGTTTTTACATTTTTGAGATTTACGCGAAAAGTTATAATTATTTTTGCATGAAATTTTTATTGTAGGTAGGCACTAACAGAAGCCAAAATTTCAGCCCTGAAACAAGGCTCTACGATAATAATAGTCCCTGTAATTAAATGTCAAAAAATGGCCATATTTCGTGGTTTTTGTTTTGTTTTGCACAAACCTGTTGACCGATTTCAATTCTCCAAAACTCATAATTTTCGTCTTTTTAAGCGCTATTACGTACTATTTTTTGTTTTCCAAAAAAAAAATTTTCGCACCTAAGATTGAAAAACGTGTTTTCGCTACCATTATTAGCTTTTTTCCACCTGTTCTCCTGGACCGATTTTTTCCAAAACACATTCATTGAATTCCTACGATTTTTCTCTTAATTATAGAGTCGAAAAATCTCAGGGTAGATTTATTTCAACTTTTGAATACTTTTCCGCTATCTCTCCTGGACTAATTGATCTATACTCTTTCTATATGTTTTGATTTGCAAACTCTGAAGTTAGCTGCACTCACAAGAAAGGGCGCGTCTTCCTCAAAAACATATTAGGGCACGTTTGTTTTTAATCCACCAGAAAATTCGGTTAGTTTTTTTCGTTTTGTTAATTTTGTTTTTGTTTTTTTAGGAGTAAAAATTTTTTTTCGCCACTTTTAATTCCGTGACCCCCCCCAAAACAAAATTCTAGATCCGCGCCTGGCTAGTATAGCTGCTCCATAGGAGTTAATGCCTTAGGGCTGCTCCAGGAAAGCGCAAAAGTATTACAATTTTCCAGGAGGTCACGTTTCACCGCAAATCGCAAAAAATCTTTTTCAACCCCTAAATAGCGTCCCCATTATACCATTTCCCTTTTTTCTAGTTTAAATTTTTTTTTCTTTTAGTTATAACCTTAACGACATTTCATTGCTGGTCCCTCCCTGCTATTAATTTATTTTTTTTCTGCTTTTAAATCCGCTTTGGCACTTGCCTATTTATCATTTTATAGCCCGCGGAAATTAGCAAAAAAAACGCACGAAAGGAGACAAAATTCCGAAATGGCTGAAAATTGGGCCACAGCTTCCTTGGGACTTTTTAAGAAAACAATTTCGGAATCACAAAAAAAACAACATGGCCGCCAGAGATGTCACTTTTTGCCAAAAAAAAATCACTCAAAAACTGGTTTTTTCGAAAATTTGTTTTGGTCAGTCAATACAAAACATTATTGCCTACAAAATACCGCTCTTGAATTTTTTTTCGAAAACCTTGACCTTTCCGAATTATTCAAAGTATTTTTTGGCCGAAATGTGATTTTAGGAAACTTTGACCTTGAATAACTTCGAAAGAGTTAGGTTTTCGCAAAAGGGACAAGAGGACTTTCTTGTAGGCAATAACGTTTCGTATTGACAGATCAAAAAAAAATTCGAAAAAACCAATTTTTGAGTGATTTTATTTGCCAAAAAGTGATATCTCCGGTGGCCATGTTGTTTTTTTGTGATTCCGAAATTGTTTTCTTAAAAAGTCCCAAGGAAGCTGTGGTCCAATTTTCAGCCATTTGGGAATTTTGTCTCCTTAAAATGCTAATTTCCCCGGACTATTTAATGATTTTTACATCAAAAGTATTTGTCTAATGATGATAAATGTACAAGGATTTACGCCTCTATTAATATATGTCTTCAATTTTATAAACATCAGTGAGAATTTTACAAATTATATCTTCCGGTCAAATTTTCTATGAGAAGACAAACAAAAAATTAAAAACAAATGGCTTCCTTAGAAAGCTATGAGTCTCCTCTTTAAAAAATTTTTTTTTATCTTTATTTTTGCGCACATTTTAGGCAAAAATACTTTAAAGCCCAATTACAATGGACGGATGAGAGCGGAACAGAATCGGATTGATCTGTCAAAGTGGTTTTCCGAGCATACGTTTTCCATTTGAGCGATTACAATGAACGGATACAAGCGCATTTGATCGGATCTGGGCGGATTCGTTTTCGTTTGTTTAGAAATCGGCGGATTGGGCTGTCAGAATTTTTGTAAACAAGTCAAGTTAAATTTGGTTTCCTTTTTTTTGTAATTTGAAAAATATTTTCTGACGCATAATTAATAGAAGAAGTAAAAGAATGCGAATTATTATATAATAAAGCGAAAAGTGGTTATAAAATTACACAAAACAGTTTGACGTTTAAAAGCGAACAGATCCGTTCATTGTAATCAGTGCAGTTTCCTATCCGCTCCGGTGCGTTTCTTTAATATTTCAATCCGCGTTGATCCGTTCATTGTAATTGGGCCTTTAGTCTTTCCCCGAACGCCTCACTAGAAAATTTAAATTCTGCTTTTTGGCGCGCTTAGATCTTTCGGATTTGCTTCTTATTTTTAATAATTTTTTATAATAATAAAACAATTTTTTTTAAAATAGGTTATAATATAAATTTTAGTAAAACTTTCCGCTCTTTCACGTGGCGCTATTAGTTTTTCGAATTTTTGTTTATTTTTAGATATATAAAGCAAAAACCAAATTGTCGAATTTGTTTTCGAAATTGTGAACTTAGCATACACTTTAGAGCAGCAAAGATTTTTTATCGTTTTCTACACCCAAAAAAGTACCTTAGTCCCAATTTTCAGGGAGATCACATTTTGTGCGAGCTTTCGGTCTAAATTTGGCTCTGACGACTGGGCTACTAGGGGTTTTAAGGTAAAAAATTGCATACTTTACTTTCTACGGGTAAGTTATTCATTCTTGTAAATAACTTTTATCAGTTACTTTAATGTTTTTTTTGTTTTTTTTTTCAAATATAACATTTACAATGTACTTTAACAAAGGGAAAAAAATAAATGTTTATGGTTTAACTCCTAATGCCGGGTTTTCACTAGTAGAATTAGTGGTAGAGTATACTGGTCGAGTAATAACTATCCTGTGAACTCACCTAATGAAAACTCGGTTATAGTTGAGTAGAGTGGGATAGCACCGTGGTAAAGTTACTCTACCGCTTAAAAGTATGCCAGTTACTCTACCACTAATTCTACTAGTGAAAACCCGGCATAAAGGCTATGGATATTCCAGACCAGTGGTCGCAGCGGATGTATCCATGTTGAACAATTAATTCCGAGTGGCTAATGCTGCCAGGAAACCGTCTTTTGTAGGGCGACTCCGTGGAAAAATGCGAGGCGATGTTGGGAGTTTACTTCCCGTGCATTGGTAGCCGTGTCTTTGGGGTTACCATTGTTACAGGCTCCCCCTCTGGAGCGGCAGACGTATCGGCGCTGCGACAGGAAGAACGATGTTGGGGCTCGTTGCGTTTTGGTTGTCCTCGCCTTCTCAAAAGACGAACTGGTTGTAGCACTTCCTCACTATTTCCGACATAAGGAGTAAGAGCTGAGGCATGATAGGCACCTAGTATGACATCTAAGTTGTCCTTATGTGCTCCTGGTATGCTATGGCTCCTTGTTGCTTCACGATAGTATAAGGTCCATCACGTTTTGGCATGAATTTTGCTGTAAATTTGTTGTCAGCATTGCTCAAAGTGTGGGTGTTAACCCAGACGAGGTCACCGATTTTATAAGGGAAATGTGCTTGTCTTGACCGATCCCTATAATTCTTTTGTCTCATTTGCTGGAACTCATGAGTTTCCTTTGCGAGCTTAAAAACTTCCTTTAAGCGATCCAACTGTGGTCGAATCTCGAAGGCGAGTGAGAGGTCGTGAAATTTCCGCAAATTGTGGTACAAATCTTCTGTACCAGGAACACGTTTGAATAAAGCTTAAGAGTCCTTTTACATTAGTAGGCGCTTTCCATTTCCTCACCGACTCGGTTTTCTCTGGATCTGTCCTGGTACCTTCTTTTGTTTGTACATGTCCTAGATATTTAACACTATAACAGTAGAAGTTACATTTTCGGCGGTGCATTCTTAGCTTGAATTTTCGCATTAATTGAAAAGCTTTTCTTAGATCCTCCAAATGCTTGCGAAAACATTCGGAACATACATATAATTATGTCATCTAAATAGCAAAGAATTAGAACATCTGTCATCTGGACGCGAAATCTAACCATCAACCGCTGAAAGGTTGCGGGCGCATTACGAAGTCCAAATGGCATTCGCTTAAATCTGAATAGGTCAAATGGTGTCACAAATGCGGTTTTGTCCTTATCCTTTTCAGCGACCTTGATATGCCAATAACCTGATTGCAAGTCTAATATATGAACCTAGTTTTCTTAGCAGCGTGTAGTAGATTGTCCATCCTGGGTAGTGGATATGAATCAGGAACTGTTACGGCGTTGAGTTGTCTGTAATCAACACAAACTCGTATACCTTCATTTTTCTTGGGGACCATAACAAACAACTGGTGCAGCCCATGGTGACTCACAACTTTCGATGATATCTAGTATCGCTAGCATCTGATCCAATTCAGTTTTTAATTGTTTTTGACGAGCGTATTATAATCGATAAGGCGCTGTGGCTATTGGTGGATGAGACCCCGTTGCATAAGGGGTTGCTTCACCCTGAACTTTAAAAAGGTCGGAATGTTCATGCAGTAATGTTTTTAACTGCATTTGTTCGTTGAGCGAGATGTCTTTGGTTTCATTATCCCTTAGATCAAGCTCGATGCTAAAAATACTAACTTTAGGATGTCTTGTCTTTTTTGCGTTGCGTTTTCTGTGGTGAGAATGGTCGTATTGAGTCGGCAAAGATGTCACCTATAGCATTTGGGGAATACCTGTTGTCTTTTTTTACTTTGATACTGCTTTTGAATGGCTTTCTGGATGTTCCCGGTCTTACTGTGGGTTGACTTTCAGCGAAAGGAGCTTGAGGCAGATAAAACCGATTTTATTTTCAAGTATTACCACTATAGTAATCAAAAAATTTATTCGGCTGAACCATAAAATGCTATTTTTACACGTTGATAATTATACCCGATTGTTCTAAGAATGTACCGGCACAATGGAGTTCCTTGCTGGTGACAGCAAGGCTACTACCATCATGCTTGGGTATACATAAAAATTTTGAAACAACCATCCTCCCTAGTCTTCCGAAATATTCCTAGGGGATGTTGAGCTGGTCACACTGTTCATGCTAGCTCGCCGGAAGGGGTCGTGGGGTGTGCTACATATATGGTTCACCACTTACCTCCTTGTCTATGTGAAAACTCTTCATGTCCTCGTCGTTCATATGTCCATCCCCACAGAGATCCAGGATTGGTACCAATGAATCATGGGACCTGTAACCACGTTGAATCAACGACGGGAGACCCTAGAGAAAGATCTCCCTTCCAACCATCCTGAAACTCATAGGAAAAAATCTAGCACTGCATGTTAAGCAAGAAAGTACACAGTGTAATTAAAGTTTAACATATATATTGATTACTTGGATTTAATCTACAACATTCAACAACACTTACGTGAACCTAACAACAAGAGTGTGACAAAAACAATGGTCTCGTGTTCTGTGTGTGAGGTTGTATAGAGGCGTACAAAAAAAACTCGCCGCCGATATTACACGTGGACAACAAAACCAAAAAAAAACACCAGGGGACAACGTCGATTTGGCCAAAACGATGTTACAGGGCAATACGCCTTTGTCTTATTGTGATAAGACAACCAACTTCCAATCGGGCACGATTCCAGGACAGTGACCCAAATTTTTTGCAAATTAAAGCAACGACCTTAAAAATTACCTTCAAGGTCAACTACATATTGATCTATACTCTTTCTATATATTTTGATTTGTAAACTCTGAAGTTAGCTTCACTCACAAGAAAGGGCGCGTCTTCATCAAAAACACATTAGGGCACGTTTTCTGCTATACTTCGCTCAAATTAGGGACAATTAAATAAATTTTTCCCACAGCTATGAAACCGGTGCCAAGTGAAGGATATGGGTAGTCTAAGCATGATCTTCACAACAAAGTTCGAAAAAAAGGTTGTTTTTGAAAAATATGTGAATTTTATAGTTTTTTCGCCTTTTCTCTATTTTTAAGAGAAACTATGCTTTTTGGTCAAAATATCAAAAGAGCAAAGTTATAAGGCATAAAATTTCCTGCAAATTTTGCCCTCACTGTTTTTTTCGAATTCGGCATTGTTTCGCCCGTAGAGCTCATTTTGCGCCTTTTTTCAGACTCTGTTGATAATCAAAGCGTCTAAAGAAAGGCCGTTGAAAAACTACAACTACTACTTTGATCTCATTGAATACAAATGCATAATTTTGGCTCAAAATCTAAAAATGGGGCAAAACGGTCTCTATCGGCGAAAATATGCGGAGTTGAGAAAAATTGTAAAAGTAAAATTTGTAGGTAATTTGATGCTCTCCAACTTTGATATTTTCACCAAAATGCATAAGTTCTCCACAAAATAGAGACTTCACTTGGCACCGGTCTCATAGTTGTGGGAAAAATTTCCTAAAAACGGCGATTTTTTGACTAATTTGAGCGGACTACGTTTGATTTAATCCACGAGAAAATTCGGTTAGTTTTGTTCGTTTTGTTAATTTTGTGTTTGTCCCTAAAAAACGCCTGTTTAGACGCTTCGCTCCCAGCAACGTTCCTCACGAACTTTGTGGATGAAGGGAGAGGTGGGGTGGTACCTCTCATCAACCTCACTACAGTGCCGCAGCCAGACAATTTGGGGTATTTGGGGAGAGTCCAAAAAAAATTTCGCTCGCTTCGCTCGCGCATTTCTCTTCATACAAGCCTGCCCCCCGACAGAATAATGGCCATATGCTGATTTCTGCGGTCCGTACAAAAATATTTTTAAAGTGTGAAAGGGGTTAATTCAAGTAATGGATAAAGTGTAATTATATAATTATTGTAGAACAATATAATAAAACGATGTAAATAGATAATTAATGTAAAACAATATAATAAAAGAACTGTAATATATTTAATTAATATTGGAAAAACTGTAATTATATTTAAATAACCTTAAAAGAACTGTAAATATGTGTAATTATCTTCTTCTTCAGAAACTTTTTTTTCGATATTCTCCTTTGAAAACCGACCAAAAATCAAACTCACAAAAGGCATCAGGTCCCTCTCGCTCTGGCTCGCTGCCTCCAGTAGCTTTTTAACAGTATTGGTGTATTATTATTTTAATTGTTATTGGTATTTTCTTTGTTGGGGACTACTAATTTTATAAAATTGTTAAAAAGTTTGTTTTATTTTTCTTCCTTGTTTTAGTAAACTTCTTCGGTTTAGATATATTATATTGTTTTTAATAAATAACTATGTATATATTTTTTTTTATTTAAAAATTTGCTTGAAACACTAATTCTATAAATTTCTGTACCTTTTGGAAGTTTAGGACTATTTTTACAAACTTCTCTCTTTACTTTATAATTATTGTTTGTTTTTTTTCTTTTTAAGTTTTATGTATATTTTTTTAAAATATAAGCTATATAACGACTACTACCTTTTCTTCTTCTTGTTTTAAGTAATGATACAAAAAATACCCTTATTGCACGTTTACTTTTTCCTCTATTTAACACTTTTGCTTGTCTTCTCTGCCTTCGTGACTTCTTCCGATTTATCTCACGAACAATTCATAGGTGAAAAGAAAATTGACAAGCACGAGTATTTTCTTCTATGTTAATTATTTACTTCTTGAGATTAATTTTTTTTTGTTTGTTTTTGCACAAATTTAATTCACGAGTATTCTTTTTTTCCCATGCATGTGTTTTGTTGCAAATTCTGATCCTATTTTAAGATAACTCTCGCTCTCTCTATTATCTTGACGTTAAGAGATTATTCAAGGAAAATATCGAAACGACAGATCCTGAATTAAAATTTCACATATGGCAGCACCAGTACACTAAATCCATTTACAAAAGTTTCATTTGGGACAACTGAAATGAGCAACGCCAAAATATGCTTGTGTTTACTTCGAGTTGGAAATTCAATAATAATCGTATCTATAATGCGTTTAACAATAGGTAATGAAGTTTATACTATTTAATTAAATTCACAAATCATTGTTTTACACTTTATTGATCGAATAATGAATGCTTTTTTCTAAACGACTCGAATCGAAGGTCTTTTTAGCGTGTTTTTAGGGGACATCACTTCCTTACTCTCTGTTCGAAATTCAAATCCAGACTGCCTGAAAACCTATTTTTTTCTCCCTCAACAAAAAATTTTGTTTTTTCTGGCTTAATTGATTCGAAAATTCGCGACATTAGAACTCCCGAGTTCTAACTGACATTTTTTGAAAAATTGAGTTGTATATGCTATCATACTAAACTGAGTGCGCTCTTCTCTTTAAAGTTATACGGGGCAACGTATCTGTTTTGGTTTAAGAGATAATTGGTGCTCCTTAGTTCTATCTAACAACGAAATGAGAAAAGCTTGGTGCACTAAAGTTGTTACTGCTGTTTTTGTTAAGTTAGAACTTTGGAAACCGTTATGTTAACACCGTTAGAAGTTAACATGCAGATAGAACTCTCACTCTTTTTGATTCATTCAATCCCTAATGTTTTTTGGTGTAAGACGTGTTCATCAAGTTTTCGTTTTAATTAATATTTTTTGTGTTTGATAAAAGGTAAGCATAATTATTGTAATTATTTATAGGAATTATTTTATTGATCTAGTTTTACGTATGTTTAGTTAAAATGGATGGAATTGTCAGTTATAGTGAAATTTGTGAACTAATCGACACTGATTTTGAAGAAGCGATTTTGATTAATTTACCAGAAGTAGATGAGATAAAGGAGGGAGATCTTGTGATTGCTGAAGTAAGTGCTCCTCCGATTCACGAAAATATTGAAGAAATTGTTCCAAAACCCAAACAAATAATACCAAATAAGAAAAACTGGAAGAGAAATGTTAGAAAAAACGCTTACCAAGGCGGGAAAGAACACGTAAGTACAAGAGGAAAAATACGTGAAGAACGAAAAATTGTAGATAAAAAAAACTGTATTAACAATTGCAAATATAATTGTGGAACAATTATTACCAATGACGAGAGAAAAACAATATTTGAAAATTTTTATAGTATGGATCAAACGGGAAAATACAACTTTATTTTAAAAACTACCCAACGATTCGTTAAAAAAAGATGTTCAAAGAAGCCATCATCTAGAAGAGAATATAGCTATGTATATTTATTTGATATAAAATGTAAACGTATTCAGGTATGTAAAAGCTTTTATCTTAGCACATTAGCCATTTCCCAGAAGCCTGTTTACACAGTCCATAATAAGAAGTGTGAAATCACCAATACTCTCCCTACTGCTATAACAAAAGTAGTGAAAAAGAAGATAAATGATAACGAAAGAGGTTTTGTTGTTGACTATATAAATAGTTTTCCTCGAATTCAATCTCACTACTGTAGGGCCAAAACATCTAAAGAGTACTTAGATTCAAATTTGAATATATCAAAAATGTACGATCTATATAAAGACAAATGCACTGCTTTAAAGAAAAACCCTGTAAAACAAAGCTATTTTAGATTCACTTTTAACACAAATTTTAATTTGGATTTTCACAAACCTAAATCCGATAGATGCGGGAAATGTGAAATCAATATGAAAACAACAAACACAGATAGAGAATATCAAGAACATGTATATCTCAAAAACACAATGAGAATAACGAAAGAAAATGATAAAAAAGGTCTTATACCAATAATAACTTTCGACTTGGAAAATGTTCTTACTTGTCCAAAAACTGAGATCGGCGAAGCATTCTATTTATCAAAATTGAACGTGTATAATCTTACAGCACATGTTTCAACAACAAAGAGGGTATACTGTGCAATATGGACTGAGTACACTTCTGGTCGTTCGGGAAATGATATTGCATCAGCTTTTTACAAAATACTAGGAAGAATATTTAAGGAACATGATTTCAAAGAATTTATTACCTGGAGCGACTCGTGTGTTCCTCAAAATAAAAATTCCTTTATCGCATATGCTATGCAATACTTTTTGCAAAAACATCCTGACCTAGAACTAATTACTATGAAATACAGTATACCTGGTCATTCTGCTCTGCAAGAAGTGGATAATATTCATAGCCAGATTGAAAAAGTTCTTAAAAAAAATGAATATTTTTCATCATTAGGTTTAATACGAATACTAAAACAGATAAACAGGAAGAATCCGTTTACAATAATTCAAATGGGACCGGACGACTTTAAAGATTTTGAAAAGAGTTCAAAAATATTCAATTATAAACAAGTACCATTTGCAAGAGTTAAAATGCTTCGATTTGGATCAATTCCCCATATAATGTTTTATAATTGTACAAACTACGAAGAGAAAGATTTTGTGGAAATTAATTTAAAACCACTGGAAATACGAAGAAGTAGAAAAAGAGTAAACCAGGAAATAGTTTCAGGTAACTTATTGAACGACCCTCCTAAATACACGAAAAGATCTGATATTGCAGTACACAAGAAGAAACATCTTATAAGAATGTTTCAATACATGAACCCCCAAGACATAAGTTTTTACAAAACTATTTTACACTTGGATGGTGAGTATAACAATTTATAATTAATAAAATTTATATATAGATATTTATACTTTATTATTTTTATAGAATGCAATCAATTTAACGAAGATCAACCCACTATAACATAAAAGAGTGTCTCACAAAAAATGCGTTATATTGTCTGTTTTTTTTTTCTTGTTGAAGAATTTTATATTTTTTAGAAAATGAAGATCTCTCTATGTTATTTTTGCTAAAGAAATAAAAGAATTTATGTTACAGTTTTCTTACTTGGTTGTTTCATATTTCCTAAAAGTTATATACAACACTTCTACCGTTTTTTCAGATAGAACTATGCATTCCGGAAAAATTTAAAATGTTTGTGTCCCAAAGTTGTAACTGACTGATAGGACTACGGAAACTAACTTTATGTTACAAAAATTTTGTTGAAAGTTCTATCTGATTTTTTAAAATCTCAATAAATCCCGGAATTTCGTCTTTCATTCGCTGAAACTTTGCATAAAGGCAGTTTCAGTCACAAACTTTTATTATAGAAAATTTCAGGCAGAAATTCGAATCATGGTAAAAGTTATCAAAGAAAAAAACTTTGACGTTCATTTTCTCAAAACATAGTTGTGATGAGTTGGAACCCGGGAATTCTAAGGTCGCGAATTTGTGGAATTCAAAGGAGGTGGCTCACGGCCCATACAAAATTGCCCCAGGCCCGGCTCAAAAGAAAATTATCTCAGATTGTAGGTTATAATAAGACTTGAAATTCTGTATAGTTGCTATATCCCGTAACTGTGGCTAAATAGTTAATATTGTTATTTCTTTTTATTCAGGCGAAATACCTAATATCACCCTGTATTTTTGTAACGCTATGACCTATTTTCATGAATAAGGTATCAGTGTACGCAGAATACTCCCACGTATCTAAAACTGTAAGATTCTACCCTACCATCTTCCAGAGTAATGAGTCGTCAAAGTCAAAATTTTGGTTTTTTTAAGTAGAATTTCACTTTCAACAACCTTTTTCTCCAAAAAAAACGGGGTTAACCTATACTTTTTTTTCCAAAATTAGAAACCTTGGAGTATTTCCTATGAATAATGTTCGGACAATTTTTATGCCACGGCCTTTACTTTTGAGGTTATAAGCAATTTAAATGTTAAAATTGGCCTTATTTGGCACTTTTCGACATAAGCTTAGGTGGCTCTTTTTCGTACTTTTTTAGTACTTTTTCACTGTGGCTAAGGTGTTAATATTGCAATTTCTTTTTATTCAGGCGAAATATTTTTTTCTCATGTTCTGAGAAAAAATGAATAACCTACTGCTATTGGTATAAGATTGGTAGAAATGATACAAGAAAACAAATAACTAATATTTTGAAATTCTTTTTATTTGTATCTTATCTACTATAGATTTTCTATGTCAATTAAAACATCGTCTGGGAAAAACTACTATATTATATTAGCGTCTGATCCCCCGGAATTTGGAGATTTTCCACGTTCTCGATTGGGACTTACCATATCAAATTAGCGCGTTCTTACACCAGTGAACATTTGAAAATAACTGGAATGTATGAAATACAGTCGTACAGGCACCCGGAGACCATAAATATAACTGATGAAGGGAATCTTGTTCTCATCAGGTGCATGATAAAATCACGGCACATTAGACGTAAGACGTATTATACGTATGTGCTATACAATCCAGCCACAGAGGGTAGAACTGCAATTAAAGAATATTGTTGTTCTTGCATACACGGACGCAGAACGCTGGGTAGTTGCTCACATATCGTATGCATCGTATACTATTTGAGTTGGGCTAGATACGAAGAGGTCTTTCACCACCCCGCCATGCGACTAGACGATGTTTTAATTGACAGAAAATCTATAGTAGATAAGATACAAATAAAAAGAATTTCAAAATATTAGTTATTTGTTTTCTTGTACCATTTCTACCAATCTTCTACCAATAGCAGTAGGTTATTCATTTTTGCTCAGAACATGAGAAAAAAATATTTCGCCTGAATAAAAAGAAATTGCAATATTAACACCTTAGGGGCCATCCATAAATTACGTCACACCTTAAGGGGGAGGGAGGGGGTCGACGAAGTGTGACATTGTGTGACAAGGGGTGGGAGGGATTCTAAATTTCGTGACGTCACATTTCAATATCTAATATGTTAACAACCCAAACGAGAACGAAGTGTCTGCTATGCCAGTTATAAATAATTTAACGGAGTGAGTTCAAATTTCATGGACTCAAGTTGATTAAGTTTGTATCTTTCATCAATATAATTAATCGTTTTTTGTTTTGTTAATTTTTCTCAAATGTTTGATTTGATGTTGATTTTATTAAAAAAATAATTTAAACTAATTTCGGAACTGCTGTTTTAATTTAATAATTGCTAGATGTAAAATTGCAAAATATGTGACGTCACACTATGGAGGGGGGAGTCTCATAAATGTGACCACCTGTGACAAGGACGGGGGAGGGGTCAAAAAATCATGAAATTCGTGTGACGTAATTTATGGATGGCCCCTTAGCCACAGTGAAAAAGTACTAAAAAAGTACGAAAAAGAGCCACCATGTCGAAAAGTGCCAAATAAGGCCAATTTTAACATATAAATTGCTTATAACCTCAAAAGTAAAGGCCGTGGCATAAAAATTGTCCGAACATTATTCATAGGAAATACTCCAAGGTTTCTAATTTTGGAAAAAAAAGTATAGGTTAACCCCGTTTTTTTTGGAGAAAAAGGTTGTTGAAAGTGAAATTCTACTTAAAAAAACCAAAATTTTGACTTTGACGACTCATTACTCTGGAAGATGGTAGGGTAGAATCTTCACTTTTACAGTTTTAGATACGTGGGAGTATTCTGCGTATACTGATACCTTATTCATGAAAATAGGTCATAGCGTTACAAAAATGCAGGGTGATATTAGGTATTTCGCCTGAATAAAAAGAAATAGCAATATTAACCATTTAGCCACAGTTACGGGATATAGCAACTATACAGAATTTCAAGTCTTATTATAAAATACAATCTGAGATAATTTTCTTTTGCGCCGGGCCTGGGGCAATTTTGAGCCACCTGCTTTGCGGGAATTGACTTGCTTACTCTTTGAGTAAATTTCCGCGAGATGGGGGGTCACTTATAGGGAGAATTTTTTTGGTAAATCCCCGACCGTTACAAGAAGTCAATACCGAGAAGTGTTCTATTGTCCTCGGCATCTGGCAAAACTACAAATTGAATTGTTTTTTTGTCGATTACCAATTATAATGTTCACTTTTGTTATGAGAACTTTTTGTTTGTTTGTTTGTCCATCTGCCAATGTGATATCAGCTACGACGTTGTAAAATTTTTTTCCTTCGTGTTTTAAATGTTTGAAGAGTGATGTACCGGCAACAGTTACTTTGGCATCAGTGTCGATATAGGCAATCCCGTCAATACCACAAACACTTATAGAAATAGTTGGTATTCCTGTTGTCATGGTCAGATTCATAGAGTGGAATCCAACTTTAAAGTTATTGGTAACATTGTTATTGCAGGCAGGACTGTTGCTTCGAATGAATCCAGGATTACCACATCCAAAGCAAGCGACATTATTTTCTTCTTGTTTTATTTTTTGACCGATTGATTCGGTTTTCACAATTCCTTGTTCTTTTTTCTTTCTGCATTCATTTTCAGTATGGCCATTATGCCGGGTTTTCACTAGTAGAATTAGTGGTAGAGTAACTAGCGTACTTTTAAGCCGAGCTAACTCTACTCTACTTATTTTGGTAGAGTGCCCGTTTTCACTTAAATTGAAAATAGTATGGTGCAGAAGGTAATAGTTACTAGTTGTTAATAGTGCATCGTCAGTGAAAAACTTGAAATATCGAAAATGAACCCTGGCCATCGTCGTTTAGCCTTAAGAAAAGTTGCACGAAAAGCATTGGCATGTGCGGCTGATATTTTGCTTGAGGAATTAACTGCAGCTATTGAAGAAGAAAAAAATAGAATTAAGAAAAAATGGTGCAGAGACTGGATCAGAAACAGGCATAGACACGGGGCTTCTTTGGTTCTCTTAAGGGAACTTGCTCTAGAAGATGTAGAAGAGTACAGATTGTGCCTGCGAATGACTCCAGAAAGTTTTGAGACACTGCTAGAGATGGTAGCTCCAAAAATTAAGAAAACTGACACAATCTTACGAGATGCTTTAACACCGCGAATAAAATTAGAAATCACACTGAATTTCCTGGCTACTGGCAATAATTACAGAACTCTTCAGCATTTGTTCAGAGTATCTAAAACAGCAAAAAAAACTTTTGTTCCCGATGTATGCGATGCGATTTATGAAAGCCTCGGTAATTTCGTTAAGGTGAGTTTTTAATATAGTAATTGGAAACAGTAATTTTTCTGAATTAGTATTTATTATTATCATAATATTAAAAAATTAAAAAACAAAATGAAAGTGTTCATATAAACGTAGCAATTACGCATAACCCCAAGCTTGCGTTATAATATCTTGAGACAACAATAACATATCTTGAGACACATTTGTATTGTCTTCTTGAGAGACGTCGGGGGGTCATTCGAGTTGCGCGACTGTACAGAAACTGGACGCTCTGCGTAGAACAATGAAGTGTGTGATGTGTCCTCATGTTCATGCGGAAGTGACTGATTGGATGACGGGCTTGTAGACTGTATTAAAGATGACGTAGGTGAAGAAGCCGTTTGTGAACACGACTGTAGACGATATTTTGTAAGAATGCCTTGCATTTCATATTGTGCCATGATGGACTGTTGCAGTGGTAATTTATTTAATGTCACACCTACATATGCACCAAAAGCAGTATTGTCATTGTGTTCTGATTCTGAAGCATCAATATTCAGGTTCGCATGAATATTACGAAGTTCTGTAAAGCTCTCGCGCAGCTGCTGTATATTTTGTCTGTTGGTGTATTTCGCTTTCTTAACCGGCTGCTTCGGTATTTGTTGGGTTTCCGTTTCCTTCGAATGTGATGGAGTGTCCTGCAATTTTTGTAAACTTTCTTCTGTTGGTTCTGATTGATTTGGATTTGAAGGAGATTGTGTCACAGCATCATCGTTATTTTCTTCTTTGATGTGAAAACTCTGTAACAAAAAAGAAATAATAATTTTTTTTTTCAGTTTCCATCGACAGAAGAAGAATGGAAGAAACAGTGTGTTGGTTTCGAAAATAACTGGAATTTCCCTAACTGCTGCGGTGCTGTTGATGGCAAGCATATTGCTATTGTTGCTCCACCAGGCTGTGGAAGTGAATACTTCAACCACAAAGGTTCGAGCAGTGTTGTTTTGATGGCTGTTGTTGACTCCACATATTGTTTTACATACATTAATGTTGGCAGCAAAGGATCTGAATCAGACGGCGGGATTTTTCAAAACTGCTCACTTTCAAACTACCTTGAAAATGGAATTCTTCCCGATGGCTGTTACTTCGTTGGCGATGATGCATTTCCCTTGAAGCCAAACCTCTTAAAACCTTATAAGCATTATAGGACGAGTCTTACGGTTCATGAAAAGATTTTTAATTACCGCCTTAGCCGTGCGAGAAGAGTTGTAGAAAACGCCTTTGGCATTTTAGTGAGCAGATTTCGTGTATTTGATAAAAAATTTGTTTAAAAATAACAACTGTAAACAAACTCGTGTTTGCTACATGTGCTCTTCACAATTGGTTGCGTATATCAACGCCAACAACTTACATGCCACCTGGTTCTGTTGATGTAGAAGACATTGATACTGGAAATGTTATTCCGGGACAGTGGAGATCTGAGATTGCCCACTTAAGAGATTTAGAGGCAAATTGCGGTAAAAAGGCCAACATACTTGCCAACAAAATTCGTGACCATCTGAAATATTACTTTAACAACGAAGGAGCTGTTCCGTGGCAGTATAGGCACATATATTAATTACATTAAATTACAAAATCAAATATGTACCACTTTAGCAAATCATTACTAATAAAGTTTCGATGCTTACCTGAAAATTTCTTTTATTTAAACTGTCTTCCGTTTCACTAGTCCCTTTTATATTCCTCATGAAATTTTCCATGATATAAAACCATTTCAGTGTAGGTACATATACATCTTTAACGCCAGCTCCAGATTTATTTGATTTCTTGATTTTTAAGCGTTCTTGGTTATATGTGCATCTAAGGTTTTTAATTTTTTGCTTTAATTCAGCAACACCAAAGAGTTCTTTGCCCATTTCAGCAACTATTGCTTCATAAGCAGATGTTCGTTTACTTTTATTTTTATAGTCCATGCTCGTTATATTCCACAAGCATTCATGCTCACCCTATAGTTCTACTAATTTAATAGTTTCGGTCTCAGCCCACTTCATTTTTACACGAATACTCTAAATATTTCAACGACAACACGGTAAATTGTTCAACTAAAAAACGCTAAATACTTCAATGACAGTACATTAATTACTTCAACGACAACACGGTAAATAGTTCAACCAAAACACGGTAAATACTTCAATGACAGTACACTAATTACTTCAACGACAACACGGTAAATAGTTCAACAAAAACACGGTAAATACTTCAATGACAGTACACTAATTACTTCAACGACAACACGGTAAATAGTTCAACCAAAACACGGTAAATACTTCAATGACAGTGAACTAATTACTTCAACGACAACACGGTAAATAGTTCAACCAAAACACGGTAAATACTTCAATGACAGTACACTAATTACTTCAACGACAACACGGTAAATAGTTCAACCAAAACACGGTAAATACTTCAATGACAATACACTAATTACTTCAACGACAACACGGTAAATAGTTCAACCAAAACACGGTAAATACTTCAATGACAGTACACTAATTACTTCAACGACAACACGGTAAATAGTTCAACCAAAACACGGTAAATACTTCAATGACAGTACACTAATTACTTCAACGACAACACGGTAAATAGTTCAACCAAAACACGGTAAATACTTCAATGACAGTACACTAATTACTTCAACGACAACACGGTAAATAGTTCAACCAAAACACGGTAAATACTTCCATGACAGTACACTAGTTACTTCAACGACAACACGGTAAATACTTCAATGACAGTACACTAATTACTTCAACGACAACACGGTAAATAGTTCAACCAAAACACGGTAAATACTTCAATGACAGTACACTAATTACTTCAACGACAACACGGTAAATAGTTCAACCAAAACACGGTAAATACTTCAATGACAGTACACTAATTACTTCAACGACAACACGGTAAATAGTTCAACCAAAACACGGTAAATACTTCAATGACAGTACACTAATTACTTCAACGACAACATGGTAAATAGTTCAACCAAAACACGGTAAATACTTCAATGACAGTACACTAATTACTTCAACGACAACACGGTAAATTGTTCAACTAAAAACGCTAAATACTTCAATGACAACACACTAAAACTTCAACGACACGAATTTTTTCTCTACTAGACTATCTCAACACTGTTTTCATTAGCATAGTGGCGGTAGAGTAGAGTGGAAAGCAGTGGTGGGGGACAACACTAGTAGAGTAACTTTACCACGGTGCTATCCCACTCTACTCTACTGTCACCAAGTACTCTACTCTACCACTTTCGTTTTCATTAGGCGAGTTCACAGGATAGTTAGTACTCGACCAGTATACTCTACCACTAATTCTACTAGTGAAAACCCGGCATTATAGCGACAAAAATTACATCGCAAGCGTTTTCCAGGAACGGCTGCACGTTTTGTTTCTTGCATTTTTACGACTGGCTTCGTGTTTTGCTGGGAATTGCTTTCTTCCAGTGTATTCTCTATTTCTCTTGCCTTGCTCAAGAGCGTTTGAAATAAGGTTATTTGGTTTCTAGTTAAATGGCTTCGATTTTTAAAATTTAGCAAGCCGTAAACAAAATCAATTTGTTCTTCTTCCGAGTGCCGTGAAGGAGGTAATTGTGAAATTAGGGCACGCTTTTCACTGACAAACGCATCTGTTGGCGTTTTGTTATCTTGCTTTTGATGTGAATACGTCTGTAAGTTTGATTCCTCTATGACAAAAAACCGATGATAACGAAATTATGGCATACAGTTTTGAGTTGCAGCTCAAAAACAATTGTTTATATCGAAAAAAAAATATACCATGACGTAGATGAAGGAAAAAAGAATTTTATTGTTTACTTTTAGCTTTCCAGATATCAAGCCAAGCTTAGCTTTTACACGCTTTATATTAGCTTCACCTGCATGTTGTGTAGTATGTAAACAATTCTTGAAACTTGATTTTGACCCACCTCCATATAACCGATCAACTTCAAATTTTGCACATATGTATAGTTCGCGTGACAATGCAATCTGACCATTTAGTAAAAAAATCAAGATGGCGGTTCCAATATGGCGGTCGAATTTTGTAATTGTGCTCCCCGACCCCCGACATGGGTATCAAATGACAGGGTTTGACAAGTAGAATACAATTAGCTAAGTAGCGTCATTCAAAATCCAAATGGCGGCCAACACAAAATGGCGGATTACTTTTATCTTTACAACCCACTCGATATGGGTATCGAATGAAAGTGTGTGACGAGTATAGTACAGTAAGCTGTGTGACTTCATTTTAAATCATATTTAATCACAATATGACAACGGTAATTTAATATAAATAAAATAAAAGTTTAAAGACACAATTAACCCCTCGCCTGCTACGTGCACCCTACCGCTATATCGTCACCCACCGTATAACTTATATCCGAGCGAAAGTCAGGTACCACATGCTGGTACACTATACGTACTATTTTGAAGATAAATTTCACCATTTTTTTGTTGCTTTTCTGATGAAATTTGCTTCCATTCTGGGACTTTCAGAGTTTCTGACGTGAATACGTCTGTAAGTTTGCTTCCTCCATGACAAAAAAACCGACGATGACGAAATTATGGCATACAGTTTGGAGTTGCAGCTCAAAAACTATTGTTTATATCGAAAAAAAATTCCATGACGTAGATGAAGAATGAAAGAATTTCATTGTTTACTTTCAAAATGAAATTGAAAATTGTCGCCGAAAAATGACCGAAATTCCAAATGGCCGCCCAAATATGGTTGAATTTGCCAATTGTGCCAAATTCAAAATGGCCGCGCCAATATGGCGGACGAATTTTGTCAATTGTGTTCCGATTCCAATGAAAGTGCGTGGAGGTCTCCCATGAGGCGCCAATTTTGCCAAATTACTGTCTTTTTCCGGTCAGCTGTATTTAGGTTGTTCAAGAGTTAGAAAATCTGAAAATCTTCACATCCTAGCCCCAAATGGAAAAACAGTGAACATAGTTCTCTAAGCAATCGGTTCAGAATTGATCTACCAGGTTTTTTCAATTTGTTTTTTATTGTTTATTTCCTACCTTTTCGATACCAATAAAAAAATAAAACGATCTCTTTCAGAACATTGTAGACGTATTCACGTCATTTGTCCGTATCCATGATACAGACAGGCACCCGCTTTTCAATTCGACGCGTAGGTAGGTTTTTTTTGGTCCTGTTCATTTTCAAATAATTTTACGTACCCTTTGTAGGCAGGTTTGGTAGGTGCGAAATAGTTTCTTAGTAATATTATGGGATCATCCCATGTAGTTATATTATTTTTCACTCCTTGCCACCATGTTGCTGCAAATCCCTCAAGTAGGAGAGGAAGTCCGCGTATGGCTTCTAAATCTGGAATGTGCTCAATGTCCTTATACATTGAGCCGGGTTCACAAATTCGTCAACTTTCTCATGCTTGCGTTCACCTGAGAAGCGCACGGTGTATTTGCTAAAACTTCCTGGTCCGCGGCTGTTAGCACTGCCAATGGGCGCGAGAAGTGTTTGGAATTGTTCTTCCGATAGCGACATTTTTCTTGCCCGTTTTCTTGTGGGCATAAATTTTTTTATTTTTATTTAGTTTTTTCACACGAATGACTTATTATGTACATATATGTATAGTCTTTTGCTCGGGCGCCACTTGAAAATAACTTTTATCAGTTACTTTAATGCTCGCCGTCTTTTATAGGGCGACTCCGCGGAAAAATTGGAGGCGATGTTGGGAGTTTACTTCCCGTGCTTTGGTAGCGGTGTCTTTCGGGTTACCAGTGTTACATACTTTATTAAGCTCCTTTAAAACCAAAAACTTTAAATTTACTATTTATGGAGGGACTAGACAAAGCTTGGCATTTAATTTTTTTTAATTTTAGGAGGCCTCCACCAGCAAGTTGAACAAGGCCTCGAAAAGTCTTAGTGCGGCCCTGCCTGCAGGGAACTGGACCTTACTTGGCGCAGAAATCCCATAACCAAGTTTCTGCTTACTGAAACTCCTTGAGCTTTTTCAGGAAAACCAAGTCCAAACTATAACAATGTATGTATCTCTTTATAACATTAAAATATCACATTAAAACACTGCTTATGGGAACATGAATTTTATTTGATACGCCTGCAGCTCGTGACTGATTTTGCATTACAAAATTCATATCGATCGTGGATTCAAGTTACGGTGCATTATTCCGAAAAAGATAATGGATTAAATGTTATAGTGTTAACATTATGTATGAAAATATGAGGAAATAAAGTAGTAAAAAATGAATTAAGATTTTTAAGAAACAAAAATGAAATGAAATTTAGATATATATGGAGTTGGGTTTTAGGAACTGGTACTTAGTACTATTGTTAACCACACTAATAAATTAATATTGATTTAGATTGTGGTAGCCATTAGCCATACCAATAAAAGTGTTTAAAAAAATGGTAATTGTAGAGTTTAACCCCCAACCCCCCGAGTTTCTTGAAATTTTAGTATGTCGTAGTATTCTTTATCCAGAGCAAGAATATATATATATATCGCTCATTTGCTGCAATAATGACATAATCCCAAAACCTTGAATTTTGAGATGAATGCATGAAACTACACAACATTTATAGCTCTTTCTACTACAAAAATTTCATATCTCAACCTTGCCTACTCACTGAGAGATGGCAGTTGTGTCACTATAGTATGGCAGTACTTCATTAATTTCGTTTGTATAAATAACGTATCAGCTTAGTTATGACACAGTGTTTATGGTGGAAAGATCTAGTCTCCCTCGAGTAGATTGTCATATTTATTATAAGTGTAGTCTTACAGCAAAGGCAAGTATAATTTTTGTCGTTTTTTTTCGTTAAGATTGAATTAATTGTACTTATGACTTTCTTGAAGAGATTGTTTGCCACGCTCACTTTGCAAATAATTCAAAATGAGACGATATTGCAGAAAGATATTTTTTTAATAATTGTATTATTTCTAGTTATGACATTCTTACAAAAAATAATTTTATTAGTTCCCACTTTTTACATTTTTATATTTGTTTTTGTGTCACTATTTTCTAAAAAATAGGTTTTACATTATAAACTTAGGTTTCATTATTCGAACTTATGTCGATATTGTTGCAATTTATTTTTATTTTTTTGATTTAAATTAAACAATTATCTTAATTTATAGTTGGCACATGGCGTTTAGGGGGAAACTAATGGTTGAATTAGCAAAAGATAAGTACAGAGAAGAACAAAAACTAAACTATGATGGTGGGTATAAAAGTAGAGTAGAGTTTTGTAATTACCATTGAATTGATAAATCCCCACTAAATTAGCATTTAATTAATTTCCATATTTTTTGTAAATATAGAAAACGAAACTACAACTGCAGCAACAGCAAGCTATTTAGCTGATAGTAGTAACAATGTTGCAATTAGTTCTCTTTTGTCATCAAATTCTGGTTCTTCATCCTCCAACGAGTCATTCTCTGAAGACTGTGATGACTCATTTAATGATAAAACCTATGAACCGACTAAACTTTCCGAAAGCGATAGCAGCGATGGTATGTCAGCAACTGACTCTCGTAATAGTAATAGTGATGAAGTTAATACTCCTACCACATCTGCATTAGAATCTGCCATTAGTGCACCATGTTCAAATGATTCTATGATATTAACGAGTCCACTTAAGACAGCAAGAAAACGTAAAAGGAATGAAAGCGCTTGGAAAAGAAATATATTAAAAACTTTAAGAAATACCGGAAAGGCCTATGCATCTCATACGACAGGTAAAAAGATAAAAAATGAAAGAGAGATGAAATCTGCATGTGGTGAAACCTGTAAATTTAGATGTTCAGCGAATATCTTCGAAGAAGAGAGAAGAAAGTTATTTACAATGTTCTGGGAACTAGGACATTTAGAAAAACAAAGGCAATTTATTTCAAATAGTATGGAGACCATCCAACCAAAATATCGTTACATTCGTATTGGTGGTACCAGGAAGGAAAGGCAAAATAATAATGCTTTTTTCTTTCGTATTGATGATAAAAAAATAAGAGTGTGCAAGCTCTTTTTCAAAAATACTTTAGATATTAATGACCGTCCCATTCGCACTGTATTGGAAAAACGAAATAAAGTAGCATACACAATTTCAGAAAGTGATCAACGAGGTAGACATGGAAAGCATAAAAAATTAGATGAAAGCATTAAAGAAAATATAAGAGAGCATATACGTACAATACCTAAAATTGAAAGCCATTATACTAGAGCTAACACTTCAAAACACTTTATTGATGGAAGTAAATCGATTGCAGGCATACACAGAGATTATGTTGATATTTGTAAAGCCAAAAATATTCCATTTGGAAATTACACACTCTTTTATAAAATTTTTGTCGAAGAGTTTAATATATCTTTTTTCCAGCCAAAAAAGGACTTATGCAATACATGCACTGCTTATAATAATGCAGAAGGTGAAGAAAAAGAAAAAGCAGAAGATAAATATAAAGAACATTTAATTGAAAAGGAATTAGCAAGGAAAGAAAAAAATACAGATAAACAAGTATCTAATGCAATTATGGCCGTATATGATTTGCAAGCTGTCATGCAATTACCAAAAGGAGATTTGTCCATATTTTATTACAAATCCAAGCTAAACGTTTTCAATTTCACTATTTACGACTTGAAAAATAATAGTTGTAATTGTTACGTATGGGATGAATCTGAGGGTCACAGAGGTGTAAATGAATTGGGAACTTGTGTACTAAAATATTTAACTGAAATATCAAAGAATAATAAAGAAGAAACGGAGATTATATTTTATTCTGACAATTGTGCTGGTCAACAAAAAAATAAATTTATGATTTCATTATATTTATACGCTGTACGTCAATTAAACATAAGAACAATTACACATAAATATTTAATATCGGGACATACACAGAACGAAGGAGATTCTGCACACTCTTTGATTGAAAGGCAGATAAAACGACAATTAAAAAGTGGTCCTATATACACTCCAGACGCTTTCGTATCGATGATTCGCATTGCAAGAAAGACTGGTCAACCCTTTCACGTGCAAGAATTATGCGCTGAAGATTTTTATGATTTGAAAAATCTATCTACTCAAATGGGAACTAATATTACTGTAAATTGCCAAAATGAACCAGCAAAAATTTCAGAGATGAAAATTTTAAAAGTTCATAAGCAATTTCCTAAATCAGTATTTTATAAAAATTCGTATGCAGACGAAAACTTTAAAGAGGCTATTATTATAAAAAAGAAAAAGGATGTAAACCTTGTATTGCAACCAGCCTTCGCAACAAAGCCAGGACTTGCAGAGAGGAAAAAAAGTGATTTACTCCATTTAGTTAATAAAAATTTTATACCAAAAGTTTATAAACGCTTTTATGAAAATTTGTAAGACTAAAATCATTGTTTTTTAAAAGTATGAAAGTGTGAAGTATTTTATGTTTTACGAAGAAGGCATTTTTTTGTATTTTTGATCTCATTAATTTTGTTCTTTTTATAGATGTTGAATTAAATAAAGTTTATTTTTTTGATAAAATATTACAACACTGTCTCATTTTTAATTAATTTCGAAAAATCCAACTTAATTGAAAATTATTTTTGATAAAAACGTCATATTTTCAAATAAATCTAAACTTCAAAAAAATCTTTCCATCAAGAGCGGCATAAAAGCTTATTGAATACAAAAACACACCCATTAACTGTTCTTTGTAATAGTTACCTAATATTCAATATACAGCATTTACACCTAGAAGTACCCCTTTCTAAAGTATTAACTTACTTACATGATTATGTAATAAAAAATATGTGATTTTACTATAACAAAACTTCAAATTAACTTCCTGAAAAATAATGATTTTTGCATTATGCCACTATTGCAGCAAATGAGCGATATGTTTAGCTTTTTAATGTTTTTTAGTATAGTTTTTTAATGTTGAAAATGACAATAATTAGCCTAATTTTGAATCGATTTCTTGGAAATTGATAAATTGTGGGCAGGAAAAGGGGTAGGGGGGTTGTTAAAAAATGATCTAAGTTTAAAGAACTATTAAAATCATTTTCAGCCCCCCCCCCCCCCTTACCTTCTACGAATGTATATATGTAATTCCCCACTTGTAATGGGGAATGTGGGAATACAAACATGTTTAATTTAAAAATCTATTTATTCTGTTATTGGGGACGGGAAATGGGGCCAGAAAATGGGGCACGGGGGGCGGTAGGCGCGTGGCGCGGGCACCGGCGGAGGAGGGCGCCCGCCCTCCTCCGCCAGTGCCGCCGCTCTGCTCCATTTCCTGGCCAGATTTCCCGCCCACAATTTATAAACCTACACAAAAGGTAAAAACAGAATAAATAGATTTTTAACTTAACCGTGTTTTTATTCCCACATTCCCTATTACAAGTTGGGAATTACATATGTATACTCGTGGAAGGAAATGGGGGAGGGGAGTGGGGGGGGGGTTGTTGAAAAATGATTTTTAATAGTTTTTTAAACTTAGATAACTTTTTAACAACCCCCCCCCCCTTGTCCTACCCAAAATTTATCAATTTCCAAGAAATTGATTCATAATTAGGCTAATTATTGTCATTTTCAACATTAAAAAACTATGCTTAGATGTGGTTTCCGCGCCCAACATATATATATATATATATACTTGCTCAGGATGACGAATACTACAACATACTAAAATTTCAAGAAAATCGGAGGGGTGGGGGTTAAACTCTACAATTACCAAAAAAACTTACGATAATCGTATTCAAGCTGAAGAACCAATTGCTATTGTGAGTTCCACGGTATACAGAAACAAGGTAATGTAAAAGACTGAATATCGTAGAATATCGTATTAGTGCGACGTCACTCGGCAAGTCTTCCCCATACAAAATCGAAATTGTTGTTGTTGTTTTCTGTATTAACCTTGCCGGGTGACGTCGCCTTTTTCTACGATATTCGCACTTACGATACGATATTTCGTCTTTTACATTACCTTGTTTCTGTATACCGTGTGTGAGTTCTATAAACTGCTCCAAAAACTACTCGAAGCTTTATGGACTTTTTCATTAAAATAAAGCTCCGCGCTACTTTTCTCTTTCATTTATTTTAGACACAAAAATTCCCCCCAAAAGATTTTAAATTTCTTTAAATATTAATAATAGCTGGGACCCGGTGCGCCTATGCTGCTCCCAAAAGCCAATAGTAGTAATAAGGTGATATGAATTTTAATATACAATAGGAGAGTTTGAAAAAGGCAATTTTTTGGTATTTTTGATTCCAAATAACAAAATGTGAAACTATTAGGGATCTGACATTTTGATCGAGACAATAAAAACCATCGATTGACATGGCATTTTTCGAGATATGAATTTTCATACATTTACTACCTTAAAAACTCCCATATACCGATTTTAATTGGAATCAGAATACAATTCGCAAACTCGCCGGCCATATTGGTGCGGCCATTTTGAATTCAAATTTTGATCATAAAGTCGTTATTTGCTACCTTAAAAAACCTCATATTCAGATTTTCATTGGAATCGGAACACAATTAGCAAATTCGTCGACCATTTTGAATTTATAAGTTTTGACGACAAATTCGTTATTTGCGACCTTAAAAACCCCTAGATACCCACTTTCATTGGAATCGGAATAAAATTGGTAAATTCAACCATATTTCTGCGGCAATTTTGAATTTCGGTCATATTTCGGCGGCCATTTTGAATTTCGAAAATCGGGCTTCGAGGTGTATCATAGGAGACCTCCACGGAACTTCATGCAAAAATTCAAAGCTCTGCGATGATTTTCAACGAAGCTCTCCATGACAGCGCCATCTAGGAGTGGCTTTAGAAAGTAATAAAATAGCCTATGTTCTAAGTTTGAATGTAAATAGCACATGGTTAAAATTTCATTAAGATCGGTTTCACGGTGTAGGAGCCTATAGCGATCATACATACACACATTCATTTTTATATACATATATAGATAATAATGTAGGCTGAGCAACAGCAACTTTAAAATAATTTCCTACATTAGTCTGGTAGGAACCATGAGCAAAAAACCACAAGACACTAGTCAGCTTTAAAATATTTGGAAAACTCACAATCCAATCCGTTAAATTGGAAAAAATTACAAATTCACAAAATATTAACAACTTGTTTTACGTTAAATATGACCTGATTTACATGACACGTTTTTTGCTCTGCCTTGTCAAGAATTCTCTTTTGTGGTACGCGCGTGCCCACCGCTGTAGGTTTATACGATGAAGTTTTTAACGTGCGTCAAAAATGACGAATTGTTGTGTTTTTACAGCGTGATGTTTGTGTGGCTGTCTGTTTGTTTGTTTGTATGACGAAAAAGGGAGAAAAGAAAATCAAGAAAAGGCCTGTTCTGAGTGGGCTACCCGTGATTGCAGTCCCTCTCGGCCCCTCAGCTTCCCTCTCCCAAAAACTCGTGCTTCATGCAGCAAAAAACGTGTCGTGTAGATCAGGTCTAAGGCATTAAGCGAGAAACACAATTGGAGCTTTTCTGCCAGCTTTTCGGCTGGCTTGTAAATAAAATAAAATTTTGCAGACAAAACCCGATGACATTCTCCCCCGTTTAGCGAAGCACAGATCAACAAAACATAATGACAGCAGCCAGCTGAAAATTTAAAATTTTTCTAAGCTCGAGTTGACCGAAAATCGGCATTTCGGCTGACCGGGACGGGAATCTGAAGCTCTTATTGTGACCAGATGCGTGGTTTTCCATATGCCAAAAGCTCAAGCTGGCAGAAAAGCTCCAATTGTGTTTCTCGCCTTACGATTACCTCTGGCCGCATTCGATTATGTTTCAAATCGAAATGAGATTCGATTGTTCAGATTCAATGGTTGATAGAAAAACGAATCACAAATCGTCAAATGTGTTTGACAAAAGCCGAAAACACACTTTTGTGTTGTGGTGTGTCGTGGCGCTCTGTGCCGTGGATCTTATTCATATATTTTATATGGGGCTGTTTTCATTATTATGGTGTGTAGTGATGTGGCGCGTCCCGATTTGGAGTTTCTGATTGAGCACAGAGCGCCACGACACACCACAACACAAAGGTGTGTTTTCGGCCTTTAACACAACACTTCTTTGCCCATTGATTGATTTTCATTCATATACAATTAGCTGTAATCTTTTGCTGACATCAAACTTTGTTCGTTCAAATGCCACAAAATGAAGGATTTAATTATTCAAAACATTTAACTTAAACAAATCGTATTAATTCATTAGGAATTTATTACAAATTTATTCAGTTCAATTTTGTGTAGAAAATAAAAGAAAAGAAATTACGTAATTATGTATGTATTCCATGCTTGAACCGATGAACCAGGCACCCCCACAAAAAACAATATCTTCTAATGAAATCATTTGTTTTGCTTGTATAACAACCAAACAAGGTCAACCAGGACATTGTTTTGCATGTGCGATTAAGGATTCTCACACAGTTTTAATATCGTGTGAACACAAGTTTGTGTGAGGCAGACAACCATTTTAACACCCACAGGGTTGCAATTAGAGGCCATTTTTAAGGCCAGTTTAACATGGGTACAAAATCCCATCGACAAAGTTTCCAACCAAACGAGACTTCCGAACTAAGACCGAAGACGTAGAATCGATGTCGAGGGCCATTAAGTTAGAAACGATGTGGCAAGGTTATGTTAAGCATTGAAACATTTTGGTTTCTCCGAAATAAATACAGCCCCTGGAGCAGCATTGTCTGGCGTCAGTGGCTTAATTTGCATAAATGTCGCGCCACATTACCGAAAGTGATAAATTACGGCTAATTAATAGAGAACTGAGGCTCCGTTATTACCTGAAGTTATACAAAAACAAAAAGTCAATCCACTCATTCCAGTGGTCCTCTCACTGAGCCCCTGCGGAAGAAGAAGTTATCCAAAATATGATTGGACAATTCTCTCTTACCAAAGTGAAAACAGAAAGATGAATGTCTATCATAAATCGGAGGAGTCTAATTTCGTAGAGGCGGAAGTAAAATGTCGTCCATCACGGAAGTAATTGGTAGGCTTCGTCCGCAAGATATATGAGAGACATTAGTTAGCTGACTGGGCTATATATTAGGCGAATAATAGCTTTCCCTTCTATGCACATTTTAGTCCCAATAAGTACTACCTGAAGTGGAAGACTCTGTTAATAGTATTATGGTCTCCATGGAGCCGTTTGATGAGCGAATAAATTCACAATAACTGGAATAATATCAATAGCATCTGCCGCTGTGGGAAGTTACAAGGTCAGAAGTTATTTGGCAAGGATATGGATTCAATTCGGTGACATTAATGGCGTTGAGAAAGCCATTTCCTTCTGTTGTCGTGCACAGCTTTTAAGGTGAGTTTACTTGTTAGTTAATGGAGGGAAATATATTTCGAAACGTAGCTCAGTTTGTGTAGAAAATTTAACAAATACAAAGGTATAAGAGTTTCGTTGGAAGATAAAAGGACTAAAGGCGTTTTTGCTCACCATAGCTTTCGAAGCTAATAATTTAGAACAAAGTACTATTTTTAGGCTATTTTCTTATCACACAATTTGCTTTCTAAATAAAAAAAGATTCAATGATATGGACTTGAAATTCTGGAAATGTTTAAGCTTCTCAGTAAACCATAGTATAATTTTACTACATCGGCGTATATTCGTCACTCTTTTGTTATCAGATTGTGTTAATTTATTGCTTATTTGAACAGATAATCCATCAAAATAGATGTTCGATTTAAGCCCAGTGTCCACTATAGAGTTTTTGCGTAGAGCTAGAGAAAAATCTCGCTTAGAGAAGTGTATACACTCCCTAGAGCTCTACACGTGCGGTCTATACACATACACACTCTACGCGGAAGTTTTCTCTACTAAAAAACTCTCCAGTATATACGCAAATTTTCGGCGTTTGGTAGAGCTCTAGATGTAGTCTATTCTGTATATCAAGCATGTTTGATAGATTTTTTCTCTCTACATCCTATTCATTTGCGTTTCGATTGCGCTTCGAATTGGTGTACTTCGGCGTGTTAAATAGCAGGTCGTCACCGCAGGACCTCGTAAGTGATAAAATGGAAATTATACAGGAGAGCAATTTTCATCCGACGTGACAGCACATTCAAATACAAATAAGCAAACTGTTAGTTACGAGATATGCGGCTGAAATTTCAGTTTTGTCAGTTACGAGCTATTGTTATTTGCCAAAAACGCCATAGTACCTGAATTGAATTCAGCGCATATGCCGTTTTGGCTAAAAATGTTAATTACGAGGTCCTGCGGTGACGCCTTTAAACAAACCCGAACCGAAAAATAGCGGAAAATGGCATCGGCACCAAAAAAATCACGTCGCAAATGGGATAGCAGATTGTGAACAAAGAAACAAATGTACAATTGATTGCATTATTCGAAATTCGAATAAGACATACGTAGAAAATTTTCGTACGCAGCCGCATCTTCTTCTGTCAGTTCATTCATCAATTCGCGATACAATCCAGTCTTATGTTTTCTTCTACCAATCCAATCTCGTTCTCAACACCTTCTTTTCTTTTCTTCCTCTCCTTGCAGCAAAAACATAACGGCAGCAGCTTTCTTTTGGCGACAACTCATTTTATTGCAATTAATTTGTTTTGGATTTACTACACAATTTGTGTTCGCGAGTTATTTAGCCCTAAACGAATCTACATACGCAGCGGCAGACATTTTTTTCAATTTTAACCCCTTTTTTACCCCTCCAACCCCCTAACTCGAGATGGGTCCACTTCCCGGAAAAATGTCATATTATAAAAAATGCTTGAAATTACTTGAAAAGCTTATATACCAAACGGCAGAACGTTGGGACGCCACGATTTTTTCGAGTACCAGCTCCCCCTACTAGCTAGCTTAGTTAATAGAAATATGTACATTAAAAGAAACTTTACTTCAAAAAGGACATAGCAAGTCATTTCTTCAGTGCCATAATGATAAAGTGCGTGCAGATTGTGTAATTTTATAGTGGAAAATATACCGATATATTTTATTATTAAGGTGGATTTTGTTGAAGATATTAAAGATTTTTACGAGGAAAGTTTCCATAAATACGCAACAGAACTTAGCACGACCGAAATTTAGAGCGAGGAAAGAATTAAGGCAATACAAAATGCATTTTTAAGGTTAGACGAAGAATCCAAGTATCAGGTCATTGTCTGTTGCTATGCCAGGTATTTTGTTTTTTGTTATGCCCCAGTTACACGAATGACATACTTGTCATTTTTTCTGTCATAATTTGTCATTATCATCATACACGGTCATAATTTGTGTCATTATTTCTGTCATAAAAAATAAACAACAACAATGCCATTAATTATGACCAGAGATTATGACAATTGTCATTTTTTGTCATTCGTGTAACTGGGGCATTATAATAAAAACTATTTCTGAGTATAATAATACTTGACCAAGCTGCAGTCGCGTGCATGGGTACTAAAGAAGGAAACGTTGTATATGATGCCAGTACAGGTGATTGCTCTGCTGTTTTAGGAACTTACAGCGACACTGGTCAATGGTCCACCAAAAAACTAGTACAAGAACATGATACAGACAATTTCAAGGAAGTAAAACGGATTTTAAGTGAACATCACCAAAATTAAAGCAAAATTAATCCATAGATGTTTTTTAGTATTGTTTTGTCCTATCTGTCATTTTTTAGTGCGTTTGTTTAAATAAAATTCTTATGTGCGTAATAAAATTCTTTCGAGTAAATTTTGTTTTATGTTAATTTTATGTTGGAGAGAAAAAAGGGCAAAAAGATGAAGGAAGCATTAATTTTCCGAATATTCTAAATAATTTCGTAGTGCATGGCTTGTAAATGTAGATGGCTTTGGTCAACAGTGTATACAGTTTGTAGAGCTCTACTCAAAATTTACTTACTTCAGCTCCACGAAGAGTGGTAGAGGGAGCTTTTTAGTGTACACACTGTACAATATGATAGAGTCTCTACACTATAAGCTCTACACTTTACCGAAAAAACTCTATAGTGTACACTTGGCTTTAGGGTTACTTTTTTTCAGTAGAGCAATCAGAAGAGATTCAATAGCTGCCATTACATCCAGACAAAACAAAGGTTCGGTGTGGCTTACGGGCTGGTAGAATCATCGGTCAATATTTCTTCAAAAATGAGGCCGACCGGAACGTAATGGTGGATCCACACTGCGCTTGTGCGTTTTTTCCATATAGAGTTTTGTGACTTTTTTACGCAGTAAAAAGTACGGCCAAACTGCGCGGACAAAAGTCTGTGTTTTAAAAGGTGCATTGTACTTCCACACAATAAGGGATTTTAAATGAAAATTGATTTTGTTCTCAGTGTAGAATAATCAATATTTATTATAGTCCAGTCAATGACCGTTTTCCCTCATAATTTTGCGAAAAAGCACCGATTTGCACAAAAATTTGGTTTAGGTTCTACTTATCCTCTACTTCAAAGTTGGCTTGGTGCGGGGGGCTGCTTTTACCCTGGGAGCAATTTTTCATTGAAAATAATTCCGGGAATAGATAGATTGGCTAATTCTAAGCAACTTTTGTTCTATTAAGTTTTTTCTGAAAGTCAATACTTTTCGACTTTTCACGAGTAAAAATGTCAATTTTTCAACCAAAAAAACTACGTTTTCAGACGGTTTTTCGCGAATAACTCAAAAAGTAAGTATTTTAGCGAAAAAATGATTCTTATTAAAAATGTAGCTTATAAAAAAACAAAAAAAAGTGGGGTTATGGTGTCTGTAGGACCCAATACAAACATAGTAATAGCTTGTTGGCGGTTGGTTCTTATTTGTCAAACGCCAAAATTGCAAGTTTCAACGTGAAACAAACAAAAAACAATGCATTTTTCCGGGAAAATTCAAAACCTTTTTAAAGTGGTTGAAAAACCCTTAATTTTTGTTCGGTTTAAAAAACATTAATTAATAACACCTTTGTTGAGTGTACAAAATTTTGTTTATTAAAATCAATTAAAAAACAATATTAATTGTTGAATGCATTTCAACCGATATCATCGGTCATCATCAGCAACACTGCTAGCACTAAAAGGTCAAAAGGTTTAACTTAATCCAATATAGGATGTATACTAACGGAATACTAAGTCTATTGCGCTATTTAATTTAAATTAAATGAAAGGAATCTATATTTCATTTGTCGGCAAAAAAGTCTAACTAGCACTAACGACGGTATATTAAGTCTATTGTCTTATTCAATTTAAATTAAATAAAAAGGAATCAATATTTCCTTTGTCGGCATTTAAAGAGTCCGTATTTCTGTGAATATATAAACTTTCGTATGCGTCTAATTTTCTGTTCTCCGTTATATGTTGTAGGAGACGAATGTTGCCTTCTTATGTGGAGAAATCCTGCTCTTCTAACACATGGCTGGCAAACGCTGATTTGTTAGCTTCTTTGTTTTTTATGTAGTTCATGTGTTCTTTGAATCTTTTCCGTACGCTTCGCTTTGTTTGTCCATAATACTTCCGGTCACACTCGTTACAAGTGATTTCATAAATCCCTGGTTTGTCCAAAGGTCCTTTTTTGTCTTTTGTCGTAATTAGTTGACTTTTTAATTTGAAACGATTGGAAAACACCATCATTTCTTCTAAAAATATTTTTTAATTTATTAGTAATATTAGGGGCAACAATTGAAACTTTATTCTTTTCTGATTGTGAATTTTGAGAGAGACAGATCTCTCTTCCTCTTTTTAATTGCATGTTTTCTAATTATTATTATCAATTATTTTGGTTCCGTAACCATTGATTCTGGCTGCATTTTGAATATATTTGTATTCTCTCATGTAGTTGGATGCTGTTAACGGGAGATTTACTAGCCTGCGTGCAAGATAATTGAAAGCAGCTAGTTTATGTTGTATTGGTGTGAAGGAGTCACTTGGGATGTAACGTAAAGTATCCCAGTGGGAAAAATTGGGAGCGGTCCCCGGGGAGTTTACTTTGAGCGCTTTTAAATTTGCTCGCGAGGGAGCATTATCGGAGCTTTCTTCAATTTTATAGAAAAAAGAAAACGGGCGATTATCTTGTTGACCATAAAATGTGACATTAGCATAGTCAATAGACCGACTCTCGTTCGATACGGGTGACAAGCAGCTTTGGACGTGGTTAGAATTTAGTTGGGGGCCTGCTTTGGTAAAATCACAATCGCGCTTGGAAAGGAAAAGCCAATTGCATAAGATAAACAAAATAAAAGCTATTCGATACCCGCGGGTCACATATCCACAGGCGTCCATGAAAATTCTTTATTAAAAAGCTTTTTATAATGCTCCTACAACGCTTTTGAAGGAGCATAAAAACCTATGCTCCCCTGCAATGACATGCAATGTTAAAAAGTATATGGAACTGGAGCGGAACGGGAGCGCTGTAAGATTTTTAAGGAGTGCTCAAACAGTGCTATTGGAGCCCTCCATTTCCCGCTGTGATTTGTTGGTTTATGATGGATTGCAAAACCAATACTTCCTTGCCTTCTCTGTATTTCCAGGTCTAAAAACACAATTTTGTTGTTGTCCTCAATTTCGTATGTAAACTGTATGTCTTCGTGTTGGCTATTTAAAGTAGTGAGAATAGGGTTGCCAGGTGTCCGGATTTAGCCGGACATATCCGGCTTTTTACGGTCGTGGCGGCCAAATATATGCATGTCCGGCCTGTCTGGCTTATGACCGGATTTGTCCCTCTGCTCATGTAAGGGTACGGACAGTACGCAGCAAGCGAACTGAAATGACCATCCAAAATGCAACGCTGCTTCCGGGACTATAATGAAATGACCAGTTTTCCGTCCAAAGAGAATAGATGATTGTTTATTATGTTGCAAGGTTAAGTATCACACAACTATCGTATATGTATAATCTGTATTTTTGCAGTCGGGGTACCGTTTTAATTAGTTATTCTGTAACATTTGTACCCCGACTGCAAAAATACAGATTATACATATACGGTAGTTGTGTGATATTTAACAAAATGACTATTTAAAGTTAATATTTTCTACAGTAGTTAGACAATATCTTATATATTTATTATACACACATTGACTATACTAAGAGAACAATGTCTTCTATATCTTGTTTCTGTCTTACATTAGTACTTAAAACTTGTTTTTGACTTTTTAGTTCATTTCCTTGTCACAGGGGCATCGTGTTTTTTATTTTTTTAATTATTACGTTTTTTATTTTATGATATTTTAGCGATTATAATTCGTTAACCAATGTAGTTTTTATTAAGCGATTTTATTTTATTTCTCATTATTATAGGACTTACAACTATTGAGATTCAGTTTTAATGCAAAAGTAAAGTTATCGAGGTTTGGTTTATTCCAGCTAAATTTAGACACGCCGACAGATTAGGCAAAAGTGGTGCTTGGATCAATTAGTATATAGAGATGTGAGCGAAAATTCCATTGGCTCTCATTGGTCGAGCTTTCTGAGACGATCTAACTCTTTGAGTGATTTTTTATCATGAGGCTCGTGAATAACTTTACAAGGATCCAAATAGCTAATAGCTAGACCTTCTAAGATCCTTACGCAAGAAAAAAGAATTTTCATTCAAACGAATGACACTGGAAGAATGATAATTCGTTCGTGGTCGTGTATCAACCCCATAAAACTCGTTCATCATAATCATTTTTGCTCATTATAACGATTTTGTTGCCCTTGTCAGCTTTCGATATATAGCAATCTTTCTCTTTCAGCTATTTCATTATTGTTTTATATTTTGGTGATAGCTTATTCATGATTTTGCTGTGTTTGCTCTCTTTCAGACATTCTTTTGTTTTGCTTCTTATTTCATTTTTAACACCTTTTGGTTTAAATTTTAAGATGGTTTCAATGTCAACAATTACTTTGTAGTAGAGTTGTTTGTTTGGCGGTGTGAGACAGGATGGGCTTAGGGTGCTACCAATGTCATTAATTATTATGAAAATTAGTGAAATAATACAAACTAATGAAACATCCAATGTTAATTTATTAAATATGTTATTATGAATTAATAAACGTTCTTCCCTCCGATGATCTTAGATGTTTTTATTCTCAGTCTGTTTTCACTATTCTTATAAAATGTCTTCTCCTGTGACAGATGATGATGGATGTCTGTGTGGACGGTGTTCATCACAAAGATGTGTATCCTGTATGGATGGCGTTTAAGATAAAGATATCTCCTGTATGGATGGTGTTTATGTTGCATGAATGATATGCGTGTGGCTGCTTCTGGAGAACTGACTCCGTCCAATTCCGTAGCTGAAGTATGTAATCTCGTGTCCATATTGGTGTTTTTTCTGTTCCAGCTAGGTCTAGCTGATTGTTCTGGCCTTGCTACTGGTTTTTGCCTGTCATATTCTTCCGGCTCAGATGATTGTTCTATATCACTGTTGTTCCGACATGACTTTATGAAACAGTACTACGGCGAAAGGAATTAAAGAACTGCAATCCAGGGAAGCTTACCTGCGAATACAACGCATCCTTCGATACCACCATCATCTTCAAGAACTCACCCAGGACAAAATAAATAGCACCCACGATCATACGTTTCAAACATAGAACGAAAACACACATCGCCCACATAACAACTGTCAGACGACTAAAATGTAAAATCACCAGAGCCAAAATAATACAGATCGGAGAATTTTGGAACCAAACATCGAAACTGCAAAACTGCTGTATCATTGGCAAAGTCATCAAGGACCACCACCGAAAGCTCCACCAATAACGTCAAAAAGGGGAAGATAGGAGAGAGCGAAGACGATCAATTGAAGGTATATAGGTCAACAGATGGAGGAAAGGGGAGAGAGTTCTCCTGTAGTGAATTCATAGCAGGGGTCGATAACCTCTTTATAAGAAAATGCTGGAAGAAAATTCCGCTAGGGTGATATGACAAATTTAGGACGCGAGGAAGAAATCGCTCTCTTTTTTCCGTTGAGCGTGCATCAGCAAGATCGAGAGATTGGAATAAGAAAATAACACTGTGGTAACTTACTAGTAAATTGTTCTTAAAGGAAAATATTTGAATATAGAATCAATTTAACGAATTAATTGCAAATAAAATTAATAGGCAAAGGAGCTAATTGTCTAAATAAGAAATAAAGTTTATAACGCATTGTGAAAGTGTTGTGTTTTCATTTAAAGACAAAATTGATCCATTCTTTCAGAGTATGTTAATTTTAGTTAAGGAACTGAGTTATCAACATGGTCCTTCGAGCCGGATCGCAGTAAATATGTGGATGAAAACCAGCAAACAAAAGGTATTATAGAAATCGTGAAGTGATAACTAAAATAGAAATCGGTGTCAATCCGCGGATATACTAAATATATCGAAATAGTGAAAACTTGTGAAAGGCTTAGCTTATATCGAAACCGAGAACAAACAAACCTGTGAACTTGTGAAAGCCTTGGCTTAACTGATCGCGAATCTGTGAACTTGTGAAATCCTTAGCTTAACTGATCGGGAATCTGTGAACTTGTGAAAGCCTTAGCTTAATTGACCGCGAATCTGTGAAACAATCAATCGATCGCGAATCTATGAAAACTTCAGTGAAACCGCGGAAAACCGAGAAAATAAAAATTCGAAATTTGTGAAAACAATTAACGGAATCACTACCGGAAAATTTGAACGGCATTTTTTAACGGTCGTGTAACGGAAATCGCCTACGGTAAAATTTTCAGTATTTGAAAACAATAACGGAAATCTAGTAAAAATTAAACATTGAAAGTGAAATTTAGTGTGGAAGCAGAAAACAATTCAACGACAGACACCAAACACAACACCATCCCCCGTAGATTACATCCAAGAAGAAATTACATCATACTCCTAGAACATAAGGGCAAACATAGAGAACAATACCAGAGTGAAATAAAATCACAGTGAGTAATTTTGAAATCTTTATTATATTATTTTCACATAATATCGTGGTAATAAACGAGCCAGAAGATTTAAAACATTAAGATAATAAAGATTAACGAAGGTGCAATTATTTTGAGTTTTATTCAAAATTTTTTACAATATATTATATAACAATCTACAATATATCACATAACAATTACTTACGTATAATAAAGAATAAATCGGGGTTGTGATATTATACACAATTTTAAAAAAATTTTATGAAACATTGAACTCACCTTGTTTGTGTGTCTTTCTCTGAAATCAACGTGAAACATCCCTGCAAACAATTTCTCCGAGGCTCGCTTTCTCGGACCATTCTCGATTCGGAAAATGCTTGCGAAGGGTACGAGAAAAAGATTCAAAACGCAAAATGAAAGCTTTCCTGGTTGATTTGTTTCTCCCAAAGCCTTCATGCTGTAGAAAAATATTGAGAGCTGATTTCCCCTGAATGGGACTTCAAATCTCCAAATTACACTAGCAACAAAACGTCTTCACCGATTTGAAGTCCTATTGAGAGAAAATTTTGAGAGCCTTTGGTTTCTCTTCAACGATATGTTTGGAAAGTTTAAGCTTTTGACTTGTTTTGCTCGGCGGAGTGATTTTCGGCGCAGAAGCGATTTGCTATCGATACGAGCATGCGATTCGTTATCAGCATGAGAAAGTGATTCAATCTCCTGCTCCGCTTTTATTGCCTTCGAATTCGTTTACGAGTTGTTAACTAGTCCGAGATCGAAGCAAGCTTTCGCTTTTGGTAAATCGTTCTCGAATCGTTTCCGAATCGAAATGTTTTTTTTTTATTTGGAAGACTAGAGCTCAGGGAAAGCCCTTTGTACTGTCGACAATCTATTTTCTTCGTATAGAGTGCAATGTCAACAGGGATAAATGTTTGCAGCGATAAATTCTAAATCTACATATAATATTCAAGGCCATGGAAGCTTTGATCATAAAACAAAAGGGTCAATGGGAGTTGATCCAAGGACACATCAGCAATACTAGGAAGCAAGCACTTGACAAGAGAACAGGGCCATATTATGAAAGGAGACTTAAAGGGTTTGAAGACCGATGGGTTGACTTCCAGCAACGACACAAGGAAATCCTGTTTCTTCAATACTCAACAGATAAGTTTGATAAAACTAAGTGTGAGTATTTTGCGGATAATGTCTTCGATAAGGTCGAAGATTTTTTTATGTCGAATGTTGCGATGTTGGAAGAAGCCATTGAAAAATAGGCTCCCTCACCTTCCAACTTCTGCCTATCATTGTTGGGGAGAATAACAATACTACGTCATTAAAAATGCCGAGGTTAACGATAGATAAGTTCAATGGAGATTGCACAAAGAGTGTTGCATAAAAAAAATCATAACTAGCACAACAACAACAAAAACCAAAAGACTCGCACCCAACAGACGAAAAATCCAACGCCTTATCGTAAAGGTATCGGATTACGTCTTGGAGTGAGAGTCTTTTAGGTACAAAACGGTAAAGTTGTTCCCAGGGGATAACGGTTCCCGTCGCGGTTTTCACGATTAACGCTGAAACCGCGATAAAGCCACTGCGGTCTCTGATAACTGAGTATCTTGACCTTGACCGCAGTGTGGGAACCGTTCCCCGTGGTCTTTGTTTTGGTTGAAGATCCACGGCTCGGCGGCGGTGACAATTTTTGCAAAAGTTGAGTTGTTGTTTAAACTTTCCCCGCGGCGGACGTCTTACGGTTTTTTTTCTAGTCCAGGAAGGACTCGGCGGTTGATTGTGTTTGGTTTGAGTTTAAATTAAATCAATAATTATTTCTTATACATTTATGTAATAATACCACTTCGTTTATAATTAAGTGAAACTTGTAATTCCTGTGAGAACTCTACCGAATTCAAATCACTGATTTTTTGTGTTTACAATTAATTGAAAGTTTCGTAGATAATTCTTGTGAAAATTTGTAGTTAAAATCACGGTTTTGAGTTTAAATTAAATCAATAATTATTTCTTATACATTTATGTAATAATACCACTTCGTTTATAATTAAGTGAAACTTGTAATTCCTGTGAAAACTCTACCGAATTCAAATCACGGACTTTTTGTGTTTACAATTAATTGAAAATTTCGTAGATAACTCTTGTGAAAATTTGTAGTTAAAATCACGGTTTTGAGTTTAAATTAAAACAATAATTATTTCTTATACATTTATGTAATAATACCACTTCGTTTATAATTAAGTGAAACTTGTAATTCCTGTGAGAACTCTACCGAATTCAAATCACTGATTTTTTGTGTTTACAATTAATTGAAAGTTTCGTAGATAATTCTTGTGAAAATTTGTAGTTAAAATCACGGTTTTGAGTTTAAATTAAATCAATAATTATTTCTTATACATTTATGTAATAATACCACTTCGTTTATAATTAAGTGAAACTTGTAATTCCTGTGAGAACTCTACCGAATTCAAATCACTGATTTTTTGTGTTTACAATTAATTGAAAGTTTCGTAGATAATTCTTGTGAAAATTTGTAGTTAAAATCACGGTTTTGAGTTTAAATTAAATCAATAATTATTTCTTATACATTTATGTAATAATACCACTTCGTTTATAATTAAGTGAAACTTGTAATTCCTGTGAAAACTCTACCGAATTCAAATCACGGACTTTTTGTGTTTACAATTAATTGAAAATTTCGTAGATAACTCTTGTGAAAATTTGTAGTTAAAATCACGGTTTTGAGTTTAAATTAAAACAATAATTATTTCTTATACATTTATGTAATAATACCACTTCGTTTATAATTAAGTGAAACTTGTAATTCCTGTGAGAACTCTACCGAATTCAAATCACTGATTTTTTGTGTTTACAATTAATTGAAAGTTTCGTAGATAATTCTTGTGAAAATTTGTAGTTAAAATCACGGTTTTGAGTTTAAATTAAATCAATAATTATTTCTTATACATTTATGTAATAATACCACTTCGTTTATAATTAAGTGAAACTTGTAATTCCTGTGAAAACTCTACCGAATTCAAATCACGGACTTTTTGTGTTTACAATTAATTGAAAGTTTCGTAGATAATTCTTGTGAAAATTTGTAGTTAAAATCACGGTTTTGAGTTTAAATTAAAACAATAATTATTTCTTATACATTTATGTAATAATACCACTTCGTTTATAATTAAGTGAAACTTGTAATTCCTGCGAAAACTCTACCGAATTCAAATCACGAATTTTTTGTGTTTACAATTAATTGAAAGTTTCGTAGATAATTCTTGTGAAAACTTGTATTTAAAATCGCAGTTTTGAGTTTAAATTAAAATTCGATAATTATTTCTAATACGTTTATTTAATAATACCACTACTTTAATAATTAAGTGAAACTGTGCACAACCATATCTAAAATACGACAAAAAAAAGGAATATTTAAGAAAAATAAAAATTGTTTTGGTGAGAAACTGAAGTATTATTATTGATATATAACAATTGGCGCAGCCGGTAGGATCCGGGCGAGCCTAACAATTACTGATCGAGTGCTGGATATAGGCACCCTATCCTTGAACTCAGCCTGAGCCGAGGCTGAGGGCACAAGATCAGTAGAGGCGACGACCTCGGATCCTATCAAGAATCTACACTCGGGGGTAACCATCTAGAGTGCCTCTGCTCCAGGCGAGCACGCATTTACCCCCCTAAGTTATTACATCGCGGGACTTTAGTGGGCTTCATCCCTGCCCAGGAGACGCCCTATGTCCGAGGGCCAACTAGGGGACAGCAGCTATTCCGAGACTCCCCCACCAAGGGACCACCAGCCTCCAGTAAGTGACCTAGCCACACCAGGCCCCTCAAGCCAACCAGGGCCCAACGGAACTCCAGCGAACTACCAGGGCATTCAACAAGGGAACACTTCGACACCGACAGCGACCACCTCATCAACAGAACCACCAGGTTCCCCCAGACGACTACGAAGCGGGACCCACATAGGCAAAAACGTTAGTCAAGTAAGTGTAAAAACTCTAAACGATATCCTCAAGCGAGCGCAGGAGACCGGCGAGTTTAATTTAGCTCATTTGGAAGCCGTCGATAAACAAATCGAACGTGCTGGTAAAGAGCGAAAAGTTAAATTAGTAGCTTACAAAGAGGCGGCCTTGAAATTCCAACGCCACCTAGACGAATTTAAAGGCAATCTCCCTCGCCCCCTTGAGGATAAGACTTTAGATTTAGAAGTTAAGGAGGATTCAGTTGTAAGCCCCGACAAACCTAATAACGAACCGCCCGAGTCAAATAACGCCACCTTAGATCTCCTAGCGGACTGGATAGAACTGTCCAGCCGTTCCCTGTCGCTTCTAGAGGAAGAAGAAAAAACTTTTAAAACTAACCCCCTTTTTAAACCTTCATTCCTCAAAGAAGACTTAACAGTTATGGCCGACGACTATATAAAGGTCGCCAAACTAACGGCCCAGCTTGTACCCTTATTTTCTGGCGGGCAAAGCCCGACAATAGGGGCAGAACTACAGATGTTTCTGGGCTGTTGCCGTCGGGTACTCCAGTGCCTGACGGAACAAGAACAAGCGGCATTCCTGCAGATATTCCCCACTAGGCTCCGAGGGGAGGCCTACCAACTGGTAGGCACCTCCCAACCCGCCACTTTTGAGGAGGCCGAAAACCTCCTAAACAGGACATATCTTCCCAGGGAGACTTACCAGGAACTGGTAAATAAACTTATACAGTTACGCCAGTTCCCCCTGGAACCCCTCACAACCTATACTACAAGGATAAAACAACAACTAACACTGTGTGAGGAAGCGGCCACCACCAAATATGGCGCGACAGCAGCGCCGGCCGTTAAGGGCCAATTGCAAGATTTTGCAAAAAATGCCCTGCGGAGTGGGGTTACAAATCCCCACCTCTGCCAGTACCTGTTAACCTTGGGAGAGGACACACTCGACAGCCTGACTCAAAAGGCACTGGACATGGAGAAGCTTCAACAGAACTCCATGTTTGCTCCCTACCAAATGTCAGTGCCCCTCCCAACCTTCAACCCCTACGGGCAAACATCCCCAGTAACCCAATTTGAAAATAATTACAAAATGACCCCCTCGACACACTACCAAAACACCAACACTCAATACACCGCCCCGCCAATAACAACAACTCCTCAAATAGCAACACTCCAAAATCAGATGAACCCCCAGGTAATGTACACTACATATGCCCCACTACCCAACAACCCTCCAAATACCTCACAGGCGCCAATACAAAGCGCCCAACAAATAACCAATAGAAACCCCTCGCCAAAACCTGTAAACAATCCGTTGACAAACATCACCTGCAGCTACTGCCGCAATAAAGGGCATACCTATGCAGATTGTCTGAAGCGGAGAAACACTCCTTTTTGCATAATTTGTAGGGCCAACTCACACGATGCTAGGGACTGCCGCCAACCAGCGGAGTCACCCAGGCCCCATTACAGCAATAACAACCGATATCAACAACAGGGCCCCTCATTTAACAATACTAGTCGTTACCCAAACCCAAGGTCTCAATTCCAAGGTAATAACCGTTACCCAGACCAGAGGTCACAACCAGTAGATAACCACCGTTACCCTGACCAAAGACCTCGCAATCAGGGAGTAAATCATCAACCAAACAATAGACCCATAAGTAATGTTAATTGCCCTCCAAATGACCGTCAACAACCAGCCAACTCCACCAGATCAGTGTTCAATATTAGACATAGGTGTGATTTCTGCCACAGACGTGGCCACACAGTAGACGACTGTCGTCAAAGGCAGCGTTGGCAGTCACAGCAAGCGGGAAACTCCCCGCAGTCGGACCAAGAAACCCCGGCCCGACAATAATTTCGCAAAATCCTACTACGGGGGAACCTCAAGAGCCCGCACCAAGTGTCCCACTCGTCACCCTTCCGCTAGACATAAGCCTTAACGGCAAAGCCATCCTAGCAGTAGACACCGGCTCTCAGGTCAGTATACTAAAACACAAAAAACTCAAGGATCCCAACCTCATGGATCCCGCTAAAAAATGCACATTACAAACGCCATACGGCCAAGGAAAAACCCTAGGGAGCTGTCAGGGGAATATTCTTCTCAATACCCCCCTCCCATGTACATTCCAAATTGTGCAAAACATGTCGGAGATTCCCAAAGATGGTCTATTAGGATACGATTTTGTTACCCAACACTGTAACGTTGAGGGCCCAAATCAAACACTGCGATTCCCTCGAACGGAAATCAACCCGATGGAAATAGCCATTCCACTACATAGTGGAGTCCGTAAGTCGAAACCCAGAGAACAGCAGGAGCAAACCCAAACCAGGGAATTCCCCGGTGGTGTCTCCCCAATATTCTCAGAAAAGAATACTAGCTGCATAACTCAGGATGGGTCAAGGTTGGAGGACAGCCTCAACGACTTCGAAACCACCAAAGTCACAAGACATAAGGTAGCACTGGACAAACCCATCTGCCTCCCAAGTCGGTCTCAAATGGTGGTTCCTATTTCACTAGGGTTAGAGGAGGAAATGCTTTGCGAGTCATACGAGCCGAGCGAAGGGGTATTCCTAGCCAACGCCCTCTTACCATCTGGGACGAGAACAGTGTCAGTCGGCCTCCTCAATGTAAACACCCAACCGGTAGTCCTGGCGAGCCTAACTCTTACGCTGGCCCCATCAAAAGACTACAAAACCATTCAACTAGCCCCTAACAATAACCCAAGGTCTCTAACGAATGCTAAAGACGAAGACGGGTACCTTTCAGGCTCTGAACCAGTCGGTCTCAGGAACGCCAGTGCCCCATTGTCTCCAAACGCAAGGCTTCAAGGTATGCCCAAACATGGAGCAACCCCGCAGGGTATACCAAAGGGTAAACGGGCAAAATTGAAGTTGGAAAAAAGGGAAAGGGACAGCCCCCTCTGCCAATTGAGATATCTATTCCCGGACTTCGAAGATCCGGACCCCGAGCGCCACTCGCGCCTCAAGCAACTGGACGAGGAACTCAACCTCGACCACCCCCTGACGGCCGAAGAGGAACGGTCCATCAAGGATCTCTGTTATGAATATGCCGATATCTTCCACTTAAAAGGAGACAAGCTAACCTACACGGAAGCTCTGAGGCACGAGATCCCTATGGTCTACGACCAATATATTAACCAAAAAATGTACAGACTGCCCGAAACTCAGAGGCAGGTCATAAATGACCAACTAGAAGAAATGTTGGACAACGACATTGTCCAACGAAGCAAAAGCCCTTGGAACTCACCCCTCCTTGTGGTCCCTAAGAAACCGGGCCCCGATGGTGAGAGAAAATGGCGGGTAGTGGTCGATTTCCGAAAGATCAATGAAAAGACCATAGGCGACGCGTATCCGCTTCCAAGGATCGAAGATATTCTGGACCAGCTCGGTCATTCGAGATATTTCTCTACCCTCGACTTGGCCAGTGGTTACCACCAGGTACTGGTGGAACCCCAAGACCGCCCCAAGACAGCTTTTAGCACGAATTATGGGCACTATGAATTTAAACGTATGCCGTTCGGGTTAAAAGGAGCCCCAGCTACGTTTCAGAGACTCATGAATTATGTCCTCACAGGCCTACAAGGCCTCGAATGCTTCGTGTACCTAGATGACATAGTCATCTACGGGAAGAACCTTGAGGACCATAATTCAAAGCTCCAACGGGTATTCGACCGGTTGAGGGAGAACAACCTCAAATTACAACCGGAGAAATGCCAATTCCTAAAGAAGGAAGTAGTCTATCTGGGTCATGTATGCTCCGAAGAAGGAGCCCTCCCGGACCCCAGAAAGACAGAGTGTGTCCAAAACTTCCCGGCACCCCGAACAATCAGGCAGGTACAGTCATTCTTAGGCCTAGCCAACTACTATAGAAAGTTTATCCCAGACTTTTCTAAGATAGTACGCCCGCTAACGAATTTGTTGCGAAAGGGCGTGAAATTTTCTTGGACGCCGAAATGCCAGGAAGCATTTCAAACGGTAAAGCGTTCCTTAGTCTCCCCACCACTGCTGATCTACCCTGATTTCAATAAACCGTTCAACCTAACAACGGATGCCAGCAGTGAGGCTCTCGGAGCAGTGCTCTCTCAAGGCGACGTAGGCAAGGATCAGCCCATAGCATATGCGAGCCGCACCCTAAATAAGGCGGAACGCAACTACTCAACGGTCGAAAAAGAGTTGCTAGCCATAGTATGGGCTGTTAAAAATTTCAGGTGTTACTTAATGGGTCGAAAGTTTACGGTCTACACTGATCATAAACCACTCAAGGGCGTTTTTAATGTCAAAGACCCCACCACTCGACTCGTTAGGTTTCACCACAAATTGTCTGAATACGACTACCATATAGAGTATAAACCGGGTAAATACAACACGAATGCTGATGCTCTCAGCCGGATTCCCCAAAGAGCAGAAGAGCCCAATACCTTCACGGTGGAAGCTCTAATTCACCAACCCGGTGAGCCCCTACCCATATCTCTCGCGGAAACTGGGGCTGTGGCGCCTCCTACGGAAAGACTAAAACAATGCAACGCAGTCACAAGGGCGCAGGCACAAAAGATGGAGGACGACGACAAAATCGAACACGTCCCCAATCCAAAAGCCCTCGATAGCGACGAAGGGCCTAAGGAAATAAACCATGAAGAGATAGCCCAACTTGCAGAAGCACCCGAGGACACCTCCATCACAAAGCAACGCAAAGTTGAATTAATAACAAGCCCCGAAGAAATTCAAGTCATTTTAAAGGACTACCACGACTCCCCTTTCGGTGGACACCAGGGAATCGTCAAAACTTATAATAGAATTCGCCAAAAGTATTGGTGGAGGCGAATGTTCCGTGACATAAGTCGTTATGTCCGGAAGTGCAAAAAGTGTCAAACCATGAAGGCATCGAGACAATTCCGAATGCCCATGATAATAACAGACATCGCGGAAAAACCGTTCGACAAGGTTTATTTGGACATCGTAGGTCCACTGGAAGAAACTATTTCGGGAAACAAGTACATCCTAACCTTCCAGGATAACCTAACTAAATTCGTCGACTGGTATGCCATTCCCAATGCGGAAGCTCAAACGATAGCACAAATTTTCTTCGACGAAATCGTCACGCGCTATCGCATACCTAAACAAATAGTCACCGACCAAGGGTCGAACTTCCTCAGTGACTTGTTCAAAGGCGTGTGTAGGCTGCTAAAGATTAAGAAGCTCCAGACTTCAGCCTACCACCCCCAGTCCAATGGTGCACTTGAACGGGCCCATAGGCCCCTGATCGAGTATCTACGCACCATTGTAGATGAAAGCCCAAATGGTTGGGACCAATTCTTACGTACGGCAGCGTTCGTGTATAACAATAGCGTACACGAGGGAACGAAATTCACACCTATGGACTGCCTCTACGGTTTCACCGCGGACGTCCCGTCCAATCTAAAACGCAACCCGGAGCCACTTTATAATAACGAAAGTTATTATCACCAATTGCGGTACAAGCTGCAAAAGTCTTACGCTCTAGCAAGGAGAAACTTGCTAGCTAGCAAGACGCGCTCTAAAGCATATTATGACGGGAACGTCCGACCACTATCTCTCCACGTAGGCGACAAGGTCCTCTTGCGCAACGAAGCCCGGAAACACAAATTGTCCCAAATCTGGGTTGGACCCTACACCGTAGTAGCAGTCCCAAGCGCAGTGAACACCACCATCAAAATAAATAGGAGATTGGTTACCGTCCATAATAATCGCTTGAAGCCGTTTTATGAAAATAAAACGTAACTTTAAGCCACTAAAGCCAGCCCTACTTACTAACGCCTAACTGTGCTTTAGTATAAAGCATCGACTTAGACGGATGGTATTCGGACAAAATATCCACTATTCTTATTAGTCCATCTGGCTACAAGCAAACGAAAACTAATCTCCTATTTATCATCTCGTTACAGCGAAAAATGTGGACGCTAGTATTCCTCCTAGCTCTACAGATGGCCGCGAGTGAGCACGGGCCCGTACCTTATACCCTCACCCCTATAACCACGCATGGGGTACTCTACGAATTATTAGGAGACATATGGCTCTATAACCGTGAGTGGAACCTACTAACGGAATTGGACCTCCAGGAACTGCAAGTACACACGGAGTTAGCAGAACAGGCCGAGGAAGCGGTGCGCCGATTATGCAAGGATGACGGTTCGGTAACATGCCAGGCCCAACAGATAAGTATTCATTCGGTTATCACCCACATAAAGCAGCGTACCCAAACAATTCGTGAACTGGTGTCCAATGGGCGGTCTAAACGATCCCTGTTCGACGGCATCGGACATGCCCTACATCTACTTTTCGGGACCATGGACGGCAATAACGAAGAAGAAGTCTACAGCCGGTTAGGAGAGCTGGAATCTAACCAAAAAGCTCTAAATGAATTGGAGAAGCTCCAAATAACAGTAGTTAACAACACCCTACGGGAAATTCAAAAACCCCTAGCGGCCCTACTAGACCAACAACGTAATATTACGAGTCAGGTGAGGACCTTAGACAACGCAATCGAAGGAGTGGCCAAGACCCAAATGAGACAGGGGATAGTTAGCAACATCATATTCCTGGTGATAGAGATCGAGTCTCGACAAAAGACGATTTTAGATATAATAATAGCTAGTAGAAACAATAAAATACATCCTTTATTAATATCTGAGACTTCTCTAGCAAAGGTCTACCGCAAGACTCATCCGAAGTGCGAAAACTGTCTTACTCTTTTACAACAGACCACTCGACTACAGTCTCATATCATTAATGATAAACTAGTAGTAAAATTAACCCTACCCATTTTGGACATTCCTAAAATGTCATATCACCAAATCAGGTGCTTCCCCGTCCTTACCGAGTCAGGACACTCCCTAGTACCGGACATTCCCTATTCATATCTGGCGTCGGACTTTAAATCCCAACAATTTGCACTTTTCGTCCAATCGGACACCAGAAATTTCAACAAAATTACGGGAAATCTGAAAAGCAAAACCTATGTAGGGCCACTACGGGTCCCTTTCCGACAGTACCCCGCCACCAAAGAGTGCGCAATCAAACTCCTCCACAACCCCCTAGAGGAGGAAGTTACCTGCCCAACAAAAATACAGGACCCACCACATAACGTGCTGACTAAGTTAGCACCCCCGAACACCTGGCTGTATTCGCTCGTCACCCCGACCAAATTCACAATCACTTGCAATAAGATGACGCATGGAGTTCTAGCAACCAAACAAGGAATGCTCAAACTGAACGAACCTTGTCAAGTGGCGGTGGGAGACAGAACGATACTGTACGATGGCCTCTCAACCCAACACAGTCGAGTGGTGCACGCACCCTACTTTCCAATACTGAAGGAGATCAACTTCGGTACCCGCAACCACGGAGTACCAACAATAAACCCTAATACTGCCATAAAACTATTGACAGGTGAGGATACGAATGAGATCATCCAGGAAGGCACAAAGCCCCTGCAGGATATCTATAACAAACTAAACCACCTGACCTGGAAGCGTGCACATACCCAATCAACAGTCGCCATCTCGTTCAGCGGCATATTAATACTGGGCCTCATAGGTTTCATGGCCTACAAATGCACCCCGTTATTAGTGGCTATGCTCAGCGCTAGATGTGCCAGAAGGCCCAGAAACGCATGTCCCCCGGAGGAGAGAACCACCTCCGAGGACCAAACGTCCCCAAGAGGGCCCCCAGCGCAACTAGAGCCCCCACAAGACACATCGGCGACAGCGACCACAATGCCCCGGCCTTTAAGTCGAAGCCACACACTACCAAAGTCCTCCACCATCCAGTTGGTACAACCGGGAGGAGGACCACCATAAGTATAATAAAAAATTATCCCCCGTACCGCACCCCTAACGACGGTACCACAACACCAATTTTTTAAAAAAAAAAAAAACCCCCTTTACCGCGTCCAAAAGCGCCGGTACCACAATACTCACCTCGGACATCTCAGATTTCCCCCGATGAACCTACCAAAAAAAAAAAAAGCCAAGTGAAAACGGAACAGGGGAAGAAAGGGAAGAACACCCAAGTCAATAAACAAAGTAGAGAAACAAAGACTACAAAGAAAGAAGAAATCCAATAAAAAATATATTTTATTTTTCTTTTTTTTAACAAAAAAAAAATTTTTTTTTACAACCCGGGATCAGTCCACCTTGGTTTTGATGTGGCGAACATCACCCGGGGTGTACACCTTGGGGGCCGGAGATTTGGGGATCCGAGAAGTCCCGTCCCCCCCTGGGGCCACTGTAGCCTGGTCCGCCAGGGGATTCCAGGCCCTAAGGGGGGGGGGAGGAGCGACGCGTGGGGGCTCGCGGTCACCTGACCGCGAAGTAGAGGCAGCCTCTTCCCTCCTGATTCTGGGGGCCCGTTCCCGCCCAGAAGCACGTAAAAGGGCCAATGCTTTTTGGGCCTTAGCCAGGCCCTCAGTATGACGCGTCACCGCCGTCTTATGGCGCGCCAACTCACGCTGGTGGTGCGCCTCCTGGCGCACTAACTCTGCATATGATAAACTAAAATACAAAAAAAAAAAAATGTTATAATATACAAAAAAAAAATTTTAGAAGGAAACTACTTACTTATTCATCTCGGTAAATCCTAAATTGAAATGAACCGTCCACTAGCCAAACACAAATCCCGAAAGCTTTATCTCGCACCATAAGTGCAACATCAGCCAAAACTACGATCTCCAAACGAACAAGGCGCCTTTGTTTCACGACGACGACGCCTTGTTCTTATCGGCACCCCCAAGGAGTTGTTGCATAAAAAAAATCATAACTAGCACAACAACAACAAAAACCAAAAGACTCGCACCCAACAGACGAAAAATCCAACGCCTTATCGTAAAGGTATCGGATTACGTCTTGGAGTGAGAGTCTTTTAGGTACAAAACGGTAAAGTTGTTCCCAGGGGATAACGGTTCCCGTCGCGGTTTTCACGATTAACGCTGAAACCGCGATAAAGCCACTGCGGTCTCTGATAACTGAGTATCTTGACCTTGACCGCAGTGTGGGAACCGTTCCCCGTGGTCTTTGTTTTGGTTGAAGATCCACGGCTCGGCGGCGGTGACAATTTTTGCAAAAGTTGAGTTGTTGTTTAAACTTTCCCCGCGGCGGACGTCTTACGGTTTTTTTTCTAGTCCAGGAAGGACTCGGCGGTTGATTGTGTTTGGTTTGAGTTTAAATTAAATCAATAATTATTTCTTATACATTTATGTAATAATACCACTTCGTTTATAATTAAGTGAAACTTGTAATTCCTGTGAGAACTCTACCGAATTCAAATCACTGATTTTTTGTGTTTACAATTAATTGAAAGTTTCGTAGATAATTCTTGTGAAAATTTGTAGTTAAAATCACGGTTTTGAGTTTAAATTAAATCAATAATTATTTCTTATACATTTATGTAATAATACCACTTCGTTTATAATTAAGTGAAACTTGTAATTCCTGTGAAAACTCTACCGAATTCAAATCACGGACTTTTTGTGTTTACAATTAATTGAAAATTTCGTAGATAACTCTTGTGAAAATTTGTAGTTAAAATCACGGTTTTGAGTTTAAATTAAAACAATAATTATTTCTTATACATTTATGTAATAATACCACTTCGTTTATAATTAAGTGAAACTTGTAATTCCTGTGAGAACTCTACCGAATTCAAATCACTGATTTTTTGTGTTTACAATTAATTGAAAGTTTCGTAGATAATTCTTGTGAAAATTTGTAGTTAAAATCACGGTTTTGAGTTTAAATTAAATCAATAATTATTTCTTATACATTTATGTAATAATACCACTTCGTTTATAATTAAGTGAAACTTGTAATTCCTGTGAGAACTCTACCGAATTCAAATCACTGATTTTTTGTGTTTACAATTAATTGAAAGTTTCGTAGATAATTCTTGTGAAAATTTGTAGTTAAAATCACGGTTTTGAGTTTAAATTAAATCAATAATTATTTCTTATACATTTATGTAATAATACCACTTCGTTTATAATTAAGTGAAACTTGTAATTCCTGTGAAAACTCTACCGAATTCAAATCACGGACTTTTTGTGTTTACAATTAATTGAAAATTTCGTAGATAACTCTTGTGAAAATTTGTAGTTAAAATCACGGTTTTGAGTTTAAATTAAAACAATAATTATTTCTTATACATTTATGTAATAATACCACTTCGTTTATAATTAAGTGAAACTTGTAATTCCTGTGAGAACTCTACCGAATTCAAATCACTGATTTTTTGTGTTTACAATTAATTGAAAGTTTCGTAGATAATTCTTGTGAAAATTTGTAGTTAAAATCACGGTTTTGAGTTTAAATTAAATCAATAATTATTTCTTATACATTTATGTAATAATACCACTTCGTTTATAATTAAGTGAAACTTGTAATTCCTGTGAAAACTCTACCGAATTCAAATCACGGACTTTTTGTGTTTACAATTAATTGAAAGTTTCGTAGATAATTCTTGTGAAAATTTGTAGTTAAAATCACGGTTTTGAGTTTAAATTAAAACAATAATTATTTCTTATACATTTATGTAATAATACCACTTCGTTTATAATTAAGTGAAACTTGTAATTCCTGCGAAAACTCTACCGAATTCAAATCACGAATTTTTTGTGTTTACAATTAATTGAAAGTTTCGTAGATAATTCTTGTGAAAACTTGTATTTAAAATCGCAGTTTTGAGTTTAAATTAAAATTCGATAATTATTTCTAATACGTTTATTTAATAATACCACTACTTTAATAATTAAGTGAAACTGTGCACAACCATATCTAAAATACGACAAAAAAAAGGAATATTTAAGAAAAATAAAAATTGTTTTGGTGAGAAACTGAAGTATTATTATTGATATATAACAAGAGGACCACCTTTCATGATTTGTTTAAAATAATGGTCCATGAAAATAGAAGCTACGCACCTGTGCAAAAGTTGCAATATCTAAAAGTCTTGTTAGAAGGGGAACCAGAGCAGTTGGCGCGACACCTACAAATAACAGAAGATAACTACAAACCTACCTCGGAGCTTCTGAAAGAACGGTATGTTAATAAAAGGGTTTTAGTGTGGTTCCAATTGGCAACGTTATTTAATCAGCCTGTTTGCACATCAGAGACAGGGTCAAGCATCAAGAAATTGTTAGATACCACTACAGAGTGTTTGTTCGCATTGATCAATTTAGGAATTGAGGTAAGAAGCTGGGACCCACTCATAGTGTATTTGGTTTTAAAGCGGCTTCCTTCTCCTACTCATCAACTCTGGGAACAATCAACTGGAGGACAAGGTGAATTACCAACCTGGAAGGCGTTGCAAGAATTCTTGAAGACTCGATTTAGGGCACTGGAGGCTATTTATTCAAAGAAATCAACCTTCACCAATCAAGGACCAAGATTCAACATAAGAACCCATGCCAAGAACTTCCACATCACCAACCAACCATCATGTTCTTTGTGCGCTCAACCACATAGTATTAGACAGTGCTCCAGAGACCGCGGAACCTTGTTTTAACTGGGGTTGCAAAAAAGTTTTTTTGTCAACTTCCTCTCCTTTTGTTTTGGATCGCCTTTCTGAGTTGTTGCAACACCTCACAATAGCTTGCAGCTAGATCGTGGTCCTACGGGGCAGGTATCCCTAAAAAACGTTGGAATCCCTAAAAAACGTTTGCCATTTTCCCGCGGATTCCACAACTTTCGTTTTATTTGGTGTTTTGGTGGTAGGAGAGACTAGAGTCTCCGTAGTGGCTGAAGCCTGACTGCCGGATCGATCGAACCACGCGCATAGAAATTTTACAGTGCCATTCCCTGAGACTCCCAGACTTTTCCCGCCAACCACACGGATTTAAAAAAATAATGGAACTTACTTTTGAGACGACCCTCGTATATGAGAAAGACAAGGAGCTCTTTTCATGCCGTAAGATTTAGTTAATCACAAGACAAGAGACGTTTTTATGATCTTTGGGAAAATCGCATCTGTTTTCCAACAAGTAAACGTGTCAAATAGTGATGAGTGGTCAGAAGAACCTTTTTTTCGAGGAAACTTTAAGATATGAGTGTCTGCACTGTTTTTTTTTAAATTCCGTATAATTTCGCCCCGGTCGTTTTGCGCCTTTTTTCAGATTCTGTTGATAATCAAAGCGTCCAAAGAAAAGCCGTTGAAAAACTGCAACTACTACTTTCATATCATTTAATTTTTCATACAAAAGCATAATTTTGGCCCAAAATCTAAAAAAGCCGCAAAATGGCCTCTAGCGGCAAAACTATACGGAATTCAAAAAAAACAGTGAAAACAAAATTTGTAAGTAATTTTATGCCCTATAACTATACTCTATTGATATTTTCAACAAATATGTAGAAAAAAGGCAAAACCATCATATATACCTTATGATCAAAAAAGAACGGGAATTTTAAATTGCCGCGCTTATCCAATCGGTAAATTTTTATTTTCTCAACGTTGGCAATACTTTTATTGGTGTTCTGTCAAATTTTGACGCATATCGTAAGATTAGTATTCGATTGGCGTCTATACGAAGAATTCGAAAAATTGTTGTGAGGCGACTTTAATGCATAAAAAATTAGAACAACGCGCGTGCCTAAAATTTTGTGTTAAAAATAATGTATATTTCTCAAAGACAACCCTTTTTTGCAACTGCGGGTTGTGAAAATCATGTTTAGACAACCCAAATCCTTCATTTTGCACCGGCCTAATAACTGTGGGGAAAATCTCCAAAAAACAGCGATTTTTGAGTAATTTGAACGGACTAACGGGTTTCGTAAAATGAATTTTCTTTGTTTGAATGTTGTTTACAACTATCGAATTTAAAAATGTATATACTTTTCTTAAGTCCCTTTTTCCTAGGACAATCATCGTTGGGAGAAAAAAATCGTTGCGAGAAAAATTTCGCAGTCTGTTATGCGATTTTTTGAAGTTATGTTCCTACGAATTCAGTTCTCGCAACGAGATTTAATCAAAAATGACATTTTAAGAACTGTCATTCGTTTTGTTTTCTTATTTGGTAATAAATTTTAAAGAAGTTAAAAAAGATGAGAAAGAATTTGACGATGAAGAAGAAGACGAATTTCTACTAATACCTTTACGTAAACAAAACGTACCCATGTCGAAAACTCAAACAACAAAAAGTAAAATATATACAAATTTTACAGCCAACTTTACAATATCTCGCAACGAAAAATATCTCGTTGCGAGAAAGAATGGTCGAATGGTCGAGATTTTTGATTTTTTTCGCAACGATTTTTTTACTCGCAACGAGAATTGTCCTAGGAAAAAGGGACTTTACAATTATTAAAAAATAACTCAGATTTTAGCTTTTTTGATTTCAAAAACACGGGGGTTGCGGCGCAACCCCGCGAAATTATCAGGGGTTGCGACCGCAACCCTTGCAACCCCACTTCCGCGGTCTCTGCAGTGCTCCAAGTTCCTATCGTATGCAATACCAAGGAGGATGGAAGTAGTAAGGACTAAGTCGTTATGTATGAATTGTCTTGGTCATGGACACAAATATACGAATTGCATCACTGAGCAAAGATGCCGACAATGCCGTCAACGACATCACACTTTACTGCACAACGAGAGGATAGCTGACACTCGGTCACATCAATCCAATAGCGTGAAAGAACAACCAATCAAGTCAAGCACCACGCAATCTAGCGTCAATGTCGTAACGATACCCACAGCGGATGTATCAAACTCGAAAGGTGAGCAGCCTACAGATTGCATCAACCCAACAAATTATGGTTCGTATGTTGTGAGTAAGGGCAACTCAAATCACGTGTTATTGGCTGCTGCTTTGGTGAGAGTCGTATCACCAAGTGGGAGAGAACAAATTGTCCGTGCCCTGGTGGACCAAGGATCACAAGCATCCTGTATCTCAGAGACCATCATGCAAGACTTAAAATTAAAGCGACAACCAATCATCGCGAGGATTACTTGGCTTCTCGAGATTCAGAACGAACTTCAGCATTAAACCTTTAAGGAGTAGTGACTACAGCATAGAAGTGACTGAACTGGTACTTCAAAATTTGACCGACGTTGTACCAATGCAGTCCATCGCCCATCAGAACTGGGCACATATAAGAAAACTGGAACTTGCAGGCCCTGAATATTATCGTCCAGATAAGGTGGATTTGTTATTGGGAGCAGATATTCATGGTAAAATCGTATTGAATGGATTGATAAAGAGTATAAACGGAAGCCCTGTAGCTCAACAAACTGAATTGGGATGGATCCTCTCTGGAGAAGTTGAAGGTCAAGAGCAAGATTCAGTCCAAGTACAAAATTTCAATGTGCGTGCTGAATTGGATGATCAGTTGAAGCGATTTTGGGAAATCGAAGAAGTGCCAGACAAGGTACTGCACACAGATGAGGAAATCGAGCAAATATTTCAAAAGACTACGAAGCGAACCTCAGAAGGGCGATATGAAGTTCAATTACTACTTAAATCAGCAACTGAAGACCTTCATTTAGGTTAAATCCAGAAACATCGCAGTTGCACGGCAACAACAGATGGAAAGACGATTCGCCAAGGATCCAAAGTTACATGAAGACTTTTCTGCATGGCTTAATGAATATTTAACATTGGGGCATATGGAGAAGGTAACATCAACCGAAGAAGAACACCGTCAAACGCTAAATGGAAGAACCGCCTACACTTACAGTTACTTGCCACACCATGGAGTTCTTAAGGAAACAAGTACTACAACCAAACTTAGAGTTGTGGTCGATGCATCGAGGTCAACCGAGAGTGGTACATCTCTCAATGACATGATGCTCAAGGGAGCCGTGATACAGGATGAATTAACCGCTTTGTTAATACGTTGGCGGAAACATCGAGTTGCCTTCAATGCAGACCTGGAGAAAATGTATCGGCAAGTACAAGTCAGACCAGGTGATGCGGAATGCCAGAAGATTGTTTGGAGGACCTCCCTTCAACAGCCCATCGAGGAACCAAGAGCGCGCCCTATTTAGCAACAAGGGTAATACAACAACTAGCAATGGACGAGAAAACAAGATACCCAAAAGCATCCGAAGTCGCTGCGGCCGACTTTTACGTCGATGACCTGTTGTCTGGATCCGATTCTGTTAAAGAAGCCTTAATAGTGCAGCATCAATTGCTACATATGATGAAATCAGATGGGTTTTCACTCCGAAACTGGTCGTCGAACTACAAAGAGATATTAGAAGCATTACCCATGGAATATCGTGCTACAAACCTTGCCTGCGACATGATTCACGATGATAGCACACGAGCCTTAGGCATCTTCTGGTATCCATCAACCGACACCTTATCCTATACGTACACAGTTTGTCGGGACCCAACAAACTGGACCAAACGCACAATTCTTTCAGAGACCTCCAGACTTTTCGATCCACTCGGGTTGTTGGCGCCCATAATATTGCAAGCCAAACTCATTACTCAAACTCTGTGGTTGAAGGGGCTTGGTTGGGACGAGGACATCCCGCAAGATCTCAAGGCTGATCGGCTAAAATATCGGGAAGGTTTATTAGACATTGATAATATTAATATTAACACGTGGACACACTGCATAAACACAAACATCAAAACGGAACTACATGGTTTTTCAGAGGCTTCCATGAAAGCTTATGCCGCCGCTGTGTACCTTTGTGTTATTAATGAACAAGGAAATCGACACTCGACTTTAATCGCTGCCAAAACAAAGGTGGCACCCCTGAAAACAATAAGTTTACCCCGACTGGAACTATGCGCAGCAACATTACTTGCGAAATTAATGCGATATGTGATAACAGCACTAAAATTGAAAAAACTCCACACGACTCATGTATGGAGTGATTCGGAAATTGTGATCGCGTGGCTAAGCGGTCATCCTACCAGATGGAAAACTTTCATCGCCAATAGAGTCTCTTATATACACGACACCCTGGGAAAAAACAAATGGAAGCATGAACCTACCAAGCAGAACCCTGCGGATTGTGCCTCTCGAGGAATGTCTCCAACCGAACTCCGAGATTACACGCTTTGGTGGAATGAACCAGACTGGCTGCAGAAACTGGAAGATCACTGGCCGAAGACAAAGCAATGAACAACGGAGGATTATAAATTTGCAAATTAATGTCGACAACGATACAATCGAATCAAAATATTCTTCGCTTACAAAACTTATTCGTGTGACCGCATATTGTAGGTACACGATTTATATTCAACGCCCAGAGGCCGCAATCACAGAGAAGAAATACGTATTTAAAAAGTGATGAACTAAATGATGCCCTAATGTATTGGATAAGACAAAATCAACAAAGGGAATTTGGATGTGAAATCAAGGCAATCAGCCAAGGAAAAGCATTACCGCGCCAAAGTCGAATATTGAAGGTAAACCCATTTATCGATGACAAGGGCATTCCCGAGTTGGAGGCAGATTAAAGCATGCTGATCTACCACTCCATCAAAAATGTCCAACACTTTGGCCGGATAAAAGCCATCTCACAAGGCTTATTCTTAACAAGGTACATCGCGACACCATGCATGGAGGCACACAATTAATGACGCAGGTCCTTCTCCAACAGTGCTGGGTACTAAATGCCAGAAATATGATCCGCCAGATAATTTATAAATGTTTGACCTGCTACAGACAAAGAGCCGTAACACAAACCCAGCTGATGGGAAACCTACCTGCCTCAAGAGTACAAGTGACACGCCCATTCACCAACACCGGAGTGGATTATTGCTTCGAGCTTAAAATGCACAAGGGTCGAAATCCGAAAAAATATAAAGCATACATCGCCCTATTCGTGTGCATGGCAACAAAGGCGCTACATCTAGAGTTAGAGTCACCGATTTAAGTGCTGAAGGTTTCATCGCATAGAAATATAAACTAAACACGGAATGGCTGTAAGTCAGATTAAGCGTACCACAATTCCTGATGTGTTTGAGTTCACTCGGTAGTAGTGGTAAGGCAGTGCAGGCCAAAATATGCAGAAATAATAAGAGGGACGTTTTAAAATCGGAGCGATTGAAATTCCTGGCTTAAAATCTTTGCCCGCCGGATATTGACTTGGCACGCTACCATTCACTCAAGAAGCTACCCCAGACAGTTCGGCAATTTGTGTCCCACTTGTGCACATTATTGCTGTCCTTTTAAACAAGCTACCTTTAGTGTGGTCGCTCACGTACAGGTTTTTTACACGACACAGCCGTTCCATGTTAGTTTATATTTCTATGTTTCATCGCCACATTCCGGAGATTCACCGCCAGACGAGGATTATGTACAAATTTATTTTGCGACTGCGGCACCAATTTCGTAGGAGCAAACCGGATCCTCAAGAAACGACAACAACAACTGGCACAGCAAATAAATGATGAAATCGGGACTATACTGGAAAATGGCGGAATTAATTTCAAATTTGTACCACCATCCTCACCACACTGGACACGCTGGAGTTAAATCCACAAAACATCATATTAAACGAGTCATTGGGAACATGACCCTAACATACGAAGAGTTCAACACAATTCTAACTCAAATAGAGGAATGTCTAAATTCCAGGCCACTCATCGAGTTAAGCACAGACCCAAATGACTACACTCCTTTAACACCAGCCCACTTCTTAATAGGAGGAAATTTATTGGCAATCCCAGAACCATCACTTATGGAAACAAAAATGAACCGATTAGAGAGGTGGCAATTAATGCAAAGATTAGTTCAGAACTTCTGGAAAAGATGGAAGAGTGAGTACTTGAGCCGACTGCAACAGAGGCCAAAATGGCTCAACAAACAACCGAATTTGAAGAAAGGAGACCTGATCTTATTAAAAGAAGATAATCTACCACCAGGCCAATGAGCTCTAGGGCGAATATTGGAGGTATGCCCAGGTATAGACGGATTGGTACGGGTTGCAACTATAAAAACCAGAGACCGGGTGTTGAAACGTCCAATTCCAAAACTATGCAAATTACTCTTTCAGTCGACTACCGACAATCCGAATTAAATTAAACCAATATCACAAGAAAAAAAATTATAATCAAAGATCATTGAGGGGTAACACCACTGTAGAGGTTCGAAAAAAGCCCAAATTTTGGGAATTAATTTAAAAAATATGGAAAAAGGGATCGAAATTCTTTTCAGGCGATTGATCAAACATGCATTCAAGGGTAAAAAAAATTTTTTTTATTGAGTTTTTGTTACAAAATGGTGGCGCCACAGTCGTTTTTCGAAATCGCCTTTTTGTTAAGGGCCTCCACGGGTGGACGGATTTCTCCGAAAGACCTGGAACAAAATCCAAATAGTTTCCTAATCTATTTGACCTTGCCCATAAAAGTACGTAGGATTTTTTTTTAAACTGACGCACTTATGAAAAAAAAGTGATTTCCGGCAAAAAAATGAACAGTAAATTGTTCATAAAAAAATTTTTTTACAACGACTGAAACCTTACAATAAAATTTTTACTAAAACCTTACAATAAAAGGTTTCTAACACTAATACATATTATATATCCAGTATCCAGTGGTGTAGCATTTCCAGTGGCGTTACATCCTCCCCCTCTGGCTCCGTGGTCGTCTCGACGAGGTGCCGGCATCTGTAGTAGGGTTTGTGGCATCTCTCTTTGGTCTTCCGCGTTTACGAATTGAAGTTATAGGTTTGACAGTTAAAGACATTGGTCCTTTGTAAGGAGTTAGAAGAGATGTGTGATACACTCCTGGTGCTTCTGTTGGTGACGAATTTGTAGCTATTTCATAGCTGGTAGGACCATGCTTCTTTAATATTATGTAGGGGCCGGGTGCCTTCCATTTAGACACAGAAAGACAATTGTGTCCGACACAGCGTGTCGCTCTGTGTCGTTCTGTGTAAGCCCAAATGGAACACATAAGTTCATGAAAAATCCGCCACGGCGCACTTTCCTCGTTTTTATTTTTGTTTGGCAAGTAAATCGTAAATTTTATGTTGATAATTTCTTTAAATTAATTACCCGACAACTTATAAATGCTGGGTATCTTAAAAATGAAACAATATTCTTGTAATTATAAATTAACGATCACATTTCAATTGGCGAGGGTTGGTAGCATTGTCTTAGTTGTGCCCGGCTGTGTCTAACTGTGTCGGTGATGGAACACTTCTGTGTCGGACACAGTGTAACACTGTGTCTCTCTGTGTCTAAATGGAAGGCACCCAATGGACATCATTTTGCGCTGTAGCCTTTCTTTTTGTTGCTAGTAGGATGAGTCGTTACCCAGACATAATCACCTGGTTGATAGGAAGGATCCGGGCGTCTTTTTCGATCGGCTGTGATTTTCCTTCTTTCTGAGTTCTGTTCCTGTATTTCCTTAGCATTTTTCATGGTTTCTGCAAGATTGAGAAGGTAAGGCGTTATATCGGCAACGAAGTTCTCTTGCACTATCATCAAATATGTGTCGTGGGGCTCGTAGCTCTCGTCCAAATGTTAAAAATGAAGCTGAAGAACCAATGCTTTCGTTGAAAGCTGAATTCATGGCAAATCGTATTGATGGAAGCTTTGATGGCCAGTCCTTATGGTTTCCTGTAACTAAAATAGAAAGCTGGGTTTTTAATTCACGATTCTTCGATTGGGTTTTTAATTCACGGTTGGCTTCTGGGTGGTACACAGGTGTGAACGAATGGGGCACATCGAGGCAGAACATAACTTTCTGCATAACAGCACTCACAAACTGAGTTCCATTGTCACTTATTACTGTTCGTGGAAAACCGTATCTGAGAAAAATTTCGCCTATTAAGATCAGAGCGCAGGCCTCAGCAGTAGCTTTTTCTAATGCGAAGAGCTCCATCCATCGAGATGCAATATCTTCAATGCAGAATATCTATGATTTATTATCTTCCGAAATTGGTAAAGGTCCAAACAAGTCAAATGAAATTATTTCGAATCTTTGACTACTCGTTGACGCCTGCAATAATCCTGCCGGTTTCTTATTAGTGGGTTTGAAGCGTTGGCAGTTGAGACAGCATTTGACGTATTCTGCTATATAATTTCTCATACCCTTCCAATAGCAGTGGCTTGCGACGCGATTATAAGTACGTTGGAAACCGTAATGTCCTGCTGTTGGGTCGTCATGATATGATTTTAAAATATCCGCTTTTTCATGGTCAGGTACAACCAGCTGAGCGTATTCAGAATCAATGTCGGGATTATATCTAAATAGTGAGCCGTCGTTGAGTAAGTAACCTTTATTACTCCAGTAGTTGCAATCTTCTTGAGATTTGTTGGATTCAAAGCATTCGATAATTGTTTTTAAAAATGGGTCCCTTAGTTGCTCATTACGAATACCATTAGCTCCTCGTTTTGGTAGGTCTATGGAAATATTACATATTCCGCAATTTGCTAATGTGTCTGTTTCGCATGGTGGACGAGATAACGAATCGGCGACGACATTGCTTCAACCTTTTATGTATTTAATTTGTATATTGTATGGCTGTAATTGTAAGACTCATCTTGCTAATCTTCTTGTTGGGGGTTTAAGGTTCATAAGCCATTTAAGAGCTTGGTGATCTATTGTTACTATTCCATCTGCACCCTCAATATAGGCGCGGAACTTGGCTACAGCCCAGACTATTGCGAGAGCTTCACGTTCTGTCGTTGAGTGGTTCTTTTCTGGCGAAGTCAGGAGACGGCTGGCGTATTCCACAGGAAGTTCGTCGGGTCCCTCCCCCTGTACCAAAACTGCTCCGATCGCGTAGCTACTAGCATCTGTTTTTAGGGTGAACGGTTTAGTTTCATCACCTTGGCGTAATACTGGAGGGTTGATTAAGGCATCCTTTAATTGCTGGAAAGATTGTTATTGTTCCTGGCCCCAGTGCCAATTGAAATTCTTTTTTGTTAAGTCGCTTAAAGGTTTGCTTTTTTGTGCGAAATTGCTTATAAATCTCCTGTACCAAGAACAAGTTTGTAAGAACGATTGTAGGTGTTTTAGGTTTCTTGGCGGTGGCATCTGGTTTATTGCGGTTACTTTTTCTGGATCTGGTAGAATTCCTTCATTATTTATTATGTGTTCTAGATATTTTATACTTGCACAGCAGAATCTACATTTGGCTCGGTTAAGATTGAGGTTAAAAGTTTTCAATCTTGCAAACACTTTTGCTAGGTCGTCCAGATGGTCTTGAAGGGTACTCGATAAAATTATCAGATAATCTAAATATGCCAAAACGATACTATTGATGCATAGATTATTTTTAAACTGATTTATTAGCCGCTGGAAAGTAGCGGGAGCGTTTCGTAGGCCAAAAGGCATTCTTTTGAACTGGTAGAGACCAAATGGTGTTACAAAGGCTGTTTTTTCTTGATGTTCCTGTTTTACAGCTATCTGCCAATAACCTGACGGTTTGGTAATAGCATTTAGTTTGCGATAGTCTATGCAGACTCTTATTCCACCTCCTTTTTTTTGGGACCAATACAACTGGTGCAGCCCATGGGGATTCGCAAGATTCAATAATACCTGTACTAAGCATAGCTTCTATTTCTTCTTCCATTTGTTTTCTTTTAAGTGCTGATAGTCGATATGGTTGAGAGGATATCGGTGGATGTTGTCCACTATCAATTTGATGTACTATTTTGTTCGTGGGTGGTCCATTTGACCCGAAAATGGCTGTAAAATCTTTTATTAAACACTCGAGCTTATTTCGAGCTTCGGTTGTAAGCTCTTGAGCCTCATCATTACGGAGACAAATCTCAACGTCGATCAAGAATATTGAAGTATCTTTATTAAATAGATTTCGTGGTTTACATTTCTTTTTCTTTTTCCGCGGTTGATCGATAGATGTGTCTAATTCGAGGATTTCCCTGGCGTTGGTGGTATTGACCATGTTGGGGAAGTTGCTTGAGGTGGTGACTTGCATCTTGGATCTTGTATTTCGGGTCAATATTCTAAAGCCTCTTCTCCTTGGGTTGGCTTTACAGCAGTTTTTAATACCATGCGGCTTATTAAACCTTGGAGATTTTATTATATTTTCATAACTAAATTCGAAGAAAGTGCAGGGCAGTTCCATATCCTTTGTGGCAGGTTTTGGATGATTCCTGCGTCTTCAATGAAGTCTACTCCCAATAGTGTTTTGTTGTCTATGCAGTCGCGTAGTACTATGAAATCGGTCTCGATATCCCGTCCCTGAAGTTCTACTATGGCTTTGGTAGTGTAAACTTTTTGTGGCCTTGGAACTCCATCTGCCATTATAATCCGCACGTGGCTTTCTTGAAATTTATGTCCCTTTCGTACCAAGAATTCATATAAGTTGGCTGAGGCAACGCTTGATTTTGAACCACTATCTACAAAAGCGTTGCTTAAATAGTTCCCTATTTTAATATTCACCATTGGGCGAGATCGTGTTGCAAACGTTTGAGTATTGCCAATTTGAAGTGTACAAAAGTCGACTGCGTTTGTTGCAGTGTCCAGTTTAGGATTACACTCAGGGCATTTGCTTCGTACCACGTTAGGTTTACCACAACCGTAACAAGACAATTTTGGCTTTTCAATTTGTGGTGTTGGTGGCTGTCGAGGTTTGGTTTGCTGTTCCGTAACGATTAACCGTTGGCGTTTTCTGCATTCAGAAAGCTCGTGTCCATAGTTTCTGCAAAATGAACACTGAATCCTTGAGGTTCTTCTGTCTGTTCCATTTTTAAATCGTTCTTTTCTAGCATCTTCAATTTCTCTTGCTCTTTTAATGAGATCTTCAAAAGTTGAAATTGTATCTCGTGGCAACTTATCTCTTACGCTGATATGAAGTAGTCCAAAAATTAAATCTAATTGTGTGGCCTCACTATGGGCTGGTGATGGTAGTTCGGCTATTTGAGCCCTTTTTTAAGAATAAAAACCTCTGTTGGTGTTGACGGACTATGCTTTTCCGCAAATAGCTCTTGATACACTTTGTATGCTGGTTTCCTAGGTGCAAAAGTTTTTCGTAATGCATCTGTTGCTTGTTCCCATGTTGAAATCCCTCCTTTAACACCTTGCCACCAAATAGCTGCTTCATCTTTTAGTAGTAGCGGTAAACCACGTAAAGTGTTTTTATCGCTAACATATTCAATATCTTTAAAAACATTAACTGTCTCGATGAATGATTCTAACTTTGCGGAGTTATGTGAGCCATTGTAGCGGACGGTGCACGTAGAGAAACTTCCTTCACTTGGATGTGCTAGGCTTCTTGAACCGTTAATGCTTTCCATTAACTCCTTAAATTGTTCGGTCGTGTCGTGAAGGCCATTCCAGCGCTCGAAGAGGATTCTGCTGTTGGCGACATTTGTCGGGCTTCGGCATTTTCAGAAAAAAAAAATCCCTTTAATCTAAGTATGTATGTACAATAAAAATTTCAATGTCCACGATTTCGGAGCTGAATTGTATATAAGCTACGCGAACACAATTATGAATAGTCGGCGCATTCGTGAGCAAGAAATATTCGTATGCGTATAAGTAGTTGTGTCTGGACAGTCTTCTTTGCAGACTGAGCTAAGCGATGCTTCTGTTGACCTGTTCAGTGCTGGCGGGTGTAAACAATGAAACGGATATGCAGCGATGATGATCCTGATTAATTTAGTGCAGCTATATTTTTGCAGAGTACAGACTGATTTCAGTGCTGTTTTTTTGGGGTTTTGGTTTTATATATGCTATATGTAGGTATACATATATTGAATTCACTGCCAGGCGCAACTATTAGACTGACAAAATTCAGTGCAGTTCAGACTGACAAAATTCATATATTCAGTTACAGACTGATTTCAGTGCTGTTTGTGTCCTAGCAGAATTACAGACTGGTACAGTGCTGTTTACTAGCAAAATCACAGACTGGTACAGTGCTGCTTTTTAGCAAAATTACAGACTGGTACAGTGCTGTTTTTTTTAACAAAATTACAGACTGGTACAGTGCTGTTTTTCTAGAGATTACAGGCTGGTACAGTGCTGTTTTCGGCTTACTATTATTGTTTCTGTTTTTTCCTTAGACTGCAGACTATAAGATGTAACAGACTGATTTCAGTGCTGTTTTTCTTAGCAGAATTCAGTGCACCTCACAATGCAATTACAGACTGTTTTCAGTGCTGTTTTTCCTTTTCTTTTTCTATCTTCTGGTCGTGGTTCTAGTTAGTTAGTTAGCACTAGTTGGGCGCCAGTTTGTAACAATACCTCCTAAGAGTTGGTATGAAATAAAATTCTCGATTTTAAAAAAACTTATTTTTATTCACGTCCTTTCGAGTTACAAAATAATATTGAATAATGCGTGCGGTCAGCGTTTCTCTTTTATACACGCAACCGCATCTTTATGTAAAAGTAAATAACAATTCTTCTTTATTAAAAGGGTGGGGAGACTAAAATCTTACAATAAAAGGTTTCTAACACTAATACATATTATATATCCAGTAGTCAGTGGTGTAGCATTTCCAGTGGCGTTACAAATTGTATTTTACCTTCACTGTGCGATGTAATGTAAAACACGTTTATTATTGTGTAGCGCACCCTGGTGGACACCTGGGGAACCCAAATAACCTTTTTTGCTATAGCAGCACTTATTATTTCGACAGGTAAAAGCAATATACAAGCAATAAGTCCGACCAACGCGTGTTCCGAGGCGCGGGGGAAAATCGAAAATTAAATCCTTCAAAATTATTTTTCTGTTATAGGACCAACTGCACACTGTTTTTGTGATCCTGAAGTATATTTCAAGCCAAAAAAAATCCATTTTTTCAAAATCCTACAGTGGTGTTACCCCTTAAATTAACCAACGCACTGAAGTCAAAACATAACAAAAACATACATGTATAATAAAAACAAAAACAATATCAAAACATTCAACTAATATAAGCCAAAAATCATCCACTTACCTGAGAGTTATATTCATCCTAATAATTCTCACTTCCCAATCCCTAGTCCGGAAAGCGAGTCAGGGCGCTTTAACCCTTTCTGTCCATTTCACTTCTTTGGCATCTATTAAGGAGCGATGCCAAGGGGGGAGTATGTTCCGAGATGACTTTATGAAACAGTCCTACGGCGAAAGGAATTAAAGAACTGCAATCTAGGGAAGCTTACCTGCGAATACAACGCGTCCTTCGATGCCACCATCATCTTTAAGAACTCAACCAGGACAAAATAAATAGCACCCACGATCATACGTTTCAAACATAGAACGAAAACACACATCGCCCACATGACAACTGTCAGACGACTAAGCTCAAAACAGAATTGCGACTGCGACGGCCGACTGTAACTGCGATTTATGTCATATTTGGACGGAACAGCTAAGGTATAACGAAATTGCAACTGCAATTTTTATTGATACGTGACGTTTTGCATATCCAAAAATTGTGTTTGAAAAAAATTATGTTTTGCACGCCGACTTCGACTTTGCGGCACAGTGCCGCTGCAGTTGTGATTTCGTTATACAACGTTGTTTTACATTTGCGCTAAACGACCGACTTCGCCGTCCGCCGTCGCAGTCGCAATTCTGTTTTGACCTTAAAATCACCAGAGCAAAAATAATACAGATCGTAGAAGTTTGGAACCAAACATCGAAACTGCAAAACTGCTGTATCATTGGCAAAGTCATCAAGGACCACCACCGAAAGCTCCACCAATAACGTCGAAAAGGGGAAGATAGGAGAGAGCGGAGACGATCAATTGAAGGTATATATGTCAACAGATGGAGGAAAGGGGATAGAGAGTTCTCCTATAGTAAATTCATAGCAGGGGTCGATGATCTCTTTATAAGAAAATGCTGGAAGAAAATTCCGCTAGGGTGATATGATAAATTTAGGACGCGAGGAAGAAATCGCTCTCTTTTTTCCGTTGAGCCTGCATCAGCAAGATCGAGAGATTGGAATAAGAAAATAACACTGTGGTAACTTACTGCTAAATTGTTCTTAAAGGGAAATATTTTAATAAAGAATCAATTTAACGAATTAAATGCAAATAAAATTAATAAGCAACGGAACTAATTGTCTAAATAAGAAATAAAGTTTATAACGCATTGTGAAAGTGTTGTGTTTTCATTTAAAGACAAAATTGTTCCATTCTTTCAGAGTATGTTAATTTTAGCTAAGGAACTGAGTTATCAACAACTGTCTTCGGAAATGTTCCACTCGTAGTTTTCTTTCCTGGTTTTGTATGGCTTTATTTGTGCTGAGTGGATTGTTTTGATTATCTCCGTTCCGTCACCTGTGAATTTCTTTATTTTCGTTAATAAAATCTGCGATTTCGTATGGCTGTTTTTCATATTCAGGGGTCATTTTTATTTTTTTAATAGGTGTTTTCATTAATACCATGTCCCCTATGTCAAGTCTATTTTCTTTCCTGTGTTCATCTACATGTTGTTTTTGATATCGTTGTGCATTCCTAATGTTAATTATGGCTTTTTCCCGATTTGTTCTTAGGTGATTTAGTTGTACTTCTCTTAAAATGTCTTCGTCCACAGTGCCCAATATATTTTCTTCCGGTATTTTTGGCTCAAATCCGTGTAGCATGTAGAAAGGTGTATATTTTGATGGTGATTGTTTACTGTTTATAGCGAATATCACATCTGGCAGGTAGTCTGATCATTTTGATGCTCTGGTTTCACTCCTGTACTTCTTTATTATTGTTTTTATTGTCCGTTTGATTCTGGAAAATGTGGTGATGATGTTAGACTTGTTATGTTGTATTTAGTGTAGAATTCTTGCATAATTTGCTATGTAAAACCTGTGGCATTGTCACACATTATTGTTGATGGAGGCCCATAAATGTTTATGATTTTCTCCTGAATTGTTTTAATTACGTATTTTGAAGTGACGTCCGGTAGGCTTTTAGCGATTACATACCTTGTGCAGTGATCTATTATTACTAGTATGTATTTATTGTCATGTTTGTCTTGTGGCAAGCTGCAATGGTCCATTGATTTTTTTTCGAATGGTCTGTTTGGCAGGTTTGTCGGTTTTAGCATTCCGATTCTTTTTGAAGTTCTCTTGTTAAATTGCTGGCATACTTGACAGCTGCTTATGTATTCTTTGCAATCTTTGTATAGCGACGGCCAATAATATCTGCTGTTTATCTTTGAGATTGATTTATTGAAATCCATGTGTCCAGATTTGTCGTGACATGATACTAACACTGCAGATTGAAGAGTTTTGTTTTGTTGTTTTGGTTATTTACGAAGCCTAGTATGTCGTTTTCCAATGCAAATTTTTCTTTAACTTTTTTGTTTGATTTGGTGTTAGCCTTTTCGCTTTTCAGGATTTGTATGATATGATTGCAATCAGGATCTTTGCTTTGGGCTCGTATTAAATTTGTTTTGTCGTTTGTCTGTATTATTAGTACTGGTATTATGTTTTCTGGAATTCTTGATAGTGAATCTGCGCCTATGTTTGATTTTCCTGATTTATGTTGTGTGGTGTAATTTTATTGCTGCAGGTCTAATATCCATCTTGAAAATTTTCTGTTTTGTTTACCATTTTGAAGCAAGAATGCCGTTGTCCAGTTGGCTGTCGTAATTATGGAGTTATTCAGTCCATATAAGTAAATGTGAAACTTTTTAGTTATGGCCCAGTGTAGCTAAGCTTTCAATTTGGTTTATATAAAAATTCTTTTCGGTGCTAAAGATCTGCTGGCGTAAGCAAAAACTACTTTACCTTTTTCTTGTTTTTGGTATAATATCGCTCCAATTCCTGTTGTGGATGCGTCTACTTCCACTTCTGTGATTGCATCGTTTTGGAAGTGCGCTAGGAATGGTGGTGATTTTAATTTTATTATTATTTTGTCTTTGGCTTCTTCGGCTTCTTTTGTCAATAGAAATGGTTGGTTGTTCATCGCATCTCTAATTGCCACTGTCATTTGAGCGAGGCTTTTAATTAATTTGCGGTGGTATGATGCAAATGCGTAAAATGATTTCACTTCTGCTTTGGTTTTGAATGTTTTGTAGCGATCTCTAGCACTGGTTCTGTTTGGATCCGGTCTTATTCCTGTGGCTGATATTCCGTAGCCCAAAAAGAAAATTTCTTTTTGAAATAATTGACATCGTTTGAGCGATATTTTTAGCCCTGCTGATATAAGTCGCTGTAACGCATCTTCAAAATTAGTGAGCGCAGAGTTTATGTCAGTTGATGATTGGCATATATCGTCCATGTAGGTGGTGGTATTTGTTGCGTTTCTAAATGTTTGTTGCATAATGCGTTCCATAGTTTTTGGTGCGTTGGACAGGCCAAACGGTATCTTCATGAATTCGAAGAGCCCACCTTGTGTTACGAATGCTGTCTTATGTGTGTCGTCTTCGTTGACTTTGACTGTCAGTTTTTACATCCATTACTGTGAAGTATTTTGTGTCGTTCTTTATAAGTTTTGCTATGACGTTACCAATGTGGGGCGGTGGGAAACTATCCTTTAATAATCTCTTATTTAATGCTGTGTAATCTATTGTTAACCGTCTAGGTGTACTGATGTGATGCGGCTGATTTACTATGACCACTGGTGATGCGTATTCTGATTGTGAATCTCTGCATATATTTAGTTGTGGAATGTCCTGTCTTGTTACAGAAATGGCAGGGAATGGGGCATTCTGACATCGTGGACAATTTGATATCTGCTTTTGTTGTGACGTATAATTTTCTTTTCTTGATGATTGTGGATCTTTCTCATTCCTAACATTTATTCTTCTGTAGTTGTTTTTGGTGTAATCCTCGAGCTTCTGGGCTATTTCAAATAATTCGTTGATAGATGTGGGTGCACTGATTCTCAATAGTCTCCAATAGCAATTTCTGTTGGTGCATGTTTTAGTATTTCCATTTTTACTTTATGTATTTAACGAGGGTTTCGTTGCATTTCTGCTTTCTAGTTGTTATACTTTCCGCCCATTCTCTTAAACTTGGAGTTTTTATAAATCTCTTCCTAAATTCCTTTTCCCAGTTGCTCCATTCTTTTATTTGCTCGCCTTCATAACTTTGCCAACATTTGGCTATGCCTGTTAATTTGCTTATTGCAAAATTAAGCTTTCCAGTGTCCATCCATGTATTTCTGCAGCTAAATTTATTAATTGTATATATTTTTCAGTTTCTGATATCCACTGCCACTGCATTCTTTTAAGTTGGAGGTTAGGTCTAGATTTACTATTATGTTATTTATAAGTGGTTTTTTGTTTTCGTCCATGCTTTTATATTCTGTTTTTATCTGGGAAATTAGTTTGTTACATGTTACGATGGTCGTTCCGTATTCATCTTTCGAGTTTCCAGGCACTTCTAATCCTCGTCTTTTTGTTTCCATTTGCTTCAATGCCGACTGCGCCATGTGAGGCAGGACGGGTTTAGGGTGCTACCAGTGACATTAATTATTATGAAAATAAGTTAAATAATACAAACTAATGAAATATCCAATGTTAATTTATTAAATATGTTGTTATTATGAATTAATAAACGCTCTTCCCTCCGATGATCTTAAATGTTTTTATGCTCAATCTGTTTTCACTATTCTTATAAAATGTCTTCTTTCTTTGACAGATGAAAATGGATGTCTGTGTGGATCGTGTTCATCTTAAAGATGTGTCTCCTGTATGGATGGCGTTTAAGATAAAGATATCTCCTGTATGGATGGTGTTTATGTTGCATGAATGATCTGCGTGTGGATGGTGTGTAGCTGACAGGCGGAAAAGGGAAATTTAATCCCTTGTGTAGAAGATTCAATTCGTCATTTAATTGTGATAGATTGACTACACTATCTCCCACATACGAAGGTGCGAAAATTTGATTGGATGGAAACGGTTTATTTTGAATTAAAGCATTGAGTTGAGAATATAGATTCCTTTCATTTAATTTAAATTAAATGACGCAATAGACTTAGTATACCGTTAGTATACATCCTATATTAGATTATGTTATACCTTTGACCTTTTAGTTCTAGCCGTGTTGCTGAGGATGACTGATGATATCGGTTGAAATGCATTCAACAATTAATATTGTTTTTTAATTGATTTTAATAAACAAAATTTTGTACACTCAACTTAAAGGTGTTATTAATAAATGTTTTTTAAACTGAATGATTAAGAGTTTACGCGAGTTTAGTTTTTTTTATTTTTATTTTTGCGCACATTTTAGGCAAAAATACTTGAGTTTTCCCCGAACGCCTCGCTAGAATATTTAAATTCAGCTTTTTGGCGCGTTTAGATTTTTCGAATTTGCTTCTTATTTTTAATAATTTTTTATAATAATAAAACAATTTTTTTTAAAATAAGTTATAAAATAAAAATTTTAGTAAAATTTTACGCTCTTTCTCGTGGCGCTCTTAGTTTTTCGAAATTTGGCCCTATTTTTTCGGCGGCAAAAAAATGTGAAAATCACTCCGTAATTACCACCCCACTGAAAATAATCGGTACCACTTCACAATTCACTTTACTAATGTACTTGTAATATGCTCTAGAAGTTTGACCGTTTTACAGTGCTTAGTTTTGAAAAAAATTGAGCTTGAACTGAGGAGAGCATTTTTGTAATTTTGTAAAATATTGCCTTTTCTTCAAAATAACTCAAAAACTATTAATGATACGCAAAATTTTGTAGACTACACAATCGTAGGGTTTGCTTTTATGAAAATTTTGGTTTTTTTTGGAGTAAGATGTGGCCGTTTGGGTAATTCTTTTACAAACCGTACGGATTTTGATGAAAATTGATCGACACATCTCGGATTTGGCTTAAAAAATTTTCACGGATTCTATATCGAAAAATAAGAGATACGTGTCCCAGGATTTTTTTTCCGACATATTTTCGATAAATACAAGTGATTGAAAATTTGAGAAAAGCGAGTTTTTTGGCTTGGAGACTCATTTCTATAAATGTATAACTCCGGTTCCATTTGAGCTACAAACTTCTTTTCTTTTTCAATTTAAAGCTAAAGGACTGAATCTTGAGAAAAAAATATTTTAAATAATAATTATTAACAAATTCATATTGTTATTAACAATTTAATTGTTTAAATCAATTTTTTACAACGGCGCCAACCTCGTAGCAAATTTTTAATATTTTTATCGTATTCTCCATTAAATTTTACATAAAAAACATGTTTTCAAAATATGGTACCTTTATTGTAACTATTGTTAGAACATTAATTTATATAGCACTACACGTTTTTTCGTCAATAAAAAAAGTTATTGCTCGGATCAACAAAAGTTAAATATTAAAGTTGTAGAGTTCATCGTAATTTGGAATTTCTCGGAAAATTATGCCTTTGTTATTCAAAATTCTGTTCAAGGTATACACTGGAATAACGATCAGGCGTGTACTGCTATATAAATTATTGTTTTAATAATAGTTATAATAAAGGTACCACATTTTGAAAACATATGTAAATTTTAACGGAGAAAACGTTAAAAATATGAAAAACTTGCTACGAGGTTGGGGCCGTTGTAAAAAACTGATTTAAACAATTAACTTGTTAATAACAATATGAATTTGCTAATAATTATTATTTAAAATATTTTTTTCTCAAGATTCAGTCCTTTAGCTTTAAATTGAAAAAGAAAAGAAGTTTGTAGCTCAAATGGAACCGGAGTTATACATTTATAGAAATGAGTCTCCAAGCCAAAAAACTCGCTTTTCTCAAATTTTCAATCACTTGTATTTATCGAAAATATGTCGGAAAAAAAATCCTCGGACTCGTATCTCTTATTTCACGATATAGAATCCGTGAAATTTTTTTTAGCCAAATCGGAGATGTGTCGATCAAAAAGGTGTTCGGTTTGTAAAAGAATTACCCATTTACAGTTTTCATATGTTCGTTAAATAGTAACTTGTTCAAGCCTTTTCAGCTCAAACCCTTTCAAAAACTAGGGGTGAAAGAAAGTTTAATTTATATGAGCTTGTAGCTCTTGAAAAAACCTACAAAATGCTACTTGGAAGGACTTGATAGTTAAAAACTAAGCGAGTTATGGGTAAAAAAACAGTCACATATTTTTGCGTACATTCCCAGTAGGAAAAAATACAAGTGCTTTGCTGCGGACTCGAGCAAGACTTGACTCGACTTGAGTGCGGAGCAAACATAAAGCAGTAAGAGCTTCCTTCTGCTTCCTACAACAACGGTACTTAAGCACAATCACAGCAGATCACATAAAAACTTTTTTACCAAACATAATAAAAGTGCTGAGCTCTGCGGACATGCAATGTTAAAATAACATAAAGCTTCTTACGGAGCTTCTTCCTTTCCCAGGTTTTCTCCAGAATTTGGTCTTGTTTGTCCTAAAACCAGCTTGATATTCTCCTATAAGGCTTTCCGCTATAGGTTCTAGTTTTGTTTCACAAGGATTGTGAAGGTTTTGTAGCTGGTGCTGAGGAGTGCGATGCCTCTGTAATTTTTACAGGTTAATTTATCTGCTTTCTTTTATATTGGACATATAATCGCTTTCTTCCAATCATCTGGTAGAACTTCCTCCTCCCAGATGCTGCATATGAGTTGGTGTAAGGCGGGGTTTACATCTGCAATTTATTCGCCGAATTTATTACTGGAATAAATCTTTCATAGTCCATAAGCGTTTACATTTCGACACAAAATTACGTACATTTATTCCTAGAACAAGAGCTCAAAAATATTCGTGAATAAATTCACTAAATATAATTCAGAATAGTTTACATTATAAATAAAATTCTATGTAAAAATTGTAGAAACGTTTACATATAGAGAAAATGTTCTTGTGAATTTTGCAACGAATAAAATTCAATGTGAACTTATAGATACTGCTGTACAATCAGTTTACACTATTATTCGAATATATTCGACTTTCGAATGTGTACATGTTCGTACAAACTCAGATGTTTCATTTATCATATTCAACCAAAAACATTACACAGAAAAAATATAATTTATGAGATCATCCAAAAAAAATTTCCGAGAAGAACGAACTTTTTAATAAGAAACCAAAATGTATCTGGATGAAAAATTGGAAATTAAGAAGGAATACTTTGGAGTATTCCACCAATCGTCCATTAAAAAGATACTTATTTCCGAAAGGCAATTTCTGTGCAAGATCGGCACTTTAAGATACTTTGCAGGAATCGCAGCAGGTTCGCCCAAACCTTAAGAATACCATTACCAATGAAATACAGGAAGTTTCCATCAATCACTTTGGCGCTGAAATTGGGTCTAGTCAACGTCAAAGAGCCAAACTTACTATAAGAGATATATTCGACTAACTAACTAACTAATTGCTCCTTTAATCCCTCATAGTTCCTCATTTGTAATTCTATCATGCCAGCGGATTTTTAGGATACGACGTAGGCATCTGTTGATTAAAACTTGTAGGCGCCATGTGATGAATTGGGTGACTTTCCACGTTTCGCAACCGTACACTCTCTCTAAGTACACTCTAGTATTTTATTTCTAAACGATAAAGCGTTTTAATGGTGGGAAGTGTTTACTTTTAAAACAGCAGCAGCGGTTAATGCACAAAATCTAAACGCTAAAGAGTTTTATTCTTAAACACGTAAAGCGTTTCACAGAAATTAAACCTTAAGCGCTTACCAAAAAATTCTAACCTAAGAACAAGTGTTTAAAAGAAAAACACCCATTCGCCAATTAAACACTTGGGAAGGTAAACACTTAGTTATGATAAAACATTTATGGGGAACTAAACGCTCTAACGTTCTATTTTTAAACGGTCAAGTGTTTAGGGGTTGGGAAGTGTCTCTGTAAAAATGAAATAGTGGGTGATCGATTTAGAGGTACTTTTTCAGAAATAAAAAAAAATAAAAATATTCAATTTTATCGGGTAATTTTTATTATCATCTAGAATTTTAAGAAACAAGGAAGTTATTGCATTTTTCAACTAAGCTTTATGAAAAAACCAAAAAAAAAAACAACTCAATTAACAATAGTTACACTAATGCTTGAACATAAGTTCTATAAAACTTAAATTTTTTTGAATTTATCAAATGAAATGAATAGGTTTCAAAATGATACAGTCCAGATTAGAGCTCAAAAAATGCATTTGTTAATTAACAATTGGCCAAAATACAAAAAGTTAAATATCTCGAGTTCACGTTAAGAAAAATTAACTTTATTTTTTTTAAATTAAAAGTCCGAATTCTCTACGAGATCTGATAAAAAATTTTAAATTGTTTTTCAAAATGGCCAAAAGAATGCAATTGTTGTTATTTGAGTAATAAAGAAAAGTAAAAAAGTAACCAAAATTACATTCAAAATTGTACTATTTAATTGCATTCGAAAGCTGGCGTCGAGATCTACATTTTGAAAAAAAAACTTTTTCATTTTGGACTTAATGGCATAAAAAGGCGGGAATTTCAAAGTTTAGATAACAAAGGCAATTTTATTACGAAGAGACTGGTTTTTAGTTTGCCGCGATCCGACTTATAGAACCGGAGTTATTCACATTTTAAGTTCGAAAGACGCGGTAAAAAAACTTTAATTGTTTAGAAAAAAGTAGCACAAGGTTTTCGAGGTTCCAAACTTAGGAATATACTCCTGGTGATACCCCAAACAGGATATAATCATAATTTGCAGTATACAGACTACACTGTAAAAAAATATGTAAATTCACAGTGAAAATGTACAGTAAAATTACAAATCGCGATATGAAATACTAATTTACTACACAATTATTGTAATTTTATTATAAACTAGCTGGGACCCGGCGCGCCTATGCTGCACCCATAAGCCAATAGGAGTAATCAGTTGATATGAATTTTAATAAACAGTAGGAGAGTTTGCAAAAAAGGCAATTTTTTGGTATTTTTGATTCCAAATAACAAAATGTGAAACTATTAGGCAAATTCGTCGGCCATATTGTCGCGGCCATTTTGAATTTATAAGTTCTGATCATAAATTCGTTATTTGCTAACTTAAAAAACCCCAGATATCGATTTTCATTGGAATCGGAACACAATTGGCAAATTCGTCGGCCATATTGGCGCGGCCATTTTGAATTTATAAGTTCTGATCGTAAATTCGTTATTTGCTAGCTTAAAAAACCCCAGATATCGATTTTCATTGGAATCGGAACACAATTGGCAAATTCGTCGGCCATATTGGCGCGGCCATTTTGAATTTATAAGTTCTGATCACAAATTCGTTATTTGCAACTTTAAGAACTGTTTGTTTTGCGAGGGCGCGTTTCGCTTCTTTTTTTTTCTTTTGTACCAAAAATTTTCTCTGCAATTACCTTTTTTCTATTTTCCTTGGTGCCATCTACCGGAGCGTATTTGCGCCATGCGGTTTACCGAGATTTAGTCAAAACGCACATTCTGTGAAAGTTTCAGCTCAATGGGCCGTCTAGTTTTTGAGTTTTAGTGTCGCATTACAATCCAACAGACATTCATTTTTATATATATATAGATTTTGTAATTTCACATAAAGAAATTGAGAATCTCCAATACAGCATGACGTAAATGTTGATTACATGAATCCGACCTATATTTTACACAATGTTGTGTATTTTTCTAAATCGTTTATGTAGGAAAATTACAATATTTCTTAGTATTATTTATCAATGTTATGTACGGAACTTTGTACTGTAATTTTACAGTAAGAGGCGTAATTTTAGAACTTATATTTTCAGTAAAATTACAAATTGTTCTTTGGAATGTAAGGTTTAAATTTTCCCTCTCATAGATATAATTCACAAGTAACAATGGAATACTGAGCATATATTCCCCATTGACTTTGGTCAAGGTCTGGGCAGTTCTTGTAACAGCCAAGCAATTTTTGATAATTTTTGATGCTTAGGGCCGATGCACAATTAAGGCATCAAGCTGCAAGCTTCAAGCTTCAAAAATTATGATAACAGGGTTTGTACAATGATTCACATTCACAGCTTCAAGCTGCAGTGCTCAAATAAAGCAAAACTCAGATGAAGCTTGTAGTTTGAAGCTTGCAGCTTGAAGCTTTTATTGCGAATCGGTCCTTGCATGATGAACAAAATGCTATTATTATGTATAAGGAGAGGGCATACACTAAAGTTTTGGAAATTTACAAAACTAAGAAGTGAAAGCTCCAATAATGATTGTATTTTTACATCCCACAAATAATGTATATTTACTACACAGTTGGTAAAAGTACGTAAAGTAGAATTTGAATATATCTAATAATATATATTGCAAATTTACAAAACTGCTTGTGAATAAAACTTCCAGTTTTTTTTGTAAAATTACCACAGAAATTTTTTACAGTGTATATCTAATCTTCATTTTTGGCATTTTTTACTTCATTTGTTCTTTTCATTTATTTAACTTAGTTTATCCTGAAATTTTTACGCCTTTGTTGACAGGTATTTTTTTAATATGAAAATAAGACCAAGCTGCTAAAATATTACGAATTTAAAATTATTAGTATAAGACGAGAAAAATATGAGTGACCCATATTTCACGCAGTTATGCTAATGCCCGCCAAGGGTACCATTTAGCATATTCAGTAAAGCGCATCTCGTTCTAACACGGAAGACAAGCAATATTGGAAGTGGTTTGTAGTTAGTCGCGCGACCCGACCGGTTGAAAAGCCGGGGGATTTTTTTTTGTTTTTTTTCTTCACTTTTTGCAATGACATTATTATGTTTTAATATAATATTGATTAATAGTTCTATCAACATAATTTTTATTATTAATAACCAAAAACCCCCTACAAACGTTTACTAATTAAACACCTAAGTGTTTACTCTTTAAACGCCGCTAAGTGTTTAAAATTCGACTACAACGATTTAAACGCTTTAAGAGTTTAGAAACTAAACACTTGAGTTTACAGTGTATTTTAGAAGAAACTAGGAGATATACTTTCCAGAATATTGAAGGATGAAGGATAAAAGTGTAATTCTTGATATCCTTTTTAATAGATATTTTAAGATGATCTGAGATCTGATTAGTCGCAGAAAATAATGAAAAACAAAAAAAGTTAATGGGTAGTAGGTACGAGTTTGTTTTTAAGTGAATATATTCAAAAGTAGAAATCAGTTCTACTTGTGAATTTCTTCCAGTTTCTGCAATACAAACGAAAAATCCTGCAAACACCAAAAAAATTTGGCTGTTTCATGAATTTATTCAGTCTCATTCTCTTTCGTGAATTTCTGTGAACTTTTCGGATAGTAAATATATATAGCAAGGGGGTTTACATTGCAACTATTTTTGCTGAATTAAGTTTTCTGAATTTTTAAGAAATATAGCGAATTTTGTAAATGTATCATTAGAATTTATTCGATAAAAATTGCGCGAATAAAATTCATCTCTTGTTTCAAAAAAGTTTACAGAACTTCTTGCTCGATAGAAAGTGAACTTTTGGGAATAAAATTCCTAATGAAAAATTCGCGAATAAATTGCAGATGTAAACCCCGCTAAGGTACCTTTGTTTAATTGCATATATTCTATTCCTGTAGTGGTCACGTTTTTTCCTTAATAACTTTTTCATGCCCCTTTGTGCTGCTACGTATTTTTCGTGATTTCCTGTTGTAATTCTCTTTAAGTACACCTGTCTTTCCAGGCTTTTAATTTCAGTGATTCTCTGACATTAATCATCAAACCAGTGCCTCCTCTTTCGTGGTTGTGTGTATCTGATACACCATTGTTTGTTTCTATAATTGCTCCTATTATCGAGTTCCACATCAAGCACAGATCATATTCCATTTCCAGAATACTTATTTCCTCTAACTTTGCTTCTTTCATATTCTTGTTTTATTTCTTCATTTCTTAATTTTTCTGTGTGCCACTTTGTTGTCGTTTATGTCATGTCTCTAATTTTTTCCCCCCATTTTGCCATCTGTGGAAAAAAGGTTTGGAGTGACTAGGATTGAATAATAAAAGATTACTTTTACTCAAATAATTCGCTTTAATTATATTTTTGATAAAGGGATCTTCGCAGTCGGAAATTTCGATGACGACTGACTATGAAGACTCAAGTTAATATGCTCCACAGAGAGAATTTAACAGAATATGATATTGTAATGTTATAAATTTTCAACATCTTCCGAGCGGGCCGATTGGCGAACCTCCAATGGATATAATAACTGTATAGGACGTCTCATCTTCTTGCCATCCGCGAAACGCACTTCGCAAGCTCGCACCTTGTTATCTCTTCCCGGAAAGGTCCTCTCTATGACGCCTAGTCGCCAATGAATTCGTGGGGTAGCATAGTCGTATACCAAAACTACATCACCAAGCTCAATCTCCTTTGATATTGTCTTCTCGGAATGATGGGCCGATGTTAGGAGTCGTAGATACTCTGATTTCCATCGTTTCCACAGAAAAGAAGTATAGCGCATCCTTGTTTTCCATCTAGAGCGTAACTCTACTTTTGTAACCTCATCTTTAGCTAGTTGGATTTCAGGAGCGGAATGTGTTTGAAAACGAGCTAAAAGAAAACATTCTGGTGTAAGTGGCGATAGATCTAAGGGGTCATCACTTAAATAAGTTAGTGGTCTTGCATTTATAATTCTTTCGGCCTCAGTTAACAGTGTGTAAAGCTCATCGTCGCCAATTTTTGCCTTCCAAATGGTAGTTTTTAGGATGTCCTTGACACTTTTTACCAAACGCTCCCAAAAGCCTCCCCACCAAGGAGCTCGTTCCAAGATGAAGCGCCAGGTAATTCCGTGATTGCTTAAAAAACCATTAAAAATCTCATCATTCAATATTTTGTTTACGTGTATCAGTAGGTACTAGGACGGTTTAGCGTGGGAACCAAAACCTGTTTTGTGAATGTCGGTCAGGGCCCCGCCCGTTGGAATGTGGGTCAAACCGGTCCATTAATTTTTACGACCAATTACAATGACATTTATTGTTTTTACGACTAATTAGGTGTGATTTATGACTATTGGAGCCATTGACCTTGCAGTCGTGGGGGTTTAGCCGGTGGGCCCGTCCTTGGAATCTAGGTCAAACCCATAAATCACGTATGTAGTTCAGTCTCGAGGTCAATCACCTGTCATCAATCAATCAATCACCTGTAATTGGCCTTGGGATGTAGGTCAAGGTGGTTGACCTTGAGACTCTTAGACGGGTCGGTCAGGGCCGGTGGCTTGGGGCTCAGCGGGGGTCGGCGACCTCGGCGGGGCTGCGGCTGGGGTCCTCGGCTGGGGCCCTGGTGGGGACTCGGCGGGGACTATGGCGGTACTTTGGCCAGACAGTAGTGCCATATGAAAAGGCGCCAGTGTGTGTGTGCCAGACAGTGTTGTCATATGAAAGGTGGCAGTGGGGCAGGTCATTGAACTTGCGACTGGCGCTCATTGCTCCTGCCCCCGCCCCAGACCTTTTGAGAGTTGAACCAGTTATGACGCTCGGGCTAGTGACCTTGCAGCCGGCCACTAGACATCCGGCTCCATTGCCTCCGCATACTAAAGGACTGTTGCTATGGGGGATCTTGCACTCTGCAGGCAAGCAAGTCAATAGGAGCCCAAAACGAAACCTGAAAAATGACTAGGGAGTGACTATAATGAAAAACAATATGTTACTTGCTGAACATTTTTATTTTATTTTTTAAAACCGGGCTGAACATTTTTATTTTATTTTTTAAAAACTATTTTTTTTTTAAAAACATTAGCTATTATAATATACAAATTCTTCATTCCTCTTTTAAATAAATTTTATTTTTAAAAGTCCGCCTCTGCTGATGTCCTTTCCCTCAAAAATCATGGATTTGCCCCTCTCCGCATTCAGCTCGCTTATCTGCTCTTCTGTTTTTATCTTCTCTGCAAATCTCGCCGGCAGATACACAAACGTGTTGTCCAAGAAAGAAACAACTACCCTTGACCCATACTTCGTTGTAACAAGTTTAAAAAACTTGATGGGGTAGGGTTTGTTCTCCTCCATGGTTGAGATGGGGATGTTCTCCGTTGAGGTACTTTCGGCAACCGAAGACAAAAGTTCGAAGGTACTCTATTTAAAAAAAAATTAAATTAATTTAAAAAAACTTTGGAGTCTAAAAGTACTTACCATTATGCTGGTTTCTGCTTGAAGTGGTTCCTTTTGCTGCTGTTGCTGTTGGTGTTGCTGTCGCTTGTACTGCTAAAAGAAAAAAAACAAGTTAAAACAGAACTATACTGGCAAAAATGCCGATTGCTTACGGTTGGCTAAGGCCACTTACCGATGTTCTGTTGAAGAGCTTCGAGTTTTCTGATTCCCAGTCTCCAGAGCACAGAGGATTTATATACAGAAATCATATCCCCTCCACTTCCACCGCGTACATTAACCCCCGACTGTTGTTATTCTCGATGAAAAAACCTTGTATATATATAAAATTTAATACATTCTGTGTACCGTGGGAGAAAATATCAGGCAAAAACATTTCTTATAAATCTTAATGCCCACAGGAAAACATTCCTTGTACATCAGAGAGCAATAAATTTTTATTAGCAATAAATTTTAACATGCTGGGAAGATAACTGAAGCAGGATCGCTTCTATACAGAGCGCATGCGAATGGAATTTTAATTATTATTATTTTCCTTTTCTTCTTTCATTCGTTCGCTTCTATAAACCGCGCGCATGGCAATTTCAGCGGGATATTTATGATTATTACCAGAAACGCTCGTAAAAGTTTATGACTTGAGGAGGAATTTATGTGATGCATATTAATGAAGATGATGTTTTTCTGTTGCAATTTATGATGTTCGTTAAGGATATGACGGGGTTGGAATTTTTTAAATGTGGATACATTTAGTATTTTTGTTAATGCATTTTATTTTCCTACACTGCCGGATCGCTTCTATACAGAGCGCATGCGAATGGAATTTTAATTATTATTATTTTCCTTTTTCTTCTTTCATTCGTTCGCTTCTATACAGCGCGCATGGCAATTTCAGTGGGATATTTATGATTATTACCAGAGACGGTCGTAAAAGTTTATGGCTTGAGGAGGAATTTATGTGATGTATATTAATGAAGATGATATTTTGCCATTGCAATTTATGATGACTGGGTTGGAATTTTAAATGTGAATACATTTAGTTAATGCAATTTATTTTTCGCATGGGATGCCGATAATAATCGTAAATTATATTCCTTTTAGTGGAAAGCCTCTATATAAAAACCCTCGCAAATGCATCTCCGTCATTCGAAGGTTGATTTTAAACAAAGAACGTGAGTCGGAAAGTTGAACGTGGATTTTTACAGTTTTAAATTAGTCGAGATTTTGTTTGCCTAGAAAGTGTTTTAAGTGTAAAAAGTGCTATTTTTTTTCGTAGTTTTTAAATTAGCGGGAATTTTGTGCGTGTTAGAAAGTGTTTTATACAGTGTAAAAAGTGTTTTTTTTTCGTTCGTTCGAATTTTTAAGTTAGGCGGGATTTCGTGTGTGTTACAAAGTGTTTTTTTATAAAGCGGAAGCGTTTTTGAGAAGGAGCTGATATATTTTTTGAAAAAGAAGGTAAGCAAACATAGTATATCTATATTATCTAGTTTTTCATAAAATACGTGTATCTGTTTTTAAGTTTATGTCCGCAATTTGCATTTAGTATCGTAAAAAGTTGACGATTATTTTTAAAATAACAATATTAAAGACACTGCTTTTTTGTTTTTGCAGTGTCTTAGTAATTGAAATATGAAGAAAATCTGGATGCGTAGGGCTCAGGTAGATGAAGAACACAGAATGTTGAAATTAGTGGAAGAATCAGTGCAAAAGTTTAGTGGAGATACTGATACAAAGTACACAGATTGGATAAAGGAGTTCGAAGAGTTCGCACTTGTTCACCGTTGGGATGATGTGCAAAAGTACATGTACGCGAAGCAGTTACTTAGAGGAGCCGCGAAGTTGGTTGTCGAGAATAGCGTCAATGTTAGGTGTTTTGACGACTTGAAAGAATTGTTGGGTAGAGAGTTTGGGAGTAAATTTTCCATCACCAGCGATATGGCAACGCATATCAGACGTTTCAATCTGAGGGGGCGCAAAATTAATTTTAAAATCAATAGCCCACCTGCGCATGTGGAACCCTCAGATTGGATCAAAAGTGCAGTTGACGAAATTGTTCAACATGTGCTGTTAGAAGTTCAGCCAGATGATTTCCTTGGTTTTACCTTTTGTGGAGCCTCCTTTATGGAGAAAGGCCCAGGGTGGTTAAGCTACAGACTGGCCTCCACACTGAATGTATCTGATGTGTGGGACACCATTGGAAAAATTTTTCAAAGCAATTCAAGTGGATTAAGTACCGACACATTCTGCTTGAGTGTTACCACAGTTAGACTGCCACAAGGGAGAGGAAATGATAGAGCAAGGAAGTTTAACACATTTGATGAGGAATGTGCAAAGAGAAAAGGAATCGTGGTAATAAAAAACAAGGATAACCTGTGTCTACCACGAGCATTGGTTGTTGCCATATCCAACGTGAATAAGGAGACTGAGTACGCCAAAGTAAGACAGGATATTGGCAAGTTACAGACTCTACGAGTTGCACAATTGATGGCTGACTCTAAAATAGATATTCCCAATGAAGGTGCTGGAATCCCAGAGTTACAAAAATTCCAAGAACATCTGAAGGAATATAAGATTATAGTGTATAGATACGGAGCAAAAGGAAGAGATGTGATATTTGAAGGACAAAATACCGGAGAAAAACTAAACTTACTATACCACAATAACCACTATAATGTGATAGTTTCGCTAACAGCTGCATTTTGCTGTGGTTATTATTGTGAGGAATGCCATGTACCATACAATACAAGAAACGATCACAGATGTGGAGGAACCTGTCCTTGTTGCCAACAGACTCCAGCATGTGCTAAAGTCTCACCCGAAAAATTGTGTAAAGATTGTAATCGGCATTTTAGGGGAGAATGTTGCTTCAACAATCACATAACTTCAGGGTCATTAAATAAGAAAAGTGTCTGCGAGGTAGTACAAAAATGCAGAGATTGTCTAAAGACATATAAAGCAGGCAAAACCCATATATGTGACGAATATTTTTGCAAGATCTGTGATAAACATGTGGAACAAGGACATTTCTGTTTTATACAGCCTGACGTCAGAACACCCCCGACAAAAGATACTCTTTTCATCTTTTACGATCTGGAGACAAGACAGGAGAAGGTTATAGGTGAAAAATATATAGAAGGAGAATCAGTCGGAGACATGAAGCTGCATGAACCAAATTTATGTGTTGTTGCAAAGCGTTGTGAGCTCTGCATTGAAGTAGACAGGTTGCGTTTTTGTCAAAAATGTGGATTTAGGTTGAAGATTTATAAAACCGATGTGGTGTGTGATTTTTTAAAAGATTTGTTGGAGATAAGACGGAATTTTAAAAAGCTAGTAGTCATAGCTCATAATGGTCAAGCATTTGACCATCAATTCATACTGAATTACATTTTGAGAAAGACAGACCTGAAGCCCAAATTAATAATGCGAGGAACAAAAATTATAATGATGCAGTTGGACAACATTAAATTTATTGACTCTCTAAATTACTTCCCCATGAGTCTAGCGCAGCTACCAAAGGCATTTGATCTTCCAGTCGTGTATAAAAAAGGATACTTCCCTCATCTATTTAACACAATCGAGAATGAGAAATATGTTGGGAAATTGCCGGCTGCGGAATATTACAGTCCCGACTCAATGAAAACTGAAGACCGTGATAGCTTCCTCAAATGGTACGAACAGCATAAAAATGACGACTTTAATATGGAGCGTGATATTGTCGACTATTGCATCAGCGATGTGCAGATTTTGACCGAGGCATGCTTAAAGTTTAGAAAATTAATGTTAACAGAGTGCAAAGTTGACCCATTTGTTGAGGCGACAACTATTGCCTCTGCATGCAATTTAGTTTTCCGTCGAAATTTCCTTAGACCAAATACTATTGGTATTATCCCAAGAAAGGGATATCGAAATGCTGATAATCAGTCAGCAATAGCGATTCAGTGGTTAATATCTGAGGAAAAGACCAGAGGAATAAATATCACACATGCTGCTAAACAAAGGGAAGTTGTGCTGAACGGAGTAAAAGTAGATGGGTATTGTGCACAGACAAATCAAGTTTTTGAATTCCATGGCTGCTATTACCACGGACATCCCACGTGTTTAAAACATAACCGTGATCAGGCTCTCCATGAAGACGAAAACGATACTCTAAATCACCGATATGAAGTAACAATTGCAAAGACAGAGCGCTTACGTTCCTATGGATACGAGGTTATTGAGATGTGGGAGTGTGATTTTCACAGACTGATAGGTATGAATAAAGATATTCAGGCTTTAAGAGACCATCCTTTACTGACAAATTCACCTTTAAACCCAAGAGATGCTTTTTATGGAGGCCGTACAGGTAATGCGTATACACATTACGAATGCAAGCCAGGTGAAAAAATAAAATACATAGATGTATGCTCCTTGTATCCATGGGTTTGTAAGTATGGAAAATTCCCGACCGGACACCCTCAATTATATGTTGGAACAGATGCATGCTCAGAGGTGGATTTAAATAAAATGGAGGGTGTAGTTAAATGTAAGATTTTACCACCAGAAGGCTTGTATCACCCCGTCCTACCAATTAAACAAAATAATAAATTAATGTTTCCATTATGCCGAAGATGTAGCGATGAGAAAAACCAACATCCAGAATGCTCACACACGGATGAGGAAAGAGCGCTGATTGGAACATGGGTAGTTGATGAGGTAAAGATGGCCGTAAGTAGGGGATACAAAATACTGAATATGTATGAAATATGGAGCTACAAAACTGAGGCGTATGACAAATCGACCCTTTCCGGCGGTCTATTCACCTCAATGATGAACAAATTTATAAAGATGAAACAACAGGCATCAGGATGGCCCAGCAAATGCAGCTCGAATGAAGATGAAAAGAGGAAATACTTGGAGGAATTTCGACAAAATGAAGGTGTACAACTGGAGTATGCTGAAGTTGAGAAAAATCCCGGACTAAGATCGCTAGCTAAGCTAATTTTAAACTCCTTTTGGGGAAAGTTTGGACAGAGGGAAAACCAGCCAAAGACGAGCATAATTAACAGTTCAGGAGAGTTGTACCAGTTGCTAATCAATCCTGCAGTAGAGGTGCAACATATTCTCCCTATTAACGAAGAAACACTTATTGTAAACTGGAGTTACAGAGAAGAAGCTGCCGAATCTCTGGGGACAGTTAACGTCTCTATTGCAGCTTATACCACTACTCAGGCACGACTTAAGTTGTTTAGCTATTTGGAGCAGCTTGGAGAAAGAGTTTTGTATTACGATACCGATTCAGTCATATACATTAGCAGAGAGGGAGAATTCGACCCGCCAACTGGAGAATTCGTTGGAGATATGACTGATGAGTTAGAATGCTACGGACCTGGTAGTTATATAACAACTTTTGCAAGTGGAGGCCCTAAAAATTATGCATACGCGGTTTATAGCACTAGGGATGAATCCATCAAGGTCCAGAGTAAGGTAAAGGGAATCTGCCTGAATTATGAAGCTTCACAACATGTAAATTTTGAATCAATCAAAAATATGATATTAAACGACAACGCGGACGACCATATTCCCATCCTATCAAAAAATATTCGCCGCACAAAAGATCACGAAGTGGTAACAATACCGGAAATAAAAAAATATAAAGTGACTTCAAATAAACGAAGATTTCTGGAAGATCGCAGCTCTCTACCATATGGGTTTAAAAGAAAAAAAAGCTCCTAAAGAGAAAAATGTGTTTTTGAGCCAACATGTGGATAATATTTGTGGATTAGGCCTATTGGGGAAACCACATGATAAAAAAAACGCGCCAAATAAAGCTCTACCTCTTAAGGTGGTGGGGAAATGAGTTCTTATATAAAGCCATGAAATCGCACCTGCTTTGTATTTCCATTTGTGCAGTCAAAGTCATGAGCTCAGACCGAATCATTTTAGACGTGCAGTTTGCCAGCGGAGTTAATGGACAGTTGTTTGCTAAGGAGTTGGCAGTTTTACGTCATGGATCACTTTTACCAGACTTGTACTTTTTTAAGCCCTCCATATTCATACAACGAGTTGACACCAAAAGCCCGCAGACAGGATGAATTCAACTTTAACAAGATAAATGGCCTAAGATGGAACGGCGGCAATATTGACTACAACGATTTACCAGTGATACTGACAAATTATTCAAATTCAACAATCTATGTGAAAGGACTGGAAAAAGCGAGGTTTGTTCAAAAATACCTACTGGAAGCTGAAATAAAACAACTGGAAATACCAAAACTAACACTTCTGGAACACTTTGAAACATACTGCCCCATCCATGGTAAATTACCTTCAGTGCGATGTGCTGTTCAAAATTGTGTTAATATTTATTTGTACATGTTAGTGAATAAATGTTTTCAATAAAAGAATTTTTTATAGTTTTTTATTTTATTTATTTATTTATATACCTTGAAAATTTATCGTGTCAAAAATAAGATTACTAATACAGAACAAAGGTATTTCATAAAAAAGTCTAGAATAATTCAAGTGTACATAGGAAGTTCGACTTGGAATAAAAAAATCTTCACATGCTAAAGTTAATACGCCTTTTCCTTTACATTTTTCAGCATACTTCTTATAGTACTCCTTTACACTTTCGGAAGCGTTGTTGTTGTGATACATGATAATATTGAAAAATGTCAACATTTCGAACAATTTATAAAGTTCCGTCTGCTTTAGTATGATGCTCGAGTTGCTGTTAATGGGGATCCTGTGCTCATTGTTCAGCTCGGCCTGATTTGCTGGAATCGTCTCTCCCATCTGGGTTTTCAAGTCGTTTAGATGTTTGTAAACTGATGTCCATTCGGAAAAAGATGCTGACACAGGAAACAAGCCGTGACGATGAAATACAATTTTCGTCTCGAAAGATAATGGATCAAACCCAAGTACTATTTTCCGGTTATGACAATCGTCCAGGTGGTATGTATAGTTTAGCAAAAGGTTTTCTCCTGCCACTTCTGCTTCAAAATTGGAGAGCTTCTTCTTCTTCTTCTTAGATTTTACTGCTGGTGCTGGTACTGATTCAGGTTTAGGCAGCTTATCCGTTCCTTTAGTTCCAACAGTCCTCTGTCTCTTCTTGCTTAATGGCTCCATGTTACTCAAATTAAACTTGCACACTGAATATTGAAACTTTGTGTTCAGGTTTTTATAGTGCTGATCTCAGCCTTACATGACTGGTTACAAAAATCCCCACCACTTTGTGTAAAATTCTTCAAGTATAAATTAATCACTTTATTGTCGTTTAATCTTAAGTCACTAGCAGTAAACTGTTTTAAAAAAGTCTTGAGGCTCTTTCCTCTGCATCGAGAATATAGAAACACACAGCAATAATGTCCACAGGTTGATGAAAACAGGCCTTGTAATCGTTTCTTGTTATTTAAAAACGTGTTTGAATTAGCTAGAAGGAATTTTTGAAAAAATTTATTGGTTGGATATCTTCCAAACGAGTCAAAGTACTCTGCTGGACCCTGTTTAGGAAAATAAAATGCAACCCAATGAGTCCCACCTTTATGTGACGGATCCGTATTAGCTATGACGCATGCGGGTTTTTTTATTTTTTGCGGTAGATGGTTGCAGGGGAAGACTCCTCTAAAAAACTTGTTTGTTAAGCGGTTATTTGTCAGGGCGGCTGCAAGCTCGATCGTGTTCATTCTTGTTCACAGCTAAATGTTGCCTCTAGATCAATGACCTTAGTGAGAGATGTAACGTAGTTATTTATAAACTCCTTAGTTGATGTACCACGAACAAAGATTGTCTTAAATTTCGCCAGAGTTTTTATAAGGTCTTCATCTATCCGCTTCAGTTCAAGGTTGCCAAATTTAGTTGATTGTTGTTGCTCGTTGCATTCTGTACTAGATGTTGGATACTTAAAAATTATTTCCTTCGCAAACGTTTTATTTTGCGCAGTGAATCCAGCTAAAGAGACTTTTTTAAAGAAGGTATATTCACCCCCGCAAAAGTATTCCACATTAATTAAACAGCTCATTGTTACCGTAATAAAGCAATTTGTCGACTAACAGTTTGTTGGACGTAGCCGCCTTATATAGATTTAAAAATTTGTGTAAACATTTCGATCCTTGTCAATTTCAATGCTTCCATCGTATTCAGCATATACAATGCACGTCACACTATTTTGTAACGCGTCTCTAAATTTTCCCTCAACTCGTACAGTCCCTTGATTTAGTAAATTGCCGCAAGTCGTGTTATATGAACTGTCTGCGGTTAAATCGAAAGCAAGAAGAAAACATCCTTTGTCGAATAATTTCTTGGATATTTGATGACCTTTATCGAAATAATGAATACCTGTTCCTCTGAATAACGTGTTGTATCCGCGTGTACTAATCGGATTTTCCTTTGAGTAGTCAAATTCGAGAGGTTGATTTGGTATCTGCACGCCATTCACTGATAAATTGAATCTGGTAATGTTGTTATGTTTAAAGTTGAAGGGGTTCTTTGTCCTTCTGCCCGTGTACGCATCATTGTCCACCATACCAAAAATTATTAAGTTTGGTAACTGTCCGATGACGATATTATCCAGTGAAAGTGTAAATGTGTTTGCGGGAATAGTGTAGCTCTTAACTTCAACTCGTTTGTATGGGTATATGGCATTTGAACGCTGTAGAACTGTCTCATGTGCTAATAAAATATTCGGGTTGACTGTTACGTGATTCATGTACATGGTTGCATCCAAGATTTTTAATTGTGGTGAGTCGGCCCCGTCCTTAGATAAAATATAAAATTCTGGTTTTTCAAGTGATAAAACTACACGTAAATCGATACCGTTTAAAAGCAACTTATCCTGATTAAACAAATCAGTATGGATTCTTCCCATCAATTCGACCACATTACTTTTATTGAATAGTTGCTGCCGATCTAAATATCCCTGATGTAATTCAGCTACGGGTTTGTCGATATCTGCAATTTCCGTGTCATCTTTGTCAAGATACCAACCTACCGACTCCAAATGGGTAGATGCAGCATCTTTACCATAATTTAATAAATTTTCAATATAAGCGCGGTAATTGTAATTGTGGTCGGTTTGAGCAATTGGTTTTCCATTCAAATATACGGTGCACTGGCGAAATATGGAGTGTAAAATGTTGTTTATTAAACCTGGAGCATCACCTTCTTTTGAATAAAGTTCTTCTTTCCCATCTTTTATTTTTATTAATTGCAATTTTAAACGAAGATAGATGCTAGATAAATCTCGGTATGTATCTCCATGACCCAAGGTTACAAACTCTAGAACGGAGGAGTTGTCTAGTGAGGCTATTGGCTTATATGCTACTTCTTCTGTTTTCAAAATATTGCTTTGAACTGATGGTGTGGAAAAAAGATCCAATTCCGATTTCATACATTCTTTGTACGACATTATGTTTATTACTTATCAAAAATGTCCAGTATACGTTTACGTATCTTTCGTTTTGTTTTCAAAGCTTTTGCTTTTATTCCTTTTCTTTGATTTTTTGTTTTGCAATTTCTCGTGCGTTTAGGTGTTTTGCCACGTCTCTTACGTTTAAGAGCTGGTTTTATATGCAAGGTTGTAAACGGGTTCGGTCTTTTTATACCTGCTCCACTCATGCCGTCAAACACTTTATTTATACCTTTCTGAGCTAAATCTTGAACAGCAACTCTACCGTGTTCTTTTAAAATATCTTTAACTGATTTGCTGTTGATGTTTTTATCTTGTATTATAGCTTGTCCTGCTTTTACAGCCTGTTGTGCTAATGTTTTTAATCCCGATGTAGCTAGAGGTTTTAAGTGTCGAAATAATGCACTGAAAAAGCTACCGATACCTCTTCCACGTTGATAAATAAGTGGACCACGATATAATTCTCCAATATCCGACAGACCACTGCCGCTTTGTATTAAATAATAACGCGTATAATAGGAATTCATCTCGTAGTTCTATTTATACTATGCAAAAACAAGTTGTTGTGTGAATATTTATAGTTTTTATTGTCTCCTAAAATGCAGCATTACATAGGTTGGAATGTAGCTTGATTTAAAATCAATTGATTCACCCTGATGATCCGTTATTTTAATGGAAATATTCTCAATAAAGGTCTTCTCTAATGGGCAATATTCTACATGCTTAAATTTTATTATGTTCTCACATTCCTTGAGTGGTATAACACGCAAGTATCTTACCAGCTTATTACCAATAATTCTGGGTTGAATAATATCAGTATAAACGTATACAATCGAGCTCTTGCTACATTCGGACTTTGACTTTTGTTCTTCTGTTGACTCTTGTTCATCCTCCTCTAGTAGTTCTGGGTACGGGTGTGGTGGAACTATTGCTTCATATTTTAGGTCTCGTGTACTTTCATACATACTCTTCGTTGGTTGTATATATGTATCAACAGCAGAAAATATTCCATGATAACTTCTTTTGTCTATAGCAATTTGACTGAGAATATCTTCCAAAAACGAAGAAATATGATCATAGTGATTGTATTTCAAAATAACGGTTATCGAAATTCCAATTACAAAAGCGCTATCTATATGTAACATGAAATCTTTAGCATCTTTTTTATACGTCTTTACAGGAATTTTATCTTCCCTCATATTATCTTCGATGAATCGTCCTGCATCTACTTTAAGATTAGCTAATAATTTAGCAGATTCCTCAGATTTCAGTGCACCAGAGAACGACTGTAAAAATCTTGGAAACTGTATTTCATTTTTATCGTTTGCGAGATGTGCAAGATCGTCCTTAGTCCATTTAAGCACAAAGCGTTTATTTACTCTGATAGTAATATTTTCTTCTTCTTCAGGATTATCTAACTGACGCTTTATCTTTTTACTGCTACTACTACTATATGAGTTATTGCATTCATTATTCTTATTTATACAACGTTTTGTTTTCTTTTTTGATTTATCAAAATTAAAATAAGGAAATGAGATTTCCGTAATTCCAACACTCCACCCGTCATTAAGTTTACACGACTTGGCTAGCTTATTGGTAAAACCTGACAATGCATTTTCAGGATAAAACTCTAAAGAGTTATTACTCAAAAGACAAACATAGAAATCATTTTCTTTTATATCCACTGGCATTTTTTTTTAAAGTCTTTCCCAAGGAATGTCCGAAGTACTTTTTGGTTTATCCTTTGGGTTCTTCAAACGTTCACTCTGTCTAACCCCGAGCTTGCGCACAGGAAATGAAAGCGTATATTGACCAGATTCTAGTTCAGAGGGTCTTAATATAGACTGTTTCTGTACTGGTTTTGTTTGTTTTCCACGTTGTTCTAATTCTTCTATAACATCGTTAGCTTCATCGACAGTCATATTCATTGGTACAGTATATTGTGTTATACCATCTTCACCCGTAATTATTTTATAATCCTTTTCACGTGCGTTAGGTGCAGATGCTGTTCTTGGTATTTTTGGTGTTGGTTTTAGCGTTTTTGCTATACCACTAGCTGATAATCGTCTTTTTGCCGCTGGTGATAAAGATCTTCTCGGTGGGGTTATACTACCTGCTTCTTCAAAGACTTCTTCGTCTAGAAAATCCATTGATGCCGGTGAAGTCTGTGTTGACACTTCATCTTTAAATATAAATTTCGTTTGTGTGGCACTATCTCTTAAATTTTCTTGTTTGACATTGCGTTCATGAGGCAAGTATAAATTTGTTTTTTTATCAGGAGTTCGTCTAGATTCCCGTTTGTGATTTAAAAATGAAATTAGTTGATTTCGATAGCTATACCATTTTTCTGAATCATTCATGTCTTTATTCTGTAGTATTTTTTTCATTGCTCTATCAAAGATGGATTGATTTGCAGTCATTTCAATTTCATCTTTAAGCTTGTTGTAAACCTCTGGGGACAGAAGTAGCATCTTGTTAAGTCCATTATTTCTATGCATATTTTTCAATTAATGAGCCGATAACTCCCGATAATACACTTCCTAATAAAACTGGTAAAAAACCTCCTCGCTGCACTAGTATTTTACGTTGTTTAGCAACAGATCTCTTTGCGCAAATCAATTTACGCATGTCCTTTTTATACTTACACAGTGAGTTGTAGATATTTCCATGCGGCATATGGTTACCTTTTAAGGTGTTGAGAGTAATTTCACAAAGAGTTTTTATAACCTCTGGGTCAGCATTTTTTATGATGGACTTTCTTAGATTTGGTTTAGCCCTTTTAAGAACATATAGCATATGCTTGTTGTCCCTTAATCGTTTCATTCGTGATGCCATTCTTACCATTTAAAGAATGTTGTGGACAAAAACAGGTTACAAAGTGTTTATTAAATATATCCGTGCGAAATCTTAAGACGTCGTTAATGTCCTGAGTTAAATCAATTAACAAATACCCGTAAGGCATTTGAGTTATCTCTTTATATATTCTCACAAGTTCTAAACTATTTTCGGGGTAAATTTGTCGGGCCAGATGGGTAAATTGGCTTTTATCTCGGGGGTTTTTAAATACAACAAGATATTTACAATTGAGCGATATGTCACGACTGAATTTTCCTTGGTGAAATACGTTTTGTGTTACAAGAATTACTGAGAAATTACGATGATGAGACCCCTTAGTGAAGAGTTCACAAACTTGTTTACTAAACGCATTTAACATCATGTCATCTATAACAATCAACGTTGGTTCGTTTACATGATTTACAAACTCCTCTGGTATAGCATTTAAATATTCAATGTTTTGTAGTTTGATATCCGTTGGCAGTGCACCATGTTCTGCATTACACCATGTAATTTTTTTAATTTGCGGCTGTATAAATATCTGATTAGTATTAAGAAGATTTTTTATAAATGTTGTTTTCCCACATCCTGAAGGTCCCGCAACCATCATTGTAAATGGGTGATTAAACTTGATCATTCTTGCTTTGTATATAAACCGGTTATTCAACCTCTGGTATTTATACATTCGCTGCAATGAGTAGAAGACAGATAATCAACGAACTGCATAAACCAGTTAGAAAAAATTTTAAACGCCGACATGTCACTACCAAAGGTATAGATGATTTATGGCAGGCAGACTTGGTCGAAATGGGTTCTTACTCGTCAGAAAACCAAGGTTTTCGTTTTCTACTTACTGTGATTGATACATTTTCAAAGTATGCATGGGCTTTACCACTTAAAAGTAAAAAGGCCCCAGAAGTTGTTAAAGCAATGCAGTCTATTTTTAATACAGGACGCATACCACAAAATTTACAAACTGACGATGGAAAGGAATTTTTTAATAAACCATTTCAGCAACTGATGAAAAATTATGAAATAAACCATTATTCCAGCTACAGTAATTTAAAAGCCTCAATAGTAGAGAGATTTAACAGAACATTGAAAAATATGATGTGGAAAGAATTCAGCATGAATGGCAATTATCACTGGATTAGTATGTTGGCCAAGTTAACAGACGACTACAATACAACAAAACACCGTACGATTAAGATGAGACCTGCAGATGTTGGACCACACAACGAAAAACGTTTATTATTATCTGTGTACAAGTACCCCAAAATAAAGTCAAAGCCTAAATATAAAGCAGGTGATTTTGTTCGTATAAGTAGACATAAACATGTTTTCGAAAAAGGTTATACACCTAATTGGTCCGCTGAGATATTTAAAATAAAAGAAGTTAAACCTGTTTACCCGACAACATATATTCTCGAAGATTACCAAGGAAATATAATTCAAGGCAGATTTTATGAACAAGAAATAGCCCCGGTGAAAAACCCCGATGTCTATCTAGTAGAAAAAATTTTAAAACGACGCGGAAACAGGGTTTTTGTTAAATGGCTTGGTTTTTCACCCAGTCACAACAGCTGGGTATATATAAAAGACGTTGTATAAATCCTCAAATATTCATTCAAGATGTTAAACCTGAAAGTAGAATACGATCGTTTTAAAACATTTGATAATCTTGCTATTGATTTAGACACAGCAAATCAGTTAGCAAAAGACGGATTTTTTTACACAAATTTCAAAGACTATGTTAAATGTTACTTTTGTTCTTTGGAAATGGATGCAACCAGCGGTGCATCAGATATATATCGCGATCATAGACGTCGTTCACCAAGGTGTGCACGTGTTAAATCAATTGGGGAAGACGTATGTAGTAAATATCTACCAATGACAGAACTACCACTACCTGCACCTCCATCAACACCGCTCATCACCAAACAGTCTGAATCAAAAGCCTTAATTTACACTTTCAACACTTTGAAGTTTTTAGCAGGTACTTTACTCGTTCTAGGCATGTGTTGTGAAATCTCATATTTTTACGGAAAACTATGAAAAAACAAGTCAGGTTTAACGACACACCTACCATCAAATATTTGTACACCTGGAAGTTTGCATATCACAAAGCACGAAAGGGACCTTGGGAAACATTAGCAGTGGATGCATTTAGATTTAAAAATAGAATCTTACAATTTAGTGTAATAATTAATCCAATTTTAGAAAACAAAATAAAAATAATGTTTAAGAACAGAATTTCACAACTGAGTGTAATAATAAATCCGGTTTTAAAAAATAAAATAAAAATGTTCAGCAAGTAACATATTGTTTTTCATTACAGCCACTCCCTAGTCATTTTTCAGGTTTCGTTTTGGGCTCCTATTGACTTGCTTGCCTGCAGAGTGCAAGATCCCCCATAGCAACAGTCCTTTAGTATGCGGAGGCAATGGAGCCGGATGTCTAGTGGCCGGCTGCAAGGTCACTAGCCCGAGCGTCATAACTGGTTCAACTCTCAAAAGGTCTGGGGCGGGGGCAGGAGCAATGAGCGCCAGTCGCAAGTTCAATGACCTGCCCCACTGCCACCTTTCATATGACAACACTGTCTGGCACACACACACTGGCGCCTTTTCATATGGCACTACTGTCTGGCCAAAGTACCGCCATAGTCCCCGCCGAGTCCCCACCAGGGCCCCAGCCGAGGACCCCAGCCGCAGCCCCGCCGAGGTCGCCGACCCCCCCTGAGCCCCAAGCCACCGGCCCTGACCGACCCGTCTAAGAGTCTCAAGGTCAACCACCTTGACCTACATCCCAAGGCCAATTACAGGTGATTGATTGATTGATGACAGGTGATTGACCTCGAGACTGAACTACATACGTGATTTATGGGTTTGACCTAGATTCCAAGGACGGGCCCACCGGCTAAACCCCCACGACTGCAAGGTCAATGGCTCCAATAGTCATAAATCACACCTAATTAGTCGTAAAAACAATAAATGTCATTGTAATTGGTCGTAAAAATTAATGGACCGGTTTGACCCACATTCCAACGGGCGGGGCCCTGACCGACATTCACAAAACAGGTTTTGGTTCCCACGCTAAACCGTCCTAGTACCTACTTGTATCAATTCTGTAGCAGCCTTCTTAAAAGTTTTTGCGTTGTCAGACAATATCAGCTTCGGGGTGCCCCGCCGGGACATAAATCTTCTAATGGCCAAAAGACATTTTTCCGCAGTTAGGTTCGGAACTAACTCCAAATGGATTGCTCTGATCACCGCACAAGTGAAGATCATAATATATACCTTATGTTGTCCGTTATCCTCATTAGTGTATAGGGGACCAGCAAAATCTACACCAACTGTCTCGAAAGGTCTAGATGCCAACAACCGCTCCCTAGGTAATGGTGCAAAAGGGTTTGAACCGGGCTTTCCTTTTATTTTTCGGCAAAACCTACAGTGGCTCACAATTTTCTTAATTAATTGACGCCCGCTTGGTAACCAAAATTTCTCTCGAAGACGTGCCAGCGTCGTGTTAACTCCCCCATGTAATACTCGTTCATGCAAATCAGCAACTATTAGTTTGCTTAAATAGCTGTTCTTAGGTAGAATGATAGGATTGGCTATGTGGAGTGGTTCGTTCAATAGTTGCAAGCGACTACTAACGCGAAGAAGACCGTCATCATCCAAAATAGGGTTAAGAGTCAGCAGGGTTGATGATCGTGGAATTTGTTTTCCCTGCTGCAAAGAGAAGATTTCATTACTAAAATATTTATTTTGAAAATACTTTATCCAATATTTTTCCGTTTTCTCCAGTTCCGCAGCTTCTAAAAATTTAGCCTTTGGGATCTCTTTAAATGCAAATTTGGCTACGGCTCGTAATACATAAGCTGTAATGCGTAGAAGTCGACCACGGTGGCTAATTTGATCAAATGGTAGCAATGGTTGGATAACTTCAGGACCTGTAGAAGTCAGTAGTTGTTCGGCGGGTGCTAGCAACACTGCTGATACATTTAAGGGCTGCTTTTCTCTTGGCCACTCTTCTTTACTTTTGCTCAACCAACTGGGGCCATCTCGCCATAATGATGATGCAGAAAACTGTTTAAGAGATATCCCCCTTGTAAGAAGATATGCAGGATTGTCCTTGCCGCTACAATGACCCCAAGCATTAATATCCGAAAGCTGCTGTATTTCCTTGACACGATTGGAAATAAAAGGTTTCCATTTCTGAGCTTCGCCTGTCAACCAATGTAATGCGACTTGCGAATCTGTCCAGAGGTAATGATTTTCAAAGGGCATGTCTGCCTTTTTAAAATAAGCGCTCAACCTAGCAGCAATTAGAGCAGCTGTTAATTCCAATTTAGGTAAGCTGAGGTCTTCGTCTTGACGTTGTTTAAGCGGTGCCACGCGCGTCTTTGCGCAGAAAAATGAGACTTTTACACCATCTAAATCGTCCTCAGTCCTGACAAAGGCTACTGCTCCAAAGGCCTTTAGACTCGCATCGGCGAATATATGTACGTCTTTAGTTTTATATGATGCATGCGTGCCTACCCATCTAGGCAATGGAAGTGTGCCAATGGCGCCCAAATCTTCTAAGCAACTATTCCATTGCGTAACTAAATCTTCAGTTAACAGTTGATCCCAATTTAAATTAAGGCGCCACACCGATTGGAACAGGATATTTAACTTGATTACTATTGGACCTAAAAAACCTAGAGGATCATATATTCGCGCAATTACCTTCAAAACATTTCGTTTCGTAGCTACTAACGCCTCACGTAAATAGTCAGGCTGAAAATTAATCATTAGTTCGTCACTGTAAATATTCCATTTCATACCCAAAATGGTATGCACATTTTCGTTATCAGCAGAAAAACGTTTTCTAATAGTAGCATCATTACTAATCCATTTCCTCAGATTCATGAATGCGCGTCCCATTACTTCAACGGATCCCTGACAAAATTTCTCGGCTGAGTGCTTATCATCAAGACTTACCACCAAGTCATCCATATAAAAAGAATCACGTAATATTTTACAAGTCGCTGGAAATGCTTCAGCTTCTGAATCAAGATGCATCTGTATTGTGGCACACAATAAAAACGGGCTACAACACCAAACGTGACCCTAGTCATCCGAAAAACCTGTAAAGTCGGGAAATTTGTAATCGAATTTAACCTTTTGGAGAACCAAATGAAACGGTGGTTGTCGCGGTCTTCTTTGGCTAACGAAATCTGCAGGAAAGCCTTTTCAATATCAGCTGCTAGCGCTATTTTTCCCAGTCGAAAACGCAACAAGATTTTTAAGATGTCAGGAAGCAGATTAGAGCCAGTCCATAAACAATCATTTAGCGATGACGCATCTGGTGCATGAGAAGAAACATCGAATACTATTCTAATTTTTGTCGTGGACTTCTCGGGTCGATAAACTGGACGATGCGGCATCTAATATTCCCTTGATGATACTCTTTGATCCGCTGGCTCGGCAAAGCCTGCTGAAATAAATTCTTGCATTGTCTCATCATACTCGAAAAGCTTTTGTGGTTCTCTGGAAAGTCTCTTTATTAATGAACGTAACCTCGACAAGGCGTTCTCTCTATTATCTTCTAATATTACATCTGGGTTCTTCCATGGTAATGAGGCTTCATATCTAGTGCTTGTCTTATGTAGATATCTTTGCTGTAAATCTTTTGTGAGAGTCTTCATCTCAATATCATTGCTTTGTATTCCTAAAAGCTCCAAATTCCACATATTTTCCATGGCAGGCAGACTACAAAGAGACGAAACATTTTGGCAACTTGAAAAATTTTGTTTACTTACAGGAGTGGGACCTTGAATTGTCCATCCAAATATGGTTTCTACCGCAGTAAGTCGATCGCTTATTCTCCTGTACTTCCCTGTAGCAATTGCCCAGTAATAATCCGATCCCAAAAGCACACTCAAAGCTTTTTCCTGTTCAATGGAAATGTTATTTACATCGGCTAAACTCAATTCACACAATTCTGGGACCACATCTGTAGTAGGAGCAGGTAAAATATCCAAGCAGATTTCTGGCACAACAACAGCCGAGATCTCCACAAACTGATCGCTATATTGGCTTTTCATAATTAATTTCACCATCGTAAATTTTTTGCTAGCTGAAATTTTGGTTTTTCCGAAGGGAATAACATTTAAATGTACAATCCCAACTATAGGTAGATTTAATTTCTTAGCCGTAGCTTCTCGTACATATGTACGCTGGCTTCCACCATCAATAATAATTCGCCCAAACAATATATTGGCTTCTGATGGGCATAGTAACAACACTCGCGCTGTTTGCAAATAAACATTTGTAATGTTTTTCTTATTGTTATCCGGCAAACACAAATTAAGCACTTTACTATTCAAAGAATCATTACTTGCTATTTTATTATCACTCTGTTTTGCTTTATTCTTGGTGGAGTTACACATAACCGTGGCATGACTAGATTTGCATTTTCTGCAATAAAGTCTCTTCGCCCGACAAAATCTAGCGGTATGACCTTGTTGTGTGCATCTATAACATCTACCATCCTCTTTTAGTAATTGTTTTTTCTTTTCTAAGTCCTGAATGACATTACATTCGCACGTTGAATGCTCCAATGATTTGCAGAAAAAACAATGATTAATCGGCGACCTTGTAGTTGGCGTTAGTAAACCTGCTGCTGTACTTGGAAGTGTGTTTTTAATACGTACATTTTCCCTGGGCGTTTTTTCAAGTGCCGATCGCTCAATTGATTCCACTTCCCGTTTCAAAAATTGCAATATATTTTTGACTTGCTTATCTCCATCAAATGATAAAGTGGAATCACTGGCCGTTGATGATGTATCCTTGTCGTCATCTCCGTTCCCTGCAGATTCTTTCTGTATGCGATGATAATTAATTCTCAGTTCGTTGGGCATACACTTAAGGAGTATTGTTTTTAACATAATATAATAATGCGTTGTAGGAACACCTAAAGCAGTAAGTGATCGACTACAAGCTATCACTGTATTGTAAAGATGCCTAAGACCGTTTGCATCGCTTTTATGTTGGACTGGTGAAATAGACATTAGATTCTGCATATTTCTATCGACTAATTTCTCTTTATCGCCGTACTCTTCCTGCAAAAGTGATATGGCGCCATCATAACATGCAGATGTGGGTGTGAAGCCTGCTATCGTTTTGGCTGCGTTTCCAATTAAAACGGTCTGTAGATAATTGAATTTTTCTGCGCCTGTTAGTGTCCTATTTTCGTGAACTGAAGTCCTGAAATTTTCCCAAAAGGGAATCCATTCACAGTAATCTCCGGAAAATTTCACTAGTTGTAATTTTGGAAGTTTAACGCCTTGTGACTGAAACGCTCCAGGCATCGACCGCGTATTATCCATAAAAGATGGTGCGAGTCGCTCTTTTACCTTTGATAAACGCACTTGTAGACGAGCGATCATGCCTACTGCTGTGTCGTCATATTCAGCCACTTTCTCCGGACATTTATCTTCCAAACTTTTAGACTGCACTTCCTTATTCACAATGCGCAGATTCTCATTAGCGGTGGTTAATCTTTGCAAATACGAGGTTAATTCTTCTTCCGCAGAATCTAGTTTAGATAAATCCTCTGTAACCATTGACTCCGGTGTCTTCAAATACTCCGCCGCCTCGTTCACAATTTTTGTAATTTGACTGCGATAGCCGGCGCGTGTTTGCAACTCCATGATGAACACGCGGTTAATTTTATCGATCGAGCAATCACCGATTCCAATTATTAAAATTTTCACAATATCGCGAATTTCGTCCCGTTTCACTCCCGGGTTTCGGCACCAAAATGTGGAAAAAAGGTTTGGAGTGACTAGGATTGAATAATAAAAGATTACTTTTACTCAAATAATTCGCTTTAATTTTATTTTTGATAAAGGGATCTTCGCAGTCGGAAATTTCGATGACGACTGACTATGAAGACTCAAGTTAATATGCTCCACAGAGAGAATATAACAGAATATGATATTGTAATGTTATAAATTTTCAACACCATCAACTAGGCAGTCATCTGTACACTGAGAGAAATTTTTAGTTACCACAACCAAAATATTACTAAAATTTTTAGTTGAATACGGCATCAAATAAATATATTTAGTTGTCGTTATTAAATAAAAAATGCTTCTCATGACCAGAAAAAATTATTGGCGTAACAAATATTTTCCCTGTAGTCGTATAGTAAGATCAGCTAAATATTTACATAAAATATTTTATTGTTACAGATACTAAATAATAATATGCTGATAACTATATTTTTTAGTTGAACCAAATACACCAAAAAGGATGAAATAATTGTTTGTAATTCTTTAAAACGGATTTAGAAAGAAGAGAAAAAAGAAAAAAAGTCAAACTGTCCGTCCGGGGTTTGAACCCGCACCCTTCTTCCCTACATCAACTCCTGTTTTGTTTTGTTTTAGGTAAACGTCTTTACTGATTCATCCAGGCGCCTCTTATACATCTCGCGATAATAAAATTATTTGTTCGCTGCCTTTGAAAATAGTTATATCCGTTCAAGGTGTACTAATTTTACCAGTTTTTTATGCCTACCTTCGAACTTCTTTTTCAGAATTAAAAAACAATTGCACGGAACCACCGTGGGAAGCTACCCTTTCAAACAAAAAGGAAAAAAATATAAATTCTTACAATTAAACCACAAGGTACCTACAGTTACATAAGAATGAGATTGTTCCTTAATCTAATGTTAAACATACGCTGTGAAGCAGAAAAGCAGTAGGAAACAATGTCCAACTCAATATTTTAATTTTAATTTTATTTTGTTAGAACAACTATTTCACCTTAACTAAAATTTCTACAGTACCATTAACAGAATAGGTTTTTCAGTGTAAGCAAACAGATACCTACCCGAATGTCCCGTCTGGTCTGAAGTCATTATTGCCGCTGTAGAATACGGTAGCATCTTTTGGTTCTAGGACTTCTTTACCAGACCATCTCAATTCTTGTAATCCAGCGATGAGTATTGTACGTAGTCTAAGCTCAACTAATATCTGTGCCTTTGTTCCAGGTCTATATAATATTCTGGATATTCCACGTTGCGAATTTTATATCTTATCTTCTTAAATCATTGGTCCTGGGAAGTTGCTGATGTATTTGCAGTAAATCCTGACTGTTCCGAGGCTGACTTCTCCATTCCATAACAAGAAATGTCTTCCGAGGAGAGGTTGTCAACCTTTCGTCCAACCCCTTACCAGTAGGACTAGTCCTGTCTTTCCTTCCTTTTAAGAAGCGAAGCACTCGCCTTTCACCCTACTCCGTCTGTTAGGCTGGGCGAACGCTGGTTCCAGCACAGCACAACCTAGCACAGCCCAGCACAACAGAGGAAACTGTGTTTCATTATATTTAAGCTACCATCGCATATTGGGGACAGCACAGGCACAGCAGTCGCAGAGGCCTCTGTCTCAGCTCTACGGGTTGTGATTGAAACACAGTTTCCTATGTCAGAGCGACACAGTCTTGTATTAAAAATGGAGCGATTAATTGAGGCAGTTAAGGGTTTCCCAGTTTTGTATGATGTCAATAATGAAAATTATGTAAGAGTAAGTTTAAAAAATAAAATATGGAGCGACATTGCAATTGAGTTAGGATATAAAGACGGTAAGAATATTTTTTTTATTCACATATAGAAATATACATATTATAATTAAATTGTATTCTGTATTTGTAAATGTACAAAGTATATAATGGAGAGGTTATTCTATCAAATCAAATTATGAACTGCATTTTAAAATCGTCCTTCCTGGACACCTTGGTGCTGCCATGAAACTGAACCGGCTACAGAATTAAAATATCGCGTAAAATCATTTCGAATGTCGATCCGTGCTTCGCGAATTATTTGCAGGTAATGGAAGTAGTTGATTGTTATTACTTGATGTTGGCTCTATTTCGTCTTCGCATTGTAAATTGACAGACAATCTTTTAGAAATTATGAAATTATGGAGTACACACGCCGTTTTCACTATAGAATCGACTGTTTCAAGTTTGCATTCAAATGGCTTCTTAAACATTCGAAATCTTGCAGCTAATATGCCGAACGTACATTCAATTGTTTGCCGTGCGTGGGATAATCTGCAGTTGAAAACTTGATGTTCATAATTATTACTGATAAGTCGTCTCGGAAATGGGCGCATCAAATTATTCATTAGTGGCAAGGCCTCGTCACCAATAAAAACGAACGGTGTAACAAAATTATTTCCTGGTAAAGGAGCTGGTGGTAGGGCCGTCCTAAGATATTTGGCGCCCGTGGGCTACTAAAAATAATGCGCCCCTCATACGCGTGATATCTGGGGGAACGGCGTGACCGGCAAAATTATACAAAATTGTCAAAATACTGTTGTACTATTAAAATCTGTAATGGGTACTTTTTTTCCAACATACATTTCGCCTACAATATCCAGGGCAATTTTCCATAAATCGCCAGGATTCGTGTCAGGGTGGAAATAAACCTCAGCCCTCTTGCTCAATCTTTTATCTTTGGCACAAATTTTAATTCCAATTTCTGAGCTTTACTTGAATTTTAAGGCGACTTAGGGGTAGTTCTCACCTCTATAGAGTGAAAAAAAAATTTGTCAGTTTTGGAATCACCGTTCTTTTAAACTTAAAAGTAAAAAAATGTTGTTTCCAGCATTTTCCATTTTTATGTCAATTTATGGGTAGTTTTCACCGTTTTTCTTCACCCATTACCATACACTTTTACCCCGTCTATGACTGGGTTCAACCTAGGTTGAACCCAGGTTCAACCCACTCATAAACAGGGGTCGAGTTGAAACTGGGTTCACTCAACTCAACTTAGCTCTCCTACCTGGGTCGAGTTGATGCGGTTTACTGGCAGTGCCACGAGAGGGCAGCACTTGACACCCAAAACAATCTTTTATGAAAAAGGTATAATAAAAGCAAGTAAAAATTGTATAGAAAATGAAAAAATAATAAAATAACAATAAACATTATCAAAAAGAATCATAATAATAATTATTTATGTCAAAAATAAAAATTTGAATAGATATGTCGGTAATGTAGAAAACTCAAACTTTTGATATAACCAACAAGATGGCGCTGCAGTATGTCCGAATGTTTACTTTCTAAAGTAGATTATGGAACTTAAGAATACACTTGTAATTTTTTTAAATAATGTTAAAACAATGTCAAAACATTGAAACGATGATTCCAAAAAGTTGTATTTTCATAAGTGCGAAAAATTTAAACTATCCAGAAGTTCGTTTTTTCATTTTAAATTTATACAATTTGCAATCTAATTATTTACGTTTTTATTCGTTCGCGTAGACGGTTTTTAAAACAGTGTGGGCTGTTTTAGTGATTGTTGCCTCTTAGATAAATATCAGTGCAAGAGTTTGTTTTGAATAATAAATATTAAGGGGGTACGACACTTTCAACGGACCAGATTTTATGTTTTATTTAACAAATGGGTTAGGCTCCTCACGCACGAACATGGTCACTGGCCGCACCTACCATGGGGACCTGAAACAATAAAAATGGATTCGATTTAAAACAAGTTGGTCTTGAATACATTATCTACAATGTAGCATAGCCGATTTTTATTTCGTCATTTCGTTTTAAAAAAACAGCCACTTAAAGTAGAGAAATCGATTTTTTCAGAAAATTTTTAATAAATGGCCGCCATTTTGTAAAAAATGAACCAATCAAAAAACGGCTACGCTACATTGTAGAAGAATGCTTTTATAAACATTCTGTCAAAATTTCAAGTTATTTGATCAAATAGATTCCGAGGAAGGTGTGCGGCCAGTTAAAAAAACAGAGAAAAGTTGAAAAGAGAAAGTTTGGTGTAAGAATCTTAGGCGCCCATTACACGATAGGTTTTGCTGGCAGTTTTGCCTACGACTGACGGAAAACCTAACGTCTAAGGTGATGACTGACGTAATCCTCCGTATATTTTGATTTCGATTAATCATGACTGGTGGAATTGATTGCCGCTTGCATGAACGTGTAATGGCCGCCTTACAAAAGCCGAAATAAATTTTTATGTAAAGTCGATTGGTAACTACAATTTGTGGAGTTTATTCGAATATGATGAACTTACAATAAACATGAGACAAAAAAATGCTTTATCTAATGCACAAATGCTTCTCGCTTACGAATAGGATTTTTGACCAGACATGATTTGAATGAACTCAACCGACGACAAATAAATTTTAAATTAAAAAATTGCCAAGACATATTGTTTGAGTTATGCGATTACATTGATGCTTTACCTCCCGATACACTTTGTCTACTTCCGAATAATCATATGTGTGGAATATTGAATGATGAAATGATGTCGCGCATTAAAAGTGAAGAAATTAATTTAGTTGCTGAAGATGCATTAGATTGTCCTAAATATTTGAGGAAAAAAGTTGAAAAGCTTGAAATGTTTTTTTAACTGCAATGTTATTAAAGATTCGTTATTAAGACTGCCAAAGCAGAATCCAATACGAATTTGCTTAGAAAGCTACATGGAAAAGAATAAAACTTTTAACATCATGAACGTTAAACAATTTGTACATGAAAAATACACTAAACAACTTCAAGAAGATGTTGCTGAATTTGCAAGTGATCTTCTTCAAAAACTTGATTCGGTTTCTGAGTTATTTCAATTTACAAACAAATATACTTCAATTTGTCTTAACAATAAATTGAATTGATCGATTGCAGGCTCAATCCTGGTTATTCCTATTGACTCTATTTTGAATCGTTCAAACATTAAACTTCAAGAGCTTGTAGACACGAACATAAATCAAAAACACAAACGATTGGAAAATGTTCTACTTGCAGTTACGAAAATTTGTTACATAAAACAGAAGTCAATTCGTTCGGTAAAATTCTTATCTTACAATTAGAATCAGGGAATCCAATCCCGCGAACGCGGGATCCCGCAAATGCGGGATCCGCACCATTTTTGCGGGATCAGAAATGCGGGACTAGACATGCAGGATCCGCGGGATCTGCGGGATTTGAGCAGTAGAATGACCTGATAAAAGAACGGGGACTTAAGGCGGCGTTCATACTGAGGCGATATACGATAAGCGACATATCGCTCGCGATATGTCGCGGCGATATATTTCTAGGAGGGTACACACCAGCAGGCGATATATCGGCGCGACCTTGCCGATAAAAATGTGGTGGGAGCACAATTCTCATTACTTCAGTCACAAATATGAGTTCAAGTGAGGAAGACGTCGTAGTGGCTTATAGTGATGAGCAAACGCAAGAACAAGACAAGACTAATAAAGTCTTGGTCTTGTCTTGTTCTTGCTCAGTCAGTCTTGTTCTTGGTCTTGCGAGCATAGCTAAATCTTGTTCTTGCAAACATAGCTAACTCTTGGTCTTGGCCTTGATCTTGCTAAATGTGCAAAACCAAGACAAGACAAGACAAAACTGGAAAAGCAAGGCTATTTTCGCTCATCAAGTATATATTGTATGTATTATTATAAATTGGTTATTACAAAAAGAAACGTAGGAATTTTCATTTTTGTATGGTTTTCTTTTTAAATAATTTAACTAAATAAGATTTAACAGAAGAAAGTTTCATTTCCTAGGCACCAGTAATTGAAAGAAAGTAACAGAGCACCCAATTGATTAAAATAAGACTTGACAGTGTGAAACATCTACCTAAATCATTTCGGCAAATTTGCTTCGAAATGCAGAAATATTGTGTAGGTACTTATGTACAAATGTGAATAATTGCTTTTACTATTACCATTCGAAAAAGTAAATATACCATACACACATATATTTATATCATAATTACTTGAACATCCTAATCAATTTTATAGTTTTTGTTTTTAAAAGAATGAATTTAGGTGAAAATTTTGCAAGACTCTTGCAAAAATCTTGCTCTTGTTCTTGGTCTTGTTCTTGCACAGTTAGTCTTGTTCTTGCGAGCATAACTGAGTCTTGTTCTTGGTCTTGCTAAATTTGCAAGACCAAGACAAGACTGCAAGAGCAAGACCATTTTAGCTCTTCGCTAGTGGCTTATTGGTTCTGGCGTAGAATGAGAAGAAAAAGAAAATACTGGGTCCATCCCTACAATCTTACCAACTTGCACCATAGCTCGGCTGTTGTTTCTCGAGAGCTGTCTCAATATGAATCAAAGTTCAGGGAGTATTATCGAATGAATCCTGAAAACTTTAATTTTCTGAAAAGCCTGCTGTCACGAACCCTTGAAAAAAAAAGATACAAAATTCCGACATGCGATGGCCAAACCCTAATACTCACGCCAACTGCAAATTTCTCGATCCACACGTTGGACAAGTAGCATTGGGGATAACCTTGATGCTAACGTGTGGAGCCGGCCTAAGGAGAAAAGGAACATTGCCTTACCTTACCTCTGCACTACTAGTAAAGCTGAGGTAGCCGTACATTTCAAATTATTTATTTACTTTGGCATTACTTACTACACAGTAGAATAGAAGCATTGTAGTAACTATTTTGATATTTTAAGAGCAAGATGAATGAGGTAGTTTATTTTCAGACCTTTTGCTTTTCTTCAGTTTAGTGATATAGACATACACGTCCAGTTTGAACAGTTGATCAATTATATCGCAAACATACATCATTTCGTCATAAGTGCGTTCATCAAACAAACCTCGTTAAAATACGCGTATATATAATGTGAAAACTTAGATACACATATTCATGAGTGCATAAATAAATTTATATACGTAGATATATTAATATCTGAATTGTTTTTTTTAATAAACTTGTAATAATACAAAATACTGCGCCAGCAACGAATCACTAAAGCGACCGGCAAAGAATTGTGTTCCCACCACATTTTTATCGTGCCGATATATCGCCGAGGCGACCAGCAAGTCGCACTTCAAGCGATATGTCGCTTACGATATGTTGCGCCATCGCGCCTCTGTGAACCTTTTTTATCGCCTCCCTTTAGATTTCAAGTATTTTTTTGTGCGTGTCGCGTATCGTATATCGTTCGTGACATATCGCTTATCGCATATCGCTCCAGTATGAACGGGGCCTAAGAGAAATACTAACAATATTGCAAAGTATTAACAATTTATGTGCTGTACGTGTATATGAACGTGATCAATGTCACTACGAATACGACAGGGGATTCTCCACGTGAATTGAGCGTACGGGGATTACCTTTGCGGCTAATTGTATTGTTTGTCAAACAAACTACTGAATCAGTCATACAAAGTATTCAGGGCAAATGAGTCCTGTAGTTCCAAATCGTGCCTTATCCAAAAAAATCAAAAATTGAGTTAGGTACACTGCTACAATCTATGACCACTTCCTCAACTTTTTGAAAAATCAGGGTGTAAAAAAATTTTTTTTTCATGTCCATTTTGATAAAAAAAAACTGGGTATTTTCCAAACTGTGTCTTATCCCTTATAAATATGAAATATGAAAAACAGTTTTTCCTCATTTCTGAAAAAGTAAGGAAAGTGGAAAAGACACGTTTTGGAACTATAGGATTCAAATCTGAACTACGCTGGAATTGATTAGGCTGGAATTTTCTTACATCGGTAGCATATACTCTGTTGGGGCCGTATTTGGTTTTTCGAGTTGATATCGATTTCTGTCGATAAATAAAAATTGGCATTTGGCAACACGATATCGACAACCTTATCGTGTCTATACTATTCACGGAAAGCAAATATACCAATTTAGAAATTTTACAGAATTACAAATTCATTCATATTGAATCAATACTTGAGCCGTTTTCTTTGAAAGTGGTGCAAGTACACTTTATATGAAATGGAGATATTTAAGGGTTTGCATTTGAATGGATTGAAAAATATTGGTATATGTTAATACGCTCATTTTACGTTTTTTAAATATTAAATTGATTTAATTTTATAATGTGATCGCTTTTAAAGTATTAATTAAAAGAAATTTATACTTTTGATGATCTCAAATGGACTTACACCACTTTCAAAGTAAACATAATATGAAAATCATTCATTGATGAAATATTAAATATGGGATTTCAATTGATTCAAAGCAATTTTTCTTATGAAATTTTTATTAAATATGTTAAAAAACAAAGGAAAAAGGTTTTATTCCAATATTTCTTCAGGTAATGCCATTTATATTATATTAATTACAATTTTATATTAATATGTTCCATTTTCCATTTTTTCATTACGAGAAAGTAACCAAGATATATTGGACGAATATAAGGTAATAGATCCATTAAATCGTTGAATTTTTGGGATGCGATGGATGGATATAAAGGTGGTGGTATTACATTTTCAAATTTTCATGGTCTTCCAAGTGTGCGGGATAAATCTAATGTTTTAAACTCACCTTTTTCATCAAATGAAGTTTTATACAGCATTGTATATGGTTTGTTTTTTAAAAATCTTATCCAACATATCTTCAGCCAAGTTACCGCTTCACCATAACTACTTTTCCCGTCTTTTTAGAACTAACTACTAAACTAGTAGTTTCGTCGAAACAAAATCATATCGTTTCATTTCATGTAAAATAAACTTTCTACGTTTTCGGGATTGTTAATTTTTTCTTATGGACGTCTCGATAGTTCCAAAATCGGCATATTTTGAAAGTTAAGAATATCCAGAAATTTATGTCTTTGCGGAAAGTGGACTTACACCACTTTCAAAGTAATTATATTTGTAATTTCATTAACTAGCTAAATTTATATTGACAAAATGATGAAAATTTGGAAGGATTTTTTGGGAACTGTTTATAGATAAAAAGTTCATAGCAGATAGATAGATAATTGAATGTTATCATTAACTAACTTTTTGTCAAAAATGGACTTACACCACTTTCAAAGAAAACGGCTTGATACTTTATTTCATTTTTTTAATTTTCACTCACAACTTTGTTCAATTTCGAAATTTCGAAACTTCAGAGGTTAGAAATCGGCGGATAAACTTATTACCAGGTCGAACTGGTATTAACTTTATCCAAGCCCCGAAAATCGCGATCGGTGAATACGAAATATCCACGATATTTATATGCGTGGATATATCCAGGCCGGTGAATACGGGCCTAAAATGCCCAATTTAGGCATACTAAAAGTTTCTATTTTAATGAAATATAAGTGGTTTTTTTTACCAAATACGGCCCCTGTAACGAAGAGTAATTTATGCTACTATGTAAGAAAATTCCAGCGGAATCAATTCCAGCATAGTTCAGAGTTGGCCTGAATATTTTGTTTGACTAACTAAAGTATAGTTTGTTTGACATACAACACACTCTTATTTCATATAATACTTCATAAATTCATGAACAAAACTACTTAGAACAAAATCCATGATTTTTTTTGCAGTCCCGCAAATCCCGCGGATCCGCGGGATTGATGACCTCGATCCCGCGGGCTTGCGGGATTGAGATTTTGATGCGGGATTGGATTCCCTATTAGAATTATCCCAATTCAAGAAGGGTGAAGTGATAAAAATTAAGTTCAAGTATAATATAAAAAGCGCTTCAACCGATGTAATCAAAATCGAGGGTCATAATTATCGAGTTGTAAGTGCTATATTACACCATGGTTTGACAGTAAATGCAGGTCACTATACACGTTTCATTACAAAAAGGCAAAATATGGTATGTAGCTGATGATGCAAAAATTACAAAAAAAAATTGGCCAAGAAATTCAAAAGATGCTTATTTATTTATATTGGAAAGACAATAAATCATAAGAAATGAAAATGCTCAAATAATAAAATGAGTCACAGAATAAGGCTTCAGAAAATACCGGAAAATTTAGAAGATTAAATTTTAAAATATCTGCCAAAATACTAGAAAGATATAAAAAAACGAAATTGTAAATATTTAGTATGAGTTTTCTTTAATATCATCCAAATAAATCTTAATTCTAACAAAACAATCTTTAATATGAAAAAAGTATATAATAAAAGCAAGTAAAAATTGTATAGAAAATAAAAAAATAATAAAATAAAAATAAACATTATCAAAAACAATCATAATAATAGATATGTCGGTAATGTAGAAAACGCAAAGTTTTGATATAACCAACAAGATGGCGCTGCAGTATGTCCGAATGTTTACTTGCTAATCTAAGGGCCTGTGTGAATTCTATGACTAAAATTTAGTGTCGATAATACAGTATTTAGTCTTTTGGCGAGTAGACTAAATTTTTCGACAGTTGACTAAATTGTTGTTATGGTTACAATTTAAATTTTTGAATAACTGACAGAATTTAGTCATCAAAAGAATTCACACAGCAATTCCCTACATTATCCACAAAAACTGCAAAATTTAGTTTAGTCATCAATTTGGTTACTATTCGCACAGGCCATAAGTAAGCTATTCGTCGTTGATCAAACGCCTTTCAGTTTTCTAACTTCAACTTTTATTGTTTCAGGCAACTACCAAATCTAATACTTTGTCGTCAAGTTCCTCGGCTGCAAAAGACAAACGACAAGATGCAGACAATCAAAATGTTCTCAAGGAAGGTAAACAAGAACAAGTGAATCGAGAACAGCAGGGCCAAAGGCAACTTGAGCAGTCAGGCCAAGGTCAACCAGGTCAATCTGGTCATAGCCAACCAGGACAACCGGGCCAAGGAGTCCAGGTAAAATTTTATTTTGTGTTTTTTTTCTTGTATACAAAATTATAGTCAAATTCTTTTGTATTTATTTTTTGTATCTTAGTATTTTTTGATTTTTACATTTTATTTTTTATTTAATAATTCAAACTAATTTTTAGATGAGCAAAGGTCTACCAGGTCAACCTGGTAATGGTCAATTGTGTCAACTCGGGCAAGGCCAACGAGGACTACTGGGGCGAGGTCAACATGGCCCGTTGAGCCAAGCTAAACGAGGCCAGCTAAGCCAGGCCCAGCATGGACGAATCAGTCAAGGTGCGAGAGGACAAATGGCTGAACCAAAGCCAACAACAAGGTCATCAAGGTCACATGAGCCAAGGTCAGCATGGTCAAACGGGTCGAGGCCACCGAGGGCGAATACAGCAAGTTCAGGTAAATTTCCTAAGTAACAATATTTTTTTTATAAAAGTTTACAATTTATTGAATAATGTTACATATAAAATCATACAAATTACAAGTTCATTGCAAACTATAATAGTCATAAAATATGCTTGAAAATTGTGTAAACTTGTTTACAATTCATAATGACATCGAAAATGAACTTTTAACCCGTTCAACTTTTTAAAAACAGTAGATCAGAATAAACATAGAAACGTTGGACAAGTTGCAGTCGAACCTTTTTATTATACGCTTTATATTAGCTTCACCTGTATGTATGTATGTATGTGTGTATGTATGTATGTAGACAAATCTTGCAACTTGATTTTGACCCACTTCCATATAACCGATCAACTTCAAATTTTGCCCATATGTAAAGCTGGCGTGACAATGCAATCTGACCATTTTGTAAAAAAATCAAGATGGCGGTTCCAAGATGGTGGCCGAATTTTGCAATCGTGCTCCCCGACCCCCGACATGGGTATCAAATGAAAGGGTATGACAAATAGAGTACAATTCGCGTCATTCCAAATTCAAAATGGCGGCCAACACAAAATGGCGGACTACCCTTTTCTTTACAACCCAATCGATATGGGTATCAAATGAAAGGATATGACAAGTACAATACTTTGCTGCGTGGCGTCATTCCAAATTCAAAATGGCGGCCAACACAAAATGGCGGACTACCTTTTTCTTTACAACCCACTCGGTATGGGTATCAAATGAAAGGATATGACAAGTAGAATACTGTGCTGCGTTGCGTCATTCCAAATTCAAAATGGCGGCCAACACATTTTAAAATTAGCTGAAAATATTGCACAAGCCAGAAATGCTTAAGTGAAAATTCGATGATTTTGAGTTTATTGCATTTTTCTATTACGTATTCCCTTATTTATCATTGCTTTCTTGTCTTAAACTGAGCTGCGCTTGCTAAGTTATCGGACCGGCAAAAGTGCTTAAGTGCCTAATTGCGTATTTACGAAATAATTTGGCTTTCCGAACCCAACCAAATATGCACAAGATACTTTGAACTGTTTTGCTGAGGATTTTCGAAGAGAGAACAAAGTGAAAAACACAAGCAAATCATAGGCCAAAACAGTCCAAAATATCTTGCGCACATTTGGTTGTGCTTTTCACTTCGTTCTCTCTTTGAAAATGCCCACCCAGAATAGTCTAAAGTATTTTAAACATTTTTAGTTGTGTAGAGTGTGCAGTTTTTTCTTTGGAAATCCTCAGCCAAACATCCTCCGCCTAAATAAAATATTGAATTCATGACTTTATTCATTGTTTTATATGGACTCAAAGCAAAAAAGATTAATTTACAGACTTTTTTGTAAAAATTTTTGCAAATGTCTTCCCCCAACAAGGGTTACAAGGGTATGACAAGTAGAATACAATTAGCTGTATGGCTACACTCCATTTTCAAAATGGCGGCCAATACAAAATAGCGGCTTACCTTTTTCTTTACAGCGCCCTGGTACGGGTATCAAATGAAAGTATATGACGAATACATAACAGTAAGCTGTGTGACGTAATTTTAAATCTATTATGGCGGCCACAACAAAATGGCGGAAGATATATGATAGACTAAAAAGTAGAAAATAAAAAAAAATATAGTTTAAAAAAACTAAAAAATACGCTTTTATGTTAAAATGAACTAAAAATTAAAAAATAATTTTGAATGTAAAGTTTTTATTGCTCCAGCCAGTATATGGAAACAACCTACCTTTCGAAATGTAAAAAAAGCGTGGGGCGCTAGCGAAAAGTTCCGGTATTAATAAAATAAGAATATAGGTTAAGAGTCCCACGCTGTTTTACATTTCGAAAGGTAGGTTGTTTCCATATACTGGCTGGAGCAATAAAAACTTTACATTCAAAATTATTTTTTAATTTTTAGTTCATTTTAACATAAAAGCGTATTTTTTAGTTTTTTTAAACTATATTTTTTTTTTATTATGACTTCCACTGTTTGACATGAAATCGTAATCTATAACTTTTAGAACAGTACAAACAGACAAATTTGGACGTCTTTTCTTTCCCATTGATTGGAAAATGCATGGTGAGAATGTGCTTTTTTACTTGGTTTTTTCTGGTATAATATTGCTTACAATAGTCACATACAAATAACTTGCCTTCCATATTCAAATGAACAGTTTCGTGCACTTCCAAATTACCGCTGTTACTTAATTTTTGGCCACAATGTTTACATTTGTACGGTTTCTCGCCAGTGTGGGTTCTCACATGAACTTTTAATGTACCTGCTTGTTTGAAACGAAAAATAAACATTGATTTAAAATTGTCTAAAATTAAGCACAGTAAATCCAAAATTTAACACAATGTTATGATATCGAGAACGGTATGAGATTATAAATATTAACTAAAAAATGAAATTTGATACCCCAAAATATAATGGCAATCATTTTTTACGTTTACATGATTTACTTGAGCTCTTGACTTGAAATTTACTTGAAACTGAAGTTGCGTTTTCGGTTCACTTACTTGACTTCAAAATGTCTTGAAATTTTCTTAAGATGACATTTGACCTTTCCTATTATAACAGAAACTAGCTCCTTATTATAATATAAATAACTTTAAAACGATTGTATCAAAAGTATACATTCACTACAGTGCTTATCTTCTTTTTGTTACAAGAATAAAAACCACATGTAAAATTTCAAGTATTCAAGTAGCGTTTTCATGAGCTTTTTCAAGTCAAACAAACAAATTTTTGTGATTTATTTGACTCGAGTATACTTGAAGTCAGGACGAGTTTACATGCATATTTTGTTACTTGAAAACTACTTCAAGTATACTTCAAGTAAGCATGTAAACGTAAAACATAGCGCATAAAAAGAGCAAAAAAATTATACAATTCTCATATTTCATAAATCATAACAATTAATATTGCGATATTAAAACCATGATATCCTAAAATACAACGAAATTGTAAATATTTAGTATGAGTTTTCTTTAATATCATCCAAATAAATCTTAATTCTAACAAAACATCATGATATCTCTTAAATTCCATACTGTTGAAATTAACATCATCAATTCGAATTCGCGAAACGTGCGCAAACCTTTAACAAAACGGTACTGAAATAAAAAAACAGTATGAGTACGTATGAAAAAAATAGTACGTTATCGTAAAACATAGTTTAGGAAAAACTGAAACGTTCAATCAAAAAACTTGAAAATGTTAGAAAACTTCATAATATGATAAACGGCATGAGTTGATAGTAACAAAATAAAAACGCTAAAGGAGTGTATGATTTTGTATTAAAATTATTACATTCGAAAATGCTTTGTGATAAGAATGAAAATCGAAATTTCCGTAACACCAGATATCTGGAACAAGAATCAATTCAAACAATGTATGTATATAACAAAAATGTATCAATTCTTTAACAGAATTTGTATACAAAATTTTTAAAGAAAACTCATACCGGCCAGATTTCATACATTTAACAACGAATAACAACGTATTTTCTCTATTACTATCTTTACGACGTGCATATTGATTTGTTAGAACTTTCTTTCCATCTCACGTGTATCAACAACGTCTAAGTTATCCCTGATTTGTAGAGAAGGAAACACTGTTCCATCCCCTTGATTTAATAAAACGTTGCCAAGGGAATAAAACGTGTTTCTCAACCTACAAATCGAAAAAAATGGCGTTCTTTGATGAACTTGTGACGAAAAATATCTATGTCACATGGGAGAAACGAGGGTTTAACCTCAGATGAAGTCAACAGCACTCGACTACACCCTGGAAATAAATGCTTGCATCAGTCCCGTGTAGCATAATATACCATTCTGTTCGCTTGAATTCTACTGTTTAACTAGAAAAGAAATAGGGGGCGCTGAGCCCCTCCGACTGACGCTAACTATTGATATGTTTAAAAATTTTTAACCAATAAAAAAAGCCAGAATCTGTCACAAACTTGGTTAAAAACTGTTAAATATTGCTGTTTTCTATTCCGTTCAAACTCGACAAATTAAGGACGCTGCCACAGTGGCGGACTAAGCCCGTCAGAGGCCCGGGGTATATTTTATGTAAGTAGGTATGTAACAATATAAGTTAAAACGATATTATTTTCTTGCCTAAATAAAATATATTAGTTACATATGTAGGTAATATGTAACTAATACTACATATGTTTTCGTGCCTTCATTTTGCTGAACTCTTCAATAACTGCAGTGAAATCAATTTCTTTTGAAACTGTTCTTTCAATTGAGAGGATGGACAGATTGACGAGTCTCCCTTGATTCATAGTAGATCGAAGGTAATTTTTTATTAGTTTAAGTTTAGAAAAACTCCGCTCGCATGATGCAACCGAGACGCAAATGGTCAAGAAGTATTTAAGTATAAGTGATGTACAGGGTAAAGATTCAGTAAAGTCGCATTTTATTATAAATTGAAGGATTTCTTGAGCTGTCCATCTGGCAGCAACGTCCGCACTTGTATTGGTGGCACGTACATGCCGGCGATACCTTTTTATTTCTTGGATAACCTGCTCTTTATCAAATTCATCGTAAATTTGTACCAGATTGTCCACTGCTACAGTCAGAGCGTCATCTGAAGCTTCTAGCATAAACTTTGTTTCAATAATTTGGAACATATTGTTGATTTGTTTCATGGCCATGTATCGTTGCGACAATTCTTGTATAAATCGGTCTATACATTCAAACGTATTTCTTCTTGAATCGATAATGCAGCATCATGAGCTAATTCCCCCGCCATGGGTTTTTTTACCTTCCTTCTTCCTCGTCTCTCGATGTTAATATCCATATCATTGCATATTTTAGTGCCAAAAGTTACAGCATTGTCTACAATTGTGATTCGTTCGGTCACTAAATACTCATTTAACACTCTTAATTTGGTGAGTCCCCTATCCAGAGTCATTTTTGGGGACTGTAAATATTGTTGAACTAAATTAACTTCCTCCAGTATCCAGTGCCAAAATTGTATATAGGTCATAAAGGTAAAATCACAAATAGCCGGCATCTGCCGGCATAGTATCTAGATTTGTTTTTGAAGAGTCTTGAAAATGTTCGAGAACACTCACAATTGTCTCTAAGTTTTCTTTTAAGACTTTAACTGACTCGTAATGAGCGCTCCAGCGAGTATCAGATAAACGTTTTAAATTTTTTCCAGTTTTCTCTTTAAGCAATTGCCATCTCTGTGTAGATGACGAAAAGAATGAATATAATTTCTCTACTGTTCCAAAACATGTGACGCTGGAAGGAACGCATGAAAATGCATGGACTCCACAAAGATTTAAAGAATGATTAGAACAAGGATTTTTCGTTGCACCCCTCCATGGATACCAGACATTTATGCGGCATTGTCATAACCTTGAGCCCTGCATAACGCAATATCCAGACCATCTTTTTTTAACTGTTGCTGAATATCCTTTGACATTTCGTCAGCAGTTTTTCCAGACATCAAAACAAAACCCAAAAAAGGTTCTCGTACTTCCACAATGTCATTTTCTATATGAACGAATCTAATGATTTGACTCATTTGGTCTGTTTTACTTTCATCAGGGGTGCTATCACAAATGATTCCATAATACTTAGCCTTTTTAATATCTGCAATAATTGTTTGCCTTACATGTTCACCCAAACATAGAATAAATTCATTTTGTATCCCTTTTGACAAGTAAGAAGTTACTCTCTTTGAGCCACCAGAGGACTCTTCAAGTTTTAAGCAATGCTCTTTCAACACTGGATCATATTTAGCTAACAGTTGTACCAATTCTAAAAAATTTCCCCTGTTTTCCGAAGAAATATCTTCACGATGGCCTCGGAAAGCAAGATTTTGTTGTGCTAAAAATAGTGTAATATCTAAAAGGCGATGTAAAATGTTTCTCCATTTCTTAACTTCATCGTTAATAATCTTCAAGTTATCTTTATCAATGGTTTTATTAAGTTTCAAGCCCATAGTCAAAGTTTTCCATTTTTCTAAATTTGATAGATGTTCATGCGATGATTCATGCTGTGACACCTTTGGATTTAATTTCCACCACTGACCAAAACCAGAGACAAATTTATAAATATTATTGTCTTCTTCAGATGCAAATAACCGACAGCAATAACAATACAATTTCTTTGTTGATGGTGAGTATAGCATGCATTTTCTTAAATATTTAGTCTCGTTTAAATGTGAGTAAAACCACGACCGACTTAAACAACGATGTGCTCCCTTAGTGTTTTCACCTGGTCTTTCTATAGATTTGAAAGGTCCGTCCTTGTTTTGAAATACTTCACTACCCTTTTCGATAATCGAAATTCTGATATCCTCTGGCACAGGTATTGACCAGTGTGCAGCATCATTGGATAAGAAGAGTTCTAAGTTAGTGGCGACGTGTTCTTTCACAGAAGTTTTTTCGCATTTACTAGTTTTATCATCCTGTTTTTCAGTGTTACTTACATCGGAGTTTTTATTAATATCACATGTAGTAGATTTTTCACCCCCGTTTGTTGTCTCAGCTATTTGTATATTGGAGACCGTTTCAACAGTTTCATTAATTTCTTCGCCAACGCCATCTTTCTTTTCGTTACAATCTGAAAGGTATTTGAATAAAGATCCAGCAAGTGTTTTAGATTCTTCAGCCTTTGCTTTTTTAGCTTCCTTTTTTGAGAGCCATATGGGTGAATTCTTTTCACTAAAAAAACAAAATAATTAAAAAATTAAAAAACACGACGCCGAATTAAAAAATGAACTAAAAAGTCAAAAACAAGTTTTAAGTACTAATGTAAGACAGAAACAAGGTAGAAGATATTTTATTTATTTTGTTAAGTATCACACAACTATCGTATATGTATAATCTGTATTTTTTCAGTCGGGTACAGTTCTAATTGTACTTATTCTCGTAACATTTTGTACCCCGGCTGCAAAAATACAGATTATACATATACGATAGTTGTGTGATACTTAACAAAATAAATAAAATATCTTCTACCTTGTTTCTGTCTTACATTAGTACTTAAAACTTGTTTTTGACTTTTTAGTTCATTTTTTAATTCGGCGTCGTGTTTTTTAATTTTTTAATTATTTTGTTTTTTATTTTATGATATTTTAGTGATTATAATTCGTAAACCAATGTAGTTTTTATTAAGTGATTTTATTTTACTTCTTATTATTATAGCACTTACAACTATTGAGATACAGTTTTAATGCAAAAGTAAAGTTATCGAAGTTTGATTTATTCTATCTAAATTTAGACACGCTGATAGATTAGGCAGAAATCGTCTCAATGAGACCTTTCATTTGATACCCATATTGACCCGATCAGAAGAAGAAAAAAATAAATCGGGTGTGACGTAAATTGGGTCTGACGGCCGCCATACTGTTTTTTTTTAAAATTAAAGCCTATGTTACTCGGGCTCACTAAACGATTCTAACGGTACTCCAGCGATCTAAATCCGTTCAGGCGTTTAGAAGTTATGGTGGAACAAAGAAACATACCAACATACATACATGAATCCTGAAAACATTACACTCCTTTTTGGGGCAGTCGTGTTACATAGCGTTTGTTTAGGGAATTTTAATTTCGCCTCAACAGCATACTAGGCTTAACTATTAAGTGTTCATTCATGGTGATGGGTTAATAAAAGACGTTTTGAGTAATTTAATTTTATTTAAGCTTAAAATTCGCGATCATTTAACACATATCTATTAAGTGTTATATATATTTGAAATCGTCTCAATTTTACCTTTCGTTTGATACCCATATTGACCCAATCAGAAAAAAAAATTAAATTGGGCGTTATGTAAATTGCGTCTGACGGCCGCCATATTGTTTTTTTAAAATTTAACCTAGCCTATGTTACTCAGACTCATTAAACGATTCTAACGGTACCTCAGTCATCTAAATCCGTTCAGGGGTTTAGAAGTTATGGTGGTAGAAAACAACGTACATACACACAACAAACCTAAACACATTACACTCCTTTTTTTGGGGCAGTCGTGTAAAAAGAGATATGCATATGGAGGAGAATGAGAAACTTTTGTAAAACATAGCAGAGTCAAAAATTGTTGCTGACATAATATACAATATCTTAGGTGTTGATTAAAGGGAGATATTTTTAAACTACTTTCAGTATTTTTTTTTTACAATCGTGAAAGCCGCCTTCAATACAGCTGTTGCATTTCACTAATGCCTTATCTTATCAATAATGAAGTAAATTTGTAATGTCACGAGACCAAATACCTATAAAAAAAAGTGCATTGCGCACTTTGCACTACAATTAAGGACCACTCGTGAAATGCACGAGCTGCAAGAATGTACATATTTACTAGGAAACTACAAGATAATATTTTTTATAATCTAGTTGCTAATATGAAAGTATTACTTACTTTTTTTCAAATACGCGACAATGCCTATTAACTCTGAAGTCCATCGCCACAATAAAAACCAAAAACTTATTTGCCACAATAAAAACCAAAAACTTATTCGCCACAATATAAACCAAAAACTTATTCGCCACAATAAAAACCAAAAACTTATTCGCCACAATAAAAACCAAAAACACGTACGAGAGTAAATGATTTGCGCCTCATTCATTCATCCAGGGATTCCCCGCTTCAAAGACGGGAATTCACCGAGAATTGGATGCGTTCAGTATAAAAGAATATTAGTACCGCGTAAAAAGTCTAGATAGCGGTAGAATATATAAGTGAAACTAGAACTACACGAAAACTAAATCGACATTGAAAGATTAGCTGTAAAAGTAATTTCATTTTTAAAAATTCTATGGTGCTAAGGCAGAATCCGATATGTCAAAAAAACGATTTTTCGTTTATATTGCCAACAGTCGAAATTTTATTAAAGAAAATGTTCCCCAAAGCCAATATTGTAGACTGTTTCTCTAAAATAATTTAGATCAAAACTAAAGAGTCCAATATGCTTCCCAGCCAGAATAAAGGGATCGATTCCATTGCCATTGAAAATTGAATATATTCATTAAGGTTCAAATGAAGCGACATTAGAATTGAAAATGAAATATATATGAAAAAAGGGGCCATAATTAATTCCACAACTATTCTAAATATATTCTAATGAAATTGAATTCCCCCCCTGAAAAATAATTTCTCAATAAAAAAATTGGGGGGAGCAAGCTTAATAAAATTAGTTCATTTTTAATTCGAAATCAATTCTCTCGAACGCTTTTAACCGAATTCTGATGCAATCGCAATTATTTTTGTTTAACTTCTTGACAGAAGCAAGCATAAGTGGTTTTGAGTTTTTGTTATTACATACTTATATTGTGTGTTTTTTTTATAATATCAAAGTGTATTGAAAATATTTTGTTGTTGTGTGTAATTTAAATTTTTAAAAAAATTACCGAAAAAAGAATGTGGAATAAGGGCAAGACATTTTAGACGTTTAGTGGCGAAAAACTATATATAGTATTGCAAGAAGTACAACCTTGGATAAAGGCTTTTTCTAAATATTCCAATTTGATAAACTGCCTATTTGGTAATTCTTTCAAATTAATTTATGCTTTCATAACGTTAATTATCTCTGCAGATTGTGTAAGATCATCTACATTCGGTCGAAAGGAGTTCGAGGTAGAACTAAAGAAAGAACTAAAAGACGGAAAACAAAAATTTAATGAAAATACCTGGAATATCAAAGAAAAGGCCAAACAACAAGGCTGATAGTCGCACTTTTATATCTTTTTCTTTATTTTATTGTTTTTTTTTCTATATTCGTTGCTACTTTAAATTGTATGGAATTTTATATTTTTCTCATTTTTTATTTCTTTCTCTTATTTCTGTTTTCTTATTTTTTATTTCTCTAACAGCAGGAAATTTTCGTACACTTTGTAATTTTTTTTAAATAAATATATTCATGTATAATATTGTATTATTTATTATAAAATTAAATTCTACTGAAAAATATTTTATATATCGATTGTATCGATTATAAATATATTTTCACTACATTTCCAATCAAAAGTAAACACAATTTGGATACATTTCTCATCAATTTCAACATCGATTATTGAATACATTTCTAATAGATTTAGAGATCACAAAAGGGTTGATTTTATATTGGTTAATTTTTAACCAATCACGGGTTAGGAAAAACCGGACATGGTCCATATAAAATAATTGGTTTCTGAACAGTAATACGATCGATTCCTTCAATTCCATGAATGAATTCTTTTTTAATGGGGAATCTATTTTCGTCTGGCTGGGTTACTGCTTACAATACGGCGATGGCAGATTAAGGGAACTTGTAGACATTTGGAGGCCCATTTGGAGGACATTTGGATGATATTAAAGAAAACTCATACTAAATATTTACAATTTCGTTGTATTTTAGGATATCATGGTTTTAATATCGCAATATTAATTGTTATGATGTATGAAATATGAGAATTGTATAATTTTTTTGCTCTTTTTATGCGCTATGTTTTACGTTTACATGCTTACTTGAAGTATACTTGAAGTAGTTTTCAAGTAACAAAATATGCATGTAAACTCGTCCTGACTTCAAGTATACTCGAGTCAAATAAATAACAAAAATTTGTTTGTTTGACTTGAAAAAGCTCATGTAAACGCTACTTGAATACTTGAAATTTTGCATGTGGTTTTTTTTCTTGTAACAAAAAGAAGATAAGCACTGTAGTGAATGTATACTTTTGATACAATCGTTTTAAAGTTATTTATATTATAATAAGGAGCTAGTTTCTGTTATAATAGGAAAAGTCAAATGTCAGCTCAAGAAAATTTCAAGACATTTTGAAGTCATGTAAGTGAGCCGAAAACGCAACTTCAGTTTCAAGTAAATTTCAAGTCAAGAGCTCAAGTAAATCATGTAAACGTAAAAAATGATTGTCATTGTATTTTTGGGGTATCAAAGTTCATTTTTTAGTTAATATTTATAATCTAATACTAATATGTTTACCGTCTATGCTTCCCAGGCAATTGTAGAATTGCCATCTATTCTTAAAACCTTCGGCAACATTTTTCTAAGTTTCTTGAAGTTCGGGTAAGTATATTGGTTGAAGCCGTCTCCAAATAACCTCAGAAAGTTGAGATACGATTTTAGAAACCGTTCTGTCTGCAACTCTGTAACTGTATGATAGACTTTTATAAGAATCACCTGTCGCAAAAAACCTGTAAAATATTAATTTTTTTTATTAATTTCAGGACAATCAGTCAAGACAGAATGGCAGAAACTTCGGGATTGCCATAGGGATGCTTTGAGGCGGCAGAAGAAAACCAAAAGTGGACAAGCCGGCATTCCTAAACTGTTGTGGACATACCAAAAGCAAATGGAATTTTTGATTCCATATATTACAAACAGACAAACGACAGGAAATATGAGTAAAGCCAGAGAAAAATCAGAAGAAAATTCAAACGTTTTGGATATGGTTGAAACTGGAGAGAGTTCACAAGGTAAATCAGGAATCAATTGTACGGATCCCAAGCAGTCAAGCACACTGGTTGACGCTACATCTGAAGAACAAAATCCAAGTTGTTCACAGAAGAAAAAGCGAAAGACAGGTGCAAATCTCACTGTTTCAGTACAAGAAACATTAGCCAATATTGAAAAACGAGCCGCAGAAAGAGATATTGTGAGGAAGCAATTAACTGCAGCTACCAAAGAGAAAGAGAATAAACAAAGTGATGCTTTATACCAGTTTTTCCTATCAATGTATAACTCAACAAAAGAAATGCCTACTGCACATCAACTAAGAATAAAAAAGAAAATGTTTGAAGCAAGGAGGAAGAAGAATTGATTGGCAACAAGTTGTGTAACTGTCCACAGCCAACACCAGCAGTATTTATATATACATCAGATACTGATTTTTCAAGTCCGCCAAGTAACATAACTTTACAAAGCTTTTCGTTGATTAATTACGAAGATACAACTGAAAATATATAGAAATTTACCTTAAGAAAATAGCTAGTTTTTCTCTGGTTCCAATTGTATTTTGCACGTTGCATCCCATTTCTTTTATATCATTTTCAATTAACGTATGAATTTCCTCAAACTCATGTCGGTATAAACGATAATAATTTTTAAATTCAATATCAGTCAGTTCTTCAAATAAATTAAATTCACCTTTAGTTTTTCTTTTTTTTTAAAAATCACTTTTAACAATTGATTTTTGTCTTTTTTTTAATAGACAGTAAACAGTTATTAAGGAACTTTGTTCCTCATCCTCTTCTGATTCCAGATCAAGTATACGAATATAATCTAGCTTTTCCATTTGCTAACATTGAAGATAATTAACAATTTCCACAATACAAAAGTGTACACTGCGCTATGTGGCCTGCGTTCAGTATTCGCTGTTGGCAAAAATTTATCCCTCTACTGGCTCCCAGCTGTATCTATGCTGTGCTAGGCTGCGCTGTGCTGGGACCAGCGTTCGCCCAGCCTTAAGGCCCAACTAAATGCACGTAAGAACCGCACGTCAGCCGACGTGCGTAAATATCAAACTTTCGTCAAACGTATAATGGTTCGTGTATACGGAAAGTTTTCACAAGTTTAAAATTATTAAAATGCAAAAATATTACTCATTGACTATTAGAACTTTGCTATTAATCTTTGCATATTAAAAATAATCATGTTTATTTTCAATTATAATAAATTTATCATCAAAATCACTCCCATAAATTTGAAGCACAACATTTTTCATACTCTTTCTTGTTTAAAACCCACAAAACAACAACAAAAAAAATCAGCTGTCATCAAATTAACTACAAATTCTCACAAAACGTACGTTGAGCGCGGTTCTTTTCGCATTTTTACGTTTAACGAAACTTAACGAAACAAAATATGACCGACGTACGTCCAATATGGCCGAGCCCATTAATTTCCATGAGAGCGCCCAGATGACGTGCGTTTCTTACGTGCATTATAGTTGGGCCTTTACTCTTTTATAGAAAATAATTTGCAGGGGTCACCACATGTAAAATCAACATTTTCGAGGTGGTAACAATTCTGTGCGACTTTTTGTAATGAATTGGCCAAAATGCAGGAAAATCTTTAAAAAATAAATAATTTTTCAATTTTTTTAATTATCCATTACGGGGAATTCAGTAATGAGGCTGAGGTTGTCTTTATAACGCAAAATTAAAGCAAACTGGACGTCGAGAAGGCCCAGATAGGCGAGGAAATATAACAGTCAACCTTAAATTTTCTGTGCAGTATAGTAAGTCGGATTGAGATGGGGTTTTTTGCATTCACTTCGTTAGCTCGTCTAGAAACTTTGTGCCGTATTTTGGTTTTGTACTTTTTTGAAATTGCACATCTGCATCGAAAAATGCACTTTTATAGTGCATCTTTATGCATCTTGAAACTTGATTTTGACCCACTTCCATATAACCGATCAACTTCCAATTTTGCACATATGTATAGTTCGCGTTACAATGCAATCTGACCATTTGGTACAAATATCAATATGGCGGTTCCAAGATGGCGGCCGAGGTTTGCAATTGTGTTCCTCGACCCTCCGACATGGGTATCAAATGAAATGTCATAACAAGTACAATACAATTAGCTATGTGGCTCAGTTCAAAATTGGTTGTTTGGAAAAGAGCATCAGCTAGATCCAACAGATTGGGGTTGGAAAAACGAGAGCGATAAGCTGATCCCCTTAAGGATGACAGAACCACCCGGCCCACCGAATATAATGAAGTTGATATTCTGTGGGTGTAGGAAGAACGGCCTGATTTGCAATATCGCTTGCAAAAATTGTGTCGGCTCAAATTGCACCAACGTCGAGGAATATTCCACAGAAGAATTAATTGCCGCCGAAAATGACACTCTCGACGATGAATGAAGAGGCGGACGATGTTTAATTTAATATATGTATTTGTAAAAAGAAATATAAAGTTAGTCTATTAAATATCTTCCGCCATTTTGTGGTGACCCCTATATTAGATTTAAAATGACGTTACACAGCTTACTGTAGTATACTCGTCATACACTTTCATTCGATACCCATACCGAGGGCATTGTAAAGAAAAAGGTACACCGCCATTTTGTGTTGGCCTCCATTTTGAATTTTAAATGACGCCACATAGCTAATTGTATTGTACTTGTCACACCCTTTGCAATGCACAAAACCCCATCTCAATCCGACTTACTGCACAGAAAATTATTGGTGTTATATTTCCTCGCATAAGACACAGACGCGCCTTTTCAAATGTAAAATTCAGATTACATAATAATATTATTTCCCGATTTCAATCAGGAAAATTGGATTGGAACGCGCACTGGCAATGTGTGCCAGCGCCAGCTTGTAGCCAGCTATGTGCAAAAATTGGCCTAAAATAATGCCTCGCCTCGAATACAACTTTTTTAGGATTGGTGTGCTCAAAACGACCTTACCCTGGTTTGAGCAGGTACACCCTGCTGATGGAACCCCAGACACACTCATTCAGCCATCGCGGGAATGTACCTGCCCTGACGAAATTTTATGGTAATTACCAAAATGCCTGCTCCACTGAAACGTTACCACATCGTAGAACTGAAAGGTAATGCTCATCGCCATCTGCTTCAAGAATCCCCAGACCTATACTATACTTACCTAGACCTATTCTTTCTCTATTGTCTTCTACCCTTTAAACTACGCTTGTTTCTAGACATCGCACCATGGCCTGATCGACATCACAGACTGGTTGACTGGTAGCTGATCTGTAAACTTTGTTTTTTCACATAAACAACACTCATGGACTTTGATATCTTTACTTTATGCGGAAGTCTAGGGCTCAGAGATAAAGGCCCTGTTGACAGTTCTATCATTGAATACAACATCGCAAAGTAAGCTGTAGTCAGAAAGATAGTAGAAAGAAGAGTGAAAGAAATGAGAAGACAACAACCAGGCAGGATTAAAAGCAAGGATTTTGTTGTAAAGGGGAAAGAAGGAAGGAAGATATGTAGGTGGAAAATACAAAATAGAAATGAATCGGTCATTTCAAAAACCGCATAAGTCACTTTTTTTTCATACATGCTTTTTTGCTCCAAACGCTTCCTTAAAGGTAGATGCATATTCTGGGTAATAACCACATAAGTCAGTATACCCCTTTCTCGTCAAATAATACCGCTAAATAGACGTCCATTTCTAAAAAAACATAAGTCAATGACTTAAGTGGTTTTTGCATTCACTAAGTGGTTTTGCATTCAGATGGTGGCGGCAGTGGTAACGTCAAGTTTAATATTGTTTGCAATTGGATTAGTTTGATTGGTTATATCTATTATTCTATTTATATATTCAAATTGAGAATTAAAAAACATTTAATTTTATTGTGTAACTTTTTCTCAAGTCCTTTGTGCGAGAGGTAATAAATTGTACTTTTAAAAATGTCTTCAAGTGAAACAGAAAGTGATTGTGACCCAAAAAAGAAGAGAATGTGTAACCCCTTAATGTATAAGGGAAATATTATAAAAAATTGTAAAGTTAAAGGGCTAGCATACTCTAATTACAATGGGATACAGATAGCTCCGAGATCTACTGGCGAAAATTGCGGGTAAATTTTTCTCAAACTCTTGCGTAGTTTTAGGTATGTAGGTACACTCAATAACGAAAGTCTTCGTACACCCCTAAAATGTCAAGATTTTGTGATATCAAGAAATCTGTTTTGTTAAATATTACATATTTTATGTAATGAAAATGTATTATGTTTTTTTTGTTTAATTTATGGTATTTAACTTATAAGTATAACAGGTTTTTTAAGAAATACCTTAACATTTTCTTGGATCTTGAAATTTTAGGTGTATGAAGACTTTCACTGAGTGTACTTTACGTTTAATTTTGTTTTACATCTATTTCAATCGTAGTTGGTTCAAAGAAAATTAAATAATACTAATAGTGTATGAAAAATTGATTAAATTTCTTTTAGTCCGGTCAAATTAGACCAAAAAATAGGTATGAGGGTACAGAAATTCACACCAAGCTGAAAATTGGTAGGATTGTTCAAAGCACCGTTATAAATGAAATGTAAAAAGTCCTCATCGATCCGGCACCTGGAACCTGGATTTACTCGGGGTCAAAGGTCACAAAAACGGGTTTTTCGCGATTTTCAGCAAAACGGTAACTTTTATCATAAAATAGTGTTTACAAAGTTTGTAGATTATGCGATTACCTACAAAAAAGGATCTTATACATTTTCCCGTACGAATTGTCATTCATGAGATATCGCCGTTTTAAAGATTTAAAGCACTCATATCCCCTCACTTGCAACTTGTATGGCCGAATTGCCATTTACTTAAACTTTAATAACTTCTAGACCGATTATAGTAGAGCAACGTAATTAGGCTCATCTTTTAGGTAAATGTGGATTCTTTTATTTGAAAGAAAGAACAGAAACCTGAGTGACTCCGTTTCGAAGATATGTAGGTTCAAAGTATGGGCAAACTGCTGAAAAACGCAGACTTCCAGATTTTCCTCACACTTTGAACCTACATATCTTCTAAACGGAGTCACTCAGGTTTCTGTTCTTTCTTTCAAATAAATCCACATTTACCTAAAAGATGAGCCTAATTACGTTGCTCTACTATAATCGGTCTAGAAGTTATTAAAGTTTAAGTAAATGGCAATTCGGCCATACAAGTTGCAAGTGAGGGGATATGAGTGCTTTAAATCTTTAAAACGGCGATATCTCATGAATGACAATTCGTACGGGAAAATGTATAAGATCCTTTTTTGTAGGTAATCGCATAATCTACAAACTTTGTAAACACTATTTTATGATAAAAGTTACCGTTTTGCTTAAAATCGCGAAAAACCCGTTTTTGTGACCTTTGACCCCGAATAAATCCAGGTTCCAGGTGCCGGATCGATGAGGACTTTTTACATTTCATTTATAACGGTGCTTTGAACAATCCTACCAATTTTCAGCTTGGTGTGAATTTCTGTACCCTCGGATGTGTAAATTGACTGGACTATTTGCGTAAATTACATAATGTATACTGAACTCCCTTTAATATATTTGTTTATAATATACATACTAATATATTTATTGCAGATGTAAGAAGAAATGTTTTAAGAATTTCAACCAGGATAGTAAGGATTTTTGTACTTTAAAAATAAACACATTTTCAACAAAAGATGAGCAGGATATGTTTCTTCAAACTCTTATTGAAAAGTTACAAGTAAAACAGAGGCGTCCTCGAAAGGAAAATGGTACCCAGAGGCAAAGTGCATTTCAGTTTTTTGTGTTAAAGCAAACTGATAAAGTTAAAGTCTGCAAGAAAGCATTTATTAGTCTATATGGAGTTACTGAAGGCAGAGTTCGGAGGCTTTGTGATTTACTTAATGATGGAAAGTGTCCTAAGGATAACAGAGGACGTCACCCGAAAGGAAATATGGTGCCCCTTGAAATATGCCAAAAGGTACATGAACATATTCTCTGCTTTCCTAGGAAAAAGACGCATTACGCAGGAAAGAACATTGAATATCTTGATGCACGATTGGATGTAAAAATGATGCATTTACTGATCAAGGAAAAATATCCACATCTTGATATAAAATACAAATTTTATCTAAAATACTTCAAAGAAAATTTTTCCCTTAGATTTGGTCGACCACAAGTCGACACGTGTATAACCTGCGAAGAACTAAAAACCAAGATAAAACAATCAAATTTATCAGAAAATGCAAAACTTTCGTTTGTAGCCAAGTTAATGATCCACAAAAGACGGGCCAAGAAATTTTATAACAAAATTTCATCAGTTGAAGATCTCTGCAAGAAGCAAGATGATGTTGCAGCCATAACATTCGATTTTATGCAAAATCTACCATTGCCACACATACCAATACAAAAAATTTTTTATTTACGGCAACTGTGGGTTCATTATTTTGGTATTAAGGATTTGAAAACAGGCAAGTCGACATTTTACTTGTATCACGAAGGCACTGCTAACAAAGGAGCAAATGAGGTTTGCTCTATGCTGTTGCACTATATTGAAAATAATATTGAACCACATATTAAGCATTTATATCTATTTTCCGACGGTTGCCCCGGTCAAAATAAAAACAATACGCTGTTAAGATTTATGTTATCTTTGACTGACTCCAAACGATTTGAAAAAATTTATCAGTATTTTCCGGTGCGTGGTCATTCATTTTTACCAAATGCCCGTGATTTTGGAGTCATAAAAAAAAATATTCGTAAACATGATCGCATCTACGTCCCAGAAGAATACATTCATTTGGTCTCAAACTCCAGTTCAAATTTTACAGTAAAAGAACTAAAAACTGGTGATGTTTTGGATTTTAAGAAATGGTGGCCAAATATATACAAAAAAACATGTTTGACAACAGAATCATATGGAAAAAGTAGAACAAAAAATCATTTGCCCCTTCGACATATATGAGTTTTCATTATGATTCCGATAAAAAAGGCACTATCACCGCCGAGGAATTCATTGATGGAATCATTAAATATTCATTTATACTAAAGAAAAAACTCACCGCAGTGTCACTTCCATCAGCTAAAGCTTATGATTTGAGGGTGCCAATTAATAGTAAAAAACTAAATGATTTAAAGCGAGTTCAAAATAGCATTTTGGAAGAGCATACGCCATTTTATGAGAACATATTTAATTGGCCAACTGAAAATGTTGAAGATAACACGGATGAGAATGACGGAGAGTATGATTATGTACCGTAAAGGTGTTAATAATATAATGTTTAAGTGTAATTTGCAATAATATAGATTGAAAAGATGATTGTTTTGTTCAAATTATATACCACTAACCCTATTCCTTGTAAAACCACATAAGTCAAGAGCAATTATTCAGGTTTTTTTCATTATTAATATTAATAAACAATAAGTATTATTGCATATTTCAATCTTTTAAAACTGAAACAGTAAACTGAACCCCAAAAAGTTCTTTAAAACTCGTTTATTTGTGAATTACACAGTTTGTATTGATTCCTGAAAAATTCTAATTGTGTGACTTATGATGTTTTTGAAATGACCGATTCAAATGTAAAGAAAAGGCTATATCGCAAGTTGGTTCGAACTACTGACTGGTATGCATTTATAAGCAGCCTCAGTTTTAATGCCGCGGGGTCAACTTAAGATTGAACAGTCGTTGATGTTCCCCCAATGGCGACTATGCTTCTTACTACTACGCGCGGAATTAGATACCGAAGAAAGAAATAATGTGGGTACCCTGCAAACAATTTCTCGGAGGCTCGCTTTCTCGGACCATTCTCGATTCGAAAAATGCTTGCGAAGGGTACGAGAAAAAGATTCAAAACGCAAAATGAAAGCTTTCCTGGTTGATTTGTTTCTCCCAAAGCCTTCATGCTGTAGAAAAATATTGAGAGCCGATTTCCCCTGAATGGGACTTCAAATCTCCAAATTACACTAACAACATAACGTCATTTCACCGATTTGAAGTCCTATTGAGAGGAAATTTTGAGAGCCTTTGGTTTCTCTTCAACGATTTGTTTGGAAAGTTTGAGCTTTTGACTTGTTTTGCTCGGCGGAGTGATTTTCGGCGCAGAAGCGATTTGCTATCGATACGAGCATGAGATTCGTTATCAGTACGAGAAAGCGATTCGATCTCTTGCTCCGCTTTTATTGCCTTCGAATTCGTTTACGAGTCCGAGATCGAAGCAAGCTTTCGCTTTTGGCAAATCGTTCTCGAATCGTTTCCGAATCGAAATGTTTGCAGGGTACCTTTGCATTGGCATAGAGAAAAAAGCGATATTATTTCCACTTCAAGCATTTTTTCAATTGTATTTCATTCGTCGTTTTAATTTTGCATATCTTAAACTGAATTATGAAAATGACCCCAATTTTTCTTCTGATTTCGCATTTCCTTAAAAACTGTCCGTTTTAAAACAAAATAAAAACGGCATAAATTATAAATAATTGCACCCCAAAGCCCCAAAAGGATTCACAGAATCAGATAAAATAAGATAAATGATTGAAGGGCCAAGGCAGCAATTTATTAAATGCATAGGACTAATCGGATTTCGCTGTTAGTAATTAAAGTCAAAAGGGGGAAACCGTCAAACGAGCCGTGAATAATTAACCGCAAATATTGACAGTCAGGCTGTAAAATGTTGCTGCTTCCTCGAGTCTAATGGCGAATAATTTGGTGTAAATTAATTAATCAAACACACCATAGGAATATATTTTCCTTTTTATCGTGTTTTTCTTTTGTTTTGTTTTACTTTTTTGCCTTTATGAGAATCTTTAATTAACCCGGTTATAAGCTCTCTATGGCAACCGAATCGATATCGCTTTACACTCAGGACAGCACAGATACAAATCAGGCAGCTGAATTAATTTGATTTTCTAAATCGGCCCAGAGCTTGTTTTATTAGATTATTAATTTAGATCCGGTTGTTCAATTGGTTTTGAATATTACTGGCTGTGGGTTATTGAACAACTCGACCACAGCCCATTCAATTGTTATGGGGGAAATGGCTTTATTCTGTATATAGATTTTATAGCCATGTTGCACATGCATAATGAAATTTTGAGCACACGTTTTTCACTATTTCGAGTTAATGAGATGAAGCCCCAAATGAAATTCCATTTAAGTTAAATTAATGTATTATTCCCCCATATGCACGAATAATAATATTGTAATGCGATATAGCCGCGAGATATTAGAATTGAAATTTAAGAAATAAAGCGATATGAAATAATATGTGCACAGTAATGATTTTATTGTGGTTAGTCGGAATTTAGTTGTAAAAAGGAAAGGAAAAGCTTCATATTGTTTCAATTAATGGTATTACTTCTGCATCGGCTATGTTGAAATATGCTTCCCTGAGTACTTAACCTTTAACAGACACACTGGGATCTACAGGACCCCACGAAAACCTGTTTTATTAATTATAGCCCTAAACAATTTTCGAGTACCTCGCCTGAATTAAGTTGGTACAACTGGTTACTCATCCCCGACCTCGCTGGTGTAAGTTGGTTCGTGACCTTGAAGTTATAGAGAAGTTTGTATTGTGTGCGATCCACAAAACCCCAGTACAAAAACTTATAGCATAGGCATTATTCTTCAATAAAATAGGTAGCATTTTCCAAAAAAAATTAATAAAATTAATTTGTATTCAATTTTGCTGGTTTTTTATTTTATTTATCCATTTTTGCAAGTTCTCACTTTCTCCTGACTAATTTCTGTCATAATTGATTAAATTGGGTATAAAAGAACTTAAAATAGCTTAAAGGTAATAAACAAACCTTAAAAAAGCTTATACAAAAATTATTCGTAAGGGTTTTAGTATTACTAGCTTACTGGGTCCAAGTAGTGCCTTTGGTGTCACAATTCAACGTTTATTAAAACCAAAAAAAAATATTATTCCATAACACTCGACATTTTAACGGTGTGTAATCCAAAAAAAAATAATTTCTTTACTTTAATTCATTAACTTTCAATTCAAACTATCAATTCATTGACCTTTAATTTATTTTCAATACATTAACCTTTAACGTAGTAAAGGAGACTGGTCAAATGAGCCTCATGCCCGGCGCAAAAGAAAAGTATCTCAGATTATCGGTTATAATGAGTATTAAAATTCTGTATAGTTTCTATATCCGGTAACTGTGGCAAAGGTGTTGATATTGGCATTTCTGTTTATTCAAGCGAAATACCTAATATCTCCCTGTATTTTTGTAACGCTGTAACCGATTTTCATGAATAACGTATCAGTGTGCGCAGAATACTCCCACCTATCTAACACTGTAATAGTGTAGGTTCTAACCTACTAACTTCCAGAGTAATAAATCATCAAAGTCAAAATTTTGTTTTTTTTAACTAACATATTAACTTCAACTACCTTTTTCTCCAAAAAATACATAGTTAATCAATATTTTTTCATGTAGAATTAACCATTAACGAAATATAGTGCAAAGAAAGTGATATATGAAGTTTGAAGCTCTATACCTCTGTACATATAGACTATACAAAAAAAATTCTAAACAAAAAAGTTAAATCACTTATTTATCTGCAAAAAATATTATATACATTTTTGTCGAAATGCATAGTTTCTGAGATATAAAATTAAACGCGTTTCCCTTACTGTAAGTTTAGCAAAAGGGTGGGGATGACGTCATTTTGAATTTAAACTCATAAAAATATAATATAAAATCATTTGGTAAAAAAAATTTCGCATTGCGTAGGCCTTTTTTCGACCTATTTATTGGACTGGTTTTGAATTTTGGTTTTGGGGAAAAAATGTATTTTAATAATTTAAAATAAAAAGGTCGATTTTCACAAATAGGTTATCTTTGTAATCGTAAGGAGTGTGCTTTCACTTAAATTCGTGGAACACTCCAAGACTCCCGCAGGATAAGTTTTTTTTGGTATTTACGATTCAAAAATAAGTGTAACTCACTGATCTGTTTTTACTGTTAGTCGAGGAAATAAAGCACTGAACCTAGGATTTTTTGAACAGTAAGATGGATGTTAATGCGGTTTTTGGTGTTCGATTCGTGAGAGCGTCTACAAACTTTGTGACCGGTAGTGATGAATTCATTTTGAAAAAATGCATTTCCTGCAATAAAAATGTGCATTTTAGAAGTTCATCTCAAAGAGACATTGTACCACTCTGTAAATATTGATGGAAATGAGTCGACTTTTGCTACTCGGGGGTTTTTAGGGTCGCTGAGCACGAAAATAATGACGGGAACCGTCTCCGAGGTACCTGGTACCGAGGGGGACTGCAACACCCCTTTTTAAGGGTTTTTCGCGATAAATTCAATAATAATGAAAAATAATCCAATGAAATACACTTTTTTCAATATTTATTTGCCAAGTGGTTGATTTATACTAAATCAAGCCTGATTTTATGATAAAGGATAATTTTTAAGGGTTGAAACCACCCCTAAATCGACTGAAAATAAAAAAATGTGTAAATATTTTTTTTTCAAGTTTATGCTTTAAATTCCATTGTATGCGTATTTTCAGACAAAAATAAATTTATTTTTAACTCTTAAGGGGTTAAAACCCCTACAATTTGAAAAAAAAAATAGCAAAAAAAAATTTGTTTTACTCTTTGCCTCAAATTTGGTTCAATAGTTATTATCAGCCAAGAATATATTATTGTCAACCCTTGAGGGGGTAAAACTACCCCTAGATTAAAGTTAAATTTGAAAAAAGATTAAATTCATTTTTTTGCATATAATTTTTATTTTTGATGAAATATTATTAAAAAATTTGGGAAATTTATTCTAACCCCTCCAAACCACCCCTAAATCGAAACAGAATAAAAAATACATTAAAGAAAAATTTGTTTTCGTAGATAGAAATAAAATTTAAATGCAAAAAATTTCAATCTTTTTTCAAATATAACTTTAATCTAGGGGTAGTTTTACCCCCTCAAGGGTTGATAATAATATATTCTTGGATGATAATACCTATTCAACCAAATTTCAAGCAAATAGTAAAAAAAATTTATTTGCAATTTCTTTTATTTAAAGTTGATTTTTCAAATTGTAGGGGTAGTTTTAACCCCTTAAGGGTATAAATCAACCACCTTCGCAAATAAATATTGAAAAAAGTGTATTTCATTGGATTATTTTTCATTATTATTGAATTTATCGCGAAAACCCCTTAAAAGGGGTGTTTCAGTCCCCCCTGGGTACCAGGTACCTCGGAGACTGTTGCCGTCGTTATTTTCGTGTTCAGCGACCCCAAAAACCCTCGAGTAGCAAAACTCGACTCATTTGCATCAATATTTACAGAGTGGTACAATGTCTCTTTGAGATGCACTTCTAAAATGCACATTTTTATTGCAGGAAATGCATTTTTCAAAATGAATTCATCACTACCGGTCACAAAGTTTGTAGACGCTCTCACGAATCGAACACAAAAAACCGCATTAAGATCCATCTTACTGTTCAAAAAATCCTAGGTTTGGCACTTTTTAGTGCTTTATTTCCTCGACTATGTTTTTAGTTTTTCAAAATACTAAAAACAGATCAGTGAGTGACACTTATTTTTAAATCGTAAATAGCAAAAAAAAACAAGGCAGCTGGAGTGTTCCACGAATTCTTTAAGCAGCTTTTGAAGATGTCAAACAAGTTCAGGGAAAAGGACCTTAACGATCTACTTTTTGAGTTACACTGTAATATGTTGGAAAAAATTATGTTTTTTTCATATTTTTTACAAATAAACCCCTTTATTTCTATTTTTCCCATGGTCCACTATTAGTTTTATTAATTGATTGAAACCCGCATTCTTGTCGCACAATTGTCTTGATTCCAGCAATTCGATAGTCTTCGTTTCGTTGGCTTGAGTAGAAAAATTTTTCAGTCTTAACATGAGAATGCTGTCTCATAGTAAGACACTGGAAATTCGTATTTCTTCGCTCAATACTTATATTTTCCGACCAAGATATATTTTTCTCGAAATAAGATGGTTTAATTTTTTACTCAAGAAACTAAATTCTTAATTCATCGGACTTTTTTCGATTACCACCGGACTTTCAAGTTCTAAAACAACCATTAAGACTGATTTTAGAACTTAAATATTTTTAAATTATCATTGGTTTTGTATTTTTTTTTACTTCAAGTCAACTTTTGTCTTCATTCAAGACAATAAAACCAAGACTATGAGTATTGCTTCTCCCGAGACAATTTTGTTTTCGTTATATCCAAAACATGAGTTGCTTGGTTCAATAAAAAGTGCTTTAAGCGAAGACATTTTTTTATCAGTGTACAAAGATACCCTATTTGTGGAAATCGAGTGTTGTTTCATTACCTTTTTATTCTAAATCATTAAACTAAATTTTTTTCCCAAAACCAAAATTCAAAACGCCCTATCTCGAAAACGGGCAGACATAGCCCCCTTCCCTTTTGTGTTTTTTGTCGATCATTTTCTGTCTAAATTAGCTGCGATCCATTGGGACTGGTAAACTACTCAAAACTGCTGCTAGCTACTCGCAACTAGGCTTGCTATTGTTTTTTCAAAAATCGCATTCCATTGGTGATGTACTCGCAAATACTTGCGAGTAGAAAAAATCGCAAAATGGATCGCAGCTATTTATTGCTTGGCAAGCCAGGACGGACATCCTGTACAATTGGCTCTGTTTCGTACTTTTTTAGTACTAGCAAAGTACCAAATAGAGTCAATTTTAACATGAAAATTGCTTATAATTTCAAAAGTAAAGGCCGTGGCATAAAAATTGTCCAGACTTTATTAATAGGAAATTGTCCAAGCTTTCCAATTGCTGAAATAAAATATTGATTAACTAAAGGTGCTGATAGACGATGAGAATATTCTCATGCAAATGTTCTCGCGAGAAGAAAAATTCGTTCTCATACACGTGTAAATAGGCATGAGAGTACGTTCTTGTTCTCATGTAGGTATTCTCAAGCGTTCTCATGAGAATCGCTTTCTCATACGTGTAAACAGGTGGCGTGAGAATATTCCCATTAAAAAGCGTGAGAATGCATTCTTTCCAACATGTTGGAAAGAACGAATGTTCTCATGCGATCTCATTTGCGATTTTCAAGTGCTTTGTTGTGGAAAAAATCAAACGAAAATTACACAGGCCAACGATGAAAAAACTTTTTTACGGTTTTGGCTGATTCTTATGTTTTTGGGTGGGCTGAGTCCGAAAACAATAGCAAAAAAGTCGCATCACCCACCATTTTTTCACATTTATTTAATATACGAAATATGAGAAATTCAGCTATCTACATATGTGGAGATTCGAAAGTAATTTTCATGCTCCTTGGATAACAAAGAGGGTTTACTAAGTTCCCATGTTTTATATGTGAGTGGGACAGCAGAGCAAGGGATCAACACTGGTCCACAAAACATTGGCCTGCAAGGAAAATATTAACACCATTTGCACAATTGCATATTTTGTATAAAACTTTAGTGAATCCAAAAAAGGTAAACTAGGTTTAATGAAACAGTTCCTAAAATCCTTGCCTAAAGATGGTGAATAGAGCCGATTTGCCTCATTTTACATATAATCAAGGTCGTATTTTGAACGAACTGTGCGTGATACAAAAAAATTCACACAAAATCCCAACATTAATTTTCGTCCTTTTGACATGGCGATGAAAATACAAATGAAAATAACAAAAAACTGGCAGTGCGAGAAGAACAATTATTCTCAAGCCACAGCTTTTATTCTCATCGTGTAAACGCACATGAGATTCATGAGAATATTCTCATGACAACAGCCACCATGAGAACATTATATATACTCGCGGGAACAAATACCATTCCTCGTGTAAACAGGCATGAGAATATTCTCATGAGAACACAAAAATTTACGTTGAGAATATTCTCATCGTCTATCAGCACCTTAAGTATTTTTTGGAGAAAAAGGTAGTTGAAGTTGATATTTCGGTTAAAAAAAACAAAATTTTGACTTTGATGATTCATTACTCTGGAAGTTAGTATGTTAGAATCTTGATATTACAGTGTTAGATAGGTGGGAGTATTCTGCGTACACTGATACCTTATTCATGAAAATCGGTTATAGCGTTACAAAAATACAGGGAGATATTAGGTATATCGCATGAATTCTGTTACTGTACTTTGGATCTTTACTTTCGCTAATGAGTAGTTATTTGTGCAATTGTGCAATCGTATAAGCTTTGAAGGGACTCCCAATTCGGATTAGATTTTGTCCAGCCTTTCTCTTATAGAGTCATATGGCTATTGAAAATCTACAAATATTTGGTATATATCTGCTTTCCTTTCCTCATCGACCGTGGTTCTATTGAAACATTATCTTGAGGAATTACAAATGTCGCCGTCTGTGAATCTTCGTTTACTATAGGGATCGGATTCAATAAGATTTGAAAATATTCTCTCTACATTTCTTTTATCTTATAAGGGTCTGCTAATAGGTTCCGCCTATGTCGCTGTTCAGAATTGAACTAAAATGAAAAAAATCAAAAACCCAAATAATCAAAATCAAAAACTAAAAAACAAAAACTTCTACCTGACAACACTAAAATATCCACTCCGTCGCTCCAGCCATCCAAATACATATAAAATTACACCAGCCATACATAAAATAAAATTATATAAAACCTCAAAAATCTATAATAATATTCTAGTAATAAATAATGTCTTACCTACATATTTCTTCTCGCATAAACAACCAAATGTCAAAACAAGATAGATCCACTCACAATAAAGATCGATTTCGAAAATTGCCCTACTACATGGCCTAGTTCTATTGCGGACTTTGCAATAAACATCGCAGCAGTTGACCGAAAATTTCAGATCACTTTGATATTTCCAGGAGAATTAAGCCTGAGAAAACTAAGGATTATTAAGCCACATCGTAATGCAGGTTGATCGGAGTATTGCACCCATAAATTCTTATAAAATCCAGGTTGAACGGGGTACTGTACCGTTAACACCCTAAGCTGTAGTATTGGCACAGCATCCCAATTGAACCTCCCACGATAATTAACTTCCAGCAACTTCCAAGGGACAGCAACTATTGACGCAACCACCTCGCAACTGGCATATCAGCTGTGGAGTTAAAGTTGGAATCGACCATCAATCACAACCTCATGAAGACAGGGGCTCAACTTATGAGCTCTCCCAAGTGTTGAAATCAACACATGAGATCCCGTTTCTATTTTAGGTCTTCAAAAAATGTTCCTAACTTGTTTCTTTTATTTAAGGCTGCAATGCACTCGTGCATGCAAAATACGTGTTAGAGTTTTAAATGATTTTTCTGAGGAAAGTCTTTCTACTTTCAGGTGATCGAGGCATGTTTTTATCTTAGGCTCAAAAAGTTGGCAAAGAAATCAAAAGTTTGAAAGATGTTGTAGATTTTTTGCGGCAATATTATTGGTCGAACAATATTTTATCATAATTTTCCAAATTTATCCTGTTTCTCATGACAATTCCCGGCTCGTCGTGTACGAACGAAAGGAGTTTTTCAATATTAAAACGACTGAAAAGTGACCTTCGGGGACGAGTTTATTTCGCGACGTTCAAAACGAGCTGAATGCAGTCCTTGCAAAAAGCTAGCTAATTTTTTTTTTGCATAAAGTGTAAACATATTTCTATGTATATTTTCAAAAAATGAAATTGAATGTGCACAGTAAAATTGAAGTTTTTGGAGATCTAATGTACAGTTTTTCCCTCCTCCTCCCCCATCCTCATTTTTAACCTTTCGAATTCAACACATAGCTTGGACCTGCTCCGCCGCCTCTGCATGAAGAAAATCAACGCTATAGGAGAACTTCCATCAACGTACGCAAATCACAAAATCTACCGAGCAAAATTAGTGAACATTCGAGAAAGCAGTTTGCGGTCAATCCAGCAATATTGAAGGCAATATTCCCCACTTTAAAATAGAACTTGAAATAACTTTGAATTATAGTGAAATGAACTTTGAAGTGTAGTGAATTTAAATGTAAATGGACTTAGAACTGTTAAACTTAATTGAGATGAGATTGTTTTAAAGAGGTGACAACCAGGTGATCGCGGCACAGTCGCAGATGTCCGTTCTTGGCTGAAACTAATTGCTATCTGTCTAATTCTCTCTTCATCGCAGTGTTCCTGTATCTGTAGGATCCTCCTTTTTAGATATTCTCGTGCTTCTTTCTGCAAAAATTTTCTGCGGCTCTTCTATTTAGCTTGAAGACTTCCAATCTTGTTCTTGTGGGCCTGGCGATGCACTGCCGGTGGCTCTGGTTTCTTTCCTCAATTTCGGGTGTACAGTCTTGATCGAACCAATCAATTCTACTCGGTCTTGGAGCTAAACCTAGTGTCTCTTTTGCTGCCCCTTTTATTTTGCTCTTAATTGTTTCCCATTTTTCGTTGATGTTCGACTGTTCTTCTTCTACTGTTCTCAGGTTCTGTAAGACAACATTCTGGTAGGCGCATCTCTTCTTTCTTCAAGCTTTAGCTTATCTATGTCGTATTTTGGTTGTGTTTATCCTCTTTGGGATTTGGTCGTTATGCCGGTTCTAAATTTGACCTTGAAGAGATAGTGGTCCGAGCGACAGCACGCTCGTCTCAGTATTCTTATATCCAGTATACTCGTGGTCGCTCTTCTCTCAATTAGGATTTGGTCAGTTTAATTCCGAAAAAGTTGAATAAAACAAACCCTCAAACTATTGTGCAATAGCAATTACCTCTTTTTTCTCCAAAATCATTGAAACAATAATCAATAGAAAGTTTATGAAAAATGGTGTGTTTGTGACCGAAAACCTCAACCCGGTTGCCCTATATATCTCCAGGGCTTTGGATAGAGTAAGGTATTCTGCAAGCTATTGGTATCGAAGTAGTGCTAAGGAACTGGATTAAGGATTTGCTTTCTGGATATTTTTTCACAATCACGTTTTTTCACGCTTTTCGTTAATAAAACAAATTATGGCTCGGATCAACAAAAGTTAAATATAAAAGTCGTCGAGTTCATCGTAATTTGTGATTTCTCGGTGTACACTGGAATAACGATCAGGCGTGTAGTGCCATATAAATTAATGTTTTAACAATAGTTATAATAAAGGTACCATATTTTGAAAGCATATTTTTTATGTAAAATTTAACGGAGAATACGATAAAAGTATGAAAAACTTGCTACGAGGTTGTTAATAGCAATATGAATTTGTAAATTGTTAATAGCAATATGAATTTGCTAATAATTATTATTTAAAATATTTTTTTCTCAAAAGTCCTTTGGCTTTAAATTGAAAAAGAAAAGAAGTTTGTAGCCCAAATAGAACCGGAGTTATACATTTACAAAAATGAGTCTCCAAACCAAAAAACCGCGGACCTCAGACTCAAACTTAAGTTTGGCAGAGGAGATTACGTAAGTGAATTCGTGAAAAACTAGGAATAGTTTTCTCTACTCTCGAGAAACTTTCTCCAGGCAAGCTTCTGCTTAAATTCCATGCACCAAAGTCGAGTTTATCTAAAAAGTTTCCTATCACACCTCCTCGTAAACAAAAACCGCTCCCAAAGCTGAAAAAATTACTTCACCCCGAAAGGGTATAATCAATTGTGGAAAAAATTTATCGAAAGCGGGTCTGGGTGGGGCGGAATTTAAAATTGTTTTTCATTTTGATCGATTGAATCATTTCAGCGAGAAAAGGGTTCAGTTTTTAGTAAGTACGAAGGCAATTTCTGTCTTTGATTGCTTATTTCTGCCAGAAGGAACTGCGTAGTAAGTAGGCTGGTTTGAAAACTTTTATTACATCAGGCACACATGCCAAAAAGGGGTTAAGAACTCGTTCTTATATTGGGTTGTTGCAAATACTTTGCAACTTGTAACATTTGTTCCGGGTTAATTGAAACCAAGGACATTAATCAGGCTATAAAGGATTTTACGAGCTCTTTGTGTTATTCGTAATTGAAATCAAATCCAGGGTTGAAAAGTTTTCGCATTTGGTACAAACTTGTTCTTTAAATGGCAACATTTATATTAAGACGTCAAGCACGAATCGAAATTCTGTATATTTACAATTTTTTAACCTTGCTTTTATTTTACAGATTAGTTTTTGAAGTTATACTTCTTTAGGCGCGTTTTGAAAATATTATGAGAGTGAATTTTTAGGAATCGAGACGCAACTCGAGACGCAACGATAGGCGAAGGGGTATGGAGGGCAAGCATTTCAACTCCCATTCTTTAGCTGATGTCTGTTCACGATGTCGATGGGTGAGGGGTTTTTATCCTGAGGCTATGGAAGAAGATTTTTCTTGGTTGTTTGTCTGCCCGTGTGAAACTGGCCAAGATAATAATAAAGCTATATGGCTGTACAATAACAAGCGATAATTTTTTACTGTTTTACTAATGATTTTGAATGGTTAAAACTTAATATAATTATTCAATCAGAAATTAGTTTGAATATATACTACAAAATATTTACTGTTATTATTTGGGAAAATAAAACAATGAACAAGATATTAAGGGATTTATTTAGCTTGACCTCGTATATTTGTTTGGTTCAAATCTTGCGACAGCTTTTTCAACTACTTCTAGTAAACCGATTCTTATGAAACTTTGCACACACATTGAGCTAACGTGACAGTGCAATCTGACAATTTTGTAAAAAAAATCAAGATAGCGGTTCCAAGATGGCGGACGAATTTTTCAATTGTGTTCCGATTCCATTGAAAATTGGTATCGGGGTGGTTTTAGGGCCACAACTGACGATTCTGTAGTCAAAATTTGAAAATTAAAAATGGCGGCGCCAATATGGCGGATGAATTTTGGAAATGTGTTCTGAATCCATTAAAAATCGCTATCGGGAGGTTTTTAGAGCTACAAATGATGATTCTGTGGTAAAATTTTGAAAATACAAAATGGCGGGCCAATATGACGGATGAATTTTGCAAATGTGTTCTGAATCCATTGAAAATCGGTATCGGGAGGTTACTAGGGCCACAAATGACGATTCTGTGGCCAAAATTTGAAAATTCAAAAAGGCGGATGAATTTTGCAAAGATTTCACTGAAATTAGCTAAGGGGGGTGTTTAAGGTCGGAAATAATAAATTTGCTGTCAAAATTAGAAAATTCAAAATGGCGCTGGAAATATGGTATGCATAACAAATCACTTCACCAGAATTTTGTAAAAAGTAAAATCCAAAAATGACTGAATTTAGACTAAAAAGAATATAATAAAAATAGGTTAAACAATTTTTTAAGTTAAATGGTTTTATTTTAAATCTGTTGTACCAAAAACTAGAAAATAGTTAGAACCCAAACATGGACCTTCTGGAATAGTAGGAGTGCTGTCTTCTAATGCCGTTTGCCAAGGGGCTCTTTGTGTCGCTGTGTCAGCGAATTAAGTAATATTCTGGGACTTTTAACAGACTAAATTAAAAACATGGGGCGCATAAAAACCTGTATAACCTGTATAAAGAAGAACAACTTGTCTAGAAAAATGTGTTTCCAAGTCCACCAAAAAAAATAGTTCAAATGCTTTTCGTATCATATTTCAGTTACCAAAAGCTGCTCAATTCAATTGAGAAACTATTAGACCAAGAAGCTAGGGAAGTGAACATAATTTAGAAGTGACGTTTATTTCAGTAGTGGAGAGGAGGTGGAGTAAATCTACTGAAGGTCGATGAACCCACAGGCTCATAACAAATGTGGAGAGATGGCTCACGGGAGAGCATGGAGAGATGAGTTACGACCTCGCACAGTTCTTGAGTAGACATGTGTGCTCCAGAGCATACCTCCATCGGTTCGGACAAGATGTCTTCGCTGTCCCCGGCATTCCTAAATGTGATAGAAGACACAGAGCATGTCCTATTGGAATGGCTGATATTAGCCGAGCAAACCGCTGCGCTGCAAGCGACAGCTCTGGCACGACTAAGAGTAGAGGACATCATAGACTACATGGTGACATCGGGTGTTGTAACAAGGAATAAAGTGGAAGAGGCGCTAAATATGCTCCATCAGAAGGTAACCCTGCAAACAATTTCTCGGCTTTTCTCGGAGGCTCGCTTTCTCGAACCATTCTCGATTCGAAAACTGCTTGCGAAAGGTACGAGAAAAGCTTCAAAACCCACCATAAAAGCTTTCCTAGTACATTGGTTTCGATATCTTGCTCCGCTTTTATTGCCTTCGAATTCGTTTACGAGTCGTTTACGAGCCCGAGTTCGAAGCAAGCTCTCGCTTTTGCGTGTCGTTCTCGAATCGTTTCCGAATGTAAATGTTTGCAGGGAAGGCGCAAAGAAACCAAAAGGAAGAGAATAAGGCGCGGTGCACACTGGAGAAACTTGTTTCATGAAACTGATTTCATGTAATGGGTTTCAAGAAAACCGTTTCATTGCAACGTGCACACAGAAGCAACGGTTTTCCATCAGTTTCGTCATGGATTCTGACGACGATGCTCTTGTGTTGTGGTGGTGGCTGAGAAATAAGAAAAAAAAACGCAAGTACTGGGTTCACCCGTTGATTAGGGATCGGCAACACAGCTGTTTTGTTGTAGCTCGCGAACTAAGCAGGGATCCTGATAAATTTAAGGATTTCTTTAGGATGTCAAAACCCCTTTTTGATCGCTTATTAGAACTAGTACGTCCTCTAATAACAAAGAAGGACACCAACTGGAGGTTAGCTCTGAGTGCGGAGGAAAAATTAACAATTACACTGAGGTAAGTGAAAACTGTTTTTTTTTTCTAAATATTTTTAATAATTGATAAGAGTATGGAACAATATGAACTATGTTGATAAGGTATGGTCATTTAGGGTTCCAGTTCAGTATAGAGTTGATCCCGTTGAGGAATGTTGAAGTTTTCAGAATAGTGACTGTTTAAAGCAAATGTTGTTCCTGAAGACTCACATGACCACGATTGCGTAGAGCTTGGGCTCGTTGATGCCTGCTGTTGGTAGCTAAATTGCGTGGCGCTAGCTGTTGGGCATGTTGGTGCACCAATTCGATCAATCAGGCTAACAATCTCCCTCCGAAAAATCTTGAATTGGCTTGTAGTCATTTCTTCAACCTCTGGAAGCAAACTCAACAAAAAATTCTTTCTAGGAGTATCACGTGAGGCATTGCTTTTTGTCTGTATGTAATCCATTATTATCTCGTCAGCAGTATTTGTCTGCATTTTCTTCTTTTTCTTGGGAGGAGGTCTCATTGATTCAGTTCCCTGATATGGTGGATTTATTGGTTCAATTCCTGTTCCTGTTTCTCCACTTTCCCCATCAGTTTCCTCTACACCCTGGCTTTCACTGACTGGGTCGGGGTCGTCTACAGCTTCTAATGATTGAGAAGGTGGAGATGGAAGGTTCCCTGGTAGATCATTCCCTTTGGCAGTTACATACGATTTCAGAAACATCATGCTTTGCAGCAGAGGCCATGGTTTCTTTTTGGCCTTGGAACCAGACGGTGGATTTTTAATGTTCCTGGCAAACACGATTCTGAGATTCCTCCAAGTGTCTTTACATTCCTTCACTGAAACAGAAATTTAATTTATTAATTAAAATAGAATAGAATAGAAAAAGTTTTTATACTGGGGCTTAAATCTGGGACTTAAATCTGACATTTATTTTACTACTAGTATTCCATTTTACTTTATTCATAGAATTTTCAACTTTTCAGATATCTGGCTACTGGTAATTCGTTCAAGTGTCTGGCTCAATATTTCATGAGAGGTCACCGAACTATTGGTTTGGTTGTAGCAGAAACAACTAATGCCATTTGGAAGTGTTTGCAACCACTGTACATGCCAGTTCCTGATGAAAATATGTGGAAGTACAACGCTCAGCGCTATCAGCAGCTTTGGAGTCTCCCTAACTGCATCGGTTCTATAGATGGAAAGCATGTTAGAATTAGAAAATTTAAAAACTCTGGCTCGGCTAATTTTAATTATAAAGGTTATAACTCTGTTCAACTTATGGCATGTGCTGATGCCGATGGTTGTTTCACAACCATTGATGTTGGAGATCTGGGAAGAAACAGTGATGGGGGCGTATTCCGTTCATCACGTTTAGGTAGCTGGTTGCAAAGGGGGGAGTTAAATTTACCGCCACCTCAGCCCCTACCATTTTGCGTTAATCAAATTTCGTTTCCATTTTTCTTTGTAGCCGATGAGGCATTTCCTCTGAAAACCTACCTTATGCGACCTTACCCGAGGGCTACTCTGACAGACGAAAAACGAATTTTTAACTATCGTTTGACTTTAGGTCGCAAGACGGTAGAATGCGCATTTGGAATGCTTACATCAAAGTTTCGAGTATTTGAAGTACCTATAGCTTGTTCAGAAAAAGTGGTGAAATCCATAATCGTAAGCGCCTGCGTGCTGCACAACTACATCCGAAAATCCGAAGGTGTTCCTTATACACCTAACAACACATTTTCAGATATTGAGGCCGGTCAGGAAAATCAACAGGTGCGAATTGAAGCTAACACAAATTTAACATCAGCAAAGGCTATCAGGGAATATCTAACAAAATATTTTTTGAATCCTGGCATAGCCATTCCTTCACAATGGCACCTGGTTCATGATAACATCAGCAATTAGGTACCCACCTCACTTTATAGCATATTATTAAACAAATTTGCATTTCACTTTTTTTCTCACAAATTCATCTTTTTGTAAAAAATAGTTTATAGGTATGTAGGCACAAAGTAGTATTTGAATTCATCCTTTTATTATCTTTATGTTTGTTTTTTTATAAGTAACGTTTACCTGTGCTTCTTATAAAAATATAATAAATATTAATAAATACCTGAACTTTCCACTTCTTGTGCCACTGCTTCCCACGCTCTTGACACTTTGTCCCTATTGCTGTACTCCTTCGTGTAAAAATTGTACAGACATGGATATTTCTCGACTGCTTCGACCAATTTGGCTTGAAATGTATCTGCCATTTCTTTTTCACCTGCAAATAGCGGAAAAAGTAGTGCACATGGGCTGGTGAAACGTGAAACTGAAGCTGCAGGAAACCTGTTTTACGAATTTCTTGAAACCCCGTTTCATGAAATGAATGAAACTAAAGTTTCATGAAACGCTGTGTGCACCAGCCTATGTTAATCTTATCTATTAGTTGCAAGCAACTTCAGTTTCATGTTTCACGAAACCAGTTTCATGAAACAAGTTTCTCCAGTGTGCACCGCGCCTAAGGCTTAGAAATATCGGTAGTATGAGCAGGTAGATAAAAGCTGATCCAGCTGGCGAAGCATTGCTGATAAGGCCTCTCTCTGCCGGAGAATGGGTTGGTAGGTGATTTTAGTTAGGATTAGAATCCGATATAACCGACAGGCTGGAGCGTGTCGATATCATGCTGCTTCCACCTGCCAACGCACGAAAATAATAAAAAATCCAATAAATTATTTGCATGCGAATTAAAAATTTGTCTTAAATCACGTCAAAGAAGTATAACTTCTAATGCGCGTACATAAGTACACACACCCACTTTTTTTTACTGTGTTCTAAAAAAATAATTCTTGGGATTTGAAAAAATATTATTCAAAATGTTTGAAAGCCCAAAAGGTGAACGTTTATTAAACTTTAATTGGTGAATTCTCAAAAGTCTTCTGGATGTGGCTAATAGGATCCTTTCCACAAGAAAATTCAATAAACTATGAATAGAAAATATTAGAATACAATAAAATTAATCTAATACGAGTGCATTCTCTAGAAAAAAAGTTATGCATTAAATTTTTCCTTCCGAAATTTTGCGCCGCAACAATAACTCAGCAGCAGCTGATTTTCAGATGTTCATATTCGTTTTGAGCTCGGTGCATACTTTGACTTTATCTCTCAGTCGGGTGATTCAAAAAATAAACCAGGACCTAGGCGAAGCTATTGAACTAGCTGATACTGCGAGGCAAGAAATGATTGAAAGAAAAGAAAATGTTGCGCAGCATTCGAAAAAGTGAGCGCAATTAGTAAAGGATACGACTACGAATTGCGAAAGTAAAGGCCAGTGTTGGAAACGGTTGGGGGGGGATGAGGGACATTCCCCCCAAAGAGCTCTAAGATTTATGGATTATTTTAGTTCTAAAAAAAGTCGAGTGAAATCAATTGAACTAGGAAATTTACCTTTATATATAATCATAAAAAATACTTTCTTTTTTTAACAAAAAAAAAAATTTTGAATAAATGCCACCCAATTTTTAAATTGTAGTTGTGTGCTTAGTTTGACATGTTATCTAATCAAAATGGCTCTGTATCTCAAATTGTTGAATTTTGAAAAACCCGGCTTAATAGAAAACTCATTTTACTACATAATTTTACACTACATCTAGCGACAATAGCTCTGTGAGCTATTAATTAACGCCGTCTCTACGGTTAGAGTTGACCAGGACCTATGCGAGACCGTTCATTTGTCCCTTACACGACGGTAAATTGTACTGAGGCCTCAATTTTTTTAAATGTCACACTTCAAAAATAATTTCCTTCTACTCTTGGTATGGGCGTGTAAACCTGCACCAACACCCATCGAAACCTACGAACCTCAAGGGACACAGGAACACATTCACCCCTTTCCGAACCCAAATTGGTGCCGATAGGGTTAAATAGATCACATCGAGTAACAGTCAGACCTAAAACACAGGGGTACACAGCTTTTTTTATATCCAGTCAGCGGCATAAACCGAGAATTATTGAAAATTATTGCAACAGCCCTTTAAAACATCATTCTGAAATGTTGAATTTCTCCAAAGATCGGAAAAGCAGTTTTTTGCAAGTATCTCTTAAACGCTAGATCGTATCATAAAACAACTACGACAACCAAAGACTAAGTTTGTAGGTTACGCGGTTATTTAAAAAAAACATTATACATTTCCCGTACAAATTGCCATTCATTGGCCATTCCTACACGAGGGACCATGGTCCTGGGAGCACGAGCTTTTTGCGGACAAGAGAAGGGCACGGAGTGTCCCCGCACGCCTCCCTTGCCCAAAAAAGCTCGTGCTCCCAGAACCATGGTCCCTCGTGCAGAGACCGCGGAACCTTATTTTAACTGGGGTTGCGAAACAGTTTTTTTGCCAACTTCCTCTCCTTTTGTTTTGGATCGCCTTTCTGAGTTGTTGCAACACCTCAAAATAGCGTGCAGCTGTGATCGTGGTCCCACGGGGCAGGTAATTGATCAACAACATCCCCTTGGAATCCCTAAAGAACGTTTGCCATTTTCCCGCGGATTCCACAACTTTCGCTTTATTTGGTGTTTTGACGGTAGGAGAGACTGGAGTCTTCATAGTGGCTGAAGCCTGAAGGCTGTATCAGATCCAAAGCAGCAAAGCAGAACCGTCGGAAATAGCTTGTTTCTATTGGCTTACGCTGGTCATGTGACAAGAAAACCAGAAGAGAGTTCTGCCGCTGCTTTTGCCAAATTCTAATTTTGATGCTTTGCAAAGCAGAATTTTTTGACATTTCAAACATCTTTCACTTGGCAAGGTGTTTTTAAATGACTAATAGACGCGGAAAATTGAAAATTTATTGTTGTGTGATATTTTACAAAGTATTTATTATTTTTAAAGAATTATTTACTAATAATTTACTGTCAAATTAAAATTCTGCCGACGCTGCTTTACTTGGATCTGATTCAGCAGGCAGAGTTCTGCTTCGCCTCTGCTTCTGCCACTGCTCAAAAAGTTGGATCTGATACAGTCTTGACTGCGGGATTGATTGACGCACGCGCATAGAAATTTTACAGTGCTGCCACTACACCCAGATGCGAATTCCCTGAGACTCCCAGACTTTTCCAGCCAACCAGACGGATTTAAAGAAATAGTGGAACTTACTTTTTAGACGACCCTCGTATATGAGAAGGACCACGAGCTGTTTTTATGCCGTAAGAGTTAGTCACAAGATAAGAGTCGTTTCTTATCATCTTTGGAAAAATCACATCTGTTTTCCATCAAGTAAACGTGTCAAATAGCGCTGAGTGGTCAGAAGAACCTTTTTTTCGCGGAAACTATACAATTTTTTAAAATATGAGGGGAACATATTTTACAATTTAATGCGCGGTGCTATGATAGAAGAAAATCTTTTTATTCCAGACTTTCTTCCTTTTGCTCATGAGAAAAAAATTACCTTTTATCCATTTCGGCTAAAGCTGATATATGTTGGAGAAATTTGCAAATTCTGCTTTTTTTATGATACACAAACAAAGACACACGACTGAGACCATCATGAAGAAAAAACGTCGTCGAAACCACGGTATACAGAAACAAGGTAATGTAAAAGAGACTGACAGCTTCAAATATCGTAGAAAAATGCCTCCGGGTAACGTCAGCTCTAATGCAGAAACAACAACAACAACTTCGATTTTATAATGGAAGTTGTGCCGAGTGACATCAGCACTAAAATCCCGTCTTACGGTATACAGTAGAGTGGCCCTTTTTTATATGGGCGATTTTTTTTTTACATTTTTGGTGGTCTAACCCCTAATATGGTTCTCTATACCGAAACAAAATCCTATAAAAATTTCAGCTGAATTGGTACTCTTACCCGTGCCGAAAACGCGGAGAAAATGTTTTTTTGTTTTGTATTTGTATTGTTAATAACAAATACTAAATTGAAATTTTTTTACAACTATTAATATATAAATAAAGATCTCTTCATTACCTTTAAAATGATACCTACGTCATTTAACTTGATACGATGAATAGAACCGCAGTAATGGCGATTTGAAAAAGGGCATAATCGGCGAGTGACGTAAACTTTAACCCCCACCCCTTTTTTTGAAAATATTGACCGAAAAAAAAAGAATAAATACGTGTCCGCTTATTTTGTATAGGGACTGCGAAAAAAAAATTTGAAGCAAATCAAAAATGTTGATTAATAAAAGTTTTCTCATAAAATTACAAACTTTAGCGCGGTTAACTTCAAACAATTGAGATGAAATTTTTTGGAGAGTTATTTTTTCATAGTAGAGAACCATTTCAGGGGTTGGCATGTAGAAATTTCCGACTTTTAAAAATATGGGCCATCCTAGTATACAGACTTTTACAAAACCTTGTTTCTTTCTGTATACCGTGGTCGAAACCATATATTTTTTAAGTGTTCGTTCGAAATGTAATATTACATCGAAACTGATACATAAAAATATATATTCCTTTGTTGGCTTTTGTTTTAATAACTGCCTTTCTAGATGTTTGACCGAATCTCCCGCCGATCTGTAAACACTTGAAAAGATACGACGATGGTGCGATCGAACATAATCTGTGATAAAATGGTTATGAAAAATTTTTTATTTGTAATTTAATAGCAAAATTTTAAATTCGGTATAAGAATAAAATGTAAAATGAATTTTCGCTGTTAAATTTGAATGTTGTTGACAACTATCGAATTTAAAAATGTATATACTTTTCTTATAATTTTTAAAAAATAACTCAAATTTTGGCTTTTTTTTTCAAAAACACAGGGGTTGCGGCGCAACCCCGCGAAATTATCAGGGGTTGCGGCCGCAATCCTTGCAACCCCACTTCCGCGGTCTCTGCCCTCGTGTAGGAATGGCCATAAGATATCGTCGTTTAGATAGGGGTGAACAGCTTCCATACAAAAGTCTTGTCCCCGATAATTATCAAGAACACTATCCAGCACAAACGGATATTTTAAATTTCCCTTTTCTCACATATGTTTTTTAACTTGACAGTTTACAAATAAAGTAAAATGTTTTGTTTACTGAAATAAAAACGAGAAAAATTAATGGAGAGATAAATAAGACTGATCTTTATGCAATATTAGAAGAAATTAAAATGCCCAAAGCCGTAATTTATGTAAATAAAATTTAAAATTTCCCTTGCCGTTTTTTTAATGTTCCAGGACAGAACAGAATAGAACCGATTAAAAAACACGGCAGATGATTTAAAATAATCATGCCCGCAGAGGTAGCCCTAATAAAGCATCCCGCAAACTGAATAGGTTAATTGTGTACAAAAGTTCCGCTTAGGTCTGGTATTCACCTAGCGGGCGGTGCACCTCTTCACATGGTAGTCTGGTACTGCCTGCGTCACAGCTTTTGCTGGCTGGTCAGTGAGATTTATTTGTTTCAGGAGGCATAAAACTCCCACGAGGCGGTCTTCCGCTAACCCCGACGGTTATGGCTCAGCTGGCTGCTTAAAAAAAATGAAGTCACACAACATCCAGGAGCTCAACCGCGAAGGTCACTGCTTCCTTTCATGCATCCTTCAGACTACCCTTAACCTATTATATCTTTTTTATATCTTCGAGCTAAGCTTACTACCAGACATTGCACCGCGACGTGAACGACATGACTGGTAGAATAAAGGGTTATACCTAAACTATAGCGTTCACATAAAAAAAAGTCGCGTATACGTTATCACACTTTCAATAAAATCCTTTGTTGGAATACGTGGCTAGTATTTTCAGGTGTGATTCCAGGATCTCTTGTTCTAGAGAGGGGGTTATCCCCTAAGATACAGGGTATTTACGAAAAACAGAAACTTGAGTGACTCCATTGAGAAGTATGTATGATGAAAGCATGGGAAAAATGCCAATACTCTTCGTTTTTTAGCATTTGGCGATTTCCAATGGCTTTTTCTTTTGTGTTATTTTATTCTTAGGGAGTAAATTGTTTACTATAATTTTAACTGCACACCGAATACTATTTCAAATAATATTATCTCCAGATTTTGAGTAAAATTTAATTCCCCCCCCAAGAACTGTTTCTGGATCCCTCACTGCCAAGGCTAACCTCGAAACAAAAGCATTGCGCCAACCTGATGGCTGACTCAATTGGAAATTTTTACCATATCTTGATATGTTAATCGCTCATCTTCATGATCGATTCCTAAATCATCGCAATATCTTATCAAGTTTTGCCTGCTTTCTTCCCAGTAATGGAAACACTCAATGAAGAGTTATGTGTGCAATTATTTGCATTATACTCTTCAATTTTGCATTACGATTCTGAAGATATTTGGATCAGTGAAGTTCAAATTTGGCTACGACGCGACGCATTGCCGGAAAAGACGTAAAAAATTCGCTGGAATCACTCGACAATTGTAGCCACGTTGATGTATGACTGATGGATGTTGAATTTGCTTGTTGTAATGATTAAAACTTCTTCACTTTCTCACAATTTAATTTAAAATTTATTATAAAAATTTTTATTCACAAACAATCTCTAATCTTAATTTCAACTTTTAAATTCAATGTTTTATAGTCGATCTCACAGTTTATCTAAAGGGTTCACGTTTTAAATCTATTTTTATTATAGAAAGCAAAACTAAGGGCATTTTCAGTAATGCAGGTTGCGTGCGCAACTGACTTATTCAGCAATGGAAGTGCGTTGCTGAATAAGTCAGTTGCGCACGCAACCTGCATTACTGAAAAAGCCAAGTTTGAGGTCAAGCACTTCTGATTTCTTCACAATCGATCGGTTTCACGTTTATTTTAGAAGTGACTTGCTAGGTTTCCACATTGATTATAGAGTAAGTAGATATGGACAAACATTTGTCCAGCTACGATACTAGATGGCGATAGTTGTACGGTTTTAACACAGACTTAACTATCTGTAATACAGATGTTCCGCTTCATACAAAATTTTGGCACCAGCAAATTGCTGGGTAGGATTTGTTTCGATTCCTAAGGCGAAGCTTTAGAATACACATTCCACAAAGCTCTCCGCGCATTTCCCCAAGTTCTCTGTTGATAGACAAAGGAAGAGAGGAAGGGCATGGTGGCTACGGAGCTTCATTCCACACGAACGAAATGTATTTTTTCGCCTGCTCCACCCCTCACTCACTTTGCCTTACCAGCCAGGCAGCAGACGACATAATTTTTTTTGAATAGCCAAGTGCTCACGCGCAGGATGGATTTTTTTGTTAATTGCCATTGTGGCAGGTCATGATTTTGTTTTTTTGTTGTTTTTGGCATTCAATGATATTTATCCGATGAAATGGAATATTCTTTCATTTCGCTACATTTCGGATTTCCCGGCCTAAGATTTCAGGTGCGTGGGACATAATCTATTTGAATTGTATTTGATTAGCCAAGGCCTCAGGCGCAGGGCACCGCCGACCGGATGGATTTTTTAATTTCCAATTTTTTAATATGGTTATTTGAAATGGTGAATTGTCGCAGGTCATGATTTTGCTTTTTTGTTGCATCCGGGCATATTATTTTTCCGATGAAATGGAATATTCTTTTTAGATTACTTTTCGTATTTAAGGCATTATGCTACATTTTGTTTCCGGCCGTAGATTTCAGGTATAATTTATACTTCGGAATCGAATAAAAAAAATGTTTTACAAATTAAATTTATGCCTTTATTTCTTGAGTTTATAAAATTGACCAACTCTAACTTAATTCTATTTTAGTTATGCACCTAGCAAGTGATGGTTAATTATGCTGATTTCTAGATTCCTTTAGAATGTGAAAATCTTTATGAGTCAACCGCCTAGCTAGACCAACGGTGGGCAACCTCCGGCGCGCGGGCCATCTACGGCCCGCGAAAAGTTTCTATCCGGCCCGCGAGATCTTTAGAAGAAATTATAAAAAAATATTTTTCGATGTAATTCGAATATTTCAATCGAATATTAGCTGTGTTCCAAAATTCGAGCAAAGTTCTCGCAAGCAGTTGGCCTACTCGTTCCTACTTCTCAACAAAGGCATGAGTAGAAAGAGAAAGCCAACTGCTGGCGAGCACTTTGCTCGAATTTTGGAACACAGCTATTAAACGCACATAGCAACTAGTGATGGGCAAAAATAGTCTTGGTCTTCCAGTCTTGTTTTGGTATTGCACCTTTAGCATGATCAAGACCAAGACTTAGCTATGCTCGCAAGCCCAAGATCAAGACTTAGCTATGTTCGCAAGACCAAGACCGAAACTTAGCTGTGTTCGCAAGACCAAGCCCAAGACTTACTGTGCAAGAACAAGATCAAGATTATATCAGTTCTTGCGTTTGTTTATTGGTTCAACTTAATTTGGGTTCCGGTCGGTGGAAGTAGATCGCTGGGTTTTCAGATCATACATATTCGGATGTTGTTCTGAAAACAAGGATAAGGATTGAAGTTCAATATATTGTTTAGATGTGACAAAGTCTACAACTTTTGTTATCATAATTAAACACATAGGTCACATCACTAATTCTTACTAATAAGTTTCAATATTAATTTTGGTATATATGTATGTATTTATAAGTGGGGCTCCAGACTTAACCGGCTCCAAAAAAATTTCCACTCGTCTAGGTAATTTATAATAGGTAGGTAATTTAAGGTGGGGTAGGTATGGGTTTTAAGAAAAAAACAAATTTAATAAGGAAAATAACTGAAATTCTCAAGGCTAATTTCCAAATTAAGGGAAATTTCTAGATATTGAATAAGCTTTATATTGATTTATTATTGTTTTGGAGCGAATTTAAGGGTTAGTTGTTGGGATCACCTTTCTTCGATTAAGGGGTAATATCACCTTGTGACTTTTTTTCACCTTTTTTTCTAATTGGCTTAAACACTCCATAAAGTATCCAAGAATGATACAAAAATTCGATTATGAGGGGATCAAAGCTTTAACTTCAAATATGTCGGCTCCACGTTTTCCAAACTGGGCGTACCAGTAACTTCCTCAATTTTTATCAGATTGACTTGACATTTTAACTGCAAGTTTAAAACAATATTTTCTAGTGAAAGTCGTAGGACTTTTTTGATAAATTGTTTTTTAAAGATTTTATAAGCGATTTTCGGCCGATTTTTTTCGAAAAAACAAGAAAAAAAAGTTCCAGTTAACCCCATCTTCTGTAAATCAATTTTTCGAAAAAATCCTACGACTTTTGCTAGACTTTGGACTATATTTTAAGAAACTTTTTGGTTTTTTGTTTGGTTAAAAATTGTGGCTCATGTCGACCGTCCGTGTTTATTTTACTCGCGTGCGCTGCTGTCCCGCCATTTTGTATCGTAAAATTAAAATAAAACATGTTTTTTGTAGTTAAAGACTAGTACTTTCATATGTCTCAGAAAATCACGTGAAATTTAGTGAACACAAGGTGATATTACCCCTTAACCAACGAATGTTGCGGTTTCATCAAGAGTCTCGAATTTTCCTTTCAACAGCCCATTTCTCAAGGACGCATCCTACTAAAATATAAAATATTCTTTTATGATGTCGTGTAAGATTTATCCCGTTAATCCTTTTACTGATACCAAGCATTTGAAAATAAGGTAATTATTCAGATTAACCCCCACGCCTCCGATGACCTTGAAATTGTAGTATGTTGTAGTATTCGTCATCCTGAACAAGAGAACACATAATATCTATGTATGTTTGGCGCAGAAAAAATAACTAAGCAGTAGTCATAATCCTAGTTAATCCAACCAACTTTTTCCTAAGAAAGACCATCGTGAAACATTCGCAGGAAAAGTGTGGTTGGATTGATGACTCCTATCTGAATAGAGTTCTTCGTGAAACATTCAGATGAAGAGCTGTGAGAATTTTTCCGTTACGAACTTAACCCCTACCCTCTCTTTCTTTCTTTTCGATGAGCATGGGCTTTTTACCGACTGAACAGGCGGACTTGAGCGATAGAAAATATGTCATCGATGGAGGGTTTGTTACATCAGAAATTTCCACCAGTTATGTAGCATGTCAAGTCAAACTAGAAATCTAATTTTCGATGACTTCCCTTACGAAGCTAATGAAAACACCAAGCGATTGAGAAGAGAGCAAAGAAAATAATCTGCCGCAATATCATTAACAGAATCGATGGTGCTAATTGCCTCGCAGGATAGTTTCCTAGCAAACTCCAAAAACAAGAGCCGGCCTGTATCTGTTATTGTGCCTTAGATTACAGTTGTCTCAAACCGTCTAGAATCTCCATCATGCTGCTGGGAAAAACCCTTTCAGACAATATATTATTCCTGCACGACATGAGTAGTTATGACACCACTTCTGCTTTTTTAATTAGGCGAAACTGAAACTTCTGAAATTCCTGCAGAACAACGATGACTTGCAACCAGTTATTGATGTTTTCAAAGACCCTCATCCAAGATTGCCAAAGCAGGAAACGTGTTTCTCATGGCTCTGTATGGGAAAGGACATGAGACGAGCCTGAACGATTTGAGATACAGGCAATGTATCTTAATCGTACAAAAGTAAAACGACCATCGCCTCACTACCACCTGAAGCTGCTGCCCGACAACATTCACTGAGAGTCTACCGACAGGAAAAAGGAGACCAGGACGACCTAAGAAAAGATATGTAGACGGCGTCGAGGAAGACATAACACAATTAAGAATAAGGAACTAGAGAAACTGGAGACAGACAATCATGGAGGCGAACGCTGGAGGAAGCCAAGCCCAACAATAGGCTGTGCTTCAATTTCTGCTTGATATTTAAACCCGTATTCCGTGTAGCCCCGTGACACGGTATCCCCGTGCACCAGTAAAGATAGATAGCCGCTTGTTTTAAAAAGGCTGTTAACGATTATTTGCAGTTTTTGCTCCTATTAATGTTCATATCTATTAGTTTAGTATGGATGGATATAAAAACTATTTATTTTTTCTTTCCTTAAAAAATAAGGGTTAAAAAATAAACATTCGCAACAGTATTGAATATCTCGGAAAAGAAGAGGACATAAAGTACTATGAAGAGAAATTTGGCGTACCCCTAGAATTTTCTGCGTACCCACGCGTACCCCACTGGTCTAGACGGTTGAGCCATGAAGATGTTCACAATTTATAGGAATCTAGAAATCAGCATAATTACCCATCACCTGCTAGGTGCATAACTAATATAGAATTAAGTTAGAGTTGGTCAATTTTATAAACTCAAGAAATAAAGGCATAAATTTAATTTGTAAAACATTTTTTTTATTCGATTCCGAAGTATAAATTATACCTGAAATCTACGGCCGGAAACAAAATGTAGCATAATGTCTTAAACACGAAAAGTAATCTAAAAAGAATATTCCATTTCATCGGAAAAATAATATGCCCGCATGCAACAAAAAAAGCAAAATCATGACCTGCGACAATTCACCATTTCAAATAACCATATTAAAAAATTGGAAATTAAAAAATCAGCAATTAACAAAAAAATCCATCCTGCGCGTGAGCACTTGGCTATTCAAAAAAAATTATGTCGTCTGCTGCCTGGCTGGTAAGGCAAAGTGAGTGAGGGGTGGAGCAGGCGAAAAAGTACATTTCGTCCGTGTGGAATGAAGCTCCGTAGTCACCATGCCCTTCCTCTCTTCCTTTGTCTATCAACAGAGAACTTGGGGAAATGCGTGGAGAGCTTTGTGGAATGTGTATTCTAAAGCTTCGCCTTAGGAATCGAAACAAATCCTACCCAGCAATTTGCTGGTGCCAAAATTTTGTATGAAGCGGAACATCTGTATTACAGATAGTTAAGTCTGTGGTTTTAAGTTTTAGGGCTGCGAATTTCTGTTGTACGCCTCTAAAATCAGTGGGAGTGGGTTTTCAACATTAATTAATTAATATTATTTCCTTATACGTGCATAATAATTATAAAATATAAAAAATTTTCAATTTTGTTAATTTTTAGTAAAACTTGAAAAAAGCCGGTTTGCGCCTGAATTTTAAAAAGCATTACAAAGCCCTTCACGCATGTTGGAAGAAAAGCCAGAAGTTTTGTATCTAAAAATAGATTCCTGTGCGCGTATTCCTTTTGTTTTGTTGTTTTGTTGTTGTTGGAAAATACGATTTCTTGGTCGGTGGCTCAAATTTAACAATGAAGAAGATGATGAATGGAGATGCAAATGTAATGGGAAATTAATCATCGTGTTTTTTTCCATTTTGAGAAAAATGAATTAGGTTTTTTTTAACAAAAATTCAAACTTTTTTTATTGATTTTATTATTGATTATAGAGAAAATTTGAGTGGTTAGTTGGGTAAATTTGAATATATGTATTTGTTTACAATAAAAAAACTGAATTTTCGTTCAAAACCTTACTTCAGATTGTGAAAGTTTTTTTAAATGTTTGTATTAAGGGTGATTGTTTACTTTATCGCCAAGTCCTCCGCTATGGGCGCAGCACCAAAAGGGTCGCGCCCTACTCCGAGAATGAGGTAGAAATTGAGGTGGGGGAGTTTTTGGGGGCGCGCAATCCAAAGTCAAAGTCGTTACTAAAATAACTGCTTATTGAACCGCTATTTTAAAAGAAATTACTTGTAGAAAATTGATTTTTACAAAATTTCAACCCTGAATAACTTTTTAGGGGTGAACGACGGCTAATTGCAAAGGAGATGTGTTCAGGGCAATGCTCTATATAACCCCTACCCCCGGGGGATGAGGTGATAAAGTAAGTAATAACCCAAAATTCTAAAAATTTTGGTATGTAGGTACATATGTACATATGTGGAAGGGGACAACACTAACTTTTTTCCCATAGAATAATACCCGTGAAACAAAGAAAAGGCGCTCGTAAGCCGCTGGAAACAGTGCGCACAAACATTCCGTCGACATTGTCCACACACAGGCATTCCGTCGGACGTTCCATTCAAACTTCAAAGTACGACCGACAAAGGCCTCTTTCATGTGGACCCACCATTAAACAACATAAGTTCTTTGTTACTTTGCAAATTACTGAGTTTATTGAGTAGATAGAAAGGCCGGCCCTCTTCAAAACTACATACATTTTTGTTCCTTTCAGAAACTTGAGAGTAGAGCTATGCGTGCAACGGAAAAGCGAAAATTGTTGCAGACTCTAATTAGAAGCCTTCTGTAAAACTGTAAAATTAACTTACATCTCAGTTCTAAAGAACTGGTTTGAGAGCTTTATTTCTGGCCGTTCAATGAAGGAAGGATTGGATGGCGTTCCCATTAATGATCTGCTCTCAATCCCCTTCAGCCCACTTCATAGTTTTGCCGACGACAGTACTCTGCGTTTCTCCTACGCCTTCGACAACATAAGACAAGCACTTGCCACACCTTGACTCCTAGGCCGTGAGCTCATGTCCAACTCTATTAACGGGACATTGAACTCATTCTTGATTGGGGCCTATAGAATTGTGTCGAATTTCAACGCAACCAAAACCAAGTACTGTCTTATCTCTACAAAAACCTGCACCGTCCTTCCCTTTATTTCAGCAGGCAAAAAAAATCTAATGCCTGACTCATCTGTAAACATCTTAGACGAAATTTTATCTTTAGATCTGCGATCGAATAATCACATATCGTCCGCTTAGAGTGTAAACCTGCTAACTAACTTTAATGAAATTTCACAGCGCGGACAAAAGTTCTAATAATTTATATTTGTAGCTTAGAAAACCCAAAATATAGTTGGTTTATGTTGTAATATTGTATAGTAAATACTATGGTTTAGACTACTACAGCTTTCTAAGCCACAAATATAAATTATTAGAAGTTTTTTGTCCGCGCTGTAAAATTTCATTAAAGTTAGATAGCAGGTTTACACTCTAAGCGGACGATATTGCAAATCGCCCAACAAGTTTATCAATGCCTGAGATTCCTCAAAAGATGCAAGTTCCTCCTCAGGGACGTGGCCGGGACGTTAGATTTTATCTCCGGCCCGGACACAGACATGTGTGAACGAGTACATATAAAATGTACGCACCAATTTTTTTTGAACCCCTGACGGAACACTAATAAGTGTGGATATTCCTTTACTCGTTCACACATGTCCGCGTCCGGGGACGGGCTCGTTCACACATGACAGAACACGGCCCTGTGACGCACGGACGTAGCTATAGCTTTCATAAGGGGGGGGTCCGACACTGGCACGGACGTAGCTATGGCTTTCATAAGGGGGGGCGGGGGGGGGGGGTACGACACTGAACTTTATTCGGGTAAAATCATAATGTTTTCAGAATCTACCTGGTACGAGACATAGAAGCTGTCAGAAGAGGTATTTGTTAATAAAAAAGGAAACACAAAAGTAACAACACATCTTGAACAGTTTTATATTCAAATCAAAGATTATAGTTAAGTTTGGCATTGACTTTGGCTTTTAGTTTGACTTCAAATTAAAATCTAATGTAATCAAAATAAGAACTTCAATTTACATTACTAAATTCAATTTTTTACGTCTTATTGCTAACTTGTCTATAATTTCGTCGGAATCTATTTGCATTGCCAGATCACGATGAGTACTCATTAGAGCAAGACCAGTCAGTCTTTCATCTCCTGTTTTATTTCTAAGGTAATTTTTTAACCTCTTCAGAGTAGAGAAACATCTTTCAGGGGTGGCTGTGGACACTGGAAGTGTAGCTAAAATCATAAGGAGCTTCTTCGTCAAAGGAAAAAACTGTTCATCGCACTGATCGACAGCTTCTATTGCAGTGGCAGGTTTTTGAGATTCATATGTCCAGTGATTGTGCCATATTTCATATTCCGTCGGATAATTCATGCCTTCATTTTCACCAAGAAATGTTTGTGCTATCTTTTTGAGGGCTTCTTTTGTTTCGGAGTTATTATTGGTCCTGTTAGGCAGAAGCATTTGAATCCCTTTGATTGTTGTTTCATGTGGATCAAAGCGAGCAGCGAGTTCTGTAATCACATGCTCAAGAAAAGGGTAAAATACGTTGCGGCGATAATATATTTCTGCAGTTTCTCCTGGTACATTACTGCGTTGAGTTTGCCTTCCAGTCGTTCTCGGAACAAATATATCGCTTGAAGACATCTGCTTTGCTTCTTCGAAGAGAGTCGAAAACTGCGATTCAGTCCTTAGATTTTGTAAAGTTGTCTTTACTGTCTTCACGTAACTGCAAGTGTTGGACAAATCGGCATTGACCTTCTGTAGCGCTTTGTTTAAGTTTGTTGTATACGAAAACACTTTCCTCAGTATAACTAGCGACACGATAAACTGACTATTTTCCATAGCGGTTTGCAGTTGATACGCTTGAGCTGCAACATCCCTATTAGCAGCGTTTTGGAGTGCCTCAAGTGTTGCACGTACTACGGGAAACATTTCTGCAAATCTTTCCACAGCCGCATGCTTTTCTGTCCACCGCGTCTCACAAAGGGAGATAAGTGTTGAGTGTGATGAGTCAGTTTCATCCGCAGTTTTCCTCAAAAGGTTGTCTCGAAGTGGAGATTGTCGGAAAAAGTTGATTACACTTTTTATGGTTCCGATACAGTTCCGTATCATAGGTATCTGACATGAATGTGCTAGAACTAAGTTAAGAACGTGAGCTACACAGTGTACGAATTGCGCCTTCGGATATTGCTCAGCGATTATTGTTCTCACACCTCGTAATCGGCCGCTCATCACTGCAGCGCCATCATACCCTTGTCCAATCAACTTATCCATATCTAAGTTATACGATGACAGATGTGTTAAAATAGTTGTTGCCAATGCTTGAGCTGAAACATCTTCTACATAGATGAATTCAAGAAAATCCTCACGGATGACCGATGTTCCAGATGAGCAGTCCACGTATCGCAAACATAAAGCTAGTTGTTCTCGCCGTGATATGTCTTGGGTTTCATCAGCTAGTACAGTAAAGAACCCTGCAGCTTTGACTCTTTCAAGTAGTTGCGCTTGAATTGCATTACCGCATAGTCCAATCACTTCATTCTGGATGACCGGTGAGGTGTACATGGCTCTACTATGGATGTTTTGTGTGAGTAAATGGCTCTTCAATGTTTCATCACCAGATCTAGCACGAAAACGAAGAAGTGCTCGGAAATTACCATCATTGTGTGCGGGTTCGTGTATTCCAATTTCTCCCGAATCGCGGTTTCCTCTTAAGGCCATTTCTTGTCTTCCACACAGAATAACTGTCTCTACAATAGCTTTCAATCTTCTTCTGTTATCAGCAGCTATTTTATTGTTTTCGACATTGATGGATTCTGAAACATCAGGCGCTTTGCCTTCTGCGACCCTTACAAAATTTGCTGCCTGCTCGACAGCGAATTTATGGTACTCTTTATTTGCATGATGGTCAAAGGACGCTAAAGCTTTCTTCCAGTTGGTAAACGGCTTACTAACAAGGACTCCAAGTTTTTGATGACCACGACCACCTTGTATTTTACCAAGTAAAACACATATTTTGCAAAGTGCTCCCTGCAGAACATTTGAATAAACAAGCCAAGAATGCTTCTTAGTCCAGTGAAGTTGGAAAGACAGGTTCCTATTGCCAGTAACTGGGAACTTAAAAGTATCCGATGGGGTCCAAGGTTTTGTTAATGCTTTCAGCTTTTCTTCGTCATTGCTTGGAGGACAGCAGATATATCTTCCAATATCAAAATCTTTAAGCGTAGCCAGCGACAAATTTATTGTGGCTGAAAAAAAAGATAAAAAGGAAAAAATTTACAGTGACGTCACACCATAAAAGCTCTCCGTAAGAGCATGCCTTGTAATATTTGTACCATGGGCAAAAACTTATGTTGAGATATGAGAGAATTTTCAAAGCTTTCCATTTTGAAAGCTTTCCATAGGTATAGTTGATATAGATATGCTATTTTCATTTTTTCAATATGGAAGAAAGCTTCTAAAGGGTACTGAAATGAGCTTTCCTTGTATAATTATAATATAGATTTAAGAAATAGAGAATAAAATTGATACATAGAATCAAATGTAGAAAAAGGTACGTAAACATTATGTAAACGCTACAGCTAAACGAGTAATTGCAAATATTTAATCATGTGCGGAGGTCAGGTTAAGTAAATTTTACGTAAACAATCACAAAACATTTCTGTGAACTTTGCATTGCTCTAGCTACTGGGGTAATTTTTTGTGCAACGCAACGCAAATGAGCTACTTACCGTTGTTCGCGTCATTGTTAATTATAGAGGACGGGCCCGCTTCTGCTAACTTTTCATCAAAGGACTCTGCATCAGTCGGAGACATGTCATTGGCTTTCGATTTGTGTTCATTAGGTTTGTCCTTTTTAGGGAAAAAATCCAAAAGAGTTTGCCGACTTTTTCGCTTCATAATATGGTTTTAACCGCGAGACGTTTCGTTCAGATTGAATTCACACAGCACTGGATCGAAAATGTCGGAGCAACTGTCAATTGTCGCTCGCTAAGATTGGTGGTAGGCCAACGTACTACGTGGCCATTCTCCAATGGCATAGCCGCGTGGGAGAGTCTTTGAATTTGAGTTTTGCAAAAGTGGAAAACGTTCCGAAAAAAATTATTTTTGAAGAGTTAGATTAATATAAAAAATTAATTTCATGAAACTGACAGAAATTCAAATTCATTTAAACTGTATTGAAACTTCAAAAACATTTTAATAATTTTGTATTTATATATTAAAAATCACACATCGCATAGCTAAAAATTTATTAGTGCGGGGGCTTCAATGGGGGGGGTCCGGACCCCCGAAACCCCCCCCTTATATACGTCGGTGCTGTGACGTCCCGGGCACGGCCCTGATAAGTGTGGATACTCCTTAAACCAGCTGCCCTGGCTGCAATCTACAAATCCTACATTCCGCCTCGCCTTGAATATTATTCGTATATTTGAGCGGGCGCCCCAAAAACTACTTTGACTTGGCTGGAGAAGGTGCAAAACCGCCCCTCTGCTCCTCCATAGACCACTAAAGACACCGTAGGAATGTAGCAGCCCTCCATAAATTTTACCGCTATTACCATAGCGACTGCTCCACTGAAATTAAGAACGTCCTGCCTACACGGCAACTTTTTTCTCGCAACACAATACTAGCCAACTCGTCTTACCCCCGGCTCCCTGCAGACCTCCTCTTCCGCCATTACGGTTTAGAAGTTCGTTTATAAATAGAACAACTCCACAGTCGGTTTTGCTGAACCCATATAAGACCTCCGAGTTCAAACGCAAGGTTCATCGACATCTAATCACGCACCCTGCAAACCCCTAACCTATGCCTTCTCTTCTATCCTTCAGATCAAGCTTATTACTAGACAACTAGACATTACACCATGACTTGCACCACATGACGGACTAGTGTTCCAAAGGGAGATTCCTTAGCTTGACCATGCCATATAAAAAAATTAAAAAATAAAAATTATTTTGTATATCTCAATACTAGTACAATTACCCATAAAGATTTCAAGTTTCTACGAATTAAAATACCTGAGAAAAAAATCTAATAATTTGTCACATTTTTCGCTAAAAATGAAATAATCCCTTAAAACCCATTTCATTTTTCTCAACATAATAAGAAACGCTTGATGCCAAATTTCCCATTAAAGTCGTCTCGCCCATTAATTTCTTTACCCCATTGTCAAATTTCACCCATCGGCCACGAAATCATCATCACAAAAAACGTAGGAATCTATTTTTAGATCCGCAGGCACTAAAATAAAAGCCGCAGCTTCTGATTTTTTTTCCAAATGCGCGAAGGGCTTTTTCATAACAAGGAAAAGTTTATTTCGGAAACTAACCATATAGAGGAGAACAAAACCCTGCGATACTAGGGCACGAAGCTCGTAGCGCCGTAGCTGGATGTTATTTTGACTTGCGTTTGTCCATATCTACTTAGTATATAATCAATGGTTTCCACTTGTCGTTTAATTGACAAAGTTTAAAAGCTTTAGTTATTGTCATTAAACGACAATATTGCCAATTAATTTCCTCTTATGTCAATTATTGCTAAAAATTGATTTATCAATTCATTGACAATGATATTTTGACAAATGCCTTTGCCAGTTCACTGAAAGTTATTTCCACTAGAGCTGACAATTTGAAACTGTAATCTCATTATCAATTTTGAATTGTGCTATTGTATTAGAATGAAAAGGTAAATATTTAATTTTCTATTGTTCTATTGTGTCAAGAAAAAACTAGTTGGGTTGTGAATTTGAGCCTTTCGGTCCACATGATCAACTCCCAGTAAGATGAACGTAGACGGAATAAACTGACTTTTGAAAATAGTATACGTTTAGCACTAGCGGGAAATTTTTCAGTAACTACTGCATGAGCTTCAATTTCCCGAACCTGTAGGACGTGGAAAACAATTCCCCACCATATCCGTGCGTTCTAATTGTCAAGCAAGCACTAATCTAGAGCCTGAAACGCAAGCACCCAAGCATGCAGCACTCTAAAAGATATTTTATGTTTGTATGGGTATGAATTCTTCTACTCATCATATTGAAATAGTAAACGCATTGATTATCTATATAGTCCATTCAAAACGCGGTTTAGGGTGTTCCAAAATAACACCGTTAAGAAAATCGAACCCTAAAAGGATTTTGGGTCGCTGATCACGAAAATCGGGGTCTCGGGGTCCTAAAATATGGGCGTCACCCTTAAAATCGCAAAAAACACCCCTTTTTAAGGGTTTTTCGCGATAATTCCAGTAATAATGACAAATAATCCAATAAAATGCACTTTTTTAAATAATTATTTGCGAAGGGGGTTGATTTATACTAAATCAAGCTAAACTTTATGATAAGGGATGATCCTAAAGGGTTAAAACCACCCCTAAATCGACTGAAAATCAAAAAATTCGTAAAAAAAATTTCTTTTCAAGTTTATGCTTCAAATTCGTTTGTATGCGTATTGTCAGGCAAAAATAAATGATTTTCAACCCTTAAGGGGTTAAAACTACCCCTTTAATTGTAAAAATCAACTTTAAATAAAAAAAATTTGCAAAAAAATTTTTTTTTGTTTTTTGCTTGACATTGGGTTGAATAGGTATTATCAGCCAAAAATTAAATAATTTCAACCCTAAAGGGGGTAAAAACTACCCCTAGATTAAAGTTGAATTTTTTTTTTGTTTTTCGATTCCAATTGGGTTGAATAGGTATTATCTGCCAGAAATTTATTATTTTCAACACTTTAGGGGGTAAAACTACCCCTAGATTAAAGTTGAATTTTTTGCAGTGAAATTTCATTTTTGATGAAATATTATTAAAACACTTATTATAACCCCTTTTTTTAAAGGGGTTAAACCACCCCTAAATCATAAAAAAAAATTACATTGAAAAATGACTCCAATTTAAAGAAAGTCAAAATTCAGCGTAAACACCCAATCACACAATAATTGGGAAATACGTACCACATTCATTGAGGTACTTCCGAATAATGGGGTGTTACGGTTTTTTACAATGACATTTAGGCAGGTAAAAACGGCGGCAAAGTAATAAAATTAAGATATTGCACCCGAAATTGTTTTTTATTACTTCTTAATTGCAGTTACTTCGAAGTTGAAGTAATAAACTAATTTAGTGACGAATATAATGTGATGTACGCATTTTTAAAAAGGACTTTTTAAAGAAAAAGGAAGTCAGTTTAAAATGAGATACGAGAGTGTTCACAACATCCCTTCGTTATTTTTTATTTAATTGAAGTTAAAATAGTGAGTCTTTGTGATTTTCTGTGCTGTGAATTATTTTTGTGTAATTTTAATAATAAAATAAATAAATAATTCGTGGTGAACAGTTCAAAGTTAAATAGTACAGTGTTAGATTCTTTCGGTATTTTTGCTATTCTACTTTAATCTAGCCGTAGTTTTACCCCCTTAAGTGTTGAAAATAATAAATTTTTGGCAGATAATACCTATTCAACCCAATTGCAAGCGAGAAACAGAAAAAAAAAATTCAACTTTAATCTAGGGTAGTTTTACCCCCTTAAGGGTTGAAAGTATTTAATTTTTGGCTGATAATACCTATTCAACCCAATTTCAAGCAAAAAACACAACAAAGCAATTTTTACAATTTTTTTTTATTTTAAGTTGATTTTTAAAATTTTAAGGGTAGTTTTAACCCCTTAAGGGTTGAAAATCATTTATTTTTGCCTGACAATACGCATACAAACGAATTTGAAGCATAAACTTGAAAAGAAATTTTTTTTACGAATTTTTTGATTTTCAGTCGATTTAGGGGTGGTTTTAACCCTTTAGGATCATCCCTTATCACAAAGTTTAGCTTGATTTAGTATAAATCAACCCCATTCGCAAATAATTATTGAACAAAGTGCATTTTATTGGATTATTTATCATTATTACTGGAATTATCGCGAAAAACCCTTAAAAAGGGGTGTTTTTTGCGATTTTAAGGGTGACGCCCATATTTTAGGACCCCGAGACCCCGATTTTCGTGATCAGCGACCCAAAATCCTTTTAGGGTTCGATTTTCTTAACGGTGTTATTTTGGAACACCCCCCCCCCCCGCGTTTTGAATGGACTAATAAGTAGATACGTAATCATGGGACCTATGCCGTTGTGTGGCTTTGATGTTTGGCGGCGCTGTCGTCTTTTTCTTGATTTCGGTTTGGTCTTTTGATAAAACTTGCAAATACGGTTTGGAGTTTCGATAATATATAATAAAAAAAGCTTAAAGCCGTCGATGATATAAATAATGTACATAAACCAGACAATACGGCACATAAGGCCCATTTTCTCGGAACATTAAACGAAACTGAATTTATTTCGGCTGCGCCACGGTGCCGTGTAAGAAATACATAGACATTAGACATTAGACATTTAATCTTCTAAATAATTTTTCAGTTGTCTGAGTTTTTGAGAATTATTTGCATTAGTTCATTTGAGCGCATAGTCCATTCTAAAGGCGTGGGGGTGTCGAAACAAAACACCGTAATGAAACTCTTTCTCTTTATGTTATTTGGGTCGCTGATTACGAAAATCGGGGTGCCTCAGTGCTAAAATATGGGCGTCACCCTTGAAAATGCAAAAAACACCCCTAATAATAATAATACAAATAATCCAATGAAATACATTTTTTACAATATTTATTTGCGAAGGTGGTTGTTTTATACCAAATCAAGCCAAATTTTATGATAAGAGATAATCCAAAAGGGGTTAAATCATAAGGGATAATCCAAAAGGGGGGAAAATAAAAAAATTGGTAAAAATTGTGTTTTCAGTTGCATGTTTCAAATTCGATTGTCAGACAAAAATAAATCATTTTTCACCGTTAAGGGGAGAAAACTAACCCTTAATTGAAGTAGAATTTTAAAAATCAACTTTAAATAATAAAAAAAACTAAAAAAATATGTAAAAAATTTGTTCTGCTTTTTGTTTGATATTTAAAGCCCCTTTTTCCTAGGACAATTCTCGTTGCGAAAAAAAAATCGTTGCGAGAAAAATTTCGCGGTCTGTTGTGCGATTTTTTGGAGTTATGTTCCTACGAATTCAATTCTCGCAACGAAATTTAGTCAAGTAAACAAAACGTAACCATGACGAAAACTCAAACAATAAAAAGTAAAATACATATATACAAATTTTACAGCCAACTTTACAATATTTCGCAACGAAAAATATCTCGTTGCGAAAAAGAATGGTTGAATCCATTCTTTTTTTCGCAACGAAAAAGAATGATTTCTCGCACTGAAGGTGCGAAATTTTCGATTTTTTTCGCAACGATTTTTTTTTCGCAACGAAAATTGTCCTAGGAAAAAGGGGCTTTATAGATATTGTCGAGAAGAAATAAACTATTTTCAACCATTAAGGAGGTAAAACTACCCCTAGATTCAGGTTGAATTTGAAAAATGATTAAATGATTATATTAAAAAATTTCAAAAAAAAATTTATGCCCTTGAATCAACACAAAATAAAAAAAACATTGAAAAATAGTATTTTTCGTAGATTCAGGTTTAAATGAATTTTTTGAGTGAAAATTTGGATGAATTTTTGAATAAATTTCCCAAATCACCCACTAACCAGTTCATTATGTCGTTTGTCGTGTCATGGTGCAATGTCTAGCAGTAAGCTTAGTACGGAGTGGAATAGGTTAAGGGCTATGAGGGTCCGGGGTTCTGCTTCTAAACTCTTGGATGTTTAGCAGCTCGCAAATTCTGACTGCCAGAGATTATTCCAGAATCGAGTTGAGACTAATTACTATTTTGTAGAGTACCCGAAAAGAGGGGCTGCAGGTGGAGGGAGTGAGACGAGTTGTCCAATCCGTTGTTGCGGGGATAAGATTGCCGTGGAGGCAGTAAAGCGGTCCTTTGTCAGTGCTGCTACATTCCCACGATGGCTCAAGGAGTCGACGGTGGAGTAAACGGTGTCTTCATCGATTAATTTAAGAGCCCTTTTTTGTACTTTAACCAGCCACGCCAAGATGGATATTGAAGCGCCGCGCCGCCCGAAATGAGAGAGTTGTATTCGAGAAGATGCCGATGCCGAATATGTACGACTTATTTCTGCATTCAGATTTGACTATACTATACTATCAGCCCCGCCGCTAGCCGCTTCAGCACCCGCGTGCAAAACAGACAATGCTGCCCCTCCCTTATCTTATTTTTTCTGACTGACCTTGTTGGAAGGTGTTTTAGTTTGGTTACTTATAGGAGTGTATAAAAAAACAACTTTTATAGTCAAACAATTTATTGTCGGGGATTACCCTGTATGCTGTACGCCGGACTTTCGCCCGGCTAGAGGAAAAACCAACTAAGAAGAAAACGGAGCGTGCAGCATGAGTGAAAAAGCTGTGCTTTCAAACAACCAGAGCCAATGGGAAACTCGTTTTCTTCTTTGTTGGTTTTTCCTCTACTTGGAACAACGGGGAATGTTCTTTAAGATTATCTTAAGGAAGATCGATTGAAGGAGCATATTCCAAATTAAAAATCTGAAAATTTAATACGTTATTTATTGATATCTCATGCATTCAAGAAAATCTTTTAAAATAACATTGGTCATCTTGCATTCCAGTAATTAATATTCAAAATTCAAGTAAAGGTCGAGTAAAAATGATATTAAACGTGGGAATTTGTTGCACATAAAAATGGATAATTCTCCAAAACTAGACGTCAAAATGCTGTAAAATTTTGTAAATAATCAGATTAGAATGTCAATTTTTATTTACAGAATAAATTCTCTGTCCTTATACTGTACTATTTTCAGAGATCGATCCTTCTTAAGTGGTTTGAACCTGCACACATTTTCGGTTTATCTGTTTATTTTTTAAGGAGATCAATACATGGAATTGTTATGGCATTATAAAAAGAACCTAGGTGCAAATGATGAAAATGAGTTTGATGACGAGATTGTTGTGTTTGCCGCCCCCTGAAAGTGCCGCCCGCGTGCGGTGCACACTCAGCACCTGGGCCTGTATACTATACTATACCAATACTATTAAATTTTACTCAAAACCTGGAGATAATGTTATCTGAAATAGTATTCGGTGTGCAGTTAAAATTATAGTAAACAATTTACTCCCTAAGAATAAAATAACACATAAGAAAAAAAATCCATTGTAAATCGCCAAATGCTAAAAAACGAATAATGTTGGGATTTGTTTCAGGTTTTGATCCTACATATTTTCTAAATGGAGTCAATCAAGTTTCTGTTTTTCGTAAATACCCTGTATCTTTGTGGATAGTGGGGATAGCCCCCTCTCTAGAACAACTTTTTCTTCAAAAATATCCTGGAATCACACCTGAAAATATTAGACACGTATTCCATCAAAGGATTTTATTGAAAGTGTGATGACGTATACGCGAATTTTTTTTATGTGAAGGCTATAGCTTAGGTATAACCCTTTATTCTACCAGTGTGTCATGTCGTTCACGTCACGGTGCAATGTCTAGTAGTAAGCTTAGCTTGGTACCCTATTATTAACCTTTTAAGTTGGCGGGATGCTTTATTAGGGCTACCTCTGAGGGCATTGAGTATTTTAAATTATCAAAACGGCGATATCTTATGAATGGCAATTTGTACGGGAAATGTATAATATCTTGATTTGTAGATAGTCGCATAACCTACAAACTTAGTCCAAATTGTTTTATGATACGACCTAGCGTTTAAGAGATATTTGCAAAAAACTGCTTTTTGACCGTTTGAAAAAATTTGTTTTGCTCCCCACCGGTCTTTGGAGAAATTCAACAACTCAATTATAATGATGTTTAGGGCTGTTCCAATTTTCAGCAATTCTCGGTTTATGCCGCGGACTAGATATAAAGAAAACCTGTGTACACCTGTGTTTTAGGTCTGACTGTGACTCGGTGTGATATATTTAACCCTATCGGTACCAACCAATTTGGGTTAAGAAAGGGATGAATGTGTTCCTGTGTCCCTTGAGATTCGTAGGTTTGGTTGGTCGTTTGGTCCAAGAGTAGAAGGTCATTATTTTTGAAGTTGGACATTTAAAAAAATTGAATCCTTAAAATTTTCTTCAAAACTTGTACTTTCACGTACAAGTAACAAAGAGCCTATTTGTCGATGGGAGAACCATAGTGATCCAAGCGACATTTTTCTCAATATTTACTTTTTGAATTGAATGCACAGGAAAAAATTAAAACTTTCGTGCCATACTAATCCAAGCACATAAATAACATCCCATTAATAAATTTTATGTGTTTGGATTAGTATGGCACAGAAGATTTAATGTTTTTCTGTGCATTCAATTCAAAAAATAAGCATTTTTTAAGATGTCGCTTGGATCACTATGGTTCTCCCATCGACATTTAAAGATTTTCCAGTGCTTAAAATGACCCCCAAAACATATAATATAACATAATTTCTGAGGCTTCGATTTTTAATAATAACCAATTTTTTACTTTTAGTCTTTGCAATATTTTTTTACAAAGCAGTAATTATAATTTGCGGCACCGTATCCACCTGCATTAAAAAAATTGATTTCACCAAAAAAGAAAAAAAGAATAAAAATCTTCCACGGCTCAATTCTTTCTTGAACCTAAAGGTCCGGTTACACGCAACGATCTGCTTGTGCCAATTGCCTTGCGCAAGTCAATTTGCGCAAGTGAATCGTTGCGTGTAAACGCAAATTTTTGGCTGGCGCAAGCCAAAAAGGTTGCCTTGTACAAAATATGTGTTCTTAGAAAATCGGCTTGAGGTTGGTGTTTTAGCATGAGCGCTTAAACGATGTTCAAGCCGCAGCTACAACCCTCAGCATGCCCTTGAGTGAATGGTGAAATTTTATGACGCTCCTCCGACCTTATCATAATCAATATAATATAATAATCGTATCAAATTAGCGTCATTTAGTGTCATTTTCACTCATTTTATTTGCACCAATTGACTTGCGCCAGTAAATTTGTACAAATAAATCGTTGCCTGTAAACCGATTCATGTTCACTCAGTTTATTTGCCCCAATTGACTTGCGCCAGTCAATTTGCACAAGCAGATCGTTGGGTGTAACCGGACCTTAACAAATCGTTTTAAAGCATATAAACACAACAACAAAAAATTCCGAGAATTTTGTCTCAAAGAACGGCAGACGCAATCGCAAGTATCTCAATTCATGCTATATACATCAATTCAAAAGTTCTATGTACATAAGCTACGAAAACAATAGACAGCTTTTATATTTTTCGAAAGATCGTGAGCCTAAGTTTTAACATGGATTTTTCAATTCAGTGTACGTATGGCCATCTATATTCAAGACCATACAACAAGGTTACGTATCTACATTGATTATCTATAAGTAGATACGTAATCAAGGGCCGTGTGCCGTTGTCGTGGTTTGATGTTTGGCGGCGCTGTCATCTTTTTCTTGATTCGGGTTTGGTTTTTTGATAAAACTTGCAAATACGGTTTGGAGTTTCGATAATATATAATAAAAAAAGCTTAAAGTCGTCGATGATATAAATAATGTACATAAACCAGACAATACTGCACATAAGGCCCATTTTCTCGGAACATTAAACGAAACTGAATTTATTTCGTCTGCGCCACGGTGCCGTGTAAGAAATACAAATTAGACATTTAATCTTCTAAATAATTTTTCAGTTGGCTGAGTTTTTGAGAATTATTTGCATTAGTTCATTTGAGCGCATAGTCCATTCTAAAGGCGTGGGGGTGTCAAAACAAAACACCGTAATTAAACTCTTTCTCTTTATGTTATTTGGGTCGCTGATTACGAAAATCGGGGTGCCTCAGTCCTAAAATATGGGCGTCACCCTTGAAAATGCAAAAAACACCCCTAATAATAATAATACAAATAATCCAATGAAATACATTTTTTACAATATTTATTTGCGAAGGTGGTTGTTTTAACCAAGTCAAGCCAAATTTTATGATAAGAGATAATCCAAAAGGGGTTAAATCATAAGGGATAATCCAAAAGGGGGAAAATAAAAAAATTGTTAAAAATTGTGTTTTCAGCTGTATGTTTCAAATTCGATTGTCAGACAAAAATAAATCATTTTTCACCGTTAAGGGGAGAAAGCTAACCCTTAATTGAAGTAGAATTTTAAAAATCAACTTTAAATAATAAAAAAAAACTAAAAAAAATATGTAAAAAATTTGTTCTGCTTTTTGTTTGATATTTGGTTATAGATATTGTCGAGAAGAAATAAACTATTTTCAACCATTAAGGAGGTAAAACTACCCCTACATTCAGGTTGAATTTGAAAAATGATTAAATGATTATATTAAAAAATTTGAAAAAAAAAATTTATGCCCTTGAATCAACACAAAATAAAAAAAACATTGAAAAATAGTATTTTTCGTAGATTCAGGTGTAAATGAATTTTTTGAGTGAAAATTTTGATGAATTTTTGAATAAATTTCCCAAATCACCCACTAACCAGTTCATTATGTCGTTTGTCGTGTCATGGTGCAATGTCTAGCAGTAAGCTTAGTACGGAGTGGAATAGGTTAAGGGCTATGAGGGTCCGGGGTTCTGCTTCTAAACTCTTGGATGTTTAGCAGCTCGCAAATTCTGACTGCCAGAGATTATTCCAGAATCGAGTTGAGACTAATTACTATTTTGTAGAGTACCCGAAAAGAGGGGCTGCAGGTGGAGGGAGTGAGACGAGTTGTCCAATCCGTTGTTGCGGGGATAAGATTGCGGTGGAGGCAGTAAAGCGTTCCTTTGTCAGTGCTGCTACATTCCCACGATGGCTCAAGGAGTCGACGGTGGAGTAAACGGTGTCTTCATCGATTAATTTAAGAGCCCTTTTTTGTACTTTAACCAGCCACGCCAAGATGGATATTGAAGCGCCGCGCCTCCCGAAATGAGAGAGTTGTATTCGAGAAGATGCCGATGCCGAATATGTACGACTTAAGGTAGAAACAGAATGGCACGGCGACCGTGGCGGAGTCCGCCGCTCAGAGAGTTTCCCATACATTTAATTTCTCCCCAGGCGACGCGGACAAATTAAATGTATGGGAAACTCTCTGAGCGGCGGACTCCGCCACGGTCGCCGTGCCATTCTGTTTCTACCTTTATTTCTGCATTCAGATTTGACTATACTATACTATCAGCCCCGCCGCTAGCCGCTTCAGCGCCCGCGTGCAAAACAGACAATGCTGCCCCCCTCCCTTATCTTATTTTTTCTGACTGACCTTGTTGGAAGGTGTTTTAGTTTGGTTACTTATAGGAGTGTATAAAAAAACAACTTTTATAGTCAAACAATTTATTGTCGGGGATTACCCTGTATGCTGTACGCCGGACTTTCGCCCGGCTAGAGGAAAAACCAACTAAGAAGAAAACGGAGCGTGCAGCATGAGTGAAAAAGCTGTGCTTTCAAACAACCAGAGCCAATGGGAAACTCGTTTTCTTCTCTGTTGGTTTTTCCTCTACTTGGAACAACGGGGAATGTTCTTTAAGACTATCTTAAGGAAGATCGATTGAAGGAGCATATTCCAAATTAAAAATCTGAAAATGTAATACGTTATTTATTGATATCTCATGCATTCAAGAAAATCTTTTAAAATAACATTGGTCATCTTGCATTCCAGTAATTAATATTCAAAATTCAAGTAAAGGTCGAGTAAAAATATTGATATTAAACGTGGGAATTTGTTGCACATAAAAATGGATAATTCTCCAAAACTAGACGTCAAAATGCTGTAAAATTTTGTAAATAATCAGATTAGAATGTCAATTTTTATTTACAGAATAAATTCTCTGTCCTTATACTGTACTATTTTCAGAGATCGATCCTTCTTAAGTGGTTTGAACCTGCACACATTTTCGGTTTATCTGTTTATTTTTTAAGGAGATCAATACATGGAATTGTTATGGCATTATAAAAAGAACCTAGGTGCAAATGATGAAAATGAGTTTGATGACGAGATTGTTGTGTTTGCCGCCCCCTGAAAGTGCCGCCCGCGTGCGGTGCACACTCAGCACCTGGGCCTGTATACTATACTATACCAATACTATTAAATTTTACTCAAAACCTGCAGATAATGTTATCTGAAATAGTATTCGGTGTGCAGTTAAAATTATAGTAAACAATTTACTCCCTAAGAATAAAATAACACATAAGAAAAAAAAGCCATTGTAAATCGCCAAATGCTAAAAAACGAATAATATTGGGATTTGTTTCAGGCTTTGATCCTACATATTTTCTAAATGGAGTCAATCAAGTTTCTGTTTTTCGTAAATACCCTGTATCTTTGTGGATAGTGGGGATAGCCCCCTCTCTAGAACAACTTTTTCTCCAAAACTATCCTGGAATCACACCTGAAAATATTAGCCACGTATTCCAACAAAGTATTTTATTGAAAGTGTGGTGACGTATACGCGAATTTTTTTTATGTGAAGGCTATAGCTTAGGTATAACCCTTTATTCTACCAGTGTGTCATGTCGTTCACGTCACGGTGCAATGTCTAGTAGTAAGCTTAGCTTGGTACCCTATTATTAACCTTTTAAGTTGGCGGGATGCTTTATTAGGGCTACTTCTGAGGGCATTGAGTATTTTAAATTATCAAAACGGCGATATCTTATGAATGGCAATTTGTACGGGAAATGTATAATATCTTTATTTGTAGATAATCGCATAACCTACAAACTTAGTCGAAATTGTTTTATGATACGACCTAGCGTTTAAGAGATATTTGCAAAAAACTGCTTTTTGACCGTTTGAAAAAATTTGTTTTGCTTCCCACCGGTCTTTGGAGAAATTCAACATTTCAATTATAATGATGTTTAGGGCTGTTCCAATTTTCAGCAATTCTCGGTTTATGCCGCGGACTAGATATAAAGAAAACCTGTGTACACCTGTGTTTTAGGTCTGACTGTGACTCGATGTGATATATTTAACCCTATCGGTACCAACCAATTTGGGTTAAGAAAGGGATGAATGTGTTCCTGTGTCCCTTGAGATTCGTAGGTTTGGTTGGTCGTTTGGTCCAAGAGTAGAAGGTCATTATTTTTGAAGTTGGACATTTAAACAAAATTAATCCTTAAAATTTTCTTCAAACTTGTACTGTCACGTACAAGTAACAAAAAGCCTATTTAAAGATTTTCCAGTGCTTAAAATGACCCCCAAAACATATAATATAACATAATTTCTGAGGCTTCGATTTTTAATAATAACCAATTTTTTACTTTTAGTCTTTGCAATATTTTTTTACAAAGCACTAATTATAATTTGCGGCACCGTATCCACCTGCATTAAAAAAATTGATTTCACCAAAAAAGAAAAAAAGAATAAAAATCTTCCACGGCTCAATTCTTTCTTGAACCTAAAAAATCGTTTTTAAAGCATATAAACACAACAACAAAAAATTTCGAGAATTTTGTCTCAAAGAACGGCAGACGCAATCGCAAGTATCTCAATTCATGCTATATATATCATTTCAAAAGTTCTATGTACATAAGCTACGAAAACGATAGACAGCTTTTATATTTTTCGAAAGCTCGTGAGCCTAAGTTTTAACATGGATTTTTCAATTCAGTGTACGTATGGCCATCTATATTCAAGACCATACAACAAGGTTACGTATCTACTTATAGATAATCAATGGTATCTACTTATAGATAATCAATGGTAAACACTATTTTTCTTGTTTTAATTTCCACAAATTCGTCGATGACATCGTCTAATTCTATATTTTTTGCCAGCTCTCGTTCTATTGATAATAGCCGTGTTTTTTTAATGAACTATATATGTAGGTCTTCGATCCAGTTCATTAAAAAAACGAGAAGGGAATTTCACTAAGCGCCATCTTCAGTGCTTTAAATATATTAAAATTAATCCGAAGTTGCGTGTCAGTAAACAACTGTTACACGAATTCCCCTCTAGAAAATAATGAATAAGTTTCTAACAAATAAATTATTTGTTTCCTCATGCCTTCAAATTTGCTCTCGTCACTTCTATGTTGTTTTTATTTTAAATGACGTTTTTCCGACAGCCGGTAAGTATGCTACATTTCTAAAATAAAGGGAAATTTTGAAATGTCCCAAGACCTGGATAAAAACCTCGATAAAACCTGGGTTTTCAGATTTGTATGGGGAAGAACTATATAGTTCATTTAAAAAACACGGCTCAAGTCACTTACCGAAAATTTTAGTTCAAAAATTCTCGAATAAAGTAGGCGAGAAAAAACAAAAAAATTTCTTGGAAAGAAAAAAAAATATGAATTTGAGTCAGTCTGGATTTATTGTTGACGATAGACAGTCAGGATTTTGAAAAAAAAAGAGTTCAGCTTGTAGTTACGGAAGTTGCACGTTTAGTAAACTGTCGGGATTTGTTTAAATTGTGTATTTAAATAGTAATTTATGTATTCGCACGCGGTTCAATTAGTTTATTGACAGCCAAGAATAATTTATAAAGAGTCTGGAGTGGAGAGCGAGGAAATAGTTCTGATTTGGATACGTGGATCGGTGGACTTGAGTGGCCAGCTGTATTTACATGAACGATATCAGTGTCGATACAAAGACACAACTTTTTGTGAGGCAAATAGTGTGCTTTACAGGGCTGCTGTGTTTTATCCCAAAACTGTGTTGATTCCATATTCTTCTAATACCTGCGAAGAAAAGAAAATCGGTTGACATTCTCCAGCTATACTGGCGAGCCGGAGGTGTGGTCTGTATCAGCTCATTGGTTGACGAGTGATCGAAAAGGACTTTCATCAAAGGTATAGTGACTGGGGGATTAATCCTTCCAAAAATTTTATGTTTGCATGGCTATCAATGCGAAAATCAATGTGAATGGTTTGTTTTATGAATAAAAAGGAAAAAATAAGAAATTGATATGTAATCGTTTTAACTATTTGCAAAGAACAATTAGTAGTCATTTTGTTGTTGTGTCTTTTGTGTGCGTAATTTTATGGACTCGAAAGTTGACATTTAATAGTTTTTGAAATATTTACAAACAACAAAAGAGAACATTTGTTAGTTGTTTTGTGGTGCACAATTAGATGTACTAAGGTTTTTTTGTTTCGGAAATCATAATTGACTCGGCAAAGACGTCATCGGCACACTTCAAACACAGGCGTGCCAGGTACCTCTGAAATATCCCATCCAAGGTTTGTAAATCTAAATTCGAAGTGTCAATTCAACGATTTTCGTGACTGGATCTAGAAATTATATAAATCTGATACTGGATCCAAGGGAGTCTTCCTATTATAACCTGAAGAAAGTTGTTTGAATTATTGTTGTATATTGTAGTGTGTTTTGTTCCACAAACAGTCATAAAACAATTCCTTTTGTTATAAAGAATTTCTACTAATTTAAAACTATATCTCTTATCGTAAAACAAAATATTGACCGTATTGACCGCTTACTATATTGATAAATTTAAATATATTTACACAATTTAAATACTATATTGATAAATTTAAATATATTTACACAATTTAAATACTATATTGATAAATTTAAATATATTTACACAATATAAATACTATATTGATACCTTTAAATATATTTTACACATTTCTAATTTAATATATTTCACACGGTTCATTTTTCTGGGGTGTCAACGCCCATTTGACGTTTCCGCTTTGTCGATAAACGGGTGTGGTTTTACCGATCACCAGGCGTATGTGCCTGTTAAACTTTTGATCGGGATATAATCTGCGAAGGGTTTGTGTGTTTCGATTTGGCCAAAGCGACGTTGTTCCTTCCCTTCCGCTTATTACGGCGTCCAGTGAGTAACCCCCTACACCCAACATACACCGCCTCCTTTGTCACAGGTTGTTAATTCATTGTGCATTCATTGTTGTTGCTACGGCTTTAAAATACTTGTGTACCGTTGAGAGTTTTGTTTAATTAATATATGTATTTTGAAGTCTAATGACACTGTGTACGTCTTTATTTAACATGCAGTGCTAGGTTATTTCTTTGAGTTTCCAGGATGGTTGGAAGGGAGATCTTTCTCTAGGGTTTGCACGTTGCTGAGGTAACTTTGTGGCAGGTCCCACGATGCCCTGTGGTTGGAACCGGGTCCTCTGCGAGGAGGATCGAAAACACAGAATGATATGAAGAGTCTTTTTACCATAGACAAATAGGTAAGTGGTGAACCATGCACCAAATAGGTGCCTGTCCGATCACACACCCCACGACCCCTTCCGGCGAGTTAGCGTATACAGTATGACCGGCATATCAGCCCCTATAAATATTTCGGAAGACTAGGGAGGATGGTTCGTTTGTAAAATTTTTATGTATACCCAAGTATGATGGCAGCAGCCTTGCTGTCCCCAGCAAGGAGCTCCATTGTGCCGGTACAAGCCACTAGCTTGAAATGTTTGGACTACGACCTCTCCCAAAAGTCATGGCTTCACATTTAGGTACAAATATTGAGAACCAGGTTGTTGTTCACACACCAAGAGTAAAAGGTGTCAAGGTTAGCTTGCAAAAGTTTGCAATCCTCGATACTCTTTATGTGACGATACAATTTGATGTCATCAGTGTAAATCAAGATTCTACAGTGTCCTAGCAAGGGAACAATGTCATCAATTGATAGAATAAAGAGCAGGGGACCAAGATGACTTGACGCTTCAATGGTTACTGATTTTGATCCACGAAAAAGAACTTGGTAGGTCCTGTCAGCTAAATAAGACTGGAATCATGCTAGAAGGGCTCGCGGAAAGCCTAACATCTTTAATTTAAGAAGTATAATGGAGTGGGAGAGCTTGTCAAATGCCTTAGTAAAATCAGTGTAAACACAATCAGTCTGGCAACCGGAAACGAAGCCCTCGACAGCATGAGAAGTGAACTCAAGACGATTGGTGGTAGTGGAACGAGCTGCAAGAAAGCCATGTTGGTTTGTTGATACCAATCTCTTGCAGATAGGCGCGATTGCAGGATAGATAATCGGTTCAAAGAGTTTCGGAATGACAGGCAACTTTGCAACTGGTCTATAATTCGATATTTCGTTCTTGCTACCACTCTTGTGAATAGGGATTATGAACGAATTCTTCCAAAGAGTAGGGAAGTACATTTTGTCAAGGAATTTTTGAAAGAGAATTTTCAGGGGAGACTGGAGAACCTCTGCACAGGACTTAAGGACAGCAGGAGGAATACCAGGCGTAACCAGAGGGGTGCAAGACTCAAGAGGATCTGCACCATCGCTGGCCGGCGGACCATCAACTATTAATGGCAGAGAGGTTGCTTCCAAGACCGGTAAAGAGGACGATTCAGTGACTGGAACTTCCGTGACCGAGGAACTCATGGTGACACCATTGCCACTGGTGGAACGGCGATTTCGACCATTCTTACGAGTTTTGCAACGCGCCTTACTGCCTGGCACGACTGGGTTGTTGGCAACCTGTTTGGGGATGACATTCTCCGAAGGAGAAGCAGCCGTGGGGCAGGGTGAAGAAACAGGTTGCTCTCCTACCTGTAGGGCGCCATCAGATACTAACCCCACTGAGGTGGAGTTTTTACTGTTGAAGGCGCTTTCGAATTTTGATGATAGAGCGCTCAGGGCATTATAATTTTGAACCACTGCTGTTGACAACGATTCAATAACAGCCCTAACACGCCTCGTACTCCTTTTGATGTCATCCAATATAGGATGAAGAGAAGCCGAGGAGTTGGAGGTGCAGGAGGAAGTGCCGATAGGATTTAAGATTGACGAATGTATGTCGTCCATCGAATCTAAAGCCGTTGCAACCCGGGAAGAAACTTCCTGGAATTTAGCCATCAAGGCAACCGAGTTGGTCGCAACAAGAGCAAGGGTGCCAGATAACGAATCGAGCCGGACGTTGATGGATTGGACGTCATCGGCTAACATTTGAAAATGGCCGTCAAGAAAAGCGTGACAAATGTCCTTTATCAGTCTCAGGACATGACAGGGCTTAATATCTCAGCACTCACTACAAGTTAATCCTCTAGGGACCGAAGAGTTGGCACTAATTCCAGTGTTGAGGCATGTAAGGTGAAAAACGCCTCCAAATACACCATCGCAGGATATCCCATCCCGGACGATCTCCAAAGAGCACAACCTGCAGGACTGGTGACTCGCCATGAGAGAAAGACAGTTGTCAAAAATTATTTAGAAAGAATGAGAAGACGATTATGTGAAGATCTTAATTTGACTGAATCTTGGCAAATAAGATTGAAAATTAAAACTTATTTGCAGTTTTCTAAGCTTGAGAACCAGTCCTCAAGATTAAAATCCTTGCATACCTTTAGGTAAACATGAAAAGAAAAATAGAAGTAGAAGAGAAAATAGGCTGTAGGGACATCGTCCTACTACTTCCGGTTTTACTTAGCCAAGGAGACTGGTTATGAAAACGCAGTCGACTGGGGCTAAATAAAATAATAATTTTGAGTCTGTCACTTGACGAATAAAAAAATTAGATATAAAACCAAAAAAAAAAGTGAATAATTCGTTCTAGTGTAATCACGGGTTTGTTGAGTATAAAAAAGCAAAAGAAACCAATAAATAACAGTTAACTTGTATCTAAAGAACAAAGTGTAATTTATAAAATAAAAGCATTATAAAATAAAGGCGTGTTGAATGAAAGAAAACAGTTTCCTTAATTATAAATAATAGCTGTTGGAAAAAAGGAACCCAACAATTGGTGACCCCGAAGCCCAGAGTGGGAGAGTAGGAACTGTCCGAAGAGGAAGTCTGGATAAAGTAGCTGAGGAGGGATAATCCAAAATTATTACCAGCACCAATAAGAGGAGTATCGTTAATAAAAGTTTAGTTAGGGAATTTATAAGATAAGTGTCCTTAAATTATTTGGAATATTTTGATTTTATTTTAAAAATATTTTTGGATTGAAAAGATTTATAAGATAAGTGTCCTTATAGGATTGAAAATATTCTAGAAGTTTGGAATTATTGATTGGTTGTTTTTTGTTTTTGTCCTCCTTCAAGTTATTTGGAGTGAATTGTTAGTTTCACTAATTGATCGGTTGATCGTAATTGAAATAATTTTGTCTTCTTGAATTTGCGGGTGTTGAATTTCTTTGTTCATTTTAACGGATCCGCTAACAAAGTTTAGAACGCACGGGAAAATAATATGGACGACTCATTTACCATCGATTTAGAGGAGTCCTTGCCCAGCCTCGAACAGGGGCGGCCGGCTCTACGTGGAGCTCGGGCAGAAGTGGAAGTAGCCACTGCAGCTAGATTTAACCTGCCCGAATTTCACCAGAGCGATCCGGCCGTCTGGTTCTACCAGGCCGAGGCACAGTTTGGACTGAACGGGATAACTTCGGACAAAACGAAGTTATCCCACATTGTGTCCGTTCTACCGACAGAGGCGGCCAAGATTCTATTGCATGCGTTTCCGGATCTCAGCTCCGCCAGCTATACGGATGCTAAGTGGCGGTTGCTGGAACGATATGGACTATTCGGTTCATCCACAATTTTATAATTGCCAACACAAACAAGGCTATACTCGGTGCGGACTTTCTTACGAAGTTCGAACTCATACTCGATTTTAAGAATCGAGAACTAGTTGACTCACAGACCAGTCTTCGGACTGACGTCTGTACAACTAGTGAGTATAGTATCGAGAGCTTTGAATGCCAACATCTTGGCAGGTATAAAGAATTGTTAACGAAGTACGCTTCATTAACACAACCCCCTAATTTCAACCTACCGGTTAAACACAATGTGCAACATCACATTGTTACGAATGGGCAATTACCTTTCGTTACCGCTCGTAGACTTCATCCTGAGAAGCTCAAGGTAGCGAAATTGGAGTTTGAACATATGGTTAAACTAGGGATTGGTCGACCTTCGTCGTCTCCAACAGCATCTCCACTTCATCTGGTCCCTAAACGGGATACAAATGATTGGAGGCCATGCGGCGACTACCGTCGCCTTAATGCAGTCACAGTGCCGGATAGATATCCAATCCCGCACATACATAATTTTTCTGTGAACTTTCACGGTTGCACAATTTTTTCAAAGGTGGATTTGGTGCGTGGTTACCACAACATTCCCATTGCACAAGAAGACGTGCATAAGACTGCCATTATAACACCCTTTGTCCTGTTCGAGTTTACTCGCATGCCATTTGGGTTAAGAAATGCAGCCCAGTCATTTCAAAGATTTATGAATGAAGTCACAAGAGACTTATAGGCTTGATACACGGGCACGAACGAATGAACATTGAAAGAGGAATGATCATTCATCTTCGTGTATCAGATATAATGAAGTTCTAATGACCCTTAATATCTTCATTCGTTTCTTTTCTGAATGAAGCTAATAGAACTTGATTCGTCTTCAATGAAGTTGGAAACTGGAAGTTTTCCACTATTTAAAGTGTTGAGAAGCCAAAAAATTTGTCTGTAGTTTCTACCTTTGTTATAAAAAGAGGAAGAGGAAGAATTTTTTGACGGTTTATTTATTATTTTTTAAAGGATTTTATTGTGGAAATCCTAATGCTCCGAATCCAGAAACAATCTCTTCAATTTTCTGTTGGGTAGGGGGAAATTCATCTTTAAGGTGCGAATAAATTTCTTCGCAGAGCTCGAGCACCATTTGGCCTTGTGTTGTTTGCCCAAATATTCCGGTTTCTAGTTTCCATTAGTAAAAACCAAACTAAATAATTTCTTTTAATTATGTTCACGAATATTTTTTTCCGTGCTAGCCGTTTTAATTTTCTCGATTTTTTACTCATCATAAACAAGTTAACGATTGGTAAATTGCTGGCCACGTCCATTTTGACAACAACTGTCATTCACTTGTATCTTCATTGCTGCTCTCCCGTGTATCAACATGTAAATGAATGATCATTCAAATGGATGAAGCTGGAAGAATGATCATTCGTTCGTGCCCGTGTATCAAGCCTATTAGACTTCATTTATGTCTACCTAGACGATATTCTTATCGCGAGTAGATCCGAGGAGGAGCATTTAACTCACCTCGAAGAACTGTTTAAACGACTGGATAACTTTGGGTTAACAATAAAGTTATCGAAATGCGTTTTTGGTGTTAGTGAGATAATGTTTTTGGGACATCGTATCGGCAAGGATGGAATTCTTCCATCACCCGAACGAGTCCAAGCTATAAATGACCTCACAACACCATCAACAGTTAAACAAATACAGAAGTTTCTAGGAATGGTGAACTTTTATCACCGATTTATTCCGAAACTTGCAAACATGTTAGTGCCGATTAATGAACATTTGAGGGAACTGCTCAATTGTCCATCGACCACTAAAAATAAGGAACAGCTTCCTTGGCCCGCAGTATGTGAACAAGCATTCCTCGAGGTGAAAGCCGCAATGGCTGCAGCAGTAGTGCTGATTCACCCTCTTGAGGATGCTAAATATAGTGTCACAACCTATGCTTCCGATTTTGCGATCGGAGCAGTACTGGAACAATTTAACGGTCACAGATGGCAACCATTAGCCTTCTACTCTAAGAAGTTGTCATCTGCTGAACGAAATTATTCTGCATTTGATCGCGAAATACTCGCAATCTATGCAGCAATAAAACATTTCCGGTACTTTGTGGAAGGAAGAAATTTTGTCGTATATACTGACCACAAACCTATAATACGTACGGGCCCTTCACACAAAGACCGAAAGATCTCCCCGCCAAACAAGACACCTGAGCCTAATTTCCCAGTTCACAACAGACATCAGACATGTGTCTGGGAAACAAAACGTTGTCGCAGATTATTTATCTCGCTCATTAGCGGCCGACAACGTTGACACAATCACCTTCGATTTGCCACATCTGGTAAAAGCACAGGAAGGTGACAAGGAGTTACAACGACTCCAAGAGCATCCCAGCCGTAGCTCAAGGGTAAAGCTAATACTCACACAAATTCCATTCACAACTCATGAGGTTTGGTGTGAGATTAGCACGGGTACATTACGCCCTTATATACCCGCCTCATTAAGAAAATTGGCATTCAATGCCGAACATAGTTTGTCGCATCCAGGCATATGAGCCACAAGGCAAGCTATTACCAAAAAATATTTTTGGCCAGCGATCAATAAAGACTGCAACAACTGGTCTAGATCGTGCATAGGTTGCCAAAAATCTAAAGTTTCGAGACATACCAAATCTCCACATGAAACTTTTAACCCAACAAACAATAGATTTGAACATATCCATATGGATATAGTTGGACCATTGCCCCCATCTCGAGGATATTCATATATCCTAACAATCGTAGACCGATTTACGAGATGGCCGGAAGCATATCCAATGAGGGACATCTCAGCTTCTACGGTGGCCAAGCATTTTGTCACCGAATATGTCCCAAGATTTGGCGCACCGCTTGAACCTACAACAGATCAAGGGTCGCAATTTGAATCAAAATTATTCAATGAAGTCACAAGACTTCTAGGTACGCATAGAATACGTACAACCGCCTACCATCCGCAAGCAAATGGGATGGTGGAGCGATTCCATAGGCAATTGAAAGCGGCCTTAATGGCAAGGGACAACACTACTCACTGGAGTGAGGATTTGCCATTTGTCTTATTGGGTATTCGCTCGGCAATTAAAACCGAATTACAATGCTCACCAGCTGAGCTTGTCTATGGACAGAATCTGAGGCTCCCCAATTCAATTTCCATCCCAACGGATGAGAACCCTATAGAGGACTCAGAATTTCTAACTCGGCTTCGAACACACAGGCACACTTCAGGTAACGCTACGCTGGAAGGGGAGTATGTAGGGACATCGTCCTACTACTTCCGGTTTTACTTAGCCAAGGAGACTGGTTATGAAAACGCAGTCGACTGGGGCTAAATAAAATAATAATTTTGAGTCTGTCACTTGACGAATAAAAAAATTAGATAAAAAACCAAAAAAAAGTGAATAATTCGTTCTAGTGTAATCAACGGTTTGTTGAGTATAAAAAAGCAAAAGAAACCAATAAATAACAGTTAACTTGTATCTAAAGAACAAAGTGTAATTTATAAAATAAAAGCATTATAAAATAAAGGCGTGTTGAATGAAAGAAAACAGTTTCCTTAATTATAAATAATAGCTGTTGGAAAAAAGGAACCCAACAAGGCAAAACAGAGGTTATGTCAGAAATCAACACAATTTTAAACAATTATGAAGTAATCAATAAATTGCTCAAAAACTGATTAATTCAATAAGAAAAGAAAAAGGCATTTAAAAGAAATATTCCTTCAACACAAAACACCTTCTGTCACTGCTTGGGAATAAATGAACTGACACACACACAATACACCAGATCATTGTACCACTAAAAGTAAACCACTACCGATTAGTGATGAAATAATTAAATTATTTAATAAAATGGCATTAATTGTATTAACTATGTAAGAAAAAAGAAACACTTAAAACTTTAGAAAACTACTCAAAACCACAACACAACAAGCAGCACAACTTCACTCTTGACAGACTCAATGCGACATCAATGGAGATGAACTCCTGATTAACATTTCTTTAGCGCCCCACGCTTTTTTACATTTCGAAAGGTAGGTTGTTCCCATATACTGGCTGGAGCAATAAAAACTTTACATTCAAAATTTTTTTTTACTTTTTAGTTCATTTTAAAACAAAAGCGTATTTTTTAGTTTTTTTAAACTATATATTTTATTTTCCACTTTTTAGTCTATTATATGTCTTCCGCCATTTTGTGGTGGCCGCCATATTAGATTTCAAATGACGTCATGCAGCTTACTGTACTATACTCGTCACACCGTTTCATTTGATACCCATACCAAATGGGTTGTAAAGAAGTAGGTAATCCGCCATTTTGTGTTGGTCGCCATTTTGAATTTTGAATGACGCTACATAGCTAATTTTATCGGGAGTCGGGGAACACAATTGCAAAATTCGGCCGCCTTCTTGGAACCGCCATCTTGATTTTTTTACAAAATGGTCAGATTGCATTGTCACGCGAGCTTTACATATGGGCAAAATTTGAAGTTGATCGGTTATATGGAAGTGGGTCAAAATCAAGTTGCAAGATTTGTTTACACAGAACATACACACATACATACATACGTACATTCATACAAAATTTCCTCCAGGTGAACTCAACAAAAACCTAATAAATACATACATACGTACACTTATACGTCCAAAATTACATACATACAGGTGAAGCTAATATAAAGCGTATAATAAAAACTAATTGAAATTTCGAAAAACGGAAACTTTCAGTCACCTGTTTGCATGCATCTACAAAAACATCACCTTTCCATCTCTTCTAGTTCTAGACAGACACACTGACAGCCACTTTCTTTTATTAATATAGAGTATTTATTTGGCTACTTGATCAGTCAAGGTACCACTTTCGATTCACATATTTGAACCTTATGTGTTGTTGTTGATCTTTGGATGGTCTAAGTTCGCTATTCGACGCTGTGATCGCGTTGTAGATTTTTTTTCATTTTTGGTATATCATTCAGACCCAGTAGATGGTGCTGCGATCGGAGTCTAGGAAATTTTTTTCCGTTTAGAAGGAGTTCAGTCACATACGGACTGAAAAAATATATATGTAAAGAAAAGAATAGATATTGAAATAAGGTTTCGAAGTGTAATTAAAAAACATACATTGTGCACATTTTTAAGTATTTGACATGACTTTTCATTGTTTTTAATGATATATACAGGTGCATTCAATAACAATCAACTTAACCTACAAATTTAAATTGCCAGTTCTCATTTAATTCTACGCAACTTAAGGAGTATTCAACGGCCCCATCGATTAGTCATACGAATAGTCATATTAATGATATTTCGTCCACATTCCTGCTACTTTTAACTTAAATACATTACTAATTATGTACGTGTTGTGTTTTTATTAAAGAACTTGGGCTTGGAGCAAATATTGGTCGAGGTTCACGGCAGACACAAATAGTCCGCAACCGTCGGTTAAATAGAACGCCAGAAGATCAAATGACAGACAATGTAAATTTAAGAAACCAGGTTGCAAACACAAGTGGAAATGAAAGTTTTCGTTCTAACTAATGCATGGAGACAAAGAGCGGCACGTCAACGAGTCACCGACGCACACAGAGCACATGATCGACAGTGCGTGCAAGAACGTCGCAATTGGCTCGTGCATCACTTCACCGCCTTGCGTTCGAATATGAGCCGGAAATAGACTATTCGTCACATGCTCCAAAGACTGCCAACCCTGTTATGCATTTAAATCGGCCGGCCTTTGCTGTGCATCGGAAAAAGCTTCACTTCCACCATTGAATTCGCCGCCAGAAACATTGAAAACACTATTGGCTGGAGCCACATCTCAATCGAGATTGTTTTTACGTAAAATTCATAAATTCAATTCTTGCTTCCAAATGACATCAATTGGAGCAAGAAATATCGTTCAAAATGACGGGCACGCTTTTACCCTCTGTTCCGGCGAGCCACCTAAAAGACACAAGGAGCTTATAAAATGAAAACATCTAAGGCAGATGAACAAGATTCATTCACCTTATTAATACGACCATACCAGGATACAACCCATCATTTTTGTTTACATTAAATTTGAAATCTAAAAATATATCAATTAACGAAAAGGGAACGTGATTTACTTACCTCATTTTTTCACTTGAAAAACAAAAATCACTTTCATACTTTCAAAATAAAAACACACCTCACTAAGATAAAACAAATATGAAATTGTCAAAATCAGCTGTGTTGGACAACCATATCACCAGGGGCTGCATTATCTCATTTATCGTATCTCGTAATCTCGTAAATCATTATGTCCAGTGCAGAGAGCATAACCGCTAGGCATAGGATACCGGAGAGGGTCGTGTCTCCCGAAAAATTCCCCCAACCTTACAAGGACAAAAGGTCAACCTGATCATCCCAAAAAATGATCGTTGGGATGAGAAGGCAATTTTACTTTCCGTTGACCCACGCAAGAAGGAAGACCTATACACGAGATTGCAGCCCTTGGTGAGTGAGTTTTCAAATAATATAATCTTTATTTGCAGAAAGTGAAGAAAATCGCGTTCTCTCGAGATTTTGAAATTTCCTTTTTATATATCCACATGTAAATTTATAAATTAAATTGAATCAAAAAGTAGAGTAGAACTGAAATTTAAAGAAAGACATAGTGTTAACCGTTCTTAATTTTATTAACTATTTGTTGCTAATTGCATAAGCATAGGAGTATTATAAATAAATTGTTATACCAAGAAAAGTGAATCGGTCTTTATTTTGTTAATTTGAGACATTACTTGCAAAATCAAGGTTGGAGTGGATAGGAAGCCAGTTTAACCACGACGTCGGTGAAATATCGGTCCTAAGTTCGAGACCAAGGAAATAAGCTATTGCGTGACAAAGACTTGTGTTCTTTCTATTTTATATTTTAATTTTTTCTTTAAAAAATAATTTCCAGGGCGGAATAGAAATGAACAACCTAGCTATCGGCAACACCCTCTTACGAATAGCCAACATAAATTCAAAAGTATTAAATTTTTAAAGTTTCACCTATTCCAATCGTTTGTGAATCGTTTGTGAATGTTTGTGACACAAACGATTTTGTTTGTGACTAATTAGTTAAGTAGTTATTAATTTGTTAATTAAGAGCTTACGATTAGCCAACACTTTTTGAAAATTAATTGTAACGAAGCTTCAGGGTATAGTAGAGGGAAATTGTCATATGATAGACCCTGTTTAGACGGTGCGCTCCAGCGCAAGTGCCTCACGAAATTTCTGGGCGCGGGGAGGTTTCGGAGCGGTGGGAAGTGAGTCTTGATCAGAACTGGATTCACTTGCGCTTTTTTGACGTTTTAATTTCGTTTTGTTCCATCTTCATGTGCCATTTCACTTTCGTTTCAGCCTTCGTTGCGAGCAGACGTTTGTTGTGTACAGAACTTTTTTTGCACTTTCTTAGTTTACAAAGTGACAATATGAGCAATTGGACACGTGAACAAACAAAAACATTAATAGAGTTAATGCAACAGTATCCATCACTTTATGATGTGGCTCACAGTGATTACCAAAACCGAAGAAAACGTGAATCGATTATTATTGATATATGCACCGCTTTAAAAACACTTCGGCCGGACACAACCACCAATGACATAAAGGCGAAAATGAAAACATTACGGTGCCAATTTTTAAGGGAGAAAAGGAATTACGAAAATTCAAAAAGAAGCGGAGCAGGGACCGATAATTTATATGTACCTAAATTATGGTGTTATGATCTGTTGAACTTTTTATCAACAACACGATTATCCGTCCCTGGAACATCAAACATGGAATTTGAAGGGGTGAAATAGTTGAATATGAAATTTCGATTTAGCATAATTTTATGTTATTTATAGGACGTGATTAACAGCCCGGATGACAGTGAATGGCTTCGTTTTTGTTCGGAGGAAAGCTCATTACAAAGTAATGTAAGTGTTTTATAATAATATAATATGTACTAATATTAAATTTATATCTTTGTAGGATTCTAATTCAAGTTCCAAAAGGAAAGGGAAATCTATGCTGGAAACTAGCATCCAGCAGTCTTTGGACTTAGCAAATAACTTTGCAGAGCGGCTACGCGAGGAAAAAAACACCCCACAACGAAATTTTGGCCTCTTCGTTGAGAATGAGCTGGCAGACGTTCCGCCCCATATTTTCCATGATGTAAAATGGAAAATTATGGGGCTTATAAAAGAAGCTCAGGAGCGAACTTTGGAAGAACGGCGACAGACGGTGCAAGAAAGAAGTTCAACGTCTTCAGAGGAATCGACTTCTTCCGGACCGTCTTTCTCAAGCACGCCCAAAAAAGTTAATGTACTGCGTGTACAAGTGCTAAAAAAAGTATCCAATATGGACCGCACTGACATTAGCCCCAGCCCACCATCCGATCAATTACAGGAAGTAATGAATAACGTTTTTGACGATATCGATTCTGAGCAATATTTATAAGATTTAACTTCAATTCTTTTATATTTGCTTAACTTCTATGGTTTTTGAATTTTTTATTGTTTGTTAATTTGTCTGTTTTTGAATTCCTTTATTTTTGTTTTGATGTAAATGTAATGATGAAGCTAATTTATTATTTTAATTCTTTTATTTATGTTAATTTGTTTGTTTTTGAATTATTTTATTTTTGTTTTGATGTAAATAGTAAATCTGAAGATAATTCTTTATTTTAATTCTTTTAGTTTTCTTTATAGTTTTAATGTAAATAGTAATTTTGAAGATCAGTTGTGAACTTTTATTTTAATTATTTTATGTTGAAATAAATGAACCATATTTCTCAAGACTTTTTTTCTTCTGTCTTCAGTTTCTGTTACAGCTATATGTCGCACGCACCCGTATAATAATTCACCAAATATAATATAATATCGGTTTTTCATTGGAGTACGAACGCCGGCGTAGTTAGGCGCACATCAGCGTAGTTGCAGCTACACCAGCTGATACTGTGGTGCAGCAGCGTCGACGGCGATGTGCGCTCAACTAAACCGGCGTACGTACTCCAATGAAAATTAAAAATTAAACCATTCTTATATTAAATTATTATTAATATAAAATATATATTTTAATATAAAAATGGTTTTTATTAAATTATTTGGAGATTGGCTAGCGATTTGGATATTGGACTGATTATTAAAATGCAAGAAATCTCTCATTAAAGTAATTCTACTTTGGAATGTGCGCTATTTTTCAATGTTTCAAAGACTTTGACACTTTAAAAGTGTACCTATAGTGACCAAAAATGTTTTATTTCTAATTTTAATATGAAAATAGCCTTTTTACCAGTCATAGGTAAAATATATAAAAATACTTACATCTGAGGTGGTAGCACGTAAGTTGTTTCAATCGACCTCTTCATACAAAAGTGCAGAATGTTTGTATAAAGATGTTGATTGAAACAACTTACGTGCTACCACCCCTGTTCTGTCATTACCTCCATTTTATACCAACAAATGGCATTTACATTCGGTATTAAATAACATAACAAGTTAATTTAAAATTTTTTGCTTAGTAAAACCATTATCAACAGTAATGTTAAAAAAGAAACAATATAATATTTTACATTGAAATATTTATTAAATTGAAAATTTTATGTTATCATGATACTTAATTATAATTAATATTATTTATGTGCCTTCCACAAGTTGCAATAGTAAATCTGAAAATAATGATAATGTAGTTTTATCTTAGTTAAGTTATGTTATTAATTTACCTTATTGCCATAGTACTCTTCCTTCATTTATGAAATAATCAGCCAACTCATTTCTTACTGAGACTCCAACTCCGGTACGACAGGTATTACTTTGTTGCGTAGTGGTATTACGAGTTGCGTCTTCTGGTACTGGATTTGAAACTGCTGTATTAGATCCCGGCATATTTGCTGTCATTAAAAAATTATGCAGTGCGCAACAACCTTGGACAATTTTTTTAACTTTCTCGGGGCGTAGATAAATAGGCGAAAGAAGAACTCTAAATCTATTGGATAGTATACCAAAGGCATGCTCAATAGTTTGTCTAGAATGACTGAGACGTTGGTTGAAAACAACGTTTCTATCAACTTTTGTGTTGAATGGAAATGGCTTCATAATATGCTTTTCCAAAGGGAAGGCATCATCAGCAACAATAACATAGGGTATTTTTCTGTTGTTTCCTATCACTGCATCTTGAGGCAAGTTTATTGCTGCATTGTCCAAAAAGATTCTTAGATCACTTGAATTTAGCACACCTGCATCATGAGTTCTTCCATTACACCCGACGTTTATGTAAGTGAACTTGTAATCAGCATCACATAGCGCTAGGAGAATTATGCTATTGAATCCTTTATAATTATAATATAAAGAACCGCCCTTCTTCGATGCTCGGAAAGCTATGTGTTTCCCATCTAATGCACCAATGCACAGCGGGAATTGCCAGCGTAAACAGAATGTTTCACTAATTTTTTTCCATTCATCGTGATTTTGGGGAAACTGAAAAGATATATAGTTATGCACTGAAAAGAAGTAAGAAATTAACTACAATTACCATTAAGTAATCATTCCGCAATTTCTCATAAATTAAAGAGCACACTTCAGGGATCTCATTAGAAAGAAAGGAAAGCGACAATTTAGTGCTATACTCTAAGCTTCTGTAGCTTTCTCCTGTTGCTATGTATCTCAAAACTGCACCTAATTTTTCATCAACAGGAATAGCATCTCTCATCCATGTATCCTGCCGTGTAACATGTGGTGTCACCAAATCCAAAATAATCTTGAAGGAATCCTCATCCATCCTTAAATATCGTCGGTAGGCATCTTTATCTTCTAATCTTATTTCTTCCTTTAATAATTTGAACGAGCTATTGGTTTCACGTCTTTTTTTCCATGATTTCACCCACTCTCGTTTTTTGTCTTTCTTTCTATCTTTTTCAATAGCTAGTAATGAGGTGGCTGCAACAGATGTTGTCAAAAGAATGCCCATTACTGCTACTAATTCTTTGTCGTTATTCATTATTTAGCAAATTCAAAATTAAATAACTCAAACAGTTTAAAACTTGCAATTCGCACTCACTTTTTTTAGCAAAGTTATTGTCACAATTTATAAAAAAATGAAATATTAAGGAAATAGCAAATTATCACTCTTTTTTAAAAAAAGTTGTTGTTATTTTAAACACAGGACTGTGGAAATCGCAAATAATCAGTTTTTATAAAAGTTATTGTAATTCTAAAATCGGGAAATACTATGGAAATAGCAAATTATCACTTTTGTAGAAATCGCAAATAATCACGCTTTATAAAAACATCATATTTTTAGCAAATAATAAAAACTCACTTTTTATAAAAGTTATTGTTATTTTAAAAACAGGAAATACTGTGGAAATCGCAAAATTTATTGTCACACTTTATAAAAACACTTCGCAGATAGGAAATTACTCAATGTGTTTTTATTCCATTTGTTCCAGTTGTAATGGAAACGACTGGACTCAAAGCGAATCGTCTAAACAAATGTGCGCTTTGAGGCGCCTCAAAGCGCGCGACAAAGCGCACCGTCTAAACAGGTTCAAAGTATGTTATAAACAAAAAAAATTAGTATTTTATAAATAAAAAAATGGAACAGAAATGTTTTATTATTTGTTAAGGATAAAATTTATTATATTTACAATGCATGTGCATTAGGGTGGCCCTTATTTTTAAAAGTCGGAAATTCCTACATGCTAATCCCTGAAATGGTTCTCTACTATGAAAAAATAATTCTCCAAAAAATTTCATCTCAATTGTTTGAAGTTAATTCGTCCCGAAAACGCGGTAAAGTTTGTTATTTTATGAGAAAAGTTTTATTAATCAACATTTTTGATTTGATTCAAATTTTTTTACGGAGTCTCTATACAAAATAAGCGGACACGTATTTTTTCCTCTTTTTCTGTTAATATTTTCAAAAAAAGGGGTGGGGGTAAAGTTTACGTCACTCGCCGATTATGCCTTTTTTCAAATCGCTATTACTCCGGTTCTATTTATCGTGTCGAGTTAAATGAGGTATAATTTAAAGGTAATGAAGAGATCTTTATTTATATATTAATAGTTGTAAAAAAATTTTCAATTTATTATTTGGAAAAAAATTATTTTCTCCGCGATTTCGCCACGGGTAAGACTGTACCAATTCAGCTAAAATTTTTATAGTATTTTTTTGGTATAGTGAACCATTTTAGGGGTTAGCACCACCAAAAATGTAAACAAAAATCGCCCATATAAATAAGGGCCACTTTAAGTACATATTATTTATTAAAATTTATTTTTTTTGATGGACCTTCACCATCTGAAGACTCACTGCTGTCTTCACGTACAAAATTGTATAACGCTGCTCGCACATTGGATCAGACTTTGTACGAATTTGTGCCAATTCGGATGAAATCGATACAATTTCATCAGAATTCGCACAAATTCGTAAAAATTCTGATGCAGTGTGCGGGAAGGGCAGCCTAATAGGAAATTCTCGGATGCAATTTTCATGGTTTTCGGGGACATAGCACCTTCAAATTTCAATTTTTTTTTTGTTTTTTAATGTAAATTTTTAAATGAAAACATAGACATATCTTAATGAAACTTTGCAAATATGTTTTACTAGTATTTAACTATACAAAAAAATATTTTTTTAATTTTTTTTGGTCCCGCGTCGTCTGCTGGAATTTTTTCAAAAAAACCCCAAAAAATCACGGTGGGCAGGATTTCCGCTCTTAGAAAAGTCGGACACAAAAACAAAAAAGCGATTTTAATCAGCATCAAAGCCGCTATAAAATGAACTAAAAAGAAAAAAGTTGGTTGAAAAATAACAAAATGGCGGCATTTTTTCAAAAATCAAAATTTTTTGCCATCGAAAACATCCTGTAACTCAAAAAATTGTACGCCGATTTTTTCATCCGTAGTTCATTTTGTACATTAACATGTGTAGATTAACGTGTTAAAATTTTAGAACGATCGAATAAATTTTTTTTTTAATCTTGCCCACCAACTTGAAACACGTTGTTTTGAGAAAATCGCGTTCAAGTTAAGGGGCACCACTAGTGTGAAATTTTGAAAAAATTAAAAAAAATTTTTTTTCATTTTTCGATAGCCTATACTTCTAAAAATAACATAATAAAATTTCAAGTGGATATCTCCAATCGTTTTTGAGTTACAGCCATTTGAAGAGCAGTTGCTCATCGGTCCGAAAGTTGCGTTAGTTTAGGAAAAGAAAATTTCGAGTAGTCATGTTTTGGAGTTGCTAGACCCTGGCACATTTAAACGACTCATCTCGAAGAAAGAAAGGTTTTAGCAGCCCTACAGGTGTCTTTCGAAGAAGAAGAACGTACATTTTATGGGGCTGGAATAGCAGTTTAGCCGAAAGTATGATATTTCTTGATTTATAACCATGTAACTTAAACTACGCGTTTTTCTCGTAACTATATTTTTCAAATTTGCTGCAGTTATAACTCGAGAGCAAATCATCCGATCGGTTTAATTCTTTTTCCAGCTTCTTTCATATAAGTTTCTCCGTACCATCAACCTCCAGTTTTCCGATTGCATAAAAAATGTAATTTTGGCAGGACAAAAATCATCCAATTTTTGCACGAAAATTGAAATTTTTTTAAAGACTCCTTCATTTTGTTAAATTTAAATTTTTTTTCTTGATCGAGGGTCATGGTACGGGCAATACCTTCTAGTTTCATAAAATTTTTGGTTTTTTTGATTTCCGGCACTGTGAAGGTCGATATCACTGCAGCAGTGGGGCGATTTTTTTTCTTGGAGCCTTAGGAAATTACGAATGACTCGCTGAATTTTAAATTTTTTGATCTAAAAATTTTATTATGTAGTTATTATATATCCACAAATATATCCTTAAAACGTTAAAACATTCCATGCATTAGTTTTTTTTAAAAACATTTCCAAAAATCACCTTTTTTTTAGGCGGTCACACTAGTGGTGCCCCTTAAAATACAACATTTTTTTTAAAAAAACATTACCAAAATTCAATCTACGATGCCTTTCACTTTTATTTATATTATTAAAAAATATTTCGTAAAGGTTTATTCTAACAAATTTTATCAAAACAAAATTTTAGATTTTTTGAAAATTTGTAGGTGCTATGTCCCCTTAAGTGAAAAAAAGAACCCGAAAAAAGCTCTTTTTTATTTAAATTTTGGGCCATTTACGGTGAGCCATTTTGAATGTTCCAATTTTCATGTCAGATTCGAAATCGGGGGGGGGGGGGGGGCTTGTGCGAACCCGGTCTACCGCCCTAGGGCGCCAGGCCCAAGACATATTTAGATATTAAATGATAACTCCTCTAGAATACAAGACACAATTCCGAACGTGCATACGAGATAAACAAAGCTTGTGTTTGAGAAACGTAACGTGTTTGAGACACTGTAAAAAAATGTAAATTCGCAGGGTAAATTCGCGCAGTAAAATTACAAATCGCGATATGAAATACTTTCTTTTCATATTTTCCATTGGAGTTTCGCGGCGAATCGACCAACAAAAATCTGAAAGCATTTCTTCTGACCATTTTCCGTTTTATCGTCTCTCTATGTGCAATATGTCTTGATGAAACCTTTCACCATGCTCATCTGATATTGCACCAAGATTTTGAATTTTAAAGTTTTTTTTTCATTTTTCACTAAAGACTCTTCAGATATATATTTGACTCCAGGAGTTCAACTCGCACTTCTTGGCCAGTTTTTACTACGTAGGGTTTATCTCTTGCGCGAATGTCCCATTCACATAACAAACAACAAAACTTAGTATATCTGCAGCATTCTAGTCAACGAAACTTTTGAATCAGCACAAATGTTCCACGAATACCATGACTTTTGTCGGGATTGAAAGGGCATATATTACCATTCTGAAGCAATGTAAGAACTAAAACCTTCGATTTTGAGAGACCAAAATTTCGAACAAGATCATTCAAATCAATGTCTAAGGAGATGAGGTTATTTTCATAGGCTTGAAGCAGTGCTTACAAACCAGTTGTGCGAATGACTCTGTTGAGGAACTGGTCTTCATGAATCCTAGCGTCATAGTCATACAAAAGTAACAATAATTTCTATGGTTTTGTTATGGTCGTTGCAAATGGCATGGTCTTATGATTTCCTGCGAGCCAACCCATTAAAGCACATACTTGAGCAACTTCTGCAACAGTTTTTCGGCAGCCAGTATTTGTCTTTTTCTATCATTAAGAACTCGTCCATGCTCACTATTTAAATAGATGAAAGTAGCGTAAACGCAAAATCGAAACACAAAATATTCTGAATTTTGAGAAATTTACAAAAAAAAATAATTAACTAGGCATAAATCTAGACGTGCCAGCAAAATAGTCCAAGAGCTAGTGACAGAATTGCAAAGTGATTTTGTAGAGGATGGGCTTTTGATATAAGGTAGATTAGGTAAAGCACAACCGATTAAAAATATTCGCCAGTTCGAGTCTACTTAAGTTTTAATTTTATGAATTTTTGAACTTGTCGATTTTTTGACCATGAAAAAAGTGATATTGCAGAGGATGGGACTTGGTATATAGGTTAATTGGGTTGCCCCCAACACATATTCCGATTCCCATCTCGTTTGGAGGTTAGGTTTGACTTTTGGGAATTTTTGAACATGTCGGTCTGATCAAGATGGACAAAGTGATATTGGAGAGGATGGGGTTTGGTATAATGGTGAGATAGGCCACCAAGAACCCTAATTCAGCTGCCCATCTCATATGCAATCACGGTTGCGATTTTGGCGGCTTTTAATTTTGTGGCCATTTTCGGTATGACCCAAGTGATTTTGTAGAACCCAAGATTTGGACCATAGGCTCGTGGCATCTGCCAAATGTTACATTTTCAATCCCATCTCCGTTCCATCAATATTTTCCGTTTAATTGAGAAAAATTGGTTGATGGAAAAAAAAAACATTTTGATGATTATACAGGGTGTATACCTTTAAGCTTACAAAGCGGCCGGCTGTAGATAGGTTTTGGATAGACGAAGAAAAAATCGTATGGGTGGGGGGGATAAATCTTAACGGTTTAGCAGCTAGGGCGTTTTGAATTTTTTTTGTAGAGGTTTACATATCACCCTGTATTTATGTAACCCTTTGAGCTATTTTCATGAATAGGATACCAGTGTACGTAGAATACTCCCACCTATCTAAAACTGTCAAAATAAAGGATCCAGCTAGCCAACTTCCATAGCAATGAGTCGTCAAAGTCAAAATTTCGTTTTTTTTAACTAAAATTTCAACTAAAAACAACTTTTTCTCCAAAAAATACCTAGTTAACTGATATTTTTTTTGCAAAATTGGAAAGCTTGGACAATTCCTATCAATATTGTCTCGACAATTTTTACGCTACGGCCTTTACTTTTGAAGTTATTAGCAAGTTTGATGTTAAAATTTGCCTTATTTGGTGCTTATTTGGTACTTTTTGGCAAAGCTTAGGTGAAAACGCACAAAAAAAGAGCCAATTTTAGCGTTAAAATTGCTTATAACTCCAAAAATAAAAGCCGTAGGATACAAATTGTCCGGACATTATTGATAAGAAATTGTCCAAGCTTTCCAATTTTGTAAAAAAAAATATTAGTTAACTAGGTATTTTTTGGAGAAAAAGGTGGTTTTAGTTGAAATTTTAGTTAAAAAAAACAAAAAATTTGACTTTGATGACTCATTGCTCTGGAAGTTGGTAAGGTGGAAAAAATGGTTTGTACAAAAGTTGTAGATCTTTTTATTACCTACAACTTTTATATTTAACTTTTTTCGATAGGAGGTCTACTTTCGCCGAAAATCGTCCAACGTTGGAAGCCAATATTCGAATGAAACGTTCACCGCATCGTGAAGAGCCGGCTTAAGCCCGGGACACACATTTGCGCACAGCGTGACGGCCGTGTGTTGGAAAACACACGGAGAAAAAGTAAACAAGTAAAATCTTACCAGTCAGTCCCCACATTTCCGCGTCTCCATGTCCGCACCGCATCAAATTTTACTTGTTTATTTTCTCTCCGTGTGTTGTCCAACACACGGCTGTCATGCGGTGCAGGCACGGTTCGGATATGTGTGTCCCGGGCTTTAAGAAGCAAACGGAGCCCGCAGCATGAGTGAAAAAGCTGCGCTTTTAAACAACCAGAGCGAATGGGAAACTCGTTTTCTTTTTATTTGGTTTTTCCTCTACAACAACGGGGAATTCTCTTTAAAATTATCTTAAGGAAGATCGATTGAAGGAGCATATTCCAAATTAAAAATCTGAAATTTGAATACGTTATTTATTGATATCTCATACATTCAATAAAATTTTTTAAAAAACATTGGACGTCTTGCATTCGAGTAATTAGTATTCAATATTCAAGTAAAGGTCGAGTAAAAATGATATTAAACGTGGGAATTTATTGCACATAAAAATGGATAATTCTTCATAACTAGACGTCAAACTGCTTTAAAATTTTGTCAATAATTATAATCAGATTAGAATGTCAACTTTTATTTACAGAATAAATTTGACTTCTATCATGGGAATTTAATTTTACATTCTCTGTCCTTATATTATACTATTTTCAGAGATCGATCCTTCTTAAGTGGTTTGAACGTTTTCGGTTTATCGGTTTATTTTTAAAGGAGATCAATACATGTAATTGTTATGGCATTCTAAAAAGAACTTAGGTGCAAATGATGAAAATGAGTTCGATCACGAGATTGTTGTATTTGCCGCCCCCTGAAAGTGCCGCCGGCGTGCGGTGCACACTCTGCACGCCCGCACCCAGCGGGCCGGGTTATAATGTATGTTTGTATATACAATACACAACTACTCATAATATCTGAAATATATAACATAAATATGCCACTAGAGGGGTATATACATCCATTTTAACTCAATTTGCTATATAAAACTAGATTTTACGATTTTTCAACTTCAACTGGAGATGGCAAGGGTTTCTACAACTGGGAAAGAGATGGGCAAGTGGATATGTATTGTAGATGTTGTAACGAACCCTAATATTCAAATCCCATCTCCTACAAAATCACTTGGGTCATACCGAAAATGGCCACAAAATTAAAAGCCGCAAAAATCGCAACCGTGATTGCATATGAGATGGGCAGCTGAATTAGGGTTCTTGGTGGCCTATCTCACCATTATACCAAACCCCATCCTCTCCAATATCACTTTGTCCATCTTGATCAGACCGACATGTTCAAAAATTCCCAAAAGTCAAACCTAACCTCCAAATGAGATGGGAATCGGAATATGTGTTGGGGGCAACCCAATTAACCTATATACCAAGTCCCATCCTCTGCAATATCACTTTTTTCATGGTCAAAAAATCGACAAGTTCAAAAATTCATAAAATTAAAACTTAAGTAGACTCGAATTGGCGAATATTTTTAATCGGTTGTGCTTTACCTAATCTACCTTATATCAAAGGCCCATCCTCTACAAAATCACTTTGCAATTCTGTCACTAGCTCTTGGACTAAAAATGGAAACCAGATTTAGATTCAACCTGTTAAAACCTTCATATTCAATTTTATTTGATTGAAGGAGGATTGACCAGTGTAATCTACCTAAAAGAAATGTATGATTTTTTACAAATTTTTCTTATTTTCAGTCGATTTAGGGTTGGTTTTAACCCTTTAGGATTATCGCTTATCATAAAATTTGGCTTGATTTGGTATTAATCAACCACCTTCACAAATAAATGTTGAAAAAAGTGTATTTCATTGAATTATTTTTGATTGTTATTGAAATTATCGGGAAAAACTCTTAAAAAGGGTTGTTTTTTGCATTTTTTAGGGTGATGCCTATACTTTAGGACTGCGGGACCCCGATTTTCGTAATCAGCGATCTAAAAAGCATATAGAAAACGAAGTTATGTTTTGACCCCCTCCTCTCCGCGTTCTGAATGGTCTAGCATTCATAAAATGCACTTTTGGATGCAATCAAGGGCTAAAAGTGCACCTGGAGGGTCAGAAACGACTATATATGCACAATAAAGTTTATGTGATAGTAAAATAAAAAAATGCTGGTATATTAATTATTTTTAAACGATTTTATTTGAAAAACTATCCGAGAGACAAAACTGTGCTTACGCACTATGATTTTATAGTTATGTATTTACGCCTAGACTATCATTCTATCGAAAAAAATCTGATGGACAAGAATTATCTCAAAAATCGACCTAAAATCATTAATTCTGACCGCGTATAGACATCTCACCAAGGTGAAGGGGGTCTAAAAATCGCCTCGCGTAATTAATAGACGCCCCCAAAAATGCACTGAATGTTCTAACAAATGATTAAAATACAAAACTCCAGCACAATTCTTCAATGCAGCACTAGAGGCAAAAGTCCGAAAGATCACAATGTTGCGAAAAATATTCTGTTGGCAGTTCCTTTCCTTGCCCCCCTAAACTGCCAGCTTCCCTATCCACAAACTCACCGCATCTCTTGTGTTGCGGACCATGGCTGAGAAGAATACGTTCGCATCGTAGTGCAGTGGCGGACTAAGCCCGTCAGAGGACCGGGGCGGCAAAGCTGAATGAGGCCCTCAGCCTAAAGCCTCGTTCACATTAGCGAGTACAAAGGGTTAGTACGTGTTGGCTACTGGTTATTGCCAGTGACTGGTATGCCAGTACACGCCTCGTTGGAACACTTATGCTAGTGTACTGTCTTGGTTAGTTCACTAACCTGGTGAGTAGTGCCCTTGCTAGTAGATAGCCCAGGGGGCTATTTACTAGCCCACTATCCTCCACTTCTCTATACTAACCACTTAACTCGCCTCGTGCGAACAATGACACGTGGGTTAGTAAACGATTATTTGACAAGTAATTTACGATTTTCTGTGAAGTGATTTCTGATTTTTTGAAAATTGTTTTGCTTTTTTTTACTTGAAAATGAAGTGGGCAGAAAGTGAAACAATTAAGTTTTTAGAATTATATAGGGGCTTTGAGTGTTTGTGGGACAATGATTCTGTAGATTACAGAAATACTCAAAAGCGGCAGGCAGCAGTGGAAACTTTGGTTAAGCAAATTTTGTTTTGATTGATACCCACAACTAGTACACTAACCTGTCTATACTGAACTGCGTCTGAACATCTACTCACTTATAACTAACCTCAGCCTTGCCAGTACCTACTAACCAAGGACTAACCACTAGCCCACTAGCACACGCCAATGTGAACGCTGCTTAAGAAGTCGATGTAATTTAAGAAGCCTTTTATTCAGTTGCCATTTGCATGGACAAGTGTGTGTATATGTTTATTTCCCAGTAGGAAAAGCATTTAATTACCCATCGATTCCGAAAGTCGTACTAAAGCCAAGTGTCCACTAGAGAGTTTTTTTTCGGTAGAGTGTAGAGCGTAGAGTGTAGAGCTCTACCTGGAGTATGTACACTACAGCGCTTCTCTACACTCCACCGCCCGTAGAGTTGCTCTAGAAAAATTTTGAGTAGAGATCTACCACGAGCTCTACAGACTGAGTACACTGCAGATGCGTTTTTCTCTACTGTAGAGTCGTATGATAGGGCGCGCAACTGCGTCCATCAACTTTTGCATGTCATTTCATTTCTCAGTTATTCAGAGATGCGTGCGTACATATATTGTGTAAAAAATTTAAAGGAAATTAATAGAAATCAAAAAAATAATAAAAAGAGTTTTCCCCAAAAGAAGGGAAAAGAAGGAAAGGAAATGTTGGGAGCGAGATTGGATTGCGAAAAGAAAACAAAACGCTGGAATGTATCGAGAATTATGGAATGAGCTCACGGAAGAAGATACACCTTCATACCAAAATTTCCTGCGTATGTCGTATTCGAATTTCGTTGTTATTTAACACGCCGATCCCGATGTACAACAATTCGAAGCGCAGTCGAAACGCAAATAAGAATGAAAACTGTAGAGATAAAAACTCTATCAAACATGCTTGTTAGAGCGTAGAGCAGATATAGAGCTCTACCAAACACAAAAAAATTGCGTATACACTATAGAGTTTTTTGGCAGAGCACGTAGAGTGGGTGTAGAGAGCATGTGTAGAGCTCTAGAGAGTGTATACACTTCTCTACGCATCTCTACGCGAGAGTTTTCTCTAGCTCTACCCAAAAAACTCTATAGTGGACACTAGGCTTAAGTTTATAAAAACTCCTCTTGCATGATGCAACCGAGATGAAAATGATCAAGAAGTATTGAAGTACATATACGCGATGTACAGGGTAACGATTCAGTAAAGACACATTTTAATAATTACATGCTGTACTTATTTGTGTCTACGGGAACATTGTACGGGACCTCCGACTCCAAAGTACCACTTAGGTAGGCACTGACTATATTTTAAAAGCCTTGTTTAGGATTTGATCAAGGGAACTTGTAGACATTTGGAGGCCCCCAGGAACCAGAGGCCCGGGGCGGACCGCCCCTACCGCCCCACCCTTAGTCCGCCACTGTCGTAGTGTAGCTGGAAACTTTAATTTGTTGCATGTTGCTAAGGTGGAGGCAATCTCAGAAGTCTGCAGATGCGAAATGCGTTTGGGTTTTTTGTTCTAGCTGTCGCATCTTTATACATTACGTTATCTCTGGCAATACCCTTTAGAGACCCTTATAGCCTTCACGGCTCGAATCAAGCAGATGTTACAGTCCTGCAAAGAGGCGGCCACCACCAAGTACGGTGCCGCAAGCGCCCAAACCGTCCAAACACAACTAAATGATTTCGCAAAAGACGCTTTAAAAAGCGGGGTCAATAACCCCTACCTGTGTCAGTACCTTCTCACCGTTGACGAACAATCACTGGATACATTAATCCAGAAGGCGCTAGATATGGAACGCCTGCAATTAACAGTCTTGCACCTGCAGCCCAACACAACCCCCACGGCGTACCCCATTAGTCAACTGGGAACCAATGTTTCGCCTACAGGGCTCCAACTCCCACAAGGTATCAATGCCCAATGTAGTACAAGTTGGGCCCCCACACATGGAATCACACAAGCTCACTCATACGTAAACCCAACAGCTGCAGCCCCTAATAGTACAATCCCACAGGTACCTAATACACAACAACACTCCACCTATCAATCGACGACGCCCGCACAACCACCCGCACAACACTTCGTTAATCAAACCCTGCCACTCACACAAGAAAGAGTAGCCGTACCGAGTTCCTATCCCAATAGGCCCCCACAGTCTCAATCCATCGCTAACGTAACTTGCACCTTTTGCCGCCGACGGGGACACACTTACAGTGAGTGCATGAAGCGCAAGAACACTCCGCTCTGCTCACATTGCCAAAATTATGGCCACGACGTCAGTGAGTGCCGCAGATTTAAGTTTGAACGTAGTCAGGCTACGGCCAGAAATGGGCCCCCATTACAGAACACATACAATAATTACAACAATAGACAACCTCAAAATTACCCTCCAAATTACCCGCCGAATATTAATAACAGAAACCCACCTGGCAGGCCTGATGACAGTAGAAGGTACCCTCGCCCAGGATCGGGCCAACTCAATACCGGCCAACCTAATTCCGGACAAACCAATCCCGGTCCACCCAATAGAACCCCCCGGGTTTACCAGGTAAGCAGGAAGTGCGATTTTTGTGGCCGCCGTAGCCACGTAGTGAGCGAATGCGCTCAGAAGAGGATGTGGGAAAAACGTCACCAGGGAAACGCCGAGCCGTCGAGCCAAAATCCCCTGGCCCGACAACAATAGGTCCATTCACACCCAAGGGTACACCTCAGCCGCACCGACTCAAAATTCCACAAGTTACCTTACCCTTAGATATCAGCCGTAACGGCAAAGTCAAATTAGTAGTGGATTCTGGCGCTGAGGTAAGCGTCATCAAACAAAATAAATTAAACCCGGACGTAGAAATAAACCCCGATGAGAAATGCACTCTTGTAACCCCAGCCGGAACTACCGAAACCATAGGGAGCTGTCACGGAAATTTCGACCTCCCCCTAAGATCCCCGGCTCTTTCCAGGTAGTAGAGGATACCCCCGAATTTTTGAACGACGGGCTACTAGGATTTGACTTCATCTTGGAGAACTGCAATGTAGAAGGTCCAAATCGAAAGTTGAAGTTCCCTCGTACAGCAACTAACCCTAAAGAGTTTAGCGTTCCATTGACATTCGACGAGCATTCGCCCAAAGAACGGGCAGTCGAAGTGAGGCACAGTGTGGGCAAAACGCACACTGTCTCTAAGGCCCCTAACAAGGAGGCTGACTGCAAAACCCAAAGGTCGACTGACGAAATCGAAACTCAAATGGGACCTACACGGACTAAGATTGAGTTGGGACGGCCGACACGAGTGCCGGGCCGTACCCGACAAATAATCGCAGTCCCGCTAAACCTGAAGGAAGAAATGGTCTGTCTGTCTCAAGAAATAGAACCAGGTGTTTTCCTCTCAAATAGCCTGCTACCCAAGGGGAAGGACACCGTTCCGATAAGCATTCTCAACAATACCAATACCGCAGTGCCCATAGCCGCACTTAACCTAACACTGGTCCCAACCAGTACATATGAAATAGTCCCACTTCAATCGATACCGCGGCCAACCGTAGTACAACGATCTACTAAAAATTCGGCCCCCCAGGCCCCTGAAACGTATGCCTGCGAGATCCCTAGCCAAAATGCCATTCGTACATTCTTAAACACAGTCGCTCTATTCCTAATCAATCATTTAATAACAATATGGTCCGCATGTAACCCTAAGTGCGCCGACCAAGCTTTTAGCCCCCAAGGCTTAATCCAAACTAGCGGTGCTTGTGAGTACAAGAGCCCCAACGTTGGCCAACAAACTCCATCACCCTCTCTCATAAAAAATAAGAAGAAGGGAACAACTTCCCAAACAAAGACACCATACACCCCTGCCATTAAATCCCAAAAAAGCAAACGATTAGGTACGCAAACCCCAAAGAGCAAAACCGAGGCAAGAATTAACCATATCCGGTACTCCTCAAACCCCGAGTACCCGGCCCCTCAAGACCTCGAAGCCCGCTTAGAACAGATCAAAAGGGAATTGAATCTGGATGAAAACCTAAGCGCGGAAGAAAGACAGTCGATCACCGACCTCTGCTACGAATATCACGATATTTTCTATCTTAAGGGCGATCTCCTCACGCATACAACCGCCATCCAACACGAAATACCTTTAATACGGGACCAGGCACCCATAAACCAAAAAATGTACCGATTGCCAGAAAGTCAGAGGCAGATAATAAATGACCAGCTACAAGAAATGCTGGAAAACGATATTGTACAGCCTAGCAAAAGCCCGTGGAACTCCCTTCTCCTATTAGTTCCCAAGAAGGCAGGCGCAGACGGTGAGAAAAAGTGGCGAGTCGTCGTCGATTTTCGTAAGCTTAACGAAAAAACAATCGGCGACGCCTACCCATTGCCACGAATAGAAGAGATCCTAGACCAGCTAGGACACTCGCGTTATTTTACCACTCTTGATCTTGCCAGCGGCTATCACCAAGTTCTGGTCGATCCCAGGGATCAAGATAAAACCGCTTTCAGCACCAATTACGGGCACTACGAGTTCAAACGTATGCCGTTCGGGCTAAAAGGAGCCCCGGCTACGTTCCAAAGACTAATGAACTACGTACTCACCGGCCTGCAAGGCCTAGAATGCTTCGTCTACTTAGATGACATTGTCGTCTATGGTAAGAGCCTAGAAGACCATAACCGGAATCTCAGAAAAGTCTTCGACAAACTGAGGGAGCATAACCTCAAATTGCAGTCCGAAAAGTGCCAATTCCTACGTAAGGAGGTAGTCTACCTAGGGCACATCTGCTCAGAGAAAGGAGCGCTCCCGGACCCCAGGAAAACGGCGTACGTCCAAGAATTCCCGGAACCACGCACTATACGCCAGGTCCAATCTTTCATCGGACTCGCGAATTATTACAGGAAATTTATTCCCGACTTCTCAAAAATCGTCCGACCTTTAACCAATCTTCTCCGAAAGGACGTAAAATTCTCCTGGACTCCCAGATGCCAAGAATCCTTCGACCAAATCAAGGCAGCTCTGGTCAAACCCCCCTACTCATCTACCCCGACTTCACTAAACCCTTCAATCTGACTACAGATGCCAGTAGTGAAGCCCTTGGGGCCGTACTTTCGCAAGGGGAAGTGGGAAAGGACCAACCCATCGCGTACGCCAGCCGAACCTTGAACAAGGCTGAGCGAAACTATTCCACCATCGAAAAGGAGCTTTTGGCAATAGTCTGGGCCGTGAAGAATTTCAGGTGCTACCTACAAGGTCGCACATTCACAGTGTATACCGATCACAAGCCGTTGAAAGGAGTTTTTAACGTTAAAGACCCTACAACCCGATTGGTGCGTTTCCACCATAAACTTTCTGAATACGACTATCACATCGAATACAAACCCGGCAAGTACAATACTAATGCCGACGCCCTCAGTCGTATTCCCTGCCCCAATTCAAACCAAGATACTAAGGCTCAACAAACTTTCACTGTCAAGGCAATAGTACACGCCCCCATGGAACCTCCCCCCGGAGGCCACAATCAAAGATGCAACGCAGTCACCCGTGCCCAAGCACGAGTGAAAAGACCGATTACTACGCCCGGAAAAGAGGTCCAAACGGAGGTAACAGATATAGGCATCGCGCCCGAAGGCGACGGTATAAAACAGTCAGAGAACCAACCACTCAATTCACCCGAATCCCCAACCACGCAGCCTCAAGAGGCTGAAACCAATCAAAGGCCCAAAATCACGATAATCACGGACCCCGAAGAGATAACCACCATCTTGAAAGACTATCATGACTCCGCTTTCGGAGGTCATCAAGGCGTGATCAAAACGTACAAACGAATCCGTAGGAAGTACTGGTGGCGCCACATGCTTAGGGATATAGGAAAATATATTCGAAGATGCAGGAAATGTCAGACAAATAAGTCCACACCGGCCCTTAAAATGCCGATGCTAATCACAGACGTGGCCGAAAGACCTTTCGACAAGGTCTACCTAGACATAGTGGGACCTTTAGAAACTACCCACTCCGGGAACCTATACATCTTAACATTTCAAGATAACCTAAGCAAACAACATTTCAAGATAACCTAATTCAAATTGCTATGCTATTCCGAATGCCGAAGCCGAGACAGTAGCACAAATAGTCTTTGACCAAATCATTACCCGCTACGAGATACCCAGAAGCATAGTGACTGACCAAGGCACCAATTTTCTTAGCGGCCTCTTCAAGGGCCTGTGCAAACTCCTGAAAATCAAAAAATTACAAACTTCCGCCTACCACCCCCAATCAAACGGCGCTTTGGAAAGGACCCACAGGCCCCTAGTGGAATACTTGCGCAGTATCACTGACCAAAACCCCAAAGCCTGGGATCAATACTTACGCACTACCGCGTTCGTCTATAATAATAGTGTCCATGACAGCACTAAACTAACCCCAATGGACTGTCTTTATGGGTTCTCACCCGACATTCCATCCAACCTGAAGAAAGATCCCGAACCGTTATACAATCACGAAAGCTACTACCATATTCTGAAATATAAATTACAAAAATCCTACTCCATAGCCCGACAAAATCTTCTAGCAAGCAAGCAGAAATCTAAAGCCCATTACGACCGAACCACGAGACCCCACTCATTCCATATTGGTGACCAGGTACTTATTAAAAGCGAAAACCGAAAAGGAAAACTCTCCCCCATCTGGAGAGGCCCCTACCCTGTGGTAGCGATAACCAGCCCCGTGAACACTAAAGTCAAAATAGGCAACAAGCAGACTGTAGTACATAATAACCGCCTGAAACCCTTTTTCGAGTAAATGACAAACCAACTAGCCACTAAACTAGGCCCCTCACATAACTCGCTAAGCGACCTAGCCATCTCATGGTATACGCAGTATTCAAAACTGGGCTGCTGAACTCGCTCTCTGACGCTACCTAGAACTATTCAGCTAGTGGGCGAAAGCTCTGAGGAATATGTAAACAAAGAAAAATAGTAATTACAGTTATTAAATAAGAAAGAATTGTGGAAGAAAAGAGTAAGAGTAGTAAATAAGAATTAAACGAAAGAATCAATTTTCAATACAAAAAGAAAAATAGTAATTACAGTTATTAAACATAGAAAAAATTATTGTGGAAGGAAAGACAAAGATTAGTAAGTAAGAATTATTATGCTATATAGAAAAAATCCTAATAGAAAATCTATTCAATAAGCAATCTCAACAACTTACTACACCGCAAGTATTTTAAATTAATTAACAAAAATAAATAAAAAAAAAATAATTACTAACTTTAAGCGCAAAAGAAAAATCGATTTTTTTTAGATATTAAAATTTGAATCGAAATTCAAAAAAAAAAACATTTCCTCGAATTTACACATGATTTCTCTCCTCTTATATCATATAATATTTTCATTGAAATTTATTATTTTTTATTCATTGCCATTTTTTTTATTACTTTTTAATACAGATTATTTTATACAAGAAAAAAGCACTATAATCTGAATCCAAAAAAAAAATAAGCAATATTTATAAATGTAAAACTAGGAAATAAGAATTATAAAACTAAAGTGGGCGACAGCCCTCAGGAATGTGGCCTATAGATGAGAAAAGAAAAAAAAATATGGGCGAAAGTCTTTAAATGAAAAGTAAACAGTTACATTAATTAAAATAAACAGAAATACATGTGAGAATTTTAAATGGACAAACATCTTTCTTTTGAAAATTAAAAATATGTAATAATAGGAATTTAAGTAATTTTATGAATAAGAAACGTAAGAAACTAAAGAATATTGCATGCCCAAAAAGTATATATTACAAATGGCCTAAGTGGGCGACAGCCCTCAGGAAGGTAGGCTAAAACATTAAGAATTTAAGAAATATAATATAATAAGAATTTAAGTAATTCTAGGAACAAGGAAATGTAAGAAAGTAAAAACGTTTTTTTTAAATTTAAAGAAGCCAAAACAATAATTGCATGTTCTAAGAATTAGGAAGGCCCACGTACTAAGTTAGATTTACAGAAAAATGTATCCAAAAAAAAGGGTAAAATCCAAAAGAGATAAACCAATTACAAGCAAAAGCCCTTTAAGGGCGCAGCCCCAAAACCGCCAGAAAACGCAACACGACTCGCCTCTAACCAGTTAACTCAAGCGCAAACTCAAAGCCCATATTTACAAGCGCAATTCCTAAAAAACAACCAAATGCCGAGAAAAAACGCCCTTCGGGCCCTTAAAAGACGTTCGTATAACCTAAAGTAGAAACAACCCAATCAAGAATTTCTCCTAAAATTTAAAAAATCGAGCAATGCTCCCTTTGCTTTGCGCCGTAGCATTGCTCTTATTGTGCCCCCAAGGAGTTGTTATAAACGGAAAATACACTTTCAATAATTTGGTTCCAAAAAATTTAAATTCCCTAAATTCAAATATTTTCAAAATCCCTTTTTCTTTTCAAAATTCAAATATCCAAAAATAAATTAAAAAATCTTTTTTTTATCATACAAAAACCGCCACAAGCAACTCCGTGCAAAAGTTTTAAAAATCTTATCAATGGGTATCAGGTTTCGTCCGAAACCCGGCATTTTCCCAGCCAAAATGCACAATTGCATTTTGCATATTTCGATTCTCCATTCTAATGCAAGGCAAATGTAACGCGAAAAACGTCCACGACATACGCTATTAGACATTAGAGTCGAATTTCGTCTGGGATCTTTCCGGAGACCAAACGCATAGTGTTTTCGTGCATTTTTGTTTTGGTAAAGACGTGACTTTTTCCGATGAGCTGCACTTTTTGCGGCGTGAGAAAAGTTTTTCCTCCGGTTAAAAAACGGCCGGCCGGTGGCGGTGAATTTTTAAATCTTTGAGTTGGGTTCTAATCGTCACCACCGCCGGGTGGTTGTTTACCGAGGCCGGTTAATTTTTAAGTCGAGAGTGTGGTTCTAACTGTCACCACCAACGGGTGGTTTTAACGCGGCCGGTGAATTTCTTTTAAACAGTTTTTGGTTCTAATCATCACCACCATCGGGTGGTTTTATGATCAAGGCGGTGAATCTTTTTGAGTATTGAGTTAACCTTACCACCAGTGGGTGGTTTTATTAGGATATTTGTGGGCGGAAGTTAAAAAATATGTGACTTTGACATATCACCGGCGGGCGGAATATTCCTATAAGTTGTTATTAAAACTGAAAACCGGCGGTCTGTTCCTAGTAGAGGTTTGCGTTTGCGGTGGTTAGATTCTGTTAAAAGTAGTGCGCGCCCATCAGGAAGGGCCCGAGTGTTAAAAATTGTGCGCCCATTCAGGAAGGGCCCGGTAAAATAATTTGTCTAAGTTTAACTTTCTATTACATAGTGTTAAAAATTGTGCGCCCATTCAGGAAGGGCCCGGTAGAATAATTTGTCTAAGTTTAACTTTCTATTACATAGTGTTAAAAATTGTGCGCCCATTCAGGAAGGGCCCGGTAAAATAATTTGCCTAAGTTTAACTTTCTATTACATAGTGTTAAAAATTGTGCGCCCATCAAGAAGGGTCATTTAAAACTACTTATAATCAATCAAATCAGAATGTTCTAGTACGGGTAACGAATAAACCAGGAACCCAAACCGTAAGTTGTGTTTCAATTTCTTAAAGATAAAGAAAAACCAAAAATAAAATAAGTGAGGAGAGAGTATATGGTTTATATAAATATATGTACAGAGGAGCCATAACATACGGTTATCTGGTCAGTGGCTGATTTCAAGTGACGATGAGAAAACAGCAGCAAGTGGCAGCAGCCGCGTATATTTTTCATTAATTACGTATTATTTTTTAAATATTTTTTTTAAATAATTCTTTAAATTTGTATGTGCGCACGTTATTAACAAAGAACACTAAGTACTGGATGAAGATGCAACGGCAACGAGGCAACGGGATGCGCGCATGCCCGTCCACACTACATCCTAAAGCGTATCGTATCATTCCTTTGATGTGAAGGAGAAAAACCGCTAAATGAGAGATCGGGTTCGTGCTGTATCTTTTCGCACATTTTGATACGGAGTATTGCAAATTTTTTAGAAAAAAATTTAAAGATCGGGGATACGATACGCCGGTTTGCAACAAGTGGGTACCGGGCTTAAGATGCACAAGGACCTTCTTCATGCATCAGTGAATGCTTCTATTTCCCGCTGGGTAAGGTTATGTTAATGCAAAATATAGAACGTAAATTTTCAATGTTTGAGAGAGAATCCGAATCGGTTTATAAACTCAATTTGTCTTAAGCCGATTTTAAGCTTAAAACCGTCTTACGCATAAACAAGGTGATTTATACTCTTTAAAATTTTTTTTATGATCAATAAATTTAGATATTTTTGGGGCAATATTCAAAATAACTTTGACATATCATCTAATTGTTTTTTTTTTTTTGCTTATAATTACCAATAAATCATGTTGGGAAACAATTGGTTGGCTCAGGATTTTCAACCCAACACAACTAAAGGAAATAAATTCAATAATTCGAAAATTCGAAATGATAACAGAGGTTAATATATTATATGTAATTAACTAATTAGTCACAAACAAAATCGTTTCTGTCACAAACATTCACCAACCTTTCACAAACGATTGGCATAGGTGAAACTTTAAAAATTTAATATTTTTGATTTTATGTTGGCTATTCGTAAGAGTCACGCTTTTTTACATTTCGAAAGGTAGGTTGTTTCCATATACTGGCTGGAGCAATAAAAACTTTACATTCAAAATTATTTTTTACTTTTTAGTTCATTTTAAAATAAAAGCCTATTTTTTAGTTTTTTAAACTATATATTTTCTACATTTTAGTCTATTGTATGTCTTCCGCCATTTTGTAGTGACTGCCATATCAGATTTAAAATGACATCTAATAGCTTACTGTACTATACTCGTTATACACTTTCATTTGATACCCAAACCGAAGGCGTTCTAAAGAAAAAGGTAAACCATTGTTGTGCTTGCCGATCCACTTGGGTTGTTTAGCGGCTCGCCTATCAAAAAATGGCCCGGAGTGAGTGCTGTAAAGTCAGCAGGATCTACGGACATATCATTCGTGTAAGAGGCCTTGAGTTCAGAATTGCCTCAATTTCAATTACTCTTCGTATGTAAGTGAGGCTGTCGAGACACTTTTGATTGGCAGATGTTTTGCCGATTTTACTGCGTCTTCCCATACACCACCAAAGTGGGGGGCTCTTGGAGGGATCATATTAAAGGTGATTTCCTTTTCGTTGCAGACCTTGGTTGCCTTTCCTTAAACCAGCTGATTACGGAAGCCTACAAAGTTTGTGGCATTAACGCTTCATTTTGACAAGGCCCTCTTCTTCCAATAAAGCGCTTTAAGGCCCCAATGAATGGCTTCAGTAGTTAACTGCCTCACAGTGCCGCGTCTGGCATATGTGCAGGATGTGAAACTGCACAAGGCCCCTCGTGTTTAGGGCCCCGCGAGCGTAGCGAGCAAAAAACTGTTTGGGCAATAAAAATCATTTGAATTAATTATTTGCATTTTTCCTTCATTGAATAGGCCACACAAATGAGTATGGGCCACACAAATCAGTATATCGGGCATAATTCTGTCACGAGGACGGGTAGGAAAATGCGCGAGCGAAATTTTTTTTTGGACTCTCTGGGCCCCCGCGCTAAATTTTTGCACAGGGCCTCCAATTGTCTGGCCGTGGCACTGGTCGCTCACCACATATAAACAGCCTTAGTTGTGAAGCAGCAAAACATGGCAATGTATGCCTTTTGTGGTCGTTTGCCTTTTATTTTATAATGGATCCAGATGGGACCACAGAAGTCCACTCCAGTGGGTTGCACTCGGGTAGCAGGCAGGTTCCATATCATTTGAGAGAGCAATTTTGGCTTCGCCTTGGCACAAACTACACAGTGTTGCACAATTTATCTTGTCAATGATTTGCCCTTCAGCGTCCAAAACCGAGATATCTTCGTGGTATAATTATTAAAGTAAAGCAAGCTTCTTGCTGGTTAAAATTCAACTTCATTCATTGATTAATTATTGACGATTTTTATACAGAACGACATCAACAAAAAAACTGGTGTGCGTAGGACCACACGTTGGAAGTGAAAACTTCTATGGCCATTCTGTATTTCCTAATCAATCTTAATAGCTGGTGTCCTTTTCTACAAATTAAAAAGTAAAAAATTAAAGAACGCGGATTTGTCGATGTGAGTAAAACCTATATAAACCTCTGTGAGAGAAGGAGTAGTTCCAAGTAAATACGAGTAAAAAATAGCAGAAAAGGAACATGGTTAATATTACAAGAGGATAAGGGTCAATAAATTTTGTCTATGAATGTTCCAAGTAAGTTTATTTTATTGTTACTTGATGTTGCAATAAAATAAGAAAAACAACGTAATCGACACATAATAAATAATACAAAATCCATAATATGTATGTAAGTAATAATACATAGTAAATAGTTCATAGTACATAGTACATAGTACGTAGTGCATATTGCATAGTACATAGTGCGTACTACATAGTGCACAGTACGTAGTCCAGTACGCTGTGTCAGCGGATTAAGTAATAATCTGGGACTTTTAACAGACTAAAATAAAAACATGGGGCGTATTTGAAATATTTCTTTTGGTGGAGTTGGAAGCATATTTTACTAGACAAGTCGTTCTTATTTAATTATACAGTCGTTATACTAGTTTTTTGGCACCCCATGTTTTTATTTTAGTCTGTTAAAAGTCCCAGATTATTACTTATCCTGCCGACGCAGCCACACAAAGTGCCCCTTGGCATACGACATGAGAAAACAACACTGTTACTATTGCACGATTTCTTACCAGACGTCAGAATCTCAAGAAGGTCCATGTTTGTGTTCTCATAATTTTCTAGTTTTTGGTACAGCTTATGATTTAAAATAAAACCATTTAACTTGTAAGTTTTTTTTACCTATTTTTATTGTATTCTTTTTATTATTTATTCAGTCATTTTTGGATTTTACTTTTTACAAAATTCTGGTGAAGTGATTTGTTATGCCATTTTGAATTTTCTAATATTGGCAACATATTCATTATTTCCGACCGTAAACACCTCCAAATAGGTGAAATCGAATCGTAATTGCCAAAATCGTACCGCCATATTGGCGCCGGCACTTTGAATTTTCAAATTTTGACTACAGATTCGCCATTTGCGACCTAAAAAACCCCCGATACTGATTTTCAATGAGTTCAAAACATATTTGAAAACTCATCCGCAATATTGGCCCCGCCATTTTTATTTTCAAATTTTGACCACAGAATCGCCATTTGTGTCCCTAAAAACCCCCCGATACCGATTTTCAATGGATTCAGAACACATTCGGCGAATTCATCCGCCATATTGGCGCCGCCATTTAAGTGAAACCGTATTCACAACGTATTTTTGTATATTTATATTTATATATTTTAATTATCCCAAAGCCCACAGTGGTAATTCCTCAAATCGGAAGTTGCGATTGGATCATTTCGAACTTGAATTTTGGAATCGCTTGAGCACGGTTCAAAAAGGAATAGATATCTCCTGGTTTATTTTTTTAATTACATTAAAACTTCTTTATAAACCAAGTTTTCAGTGACAATTCCTTGAGTGGTAACTTCCTGTTTGAGACCACTTGAAACATCAATTTTACGATCGCTGTATACCTGTGACTGTTTGACCTTGTGACTTATTTATTGTCATTGCATACGCTAGGCGCAGGGGAAATTGATGACGCTTGAAATTAAATGGAAGACCAGGGTCGTTTGATGTATCCGTGGGATAAAGTGAATCTTGCCTCTTTGAGATCATGTAAAACACTCGGCTTGGATTACATTCGCGCGAAAGTCCCGAATAGCTAATCTGGTTCCATTGCACAAACCATTCTTAATAGAAAGGTTTCGTAGTAACAAAACTACGCAACCTTTTTTTATATTTAACTAATGTGGGGGCCTACCGGATGGGTTCAAAGTATTAAAAAATTCTACTGGAAAGTTTACTTGTGCTTGGTAAAAAAACTATCGTCATCTATTACCATGGAATCGATTGAATAGTAAGACACTTCTTCCGCGTTCATTCTAGCAAGAACAGATTCTTTTATTACACGGACGTGATCATTTTTAGGACACAAAACTGCTTTTTTAGAAATACTAAGGACATCTTACGTTGTGAACGTTTCACCAAACCCACCAGTACCTAACAATATTTTTCGAGATAAATTTAGAGGGAATTAAAATACTATGCTGAGTATTTTTAATTCCTTCTGGACATTCAACAGTATAATCGCCAACTTTGAGAACCCAACTTGAAAAAACTTGATCAACTAAAGCTCTCATAATCTATAACCTAAACCTGAACAATATGTACTTTCCTTGCACAAATCATCTAAGCTGAATTTTTCCGGTATAAAATTATTACAATAATCTTGAATGGCAGCCTTGAAAAATGTTTTAGGTTGCCTACAAACACAACCGGTAGAATTTGTACCATTTTGGCTTTCATTTCCATTCATCACTTGCAATTCATTAGTTTGTCTCAATGCCCTCTTTTTAGCGATTTCTTCGCGATGTTGTTCATAATAATTTCTGTTTTGTGTGCTTTTCTTCATTTTAAAAATTCAAATAACCACAATAAGTCACTTTTGCACAACTTTTTTGATTATCTTTCACTTTTGCACTTTTTTGATTATCCCTTATGATGTTTCGAAAGGATTCGACGATTTTCATATATTTCATTCAAAAGCAAATAAACAAACTCTTTCAAGAAAGGCAAAAAGCATGGTACAAATTCTTCATGTAAAATGCCATGAGTTATTTTTCCCAAGCTGCATTTACTTATTAGTTCAAAAATTTAAAAGGTCTTGCAAATAAACAAAACCATTGTAAAACCAAATTAAAGAAGATTGTACTTAATATCAGAAACTTCACTTTTGAGTTATCCCATATATTTCATTAAACACCATTATATCCGTTGAATGCATTGAAAAATAAAATTATTGGTAGCATATCGTCGGGTCAATGCAATAGTCACGAAACTGATTTTTTTTGCTATTTTGAACATTGTGCAAAAATGCGAAAAAAGTCATATTATCTTCTGCCAAAGTTACGGATCTAAATTTTTATTACGGGATTAAATTTGAATTTTTTCAGGAAATAACTAAAAGTTATTTTAATTGTATTATTTTTTTCGAATTTTTGTACTATGTTAGTTCAAAATAGCAAAATTTCAGTTTCGTGACTATTGCATTGACCCGACGATATATTCTTACCTGGTGTACCATCGTATACCATGCAAAATTGCAATGGAATGGGTGCAGTAGTTTTCACGTGAAAATTTAAAAACAATTTATTTCCTAATAAAATTTCATAAATCGGCTACCAGTGACGTCACACCATAAAAGCTCTCCGTAAGATCATTCCTTGGGCAAAAACTTACGTTGAGAGAATATGAGAGAAAATGAGTGAACTTTCAAAGCTTTCCATAATGATGCTATTTTCGTTTTTTTTATATGGAAAAAAAACTCCTCAGGGGTACTGAAAAGAGCTTTTCTTGTATAATCTTCTTCTTAATATATAAAAACTACGTGTCACAAGCTTTGTTCACGCTAATCTCCGAAACCGCCCCACAGATTTAAATAAAAATTTGGGAATGTGTAGTGTTGGTTCCGGATTGAGAGATAGGATAGTTTTGGTCCAGATAAGTGAAGCTGTTCTCGAAATATAGAGAATTTGAATGTTTCACTGATTATATTTAAGTTGGCGGGGCGAAAAAATAATTAATTTTAATTGTCATGTACATATAAAAAACCGTTAGCTTTAAAAAAGCACTCTGATTTTTACGAGTGACAACGTATGAATTTGTGTATTGAGTGTACTGAGTGTACAGTGTGTACAGTGCGTACAGTTACACTGTACTGTGTACTGTGTACTATATACTATGTACTATGGACTGTATACTATAACTACCGGAGCACGCAAAAACACACCAGTTAAGAAACATATAATTTATATACAAAATAAAAATATTTTTGAACATTCTCTAACCTCTAAAATACCAGCATCCATTGTTCTTTATATACTTCCACCGAAAATTACGTAAAAGCTTTTAATTGGTTCGACTAAATAAAGTGTTAATAAGGAAATATATAAATGTCGAGTTTTTGCATTACGCCTCAGATTGCGGTACATCTTGAAAACGGTCAACGTGTATATTTCACTGAAGAAAATGCTCTCCAACGAGTTTTCAAGCCACCAAAAACTACGCTTAGTGAATTTTTCACACTGTGCCAAAAACCTGATATTTTCGGACAATTCGCAAAAACATTGTTAAATACCGACGTCCCTCGCTATTATACATGGAACGAATCAGGTAAAAAATGGAAGCTACGTAGACAAGGCGAACGACATCCAACTATCGCACGCGTATTGCAAGCAAAGACATTGGGACGACTTTACACAGTACATCCAAAACAACGTGAATGTTTCTTTTTGCGTTTGTTGTTGCTGAATGTACCAACGTCTTTCGAATTTTTACAAACAGTCAATGGTCAAATATTCAATACATTTCAAGATGCATGTCGCGAGTTGAAATTGCTGGAAAACAACAATCATTGGGATCTGAAACTTACTGATTCATCATTTGCATCCACGCCGAATAACATTCGTCAACTGTTCGCAATTATATTGACGACATGATACCCAACAGAACCATCGGTTTTGTGGGGAAAATACAAGAACGGCATGACTGAAGACAAACTTCGCAGAATTAGGCAAACAAACCAATATCCAAACTCTCGAACTTTTATAGGAATAATTGGTTTTTCGTTAATGGTTATAAATATTTGTTGAAGAGTTGAATTTTGAAGATTTGGATTAATTTTAAATGTCTTAAGGTTGGGTGGCAGCGAGCCGGAAAGGTATCATTTTTGTTTATTTACGCGCCAGAAAACAAAACCAAAAACATAGTTTACCAGCAAGTTTTGCAAAAGAATACATACATAGGTAATTTTGGTCACACTTAATATGAAAGCATATTGAATCTAATGTCTCCAAATTTTACAGAAATAAGGATTGGTTCTTTCCTTAGATATTGCGAATAGTTTGATTTTCAATATTTGCATTAATTTCACATGTTTTGACGAACACAATTTCGTAATATAAGAGAAAATAAAAGTTGGTTTTTTGGCATTGCTTTTTCCAACTATTAAAGTTTTTCTTTAATGGTTAAGAAGAGTTGAATTTTTAAGGTTTGGTTGATTTTAAATGTTAAAACGTTGGGTGCAGCAAAATGTCAGATCCCTAATAGTTTCACATTTTTTTATTTGGAATCAAAAATACCAAAAAATTGCCTTTTTCAAACTCTCCTACTGTATATTAAAATTCATATCACCTGATTACTACTATTGGCTTATGGGAGCAGCATAGGCGCGCCGGATCCCAACTAGTTATAATATAGATAAGTAAAACGAATAAACGCGTTGGCAACACAGATTGTCTTAGGGAAGCCCCTAAAGCGGCCCATACACTTTCAGTCTAACTGGTCAGTTTATCACATGTGACGTCATGTCTGAGCGATAAATTGTGTGAAATGTGCGTTTTGAACTATTTTCATTCAGTCCTCAGACCTGAGCTTCTGGACCGTCTTTTGCTCCGATAAACTGAGCAGGTCAGACAGTTTATCTTTCAGTTCTCTCAGTGCCGTACATTTTTGCCATTATTAAAATGATGTACTCAAATCAACAAAACTGACGAGACTGAGGAAAAAACCCCTACAACGAACTGACGAATCCACACACTTTCAGTTCAGTTTATTGTACAGATTTTTTACACAGTTCAACTGCTCAGTTAAAACTGAGAGTGTGTGGACCGCTTAAAGGTGGCATGCGCGCATTGCTTCGTGTGGTTTCGTTTAATCAACAATTAGGTTACGAATGTAAAATATTGTTTTGCTGTATTGTTTAAAATACTAAGTTGAAAATTTATTTGATTGTTGTTTGTTGTGTACTTAAGCAACGGAGAAAGGTATGTTTGAACATTTATTCACTTAATTATTTGTAGTGAATTTGCTTTTTACTGGTCCGTTCCCAAAAATATTTTTTTACTCAGAATCTTGAATTCAAGCTGAGTTTTAAAAATGTATCCGTATGTATCCATCTTATTTTTACTTCTAAACTCTTTTATGGTCAATACTCTTTAGAATACACTTGTCATCTCATGCCCATATTTGCCTCGGTTTCCATTAGATATAAGAACATTTATTTTTTAATTAAGTTCCGTTGGATTTAACTTTTAATACAGTGTGCGGCGGGCGATCAGGTGAATCTAATATAAAGCCTATAAAAGGAAAAAAAATTTGACGTGGAAATGAAGACATCACCAGCAAATCTGTAAAATTTGTGATACTGACCATAAACCTCTGGTAAATCCCTCTAATTTGCAGCGTTTTTAATAGAATTGCGTGGCTGATACAATGTTTGGCGTTATATTGAAGTGGTTAATCCAATAAGCCATTAATTAGGCAGTGGCCTGATTTTAATAAAAACTTTTCGAGAATTTTGTTAAAAGAATTTTCATTCTACAAGTCGACATAAAAATTGTGTTTTTATATTTATTTCACTATGCCGAACCCCTCTGTATTGAACGAATGATTGATGCAATTCCTCGTCACAGCATCATCAATAACTGAGCACTATTAGTATAGAAGTAAGTATGTTATATCTAGTACATATGAGTAAAAGACGACCTAATTTAAAAAAAGCAGTGTTGTTACATAAATTTCAAAACGTAATTTGGGATTTTAATTTTTTTTCTCCGACCCCTTCATGGTTGGTGAATTTGAACCCTGCAAATAGTTGGAGTGCAAGAAACTGTTTCTAATGAACGAATTAAATTAAATTAAACTCGCAAGTATTAGCCCAAGAAATCTATTTGTGCAGTTGTTCTCTGCAATGGACGCCTCTTGGCTTCCACGACGTCAAGGATCATTACTGGCTCTTATACGTGACACTTCATCACAGATTGCTGGCTGTAGCTGAATAGAATGGGGACGATCAAATCAGTTCCAGAATATGAATCAGTACCTGGCTGAATGCTGCGTACGGGCTGCAGTCCTATGTACAATGTGAATAAATTCCCTTGGGAGCCAAGGAAAAAAGCGAAAGTAAAACATTCCTCGACTGCGAACCCTTGACGGTGGTAAAAAATGGCTGCAATGAAAACATCATATGGAAATTGGTACCTACTGCATGCATGAAAATTTCATTTCGCTACTATGAGCACGAGAGTTCAACATGTGGGAGCAATCTGTGCAGCGTTTGCCAACGGTCGGGTTTCCTGTTGCCAGCCCTTAACAGGCAGCATGGCGTATGTAGGCGTAGGGACGGAAATTGCGAAATTTGACAAATTTTCATGATGTACAAGAAAGTGGCAATGTAGGTGGATGGCGCCGTCATGGGATCAAAATCTGTTCTGCTTGTTTATTTGAACCCCTGACCTGAACGAGTGTTGCTTTAGCACTGAGAGTGAAGTGTTTACTCTTACTATGGAGAAAAACACATGAAACCAAAACATGGCAGTAAATTAACATTTTGTGCTTTTTCACAGCAACAAAAATAAACCGAATTTTAATTACAGTGGCTATATGGTAAATTACATGTTTAATGGTGGCACATATTAATTTGTATCTCTGCTAGTGAATTATAAATCTTAATTAAAAATCTAAACTAATCTGAGACTCAACATCATGAATCACATATTCAGAAACTCCTGTTCCAGCATCCGGCAACAACTGGCACTGCCAACTTTAATAATTAATCGATGAATCGATTTACTACAGTAAATGAGGATATTTTAGTTGGAAAAAATACTTAATGGTTGAAATTTTGAGGGGGTGTTTGGCGGCATGTCCTAAGTCTAAACCCGAGTTTTCGTATTGGAGGGGTGGGGAAGATACAACCCTTGTCAACATGAGGCTAACTTTGTTTTTTTTATCTTTGTTGCTATCGCCCGTACATTTAAGTTTAATAGATCAAATTGGTCGAAAATAAAATGATCTATAATATAATAATAAAATTGAGGCTGTAGGTTAAATGAAAAGTGAGGCGTGGTTTTTGTTTTTCGTAAATACCATGAAAATGGAGAACTTAAAAATTTTCGCATACTGCCTCGATACTATTTTAAAGTACTTGAAATTACCTAAAAAATAAGTGCTCTCACACTTTTCTACAATAAGTAGTTTTCCATTAACCCAACGACCAAGTTACCCGCGCGAGCTACGTTCCCACAGTCACTAAACCCAAACAACAAAGAAAATGACGCCAACCGGATGGTCAGACAACAAATAATAAAATTCATGGAAATCTTAAATGCAAAATGTCAATGCAAAATGTCAAAAATCCATTGGATTTACAGAAATATTTGTAAATAAGGGTTTTCGATGTCTCTGAATTCGAATTTAATAATAAAATTTGAAAATACAAAATGGCGGATCCAAAATGGCGGATTGATTTGGAAAAAGTAAAAAAATTTAACAATATTGTTACATTTTCATGAAAAATTAATGCCGATATTGTAATAGAGAATACGATTTCGTCAGTTTCGTTAAAAAATTTAACAATATTGTAATAGAGAATTAGCCCCCTGACCATTTTGTAAAAAAATCGAGATGGCGGTCCAAGATGGCGGCCGAAATTTGCTATTGGGCTCCCTGACTCCCGACATGGGTATCAAATGAAAGGGAAGAGAAAGAAGTGTGCGTATGAGTTAAATCGGAATTAGATTAAGATAAGAACGCATATGACAATGATTATGTCAATTCGCTTACTCAGAAGGAAATGTAAGCACCCAAATTGACCAATTCTTTTGATGAGGTTGAAAAGCCTTTTGAACTAGTTCATGCACATTACTGTATAAGCAGTCTTTGATTTAATAGCATTAGTTCCATAAAATCGTGTTCTTCCTCCTTCTCAATTAACAAAAACTTTGCAATATCCATTATTTTAGTAAATTTTTCTTTACCTGTTGACCCAACAATTAACTGCCGGCAGCCGTGCAACCAAACTACTTGACCGTTCAGTTGCTGCAGCTGATAGCCGCCGTCGCGTTGGCAGCCGCTGTCGACAGCTCCCACCGAAACCGTACCTTTAACATTCGTCAAAAAATGACGTCACTCTAGGCTTGGTTACACGAATGACAAAAAATGACAGTTGTCATAATCTCTGGTCTTAATTAATGACATTGCTGTTTACACGACGGAAATAATGATAAATAATGACATGTGTGGAGCTTTGTCATAACATGTCATTAAATTGTGACCACTTGCCATAAATAATGGCAAGAGTTGAATTTATACGAATAACAATAATGGCAAGTCGAATTATGATAGAGTTGAATTTAATTGTTTTGAGGATACTGCTAAAGAAGGACTGAAATTTATAAAAAAAACTTGTGTGCGTAGGACCACACCTTGGAAGTGAAAACTTCTATGGCCATTCTGTATTTCCAATTCAATCTTAATATTACAGGAGGATAAGGGTCAATAAATTTTGTCCATGAATGTTCCATGAAAGTTTATTTTATTGCTACTTTATGTTGAAACAAAATAAGAAAAACAACAACGTAATAGATAATACATAACACATAATAAATAATACATAATATGTATACAATTCATAATACATAGTAAATAGTTCATAGTACATAATACATAGTATATAGTACATAGTACAGTACGCTGCGTTAGCGGATTAAGTAATAATCTGGGACTTTTAACAGACTAAAATAAAAACAAAGGGCGCATATGAAATATTTTTTTTGGTGGACTTGGAAGCACATTTTACTAGACAAGTCGTTCTTATTTAATTATACAGTATTTAATTATACAGAGGTTTTTATGCACCCCATGTTTTTATTTTAGTCTGTTAAAAGTCCCAGATTATTATATACTCCGCTGACGCAGCCACCCAAAGTGCCCCTTGGCATACGACAGAACTGCTACTATTGCACGATTTCTTACCAAACGTCATAATCTCGAGAAGCTCCATGTTTGTGTTCTAATTATTTTCTAGTTTTTGGTACAGCTTATGATTTAAAATAAAACCATTTGACTTAAAAGTTTTTTTTACCTATTTTTATTGTATTCTTTTTAGTCTTAATTCAGTCATTTTTGGATTTTACTTTTTACAAAATTCTGGTGAAGTGATTTGTTATGCATACCATATTGCCAGCGCAATTCATTATTTCCGACATTAAATATCTGCAAATAGCGATTTTCGGTGAAATCGAATCGTAATTATCAAAATCGTACTGCCATATTGCAGTCGCCGTTTTGAATTTTCAAATTTTGACAATACCCTTCGCCCATCGCCCTTTGTGACCTTAAAAACCCCCCGATAACGGTTTTCAATGGCTTCCGAACACATTTGCAAAATTCATCCACCATATTGGCGCCGCCATTTTGAATTTTCAAATATTGACCACAGAATCGTCATTTGTGGCCCCAAAAACGTCCCGATACCGATGTTCAATGGATTCAGAACATATTTGCCAAATCATCCGCCATATTGGCACCGCCAGGCAAGATTCGTCATTCCTGCTCATAAAAATCCCTCGATACCGATTTTCAAAGGAATCGGAACACAATTGGAAAATTCGTCCGCCATCTTGCAGGTTTTGCTTAGTTGCAGGTTTTGCTGCTGTCCTTTTAATTGAAGAGGAGGACGACGAAGAGACATGCTATGCTAATAACAATAAAAGGAGAAGAAATCAGAAATCGTAATGGGTTCGTCCAATGTTCTTGGAAACTGGTTTTTAGGAGACATTGCGATTGCAATTCCGGCAAAAGGATCCAGAACTCTTCAAAAAAATTTTATGGATGTCCGCCCATGACTTCAATTTTCTCCTTGATAGAGTGGCTCCATTGATCGAAAAGCAAACCACAAACATGCGTCAACCAATTTCTTCGGAGAACGTCTTGCGATCACAGTTCGATACGATATTTGCCTTGTTAAGATAAATAAAAACGATCTAAAGAATATGTACATAAACTGCGGTCGTGCATTGCCGCTATTATAGTCCATTCAAAACGCGCGCTTGGGTATATAACATAACACCTTTTTGAAACTCGTTCCGTATATGTATGTTTTTTGGGTCCCTGATTACGGGGTCCGCCCGATTAATCTAGGAGTCCCTAATGCTATGGACACACATGTGGTTTCGATACCATGGTATTCAAATACCACGTAGTATACCAGATGTGTGTCACCTAATACCAGGTCAATACCATTCCAAAAACTTGGTATACTATCATTCGACGTGGTATCGAAATGAGCCAATTTTTCTTGGTTTCCTTATGCAAAAACCTGGTATACAGTGGCGTGGCGTGCTTTGAATTGTAGGGGATGCAATCTGGCAAAATTTGTGTGGAAAAACTCCGTTCCGCGGATGCACGTTATATATTCAAAAGGAGTATTAAGATTATCTATATTATCATGAATAGAAAAAATAAGTCTTCCATGCAGCGAGTGTGAGCTACTTATGGAAGTTTTTGCTTTAAAAAAAAGTCGAGAATAGCGGTTTGTTTAGTTGAGTGACTAAAGAAATTTGAAACACCTGTGATTGACTGAAAGAAGATTGGGCACTCACGAATCTTGCCACATGACTTCGATAAAACAATATTTAAGCGATGGGCAAAGCAGTGTACAAAAAGAGCATTTGGAAGTTTCTTTAACTCCAACTTCACCCGCCTTAACTGAAGCTCCGTCATAGCAATTGTAACTGGGAACCACATGCGAAATTCTGCATAATATGAGCTACATGTTCATGCAAACGAGCTGCTCTTCTATCATCGGAAATATTTTTAAAACTAATGAATGTTTCTTTCGTGTCACCAGAGGAAGAAATGTATCTCAGAGTGGTTGACAACATAGATCGACAGGAAATATCCGTGGTTTCATCACAAATAATTGCAACAAACTCAAAATTTTGGATTTCAGAAGTAATTTTAATTTTTAGTAAGAGTGCAGGAAATAGCCTTAAATCATTTTGAATATTGTTTGATAATCCAGAAAATACTGAGGCTGATTTTTAAGTTCTGGATTATGTTTGGCCAAAAGTGAAATTAATTCAACATAATTTTCCCGATTAATAGAATCTTGCCCCTGGCGGTGTCCGCGAAAGGCTTGCTTCTGACATGCCAAGTGGCAAACAACATCTATACAAATTTTAATAATTTTCCGGATCTTTTTAACTAACTCATTGTTCTCATAATTGAGGATTTATAATGAGTGTCTACTAGATTTTCAATCCTTTGGCCTCTACCGAATTTAGAAAGACCTAAACCGATTTTAAATGCTCGAACGGCTTTATGAAAATTATTTAAATCATTAAATCCCGAAGACCGTCAAACGTTCTTTTCATTTGAAAATAAATTGCAAGGCCAACAAAAAATTTTTTGTTTTTTTGGACAACAGGTAAGCCATTTCGCGCTATTGTATAATTTAATAGAAAAATGCCTGTTGCATGCATGTTTTATTTTCACTTAAAATATGTAATATTGGTTTCGGTCTACCATTTTCAATTATGGATTTCTTTTTCATAAATGAACGCGAGCCACAGGATTGCTGCAAAAAATAATCCATTATGTAAAAATGCTAACCATAAACATAAACATCACCCATGATATTTAATAAAGTAAAAACAAACTAAAAAAACTAACATAAATAATATATAAATATTTTTCAATTTATCCAATTTTATTTTCAAACTTACTTTTTAAAACTACTTGCACTATTTTTAACTCACAAAACAAATCGCACCAACTAAATTGCAAGCAAAACAATTTTTTATTTATGTTAATTAATTAATTAATTACTCTAAAAATACTGCTTTTTACTATTTTCTACAATTAAGTCATTAATTTCAAACCACATTGTACAAAATCATTTCCAATTAGATTGCTCATAGAAATGAATTCCCTCCAATCTTATTAGAAAACTTCTCTCCACTCTCACCCAACAAAAAATATACTCAAAACTTCGTATGGATGCAAAATCTGAATTGCTTCCCTTGGCTCTGGTCACAGGAACAAACGTTCGTTGTGTCTTCCCATCTCTACTTCCCTCTTCATCCACAAGCTCCCACCGAAGTGCGTTCCAACGGACAGTCAAGGGAAGCAATTCAAATTCTGATTCTCGATGTCCGCTGGCAAGTTTCTTTGCGTTTTCGTATACGAATTCAGAGAGAAGGAGGAGAGAACTTTCGCTCATGGACATATTTTATGCTTCCATTTAATTGGTCATTTGGAGGCAATGAATTTATATCTAACAGTGGAGGCTAGAAAAAGCTGCAATAATACAAAGTTAATCTCAGAATGATAAAATAAAAAACGAAAGTTTTGTAAAAGAAAAGAATAATTTATTGATAAAATTTGAATTTTTATTTTTATTTCCTAAGAAATTGGAAGGGATGCAATGCATCCCTTGCTTCCAAAGACGCCACGCCACTGCTGGTATAGTGGCCTTTTAACTGCTAACAACGCCATTATATAGAAGCGGAAAACAAAAACACCTAATTTTTCCATTTTAAAAATTAAATTTTTGAGTAAATAAAAATTTAGCTGTGTTTTTGTTGAAAAAAAAAGAAAATTTTTTAAGTGAAAAGTTTTACTTTCGATTTCAAGCATATTTATTGACGTAAAAGAGCACAAACTGATTCGTTTTCCATTTTTAAAAGCTTTACAAATAACAGTCAGTTGAGAGCTGTCAAATGTATACCACAAAAAGGTATGTGTCAGGGGTTAGTATACTAGGTAGTATAAAACAAGCTTGGTATCGATACCATGGTATCGAAACCACATGTGTGTCCATAGCATTAAGGGTTGAAAATAATTAATTTTTGGCTGATAATATCTATTAAGCCGCAAAAGAAAAAAAAATTGTACAAATTAATGGTTTGCAATTTTTTTTTGTTTAAAGTTGATTTTGAAAATTGTAGGGGTTGTTTAAACTCCTTAAGGGTTGGAAACAATTTATTTGTACCTGACAACACGCATTCAATAGAATTTGAAGCATAAAGTTGGACAAACAATTTTTTACAAATTTTTTTAATTTCGATTAAGTCGATTTAGGGGTGGTTTTAACCCTTTATCATTATCCGTTATCATAAAATTTGGCTTAATTTGGTATAAATCAACCACCTTCGTAAATAAATATGGAATATTATTGAAATTGAAATATTGATTATTATTGAAATTATTGCGAAAAACAGAACACAACAGGATTTGAATTATGACAATCTGTCATAAAAGAATGACCAAGTTCATTCATTTATGACGACTTGTAATAGCCTGTCATAATTTGTCATTACCGTTACACGGTCATAATTTGTGTCATTATTTCTGACAACTTTTATGACTCGAATTTTTGTCATTTTTTATGATAGAAATAATGACACAAATTATGACCGTGTAAACGATAATGACAAATTATGACTGAAAAAATGACGAGTGTGTCATTCATGTAAACTCACCATTAGTTTTCACCCAGGGAATTTTTGGCTGAAAATTCTTTCGTTAAAGTTTCGTCATGTGCGTCCTTCTTTCTCTTCTCTCCCTCGTTTCTTTCCTATAAAACGGTTTTGTTTGTACTTCTTGAGTCACGAGCACCCCACATTTAATCAGTCACGACTGCGTATTGCTAGAAGACATGTTTTTCTGACGGGTTAATGATTATATAAAAATTTTACAAATTATGAATCCGTCGTTTTTCATATATTTTTTCATTTTAAGGTTTTTGTACAGAAATAATTTGTAGCAATTGAGGCGTTGATTCCAAAAACAACCTTTGTCCAAAATTACAATTTTTGAGGAGAGACAAAACGTTCTACCACTATCATGATTAAAAATATACATATACTACACTGGTTAGTACCTTAAGCAAGTTAGACCTATTAGGGACGGTATTATGCCTAAATGAAATTAATCAGTAACTTAGGTCATTCTAAAAAATGTAGCCCTAATTGACAATGGTTGTTCAGGGACATTGGTTTTTTTTGTAGAAAAAATAAGTTCATCGGTGGTTTTGTAGAACCACCATATTTTACATCATAGATAACTCTGGACTTGGTTTGAAATTGTAAGTAGTTTGCGAATTGTATTCCGATTCCAATTAAAATCGTTATATGGGAGTTTTTAAGGTAGTAAATAACAAATTTATAATCAAAACTTATTCAACACTGTGGGGCCAATATGGCGGAAGAATTTTGCCAAATAAGTGTCATTTCCCGGTTAGCAGTATCTGTATGTAGGTTGTTCAAGAGTTGGAAAATGAGAACCCAGGGGCCAAGCAATTGCAAGACATGTAATTTGTAGCGTATAATGTCCATCATCGTCAAAATGAAATTAGTATCATCTAATATGAAATTAGTAGATATAATCCTTTTATTTTTTTTCTTTCAGGATGTAATAATATTTGTTGATTATTGAGTGTTTAATTTAACTAAAAGTCCATACGAATGCCTGCCTCCCCCAAAAGATTATAGCATGGATAACACTGTGGATATGACATATTTTCTTGAGATTATACTATGTGTGTGTCTAATAGTTGCTGGCCAAAGCCTTATTTTTAAATAGTTTTTCATTAATATTTATTTTTGGTGGGTGGTTATCTTTTTAAGGATATTCGTGTGTGTTTATTTCACCAGAAAGAACCATAACTGTATTACGGGCCACGCCGACAATAAATATTGTCTACCCCAGAGCTTTACAATAATAGGTAATTTTGGTCACACTGTAAATAAATGCATTTTGAATTTAATGACTCCAACTTTTATAGGAATAGTTGGTTCTATGTTACTGGTTAAGAAGACTTGAATTTTGAAGGTTTGGATTGATTTTAAATGTTTAAACGTTGGTTGCAGCGAGGCGCACCGGGTCCCAGCTATCCAAAATACAGAAAACAAGCGGTTCATTAGACACTTCATCTGTGTATGAAAATTCATATCTCGAACAATGCCATGTCAATGGATGGTTTTTATTGCCTCGATCAAAATGTCAGATCCCTAATAGTTTCACATTTTCTTATTGGGAATCAAAAATACCAAAAAATTGCCTTTTTCAAACTCTCCTACAGTATATTAAAATTCATATCACCTGATTACTACTATTGGTTTATAGGTGCAGCATAGGCGCACCGGGTCCCAGCTAGTATTTTATATTTTTATTACCTAATTATTATGGTTATCCTAGACTAGATTATTTGTCTTGGAAGCATTTGAAAAAGTGCCCGGCTTCCATCTCTGAGTTAGTGAATTCGAATTCAAATAAATCAGTTCTCGTATTCGAAGCTGTCAGTCTCTTTTACATTACCTTTTGTCTGTATACCGTGAGGGATTACAAAATCTCGGTTTTACGAGAAATTCTCGTACGAGACGAGACCGAGATGAGACCAAGACGAGCAATCCTTTATTGAATCTTGTCCGAGACCGAGACGAGACGATATGAAGATTAAAAGCTCAGAACGAGAACGAGAAAATTTCAAATCTTGCTTCGCCGCGGTCTCGGTGAAACACTACCTCCAATTAATATTTTCCACCAAAAACCGGTGGACACTATTAGACCGACGCCGGCGAAACATGGACTCAAACATACCAATTTCTATATTAGAAGATTAAATGGCAACAAGCATGCACTAATTTTAAATAACCTTATCTAGATCATAAGAAAATAAAAACTTTTTTAGAGAGGGCAAATACCCGTTTACCGCTAAGGGCGAAAAAACCCAAAGAATATTACTTAAGGGACTCAGGAGATTTTAGAAGAACGCGAATCCCTTAACTTCAACGACCTTAAATTTACTGCGGAAAAAAGTTAACCACCGCACACTCGCGAAGCTCAGAGAGACAACTGCCGATTTTCCTGGTGCAATTGACTCCCGAGAGCAAGCTGGATAATTTAAAAACTATTAAATATCTAAGCTTCCATGTAGGGAGAAATTAAATAAAAAAGACATCCTTCAATGCATGCGATGTCAAAGTTTTGGGCACGACGCAGCTAACTGCCAAATAGAATTTAGTTGCGTGAAGGGCGAAAATAAACACACACCTGGTGAATGTCCTCTACGTAAAGAAAAAGTAGCTGATAAAAGCAAGCTGTTCTGTGTACTCTGCTGATAAAATGGATATCCTGCTAACTATAGAGTATGCCCAAAATATGCAGAGTTCAAAAAAAGAATTCAAATTCGTAAATAGCCAATCCAGACTCAGAAAGCGCAAAAGAGCAAAAAGATAAACTATTTTGTAACACCTGGAATTTCCTTTGCCCAAATGGCAACGGAAGCCCAGCCTTCAAAACAGCAAGCTCCAAAAGCAGCCACGGCAGCGAGTCCTAAAGAGATAGTGAGCTAAAGGCGATCCTCTTGTCCATACAAGGGCAGATCGCGCAGCTCCATAAACAAATAAGAGAGCAAACATCTCGTTTAGACCTTGTATATAATGCGCTGTTTTCGACAGAAACCATCTCCGGGTAAATTGCTTTAATGGCACTATTCGCAGAGGACACGATCAAAGTCATATCGGTGAACGTCAACTCGCTGATAGGAAATGAGAGAAGGGCGGATCTACTAACTCTCTTGCAGAACCAAAATCCGGATGTGAAACTACACTAAGCGAGAGGCACAAAATGGACTACAAAGATTATGTGGTAATTAGGCGTGATCGACCTAATTCCATAAGAGACGGAGGTCTATTAATATTAATAAAGGCCTCTCTGAAGCATGAAATCATAGATATATAGCAGGGATATAGAAAAGTTTCTCGTGTTAGAAGCGTGTGTTATATGGGCAGATCTACAAAAACAGGAATTTTAGTGGGCTCGGCTCGTGGATTCATCATTTTACAAGTTATGTCCTTAAAGTTTAATTCAAATAAAAGTTTACATCGGTTTCTAATTGGGCATTCAAAATCAGTTATTTCAAACAAGTATTTATAGATCAAAACTAGCAAAAAGCCCACGTGCGTTGCAACGCCTTTAAATAACAAAAGGATTATGTGTGCACAGTCCGCGGTAGGAAAAAGGTATAATGAAAAAAAGAACAAATCCGCAAAAATTGATTTTGGATACATATAAAAATTTAGAGTTGCCTAAAAAAAGAAGGTGCATATCAACTCCGACGCGCGACTGAAGTTTACTCCTGAAAAACAATTCTCTTCAAATATATACAATAGGCAAAGGTAGTAAATGAAGTGTATTTATTTATATTGATTTGATAAAGTATATCACATACATTTTATTTTCTACTTTTTAGTCTATTATATGTCTTCCGCCATTTTGTGGTGGCCGCCGTATTAGATTTGAAATGACGTCATACAGATTACTGTATTATAATCGTCACACCCTTTTATTTGATACCCATACTGAGAGCGTTGTGAAGAAAAGGTAATCCGCCCTTTTGAATTTTTAATGACGCCACACAACTAATTGTATTCTACCTGTCATGTCCTTCCATTTGATACCCATGTGGGTGGGTCGGGGAACACAATTGCAAAAATCGGGTTCCATTTTGGAGCCGCCATCATGATTTTTTTACTAAATGGTCGGATTTCATTGTCAGGCGAACTATGCGTATGTGCAAAATTTTAAGTTGATCCGTTATATTTTCTACTTTTTAGTCTAAGATGCCTTCCGCCATTTTGTGTTGGCCGCTATTTTGAATTTGGAATGACGTTACACCGATAATTGTATTCTACCTGTCATACCCTTTCATTTGATACCCATGTCGGGGGTCGGGAAACACAAATGCAAAAATCGGCCGCCATCTTGGAACCGCCGTCTTTGTTTTTTTACAAAATGTTCACCTTGCATTGTCAAGTCTTTGAAGTTGGTCGGTTATATTTTCTACTTTTTGGTCAAAGATATGTCTTGCGCCATTTTGTATTAGCCCCCATTTTGAATTTGGAATGACGCTACACCGCTAAATGTATTCTACCTGTCATACTCTTTCATTTGATACCCATGACGGGGGTGGAGGAAGACAAATGAAAAATAAGTGCGTGTCAGCTCCGACTCGAGACTGGAGTTTACTCCTGAAAGACGATTGACTTAAAATATATATAACAGGCAAAGGAAGTAAATGAACCCATATATTTATTTATATTGATTTGATAAAATACATTACATCAATTTTATATTCTACTTTTTAGTCTATAATATGTCTTCCACCATTTTGTGGTGGCCGTCATACTAGATTTAAAATGACGTCACAGAGATTACTGTATTATAATCGTCATACCCATACTGAGGGGGTTGTCAAGAAAAAGGTAATACGCTATTTTGAATTTGGAATGACGCCACACAACTAATTGTATTCTACCTGTCATGCCCTTCCGTTTATACCCATGTCGGTAGGTCGGGGACTTAGAATAGAGAAGAGAAGGAAGCGCAATTAATTAAAATCGGGGAAGCATTTCGGCAACACATATGCACAGCACTCCCATAGTATTTCTTGAGATCCCGGCCAATGGCGGTACCATATTTAGTCAAAAACCGGGAGGGGATTGCGTTTCTTAGTAACCATCCAAATGAGAACACATCAATTGGCTGAAAATGTTTGGAGCAAACGCGAACGAATTTCGGTACGCCTCTGTCCGGGATCTGCATGAAACCTATGAACATATGGTTGTTTCTTTTCTTTTAGAGCGAGAGGTTCTTGAATCCAAGTGCTTCCCTCGAATCCGTATACATGTACGCTATTTTCTGTTCCTTATCCTCTCTATTCTAAGGTCGGGGAACACAATTGCAAAAATTGGCCGCCATTTTGAAACCGCCATCTTAATTTTTTTACAAAATGGTCGGATTGCATTGTCAGGCGAACTATACGTGGGGCCATCCATAAATTACGTCACACGAATTTCATGATTTTTTTACCCCTCCCCCGTCCTTGTCACAACTGGTCACATTTGTGAGACTCCCCCCTCCCTAGTGTGACGTCACATATTTTGCAATTTTACATCTAGAAATTATTAAATTAAAACAGCAGTTCCGAAATTAGTTTTATTTCTATTTAAATTATTAACTTCCCAGTAGGAAGTTATTGTAATCGGTCCGAAAATCGGATTCGAAATTTTCAATGCATTTACACGTTTCCAGGTCCCAATAGCATTTTAAGCAAAAATTTGAGAAGAAATATGTGTGTGTGTGTGCGTACGTATGTGGTCATTTTTTCCTGCACGATTTCGCGAGAACCAAAAAAAATTTCGACTTCGTTAAGGTGCCGTTCGAAGCATGTTAAAGGACATATGATCTGAAAAGATTTTCATAACAATCGGTCGAACCGTTTTTTTGTTTGAACGACGTAAGTGATTTTTGTACCAGCACGCTTTCGCGCGAACCAAAAAAGATACCGACTTCGTTAAGACGCCGTTCAAAGCGTGTTAAAGGAAGTATGATCTGAAAAGATTTTCATAAAAATCGTTCGAGTCGTTTTTTTGTTTGAACGAATACTGGAAAGTTAATCTTGTGGACCGAAAGGGTCAAAAGCCATATCCCAACTAGTTTTTTAATAAAATCAACATCACACTTTTGAAAAAATAAACAAAACAAAAAACCAATAATTATACTATAGTCCGGGGAAATTAGCAAAAAAAAAGCGCACGAAAGGAGACAAAATTCCAAAATGGCTGAAAATTGGTCCGCAGCTTCCTTGGGACTTTTTAAGAAAACCATTTCGGAATCACCAAAAATAAAACATGACCGCCGGAGATATCGCGTTTTCCCGTGTTTTCCTGGTATCTCGGTTTCTATAGGTGGCACAACCTAGTACGAGGGCCCAAAATGTTGACAACGAAACTCTCTACAACTTTAGTTCTGATAAACATGTTGACCCGATTAACCTTTTTAAAGTTATTCAAGGTAAAACTTATCAAAAATCACTTTTTAGCCAAAAAATCACTCAAAAACTGCTTTTTTCGAAAAAGTTTTTGATCAGTCAATACGAAACGTTATTGTTTACAAAAAAGTCCTCTTGCCATTTTTTCGAAAACTTAACCCTTTCGAAGTTATTCAAGGTCAAAGACTCAAAAATTCAGTTTTTGGTCAAAAAATGACTCGGAAGCTGATTTTTGCGAAATTATTTTTGTTCTATTTATAGAAAAGATTATTGCCTCTACCCTAATAACACCCTTGTCATTTTTTCGAAAACTTCTCGAAAAAATTTGCAAAAATCAATTGAGCGATTTTTTGGCCGGTCTTCGGACGAATCGAATTGATTTGCATTTTGTACTGACTTTTGGCTATGTTTAAACGCAACCCCCTATATACGCGAATTTCACTTAACGCGAGTTTTTTTCGAACGTGTCCCTCGCGTAAAGCGAGGTATTACTGTTCTTAGATATATTAGATTTTGAATTGTGACGTCACGAAATTTAGGACCCCTCCCACCCCTTGTCACACTATGTCACACTTCGTCGACCCCCTCCCTCCCCCTTAACGTGTGACTAATTTATGGATGGCCCCTAAGTAGGACCCAGCACTCGAAATTCGAGGGCCATTTTCTATGCCTTTTGTGAATTTAACTCTAGAAGTGTTCAACAACAAAATTTTTCGAGAACAATAAAACAAAATTGAAAAATGAAACAAATTTTTTATAGTTGGAAAAAGCAATGCCAAAAAACCAACTTTTATTATCTCTTAATGGCATATTACATTTCATTGTATTACCTTTAAAAATAAACTCCAATAAACTCAAATAAACTCCAACAATAAAGTCCAATAAACTCCAACAATAAACTCTAATAAATTCCAATAAACGCCATTAAACTCCAATAAACTTCAACAATAAACTCCAATAAACTCCAAAATATTACTTATATTACATTATTCATTTCGTGAATAGTAATGTCATTATTAAATACTGTGACAATAGGTTTGTGAAAACTAAAATACGATACATGAACGCCAGAAGTAACATGAGTTACGAATCGTGAAAACATCGCATCAATGGTTGTACCATATCTAGTTGTCCCTAGTGCTCTTCCAGAAACTAGATTTAAATTCAGTTCTTTTTTCAAAAATTGTATTAGCTGCAATCTGTTATCTTTATCAAAGGTAATATTGAAATCGCCGCCAAGTATAAGCGGAAGTTCATGGTAAGGTTTCGGTTATGTTTTCTACTTTTTGGTCTATTATAGGTACATATTCAACATTAATACATGTGATTTCGGTATTATATTACCACGGAGGTCTTGCGCATGTGCCCGGAGACTTTGACAATTGAGTGAAAAGATTGTCATGTTTCCCCTACTGATTTTTTCGAGTATAATCCGATCAATTGTATTAAGATGTACAGTTGAAAGCCGGGTAAACTCGTTTCGTAATGGAAGCATCGTTTCATTTTCTTGTCTACCATGATAAAAACGTTGACGCCCATCAGCGGGTACAATATGAAGTCCATTTTGAGTCGTGACTCTGGATAAGGCTACGTAAACCAACGATTGCGAGTGTGTCTTACTGTATTTGTAAACAATTTCATCAAATGTCCCTCCTTGCGATTTGTGAATTGATAAATAGCAGGCTGGTTTTAGTGGAAAATGGTTTCTTTTAAGATGAATCGATTTATTCTCGTTCAGAGGAACTGTCGCGGATCTACGATTGATAAGAACAGCTGTTCCACAAATTCTTCTTGCATTCGCATAGCTAGCCATTTTTCCACGTGTTTTGGCACCGATGCCGTTAGGAAAAAGAAGCCAAATCCGTAGAACTCTAGTTTGATCATCCAATTCAACGTGTGCTAATGTGCCTACTGCCCCATTGGCTAACCCGTCAGCAACGTCGATGTTTGCGGTTATCATGTAGGGTTTATCTATGACGAAAATAATTTCGTATGGTAACCCTCCTGTGTCAATGGTACTGAGTTTGTGAAGCTTCTCTCTAGCGACTCTTTCTTTTTTGCGATCATCTCCACACCCGAATATTTCATCATAAGCAACTGAATTCGACGTTTCATCAGATGAACTCAAGATTTTCAAATTATATGCATCGACTGAACGATTATCATTGAATAATCGAAGTCCATTAGGAAAACATTCCTCTGCTTCGGTTTCTGAGCAGAACCGCGATTCAATCAGTTGCAACTCTTGTTCATCCAATTGATTTCCATTGCCAACCTTTGTTAATAATGATGAAAATTCAGCATTCTCTTGCCGCATAACTTTAGTTAATTCATAAAAAACGATTCCCTTCCACAACTGCTGACCGTCAATTCGCTGTATTTTTTGCTTCCAAATGGGAGTGGCTCTTACCGGTGGCAACTGCCTTAAATCACCAATAAAAATTATGTGCAATCCACCAAAAGCGGCATCAAAATTTCCCGTTATTTCTTTTAGCCTCAAGTCTATGCGTTCTAACATTTCCGCCCCAAATCATGCTGATTTCATCGATGAGTATCATCTTGACATACTTGAATAAAGTTCTATATAAACCCTCCCTGCAAACATTTCGTTTCGGAAACGATTCAAGAACGATTTGCCAAAAGCGAAAGCTTGCTTCGATCTCGGACTCGTTAACGACTCGTAAACGAATTCGAAGGCAATAAAAGCGGAGCAAGAGATCGAATCGCTTTCTCGTGCTGATAACGAATCGCATGCTCATATCGATAGCGAATCGCTTCTGCGCCGAAAATCACTCCGCCGAGCAAAACAAGTCAAAAGCTCAAACTTTCCAAACAAATCGTTGAAGAGAAACCAAAGGCTCTCAAAATTTCCTCTCAATAGGACTTCAAATCGGCGAATGACGTTATGTTGTTAGTGTAATTTGCAGATTTGAAGTCCCATTCAGGGGAAATCGGCTCTCAATATTTTTCTACAGCATGAAGGCTTTTGGGAGAAACAAATCAGCCAGGAAAGCTTTCATTTTGCCTTTTGAATCTTTTTCTCGTACCCTTCGCAAGCATTTTTCGAATCGAGAATGGTCCGAGAAAGCGAGCCTCCGAGAAATTGTTTGCAGGGCTTGACCTCGTTTGATAATGGTGTTTGGAAACTCGAAAGGGTTATTTTAAACGTAGTAGAACAGTCGTGCCTCCTATAGCAACCGCGGCTTTCCCTGTGGATGCACATGCAAGATAAGCTTTACAATATCCATCTGTGTCTGCGAATCGATTACAAATTTCCGTGATGAGTTTGATGAGAAAAGTCTTACCACATCCAGCAGGACCAGTCAAGAAAAGTTGTAATGGGAGTGGGTTTTTTGAGGTTAACAACCATATATTATGTTGTACCAGCTCAAATTGTTTTGCGTTTTCCTTCCTCATGAGCTCGAGAAAATCTGGAATCTCCATCAAGTTGTCTTTCTTTTTCCATATTGCCCCGAGCTTATTCATCGTCGCTGCTACTACGTCATCGTTGATTGTTGAATTCGGATCCTGAAGAAGCTGTTGATATGGATCAAGAATTTCCTGAACATTAACCTGATTCTGGCCATTATTATCTGCCTGTGAATTGTTAAGTTCCATCTCTTCCCGACATAATTGCGCGCAAATTTCCATCGTTTTAGCGATATCCAGGTTTAATTCAAATTCTTTTCTGCGCTCCATTATAAGGCCTTCATTTTCATCATAAATTCGCAGAAATTTCATATCTGTCAGAACATCAGTTTCTTCAGTCCTAAAAGGAATATGCAAAGTAACCATTTCCCTCTTGTAATCTGTTAACTCTCTTCCCAGATCATAATTTCTATTACTTATAATTTTTTTTTGAATTTTCCGTTTTTTTACCTCCCCTTTAGCAGTGACATTATATTGAGAAACAAACTTGGCTAGAGTGACGTCATCAAGTTCAACGGGTCTTTTTTCATATTTGTCGAATAAATTCTTTTTCCATATGTATGTATCATCATCATCAAGTTGTGCCAGTTCTTTCAAAGTTTTTCTGATTCGTTCTCGCTGTTGCGGCCAGAAAGTAGGTATATAAGCAACATTCACTGACGCCTTGCACATATGTAGGTACACGCAATAAAAACCAAGCGGCCTCTTGACGAGGACGAGTTATCCCAGCTCGTAAAATGTTGATATAATCGTCATCTGATATTATGCTATTGCTCTCATAAAAGTGCTCAATGTCGTTGTAGTCATTATTTTCTAGATTTTTTCGTATATCTTTGTACCGGGATACGAGTGTTTTTAATTCTGGATTTTCCTTCTCTAGTGGTACGTGAATGGCAGTTTCACCGATAGGCATAAATGGCGCCTCGAACCGACATTGCCGAAAATTCGCACGAGTATTTTTATAGCATGTAAACGTGTGTTTATGTGTTTGAAGTTTTATGTGTCCAGAAGCTTCTGATGAATCTACTGAGATGAGAGCATCAATCAATGCAATCGCTTTATTGTAATCAACACCCAAAGCATCCTTTGGTGCATTATCCAACCATAATAGTATATGGGCGTGGGGACTACCCCTATGCTGGAATTCAATGCGTTTAAAGTAATTAAGAACTTTATATTTTCCAAAAGGACTAAATCTCTTTGATTGTAAAATAACCATGATGACATTAACCAACTTATTGAAGTAAACTGAGCAAGTGACGGCATCTTCATTGACCAAAGTTGTTTTTTCAAAATAATTGAATGCTTCAATCTGCTCATATGTCAGCTCTTCTCCCTGATTTTTTAATTTATGTAGAATGCTCAGAAGATTTGGCCACCCTATCTCGTTAGCACTGATCGTCAAAAACATGGTTGGTCTTCCTAACTGGCGCATGATTGCAAATAAATCCCGCTTACGCGCAGACCAATAAGCTGCAGAATTAGGTATTGACTTCATGAAAGCAAAGTTGCTCTCTAAACAGGTGTTAATATAATCTTCAGATAAAATGAGCTCTTTACTTATATTGTTATTCTTGCCGATATGTTTAAACGCAATCTTCAAACCATCGCAAACTCTAAGACGCATTATTTTCATCGCAGTATAAAGAAGCTTATTTGGGACCACTCCTCTCCTATCAGAACGACGCAATTCACTTGTTGCCATCATAAATGGTGTAACTCTGATTTCATCTCGGTATACACGAAATTCTCCAAGGTAAATAGCTGGAAATGACAATTCCTCTGCAAACTTGTCGAATAACAAGCGCTCTGGAACTTTATTTTCACCTGGAGCAATTTGCAAAAATTTTTCCTCGCTCCACATGAGAGTTTGTTGTTGTGCTATCAGACTTTCATCAATTTCGATATGTTCACTTAAGTCATCAATATGAATTCGCTTCTGTACTGATTCAGGATTTACAGAGTCTTCTATATCCGTGTAGTCAATTATAATGTTTTTATCATTAGTTGTGAACCAAGCATCATCTACTTTGATTTGGAAATGTTTATATAAAGGAGTCTGAACTAGATATGTCAACCATTTTTTGATGGCAGACCTTTTAACTAGCCCATGAAGATAACTGGTTTTATGAATGAGCTTCTTTTTGATGTGAACATTTATACAAAAGTCTTCTTCTTGCCCATCAAGTGGTCTGGGTATTATTATTCACCGAAACAGGTACATTAATTATTTGCCCGGTTATTGCGAATTGACCGTTGAAATGTCGTAATCTACGTATCTGCATAAACGGGAGCCTTGGCGAAATGAGTCTTTCAGCCATGATGTCTAATTCTGGCAAATCAGCTGGTCTCTCTGGATATTTGAAGCCGTTATAGGTTGCCAAAGGCACATATTGATCTCAGCAACATTTGTAAATGTCTGAAAAATATCACATGACAAGAATTAGTAAGTTATCGAACAAATATAAATTACAGCTTCGACATACCGTGATTTGTTCAAGTACACTTTCTTCGTCAGGTGTTCCACTTTTCAGATCGTTCAAAAACCACAGGCGATCACAAACATTACATGCGTAACCAAAACAATTTTTCACGAATATCTTTTTGAATAGTTGATGTGAGTGATAGTCGATATATGGATGACTCGAATCATCTTCCGATAGTGACTCCTCATCTATATTAATATTTTCTTCATTTTCAATGTGTTCATCTTCAATGTGTGACTCTGAATGTTCCTCGTCATCACCATCATGAAACTCTTGAGGTCCCATCAACTCGTCAAATTCTAAATTTTCGACGTGTTGATTTGATATCTGTCGAATTCCATTATCCAACAAATGTGGGGTCGGTATGGGTTGGCTTGGAAGCTGGCAAATTTCATCGACGTTATGGTTTCCTGTTTGGTAATGTTGGACTCTTATCAATTTTGGAACTATACTGAAATTTTCGAGCTGCTCTTGTACTTGTTTTATTCGATTTGCAGTTGGTAATTCTACAGTTTCAATAACTGCTTCATGCTGTATAATTATAGGCCCTTCATCAGGACTTGATGGTGTCAACTTTGCCGTAGTTACAGGTGCCAGGTACCCGGAAGGTCCGGCTTTTTGATTTGCAATCATTTCAGCAGAACCAGAGTTCAAATCTGCATTGAGTTTTTTTCTTAACCTGTATTCTTGCTGATAATTGGCTCGAGACTTTTTTGCTGGCTTATCTTCATTAATGTTTTGTGTTTTTTTCAGTTTTCTTTTATGTCTGTATTGTCGCAGATATTCTAATTTATTTTTTGAAGTTTTCTTTTTTTCCTCAGGATTGTTGAATACGTTCTGTTTTTGTCGGAGTCTGTACGAAACTTACGATTACAACCCTGTATCATATGTAAACATGAATTATATTACCTACCTAGTAACCGCATCCATGTATTCATCGGATTTGTTTCCATCATCACTTGAATAGATTTCTTCCATATCTTACAATAGTTTGTTAACTGTATTCACTTCACTCTATATAAATATAAATTTTTATAGATACATATGAATAAAAATCAAACTTCAAATCTTTAAAACTCCACAAATTGACGTTTGATATTATACTTGCATACTAGGGTGATAAAATTTTTTGGTTTTTTTTCAAACAGGTTTAATAGTTGCAAGTACATTTTTTTTTTTTTTTTTTTTTTTTATATGTGGGAAAACCAAGCTTAGGAATCACCCTTTGTACTACCAGTCTGTCATGTCGTTTAGGTCATGGTGCAATGTCTAGTAGCAAGCTTGGTTTGAAAAATAGAAGAGAATATGATAGATTAGGGAAGGTCTGGGGGGTACAGGAGTAGGTGACGATGAACCTTACGTTTGAACTCTTGGGTGTTGTATGAGTTCGGGAAAACTGATTGTGGGAGATTATTCCACAGCCAAGTTGTTCTATTTATAAACGAACTATTAGACGTTTGTGTGCGCGAAAAAGGGGATTGCAGGGTATGTGAGTGAGCCGAGTGGGCTAGTCTTGTGTTGCGGGAGAAATATTGCCGTGCAGGCAGGAGGGTAGAGATTTCAGTGGAGCAATCCCTATGGTAATAGCGATACAACTTTGACAGGGCTGCTACATTCCTACGGTGGCTCAGAGAGTCTATGGAGATGCAATGGCTGTCATCTCCGATGATTTGGATGGCGCGGCTTTGCACCTTGTCCAGCCACGCTAAGGCGGTTTTCGAGGCGCCAGCCCAGATGAATGAGTTATACTCGAGGCGGGGCCGAATGTAGGATTTGTAGATTGTAGCTCTGGCTGCTGGTGGAAGAAGGAATTTGCATCTCTTAAGAAATCCTAGGCATTGGGATGCTTGTTTAGCGATTTGGAATATGTGATCATTCCATCGCAAGTCCTCAGATAGAGTTACACCCAAGATGTTAAGAGAAGGATCAGCTGTAAGGATTGTTTTGCCCACTGAAACAGAAGGAAGGTCGGTGCAGGTTTTATAAGTAATGAGACAGTACTTCGTTTTGGAGGGGTTGAACTCAACACGGTTCATGCGGCCCCAATCAAGAATGTGTTTGATGTCCCTGTTGATAGAGTTGGACATGAGTTCACGATGGTGAAGACAAGGTCTGGCACGTGCTTGTCTTATATTGTCGAAAGCGTAGGAATATCGTAGAGTACTGTCATCAGCGAAACTGAGAATTTGGTTGGAGGGGATTGAGAGCAGATCATTTATGAATATTAGGAAAAGGGCGGGTGAAAGAATTGATCCTTGAGGAACCCCGGCCGAGATGGTGTGGGGATTAGATTCGACGCCATCCAATACTACCTTTATTGAACGGCCAGAAAGAAAGCTCTTAATCCATTTCCTTAGGACTGAGTGAATACCAATAGCTTGGAGTTTTGACAACAGAGCAGGGTGCCATACTCGGTCAAAAGCTTTGGACATATCTAGAGCAACCAGAGCAGACTCACCAAAGCAATGGATGCTTTTGTGGAGGTGCTCTGTTAGACATACAAGGAGGTCGCCAGTAGATCTTTTGGATCTAAAGCCGTACTGTCTGTCATGTAGGATTTTGTTGGTTTCCAGATATTCCATTAGTTTTTTGTAGATTAATATCTCCATGACTTTGGAGAGAACAGAGGTAATTGCTATTGGGCGGTAGTTGAGGGGATCGCTAGAGTCACCTTTTTTCGGTATAGGCTGAACGTGAGCCAGTTTCCAGGAGTCAGGATAGACTCCGGAGAAGTATGACAGGGCAAAAAGTTTGCGCAGAGGTTTAGCTAAAGGTGAAGCACATTTATTGAGAACCATAGGGGGTATTTTATCAGGGCCAGTGGATTTATTAACGTCAAGCTCTTTGAGACATCGATATACATCTCGAGTCCTGAAGAAAACTCCGTCCATTGAATGAGCAGTTCGCTCGAGGGAGGGAGGTTGCATAGCAGCATCGGGTAAAGAAGAATTTGCGGCGAACAGAGATGCTAAAAGGTCGGCCTTGGAATTGCTATCTGTTATCACCTCATCTTTATGAATGAAGGGAGGTGTTGAGGAGGAGGTAAAATTCTTCTTGATGGAAGTTACCAAGGACCAGAAATTTTTACTGCCAGCGGTAGTATTGAGTAGTTTGCTTCTCAACCTGTCATCAAATGACGATTTGACTCTCCTGATGATGGAGTTACAGGAGTTTCTTGACTTAATATACTCGCGTCGAAGTGACTCGCTCGGGGAACGCCTGTACGCATTGAAGGCGGCTTCTTTTGCTTTTATCGCGTTCATACATTCCCCATTAAACCATCTATTCCGACGTGGTCTTATAGACTTGGTTGAATGTGGAATGAATAAACGCATTCCCGCCTGTATGACTTTCGTGATACAAAGAGCGACAGAGTTGACGTGGGCGTGATGGAAACACAACTTCCAGTCGGTGGCTTGAAAGAAGCGAATGAGTCCCAGCCAGTTGGCTTTCCCATAGTGCCAAACAGTTCGTTTGGGAACTGGTATAGCTGGGGTAGACCATGGATATGGGAAATAAACACTTACTAGGTTGTGATCCGAGTTGCCCAGTGGAGTGTCGACGTCGACAGAGTATCGTGCAGGGTGGGAGGTAAGAAATAGGTCAAGGAGATGGGATCCTTGGCCTGCAACTTCTGGGACTCTAGTTGGGCGATGAACAATCTGATGTAAGTTGTTGATGTCTGCGAAGAGCTCAGCGTCCTTGCCAGAAACACTGGTGCCATTTGAGTAAGTAAGCCAATTTGAATTGTGGACATTGAAATCACCCGCAACGATGATTTCGCACTCCGGGTGTGAAGATAAAAAACCGGAGATCCGCTCAGAGATAGCGTCGAGTGTAATAAGGGAGGCTTCATTACTAATATTAGGACTTCTGTAGAGAAAGCAGAAGAATATGACGTGGCCTTGAAGGATTAATTTAATCCAGAGATAATTAAAATCGGGAGATGTACTACTGTACACCCTCTGAAATGCCACGTCATTCCTAATATAAATGGCTATTCCCCTATGGGCAGAGAAGTTGTGTACTAAGCTATATCCTGCCACCTGAAAACGATCTAAATCGAAATCAGGTAAGACTTGGGTTTCGCTCAATGCAAGAATGGGGGGAGCGTGTACAAATAGATGGCACACCACGGAAAAAAAGTTCGTTTGAAGTCCTCGAATATTTGCAAAGTCAAAACAGAAATTTCCATATCGAGACTTTGTTGACGTAAGGTTAATAGCCGCTGTTACAGCTGTTACAGCTGGCGTCGCCGGTGACTCAGCCATCGGAGCTGACGGGAATCGCCCTGTTGGAGTGTTATGCCTCCTGAAACAAAGCGAGTCCCGTCAACCGACCGATTAAGGCTGTGACGCCGGTGCAGCCGAGCTGAGAGCGCGGGAAGGATGAAAGAAGTTTGTACTTGCCATGAAAGGATAATTCTGTGAAAACGAGAGCTCATAAAATTAATATTTACTGGTCGCTCATCAAGCTTTTCACTTTTCCATAAGAGTAGCATGGTACAGAATACTTTACTAGACATATTCGTATATATCTCGTGAAAGAAATGTCTGACGCGAAATGTACCAAGCCCATTGGAAAGAGCATCAAATTTTCCATAACTCCAATAAACTCCAATTTTCTACTTTTTAGTCTATTATGTCTTTCACCATTTTGTGGTGGCCGCCATATTAGATTTAAAATGACGTCATACTGATTACTGTATAATAATCGTCATAAATTTCATTTGATACCCGTAGTGAGGAGGTTGTGAAGAAAAAGGTAATCCGCCGTTCCTTTACGCGGCTTGCGGGTAGAGTGACTTGGTAGAAATCGTCACGTAAGAAAATGCAATACGCTGTGTGTATGCGTGCGAGTATCGAGCAGCCCGGCAACCTACAAACGACCAGGCGGGTGCGCTGTGTGTGTGGTGCGAGTATCGAGATTCGAGCAGCCTAACAAACGAGCAAGCGAGTGCACAGCACAGCCGGGTGGGCAACCCTCTCACTTTCTCACTCTCTCCTGTCTCTGTCTCTTTTTAAACGCTTTATCTTAGTTTCACCTGTATCTTGTATCTCGCATGTAAACAAATCTTGCAACTTGATTTTGACCAACTTTCATATAACCGATCAACTTCAAATTTTGCACATATGTATAGTTCGCTTGACAAAGCAATCTGAACATTTTGTATAAAAATCAAGATGACGGCCGATTTTTGTAATTTGTTCCCCGGCCGCCCACATGGGGATCAAATGAAACGGTATGACAGGTAGAATACAATTAGCTGTGTAGCGTCATTCCAAATTCAAAATGGCGGCCAACAAAAAATGGCGGAAGACATAATAGACTAAAAAGTAGAAAATATACCCGATCAACTTAAAATTTTGCGCATATTCATAGTTCGCGTGACAATGGAATCTGACCATTTTGTAAAAAAAATCAAGATGGCGGTTTTGCTATTGTGTTCTCCGACTCACCGACATGGGTATCAATTGGAAGGGCATCACAGGTGGAATACAATAAGTTGTGTAGCGTCATTCCACGCAATTGGAGACACAATTGCAAAAATCGGCCGCCATTTTGGAGCCGCCATGCTGATTTTTTTTACAAATTGGTCGGATTGCATTGTCACGCGAACTATGCGTATGTGCAAAATTTGAAATTGATCGGTTATGTTTTCTACTTTTTGGTAGGTACATATTCTGCCATTTTGTTGTTGCTAATTGTATTCTACCTGTCATGCCCTTTCATTTGATACCCATGTCGCAGGTCGGGGACCACAAAAGCAAAAATCGACCGCCATCTTGAAACCGCAATCTTGATTTTTTTACAAAATGGTCAAGCAAACTACGCATATGTGGAAAATTTGAAGTTTATCGGTTATATTTTCTACCTTTTAGTCTATTATATGTGTTCCGCCATTTTTTTGTGGCCGCCATTTTAAATTTAAATTGACGTCACACAAATGACTGTATTATAATCGTCATACCCTTTCATTTGATACCCATATTGAGGGGGTAGTGAAGAAAAAGGTAATCCGCCATTTTGAATTTGGAATCACGCCACAACTAATTGTATTCTACCTGTCATGCCCTGCCTTTTGATACCCATGCCGGTGGCTCGGGGAACACAATTGCAAAAATCGGCCGCCATTTTGGAACCGCCATCTTGATTTTTTTACAAAATGGTCAGATTGAATTGTCAGGCGAACTATGCGTATGTGCAAAATTTGAAGTTTATCGGTTATATTCTCTGCTTTTTAGTCTATTATATGTTGATATTCTTCCGCCATTTTGCCTTGGCCGCCATAAAAAATATGGGTTCCTGTAAAGACCGTATACGGGCGAAGTTTTTACGTGATAACGTCTTTTTTGTGTTTCCGCCATTTTGAATTTTAAAATTTTAACCACAAATTCGTCATTTGGAACCCTTAAAGCCCCCGATACTGATTTTCAGTCCAATCGGAACACAATTGCCAAAATTAGTCCGCCATTTTGAATTTTCAAATTTTAACCACAAATTCGTCATTTGAAACCCTTAAAGCCCCCGATACTGATTTTCAGTCCAATCGGAACACAATTGCCAAAATTAGTCCGCCATTTTGAATTTTCAAATTTTAACCACAAATTCGTCATTTGAAATCCTTAAAGCCCCCCGATACTGATTTTCAGTCCAATCGGAACACAATTGGCAAAATTAGTCCGCCATTTTGAATTTTCAAATTTTAACCACAAATTCGTCATTTGGAACCCTTAAAACCCTCGATACTGATTTTCAGTCCAATCGGAACACAATTGCCAAAATTAGTCCGCCATTTTGAATTTTCAAATTTTAACCACAAATTCGTCATTTGGAACCCTTAAAGCCCCCGATACTGATTTTCAGTCCAATCGGAACACAATTGCCAAAATTAGTCCGCCATTTTGAATTTTCAAATTTTAACCACAAATTCGTCATTTGGAACCCTTAAAACCCCCGATACTGATTTTCAGTCCAATCGGAACACAATTGCCAAAATTAGTCCGCCATTTTGAATTTTCAAATTTTAACCACAAATTCGTCATTTGAAATCCTTAAAGCCCCCCGATACTGATTTTCAGTCCAATCGGAACACAATTGGCAAAATTAGTCCGCCATTTTGAATTTTCAAATTTTAACCACAAATTCGTCATTTGGAACCCTTAAAACCCCCGATACTGATTTTCAGTCCAATCGGAACACAATTGCCAAAATTAGTCCGCCATTTTGAATTTTCAAATTTTAACCACAAATTCGTCATTTGGAACCCTTAAAGCCCCCGATACTGATTTTCAGTCCAATCGGAACACAATTGCCAAAATTAGTCCGCCATTTTGAATTTTCAAATTTTAACCACAAATTCGTCATTTGGAACCCTTAAAACCCCCGATACTGATTTTCAGTCCAATCGGAACACAATTGCCAAAATTAGTCCGCCATTTTGAATTTTCAAATTTTAACCACAAATTCGTCATTTGAAATCCTTAAAGGCCCCCGATACTGATTTTCAGTCCAATCGGAACACAATTGCCAAAATTAGTCCGCCATTTTGAATTTTCAAATTTTAACCACAAATTCGTCATTTGGAACCCTTAAAGCCCCCGATACTGATTTTCACTCCAATCGGAACACAATTGCCAAAATTAGTCCGCCATTTTGAATTTTCAAATTTTAACCACAAATTCGTCATTTGGAACCCTTAAAGCCCCCGATACTGATTTTCAGTCCAATCGGAACACAATTGTCAAAATTAGTCCGCCATTTTGAATTTTCAAATTTTAACCACAAATTCGTCATTTGGAACCCTTAAAGCCTCACCCGTCCGAATTAGTCTCGTGTGTAGCACCCCCCATTGAGACGCTTTCTTTCTTTTGCTCCGACGCTAAGAACGCGAGCCTCTTTCTCGAATGTTGCGCGAGCATCGTAACGTTACTGGACGTTAGTGGCTTCGTTACAACTTTTTCGTGAATGCCTTCCAACCGCATCGATTTATAAGACGTTATCACGTCAAAAATTTAATTGTTAATGCTAATTGTATTCTACCTGTCATACCCTTGCATTTGCTACCCATGTCGGGGGTCGGCGACCACAAATGCAAAAATCGTGCGCCATCTTGGTACCGCTATCTTTATTTTTTTACGAAATGGTCACGTTGCATTGTGAAGCAAACTACGCATATGTGCAAAATTTGAACTTGATCGGTTATATATTTTCTAATTTTTAGTCTATTATAATTACGGTGACCATATTTCGCCGAGCAAAACCCGGGACAAAATATCAAAAAATTTAAAACACAAAATTTTTTACTATTATAATAAATAAAAGCCAAATTAACAATGAAATAAATATAATTCAACAAAACAAAATAATTATAATTCAACAAAACAAAATAATTATAATTCAACAAAACAAAATAACTGTAATTCAACAAAACAAAATAACTATAATTCAACAAAACCTGTATAAGTTATAAAATTATATAAACATGAAATAAAAATATATTGTTTTTAGTATTTGTTAGAGGAACGGTTTTCTTTAACAATGTTTTCATATTGCTTCAAGAAATTTTTAAATTCTAGACAATTGAAACTGTAATTGCATTTAACAAATAAAATCGCCTTCAATGTTTTAACACTAAGTTGTAACTTTTCATTTGTCCAGAAGTTGTTCATTAATGAAAAAACCCTTTCAGTTGGAGCATTTGAACCTGGCAAGCACAGGCCAAACTCCACAAGTTGCAAAAGGTTTCCAAAGCCGATACATTTTTCAGAGAAATGGTTAAAAACTTCAACCCATTTTTGACTCACTGTAGTTTTTTTTTCTGACCATTTATTAATAACGTCTAACGTTAAAAACGCTTTTAAGCAAATGTATTCATCAAACAGTTGAGAGTCATTTATCTTTGTCTTTCGTTTTTCATTCATTAAAGCCAAACTTGCTTCTACATCTGTCCAGGAAGGGATATTTCTTAGAATTAACCAACCAAAAACTTCTACTTCTTTAAAGGACGCATCCCACTGACTTAAGTATTCGTAGCAATTATTATAAAATTGAAAAATATTCTCTTTGAATTTGTTTTCGTCAATTTTTTTTTTGTTCAAGTAAAATTTTTTTAACCATAAAAGGAATAAATTTTTCTTCTATCCTTTCTTTTAATTTCAATTTCAAATCTTTTATTATTAATGCCACTTCCCACATACATATTTCTTGCGACTCTATTAATGATATATTCATATGGAAATATGAAGCCTCTGAATGAATAAAATAGAGCAAGACTTCAGATGAAGGGTTGCTAAAAAAATCTTTTAAGATAGTAGGACATTTCTCTTGTGACAAAAAATAGATTTTTAAAGGCTCAAAAAGTTTTAATATCCTTTCGATTGCTGGCATTAAGGTGAGCCATCTTGTTTTGCTGAAACCAACTAGTTTGTGATATTCAACCTCGCAACTGTCACATATTTCTTTGAATCGCTCAACACGAACGGTGTAAAGGTAAAAAAACGAATAAATCTTTACAATCACAACTTCAATATATACTGAAAGGCATTCCACACCTGTTTGTATGCAATTGTTTAAAACGTGTGCAGCACAATTAACACCAATTAATTAATTTCCAATAGATTTTTGAAGTTTAGAGAAGACATTATTTTTACCCTTCCTAGCTGCCCCTCCGAAGTTGCAATGAGTATTGTCTGCACAAATGGCAAGTAATTTTTCTTTTATTGAAAAACTTTCCAATGTTTCTTCTATGTATTTTGAGAGAATGTCAGACGATTCTCCCGGAAGATCCTTAACTTCCAAAATTTTTATAGTTATACCATTTTGTGGGGTAAAATAACGAACTAAAAGTGGGCAAAGTTTTAAATTACCGTGATTAGAACAGTCAGAAAAAACTGTCACTGAATTAATTACGTTGAGAGCGGTTTTAACTTGAACAATCGAATTAGTTGCAAGAACGTTGCAAATAATTGCTTCGCATTTTGTGCGGGCACATGAATACATTTCATTAAAACAGCTTTTTATGAGTTTCGATGTACAATCGTTTGATCGAAACGAGTGGTTGTGTTGAACTGAGTGATAAGCCCAAGTACCTTCGTTGATGGCATTTTTCTTGGAAACTTCAGCCGTTGTTTCACCATAAAAACTCTTCAAATTTTTACTGGAGGCGGCAGCAACATTACACCTTTTGTGTTTTTTTGTTTTCATGTGCTGTTGTATGTCGAACCTTCCACCACTGGCAATAGAAAACGTACACTTACACTTACAACATTTAACTACGTCTGGTTTTTCCGTTTTCGCGATAAAAGAGAATTCATTTTGAAGATCTCCATTAAAGGCACATTTTCTTTTTGGTGGCATTACGGATTGCTCAAATATATTCTAATGGATTAGACAACATGTAGTTTTTAAGTTTCTATTTCAGTTTTCACAAAAATGTTTACCTTTTTCAAAGTTACTTCCTGGCTATGTATATGTCTTTTCTTCGGGAAATAAAACAAAATTATAAATACTGAACCGGTGGGAAATTTGTTAGTGTCTGCCATGTCTGCCGATAGATTTAAGAATAAACAATGCAATATGTCAAGACGGAGTTTGAAAAGCTGAATGAGTGCGTTCAGTGGGCTTGCAAAAAAAGTAAATGTTTGCTAATGTAGTAGATCGCTATGGTTACTTAAGGGTACGTTTGCAGTTAATAGCCAATGCAAAATTGTATTTTTAATAAAAATTGATTGTGTAAACAATTAAATGAAATAAAAACGGGACAAAACCGCGACAAAATAATAAAAACGGGACACTTGTTCGTACCGTATGAGGAAAAAAAAACTCGCGACAGACTGAAAAAATACGGGACTGTCTCGGGAAAACCGGGACGGGTGGTCACCGTAATTATAATATGTCTTCGGCCATTTTGTGTTGTCCGCCATTTTGAATTTGGAATGACGCTACACCGCTAATTGTATTCTACCTGTCATGTCCTTTCATTTGATTCCCATGTCGGGGTCGGGGAACATAAATGCAAAAATCGGCCGCCATTTTTAGACCGCCATCTTGATTTTTGTACAAAATGGTCAGGTTGTTAAGCAAACTACGCATATGTGCAAAATTTGAACTTAATCGGTTAAATTTTCTACTATTTAGTCTATTATATGTCTTCCGCCATTTTGTGTTGGCGCCATTTAGAATGACGCTACACTACTAATTGTATTCTACCTGTCATGCCCTTTCATTTGATACCCATGTCGGGGGTCGGGGAACACAAATGCAAAAATCGGCCGCCATTTTGGAACCGCCATCTTGATTCTTTTACAAAATGGTCAGACTGTTGTTACACGCGAGCTACACATATGTGCAAAATTTGAAGTTGATCGGTTATATGGAAGTGGGTCAAAATCAAGTAGAAGGTTTTTTTTTGTTAACGGGTTTTTTTTGTTGACGCTTTGATTTTACTCCCCATCTATTTTTCGTACCGGGCTCTATATATGAAACGTTTCTTAAGGAGTAAACTCCAAAAATCGCCCGCCATCTTGGAACCTCCATCTTTATTTTTGTACAAACTGGTTACATTGTATTGTCAAGAAAACTACGCATATGTGCAAAATTTGAAGTTGATCGGTTTCAAATGGTGGGTGGCATTAATAATTTTATACGCAATATCTGGAACCCGTTGCGCCTCGCTGCACCCATCGAAGCGAAATAAAGGAAGTAGCAAAACATGTTCGAACAACGAAGAAGTTATATCCACGTAAGCCCCAAGTGACTCAGATGGAATATTCAGCTGTGACAAATCAGCTTTGCCATTGGAACAGCACATTCCAGGTGCTTTTTGAAATGTTACATCATGACATTATTGCCACAATCATAACATTGGGGTGCATGGGCATGCTGTTGTCGTGATCTTCTCATTCTCAAAGTAGAAGCTCTGGCTATTTTGTCTTGTAAGCGTGCATCACGTTGTTCATTTGTCTCAGCTGCTCTAATTGCTGCCATTTGTCTCACCTGCCCCCTTGTTCTACCAATTGAAGAATAGTTCACGTTACCATAGTGGTAATTTTGTCGTAGGCCGATTGTTGTTCTGCGACTAAGGTTTTTTTTACTGCGGCAAATAGACGGGGGTCTTCAACATTAAATTGCCATTCTCTCAATAAATCTAACTCATAAATATCAAAAGGAGAGTTTTCTGACGCTACCATTCTAAGTTCTTCGTTGTTGATGTCTAGTCATATTCCTTTAATTTTGATCAAAGCTTCATTAAAAACACTATGCGTTAATGAGATAGTATTGTTTCGGCTAACGGTGGGAACGGGACATCACCAATCGCTTTCTCGTACCCAAACCCCTAAATACAAAATCTCAGCTTTACAACGGGGATCCGGTCATGGCCTCACGCAACTGCTCTCTCCACTGGTCCCGATTCTGAGCCGATGTCATCCAGTTTGGGATCCCTAAGGTTTGGGCGTCCTGGTCTACGCCATCCTCCCAGATGAGGTTGGGTCTCCCTCGCTTCCTTCTTATCCATTATATATACCTAAATCCCACATTTCCGCTTCTCCTTACCATCTTTCCAAAAAACTTTGTTGATCAATTCTGAATCGATTGCTTAGAGAGCTTCAGGATTCACTATGTTCAATGTTTTTCCGTTTGTAGCTAGAATGTCAAGATTTTCGGATTTTCCAACTCTTGAAAAATCTACTTACAGCTAACCGGGAAATGACACTTAGCCCCACAATTTTAAATTTATAAGTTTTGACCATAAATTCGATATTTGCTACCTTAGAAACTCGCATATACCGATTGACCTAAAATTCGTTATTTGCGACCTTAAAACCCCCTAGATACCCACTTTCATTGGAATCGGAACAAAATTAACAAAATTCGTCCGCCATATTGCCGCGGCCATTTTGAATTTATAAGTTCTGATCATAAATTCGTTATTTGCTACCTTAAAAAATCCCAGATACCGATTTTCATTGAAATCGAAGCACAATCTTAAAAACCCCTAGGTACGCACTTTCATTGGAATCGGAATAAAATTGGCGATTCAACCATATTTCGGCGGCCATTTTGAATTACGAAAATCTGGCTTCGAGGTGCATCATGGGAGACCCCCACGGACCTTCAAGCAAAAATTCAAAGCTCTGCGATGATTTTCAACGAAGCTTGTGGCAGCCAGGAAAACTGTGGCAGCCAGGAAAACCACCAACAATTTATTTTACAGAGCTAAGCAAGCCAGATACAATTCTCCTTAGCTTCTTCTTCGAAATAATTAAGTTTTGTCACTAGCTATTGAGAGACACGAAGTGTGACCGGGAAATATTCTCATCTAAAATAATCCGTGTAATCGGATCTTGAATATTAATAAAAATTAATTATTATATTGTACAAAAGCTTTTTATTATAAAAGTGTTATTTTTGGAGTACAAAAGGTACACTAAATTGGTGACCCCGTCGCTTTAAATTGAGCACATCTTTTCAACAGCATCGGCCAACTCGAACGAAAAATAAAAAAGATGGATAAGGCATCATCATCAAAAAGTAAGACCAGAGGAAAACAGGACACACAAGAATGCAACGAAACTGCAGTGTCTTCATCCAGCCGCAATTTTCCTAGAGAAGACGTACGCATTAGGATACCAACCTTCTGGCAGAATGAACCAGAGCTTTGGTTCGCCCAAGTTGAGGCAAGATTCTTCATGCACCACATCACATCAGACGAAGAGATGTATTTCACAATCCTGACATCCTTAGAAGATCCCAACGTTCTCGGTCAGATTTCCGACATTATTCGGTCACCTCCACGTCAAGAAAAATACCAGACGCTGAAGGAACACCTCATAGCCAGATTCACTGAGTCCAAGGAACGCCAACTTAATAAGCTACTAACTGAACTAAACTTAGATGACAAAAAACCGTCGCAATTGCTGCGAGAGATGCGGAACCTGGCACCAAATGGAATCACCGAAGAGGTGATGCGTTCATTATGGATGCAAAGAATGCCAATAAGTGTCAAGTGCGTTCTCTCTGCCAGTGAAGACGTGGAACTTAACAAACTGGCGAACATCGCTGACAGGATTCTGGAACACAGCAACAGTTCATCAAGTGTAATGAGCGCATCACCAGGAGATAACAGTTCACAGCACGACATGCCAACAGGACATTCTCGTCTCACTAACACAGGATTAGAGAGGAAACTGAATAATCTCGAGCAGCAGGTGAGAGACCTAACGGATATTGTCAAACGAATCCGCATCAATTCATCTACAAACACTGCGAGGGGGCGACATATGTCACGGACACGATCACATAGCCGCGACAATTCCCTTAATACAGCACCTCTCTGTTTTTATCATCACAAATATGGCAAAGAAGCTCTCAGGTGCAAAACACCGTGCAGCTTCGCAAAGTCGGCAGAGGCGGAAAACTAGACCAGCTGTCACCGACGGGGGCAGGTCATGACAGCATTTCAATAAACTGCCCAATTGAAGAAATAAGACTTCATCTGAAAGACCTAACCTTTGGACATCGTTTCCTTGTGGACTCAGGTTCAATATTTTCAATCATTCCTCCATATTTTGTCCCTCATAAAGTAAAAGAATCTAAATTCAAATTATTTGCAGCAAATAACAGCATCATCAAAACTTTCGGTGTATTCACAATGCAAGTCAATCTGGGGTTACGCCGTGCTTTTACCTGGACATTCGTTATCGCCGATGTAACAAATGGAATCATAGGAGCTGATTTTCTAAAACGCTTCTATTTATTAATTGACATTAAAAATCAAAGATTAATCGATCCCACGACCAAAATGGTGATTAAAGGGGCGCTCCTACCTACTTCTGTTTTTAATGTATCTAGTATAGTGAGAAGTGCAAAATATTTTGATATTCTTCAGGAATTTGCCGATATAACCACGACAGCCAACAAGGCCATCCCACTCAAGCTCCACCAAGCAAAGGTGAAGCATCAGATCCGAACGACGGGCCAACCAGTAGCAGAAAAACCACGAAGGCTTTCAGGAGAAAAAGCTAAAGCTGCCAAAGAAGAATTAACATTATTGCTCCAACAAGGAGTAATACGTCCTTCATGCAGCCCCTGGGCCAGCCCCATTCATCTAGTTCAAAAGAAAACTGGGGGGTGGCGAACCTGCGGAGATTACCGCAAGCTAAATGCACAGACAATACCAGACAAATATCCTATAGCCCACATCAACGATGTAGCTGAGAAACTACATGGGAACGTAATCTTCACCACACTAGATTTGACAAGAGCCTACTACCATATAGGCATGGATGAAGCTGATGCCGCAAAGACAGCTATAACAACTCCTTACGGCCTATTTGAATTTGTGGTCATGCCATTCGGGCTGCGGAACGCCACGCAGACGTTCCAACGATTTATGGACAACATCCTGCGAGATCTGGAATTCGTCTTTTGTTATATAGACGATATGCTAATCATGTCTAACTCACCAGAGCAACATGAAAAGGACCTGCGCACCATCCTGCAACGACTTAGACAACATAATTTAAATCTAAACACAAGTAAATGCGTTTTTGGACAATCGGAGGTGCAATATCTAGGGTACACGATCAACAAGGATGGTTGCAAGCCCCCCACTGAACGTGTAACAGCTATTCTCAACATCAAGAGGCCCGAGACTATAGTAGAACTTAGACGTTTTCTAGGAGTCATAAATTATTATCGACGTTGCATTCCACACGCAGCGAAATACCAGGCGCCCTTAAATGAGTTTCTCAAAAACTCAAAGAAGAATGACAAGCGCCCAATCAATTGGACCCAGGAGACGTTAACAGCGTTTGAAAAATGCAAGGACAGCCTGGCCCAGACTACATTGTTAGCACATCCACAAGCAATGGCACCAATGGCACTATCCACAGACGCGTCCGACTTTGCCATAGGAGCAGTGTTAGAACAGAAACTAGACGAAATCTGGAAACCTCTTGGTTTTTTTTCAAGGAAACTGTCTGCGGCTGAGACTAATTACAGCACCTACGACCGCGAATTGTTGGCAATTTTCGCAGCCACTAAACATTTCAAGCACATCTTGGAAGGAAGAAACTTTGTAATAAAAACGGACCACAAGCCACTGATTTACGCATTCACGCAAAAGCTGGACCGCGCATCACCACGTCAACTCAGACAACTCGACTACATATCACAATTTTCAACAGAAATACTACACATTGCTGGTCCAGACAACGCTGTCGCTGATGCACTCTCGAGAATAAATGCAATACACATGCCGTCACAAATAAACCTCGGAGAGATACAAACAGAACAAGAAAAGGACGAGGAGCTAAAAAAAATTTTGAAGGATAACTCACTACTCGAGTTACGAAAATTTGCCATCGAACCTGACATTAACCTCTACTGCGACAACTCATCAAATTGGATTCGGCCTTATATACCCACCAACTTGAGAAGAAAAATCTTTGCACAAATTCACGGATTATCGCATCCTGGAGGGAAAGCAACCGCCAAACAGATTCGGGAAAAATTCATCTGGCCAAACATGAGACGCGATATTATCAAGTGGGCACGGACCTGTTTGCCATGTCAACGAGCAAAAATCCAACGACACAACAAGAATACTCCTGGGAAATTCGAAATACCGTCGGGACGCTTCGACCATATACATATAGATCTCATCGTACTTCCCCTTGTCCAACAATATCGTTACTGTCTAACGATAATAGACCGATTTACTCGTTGGCCAGAAGCAGTGCCATTGAAGGACATGTTAGCCGACACCGTGGCTACTGCACTTTACACCAATTGGATCTCGCGATATGGATCTCCCAAGACAATTACCTCAGACCAGGGATCTCAGTTTGAGTCCGCCTTGTTCGAATCCCTAACCAACATGGTGGGAGCAAAAAGGATACACACCACTCCATACCACCCGGCATCGAACGGACTAATCGAGAGGTGGCACCGTTCATTGAAGGCATCCCTCATGTGTCAGCAACATATACCATGGATTGAACTTTTGCCTACAGTCCTTCTAGGACTAAGAACATGCTACAAGGAAGACATCAGGGCATCGGCTGCCGAGTTGCTTTACGGCACCACACTCAGGATTCCTGGCGAATTTTTTTCAACTATAGACGACAAACAACCAGATTCAACCAATTTCAACTGCAAAATAAGAGAATACATACAACACATCAAACCACAGCAAACAGCTATACACAGCAAACGCAGCATGTTTCGTTGGAAAAATTTACACGACTGTTCACACGTCTTTTTGAGAGTTGATGCAGTTAAAAAGCCACTAGAAGCACCATACACAGGACCTTATGAAGTGGTCAAAAGAATAAATGACTACACCTTTGTCATTAAAATAAATGACACGGAGACCACTATTTCCACAGAACGTCTCAAACCAGCATTCACACCGATAGAAGAACCATCCCAGGAGGAAACCAATCCTAAAGAAGGAAAGAAACAGGGAATGGACGATCAAATCACCTGGCTAAGTCTACAAAAGCCAATGAAGACATACTCAAACAGGACCAAAATCGTAACTTTCACTACAAAGTCACTGGGGAAGGAGTAGCTGTGGCAGCCAGGAAAACTGTGGCAGCCAGGAAAACCACCAACAATTTATTTTACAGAGCTAAGCAAGCCAGATACAATTCTCCTTAGCTTCTTCTTCGAAATAATTAAGTTTTGTCACTAGCTATTGAGAGACACGAAGTGTGACCGGGAAATATTCTCATCTAAAATAATCCGTGTAATCGGATCTTGAATATTAATAAAAATTAATTATTATATTGTACAAAAGCTTTTTATTATAAAAGTGTTATTTTTGGAGTACAAAAGGTACACTAAAAGCTCTCCAAGACAGCGCCATCTAGGAGTGGCTTTAGAAAGTAATAGAATAGCCTATGTTGTTTCTTTTAATGTAAATAGTACATGGTTAAAATTACATTAAGATCGGTTACACGGTGTAGGAGCCTATTGCGTACAGACAGACAAACATTGAGTTTTATAAGATAAACTAGCTGGGACCCGGTGCGCCTATGCTGCACCCATAAACCAATAGTAGTAATCAGGTGATATGAATTTTAATATACAGTAGGAGAGTTTGAAAAATGCAATTTTTTGGTATTTTTGATTTCAAATAACAAAATGTGAAACTATTAGGGATCTGACATTTTGATCAAGACAATAAAAACCATCCATTGACATGGCATTTTTCGAGATATGAATTTTCATACACAGATGAAGTGTCTCCATGAACCACTTATTTTCTGTATTTTGGATAGCTGGGACCCGGTGCGCCTTGCTGCACCCAACGTTTAAACATTTAAAATCAATCCAAATCTTCAAAATTCAACTCTTCTTAACCAGTAACGAAAAACCAACTATTCCTATAAAAGTTCGAGACATTGGATTCAAAATGCATTTATTTGCAGTGTGACCAAAATTACCTATTATTGTAAAGCTCTGGGGCAGACAATATTTTTTGTCGGCGTGGCCCGTAATAAAGTTATGGTTCTTTCTGGTAAAATAAACACACACGAATATCCTTAAAAATATAACTACCCACCAAAAATAAATATTAGTGAAAGACTATTTTAAAATAAGGCTTTTTCCAGCAACTATTAGACACATAGTATAATTTCAAGAAAATATGTCATATCCACAGTGTTATCCATGCTATAATCTTTTTTCGTATGGACTTTTAGTTAAATTAAATTTTTTTTTTCTTTCAGGATGTAATAATATTTGTCGATTATTGAGTGTTTAATTTAACTAAAATTAAAGGATTATATCTACTAATTTCATATTTAGAAATGGACTTTTGACGGTGATGGACATTATACGCTACAAATTACATGACTTGCAATTGCTTGGCCCCTGGGTTCTCATCTGCAATGTCACTGACTCAGGTTTTATTTGTTTACCCAGATGCCAGCCTCTTCCCGTATTGCAGAATCCTAGACTTATACCTAAAAATTCAGAGGTGATGGGTTTCTTTCCTTCTTATCCATTATACATAAATCATCCCATATTTCCGTTTCTCCTTACCACCTTTCCAAAAAAACCTTGTTGATCAATTCTGAACCTATTGCTTAGAGAGCTTCAGGATACACTACATTCAATGTTTTTCCATTTGTAGCTAGAATGTCAAAATTTTCCGATTTTCCAACTCTTGAACAACCTACATACAGCTAACCGGGAAATGACACTTATTTGGCAAAATTCTTCCGCCATATTGGCCCCACAATTTTGAATAAGTTTTGATCATAAATTCGTTATTTACTACCTTAAAAATTCCCATATACCGATTTTAATTGGAATCGGAATACAATTCGCAAACTCGCCGGCCATATTGGTGCGGCCATTTTGAATTTAAATTTTGATCATAAAGTCGTTATTTGCTACCTTAAAAAACCTCAGATACAGATTTTCATTGGAATCGGAACACAATTTGCAAATTCGTCGGCCATTTTGAATTTATAAGTTTTGACCACAAATTTGTTATTTGCGACCTTAAAAACCCCTAGATACCCACTTTCATTGGAATCGGAATAAAATTGGCAAATTCAACCATATTTCTGCGGCAATTTTGAATTTCGGTCATATTTCGGCGGCCATTTTGAATCTCGAAAATCGGGCTTCGAGGTGCATTATGGGAGACCTCCACGGACCTTCATGCAAAAATTCAAAGCTCTGCGATGATTTTCAACGAACAGCGCCATCTAGGAGTGGCTTTAGAAAGTAATAAAATAGCCTATGTTATTCCCTTTAATGTAAATAGCATATGGTTAAAATTTCATTAAGATCGGTTACACGGTGTAGGAGCCTATTGCGTACAGACAGACAGACAGACAAACATTCAGTTTTATATAGTAGATAACGGACTCCCATACAAACTTTCATCCCCTATTTCCACCCCTCCAGCTAGCACCACGAATCCCATTTCCCGTGCATCCCTGTTTCCGTGGTGCCACACCCGATAATCGCAATAAATCCCATTTCCCGTGCTTCCGTGTGGTGTCCGCAATCAGTGAGCACCACGAATCCCATTTCCCGTGCATCCCTGTTTCGATGTGGTGATAATACTCGATTAGCACAATGAATTAATTCCATGTCGCGTGGGTCCGTGAAGGTGAAAATGCATAAGGTGAAAATGCATACATCGGTAAATTAAATCCATGTCGCGTGTTTCCGTGTAGGTGAAAAACATTCATTGGTAAATTTCCCTCTTTATTGGTAAATTTCCCAATTTAGCATTTCCGTAGCTCTCTTTTTTGGTAAATGTCCCATTTTGACATTTGCGTGGTTCCGTGGCTCTCTGCGTGCTTCCGTGTGGTGCAAATAGACACTTCCAAGTTTATCTAGTTCGATTTTTTCGCCAAAATTTTCTTCAAATTATTAGTTGAAATAACAGGCGGTTTTTATCACTTCCCTGTCATCAAAAAATCCGTTAAAATCTATATTATAATTAAACAAGGAAAGCTCTTTTCAGTACCCTTCAGGAGCTTTTTTCCATATTGAAAAAATGAAAACAGCATATATATCATCTATACTTATGGAAAGCTTTGAAAGTTCACTCTTATTCTCTCATATTCTCGCAACGTAAGTTTTTCCCCAAGTATGCTCTTACGGAGAGCTTTTATGGTGTGACGTCACTGGTAGCCGATTTAGGAAATTTTTTGTGAAATAAATTGTTTTTAAATTTTCACGTGAAAACCACTGCACCGATTTCATTGCAATTTTCATGGTATAAGATGGTACACCAGGTAAGAATATATGCTACCAATAATTTTAATTTTTCAATGCATTCAACGGATATAATGGTATTGAATGAAATATATGGGATAACTCAAACGTCTCTGATATTAAGTACAATCTTCTTTTAAACATTTAAATTTTTGTTCTAAGAAGTAAATGCAGCCTCGAAAAAAAAATTTCTTGCATTTTACATGAGGTATTTGTACCATGGTTTTTGCCTTTCGAAAAGCTTGAAAGAGTTTGTTTACTTGCTCTTGAATGAACCCCGTGTTCTTTTAATGAACTGGGTTTTGAGAGCTTCGAGTTCCCATACAAAATCGAAAACCCACGTTTTACCTGGGTCTTCTGGTTCTTCGATTTTGTATGGGAACTCAAAAGCTCCTCAAAAGCTCTCAAAACCCAGTTCATTAAAAGAACACGGGGGAAATACATACTAACATATTTGAAAATCGTCGAATCCTTTCTAAACGTCATAAGGGATAATCAAAAAAACTGCAAACAAATTGTGCAAAAGTGACTTATTGTGGGTATTTGAATTTTTAAAATGAAGAGAAGCACACAAAATATAAACTATTACGAACAACACCGCAAAGAAATCGCTAAAAAGAGGGCATCGAACCAAACTAATGAATTGCAAGAAGTGATGAATGGAAATGTAAGCCAAAATGCTGTAACTTCTATCGGTTGTGTTCGTAGGCAACCTAAAGCATTTTCAAGGCTGTCATTAAAGATTATTGTAATAATTTTATACCGCAAAAATTTAGCTTAGTTGATTTGTGCAAGGAATGTACATATTGTTCAGGTTTAAGTTATAGATTATGAGAGCTTTAGTTGATTAAGATTTTTCAAGTTGGGTTCTCAAAGTTTGCAATTCTACTGTTGAATGTTGAATACTCAAGCATAGTAATTTAATTCCCTCTAAATTTATCTCGAAAAATATTTTACTGGTGGGTTTGGAGAAACTTTCACAACGCAAGATGTCCTTAGTATATCTAAAAGAGCAGTTTTATGTCCCAAAAATGATCACGTCACGGTAATAGATGACGATAGTTTTTTTTACCCAGTAAACTTTCCAGCAGAATTTCTTAATACTTGGAACCCATCCGGTATGCCCCCACATAAGCTAAATTTAAAAAAAAGCTTGTATAGTTTTGTTACTACGAAACCTTTCTGAATGGTTTGTGTAATAGAAGCAGATTAGCTATTCGGGACTTTCGCGCGAATGTAATCCAAGCCGAGTGTCTTACATGATCTCAAAGAGGCAAGATTCGCTTTATCCCACGAATTTCCTTGGATACATCAAACGACCCTGCTCTTCTATTTAATTTCAAACGTCATCAATTTCCCCTGCGTCTAGCGCATGCAATGACAATAAATAGTTACAAGGTCAAACATTCGAAAAAGTTGGTCTTTTTCTTCCGGAACCATGTTTTACGTACGGTCAGTTGTATACAGCGATTGTAAAATTGATGTTTCAAGTGGTCTAAAACAGGAAGTTTCGCTGAGAACTTGGTTTATAAAGAAGTTTTAATGTAATTAGAAAAATAAACCAGAAGATAACTAAAATTAAATTCAAGTTCGAAATGATCCAGAACAGGAGGTTACGGTTTGAGGTATTTGTAATGTTGGGGTGTTATCAACTGAAATTCTCTCGTTGCGTTCTTCTCATCCAAATTCAAACACCTGATTCAATTAGAACTTTCTATCTTTTATTGATCTTTTATTGCTATGTGACCACCAAAGCTTTCCAGCAGTGAGCTGCCGGTAGTGCCTTCTCGGTCCGAAGAGTTCTACAACCTGGTATCAAGTTCCGTTCTTAAATCTAACGTTTCTATATTTATACCAAAATTTATTCTTACTTTATTCTAGAATTTCCCCTACCAAAAATTCACTTTCCTATAGTCATACCAGTTTTCATACAGTTTTTCATTCCGGGTCTTTCCCCATCTTTTCTTATGAAAGAGTTCATTCATAAGTATATTTCGGGTCTTTCCCAACAATCAATGCATTGTTGCTTGCACGGTTTTGGGGGACACGTGCATGGTTCTTGCAGTTGCATTCTATGAGGTAATTAACTTGTTTGTGTTTACGTTTTTCAGCGCGGTGACCGTGCTTGATCGTTAATTATTACCGCATAGATTTCTGATGTGCTTGGGATTTTTTGGGGTCATTGCTTTTTAGCAATTGAATCAATTATTTCAAGTGCTCTGTTTTATTTTGTGGAGTTTTACTTTGTTGCGCATTACATTGTGTGGTAACTAATTCTGGTTTTTTCATCATGACTATGTTGTAAGTGAGATTTATCTTGATCTCACTACATCCCCATCGGGTGGAATGAAAGATTTTCGGTGTTTTTTTTTTTTGGAGCGAAAATCTTTCTTCTTATGTATTATGTAGTTTTAATCTATTTTTGTGTATTTCCTTAATCTTATCTCCTATTTTTATCTTAGCGTTGACTCCTATGTTTTCTACTATTTCGTACGGTCCTTCATATGGTGCTTCATGTTTCTTTCTCTTACCTACTTTTAGCCAAACATTATCTCCTATCTTAGCTTCTAATGGTTTAATTTTTGTGTCATATGCTGTTTTCCTTTTTTCTTTTGCTAAATCTATTAGTCTTCTTGCTAATTGGTGAGCTTGTTGAAGTTTCCATTTAAGTTCTTTTGCGTAATTTTCTAAGTTGTATACTGGTTCTGGGTTATCTTTTGCTATTTCTTCCGGTAGGTTTATTATTTTTCCGAATACTAATTCATGTGGTGAAAATCCTGTGTCTGCATGAGGTGTTATATTATAACTAAAGGTATAATATTGTATCCATTCATCCCAATCTGGTCCTTGACTAAATGATAGTAGATATTCATTTAGTGTTCTGTGGTTTCGTTCTATAGATCCTAAGGTTTCGTGATGGTAAGGTGTAGAGTTTACGTGTTTTATTTCTAACATTTCGCATATATTCTTAAATGTTTCATTCATAAACTCTGTACCCATATCTGTTTTGATTGTTTTGAATGTTCCGAATTTTAATATTACATTTTCTACTAATGTTCGTGCTATAGTTGTTGCTTCTTTGTTTTCCATAGGTATTGCTATTATGTATTTTGTTAAATCGCATTGAATCGTTAATATATATCTGTAATGTTTCGATGGCCTCAATGGTCCTACGGTGTCGATTGATAAAGTTTCAAAGCTTGTTGTTGGTGTTTCTGTTATTTGTAATCTCTCTTTTGTGTGTCTTATTTGTTTGTTCTTTTTGCAATCTATACAATTATTTACGTGTTTTTTAACCATTTTGTTTAAATTCTTCCAGCAGTATCTTTGTTTAATTTTGCCGATTGTTCTTTTTACTCCTGAATGTCCTCCTATCGCGGGTGTATCATGGAATTTCTTTATTATTTCTAGTTGTTCATCTATATCTGTCACTCTCATGGGCGGTTTATATAACAATATTTTTAACTTATTTTCTCCTTTTTGATGCTTTTTATTATATATTCTTATGAGCTCCTCTTTCTTTATGTACTTGAATATGTCATCATCTATTGCCATGGCTAGCTTTTTAATTTTATACTTTTGTGCACATTGCTTTAGCTTCTCCAGCAGTAACTCCCAGTTTGCTGTTAGATTATCACTAAGCTTCTTTAATATCTTCTTATCTTCGTACTTTTTCATTAGTTTCTCCGGTGGTAACTCCCAGTTTGCCACTAGATTATCACTAAGATGTATTGTACATTCGTTTCTTCTTTTGCTATAGCTTATTTCTGCATGCTTTATTATATCTTCTATATTATTCATCTTATTCTTTTTCTTATTCTTCTTGTTCTCATGAGTTATCTCAGTTTTTAATTTTGTAGCGTTCCTAGTTTCAGAAATCGATGTACATTCCCAAATGTAGAGTTGATCAGTCTCTTTAGGTTGTTGTACACTTTTTTCTTTCTCCATTTCGTTTCTTTTCTTTGCTGCCCTCGTGACTACTTTTATGTCTGCATCTACTGGTATCATTGCTTTTAACATCTCCGAATCTAATTTTATTCTTGACAGTGCATCTGCATTCGTATTTAACGATCCTTGTTTATATATAATTTCAAAATCATATTCACTTAATTCTAGTCTCACTCTGGTCATTTTAGATGAAGGATTCTTATGTGTGAACAGGCTAACCAGTGGTCTGTGATCTGTTACTACTATAAATTTTCTACCATATAAGTATGGCCTGAAGTATTTTATTGCCCAGTGTATCCCTAATAATTCTTTCTCTATTATCGGCTTGTTTAATTCGTGCTTATCTAGTGTTCTGCTCGCATATGAGATTGGTAAATCCTTGCCAATTTCTCCTTGAGATAGTATAGCACCTAGGGCAAAATTTGAAGCGTCAGTTGTCAGTACAAATGGTTTTGTGAAATCAGGGTATTGTAATATCGGAGGATTGATTAATTTGTTTTTCAATTCTTCAAATGATTTTTTGCATTCTTCTGTCCAGTCAAAAGTAACATTTTTCTTAGTTAGCGTATTTAACGGTTTTGCTATTGCCGCAAAGTTTGGTATAAGTCGTCTGTAATAATTACAAAATGCTGTAAATCTCTTCACTTCATCAGCATTCTTAGGCATAGGATAATTAGTTATTGTTTCGTACTTTTTGGGATCAGTTTTTACCCCTTCATTTGTTATTAAGTGTCCTAAGTATACTACTTCAGTTCGTAAGAAGTTGCACTTCTGTGGATTTAATTTAAGGTTATAATCTCTTAGCCTTTGGAATGTTCTTCGTAAGCTGTTGTTGTGATGTTCTAAATTGCGTCCAAAAATTATGATATCATCAACGTATAGAAATGTTTCAGCATCCAATCCTGCTAGTGCTACTGATAGCATTCTTTGGAAACTGTTAGTGGATATTTTTAATCCAAATGGTAATCTCTTAAATTGAAAATGTCCTTTACTGGTCGAGAAAGCTGTTACTGGTCTTGACTTTGGATGAAGTTCTATTTGATGGAACGAACTCGTCAGATCCAATGTCGAGAAATATTTCGCCTTTCCAAGATTATCTAATATGTCATCTAATCTTGTTAAGGGAAATTTGTCATCCATGACCTTTTTGTTCAATTGTCGAAAATCTACGACCATTCCCCACTTCTTATCACCATTTTCACTCTTCTTTGGAACTACCAATAACGGTGAATTGTATGGACTTACTGATGGTTCTATTATATCCTCTGCTATAAGTTTTTCCACTTGCTTATTTATTTCATCACTTTGAGATTGTGGAAGTCTGTAGTTCTTGATATATTCTGGTGTTTTATCCATCATCCTGATTTTCTGTTGGTAAAAATTATTTATTGTTAACTGATCATTATCTAGATTAAAAATATCTGCATACTCCTTGCATATTTGTGTTATTGAGTTTTTTGCTGCAGGGTCTAGATTGTCTATTTTTAGTTCCTTCATTAATCTTTCCTTTCGGTCTTGATTATCCGATTCATCCTTTTTATCGATTGTTATCAAATAATAATTTTTTAATGGTCGAACATCCAACTTTGGTAATTTTATTCTTACTTCCTTTTCACGTGTATTCAAAAGTCTTATGTGTGCTATTCCTTTGCATGGTATTAAAGAATTAGCCACAAAGATCCCATCTTCTAGCTCTTGGCTTAGTATTATGCTGTCTTCTTTGATCTGTATCTTCAAGGCATGTATCATTTGTGATCTTGCTGGTATGTTAACGGTTTCGTATAGTGTGCAAATTGGTAAAATAAGATCAACTTGCTTCAGTACAATTGTTATAGTAAAAATTTCGTAGTCAAGTTTGCATTTATATTTATATATAAAGTCTTTTCCTAGAATCGCTTCTGTTCCAATGGCGAAGTCATCTGGTACCACATGCAATTTATGTTTAATATTTTTTCCTTCAATCCTTAAATACGTATTTGTTGTTCCTAGAGTGTATAAGTCGCTCTCTGTGACGCCTGTTATTTTGCAAATTTCATCCTCATTTATCGGAGTGTCTATGTAGCTTTTCTTTATTACTGATATGTCAGCACCCGTATCTATTAAAAATCTTATTGGTTCTTCTGTCTTTGCTATCCTTATTTTTATGTAGTTGTCTAGATTTTTAATGTTAAATGAATATACTTTTACTATTTTATATTTCTTCTTTATACTGACTCTGTTTCCTCGTCCCTCGACGGATGGGCTTCGGGGACGGTAACCTGGTTTCCCGAATTCATTACATTTATCCTTCTGCTTTGTGCATTGTATCTGTTGTCCTTTTGTCTCGACTGATTATTGAATCTCTGATTCTGTTGTTGTCTATTCATTGGTTTCCTTTGAAAATTATTGTTCCTTGAACCTTGGCTTTGGATAAATCTCGGTCTCTGGAATACTCTATTGTTATTATTGTTGTATATTCTTTGCCCGCTGTTTCGGAAATCCATTCTGTAATTTGGTCGTTGATTCCAATTATTCCTGTTGCCCGTCTGGAAATGATACACTTTCTTTTGGGTATCATTTACTGCTTCCATCTCTGATGCTATTTTTATGGCTTTTTCTAAAGTCAACGGCATCGCTGCAAATACGGCTGTCTTGAATGGTTCGCTTAGGCCAGCTTGAAAAGCATTAAGTCCAGCTTTATCATTCAGATTTGTAATTATTCCCCTATTTTCTTCTCCACGTTCCGTTATCTGAATTGCATTCAGCTTCGATATTAAATCTTCAACTTTTGTTGCAAAATTCTCTATCGTTTGATCTCCTTGTCTCAACTTCATAAGATCATTTTGAATTTTCAATGGATTTATTTTCTTCCTAAAATGCTTCTCTATTAGATTTTTAAATTCTGCTATTGTTTGTGGTTTAGCATTTGTGATTTTTGTACGCACTTTTTCTGCTATCCTTGTTTTCAGGATTAAGTTTATTAATTTCTTAACCTCTTCTGCATCCCTCAATGTTTCAGCTATCACTTCTACCGTGTTTATGAAGTTATTTATTTCTTTTTCTTCACCCCCAAATGTGTTCACCAATTTTAATGTTTGAAACACGTCTAATGTCCCCATCGTATTTGTTTTTGTTGTACCTTGAATTTCTGATTTATTTGAACTGGTTCCTTCTCCTAGGTCTTCACCTTCTAATTCTAACGATTGTTTCACAATGTGTTCATTTATCGCCGCTAATATTGCTTTAAACTCTTTCAATTGAGCCTTTATATTGTGTTTTAATGCAATTTCGTTGATTTGATTCCTTAGGTCATCTATTTCAAGCTTTTTCTGTAGTAGAGTATGAGCTTGTAGTTTTCTCTGTGGCGCTTTCTTAAAATTCTTTAATATTGTGCTTAATTTATTTAATATTTCTTGCGCCTGTTGCTCTGGCATGACTTTTAGGATGTTCCTACCATTGCTAATGTCTACACTAGGTATAATGCTAAATCCTCTAATAATAGAATAAAATAAAATCTATCCATAGTAGTGCCACTTTTCTAGGCGTTCCCTATTATACTTTATAATCTTATGAAATTCTTCTGATATGTATACTATCATTAAAGTACCTACTGCTATCGTTAATAAAATTATAATTAAAAATAAAATTACTTTCCATATAGCTTCCATAATGGTAAAATTTTTAATCTAATTTGTCTCTTTTTATAGTATTATAGGTTTGCTCAATTTGACTGATAATATTTTATTAATAATCTTGTTTATTTTTTTTTAAATTCTCAATTTTTCCATTTAATTCCTCAATTTCTTTTTCATAAAAATTCTCATATAAAGAATATTCTTGTAGTTCATTATCTAACTCTTTGATAGTTTCTTCATTTACCTCTTGTTTTTTCATTAAAGAAAATACTTCAGATAAACTATCGCATGCCTTTTCAAATTCTATGTCCATAATTAGAGAAAGAGAAAAAAAAATTTTAGAAATTGAGAAGTTAAGAGAAAAATATTATTTTTATATATATTTATTTCATATATATTTCTTTTTATTTAAACTAATGTAATAATTTGTGAGATACGTTAAGCTAAACTAACATTATTGGCTACTTGCTTTCTGAACTTTCTGACTATGCAATTATAAATTATCACTACTAATAAAGCTATGATGGCCACGTAGCCGGCGTCCTGAAGTGTCTCCTGTGTTATATTTGTTCCAGTTGATGCATTTGATATTATTATGTCGTCCTTGGATGCAGTTCCTCCCATGTCAGTTTTTCTTTTTGAAGATTTCACTGTTGACTTCCTCCAGTTCTTTCAGAAAGTTGGCCCTCTGCTGCTCATTGATTGTTATTGATAATAACCTTCTTAATTCACGGCGCCTCTCGTTGAGTTTCACCTTCCTTCCGCCTTTGGTTTTTTTTTTGATTGTAAGTGCAGGTTTGGTTGATACTTCCACTGTGCTTGATTTGTGGGTCCTTTTCCTGTATTCCTCTATCGATAACGGTCTTGGGCCTGCTGTTGGGTCCCTCAATCTTTCATCCAGATCTCCGAAGATTTCCTTAGCGTAGCTGCTTTGTAGATGGTCCTTGAGTATTATCTCCTCCTGGTTTTGCAGCCGGATCTCGTGGGTCAGCCTCCTTATTTCTTCCCTCAAAAGCTCTTCTTCACGTTCGATGGGCAGGGTCGCCATGTAATGTTGGGGTGTTATCAACTGAAATTCTCTCGTTGCGTTCTTCTCATCCAAATTCAAACACCTGATTCAATTAGAACTTTCTATCTTTTATTGATCTTTTATTGCTATGTGACCACCAAAGCTTTCCAGCAGTGAGCTGCCGGTAGTGCCTTCTCGGTCCGAAGAGTTCTACAACCTGGTATCAAGTTCCGTTCTTAAATCTAACGTTTCTATATTTATACCAAAATTTATTCTTACTTTATTCTAGAATTTCCCCTACCAAAAATTCACTTTCCTATAGTCATACCAGTTTTCATACAGTTTTTCATTCCGGGTCTTTCCCCATCTTTTCTTATGAAAGAGTTCATTCATAAGTATATTTCGGGTCTTTCCCAACAATCAATGCATTGTTGCTTGCACGGTTTTGGGGGACACGTGCATGGTTCTTGCAGTTGCATTCTATGAGGTAATTAACTTGTTTGTGTTTACGTTTTTCAGCGCGGTGACCGTGCTTGATCGTTAATTATTACCGCATAGATTTCTGATGTGCTTGGGATTTTTTGGGGTCATTGCTTTTTAGCAATTGAATCAATTATTTCAAGTGCTCTGTTTTATTTTGTGGAGTTTTACTTTGTTGCGCATTACATTGTGTGGTAACTAATTCTGGTTTTTTCATCATGACTATGTTGTAAGTGAGATTTATCTTGATCTCACTACATATTACCACTATGGGGTTTGGGATTATTAAAATAATATACTCTGCACAATTTTGCAGGGGCCCGACTAGCAGGGGCGTTTCCAGCCAACTGGCTTAGGGGGGTAATTTAAAAAAAAGAAAAAACTTAAATATTTTTTTATTCCATAAATACAAAACAATCAACATCAAAAAAAATTAAAAGTGCGTGTCAGCTCCGACGATTGTCTTTAATTATATACAACTAGCTGGAACCCATATAAATCCCACATTTCCGCTTCTCCTTACCATCTCACCCAAAAAACCTTGTTGATCCATTCTGAACCGATTGCTTAGAGAGCTTCAGGATACACTATGTTCAATGTTTTTCCATTTGTAGCTAGAATGTCAAGATTTTCCGATTTTCCAACTCTTGAACAACCTACATACAGTTAACCGGGAAATGACTCTTAGTTGGCAAAATTCGTCCGGTATATTGGTCCCACAATTTTGAATTTATAAGTTTTGATCATAAATTCGTTATTTGCTACCTTAAAAAACCCCAGTCACCGACTTTCATTGGGATCGGAACACAATTTGAAAATTCGTCGGCCATTTTGAATTTATAAGTTTTGACAAAAAATTCCTTATTTGCGACGTTATAAACCCTTAGATATCCACTTTAATTGGAATCGGAACAAATTTAACAAAATTCGTCCACCATATTGGCACGGCCATTTTAAATTTATAATTTCTGATCATAAATTCATTATTTGTTACCTTAAAAAATTTCAGATACCGATTTTCATTGGAATCGGAACGCAATTTGCAAATTCGTCGGCCATCTTGAATTTATAATTTTTGACTGCAAATTCGTTATTTGCGACCTTCAAAACCTCTAGATACCCACTTTCATTGGAATCGGAATAAAATTGGCAAATTCAACCATATTTCTGCTTCCATTTTGAATTTCGGTCATATACGAGTATACCCCATGTTACTCGCTGATAATAGAGCTTTCTATTGGCGACAGAATTTTTAAAATCGGTTCGGTAGTTTTTGAGTTTATCCGGAACAAACAAACAATCAAATCTTTTCTCTTTATATAATAGTATAGATAGGCAAAGGAAGCAAATGAACCCATATATTTATTTATATTGATTTGATAAAACATATTACATAAATTTTCTTTCCTACTTTTTAGTCTATTATATGTTTTTCTCCATTTTGTGGTGGCCGCCATATTAGACTCAAAATGACGTCAGACAGATTACTGCATTACAATCGTCATACCCTTTCATTTGATACCCATTCTGAGGGGGTTGTGACGCGACACAACTAATTGTATTCTATCTGTCATGCTCTTCCATTTGATGCCCATTTCGGTGGGTCGGGGAACACAATTGCAAAAATCGGGCGCCATTTTGGAACGGCTATCTTGATTTTTTGCAAAATGGTCAGATATTGAAACAAACACAGATCAAAAATCTGCTGAAAAGATCGTTCAAATTTATGTGCCCTCCCCATCGTCCTCTCTCACCCTCTTCTTCATAAACCACTTTGCAGCCGACTCTTGTCGTGTCCTGTGTACGCTCGTGTGGAATCAGCCATAGCGAGCCATATTAGCGGGAGTCTCGGGTATCGGTCACTTCCACGACTCTCCAGCAGTTTTGGAAAAATTCACCGTCATATATCGCCGACTAGATTCACCATAACTTATCTTGTTTGTTTAAAAATAGTGGTAATTTTTAAGAATAAAAATAAATAAGCGAACGAAAATTCTTTGGGGGGGGGGGGGGTAATTACCCAATTACCCCCCTCTGAAACCGCCCCCGCCGACTAGTCACCTATAGATTGAGTAGGAAGCGACTTTGCCGCTTTGGTGATTGAAAGAAAGAAGTGAAGTAAGCGTAGTAACGGCTATGTTTTATTTCAGTCGGTGAGCGATTAGTTGTGGGAGTGAGTTTAGTGGAGGTTTTGGAGCTCGGGTCAGTCAAATTCCCGTAATTACGTTTCAACTATTAAATAATATTAAATTTTAATTAATTGTACGTGTTTGCTTCAATTACACTGATCATTGGTGCTTAATATATTTATGATAAAATACAGCATCTTATGGATTTCAGGCGAAATCATTTAAATTATCACTTCCCTATCTATCACTTCCCTGTCGACATAGACTGAATACGAGCATTTCCGAATAGGTTTTGTAAAATATTGTGCAAAACAACGAGCAAAAGTTGACGGTGTAATTGAGGAATCAGACTAGCAAAGTAATAATGTTTAAAATTAATAAAACTTAATATTTGCTCGAGTACTTTTTCTATACTAACCCCACTCAGGGGCGGCGCTTTCATAGGTGCGAATGGTGCACTTGCACCGGGCGCCATTGGACGGAGGCGCTGTAGCGACCGACAACTACAACAATCCAAATTCAAATTCAAATTCAAATAAATCCGTATACTCGTACAACCGAAATGGGAAACACTATGTATGTCCGGTACGTGAACAAGAGTTGCAGATCAACGGATACGGATAAGCACTATAATCCAGATGAGTCTGGTGGATCAGTCTCGTTGGTCAGTCTCTCCAAACACTTGCACAAAAGCAGTTCCATAGTCGGTCGCATTCAGTTTCCCTCGTGTTATAATTTTAATAAAGTATTACCCATTAAATAAAGTTTAATCTTTTATTCCAAAGCCGGCATAGGCGCTATTTCAGATATTCAGATTTTAAAAAAAAATTAAAACTTTGGAAAAAAAATTGAAAAATATTTCTGTGACATCCTTTTCATATATGTATAGTATTAAAGGATTTCATTTTTATTACCGCGATTTAGTTTTCCAGTTTATTTTCCCAATAAAATATTATATATTTCAAGTCATGTAACAATACAACCCAAATTCCATGCAAGAAAAAGCGTGGAAATTTTACTTCCTCTCGTACTCTTGAGACTTTTTCTACTTCCTCTCGAGACTTTCATATAATTTCTGTCCAGTATTTACCCGCAAAGATTTTACTCAAAAAGTGAAGGAAGAGAATCAGCAGCAGTAAAATATCAGGAGAAATATCCGCCAAGTGTGAGAAAAATCTCTCATTCAATTGTTCTCGAATTTGAACGCAATACACAATTAAGCAGTGGAACGTAAATACAGAATTAAGCAGTGGAATGAGCGAGACGGAACACAAAATAATTTCATTTTCACTACGCTGGAGCACTTTTTGAAATGTTTGTAAAATGCACCATATCAACTCACACAAAGGAAAAAAATTGTTCGGATAGCTCTGTATTGTGTATTGCTGTTTACTGTGATTGATATAAACTTGAGGGCGCTGGTGGTGCACTTGTTTTTTTATGTTATAAGAGTTATTTATGGTGCAATTTTAAGTTTTGTGCCTGTTTCTCTGGAAGAATTTATGAAGAGCAAATTGAGTGAACTATTTTATTAGATTTAAAATTTTGAGTGATAAAAGTAATATTTTGGATTTAATAATAATTATTAAATTAGTTATTTTAGGTAATACATTTTTAAATTATATTATTTATATTTATATTTTATTAGAATTAATTTGTTTATTGTTTTTACTATATGTATGTAACGAAAATTAAAATATTTTACTGTGCCGCGAATTATGAAAATGGTACCAGGGAAACATAAATAGTACATACAGTTTTCCATTAACTACATCTTCAACTCAAACGTCATTGATGCATCGTTTAATAAGACCTACCAGTTTCTATTTCGCGGAGTCAAATCTAAAAATATCGAAGCGTCCTATGGTGTCCCGCAAGGAAGTCATCTTGGTCCTCTTCTTTTTATTTTATCAATCGATGACAATGTTACCCTGCTAAGGCACTGTAAAATCCTTATTTATGCCGATGTCATCAAACTGCACCGCCACATAAGGAGTATTGAGGATTGCAAACTTCTGCAAGCAGTCCTAAACACCTTCTATTCTTGGTGTTCCAACAACAACCTGGTCCTTAACATTAGTAAATGTGAGGTCATGACTTTTTGTAGAAAACGTGGCGTTATAACTTATGACTATACTTTTCTCGATAACAAGATCTTCCGCACTAACTCTGTTATCGATCTAGGGGTTAGGTTAGAAAGTAAGTTCGATTTCTCCACCCACATCAATTATATCTCTCCCAAGGGCAATTCAGTCCTGGGATTTATAAAAAGTTGGTCCAAGGAATTCAACAACCCCGTCATCACCAAACACTTATACATATCTTTAGTTAGGCCTCTGCTTGAATACGCCTCCCAGGTATGGTCTCCTTACTACTCCTCCCATGTCGGTAAAATCGAATCGGTTCAAAGGAAGTTCGTCCGTTTTGCACTCAGTCACCTCCCGTGGGATGACCCACTTATTCTTCCGCCTTATGAGAACAGACTTAAATTGCTCAACTTGAGCTCTCTCCATAAGCGTAGCGAGGTCGCTGACGTTATATTCGTTCATCGTTTGTTGAATGACAAAGTTGACTCAGGCTTCCTACGAACCCGTATGTCATTTAGAGTGAACAACTACAACCTGAGAGGTCAACCTCTCTTGTACATTAATTCCTCTAATACCAATTATGGGATGTACGAACCAGTTAACCGCATGCTTATAAATGTTAACAAAAATGGGAGTGTTTTTAGTATGCAAACTAGCGAAGATGTCCTTAAAAGGACTCTTTTTAATGTGGCGTGACTGCCTGTGTGTCCCACTTTTTCATTGCTTTTGCACGCTTCTCTGTTTGATGTTTTGTGCTCTTAAATGTTGCATTGTTTTTTTTTGTGTTTGCATGTATTAGCTGAGCCACTGTGCAGTGGTAAATGTGACCGCGTTTGTGTGCAGGGACCGGGCCGGCTCGGTACCGGAGTGCCGGTGAGGGTCGAGAAGGAGCCCGCATTTTCGGTCGCATGCTCGTTATGCGGTGTTTTCTCTTCTTATACCTTTTTTGGTGCTTTCGGCCGGTTCGGTCCCTGCACATAAGCGTGGCCCGTTTCTCAGCCCAGCTGAGAAGTGTACCTTCTGAGCTAGAAGGATAAACTCTATTATAATAGGTGTGAATTTCGAAAAAACATATGTTTCTAAAGGCAATTTCTTGTTTTGATACTATTCAAAATTTATATGCTTAATTCTCCAGCTCGGTTAAAAGATTATTATTTTGAAAAAGAAGACAATAAAAAGCTTAGTCAGACTAGTAATGAAAATAGCATAGACGCGTTTAAACGATTAGTTCGTCAATTAGATGATGTCTACGAGGCGTTGGTAGAACTCGTTCAGGTAGAGAACCCGTATCGAAACATACAGCAGAATTACGAAATAAAATTAATTACTGAGTTTAATTTAATTTGTTCCAAAGTAATTTAGTGTGATGTTTTAGAAAAATAAATACAACCAATATATACTTACAAAGCCCAAATGTCTGCTGCAGTTAATATTTTAAATTCCACAAAAGTTTTTTTGATAGATTTTCGATCAGAACAAAATTTCAGGAAGTTATTGAAAAATCCAAGCAAATTGCTACCAAGTTAGAAGTGCCTTGTGTATTTTCCGCTTCTTCGTCCTTGCGATCCAGACGAAAAAAGCTTTTTTCATATGATCAACTGATGGGGCGCAATATAGCATAATGGATCGGGCGCAGAAAAACCACGCGCCGCCCTTGCTTACTTCCCTGGTAAGCATTGTTGTACATGTTTAGCTTTCTATTCTCAGAAATATTAATAGATGTATCACTTAAATGCAATACTTACTATAATGTTAACCGAAAACTCTTTTTTAAGAAAAATATTCGTCACTTTCCGGTGTCTATTCTCACTTCCCTGTCATCCAAAAACTTAAAAATGCTATAACTTATAAAACTTCAAATATTTTGACTGACCCATTAAAGCCTAGAATACTATCATTAATCTTCGTTATACCCAATTTTCAATTTTGAAATACATTAAAAAAACGAAGGGTCAAAAATAATTCGATTTCATTCCAGTTTTTGTATAACTGCCCATACATATAGTACCTAAGTTTTTCAAGATTTTCTTAGGATTAGAATTAATAAATAAATATAAAAATAAAAACACATAAGTTGTAGCCGAAAGGCATAAGTTAAATTAAGATAAGATTAATTTAGAGTTCCTGTTGAGGGTCAGTAAGTTAGATAGATTAAAATAAGTTAGAATAATTAACTTTAAGCGTTTAGTTAGTTATTTGATGCTATACCTAAGCTCGGAATACCTAATCACCTAGTTGAACTGACGAAAATTTCGATGAAAGATGCAAGGTGTAGAGTCAGAATATATGGTGAATTATCTCCACCCCTCAGAACAAATAGAGGATTAAGGCAAGGTGACGCACTCTCCAACGTGGCGCTAGAAAAAGCAATAAGAGATGCATCGATTAACACATCAGGGTGCATCTTTGACAGGTCAGTGCAAATATTAGCCTTTGCCGACGATATTGCTATCCTTGGAAGATCATTCGAGAGCATGAAGGGGACCTTTGTAGCACTTGAGCAAGCCGCTAAAAAAATCGGGTTGGAAATAATCGAGCACAAAACAAAGTATATGTCCACAAAAAACGCCAGAAGTAGCAGACAAAACATAACGATAGACACCTACAATATAGAAACAGTAGATGAGTTTGTGTACCTCGGCACGATTATAAAAAAAGGTAATGATACATCGTCCGAAATCAGAAGACGAATAGCACTGGCTAATAAATGCTACTTTGGTCTACGAAGGCACCTGGCGTATACAAATATATCAAGGAAGACAAAACTGGCACTTTACACAACACTAATAAGGCCTGTCCTACTATATGGTTCGGAAGTGTGGACATTGAAAAACGCAGACGAAGCATTGGTAGGAAGATTTGAAAGGAGAATTCTTCGTTCGATCTACAAAGGAATACAGGTTGATGGCATTTGGAGGAGAAGATACAACTCATAGTTATATGAAATCAGTAAGATTCCAAACATTGTCAAAGTGATAAAAATAAACAGACTACGATGGATTGGTCACGTCCAACGAGGGGCGGAACGGAACCCGACAAATATAGTGCTGGGGAAAGCACCGTCAGGTAAAAGGAGAACTGGTCGGCCTAAGAAAAGATATATTGATGACGTCGAGGAAGACTTGAGACATTTGGGAATAAGAAACTGGAAAAGTCGGGCCAGAGATCGAGAATCATGGAGGCGAACGCTAGAGGAAGCCAAGGCCAACAATAGGCTGTGGATCTCCTGATGATGATAGTTGTTAAGTTAAATAAATGCTTTTTAAAAACTAAAAAAAACTAAAAAAAGGGCTCGCAACCTACTTTGGCGTTCAAATCTTCCAAGATGATTTTTATATTACACCTGGGACAGGGCATTATGTTCCCATTCAACTACTTCGAAGAGTTCTTCTTTAGGTGCGTGAACATTTATGAGGCTGATGTTCTTAAATTTTTCTCGCAAAAGAAGGGTACAATCTTTTCATGTGTTGCTTTAAAGACGATAATGTTAGGCTTCATCTCTTTGCTGACCATAAAATCTTCTCCAAGCAAATCATGCTTCTCTTGGATGGCTGTAATGTCAGCATTATACTTTGACATGGTATCGGCTGTATGTTGTAAAGTTTTGTAGCGTTCGAACGTTCCATTTGGTTTCTTGCTTGGTAATGCAGTTTTTTTCAGGTGAAGTTATTGGCCTCGCGTCAACCTTACTTGGAAGAGACTAGCCCGACTAGCCTCTCTCAAAGGATAGTTACCAGTGGCCACCACTAGGAGGTTATGAGCGCACTTCCGTCAGCCTGGAATAATAAGGTTTGGCCCGTGCTTGTATTACATTTTTGAAGCCATATTAGTTAAATAGAGTACCGTCCTTAGTAAACCCGTAAAGCGCGTTAGACGTGATTTAAAGCAGATCTATAATAAAGACTAGGAAAAGAGCGGATGATAGATTTGCAGCAGATGTGGTGTGAGGTCATGGTAACATATCGTCGGGTGGATGCAATAGTCACGAAACTGAAATTTTTGCTATTTTAAACTTTGTGCAAGAATACGAAAAAGTCATATTATGTTCTGCCAAAGTCACGGATCTAAATTTTTATGAGTCTACGGAATTCAATTTGAATTTTTTCCCGAAACAACTAAAAGTTATTTTAATTGTGCAGTCACCGAAATAATTATAGGTTCACATAAAAAATTCGCTTGTAAATTTCCATTAGCCTAGGTAAAGCCAAAAATGACCCCAAAGGATTACATAGAATAATGTTGGAAATTTCACTAATCGATCATGCATTGTTATTAATGGGCCCTGAATTTATTTTCCAGCAGGATAACGCCATTATCCATCGTGCTCGTTTAATAATGCAATGGTTTAATGAAAACACTATTACGGTTTTTGCCTGGTCTGCCCGCAGCCCAGACCTAAACCCGATAGAAAACTTATGGGGATAATTGTCAGAAAGTTGTACTCCCATGGCAACCAATATCAGTCTACATCAGAATTAAAAGATGTAATCCGACAAGCATGGGAGGAAATTGATTCAACAATTGCAAAACATTATAAAGTCAGTCCCACGTCGAATTTTTAAAGTAATTCCAAACAATCGTGGAGCGACAGGGTACTAAATTAGGTTGCAATCTTTTCGTAAATTTAATTTAAAGCCCTAAAATTTGATAGAAACTTGTTTAATTAGTGTTATTCCAAAAGTGAAATTTATTTATTTCACTCAAATATTGAACTAATTTTGTTTTTTTTTTTGTTTTTTTTATTACCTGTAAATTTTAAAACATATTATATATGTAAATAACTTATATTTTAACTTAATAAACTATTAATCTTTAAACGATACAAAATTTTTTCGATTTTATTGCGTTTTTGAAATTTTTTATGGATGAACCTATAATTATTTCGATGACTGTATTATTTTTTCGCATTTTAGTTCAAAAGAGCAAAATTTCAGTTTCTTGACTATTGCATCCACCCGACGACATTGTCAATGTACATAATATGTAGATAAATATTGAAAAACAATTATAAGTTCATATTTTTAATTTATTTAGGTATTTACTCAAAACCTGCAGTTAATCTCGAAAGATTAACAGCTTATTTGTAATTTGGATATCTAGTCGTGTCAAATTAGCAAAAGCGTACCCACTTTTTAGAAGTAGGACCAAATGGCCTAATTTTGGAAAATATTCAGAAACACTTATTGATGAAGTGTTACATGGTCGGAAGGTGCGCTTATATTTTTATCCATTATTTATTTAAAAAATGGCTAATGTTAGTGTTAATGTAGCACAAATTAACAAATTAAAAATCTCGGAAAATATCTAACGAAATGGACCCAAAATCTAAACTCGGAGGTTTGCGAGGTCGCTGAACACGAATCCGAGGTCCAAATTTAAAAACTCAAAAGAGCCGATCCAATATGGCCGACTTTTGAACATAAACCTCAAAATTGAACAAAAGTCCATACTCGGGGGTTTTCGAGGTCGCTGAACACGAATCCAGGGTCCAAATTTAAAAATTCAAACTGGCGGATCCAGGCCGACTTTTAGAGATAAACCTCAAAATTGAATAAAAATCCATACTCGGGGTTTTCTAGGTCGCTAAACACGAACCCAGGGTCGAAACTTAAAAATTCAAAATGGTGGATCTAATATGGCCGACTTTAAATTGCCCTTAAAATTTAATAGAAATCCACACTCGGGGTTTTCGAGGTCGCTGAACACGAATTGGAGGTCCAAAATTAAAAACTCAAAATTGCCCTTTTTAAAGTGCATTTGGAAATGCTTCTTCCATGTTTTGAATTTCTCATGTACAATGTCGTTGTCTTTATTCCTGACGCTGGTGGTCCAAGGTTTGTAACCTTTCTTAAACTTGTTAATTTTTTTTATAAAAGAGCCTAGTTTCCTTATTGTTGTGATAGCTATCTGTATTGTTTAGTTTTCTCTGGAAGTACTCTCTTTTCTTTCTTCTCAGAAGTTTTTTTGTTTCTGTTCTTAATAGTGTGATGATTTATGCGCCATCTATTACATTTTGGAGACAACTGTTATTTGTAACGACTTTAGAACTTGACTTTTGTAATGATTTATGTACTAAAACTAAACTATTGGCGCCATCTACTAGATTGGAATGGGAACAAAGGGAAATTAAAAGGCAAAGCTTTTACCCATGTAGGGTTTAACAATTGGCCCAGTAATGGACCAGTACTGGGTGCCAGTTAGCCAGTAATGGCGCAATAACACCACCCATGACTGGCCCATTACAGCAAAACTGCTGGATGATAACTTCGGCCCAATACTGGCCACTTGTAATGGCTCACGATACTGGGCCAAGAATAAAAAAAATTTAGTTTTTTGAAATTAATAATTAGTTGATACGGTAAATGAGGGGAAATTCATTGATTTTTGATGTAATGTAAGGAAGTATACTATAGTGCAACGTTTTAACGTTGCTTACGGCCTCAACCACGATCAAGTGCCAATATCAGGCATCAATATGTTCGGCTTCGAAAACTTAGCAAGACAATATACTATTTTATTTTAATATATGATATAGTTTAGTTCAGGGGTAGCCAACTTTTGCATACATAAGATCTACTTTTTATCAGAGAAATGTGTCGCGATCGACTTGTTGTCATACCCGTAGTCTAAGTAGGGGAATACGTATGAAATACATATGTGGCGACAGCCAACGTCGGTGTAAATGAAGTTTAAAACCTGTGAAGCTGTGGATGGAATGGCAACAACTTTAGGGCTCTGAAGCTACTAACCACTGAAAAAAGTTGCAGGATTTATGACAGAACTTCTGGGATACGTCAAGGAATGAAACACTTCAGTCAACTGTTGGAAGGACGGGAATTTAATATATTCCACAAAGTGCTTACCTCCACTTTTAAACAAAAATCGGAAAAAGCATCACCACCAACTTGGACAGCTAGACTTCATTGGCCAGTTCTCAACGAACCTACAATACATTGAAGGAAACCCCAAAAACATAGCAGATCTATTTTCCAGAATTGAGGAAATATAAATGTAACAATAGATTGCAAGAAATTTATAGAGGCCCAATCAAATTACGATGCATGGGGTTTGTGTTATGATACCGAAAGGGCAGCTCGAAAGTGTCCTCCGAACATTAAAGGCAACGACCACGCGTCTTGTTAAACTGGAAACAGATACAAGCTGGCGTGCGATGTGTGCGGCCGATCTGAAGTATGCGGCAAGTTTTCGCTTCGCTTCGTTGCATGCATGCGTCTCATCTTTCAAATATAACAAAAAAAAATATAATATATAATATATATAACATAAGCGACGAGGGATGTGTTTATTGTGTGTTTGTGGTGCTTGTGTTTGTTCATTTTAGGCTATCGTATATCGAATATGGCAATGCGGAAAAAGTTGAAAGTAGACCAACTTTTGCGTTGAGTTTGTTTCATTCACGCCCCTGTATGTCAGATCGCATTCGAGGCATTTCTTTAATATGTATCGTCGCACGCACCCATGTATCTGTCTCCAAATTTAGGATTGCGAACAGCAATTAAGCCCGTTGAGAAGCCGGAAAATGTCAAAGTATGTAAATTTGTAAAGGAGCTCAAAAATAAAATTAACGACATCAAGACTTTTATCACATGTAAAACAAATCGTTTTTATCCAGGAGGGTCTAAAAAACTGCCAGTTGGTGTTCAAAAGAGACGATAAAGTACGAATACCTTTGAACCCATCATATGAAGGACCGTTCGACGTGTTGGAGATAAATGCCAAGTGTTTCGAATTAGAGATAAAAGGAAAGAATAGCAGCGTTTCAATCGATCGGCTTAAGCCCACATTCTTAGAAGAAAGCAATGTTACAAAAATCCTTTAGTAATAAAACCAAATAAGTTAACGACGAAGAAAGGTTAATTGCCAGACATTAAAACACACCCCGACCTTTGCAAGAAACTAGTGCCAACAAGAGCATGCCACAGAGGAAGCAACATCAAAAGAGAAATCACCATTCCAATGCGATATCGTGCAACGCTAGAGCGGGAGTATGTGGCGACAGCAAGCGCCAGTGTAAATGGAGCTTAAAGGGCGAAGTAACTCAATATCACGACCATAACATGTTTATACACGAGTATTTCAATACGGGTTACTATTGCTGGATAAGTAAAATATACCATGGCCATGTTTTTCTATGGTTCGACTAGCAACTGCATGCATTCGCGCATTACTTTCACGGGTTGCTTGCAGTTACAATTGTAGCAAGTGAAATAAAGACATCGCGAGCGATCGACCAAAATTGGCTTCGTGATCGACCGGTCGATCGCGATCGACTTGTGGGCCACCCCTGGTTTAGTTAGACCCCCCCCTCTCTTGAAGAGTAGAAGGAATACGCATTAACTGTAGACTCAATCAATATTTTAAAATATATGACATTGACGGTTGCCAGCGTTGCTGGCTCAGTATCGTGAGCCATCACAAGTGGCCAGTATTGAGCCGAAGTTATCATCCAGCAATTTTGCTGTAATGGGCCAGTCATGGGTGGTGTTATTGCGCCATTACTGGCTAACTGGCACCCAGTACTGGTCCATTACTGGGCCAAATGTTAAACTCTACATGGGAAATTGCCCCATGACTAACTAATTGCTCCTTTAATCCCTCATGGGACATAGGGCGGAAACAGTTGCCCTCCAGCGGACTCTGTTTTGCGCGACAGCTCTCAGCTCTGACCAGGATCTCCCGGTTGTTGCGGCCTCTGATAATAGGGTTCTCCTCCACGTTGTTCTAGGTCTTCCGACTCGACGGGATCCTTGCGGATTCCAGTCAAGGGCCTGTTTGGCTAGATTATCGTCTTCGCGTCGCAAGGTGTGGCCAATCCAATTCCATTTCCTTCGCCTGATTTGGTCGTCTATCCTTTCTTGGCCGGCACGGCGCCATAGTTCTTCATTTGAAATTCTATCTTGCCAGCGGATTTTTAGGATACGACGTAGGCATCTGTTGACGAAAACTTGTAGGCGCCCTGTGATGAATTGGGTGACTTTCCATGTTTCGCAACCGTACAAAAGAACTGCCTTAACGTTGGAGTTGAACAGCCGCAATTTGGTGTTAATTGAGATCTCTGTTGATCTCCATATGTGAAACAGGCATGCATATGCGCTTCTTGCTTTATTTATTCTGGAACTGACATCTTCTTCTGTACCGCCGTTTTCGGTAATAATACTACCGAGGTAACAGAATTTGTCTACCAGTTCCACGTCACGGTTATTTAGCGCTGTCCGTTCAAGGGTGTTTGCATTTATCCGCATTTCTTTTGTTTTAGTCGGATTTAACCTTAAGCCCGCCGAGCTACTTTCTGTTGCCAATTTGTTTAACATGTTTTTGAGGTCCTGGTGTCTGTGGGCCAGCAAACAGATGTCATCCGCGTAGTCGAGATCCTTAAGGCGGTCTAGCAATCCCCATTGTATGCCACCTGTTCTTCTATCTAGAGCGCTGACAAGAATATCGTTTATTACTATAAGAAATAGTAATGGTGAAAGTAGACATCCTTGTCGTACTCCTGAGCTCACCTCAAAGCTGTCGGATAATTTTCCATTATGGAGAACTCTGCATTTGGAATTGTTGTATAGAGCTTTTATCAATTCTATTATTTTGTCCGGCAGTCCACGTTTCCGTAGAGCTCGCCATATAAAGCTCCTATTGACCGAGTCGAACGCTTTCTCATAGTCTACGAAAGCAAGGTAAAGGGGGGATCGAAATTCAGTAGACTGCTCCACTATGATTCTCAAGGTGTTAATATGGTCTATGCAGGAGCGGCCCTTTCTGAATCCAGCCTGCTGTCTTCTAAGCGTTCGATCTACTGCCTCTCTTATCCTAGATAGTAATATATGGGACAAGATTTTTCCCACCGTAGATAATAAACAGATGCCTCTCCAGTTGTCACATATTGTTAGGTCCGCCTTTTTTGGTATTTTGACTATGATACCTTCCGTCCAATCCTCCGGAAAGGTACAGGTGTTCCATGCTATTTCCAGGATTGGCTGTAGCGCATCTGCTATGAGGCTTGAGTCGGCTTTCAACAATTCTGGCGGGATGCCATCTTTTCCAGCTGCTTTACCATTGGCCATTGCATGAATTGCGGTTACTATTTCTGTCTTGGATGGTGCACGAGTGGCGATTCTTATTGGCTGTGCATTGTTGTTATTTTCTTCAGGTTCCTGCGAAAAGGAACCATTCAGGGCGGCGAAGAAGTAGTCTCTCCATCTTTGGAGTTGCTCCTCGTCGCTGCACAGCAGCCTTCCATCCGCACTCTTTACGGCATGCTTTTTAGTAGAGTGCTTTCCCGAGAGCTGCTTAGTAATTTGGTACAGCACCTTACTGTTGCCTGTGTTTGCCGCGTTTATCGCTTTCTCTGCGAGCTCATTTATCTGCCGCCTTTTATCACGCCGGACACTTCTCTTTACCTCCCGGTGTAATTGGGAGTATTCCCGTTCAAGTTGTTGGCGTCTTTCCGGGTCGCTTGTAGAGTTCACGTTATTTTTGAGGGCCCTTCTGCGTTCTATTTTTTGCCAGGTTGTGTCCGAGATCCAGTGTTGCTGGTTTCTTTGGACATAACCGATGCTTGTTTCCGCTGCTGTTATTATAGCGCCCTTTGTTGTGCTCCACAGCTCTTCAATGTTCGTGTCGTCAGAAACGGTTTGCTGGTTTAAGATTTGTTGCAGATTTCCAGCAAATTCTCTCCTTTTAGTGCTCTCCCGCAGAAGGTCTACGTTAAACCGTCTACGGTTTATGGCATCGCGTTGAACGTTTCTGATTGCGGCGATTTTTAGGCGGATAGTTGCTACTACCAAATGGTGGTCACTTCCAGTGTCTGCTCCCCTAAAGCTCCTGACATCCTCCAGAATAGTTCTCCATCTGCGGCTGACGGCCACGTGATCTATCTGATTTTTCGTTCTACCATCGGGCGATACCCAGGTCTTCTTGTGTATCTTCTTGTGACAAAAGTAGGTTCCACCTACCATGAGTTGATGGGAACTACAGAAGTCAACGAAAAGCTCACCATTGTTATTGGTAACTTGGCTTAGGCCTTGATTTCCAATAGTGTGCTCAAGGCCGGTGTTGTTGGGGCCGATCTGTGCGTTTAAATCACCCATCAAAACAATGATGTCTCCCCTTGGAATAGAGCGAAAAACCTCATTCAGTCGCATGTAGAACCCGTCTTTGATGTCATCTTCTGCGTCTTCATGACTAGACTCAATCAATATTTTAAAATATATGACATTAAGGGGTGCCAGCGTTGTACCAAGCGTGGCCCAATAAAAATTACCGAGTCTTGGCCGACCCATGACAACCATAGTTTGGCCAATCATTGGCTCCGTTGTGAGATCTGGCAAAACCTACATGGGTAGAAGCTTCGGGAAAAAAGTATATTCGCGTACCAATGTTCTAGACAATGGTAGAAGAATCGGGTACGTGGATAAAGGAGAAGCTTGGGTATATAAATGCAGCGGCAGCGGCATTCAGGAGGAGTTTTGATTTGGAAAGCGATTAAAGAGTTCTAAAGTGACCTAAAGCGAAAAGTGGTTGGAATAGTGAATTAAAAAGCGATAAATAGAATTTAATTGTGTGATATATTAAATTAATAGTGATAAATAGTGAACTTTAAAGGTACGATTCCGAACAAGGCGGCAGACTGCAGACCACAGACAGCCTGCGGTCGGACCAATGTTGAACGCGGCGACAAAAAGCTTGCAGCCGCTTCAAAGGGTTAACAAAGACAACATGTCGAATGCGTCTAATTCAACGGATTCAATTTTGCATCTTCTGTATCCATCTCATTTTAACTTATAAACTCTTTTATGGTTAATACTCCTTAGAATACAGCTGTCATCTCATGCCCCTATTTGCCCCGCCATACCTTTTTTTACTCCTTTTACTCTTTACGCGGCTCCTGTACAGTAGCTATAAACTGTAGTTCACGTAGACGAAGTCGCGGGCAACAGCTAATTCCTATTTTTTTATTTACTTGTTAATCCCAAGTAATTAAAACTCAGAATAAGTCAAATACCAGGCAGATCAGACCAGATAGACCAGCTAGACCATGTAGACCGGAACCGCAGGCTAACGCAGGTCGTCGCCAACGTAAGGTGGTATTGATGTACTATAAACTTCATATTTTACACTAAGAAAAAGAACAAGGTAAAACAAGACCAAGGTAAAGGGGTTTTTATAACAAGTGGATGCAAACAATTTAACTCTTCACCCACCGACCTTCAGTTTAAGTATTTGGAAAAACCGTATTATTTATATACTGACTCAATACCCAAAAATTCTAAACAAAGTGTCAAATACTACAAATCTTAATTAAGTTCTGCTAGATTTGGATTTTAATTAAAGTGTGCGCCGGCGACACTACTGGTTCTCGACCAGTGATACAGTCTGCGGTCGAGACGTGTCGCGAATGCAGGCGACAGTGGTGCTGTGTTCCGAATTCCATCCATATAAAATCATACAAACCAGTAGTGTCGCCTGCGGTTTGACATTAATTTTTGCAGTCGGCAGTCTGCGGTCTGCAGTCTGCCGCCTTGTTCGGAATCGTACCTTAAGAATTGTGGTTTAGTTGTTCTTGAATTGTGTCTGTTATTGAATTGGGTTTTAGTTTTTAATAAATAACTTTTGTGTGAACATTCAAAAGTGTATTCCTTAATTAATCCTACGAATCCGCTAAGCAGTAAAAGCGTAACAATATTTTATACGCGTTTACATTTGATCTTGTGTTTACATCTATCATTCTTTTGTATTCGTCATTTTTCCTTCCAATCTGCGTTCTACATTCTGTTTAAAACAATACCTGCCTTGCTGTTCTTACTTCTCTGCCTATGACATTTCAGCTACACTATTGATATTATTTACTACCTCATTCCATACTTGCTGGATTGTGATGTTCCCATGTTGTAGTCGTCGGAATTTACTAGCCAGCTTTTTACCAACCCATTTCAGCCTTTCACTTCTGCGTAGTCTTTCGATAGTCATTATTCTTGTTCTTACTTTTGCGCACACTAAAAAGCCAAATTAGTTTTATATATTTTTTTAAATGTATGAAATAGGAGAAATTAAAATAATTATAAAAATAATATTTTTAAATTGTACGTATTACATTTTTATTTCACAAACCTGCTGTTTATCATAAGTATCTATGCAATATTTGTTTAGTTAAATAGAATAATAATAAAGTAAGTAAAGACGATTTGTTTTTATACGCTTTATATTAGCTTCACCTGTATGTATGTGTCTCTGTAAGTATGGCTGTATGTCTGTATGTATGTTTGTAGGTATGTATGTTTTAGCTTTATATTAGCTTTACCAGATGTATGTATGTATGTAAGCATGTATGTATGTATGTATGTATGTAGATATGTATGTATGTATGTTCTATGTAAACAAATCTTGCAACTTGATTTTGACCCACTTCTATATAACCGATCAACTTCAAATTTTGCACATATGCATAGTTCGCGTGACAATACAATCTGACCATTTTGTAAGAAAATCAAGATGGCGGTTCCAAGATGGCGGTCGATTTTTGCTATTGTGTTCCCCGACACCCCGACATGGGTATCAAATGAAACGGCATGACATGTAGAATACAATTAGCTGTATGGCGTCATTCCAAATTCAAAATGGCGGCAAACAAAATGGCGGACTACCCTTTTCATTACAACCCACTCGATATGGGTATCAAATGAAAGGGTGTGACAATTAGAATACTATTATCTGTGTGGCGTCATTCCAAATTCAAAATGGCGGCCAACACAAAATGGCGGATTATCTTTTTCTTTACAACCCACTCGGTATGAGTATCAAATAAAAGGATGTGATAATAGAATACTTTTCGCTGTGGGGCGTCTTTCCAAATTCAAAATGGCGGCCACCACAAAATGGCGGTTTACCTTTTTCTTTACAACCCACTCGGTATGGGTATCAAATGAAAGTGTATGACGAGTATAGTATAGTAAGCTTTGTGATGTCGTTTTAAATCTAATATGGCGGTCACTACAAAATGGTCGAACACATACATATAATAGACTAAAAAATAGAAAATAAAAAATATAGTTTAAAAAAACTAAGAAATACGCTTTTATTTTAAAATGAACTAAAAAGTAAAAAATAATTTTGAATGTAAAGTTTTTATTGCTCCAGCCAGTATAAGAAAACAACCTACCTTTCGAAATCTAAAAAAGCGTGGGGCGCTAGCTAAAAGTTCCGGTGTTAATAAAATAAGAATATAGAGAGCCCCACGCTTTTTTACATTTCAAAGGTAGGTTGTTTTCTTATACTGGCTGGAGCAATAAAAACTTTACATTCAAAATTATTTTTTACTTTTTAGTTCATTTTAAAATAAAAGCGTATTTTTTAGTTTTTTTAAATTTTTTAACTTAATTTAAGACTTAAATAATGCCAAATTTACATTCTCTTAAAATAATATTAAATATTTATATTTCACTTTATCTCATCAAAAATCATAAACTTTGACCTCAAAAAACTCAATTTTTGTACAATTTCGTGATTTTTTTAACAAAAATGTCAATCTAACCTTAAAAGTCTGCCATATTGGATCCGCCAGTTTGAATTTTTAAATTTGGACCCTGGATTCGTGTTCAGCGACCTCGAAACCCCCGATTATGGATAATTTTGAGGTTTATCTTCAAAAGTCGGCCATATTGGATCCGCCATTTTGAGGTTTTAAATTTGACATTGGACTCGTGTTCAGCGCAAACCTCCGAGTTTAGATTTTGGGTCCATTTCGTTAGATATTTTCCGAGATTTTTAATTTGTTAATTAGTGCTACATTAATTGTCCACTAACATTAGCCATTTGTTAAGTAAATAATGGATAAAAACATAAGCGCACCTTCAGACCATGTGACCACCACTTGCTCAATAAGTGTTTCTGAACATTTTCCAAAAAAAATTAGGCCATTTGGTCCTACTTCTAAAATGTGGGTACTTTTGCACTAAATCATGCTAATTTGACACGACTAGTCCTAGTTATCCAAAATCCTTGGCAATATTGGCGCCTGCGCATTAATTACAATTTGCTCATTTCTGTGCAAGTTCCGTTTCGATAATAATTAGAATTTCTTTTAAAGATATAAAAAAATCCAAACTGCGAAACTCATTAATTTCCGATAAACTAAAAGAACCCGAACTTATACCTTTACAACAACAAAACAGAATTTTTAATGATGATGTAGCAGAAAAAACTATGAACAACGCCAAGCCAGTGATAGCATAGAAATTGTCTTAGAGCCTTGAAAGCTAAAGAAAAGTTAATTGGCACACACTAAAGAAATTGCAGCAACTTCGTCTTCCAGTTAAAAGATGAGATATTTACAAAAAAACTCTCTTAGCTTTCTCGCGTTTAAATTTTTTACAAAAAAGCACGGAAACACCGGGAGAGTTCCAGCAAGCAGAGAGAGCAAACTTTAAACTGTGACAGCATTACTTAACATAATGGATTCACTTGGTAGCGCTTTAATGCTCATTACTGAAATTTTCCAAGCGAAGCTGAAAGTGGGGAAATTTTGAATAGATAGCAAAGTTGGTATTTTCAGTTTACGTGAAAGTTTGAAGTTCTAGAAAACTACATAATATGGTCTAGTAGGTAATATCAAAGATAGTAGGTTTTAGATCTAGATGTTGTAATAGGATAAGGATTGGTGCCAAACAATCGGAATCGGCAATGGCGACAATTAACTATAAAAAGATTTAATGGAAGAGAATTGAATTTAGCAAGATAAAACTTTTTACAAATATGAAGTTTGTTTTACAAGTATAAAGTCTGCAGCGTGCAGGCATTGAACTAGACATAAGTAACTTTTTTATGTTGAAAAAGCAAGCCTTTGTACTACCACTTTGTCATGTCGAAGATTAGTATGGAAGTTATAAGAGAAGAGGATAGGTTAGGAGGGGTGTGGATTCTGCTCGAGTAGATATGGATGAACTTTTCATACGAACTCGAACGAGTTCGGCAATACTGACTGCGGAAGATTATTCCACAGTCGGGTAGTTACGCGGATGTAAACACTAAGTTTAAAAATCGGCCGGCTGTTGATAGTGTTGTATATTTATCTTACTGCATACATAATTGTTAGCTATAAGTAGTAGAGTCACTCTGATTAATACCATGGTAACACTGTCAGTCAGTGGTCAGTCATCAGCGGAATAGGGGGAATAACATGTAGCATAACATGCACGTGCCGTAACTATTCCGGACTGGTGGAAGTGCGATCATAACCTCCTAGCGGTGGCCACTGGTAACTATCCTATGAGAGAGGATAGGCTAACATGATCGGGCTAGTCCCTTCCAAGTAAGGTTGGCGTGAGGCTAATAACCTCACCCGTAAAAAACAAACATTACGGAACGAGCAACATGCCTCGGATACTGGAAAAAACGACTACGACCACGGCAACGAAAAAGGCAAAATGATTTAAGAATTTTCTCATGGAACGTACGAACTCTGTACAGAACTCGAGCTACACAACACCTGGCCGATACCCTGTCAACATATAAAGCTGACATTACCGCCATTCAGGAGATGCGATGGACAGGGAATGGTGTTTTGCAAAAACCTGATTATGACGTATATTACAGCTGTCATACGAAACACCATGTGCTCGGGGTAGGTTTTATGGTCTGCAAAAGGATGAAGCCTACCATTATCGGCTTTAAAGCAATAAACGAAAGGCTATGTACCCTTCGTGTGCGAGGCAAATTTAAGAACATCAGCCTCATAAACGTTCACGCACCTACAGAAGAGTCCCCGGACGATGAAAAAGAAGAATTCTTCGAAGTAGTTGAACGGGAACTTAATGCCTGCCCCAGATATGATGTAAAAATCATATTGGGAGACCTGAACGCCAAAATAGGCCGGGATCCCGTATACATGCAATATGTCGGCATCCACAGCTTGCACGAGAACACTAATGACAATGGGCAGCGAGTTATAGAGATGGCAGCAAGTAAGAACTTGGTCGTTGCAAGTACCAGTTTTGCGCGTAAAGATATCAATAAAGCCACCTGGATATCTCCTGATGGGGCAACTCGCAATCAAATAGACCATGTGTTGATAGACCGCCGCCACCTTTCGGGTCTGATGACGGTACGAACGTACCGAGGTGCCAACTTCGACTCAGATCACTATCTTGTTGGTATGGTGCTCCGAGAGCGCATTACAACGCTGAAAAGCTTTGTATTCGCTGATCAGGCTCGAATCAACACAGCTGCACTCCGCAACGAAATGGCCAGAAACAGCTACGGTCAGGCGTTAGAACTCGCACTCAGAAGAGCAAGTCCTGGGGATGAGATGCCGGGCGTCGACGAGAGCTGGACCCGCCTTAAAAATACTGTCATTAGTACTGCTGATTCCATCTTAGGCAGAAGTCGTAGAGCGACTGGTTCGATAATGAATGCAAGCTGGCAACTGAACGTAAGAATGCTGCGTATCGAGCAATGCAGCAGTCTCAGAGAACACGAGCACGCGAAGAGAAATATAAAGAGCTCAGAAAAGAAGAAAAGAGAATTCACAAACGAAAAAAGGAAGCCTGGGAGAAAAATCTCGTTTGTGAACTAGAACGCTACAGAGAGCGACGGCCGCACCAGGCGCGGGAGTTCTACCGAAGAGTACGCGGTATGACGCAATTCACACCTCGTTGCACATACTGCAAGGACAAAGAAGGGAATCTGATCACCGATCCTCAAGGCATCTTGGAGCGATGGGAAGAGCACTTTCATGAATTGCTAAATGGCGAGCTAACGGAGGATTTGGAGGCTCCACCAATATCTGACGATAATGCTATGCTGTCACCACCAAGCTTAGCAGAAGTTAGCAGTGCCATCACCAGGCTCAAAAACAACAAGGCCTCGGGTGCAGACGGCATCCCTGCGGAGCTGGTTAAATATGGAGGGCCTACATTACACCAAGCGATTCATGAATTAATTGTGCAAGTATGGGAGCAGGAAGCGATGCCGGAAGACTGGAGAAAAGGCATCCTCTGCCCGGTACATAAAAAAGGAGATATCAAAACGTGCAGCAATTATCGTGGTATAACGTTGTTGAGTACCGCGTATAAGATATTCTCCGCCATCCTACAAAACAGGATGGCCCCATACCCTAGAAACATCATAGGCCAATACCAGTGTGGCTTCAGCCCAGGCAAATCAACAACCGATCAGATTTTCACTTTGAGGCAGGCTATGGAAAAATGTCTAGAGTTTCAAAACTCAATCCAACACCTCTTCATAGACTTTAAAGCCGCCTATGATAGCATAGCCAGAGTAGAACTCTACAAAGCCATGAGAGAATTCGGCATTCCCAATAAGCTGACAAGACTATGTAGGTTGACCATGACCAATGTGACAAGCCAAGTAAAGGTATCCGGAATACTGTCCAGACCAATCAACATCTATAATGGACTCCGACAAGGGGACGGTCTGGCCTGCCTTCTTTTCAACCTGGCGTTGGAGAAAGTGATCCGAGAGAGGAAGAACATCAACAGCTGTACAAGAAGCTTTCATCCAGATTGAGCGGGCGGCAGGAAATCTAGGACTGCACATCAACGAAAGCAAAACAAAGTACATGGTGGCCTCGTCTGCAAGAACACCTAATATTGGTCCCACAATCAAGGTAGAGGAACACGATTTTGATGTGGTAAAATCATTTACCTACCTTGGCTCAATAGTAGCAGCCGACAATAGCATTGAACCTGAAATACGCGCACGACTGCTAAAAGCCAACAAAGCATACTATAGCCTGTCAAGGCTCTTCAAATCCAAGCATCTAACCATAACGTCTAAACTTTTACTATATAAGACGATGGTCTTGCCGGTCCTCACATATGCATCCGAATCGTGGGTGCTTAGCAAAAAGCACTCTAACCTCTTGGCGGTGTTCGAGAGGAAAATACTTCGGAGGATTGTTAGCCCCGTATGTGAGGAAGGACGATACCGGAGACTCTACAATGACGAGATCTACGAGCGCTATCGCGACATAGATGTTGTGAGGAAAATAAAGCTCGGTAGACTCCGGTGGGCAGGACATCTAGCTCGTATGAGTGAAGATGAGCCTGCTCGGAAAGTTCTCTGCGGTAAGACTTATGGGGTGCGACAGCGAGGGAGACCCAACCTCCGCTGGAAGGATGGCGTAGACCAGGACGCTCAGAGCATAGGGATGCCAAATTGGATGACATCGGCTCAGAATCGGGACCGGTGGAGAGAACAGTTGCGAGAGGCCAGGACCGGATCCCGGTTGTAGAGCCGTTAAAGAAGAAGAAGAACACTGTCAACTAAGAGCAAATGGAACCTTTCGTGCCTGGTGCAAATTTTGAGGCGTATGAAGATCTTTTAAAATCAATGACATCCAAGAAGAAGCTGCTAAAACCCCGCTATTTATTACAATCGCTGGTCCCGAAATTTATGAACTGTTAATGTCATTAACGGTACCAGAAAAACCAAGTTCAAAGCCATTTTCAACCTTGATTTCAATACTACGCGAATATATTAAACCAAAAAGGTAGAGGGCTATCAAATGAAAATTGATTTTTTCTCAATGTAGATTATTAATATGGGCCAAAGGTACGTGGCATCTAAGTCCGCGTAGTGAGGACGGCCCCTAAGCTTCCTCCAAACGAAAGCTGCCCGCGCTAAATATTAGGTCTGTATATTAGTTTTCAGAACAGGAGAGAGCAGAACAGAATAGAAGATAACGGAAAAGCAAGCAATTCAACGTCCAACACTTTAGAACAACTTAGAACAGAAATTCTAATGAATGCTTTTTTGTAATTTTTTGCTCTACATGTTTATTTCGTATACACATCTGTCAAAACTAAAAAAACAACAAAAAAACTTTGTCCAGAAGTGTTCTAAACAAAATCTAGAACAAATATGTAAAACTTAGAACACTTTAGGTTTAGAAAAACTTAATGATCACCAAACTCGAACACTTTCGCACAAAAAATAACAAATTTTAATACTAATGAACGCCAAAACCTGTAATGTTCTGTTCTAGGATGTTCTATGTCGTTCTAGAACTAACTAATAAACAAACCTATTTATTTTCGGTGACACTGTCAAGTCAAGACATTCGCACTAGCGTATGCGGATGACCTGATTGTGTACAGAACGGGGCAAAAGATTAGAGTAATCTAGACCCTCCTGCAACGCGATTTCGAGACAATCGAACGCTATAGTGATGTTTTGAAGTTGAAGATCAATTTTGGCAAGTGCGAATCGATCCTTTTCCGGACTCCTCTAAACAGAGCTTCTCGCGATGTGCGGAGAAACTGGAAAACCCTCAAAATTTCGAACAATGCTGGACAAGCATTAGAAAATAAATTGGAAGTAAAATACCTTGGGCTTTGGCTGGGCCAATACTTATATTTCAATAGAAATGTAAGAGCTGCTCTTGCCAAGGCAAACAAGGCGTTTCACATGACCAAAAGGCTTTTTTATAGCAGACACCTAAGCACACGGGTCAAGCGTCAACGTAGTCTGCTATTAAGCCTTGGTCAGGCCAATTTAAACTTATGGTTGCCCCGTATGATGCAACATATCCCCTTCTTACATGGACCAGCTTCGGGTTTTTGAAAGACAGTGCTTAAGGGCGTGCCTTAGCCTGTATCAAACACCCGAATCTGGCTTCAGGAAATTTCACTCCAACAAAATCGTTTACGATAAGGCATCTGTTAACAGGATCGACAACTTCATAATCAAGTTGATTCGAGATCGCGTCGTCTTATTCGGGGAGTGTTCTACCCGAACTCTGAATACCACAAAGCTTGTGAACGCGGATTTATCCTCCCAGAAGCATTTATTTACCTAGACGCCAAAAAATTGGTCCGGGAGGACTCGGGGTAGGCCTTCCTATATCACATGTATCGCAATGCATGTGATAAGCGAATTCGTGTTATCGATGAAGGCAGGGAAGTCCAGGACCTCCTGAGGTTCAGCACGCGAATCTCAGAAAGAGATAAAAAAGATGCCTCCAACGCCAGTAATTTTTACTGGTGATACAAGCTAAATTATGAGGTTTTTTTTATTAAATACATCTATAGCTTAAAACGTAATAGTCATTTGAAGTCAGAGTTTTATGTCGAATAGTGTGGTCTTAATATTTTAATCAGTACTGTACATAGTATTTACAAAGCATTCGCGAATCATGATCGCATTGCTCATCACACTTACATTCAGTTATTGTATGACTTCTATTTTCACATTTGTTAAGCATATCATTTGTTAAGCATAATCATAAACATATACTACTTTTGATGCCAAAAAGTACTTTCCCGCATATCCAAGTTATTGTACAAACTGTGCCTATTGGTGCAATTTCTAGGGCCCATCCCTTGTCTAAAGCTAGGCGAACGCTGGTCCCAGCACAGCACAGGAGAGAAAACCTTGTTTCATTATATCTAAGCTGTGCTGTCACAAATATGCGATGGTCGCTTAAATATAATGAAACAAAGTTTTCTCTGCTATACTGTGTTGTGCTGTGCTGGGACCAGCGTTTTCCTAGCCTAAGAGCTTGTCGTACTTCGAACTCTTCTGTTACTTTATTTTATTTATTTATTAACGGCCAAACAAGGCACACTTAAACTAGGTTAACATTGGCTTAGCTAATAAAAGTCATATAAAACACGACGACAATATACACTAGCAACTTAAATTTATGTTAGTGTAAATGATTAAGATGCGAAAGGACATTTCTTTTAAAGGAAGATTTGTTTAAGGAAGGAGAGAAACAGGTACTAAGGCTATTAAATACTAGACAACATCTATTAATCGGATTGTTCATTGCATACCTGGTACGATGGGAATATTCCTTCAGAAGTTTCGTTTGTCTTGTATGCCGAGCTTCATTGTTGAATTTGATTCTGTCCGACAGGGAGTGTACTTTGATGTTACCAGTTAAGATATCAAAAGTGAGACAAGAGATAATCATTTTTCTTCTACATGAAAGGGGTAGGAGGTCCAGAACTTTGAGCCTGGTCTCATACTGTGGAAGGCTTCGATATTCATAGGGGTCGTGCAAATTTCTTAAGGTACTACTACCGGGAAAATTTTTCAAAAAATCGATTTTTTTTTCTTTTCATTTTACGATTCCTTATACTATGAAGAATAACCTACTTAATTTTTATAAAGAAATTCGTAATAGAAAAAAAGTTACAGCACTGTGGGCTACTACTACCGGGAAATTTTTTCAAAAAATCGATTTTTTTTTCTTTTCATTTTACGATTCCTTATACTATGAAGAATAACCTACTTAATTTTTATAAAGAAATTCGTAATAGAAAAAAAGTTACAGCACTGTAGGGTATTACTACCGGGAAAAATTTCAAAAAACTTTTTTTTCCATTTTTCGTTTCCTTACACTATGAAGAATAACCTACTTCATTTTTATAAGGAAATTCGTAATAGAAAAAAGTTACACCACTGTTCTTCCATTTGGAGCTAAGATGTGAAGATTTTCAGATTTCCCAACTCTTGAATACCCAACATACAGCTGACCGGAAATCCGGAATTTCGGTCATTTTTCGGCGGGCATTTTGAATTTCGAAAATCGGGCTTCGAGGTGCATCATGGAAGACCCCCACGGACATACGTGCAAAATTTCGAAGCTCTGCCATGACTGGTGCGCCAGCTATAGCGCACACATACAGAATTTTCTTTTATTAATATAAGATATATCTCCCGCCATTTTGTGGTGTCCGCAATATTAGATTTAAAATGACGTTATATAGATTACTGAATTTACACCCTTTCATTTGATACCCATACTGAGAGGGTTGTGAAGAAAAAGGTAATCCGCCATTTTGAATTTGGAATGACGCCACACAACTAATTGTATTCTACCTGTCATGCAGTTCCATTTTATACCCATGTGGGTGGGTCGGTGAACACAATTGCAAAAATCGGCCTCCATTTTGTAACCGCCATCTTGATTTTTTACTAAACGGTCAGATTGCACTGTCAGGCGAACTATGGGTATGTGCAAAATTTGAAGTCGATCGGTTAAATTTTCTATTTTTTAGTCTATTTTATGTATTCCGCCTTTTTGTGTTGGCCGCCATTTTGAATTTGGAATGAAGCTACACCGCTAATTGTATTCTACCTGTCATACCCTTTCATTTGATACCCATGTCGGTGGTCGAGGAAGACAAATGCAAAAAACGGCCGCCATCTTGAAATCGCCATCTTTATTTTTGTACAAAATGGTCACATTGCATTGTCAAGAAAACTACGCATGTGTGCAATATTTGAAGTTAATCGATTTCAAATGGTGGGTGGCATTAATAATTTTCTACTCAATAATGACGGACTCCCATACAAACTTTCATACCCTATTTCAACCCCTTAAAGCCTTTGTTTCGGGAGAAAAAGTAGCCTATGTCCTTCTCCAAGGTCTAATCTATCTCTGAACCAAGTTTAATCAAAATCGGTTAAGCGGTTTAGGCGCGAAAGCGTAACAGACAAACAGACAGAGTTTATAATATTAGTAGGGATAAAGCGAACCAAAACATTAAACACGTTTTTCCTGAAATTGCATTTTTTCAGCTGAGTGAGAATTAATCTCAGGATCTACTGAACCAATTTAAAACGCGTTTTTCTTGAAATAACATTTTTTCAACTAAGTGAGAGTTAATCTCAGGATCTACTGAACCGATTTTAATAAACTTGGGTGCGTTTTGTTTGTTAAGGTATACCCTTTTGTAATTTACCACATTTTAGAAAAAAAATTAAGAAAAAAAAATTTGGGAAGTGAAAAAGGGTGAAAAAAAATGCAATTTTGTCAAACTTTTTTTCAAACTTTCACCATTTTTTTTTTTCGTTTTTAATTTTTAACTAATTGTGGTAAATTACAAGGTAAGCAACTTTCCTTTATAAAATCCCGTTCGAACTTTTTGTTGCAAACTTCTCAATTCTGAGATTATCTCTCACTCATCGGACTATCTCTTTTTTGAGCTCTTGACTTCAGCCCCCCCTACCTTATTGGCAAAAAATAGAAATAAACTAAAACATTTTTTTTTATAACCTTTAAGGACTAATAATGTTATAAAAAAAATTTTCTTGATAATATCTAACATAGCGGCTGAGAAAAAAATTATTAAAAAAGTGCTTATTTTTGGTCGTTTTTCCGGTAGTAGTACCTTAAGGCGAAGAGAAGAAATTGCTTTTGTATGGATTCAATCCTGTCACTGCTAACTTGAAATATAGGATCCCATATTGGGCAAGCATATTCAAGGATAGGGCGTACCAATGAACAGAATAGGGTTTTTGTAACCCAAACGTTATTGAATTCTTTAGCCCTTCTCTTTATGAAGCCTAAAAGTTTATTGGCTCTGGCAGTAATGTTATCGTAGTGTAGATTAAAATTTAGTTTGTTATCGAGGATTACACCCAAATCGACAATTTTATCAACATGATTCAATGCCCTATTGTTAAGATAATAATCATGCTGCTGAAGATTACTTTTACGAGAGAAGGAAATTGCATGGCATTTATCGGTGTTAAGTTGCAATTTATTGGTGAGGCACCAGTCTTGTAATTCATAAAGCTTCGACTGCAGAAAAGAAACATCGGTATGGGATCTTATGGCACAATATATTTTCAAGTCGTCCGCATAGAAGAGATGTGGAATATTTATCAGAATTTCGGACAAATCGGAGATAAATATGTTAAACAAAAGCGGTCCTAAGTGACTGCCCTGAGGGACGCCGGAAGTTACCTCGATGTCCCTCGATAGAAGGCCTTGAAATCTGACGACTTGTATTCTACCGTTGAGATATGATTTAATCCAATGTAGGATAGAACCAGAAATGCCGAATTTTAAGAGTTTTGTGATTAAGATATGGTGATCAACGCGATCAAAAGCCTTGCTGAAGTCAGTATAAACAGCATCAATTTGGTGACCGTTCTCCATACCACAAAGTAGATCTGAGATTAAGATCATGAGGTTAGAAGTGGTCGAACGGCCCTTTCTGAATCCATGCTGCTGTTCATTGAGTTTTGGATCTATTAAGGGGGCAATCTTGTCATAGACCAATTTTTCAAAGAGCTTAGGTATTGCTGAGAGGATGGCGATGCCCCTGTAGTTGTCCACCAAATGCTTATCACTTGATTTATGGATTGGCACCAGAAAAGATTTCTTCCACATCGTAGGAAAAGTACCTAAAGAGAGAGATTTATTGAAGATATAGTGGAGAGGTAGTAGAAGTTGTTCGGAGAAGGACTGCAAAAAACCAGGAGGCAAATTGTCAGAACCCTGACCTTTTGTGGGGTCCAAATTATCTAAACCGGTCCTTATGTCGTCGATGGAAAGAAGCAGACTGTCAATTAAGACAGAGTCTTCGCTACTAGTATGATCAGTGTGCGATGTTTCAGACCTGGGGCAGAAGACATCACTGAACCTGTCAGCAAACATATTACATATCACTTGGGGGCTCGAGGAGTGAGAGCTACCATTTGTCATGGTTGACGGATAACCTGCGGTCTTTCGTTTAATGTTAACGAAGTTAAAGAATTTTTTTGGATCATTTATAATATTTTCACCAATAGCATTAATATAAGACGAATAGGCCTCACGTGACCTAAGAGAAAATTCTGATGCTATTCTGGAGTATTCGAGTCTTAATTCCTCGTCTACGTTATTATTCAGTTTGATCGTCTTGTACAATTTGTTCCTATAATTACGCAGAGATCTAATATTTTTGTCAAGCCATGGCTCTGATTGTCTGTCCTTTTTTTTAATTTTGGGGACATTTCTGTCGATGGTATTTTGGTTCCTTAAATTCGCCAATCAGCTATTCGATGCGCATTAGATAGTCGCACCAGCTATGAGGGCACTTAACTCAACTCCACTCAACCTCACTCAACTCAACTCAACTCATAATGCATCTCTAGGTGCGACACATTTACATAATACTTAATACGTAGGAAAAAGCTCATAGTAAATAGTGCATAGTACATAGTACACAGTTCATAGTACATAGTATATAGTACACAGTACACTGTACACTCAGTACACTAATTCATAAGTTGTCACCGGTAAAAATCGCAGTCCTTTTTTAAAGTTAAGGGTGTCGATTCTTTAAAGTTAACGTTGACGATTTTGCTAGGTTTACTCCCCATAAAACGTCCGGAAAAAAGCTTCCCTTCAAAAAGTGTATTTCATTGGATTATTTTTGATTATTATTGAAGTTATCAGGAAAAGTCCTTAAAAACGGGTGTTTTTGAATTATTAAAGGAGACCTATATATTTAAAGACTGCGGGACGTCGATTTTCGCAATCAGCGACTAAAAAAACATATAGGGAACGAGTTTCAAAACGGTGTTACGTTTCGACACCCGAACGCGGGCTTTGAATGGACTATTAGGCAAGTAGGCAAGGCGCAAATTGAGACGGGTATAGAGCGTGTGAGCTAACATGACGCGAGCAACATGACACCCGCGTGTCACTCGCGTAGCGTGGTGATCCGCATATTGAGATGCTGTTTCGATGTGACTAGCCTACTACTCAAATTGTTATTATTATAAAAATGAGTTCAGAATCAGAATCAGAAAATGATGCTGAAGACGAAATTTTATTTTGTTAATTAGCGACTAAATTAAAATCTCCCAATATTTTACTGGAAGGGAATAACGTGGACAATTTAGTACTACAATTGAGTTGAGTGATGGTGATTTTGCCAATTACTTCCGAATGAGTCAAAGCCAATTTGCTGAGGTGCATGGGATGATCGAATAAGCTTTTGGCTCAAATGGTTGTAATGACCGAAAACCGATCCCAACTAGTCCAGTCGTCAGAACAAAATTTGAATGAAAACCTCTAATAAAATGGTATCTCAAATAGAAAATAAAATAGTTTTTAGTGAGTAGAATACATTAAAAAAATATGAGTGTGCTTAATATAAGACCACACTTTAGAAGTAAAACTGCCGCAATTATTAAAATATTAACCAGCTAGTAGATAATATGCAATAGATTAGGGTGGAAGGTCTCCCGGATATATAGTACGCTTTCAGAAAAGTCAGGCCAATGACCGATGCAGGAAGTATAGTGACGAGCCTACCGAGCGACTTTATGCAAGTGCAATTTCAAAATATAAATATTTATGAATTCCTATTTCCATAAAAAATTAAAAACGAAGCAAAGGTTTCATGATAACTGGAATATTTTCGATTGAGACTGGTCTAAAAATCGCGTAAAAACTGCATCAAGTGGGGATCCATATGTCGTGGTACTTTTGTCCATATTGGGGCTGTTTAGACTCTTCGTTCCCAGGAACGTTCCCGCTTCCTCACGAGTTTTGTGGATGAAGGGAAAAGTGGGGTGGTACCTCTCATCATCCCCTTCATCCACAAAGTTTGGCCGCCTTTCTGATGAAAAAATAATAGAAATCGCTACTCATAATCATGGGGATTTCGTTGAAGTTTCGACATAATAAAATTGAACCTTCAGAAGTGGAGTTGGTCATGTATGAATTCCGTAAAGTTTTATGCCGCGATACATAAATAACTACCATCAAATTCATTTGTTCATTTTCTCCCATACATCTGCTACACACATTTCATTGTAATTTATCGTGACTAAGCGGTAGCGTTTTTGGTAGGTCCGTATGAGATGTTAAAATATTAGATTAGCGGAACCCTCATCATATTCTTCATTTTTCATCCAAGCGCGAGATAAAATAATGTAGTTGGTTATTTTCTTAAAAGCAAGCACGCGCCGCACCTAGCATGCTACCGCCACAAGCACGAAAATCTAAAAATTCGCATGCTAGAAATATTCTCGCTCCCGCTACAGGCATGAAGATTTATAAATGCATCCGCATTGGCATAGACCATTCCAAACGCGAGTGTTGTTTTACCAAGCAGTTCCCAAACTAAGCACTAACAACGTCCAATTACCTACGCAATCGAACGAGAGCCCGTTTTCCTCGTCATGTATAATTTTTTAGGGAGCCGATTTTAAAGGGAGCAAAAAGAAATGCAAAAAAAATTTCAACCTTTTTTAAAATTCAACATTAATCTAGGAGGGGTAGGAGGTTTTACTCCCTTAATGGTTGAAAATAAGTTTTTTTGGTTGATAATACCTATTCACACAATTTCAAGCAAAAAGCAGAAAAAATTACAAAATCTTTGCAATTTTTTTTATTTAAAGCTGATTTTTTAACTTGCAGGGCTAGTTTTAACCCCTTAAGAGCTGAAAATAAATTATTATTTTTGCCTGACAATACGAATTCAATCGAATTATCTTATATATAAAATTCTCGTGTCACAGTTTTAGTTACCATACTCCTCCGAAACGGCTTGACCGATTTTTATCAAATTTTATATGCATATTCAGTAGGTCTGAGAATCGGCTACTATCTATTTTTCATACCCCTAACTGATAAGGGTTGTCCAACCCTAACATTTTATTTTTATTTTTTGCACAAAATTTTAATTTTTAATTTTTTTATAATGTGCCATTAAAAAATACATACAACCCTAAATTTTCACCCTTCTATCACCAACCCCTATTTTTTAATAGTCATTTTAGTAATTTAATCATTTTTCATCCCGATCAATTATCACTTGGTAAGTTATCCCTGGGTGAATGGAGGAGAAATATGAAAATATGGTAGGCTTTGGAACAAACAACTACTGAAAAATCTCATCAAATTTTGTATACAGAAACACGAAATTATGACAGCTATTCGAGTAACGCATTGCATCGCATCACCTGAAAATAGGTGAAAACGGGAATACCGATTACAAAGTGAACGGCTTTAGAGTGAGTGAAAAGAATTCAGGTGAGTGAAGTCGGGAATGTGGGCATAAATTCATTATTACTATAATGTTTTTCATCATTATGTAATTTAATTAATTCTATTTATGTGGGTTTTGTTCAGTGAACAATGCCAACGAAACGCAAAGGGGCTAACTTGAGCCGTGATACAAGTAGATCTAGAACAATGCGAAATAGAAGAGCCCAAAGAACCGAAGAACAAATCCAGCAACAAAATACTGATGCGCGTGTGAGCATGGCGTTATTGCATGAAGAACAATCAGAAGATACACGAGCTGAACGCAATGAAGTAATAAGATTAGAACAACGACAATCACGCCGTTTCACAGTCAATAGACGCAGAATAAATGACCAACAACGCCAACAGGTACATCGAGCATTTGCATCTGATTCATTCCTGCGTCTAGCATTCCAGTATGAGCCCGATATTGAATATTATGCTCATTCAAAAGTAGTAATTGGTGCTATGGACAAGGAATGCCCGCATTGTCATGCTCTCAAATTTAAAAATGAACCAGCCGGGATGTGTTGCGCGTCGGGAAAGGTGCAACTACCTGAAATTGAAACACCACCTGAACCACTGAACGGTTTACTTATCGGCACGGATCCAGATTCGAACGTGTTCCTGAAGTCAATTTGGACATTCAATTCATGCTTTCAGATGACATCGTTCGGAGCAACAGAAATAGTTCGAAATACTAATGCAAATGGTCAACAATACAATTCTACATTCAAAATCAGAGGCCAAGTTTATCATAAAATGGGCTCATTATTATTATGCGTATCGATTGATGATTAGACGCGGCCTGGACAACGTCATTCTACGATGCCGTGAGCTTTGTCAACAATTCATGGTCGACATGTACGCGAAGATAGAGGGCGAACGACTACGCTACTTACGATTTAATCAATTAAAGCTGCGTGCGGAAGAGTACATTCATTTGCGAGACGCTATTGTCAACAACGCCGACGCCGCCGAAATTGGTAACTCTGTCATTCTACCATCATCGCACGTAGGCACTCCACGTCATATGCAAGAGTATATACAGGATGCTCTCACTTACGTGCGCGAATATGGACGACCGTGCTTATTTATCACGTTCACATGTAATCCAAAATGGCCAGAGATTACATCTTTGCTATTGCCTGGCCAAAATGCAATACATCGTCATGACATTACAGCACGTGTGTTCAGACAAAAGTTGAAGTCTTTAATGAGTTTCATTACTAAATTACATGTATTCGGTCCCACACGTTGCTGGCTGTATTCGGTTGAGTGGCAAAAGCGAGGATTACCTCATGCACACATTTTGGTTTGGCTTATCGACAAAATCCGTCCTGAAGAAATCGATTATATCATTTCTGCGGAAATTCCAGATCCGTCTACTGACCAATTGCTGTTTGATATTGTTACAGCAAACATGATTCATGGTCCATGCGATACTCTTAATCGTTCATCGCCTTGCATGGCAGATGGAAAATGTACCAAAAATTTCCCGAAAGATTTTACTAACGATACGATCACAAATGTCGACGGGTATCCAATATATCGTCGCAGAAATCCCGAAAAAGGCGGACGATCATTTATTAAAAACATCAGCAACACAGACATTGACAATGATAATCGTTGGGTGGTGCCATATTCGCCTCTGTTGAGCAAGACATACAATGCTCATATTAATGTTGAGTTCTGCAGTTCTGTCAAGAGCATCAAATACATTTGCAAGTATGTCCGTAAAGGCAGTGATATGGCTGTGTTTAGAGTGGAAAATACCAATGTGAATGCTCCTCCTCCAGTGAATAAAAACGATGAAATAACGCTCTACCAAATTGGTCTGCTTGGCGTATCTTTGGTTTTGCTATTCATGAACGGGATCCAGCAGTTGTTCAGTTAGCCGTTCATCTTGAAAACGGTCAGCGTGTATTTTTCACGAACGAGACAGCGATTGATCGTGCTACAAATCCACCAAAAACTACACTCACTGAATTTTTTGAATTGTGTAATCGTGCGGATGATTTTGGTGCCTTTGCACGAACATTACTCTATTCACAAGTACCACGCTATTTCACATGGGCTCAAACAAAAAAATGGATGCCCCGCAAGCAAGGCTCACCAGTTGATGCATGCCTCAATTTATTCAAATCATACACCTTGGGGCGAGTTTTTACAGTCAATCCAAGGCAGACTGAGTGCTTTTATCTTCGACTGTTGTTGGTTAATGTTACTGGCCCATTGTCATTTCTACACTGATAAAAAAAATTTCTTGGTTTAAAGCACTTTTTCTTGAACCAAGCAACTCAAGTTTTGGATATAACGAAAACAAAATTGTCTCGGGATAAGCAATACTCATAGTCTTGGTTTTATTGTCTTGGATGAAGACAAAAGTTGACTTGAAGTTAAAAAAAATTACGAAACCGATGATATTATAATTGAAAAAAATTCAAGTTCTAAAATCGGTCTTAATAGTTGTGATACATTTTTAGAGCTTTAAAGTCCGGTAACCGAGAAAAGTCCGATGATTTAAGAGTTTAGTTTCTTGAGTAAAATATTAAATAATCTTAGTTCGAGAAAGAAATATCTTGGGCGAAAAGTATAAGTATTGAGCGAAGAAATACTTTTGCTTGGGTCAAGAATTTCCGGTGTCTTACTCTGAGACAGCATTCTCATGTTAAGACTGAAAAATTTTTCTACTCAAGACAACGAAACGAAGACTATCGAATTGCTGGAATCAAGACAATTTTTTTATCAGTGTAGATATACGTAAAGTGAATGGGCAACAGTATCCAACGTATAAAGATGCATGCCTTGCACTCAGCTTGCTGGAAGACGACAACCAGTGGGAATGTATGCTTGCTGAAGCAGCATTGAGCTGTACAGCAATACAAATTCGTCTACTATTCGCTATAGTGTTGACTACCTGTTTCCCAGCCCGAGCAGAGATATTGTGGGATAATCACAAAGATTCAATGACTGATGATATATTGCATCAACATCGTACACGGTGCAACGATCTAACGATAACATTCAGTGACGCTATGTACAATGAAGCATTGATTGCTATTGAGGATCTTTGCATTATCATTGCCAACTTACCACTCAGTCATTTCGGTATGAATTCGCCAAATCGAACTGCATCTGATTTAATGAACACTGAAATGAATCGTGAACTGCAGTACAACCCAGTAGAAATGGCGGCGATTGTTACTCGCAATGTCCCACTAATGAATGAGGAACAAAGAACCATTTACGACCGCATTATGCTCGCAGTTTCAGCAGGACAAGGGGGGTTCTTCTTTTTGGATGCACCAGGTGGAACTGGCAAAACATTCCTTATTTCGCTAATTCTCGCCGCAATACGATCAAATAATGACATCGCATTGGCGGTTGCATCATCGGGCATTGCGGCAACTTTATTGGATGGAGGCAGAACAGCTCATTCAGTATTTAAGCTACCACTAGATATTCAAAATAACCCTGACGCAGTGTGCAACATAAAAAAACAATCATCCATGGCCACAGTGCTCAAACAGTGTAAAATTATCATCTGGGATGAATGCACTATGGCACACAAACATTCGCTTGAGGCGTTGAACAGGACATTGAAAGATATTAAAAACAACGACAAACTATTTGGCGGCACTCTGTTAGTCCTTTCAGGTGATTTCAGACAAACACTTCCCGTCATCCCACGTTCAACATACGCTGATGAGATCAATGCTTGCTTTTAAGCAAGATCCAACCTTCAATTGTAAATTATGCGGTGGCATGCCTGGCAAATCCAGTGAGTTCAAAAACTCTGTTGGGAAATTTACAGCTTCGCTGGCAACGCAAACTGTATCAATAGATTTGTATGATACCAAGTTCCCTGGCAACAACTGTTGTATCTTCAGATTTAAATCGTCAACGTCCACATTTTTTGCCGCTAAAATTGCTCTTTCTGCAAGCCATACATGATTTATGTACTGTGTGTGCACATCGGGAAATATTTGTTCAATGAGAGCATCTTGCGAATCAATGATTGTGCAGAAATCGGTCGTTAATTGGACGCATCCAGTTTCATCTAAAGTAACTTTACCATCACCGATATCTAAGAGTTGTTTTGAGATTGTTTCAGTAGATGGATCTTGAAGCATTTGAACGCGCATATTTACTTTCAGCTGTACTTTTTCAACATTACGCCACAATGGCGATGATTTTAAAATAAATATGCGCGTTCAAATGCTTCAAGATCCATCTGCTGAAACATTCTCAAAACAACTCTTAGATATCGGTGATGGTAAAGTTACTTTAGATGAAACTGGATGCGTCCAATTAACGACCGATTTCTGCACAATCATTGATTCGCAAGATGCTCTCATTGAACAAATATTTCCCGATGTGCACACACAGTACATAAATCATGTATGGCTTGCAGAAAGAGCAATTTTAGCGGCAAAAAATGTGGACGTTGACGATTTAAATCTGAAGATACAACAGTTGTTGCCAGGGAACTTGGTATCATACAAATCTATTGATACAGTTTGCGTTGCCAGCGAAGCTGTAAAGGCGGTAGCGGGATAAGAGGGGTCTGGCGGCCCCCACCGGATTCGCTAGAACCGACCCGAAAATCTTGAAGAGGGTCGAAAAAAAAATTTTTGAGATTTTTTTCGACTCCATGGACCCCCTTGAAAACACCATAACCTCAAAAAATGTGATTTTTTATATTTTAATTTTTTTAAGCATAAAATTTATATTTTAAACAGGTGTAACGCATCTAAAATATTTGTTGATTCGTGGAGATGTTACCTGAATTTTTTCAGATTTTTTCGTTGAGTTAAAATATGTGAAATATGAGTTTGAATGCAAAAAAAATCGTAAAAAGACGCTATGTTGCGTGAATAAGTCTATGGTTTTTAGGTTTAGTTTCATTCTTATTTTTGGTGTTAAATAGCTTTGAAAGCGACAATATTCCTCTTTCGAATGAGACTAACTGCGCTTCATTTGGTCGATTCTGGTGAGCGAGCCGATTTTTTGAATAAAACTCGAATTAATAATTTTTATGGTTTTTCGACAATATAAAAGTGTCTTTGATGCAGTGCGTCCACGCTATAAAAAAATGGATCAAAATAGGGGTTTCTGAGGTCGCTGATCACGAATTTAATGTCAAAAAAAATTGTTGGTGTGTGACAGCTGTCAAAAACGCTGTCAACAAATAAGCTTAATCATTCATTTTTTGACATTTTCGTATAAATTGCTGGAAATGTGGTATATATAGGGGTTTTCGAGGTCGCTGATCACGAATTTGATGTCAACAAACACTTTTGACGTTTGATAGCTGTCAGAAACGCTGTCAACAATAAGCCGAATCATTCATTTTTTGACATGTTCGTATAAATTGCTTGAAATGTGGTATATATAGGGGGTTTCGAGGTCGCTGAACACGAATTTGATGACAAAAAACTGTTTTGACGTATGGCAACTGTCAAAAAACGCTGTCAATGAAAAACAGAATATTTCAGTTTACAAAACTCAGAATCAAACTTATTTTTTAAATACTTTTGCAGCCTTTGAATTACAATTATAGTTCGATCCTTATTTTAACAGGTTGACAACTGTAAGAAATAAAATTAAGAATATCATTAAGTCATTTCGAAGAATCTAAGGTTTCTTCTTAGAATAGATAAGATAAGGAACAGAAAATAGCGTACATGTATACGGATTCGAGGGAAGCAGTTGGATTCAAGAACCTCTCACTCTAAAAGAAAAGAAACAACCATATGTTCTTAGGTTTCATGCAGATCCCGGGCAGAGGCGTACCGAAATTCGTTCGCGTTTGCTCCAAACATTTTCAGCCAAGTGATGTGTTCTCGTTTGGATGGTTGCTGAGAAACGCAATCCCCTCCCGGTTTTTGACTAAATATGATACCGCCATTGTCCGGGATCTGCAGAAATGCTATTATTACAAGAGTTAGAAAGTGTGTTTAAAAATTGTGCTAACTCCTCTGCGTCGATTGTACACGTATTCGAAAAGACCTGTAGTTTGGGAATTTCATCAGCATAGAAGCGTTCACCGATGAGATGTTCAGAGCAACACCGATTGTTTTTGGGAATAAAAATTCTTGAATGAGTAAAAGCCTGTATCCGAGCTTTGAATGGAACGACAATTTTTTTTTCATTCAGGACAAGACAAACGCAACAAGATTTGTGGGACGCACTAACTCTATTCAACGGCATAACTATCAATTCGCGTTCTTTTTTTTCTCGGATAACGAAAGTCGGGTCATTAAACGAAGACGATTGTGACAGTGATGACGAAGATCCTGTGTCTGATTGTGAATGCTGGATCGCCTGATGTGTTGGTTGAGAATCATTACCTGATACTGACAAATTCGACGATTGTGATGACTGCTTTTCTACTGGATAGACTTCTAGCGGAATATTTTCTGGTTCTTCTAGATGGACCTCGGGCGGGAGATTTGCTGATTCTGCTTGATCGACTTCTGGCGGGAGATGTGCAGGTTCTACTGGAGCATCCTCTGGCGGGGGATTTGCAGGTTGTACTGGATCGACCTCTGGCGAAGGATCTGATGGATGGCTGCGGCTCGTCGATGGTTGATCAATTTTTGCCTTTTTATATGCTTTTGCGCGACAGCTGTTGCATAAAATGTCTCCTACATTTATTTTTACACCCATACTGTTGGAAAATGTTTGGGCTTCAGCATCTGACGAAATGATTTTTTGCTGTCCAGAATCGTAATGCAGCAAAGTCTTGCATGAAACGCATCTTTTTTGGACTAAAGATCTTCGTTTCTAAGGTGGCATCTTACATTCAGTATTGATAAAAAGTGATTTTATAATGTAAATGATAAAAAAAGTTTAATTGGAACTATAAGAAAAAATAATCATTACCTTTCATACAAAGTGTTGAAGCAAGCAGGAAAAACAATAATTTTAAGACGGATATTTGATCAACGAAGGAGATTTATATACAACGAAGCGACACTTGACACGTGTATGCGACTAACGCTGAGAAGAGAAATAACGTTAGAGTGATCTAGTGATGCTCTGACGCTCTGATGCTCTGACGCGTGCGCAGTGGGGCCCAACTGAATGTTGGGCCTGAGGCCTCGAGTGCGTAGTGGGTGTAGTCAGGTAGCTCCGGCAGATGGCAGTTCATTCAACAGATTTAAATGTTTAAACTTACCAATGACGATGCAATTACTTATATAAATAAAATCAGTTATATTATAAAACAATATATAAATTCATGAATTAATTTTTAATAATAAAATTATATAAATGGCAGAAGTAATATACCGTTTTTGACGGTTATACGTTAAACAGTTTTTTGTCATCAAATTCGTGTTCAGCGACCTCGAAACCCCCTATATATACCACATTTCAAGCAATTTATACGAAAATGTCAAAAAATGAATGATTCGGCTTATTGTTGACAGCGTTTCTGACAGCTATCATACGTCAAAAGTGTTTGTTGACATCAAATTCGTGATCAGCGACCTCGAAAACCCCTATATATACCACATTTCAAGCAATTTATACGAAAATGTCAAAAAATGAATAATTAAGCTTATTTGTTGACAGCGTTTTTGACAGCTGTCACACGCCAACAATTTTTTTTGACATTAAATTCGTGATCAGCGACCTCAGAAACTCCTATTTTGATCCATTTTTTATAGCGTGGACGCACTGCATCAAAGACACTTTTATATTGTCGAAAAACCATAAAAATTATTAATTCGAGTTTTATTCAAAAAATCGGCTCGCTCACCAGAATCGACCAAATGAAGCGCAGTTAGTCTCATTCGAAAGAGGAATATTGTCGCTTTCAAAGCTATTTAACACCAAAAATAAGAATGAAACTAAACCTAAAAACCATCGACTTATTCACGCAACATAGCGTCTTTTTACGATTTTTTTTGCATTCAAACTCATATTTCACATATTTTAACTCAACGAAAAAATCTTAAAAAATTCAGGTAACATCTCCACGAATCAACAAATATTTTAGATGCGTTACACCTGTTTAAAATATAAATTTTATGCTTAAAAAAACTTAAAATATGAAAAAATCACATTTTTTGAGGTTATGGTGTTTTCAAGGGGGTCCATGGGGTCGGAAAAAATCTCAAAAATTTTTTTTTCGACCCTCTTCAAGATTTTCGGGTCGGTTGTAGCGAATCCGGTGGGGGCCGCCAGACCCCTCTTATCCCGCTACCGCCTTTCCCAACAGAGTTTTTGAACTCACTGGATTTGCCAGGCATGCCACCGCATAATTTACAATTGAAGGTTGGATCTCCCATTACTTTGCTGCGTAATTTGAACCCGCCACGGCTGTGCAACGGTACGCGATTAGTCATTCAAAAATTAATGAAAAACGTTATCGAAGCCAGCATTTTAAATGGCAAGTTCCGAGGTGAAAATATATTAATACCACGAATCCCTATTATACCTACAGATGTGCCAATTCAATTTAAACGTATTCAATTTCCCATTAGATTGGCATTTGCAATGACTATCAATAAGTCCCAAGGCCAAAGGATGTCTGTTTGTGGCTTAGATTTGAGCACACCATGTTTTTCACACGGACAATTATACGTGGCATGCTCTCGAGTGGGTAAACCATCCAGTTTGTTTGTGTTAGCTAAAGATGGGCTAACAAAAAATATTGTTCACGCTATAGCATTAAGAGATTGATATTGTTTGTTAGTGTTACTGTCGTAATTAATTAATTTATGATATATATAATTTTAAGTAATAAATTATAATAAATAAAATAAAAAATGTTTGGTGTTTTGTTATTTTTATATTCGCTCATCGCTCACAGCGCTCCATGCCTCTTTCACTCATATACCACATCCTTACACACTACAATAAGTCAGTTATTTTTTTTCTACACTAGAAATTCCCTAGAAATAATTTATATCATATCACCTGATTACTACTATTGGCTTATGGGTGCAGCATAGGCGCACCGGGTCCCAGCTAGTCTATATATATAAAAGTGAAAGTATGTCTGTAAATGTTCAATAGACTCCGAAACCGCTCATCCGATTGGCCTGAATTTTTGTATATAGGGGTTTTCGGGTACGGCGGGTGTTCCTACGCGGTCTATTTTGCTCTATCTCGAACACTTCGGGTGGCTGTAGTGTACCGATATCCGTAAAATTCGAACTTTTGTATGGGAGGTACTCTTCGAATTACTGCTAAAGAGCTCAGATCTATATTATTCTGGTTTTTTCCGAAAAAAATACGATTCCCAAAGTTTCAGATCGATCGGTCCAAATTTAAAATGGCGGCCAACACAAAATGGTGGATTACCTTTTTCTTTGCAAGCCATTCGGTATGGGTATTAAATGAAAGGGTATGACAAGTAGTATCACCTGATTACTACTATTGGTTTATGGGTGCAGCATAGGCGCGCCGGGCCCCAGCTAGTAATATCATAAAGTTGGAGAAACTATTTTTTACAAGTTTTTATATTTTCAGTCAAGGTAGGAGGGGTGGTTTTAACCCTCATAAAATTCGGCTTGTGTTGGTATAAATCAACCACCTTCGCAAATAAATATTTAAAAAAGGGTATTTAATTGGTTTATTTTTGATTATTATTGTAATTATCGCAAAAAGCCTTTAAAAGGTGTTTTGCATTTTTAAGGGTGACGTCCTTATTTTAGGGCGGGCGACCCTGATTTTCGAAATCAGCGACCTAAAATACATAAAGGGAACGATTTTCATAACGGTGCTATGTTTTGACAGTCGCACTCCCCGCCCCGCGTTTTGAATGGACTATAAGACTAAACAATATAAAGACGCATAAACGATTCGTCGCGTCGCACACTGGGACGGATTTCCCCTTTACGACGACAAAAATAAAAAAAATTTAACATTTTAACTGACTAAAACTAACTGGGATGCATTCTTCAATAACCACTCCATAATACTACAAATAAACAATGCCGAGATAATAACATAATTAGATGGTAGCACGCGCTAAACTTCCCCCTTCTGCGCACGGTCAACGCTAGAATCAATTGCGCTCGAAATATCAACGGCTTATTACGCTTGTTCTGTGTTATTTGTTTGAAGAGTCGTGGCATTTTAGCATGAAGGAAGTAGCGACAGGTATCTATTTAGAAAAATTTGTTAATAAATTAAAATACTGATGTAGTATATAAGACGTTTTTCTAAGTATTAAATAAATGATTCATACATACTGTAATTTCAAGCTATTAAAAATAAGTTCCGCATAGTTCCATTTGAAATTAAAATTTTTTAGACGCAATAAACATTAGTGATTTCAAAAAATCCATAAAGCGGTCCCCATATTTCCCCCCTTGTAAAACAGACCCTTTTTTCTAGGCAGTCGTGGTGACCATATTACCATACATACGAAATACCCTCCCTGTGATTAAAGTACATACAAATTCGGTATTTCTGCTTTGCACGCTTAGCTGGAATATCTGTTGCATATCGCATATAAATTGGACACAAAACAATGGCAGTCCAGCGGCAAGGAAGCGCAAGAGAAATTAAAGCAAAGAAAAAATAAAATAGCACAGGACTTTTACAGCGAAATGAGTCCTGTTGTAGACCAACCAAAAGAAGGGGGTTGTAGTAGCAATGATGGTAATAAAGCACAGCATTAATAATACTGGTTAATTTTATAATTAGGTTAATCGACATATTATACGACATATACAGAGTGTTTCAAACCACCCGTGCCACCCAATTCTCTCGGAAAGTTTCGAATGAAAAAAAACACGTGTTCAATATTTTTTGTAAATCTATCTGACCATACAGAAATTGACGACCCCACCCCCCACCCCCTTTGGGGGCGTGAAGTAACTCTAAAATTTCAAATGGCAGCCCTGATTTTTTTCACGGATCCTGATTCTCCGAAGAGAAATATGAAAATGAATGATTTTTGGTGATAATTTTGAATTTTGATGATTTTGGGGGGTCCAGAAGGGTTCGGGTAAAAAAAATTTCAGGTAAAAGTTTCATATCTCTCTTCGGAGAATCAGAATACGTGAAAAAAATGGGGGTTGCCAGTTGAAATGTTATAGTTAACGGTCAGTCAATTTCTGTATTGTCAGACAGATTTTCAAAAAATATTGAACACGTGTTTTTTTTTCAATCGAAACTTTTCGAGAGAATTGGGTGTTATTATTTTTGTCGTCGTAAATTTGCTATCTGTCCCAGTGTGCGTCGATTTGATGTTAGTTACAAAAATTTGTAATTTTTAAATTTCTAATATAACCAAAGGGGAGGTGGGTGCCAACTGCCAATTCAAAACAAAAACACCTCAGATATTTAATTGACCACGCCCCTTTGGAATTCTAAGCACCCAGCCTCAAGAAATAATTCACTTCTCATGGATACAAATTATCCGTATAATGAGATAAATCACGGTCTGGGCAACGGGCGACCAAATACCAAACATATGCCAGAAAATGTATTCATGCAGTAAGGCAGAGTGTATATGAACTATTGCACAAACAGACTCGAGCTTCCTCGCCGTGTTGACGTGATAGGTGTTACCAGATTAAATATTGAATAGAATGAAATTTTGAAGGAATATTGTAAATTTTAAGTGAATGTTCGGGAATAATCAATTTAAGGTTAGATTAGTAGGTATTGAAGATGATGATGTTATGCGGTGCTGATTAAAGTCCACGATCGCCAGAGATGATGATGTCACATGTTGATAATTAATGTCCACTATAGCCGAATGACCATTCTTCCTTTCCCATAGCGGTTCCGAGATAAGTGTGAGTGCACCTGTTCTCCTTGGATTAGCGTTATCCGTCTGAAATAAAAGATTATTATTATGCCCTAAGGTGTTATGGTGATTGGACTCAGAGCAGACAAATTGCAAAAGGTAGACAAGGGAAATTGTTTGCCGTGAAAGAATTGAACAACCCCCAAAACCACCCCCTAAACACAACAAACTACGTTTTCGGCTAATATCTCTTACAAAATCTTTGCAATTTTTTTTATTTAAAGCTGATTTTTTAACTTGCAGGGCTACTTTTAACCCCTTAAGAGCTGAAAATAAATTATTATTTTTGCCTGACAATACGAATTCAATCGAATTATAATATCATAAAGTTGGAGAAACTATTTTTTACAAATTTTTATATTTTCAGTCAAGGTAGGAGGGGTGGTTTTAACCCTCATAAAATTCGGCTTGTGTTGGTATAAATCAACCACCTTCGCAAATAAATAATGAAAAAAGGGTATTTAATTGGATTATTTTTGATTATTATTGTAATTATCGCAAAAAGCCTTTAAAAGGTGTTTTGCATTTTTAAGGGTGACGTCCTTATTTTAGGGCGGGGGACCCTGATTTTCGAAATCAGCGACCTAAAATACATAAAGGGAACGATTTTCATAACGGTGTTATGTTTTGACAGCCGCACTCCCCGCCCCGCGTTTTGAATGGACTATAAGACTAAACAATATAAAGACGCATAAACGATTCGTGGCGTCGCACACTGGGACGGATTTCCCTTTACGACGACAAAAATAAAAAAAAATTAACATTTCAACTGACTAAAACTAACTGGGATGCATTCTTCAATAACCACTCCATAATACTACAAATAAACAATGCCGAGATAATAACATAATTAGCTGGTAGCACGCGCTAAACTTCCCCCTTCTGCGCACGGTTAACGCTAGAATCAATTGCGCTCGAAATATCAACGGCTTATTACGCTTGTTCTGTGTTATTTGTTTGAAGAGTCGTGGCATTTTAGCATGAAGGAAGTAGCGACAGGTATCTATTTAGAAAAATTTGTTAATAAATTAAAATACTGATGTAGTATATAAGACGTTTTTCTAAGTATTAAATAAATGATTCATACATACTGTAATTTCAAGCTGTTAAAAATAAGTTCCGCATAGTTCCATTTGAAATTAAAATTTTTTAGACGCAATAAACATTAGTGATTTCAAAAAATCCATAAAGCGGTCCCCATATTTCCCCCCTTGTAAAACAGACCCTTTTTTCTAGGCAGTCGTGGCGACCATATTACCATACATACGAAATACCCTCCCTGTGATTAAAGTACATACAAATTCGGTATTTCTGCTTTGCACGCTTAGCTGGAATATCTGTTGCATATCGCATATAAATTGGATACAAAACAATGGCAGTCCAGCGGCAAGGAAGCGCAAGAGAAATTAAAGCAAAGAAAAAATAAAATAGCACAGGACTTTTACAGCGAAATGAGTCCTGTTGTAGACCAACCAAAAGAAGGGGTTGTAGTAGCAATGATGGTAATAAAGCACAGCATTAATAATACTGGTTAATTTTATAATTAGGTTAATCGACATATTATACGACATATACAGAGTGTTTCAAACCACCCGTGCCACCCAATTCTCTCGGAAAGTTTCGAATGAAAAAAAACACGTGTTCAATATTTTTTGTAAATCTATCTGACCATACAGAAATTGACGACCCCACCCCCCCACCCCCTTTGGGGGCGTGAAGTAACTCTAAAATTTCAAATGGCAGCCCTGATTTTTTTCACGGATCCTGATTCTCCGAAGAGAAATATGAAAATGAATGATTTTTGGTGATAATTTTGAATTTTGATGATTTTGGGGGGTCCAGAAGGGTTCGGGTAAAAAAAATTTCAGGTAAAAGTTTCATATCTCTCTTCGGAGAATCAGAATACGTGAAAAAAATGGGGGTTGCCAGTTGAAATGTTATAGTTACCGGTCAGTCAATTTCTGTATTGTCAGACAGATTTTCAAAAAATATTGAACACGTGTTTTTTTTTCAATCGAAACTTTTCGAGAGAATTGGGTGTTATTATTTTTGTCGTCGTAAATTTGCTATCTGTCCCAGTGTGCGTCGATTTGATGTTAGTTACAAAAATTTGTAATTTTTAAATTTCTAATATAACCAAAGGGGAGGTGGGTGCCAACTGCCAATTCAAAACAAAAACACCTCAGATATTTAATTGACCACGCCCCTTTGGAATTCTAAGCACCCAGCCTCAAGAAATAATTCACTTCTCATGGATACAAATTATCCGTATAATGAGATAAATCACGGTCTGGGCAACGGGCGACCAAATACCAAATATATGCCAGAAAATGTATTCATGCAGTAAGGCAGAGTGTATATGAACTATTGCACAAACAGACTCGAGCTTCCTCGCCGTGTTGAGGTGATAGGTGTTACCAGATTAAATATTGAATAGAATGAAATTTTGAAGGAATATTGTAAATCTTAAGTGAATCTTCGGGAATAATCAATTTAAGGCTAGATTAGTAGGTATTGAAGATGATGATGTTATGTGGTGCTGATTAAAGTCCACGATCGCCAGAGATGATGATGTCACATGTTGATAATTAATGTCCACTATAGCCGAATGACCATGCTTCCTTTCCTATAGCGGTCCCGAGATAAGTGTGAGTGCACCTGTTCTCCTTGGATTAGCGTTATCCGTCTGAAATAAAAGATTATTATTATGCCCTAAGGTGTTATGGTGATTGGACTCAGAGCAGACAAATTGCAAAAGGTAGACAAGGGAAATTGTTTGCCGTGAAAGAATTGAACAACCCCCAAAACCACCCCCTAAACCACCCCCTAAACACAACAAACTAAGTTTTTGGCTAATATCTCTTAAACGGTAAGTCTTATCAGAAAATAGTGTTCACAAAGTTTGTAGGTTATGCGATTATCTACAAAAAAGGATATTATACATTTTCCCGAACGAATTGCCATTCATGAGATATCGCCGTTTTAAAGATTTAAGATACTCATATTCCCTCATTCGCAACTTGAATAGGTTATCAGACGTTCAATAAATCCTCTGTTGGACTACGTGGCTAGGGGTGATTCCTCGATGTATTAGGAGCAAAAATTTGTTCTAGAGAGGGGGCTATCCCCACTATCCACTAAGATACAGGGTGTACAAGGGATTTTTTTTTAAATTTACTTAAACTTGAATTACTCTTAGACTAATTATCGTAGAGCAACGTAATTACGATCATCATTTAGGTAAAGCAAAATGCGAAAACGAAGAATATTGGGATTTTGCTCACACTTTTTACCTACATAGCTTCTAAACGGAGTCACTCAAGTTTCTGTTCTTTATATCAGATAAAGGAATAACCTCTAATAGTATTCCGTAGGAAATATCAAAAAATGAGCGTTTATACTATGACATAAGTAGGCATCAATTTTTTGCACCTTTGCTACCTGTTATCTGTCCAAGCCACCGCGGCTCATGGTTCTTAGTAGCCACACGCTGTTACGTGCTGTAGTGCCTGTTAACGCCCGCCGTAGAATTTGTAAATTTTGCATTTGTTAATTAGGTTAATGAAAAGGTAAAAATTCCACTCTGCAAATCTAAGGTCATTGCATTATTGTTTTGATTGCAATTCTAGCCAATATTTATTATTTGTGTTTATCCGCAATGTTTAGCTTGCACCTTCAGCAATTCATTCACCGGCTAATGTCAATGGCCGGATTTGCTGAGTGGACTTTTTACCTGTGTTCTTATGTTTGTTTTGTTTTTATTATTACTTTTTTGTTGAAATCAATTTTGTATAAAAATCGTTAATCATCAATCAATAAATCGGAGTTGAATTGTAACCACCAAGCAGTGCGTTTTATTACTATCAACGAAGATATCTCGGTTCAAGTGCCGTTTGATATCGCAACTCCTTCAACACGTCAAGATATCTCGATTCAAGTGCCGTTTGATATCATATCAAACTTAACCCAGGTCACGGTGTTTCACTCTGACCATTACAGTAGGAATAAAATAATTCCTCCTTAAACATTTGTTGACCCCGACGGATTCGGGTGCAACACTCGATCACTAATTCACATTAATTAACGTTTGCGTCACGAGTCTTTGGAGCATACATCTTTAAAAAGGGCACGAGCAGATGACTGCCACAATGACACGTCTAGAGGAACTGACCCAGCTACAATCGAAGCTTGGAGAGGATATCCAGCGCATTATCAAAAATTACGGGAAGGACTCTGCAGTAAGAAAGACGGCTACCTACTACGATGAATGGATTCGCCGTCTTCAAGAAGCTTGGGTTGCCTTCGAAACCAGCGACGCAGAAATGAAAACTCTTCCAGAGGTAGATGTACGCCATAAATACTTCACGGGCGACTATTATAATAAGATAAAGGCAGTGGTTGATCAATATCTTGGATACTTTTCCAAAAAGGTTGATGAATGCTTAGCCGTTGAAAACCATGAAGATAATTCTGAAGCAGCACATTCAAGTAAGCATTCTGATAAAAACGTACCAGACCCAGCATCGTCATCTAAGACTCCACACGATAGTCCACCACAAGAATCAAAGGCTTCCGCAAGTCAAGTCACGACAAGAGATGAGGACACTTTACTTAAAGCCATAAGAGGGCAAAAACGTACTATTGACGTGCTAAATAGGATTATGGAAGCCACCTCAGCAGAGCACCAAGCAAAATCATACTATCAGTATCAGCTTAAGGTCATTAACCAGCAGTGGCATCAAGTGGAAGAATACGACAAAACAATTTGGGAACTTTGTGAAAAGCCAGCTGATTGGGGCTACAATAATCACAGCTTCCTTGAGCTCCAACAAAAAACTCAACACTTGATAGTAGCACTTTCATCAAGGCTAGAAGGCTATTCATCGGAGAGGTCTAACCGGATCGCTCCGTTGAATGGAACTACTGTAGTTCCAAGTTTGCCAAAAATAACCTTGCCAAAATTTGACGGAGACTATGCCAAATGGCGACAATTCTACGACCTCTTCCTACAATTGGTCCATTGTCAAGATATGTGCAGTTGCCAAAAAATGTGGTACCTTAAGACAAACCTGGCCGGAGAGGCGGAAAGATTACTGAGACATTTCACTGTGTCTGAAGAGAATTATAATACTGCTTGGCAGATCCTACAAGATAGGTACAACAACAGCAGATTATTAGTTTCAGCTTTAGTAAGCAAGCTGCTGTCGCAACCAAGCCACACTCATGCTGCAGCAAACAACCTTAAGGCATTTCATGATACTACCAAGGAATGTCTTCTTGGTCTCCAAAACCTAAACATAAAAGTAGAAGGCTGGGACCCATTGCTGTTGCCTATACTTATAAAGAAGATGGATCGTGAATCACATATGCTGTTTGAACAATCACTAAATAATCCAAAGGAAGTGCCATCTATCAAACAATTACTAGATTTTCTAGAAACACGCTTTCAATCGTTGGAAGCATTAGGTTCCAAAAGTGACCTTGTGAAAAAGCCAGGCATAACTAAGATTTTGACCTCGGCTCTATCAGCAGGACAACAACACACTTGTATTTTGTGCAAGTACAAGCACCCCCTGTACTTCTGTAGGGCATTCAGAAAGTTGGATTCCAAGGAACGGCTCAATATCGTGAAAAAATATGTTTTGTGCATCAATTGTCTCAAACCTGGACACAGTGCATCTACTTGCTCATCCCGGTACTGTTTTAAATGTAACCAAAAACACAATACATTGTTACACTTCACATCCGGATCAAAGGAAAACCAAGAAGGACGTAGGGCTGACGTAGCACCAAAAGAAGGTCCTTCAAGAGGTGTCAAAGACGAAGGTAGCAACACTCGTACAGACATTAATTCAGTTTCACTAGCAGCACTGGACGATTATAAAACTCGAAAATATGTATTTTTGAGCACAGCTGTGGTGAAAATAGTGACGAACGAAGGCAACGAGTTGGAATGTCGAGCAATTTTAGACTGTGGATCCCAGGTAAATGTAATCACTGAGAGGACGATCAAAAGGCTGAAGGCGATAACCCAACCAGAAAAAATGATCATTGAGAGCATTAACCAAGCGAAGCAGAAATCCAATCGACGAATCAATGTAAAATTACTATCCAAGGTGAATGGATTTTCCACAAAACTAGAGGCCTTCGTTCTTAAGCAGATCGTTTCCCCACAACCAACCCAACATTTTAACACTGACACCTGGCCAATACCAAAGAATATTACACTAGCTGATCCGAACTTCAATACCCCAGGGAGAATTGATGTATTATTAGGAGCCGAATTTTATCATCAATTCCTGGCAATCGGACAAATAAGTTTAGCTGACCACCTGCCTACATTACAAAACACCGTTTTCGGATGGATCATCACAGGAAAGGTCGAAGGGGCTTCACTAGAAACCGCCACGTGCAATATTGCTTCTACCGAAGATGAGGAAAACACAAGTCGGCTGATTGAAAAATTTTGGAAGTTGGAAGACATAGGTAACATGGAGCCAAATCTAACAGTGTCAGAAAAACGATGTGAGGCCCTTTTCAATGAAACTGTCCAACGACATGAAAATGGTAGATTTATAGTCGCATTGCCATTTTCAGAAAATCCCGCATGTCTAGGCGACTCAAAACAGATAGCTATCAACAGGTTTTTTGCCATTGAAAGAAGACTCTCAAGGGATCCCAATTTAAGGATTCAATACACTGAATTTATGCACGAGTATTTAAAACTTGGCCACATGAAGGAAGTAAATTTAGCAAGCATTTCATCGCAACATTACTTTCTACCTCACCACTGCGTTCTAAAGCCTGATAGCAGCACCACTAAATTGAGAGTGGTTTTCGATGCGTCGAGCAAAACTGCGACAGGATATTCGCTCAATGACATACTGCATGCTGGACCAACTGTACAAAGCGAATTGTTCTCTATCTTGCTCCGTTTTCGTCTACCAAGATTTGTGTTCACGACAGATATTGAAAAAATGTACAGGCAGATAATAATGCAGCCTGATGATCAGAAGTATCAACTTATCCTGTGGAGAGACAGCCCCCAAGACCAACTTCAATGCTACCAGTTGTCAACGGTTACATATGGAAACAGGTCGGCACCTTATTTAGCTACGAAGTGTTTACAAAGATTGGCACAGGAGAACAACAAGCGATATCCGCTGGGAGCTCAAGTCCTGCGCAATGAATTTTACGTAGATGATGGAATGGCTGGGTCTAATAGCCTTGCAACTACTAAAGAAATGCAGCGGCAGCTAAACATCATTGTACAAGGGGCTGGCCTTAAGCTACGAAAATAGGGTGCAAACCACCCACAGTTGTTAGAAGGCATTTCACCAGAGGATCAGGAAACAGAACTGGACTTCGAAAAAGAAACAGAGGATAAAATTAAGACGTTGGGATTGACATGGTTGCCCAAAACAGACCAATTTCGGGTCAAGGTAAACGTAAATGACAACAATCGAGTCACCAAACGTATAGTCAGCTCAGACTTAGCCAGACTTTTTGATCCGTTAGGAATCATGGCACCAGTAGTTGTCACAGTTAAAATCTTCTCACAGCAACTCTGGCAGCTCCTCCTGGGGCTGCTATAAGTCGAAGCTGAATAGATACAAAATGGCAATAAGGAAGGCCAAACGCACCTCTTGGGCTACCTTTTGCAGCAATATAGACTCCACGTCGGAAGCGTCAAGGTTACGTAAAATATTAACTAAAGCACCAACAATGCTTAGTTATTTACACAAAGAAAACGGCGATTGGACTGACTCAAGCTGGGAATCCCTGACACTACTTATGGACACCCATTTCCCGAGTAGTACTATGGCTGAGTCAGCCTTCCCGATAAACTCTTCATCTTCAGCCTCACCAGAGCTGGTCAAATCTATCATAAGTAGAGCAAGAATTGAATGGGCTGTGAACACCTTCCAGCCCTACAAATCCCCAGGCCCGGATGGCATAGTGCCGGCGCAACTGCAGCGCACCCTTAGTTACATCATGCCCTGGTTGCAGGCCATGTTTACAGGGTGCCTTCAAATTAACTGCATTCCCTCTAGTTGGAAAGACGTTAAAGTAGTTTTTATACCCAAGGCAGGAAAAGCCTCCCACGCAACACCGAAAGACTTCAGGCCAATTAGCCTATCATCCTTTCTTTTAAAGACTCTAGAAAGGCTAATCGAAATATATCTGAGGCAGACCATACCAACCTCGGAACTCTCTGGCGCACAACACGCCTATACAAAGGGCAAATCTACTGATACTGCTCTCCACTCATTGGTCTCAACCATTGAAGAATCACTCGAGGTCAAGGAGTATACATTAGTGGCATTCCTTGACATAGAGGGAGCGTTTAACAACGTACTCCCGAACGCCATCACCCTGGCCTTGACAGAACTGGGGATCGAGGCATCGCTGGTGTCTCTCATCCACCTAATGCTTACCGGCAGGATGGTGAGCTCGAGCCTAGGCGACAGCTCGGTCCGAAGGGCCGTAAACAGAGGCACCCCGCAAGGAGGAGTACTTTCCCCGCTCCTATGGGTCGTAACTATAAACCAGCTGTTGCGACGCATGGAGGCCGAGGGGCATCACGTCCTGGCGTACGCGGATGACGTTGTCATCGTCACAAAAGGAAAATTTCCTCAAGTCCTCTGTGATCTCATGGAGGCGGCGTTACAAACCCTTTCAAGCTGGACTGCCACCCGCGGACTCAGCGTTAACCCAGTAAAAACGGAACTAGTCCTCTTCACAAAGAGGTATAAAACTCCACCTTTAACACCCCCACGGCTTAACAATGTTAGGCTCAAATTTAGCAATAGCGCCAAATATCTGGGAGTAATCCTAGACAAGAAACTCCTCTGGAATGAAAATACAGAAGAGCGCATTAAGAAAGCGAACATAGCGCTTTTCGCTTGCAAAAAATCCATTGGGAAGAAATGGGGCTTCTCCCCTAACATAGTACGATGGATATACAAAGCGATCGTCCGCCCAATACTCCTATACGGAGTCATAGTATGGTGGCCAACCTTGAGTAAGTCCACCGTGCTAAACAAACTACAGAAAGTACAAAGATGTGCCGAGCTATGCATAACAGGAGCACTTCGCTCCACACCTACAGATGCCCTAAATGTTATGCTATACCTCCCTCCTTTGAATCTTGTGGCAAGGGAAAGCGCAACCATCGCAGCCCTTAGAATAAAAGAATCTGGATTTTGGACCGGAACCGGGGGAAGTCACACGAAGGTGTTGAACTCTGTTATCGTCCCCACTAAAACTGACTTCTGTATACCCGAGACTACCTTCACGAGGAACTACGGAGTCCACATTCCTTCACGTCGTGAATGGAGTAACAGACCACACAGTTTTCAAGATGCCATAAACTTCTTTACTGATGGCTCTAAGCTCGAGGGTCGAGTAGGAGGAGGAGTCTTTTCCCCAGAGACTGGGATTGAAGTCTCCTTCCGACTACCCGATCACTGCAGTGTATATCAAGCGGAGGTTCTAGCCATACATGAAGCTGTTCTTTTAATAAACCAGCAAGGCGATAGGAATCGGACTGTCTACATCTTTTCAGATAGTCAGGCGGCTCTGAAAGCCCTGCGCTCTTGCACAAACAGCTCTAGAACAATCTCTGAATGTCGCAGATCTCTTAACGAGATGGCTCAGCAGTTCAGGACCCTCCTCGTATGGGTGCCCGGTCACCGAAACATAGAGGGAAATTGTAAAGCTGACGAACTGGCTAGGAAAGGCACGACCGCCACTCTCCTTCCTGGAAAGGAAAGGGTTGGTATGCCTTGGGGCACCTTTAAACTCCAATGCAAACAGCACACATTGCAACAAGCAAAGAAGCATTGGAGGGATCTTAATAAATGCACCTTGGCCAAACTAACTTGGCCCTCTTATGATCTCAGGCGGACTACTTCACTAATGAGCCTCGAGAGACAAGACCTCTCAGCTATAGTGGGAGTGCTTACCGGACACTGTCTGATAGGGACGCATGCGACCCGCTTAGGTCTTGAGACCCACGATTTTTGCAGAACCTGTAAAAATCCGGACGAGGAGGAAAGTGTACTACATCTCCTCTGTCACTGCCCAGCCCTAAGCAGAAGGAGACTAACCGCATTTGGTAAACCCTTTCTAAGCACGCTTGCGGAAATCTCGAACATTCGGATACCGCAACTCAGGAGATTCGTTGCTTCCTCGAGATGGTTTAGCGAAGAAATGACACTTTAACATCAGGTTTAAAGTGGGATCACTATGGCATCACAATGGGCCTACTCCTTTGGCCTAAGTGTTCGAGCTGTACACCAGTAGCTCAGCCATATCTAACCTAACCTAACTCTGGCAGCTTAAGTTACATTGGGACGAGGCGCTTCCTATGGAATTACACACTAGGTGGATCATTTTTCGCAACAGCCTAAAAGCTCTTGATAACATACAATTTTCACGACACATATTTGTGCATGAAATCCCAAAAACAATTCAGATTCATGCATTCGCAGACGCACCCGAAAAGGCGTACGGCGCAGCCGTCTACCTACGCTCCACTAACAAGGAAGGCAGAATTGGCGTACGACTACTTTGCGCTAAATCGAGAGTGGCTCCGCTGCAACGACAAACATTACCTCGTCTAGAGCTTTGTGCGGCAGTGTTAGCATCTCAATTAGTGGCCAGAGTGAAAGGAGATTTGAACCTTGAAGAACTCTCAACATTTCATTTTTTTCATTTCATTTTTATTAGGCAAAACATGTACAAAAGATAGAAATCTTATAACTAGTACATTGATAAAACTGAGGAACTAACAAGAGTAATACATAGCAAAAAATAAAAAAAGCAATACAAAAATAATATAATAAAAAACAAAAAAAAGTAACAAAATATAAAAAAAATATAAAAAAAAATATGAAATCAAAATACTAGGATAGATGAAGAAATATAAAAAGGAGAAAAAAAAGAGAAAAGGAAAGCAGAAAAGAAGAAGTTAAATGATAAGAGAAAAGTGCAAAAGTATGCGTTCGTGCTCTAAACTGTCCTATTAGTTAGGAGATTGAAAAGACGCTTCCTGAAGATGGGCGCTGAATCCACGCGTTGCAAATCAATTGGGAGAGAAGGATTTGTGATGATGAAGGATATCATGAAGTAGACGAAGAAGCCGAAACTCGCGGTAATCACTAAACGAGCAGCCTAAAACCGAATTAGAATAGGGTGTGATATAATCAAAACGGCGTAATTTGTGGATGAAACGTACGCAATCATTGAAGGCAATATTGAGCTTACGGGCGCAGGAGGAATCAAGAGAAGGGAAAATGGAAAGGCCATGCATTAAATGAGGGAGGAGTAGAGTTTTCACTAAGTTCATACGGAGAGCCCTACTGAGCAGACCACAGTGGAGCCTAAGTTTAGATAGTTGCCCGTAAGTTTTACGAAGAGTATAACTGACGTGATCGCAACAGGTCATACCACTATTCAGGACGATTCCAAGATTTCTCACACTACCAACGCAGTCGAGAGGGACTCCATTTAAAGCAATAGCAATATCAGGGAAGTCACGACGAACAGTGGGAGAATGGGAGAAGAGGATATAATGGGATTTCAGAGGATTGAGTTGTAGAAGGTTCAAAGAAGACCAGTTGCAAATATGCTGGAGGTCGGCGGCTAGCTTCTCAATACATCTTTCAAATTGATCTTTTGGTGCCGAAATATAGAGTTGCACATCATCTGCGTACATGTGAATCTTGGAGTCATTAATTACTAAAGAAAGATCATTAATGAAAATACTGAATAGGAGAGGCCCGAGGATGGAGCCTTGGGGGACGCCAGCATGAAGTGAGGCAATCGAAGAACAATTGGTGCCGAGCACGACTTTCTGAGAACGGTTGGTTAGAAAGCTTTGCATCAGGTTGAGAGCAGAAGGGGAAAAATTTACTTGCTGGGAAAGTTTTTGCAGAAGCAAGGCGTGGTTAACACTATCGAACGCTTTAGAGAAATCAAGTAGCACCAGGCAGCAAACATGATGCTCATCAAGGGACTGAGGGATATCGGAAGTAACTTTAAGGAGGGCAGACTCACAGCTATGATGCTTGCGGAAGCCAGATTGCCATACATTTATTATTTGGTGAAGTTCACAATGCTCAAGTATTTGAGACGCTATCAGCTTTTCGAGAGCCTTTGCCAAAAAAGGGAGGATACTGATAGGCCGGAAATCCGAGGGGCAAGTAGGGGACGGGCACTTGGGGATTGGCATAATCAAGGCAAGCTTCCACGCCGAGGGAAATTTAGATACAGTGAGGCAAGCGTTAAATAAGTGAGTAATAACAGGTAAGAGGCAAGGTGTGATCATATTTAAGAACCTGGGAGGGATGTTATCACTACCAGTCGCATTAGATTTGATTGATTTTAGAGCAGACATTACCTCGAGGGAGTCGACACAGGGAAAGTAGAAGCCACCCAGAGAAGCCACAGGAGGGGTAATAATCTCACTTACCATATGGCTGGCGACAAAATATTGGTTAAAAGTTTCAGGGCAGAGAGTGTGGGCAGCGGTTGCATTTTTAGAGTGAACGCCTAAGTGACGCAAATTATTCCAGATAGTTTTTGCAGGAAGGGCGGGATCAAGTTTGCGAGCATAAAAGTTTCTCTTAGCTTCCTTAATTTTGGCGACGACTAAGTTCCTTATACGTTTAAAAGATCTAATAGCTAGAGCACTTCTGACTTTTCTGGACCTGCGATAAAGAAACTCTCTTTCAGCAATAAGCGATTTTATTTCCGCGGTGAACCAAGGCTTAGATTTAGCTAAACACATTTTGCTACGCAAAGGGACGAACTCATCAAATAGATCAAGCAATATCCGATTGAATTCAATAACTTTAGCATCAACATCAGTCATAGCAAATACGTTAGACCAGGGTAGACAAAGACACCTCTGAACGAGGCGTTCTTGGTCAATATTGGAGAAGTCACGATAAGTGAGAGTGGTCACAGGAGGCGGGTCAACGAAGAAGCTATGACAAACGAATAAAATATCGTGATCCAGGTAACTAGGGGGAGAAATTTGATTTAGAAAGATGATGGAGCTAAGATCATTGGTAAGGAACACGTCGAGCAAGGAGGGTGTCCTACAGTTAAAATATGTGGGGAGAACATTGATAGGATTCAAACTAAGAGTGTGCATAGTATACACAAAATAATTTTGTAGTGTAGATTTCTTTATTAAGTTGACGTTGAAATCACCGCCAACCAAGATGTTTTTGTACGTACGAGAGAGGAGCTCAAGCGTGTCGCTGAGTTCTTGAACGTTAACAGGGTTAAAAAGGCCAGGAGGAGAATAAACACAAACAAGAAGGAGTTTATCAGAAGCAGTAGAGATTTCGATGCATATGAATTCGATACCCGAGTGCTTAGAGAACGCAACTGGTTTGGAGTTTAAGTGATCACGCACATAAATAGCAACTCCGCCACCAATGCGCCCTTGGCGATCGTTGCGGAATACTTTATATCCTGCAATGGATACCAAGGAGGAAGGAATGGATTGATTAAGCCAGCTTTCACTAAAAAGTACGGCGTGCACACCTGAGTTAATAAATATTTCACTTAATTCATCAATTTTCGGCCGGATGCTTCGCGCGTTTAGTAAGCAAGCGTTGAATCCTCGATGTTTCGCACTTAAAATTTTGACCATCGTTCTCACCCGGTCGCCGCAACTGAAGCTAGACATTGGTAAGGTACAAAAATACGAAACAGCGAACACCGTCAGAAAGCAGAATTAGGTAACTGAAACTGTAGGAGGGAAATTGAGCTGGGTTAGAGCAAGAATACATACTTAGAAAAATAAAGATAAAAGGCGAACTTAAAAGATAAAAGATAAAAGAAGGCATCAAAGAAACGTAAGAAAAAGCCTGAAAATATAACAAATAGAAAACAGGAGAAAAAGAAAAATTATTTAAAATGAAGAAAATACTTACTAAGTAAATACTAAGAAAATAGTCCACTCAGACGCTGGCTGCACGTGACTCCAGGGTTTCGACGGAAGGGCATTGTATTTGGTCGATATCTCGCACAACAACAAAAGGTTCATCTTTACTCCTCCTAACACGTACAAGGCCGTCTCTGGTGGAGGCCGAGAAAAGTAATCCAAGGTTGCGCTGTTGTAACGCCTCCCGCAATATAGCGCTGTTTGCCGGAGTGAGGCTTTCATTAACATGAACTGGGGAGTCGGCTGTGAATCCATCCAGCTCACAAAGAGGAAATTTAAATTTTTTGTTAATTTTTAAAGCGTGCATAAACGCTTTCGCCTCCCGCTGCCCAGAAAATTTGACGACAATCGGCCCATTACGCTGACGCATCCCAACACTCAGCCGAAAGGCTTCGCAAAAGTCAGAGAGACGATGGTTGATCAAAGCAGCTAGGTTGGAGACAATTTTAAGCGGTGAGTCATCAGATTTCGCCGGAATGCCACGAATAATGATGTCGCTGAGCCTCTGAGTCCGCCGCAAATCATCTAAATGACGTTTATTATCAGCCAACTGCGAGTTGATAATCTGAAGGCCATCAGCAAGATCAGCCGGTTGGGGATTGTTTTCAAGTGAGAAAACCCTCTGATGTAGAGACTCAATCCTGCCATCAATATCAGCCAGCTGTTTTTTGTTTTCGTCAGCGATGGACTTTAGACCCTCAGTTAGACGTTCAGTTAGACGAAGTTCGATGGACTCGAGATGTTCGTTAAATGCTTTCAAGGATACGCAAACGTCATTGATTTTTTCCTCGGCATGCTGTAGCACGGTGGCGAGTTTATCAATTTTTTGTGAGAAGCGGGCTTCCAAAGCGGCAAGCAGCACCTCGACAGAACTTTCATTCACATTCCTGTGGTCTGACTCAGAGATTGTGTTAGCATGGATTAACTCCACTTCCTCCTCGCTCCCAACATTTGTTGCCAACAGGGTGGCTAAAATTCAGGAACTCACATCACACTGGCCCAGCAATGGCGTCATGTAGCCTCGAAGGAAAATCCAGCAGACATACTGTCGCGTGGATTGACCCCTGAAAAACTCTCTACCTGTAATCTGTGGTTTTATGGACCCCTATTCCTTCATGGAAGAGATTCACTATGGCCAGCACCATATTCAAAGAAATCCGATTCTGAAGAACAATCAAGAGGAAACCCAAGGACAGCCTTACAAATTGCAGCAGTTACATCAGAGGAGCCAGAGGACATTATTTATAAGATAAACCATGGAAACAGCCTAAAGAAACTACTACGCATCATGGCTTACGTGAGAAGATTCATCAATCACGCAAGACTACCAAAAAATCCTCGACCGTCGCAAGTTATAGCCACACTCACGGAATTGAATGAAGCCTTGTACATCATTGTTCGCACAATTCAAGCCTCAGATTTCAAAGAGGATATTGATCGTTTAAGAAAACACGGTGAGGTTCAAAAGGGCCGCACTATCAGCAATCTTTCCCCATTCCTGGATGAAAAAGGAATCATTCGAGTTGGGGGTCGTGTTCAAGCATCCAATCTTACATATGATGCAAAGCACCAAATGCTTCTACCTTATGCCGATCCATTAACCAAGGTCATCATAATGTCCCTGAACATTGAGTATCTACATTGTGGACCGCAAACGACATTAGCCCACGTAAGGCAACGGTTCTGGCCGCTGAAGGGCAAATCGTTGACAAGATCAATTGTTCAACACTGTGTAGTTTGCGCCAAGGCGAAGCCAAAATTACTCTCTCAAATGATGGGGAACCTGCCTGCTACCCGAGTGATACCGGCGAGACCCTTCAGCAATGCAGGAGTGGACTTCTGCGGTCCCATCTGGATCCATTATAAAATAAAAGGCAAACGACCACAAAAGGCATACATTGCTATGTTTTGCTGCTTCACGACTAAGGCTGTTCATATAGAAGTGATGAGCGACTTAACTACCGAAGCCTTCATTGGGGCCTTAAAGCGCTTTATTGGCAGAAGAGGGCCTTGTCAAAATCTATACAGTGATAATGCCACAAACTTTGTAGGCGCCCGTAATCAGCTCGCGGAACTTAAGGAAACAATTTACTCTGATCAGGTGCAAGGAAAGGTAACCAAGGTCTGCAGCGAAAAGGGAATCACCTTCCATATGATCCCTCCGAGAGCCCCCCACTTTGGTGGTTTATGGGAAGCCGCAGTAAAATCAGCAAAACATCTGTTGCTTAAAAGTGTCTCTACAGCCTCACTCACATACGAAGAGTTGGAAACAACAGTAATTGGAATTGAGGCAATTCTGAACTCAAGGCCTCTTACACCAATGTCCGAAGATCCTGCTGACTTTACAGCACTCACTCCGGGCCATTTTTTGATAGGCGAACCGCTAACAGCCCAACCGGATCAACAAGCCCAACCAATGAAGGGCAATTTACTAAAGCATTGGAAGCAAGTGACACAACTCAAACAAGAATTTTGGAATCGCTGGTCTCGAGAATATTTGAATGAGCTCCAGTATAGACATAAGTGGAGAGAACAATGCCAAAATGTGAAACCGGATACCATGGTTATTATAAAGGACGATAACTTGCCAGTAATGAAATGGCCATTTGGTCGAATCGTTCAAACATACAAGGGTGACGATGGCCTAATCCGTGTCGCAGATGTAAGGACATCAAAGGGTATTATGCGGCGAGCAATTCACCGCTTAGCAGTTGAAAACGAAATGAAAACAGTCACAGAAGGCGACAGAGAATCTGCAGAACACCACCGTGAGCAGAGTCAAAAGATTGACCAAAACTCGAACGGAGCATCCACCTCCAGAAGCAGCAACCAACCACGAAAGAAAATAAAGATGTCAGGTGGAGCCTTCGTTACAACAGTTCTCATAGCCTGCCTTATGCTGCCAACATCATTCGCTACACCCGTTACAGTTCAAAAGTTTCAGCCTCATCCTGGTATCCACTTCGAGAGCGTAGGAGCAGTAAATTTAATATCCACAGAGTGGAACCTTATAATATACTACAACCTCGAGCCGTATTGGACGGAGCTAGGTACATTCAGTAACGGCACGCTAGCATTGCCTCACTTGTGCCAGCAATTACAACAAAGGAGCACATGTAGTCACGTCGTCAATCTGTTCGAACATACGGAAGAAGAATTGAGACTAGGAAACAGTCTGGTTGTCAAAAGGACCAAGAGAGGAGCCCTCAACGTAGTAGGAAACGTAGCTAATGCACTATTCGGAGTACTGGATTCAGAATACGCTGAAAAAATGTCTCGTACTCTTAGTGCAACACAGGAAAACGAAGATCATCTACTAGCTCTGCTCAAAAACCAAACATCCATAATCGACTCGACAGCGAACATAATGAAACGAGATCAGCTGAGCACACAAAAAACATTTGGAGCGCTTTCGAATCAAATAAACCAAATCATTAACAGAATAAATGACGACGGTGAAAAAAGTCAACAAATAAGAATCTTCCAACTACTAACGTCACTAGCACTTCAAATGACAATTATGGCTTTCAATCTTCATCGGATACAAGCGTCAATAGTTGACGCTCTGACAGACATACATCATGGCCAGCTCCACCCATTGTTACTATCTCCAAAACAACTGAAGCAGGAGCTGATGAAGATCAAGGAACACTTGCCGACATCTATTTACCTACCGGTCAGCCAAGAAGATCTCCTGCAACTCTATAAGTTAATGTCAGCGGAAAGTGGCATTAGTAACAACCACGTTATTTTCAAACTCAGCATACCTCTAGTAAGCCAGGACCAATTTGAGCTCTATAGGATCATTCCAATTCCCGCGTCAGTAAATGGTACACTTTTGGCAATAAGTCCATGCACACCCTATCTGGCAATTAATTTACACCGGGATCAATACTCACCAATGACAGAAAATGAATTAATAGCCTGCAAGACGACTAAACAAGGGTACCTTTGCCCAGCCTCCCAGCCCCTATATCAAAAGGATTCCGAGCCTTGCTCATGTGAACTCAACTAGTTTAATAATTCCACACAAGGAACCTGCGAACTAACGAAAATAAAAACCAGCCACGTATGGATTCAGCGTCATCACTCGAACCAGTGGATATATGCTGTGGATACGCCGATGAGAGTCAACACCATTTGCAACCGGAAAATATTGCCATTAACACTAGAAGGCTCAGGATTACTAAAATTGGAGCCAAATTGCATAATAAGGCATGATCTCGTGACGCTTAGAGGACATCACCTCTATCGGAGCAATTTCTCGACATCCTATTCGAGTTTTGGCCAGCTACAAGAAATCGCGGCACCAGGTACGCTATCACCAATTTTCAAGAAAGACGATGAGTACAAACCGCAACTGCAAGAGTTGATGGCCCTACAAGAGCTCATCAATGAACAAAAACTTATGGAGCTACCAAAATGATTTGAGGGTCACACGGTGCACCAATTTGCAGTTTGTTATTTATCATTAATTCTTGGCGTCACAATAATAGGATATGCAATCTGGCGACGACAGCATCACATCATCAGATGTAAAAGGAAACCAGTGCCTCGTCCCAGACAACACTCCAGTCCAGATTTCACGGTACACGTCTAATGAGTTTAGCTCATCTGTTCAAAGATTATTTTAGTTTTGCATTAATATGCCAAGGGGGGAGAATGTTAACGCCCGCCGTAGAATTTGTAAATTTTGCATTTGTTAATTAGGTTAATGAAAAGGTAAAAATTCCACTCTGCAAATCCAAGGTCATTGCATTATTGTTTTGATTGCAATTCTAGCCAATATTTATTATTTGTGTTTATCCGCAATGCTTAGCTTGCACCTTCAGCAATTCATTCACCGGCTAATGTCAATGGCCGGATTTGCTGAGTGGACTTTTTACCTGTGTTCTTATGTTTGTTTTGTTTTTATTATTACTTTTTTGTTGAAATCAATTTTGTATAAAAATTGTTAATCATCAATCAATAAATCGGAGTTGAATTGTAACCACCAAGCAGTGCGTTTTATTACTATCAACGAAGATATCTCGGTTCAAGTGCCGTTTGATATCGCAACTCCTTCAACACGTCAAGATATCTCGATTCAAGTGCCGTTTGATATCATATCAAACTTAACCCAGGTCACGGTGTTTCACTCTGACCATTACAGTGCCCTTACGCAGAAAAATTTTCAGCGTTCATACTATAACGTAAGTCTGGCGTCCACGTGCTCTTGCTCTAATATCTTTTTAGAAAAGAGAAATAATTTAACGCATTTCCACCCGTATATCTTTGGTGACACATAGAGCTACAGAGCTCCAGTTAACACTACGGAAACACAAATCTCAGTCATTTGGCTTTCCCATGGTAGCAAAAATACTGGCCTCTATAATTCTTTGTAGAATTGAAGATAAAATGGATTGCAAACTAAGAGAACAGACAGTAGGATTTAGGAAAGGTCGCGAATGTGTGGACAACTCGTCACCTTAAAATTAATAGTCGAACAATATATAGAATGGAAGTCACCATTACTGTTGCCAGACCCACTGAAAGTAATTTCCCCAAACTTTGTGTGAAAATTCCCCAAAATTGTACCTTTCCAACAAATTTTCCCCATTTTTAAAATATGACTGCAATTATAAATTACAATGAATATTATTATCAATTCGTTTAAATCGATCAACTTTAGCTTAAACATTATTTTATTTAATTATATACTGAAACGTTTTATTCAATTAAATAAAGTCTATGCAACCAATAGTTTGTATGCAGAAAAATTAATAAGATATGAAAAATACTACTCAAGAAATCTTTTCTGGCTGGACTGACTCACACTGAATCAGCGTTGCCAACTCTTTCCTCGCGAGACCACTAGATTCGACTTTTAAAACTACCAGAAAACCACTAAAAAATTTTCCTCCGCCAAAAGTAACTAGATATTCCAGTAAATGTAAAGTTCTTCAAACTTCAAGTTTGAAAGGCGCTGTTTAAGCGGAAATACTCAAACTAAATCAAAAAAATAATAGAATCAGCATTATTGCATTGACCAATTATCATTAGCACTAAGGGTCTACACGGCTCTAATAACGCATCTTGTGGGCTTAGCTGGTTAATCGGGGTACCAAAGCTCCACTAAGTTTGGGTCTTTACCCAGCGGACGGCACATTGTTGGCCTGGTAGTCTGGCACTGCCGGCGTCACAGCCCTTGTCAGTTGGTTAGCGGGATTCACCATTTTCAGGAGGCTTAAAACTCCAACGACGACTCATCTGTTCAAAGATTATTTTAGTTTTGCATTAATATGCCAAGGGGGGAGGATGTTAACGCCCGCCGTAGAATTTGTAAATTTTGCATTTGTTAATTAGGTTAATGAAAAGGTAAAAATTCCACTCTGCAAATCCAAGGTCATTGCATTATTGTTTTGATTGCAATTCTAGCCAATATTTATTATTTGTGTTTATCCGCAATGCTTAGCTTGCACCTTCAGCAATTCATTCACCGGCTAATGTCAATGGCCGGATTTGCTGAGTGGACTTTTTACCTGTGTTCTTATGTTTGTTTTGTTTTTATTATTACTTTTTTGTTGAAATCAATTTTGTATAAAAATTGTTAATCATCAATCAATAAATCGGAGTTGAATTGTAACCACCAAGCAGTGCGTTTTATTACTATCAACGAAGATATCTCGGTTCAAGTGCCGTTTGATATCGCAACTCCTTCAACACGTCAAGATATCTCGATTCAAGTGCCGTTTGATATCATATCAAACTTAACCCAGGTCACGGTGTTTCACTCTGACCATTACAGTGCCCTTACGCAGAAAAATTTTCAGCGTTCATACTATAACGTAAGTCTGGCGTCCACGTGCTCTTGCTCTAATATCTTTTTAGAAAAGAGAAATAAATTAACGCATTTCCACCCGTATATCTTTGGTGACACATAGAGCTACAGAGCTCCAGTTAACACTACGGAAACACAAATCTCAGTCATTTGGCTTTCCCATGGTAGCAAAAATACTGGCCTCTATAATTCTTTGTAGAATTGAAGATAAAATGGATTGCAAACTAAGAGAACAGACAGTAGGATTTAGGAAAGGTCGCGAATGTGTGGACAACTCGTCACCTTAAAATTAATAGTCGAACAATATATAGAATGGAAGTCACCATCACTGTTGCCAGACCCACTGAAAGTAATTTCCCCAAACTTTGTGTGAAAATTCCCCAAAATTGTACCTTTCCAACAAATTTTCCCCATTTTTAAAATATGACTGCAATTATAAATTACAATGAATATTATTATCAATTCGTTTAAATCGATCAACTTTAGCTTAAACATTATTTTATTTAATTATATACTGAAACGTTTTATTCAATTAAATAAAGTCTATACAACCAATAGTTTGTATGCAGAAAAATTAATAAGATATGAAAAATACTACTCAAGAAATCTTTTCTGGCTGGACTGACTCACACTGAATCAGCGTTGCCAACTCTTTCCTCGCGAGACCACTAGATTCGACTTTTAAAACTACCAGAAAACCACTAAAAAATTTTCCTCCGCCAAAAGTAACTAGATATTCCAGTAAATGTAAAGTTCTTCAAACTTCAAGTTTGAAAGGCGCTGTTTAAGCGGAAATACTCAAACTAAATCAAAAAAATAATAGAATCAGCATTATTGCATTGACCAATTATCATTAGCACTAAGGGTCTACACGGCTCTAATAACGCATCTTGTGGGCTTAGCTGGTTAATCGGGGTACCAAAGCTCCACTAAGTTTGGGTCTTTACCCAGCGGACGGCACATTGTTGGCCTGGTAGTCTGGCACTGCCGGCGTCACAGCCCTTGTCAGTTGGTTAGCGGGATTCACCATTTTCAGGAGGCTTAAAACTCCAACGACGACATCTCCCACTAACCCCGTAGGTTGGCTCTGAACTCATACAACATTAAGAGTTCAAACGCGAGGTTCCTACCTTTTTTCTATTCTTCGAACTAAGCTTCCTACTAGGCATTGCACCTGACGTGAACGACGTTAATATAAAGCGTGACACCTGAATTTAGACTTTCACTTATTCTTGACAATGTTCATGCTACTAAAGCGTTTCAACTGTGGCGTTCGAATTTGGCAATATTAGTAATTAAATAGCAAACGTGGCCAGCCAATTATTCAGAACGAGATACTCCTGGTGCGTCTTGAAACTGCAGAACTTCTTACAAAAAATGTTTTGGTATTTTTGGTTTCATTCCACTTCAGGAGATAGATTTGACGCCACTGTTCATCAACTTTGGCAATAAATTCTTGGTTTTTGTTTAAATGAATCATTAGGTCAGTAGTAATTGATATCTTGTTATGGTTTAGTCCATGGCCAACACTAATTTAGAACACTTGTATACTTTCCTCTTACCACCAAAAAAACCCACTAGCCACTAGATACTAAAGAATTTCATGTTTCTTTATGCAAATAATTGAATTCTTTATTTTTAAATATATATTTCTTGGTTCGAATTGTATCAGCGCATAGCATAATAAGCAAAAAATGGATTTAAATCTCTGAATAAATTTTTCCCCAATGATTTCCCCACTAAATTGGTTTCCCCAATTTTTCGCACGCGGATAAGAATTTCCCCAGTTTGGGTGAAAACCCCCCAATCTGGCAACACTGGTCACCATTATACATCCTAGATTTCGAGCGACAATCTATAGGGGAGCTATTTGGGAAGCTTTGAAAAAGAAACAGTTGTGCGCACCTATAAATTCATCACATCATCTAAGATTAATACTTATTTATTCAAATTTCTAATTTCTTCAACATTTCCTTTTTTCTTAAGTTTCGAGTAAAGCATATTACTTTATATGTTATATATTTTTTAATATATTAATCAAAAGGTGTAAAATGCTGAATCATAAACTCATTTACCTGCACGGGTCAATTAATTTCCATTCATGAGGTGAATTCATTAATCTGCAATGTCAGCGATCGTAACAATTAATGAAAATTGAAATTGCTGAATGAACTTGTGATTCACGCTTTCAGGTGCAATAACAAGGCGACGTTGTTATTGCTAATGCAGCAAATCAATTAATGTATAAATAGGCAATACGAACCTTACGATTCAGTTTTAATAAAGAATTCAAGATATAACCATTCCGCAGTTGTCCTTGTAAACCGCTATAAATTCCGATGGGGAATGGTAGAACGGCTAGAAGATCTCGAATACAACAAATTACTGAAAAATTGCAAATACTAAAATCAATTGAAAGCACTGTACGGTTTCGGTTTTTGCTTATTTTAATCATTATTTTAATGTTTTTTACTGTTATTTTTCCTTTAAATTCCTTACACCAAATATTCAAAATTCAATGTATGCAATGTTAATCACAATAAATTCTTCAAAAAAATGTTTGTCTAGGGCGTATTCTGGGTATCTATAATATTTAAAACACACTGGTTACTTGAAACTAGACAGTCTTGATGTCGGTCCGTAGTGCGCTACTTCAGAGCCAAGCAGTCTAGATAATAATGTCTGGCGAACAAATTCGGACCCTTTATTTATAGTCAACATTTAACCAATACAAACAAAACCTACATTCTTAGAACTAATAAAACTAACAAGGTTGCCAGCACAGTGTTACACTTGCTTAAAACTAGTTTCAAAAAAAAAATGATGGCGAAACGGAAAGACGTCGCCAACCTGAGCGGGAATACTCCCAATTACAGCAGGAAGTAAGAAGAAGCGTCCGGCGTGATAAAAGGCGGCAGATAAACGAGCTCGCAGAGAAAGCGGAAAACGCGTTAAACCAAATCATTAAACAGCTTTCGGGAAAGCACTCTACTAAAAAGCATGCCGTAAAGAGTGCGGATGGAAGGCTGCTGTGCAGCGACGAGGAGCAACTCCAAAGATGGAGAGATCATTTCTTCGCCGCCCTGAATGGTTTATTTGTACAGGAACCTCAAGACAGTAGCAACAATGCACAGCCAATAAGAATCGCCACTCGTGCACCATCCAAATCAGAAATAATAACCGCAATTCATGCAATGGCCTATGGTAAAGCAGCTGGGAAAGATGGCATCCCGCCAGAATAGTTGAAAGCCGACTCAAGCCTCATAGCAGATGCGCTCCAGCCAATCCTGGAAATAGCATGGAACACCTGTTGGGGGAGGAGGATTGGACGGAAGGTATACCAAAAAGGGGCACCTAACAATATGTGCCAACTGGAGAGGCATCTATCTATTATCTACTGTAGGTAAAATCTTGTCCCACATATTATTATCAAGGATAAGAGAGGCAGTAGATCGAACGCTTAGCAGACAGCAGATACCCCCTTTACCTTGCTTTCGTAGACTATAAGAAAGCGTTTGACTCGGTTAATAGGAACTTTATATGGCGAGCTCTGCGACAACGTGGATTGCCTGAGAATATAATAGAATTAATAAAGTCCCTATACAACAATTCCAAATGCAGAGTTCTTCACAATGGAAAATTATCCGACAGCTTTGAAGTGAGCTCAGGAGTGCGACAAGGAAGCCTACTTTCGCCATTACTATTTGTTATATTAATAAAAGACATCCTTGTCAGCGCTCTAGATGGTAGAACAGGTGGCATACAATGGGGATTGCTAGACCGCCTTAAGGATCTCGACTACGCGGATGATATCTGTTTGCTGGTCAGAGCTGGTCACCAAGCCGTTAATCGTTAATTAACGAAGTTAAAATTTTGTTTAACGAATTAACTTTAAGTTAATTTCAAAAACCATTAACGGTCTTATTAACTTCCGTTAAATTCAGCTTGCGTTAATATACATCCGTTACACGTTTCTTAGATGTCGTCATGGAGACTATACAAGGAGCTTATACTCCGTGATGTCAATTTATAGCACTTAGTTTTTGTCAAAAACTAGCTGGGACCCGGTGCGCCTATGCTGCACCCATAAGCCAATAGTAGTTATCAGGAGATATGAATTTAAATATACAGTAGGAGAGTTTGAAAAAGGCAAAGGATGAAGTGCCTCAATGAAGCGCTTATTTTCTGAATTTTGGATAGCTGGGACCCGGTGCGCCTCACTGCACCCAACGTTTAAACATTTAAAATCAATCCAAACCTTCAAAATTCAACTCTTCTTAACCATTAACGAAAAACCAACTATTCCTCTAAAAGTTGGAGTCATTAGATTCAAAATACATTTATTTAAACTATGACCAAAATTGCCTGTGTATTCTGTTAAAACCATGAACGTTAAGATTTAAAATTAATGCAAATAGCAGCATCCAGCACTCGAAATTCGAGGGCCATTTTCTATAGCTTTTTTAAATTTAAATCTAGAAGTCTGCAATAACAAAATTTTTCCAGAACAATAAATTTTTTAAAGTTGGAAAAAGCAATTCCAAAAAACCAACTTTTATTATCTTTTAATGTCACATATTGCAAAATTGCGTTAATAAATTCGAATTAAATGTAACAGATGCCATACGTTTCATAGGGGAATTAGTTGTGGTTCGCGGTCGTGCAGTTGTGAAGTGAAGACGTGTTTCTGCTTTACGGGAAAATGGCCGTCGCCAAAATAAACCGAAGTGAATCGCGTTTAAATAAATAAAAGATAATTAAAAAGTCTTAATTTTAATTCTTAATAATAAACTAATAGAGTTAAACTAAATTAAATATAGTGATATTTAAAACCTTTTAGTGCCGCTAGATAATAGTGAGTGCATTTCCAGGCATTTAGCCGGCGCATGGACGCTACAGGTACGCCCCAGGAGGGTGACCCTAATGGGGCCCGTCCTAGTAAGGGCGCCTTGAAGAGCTTCAAGGAAGCGAAGAGTATTAGATTTGACCCAATTTCGAGGGTCAGAAATGATAATAATTTGGTAACAGAAGCCGAAAATATTAACAGTTCTTTTAATAGCGTGGCACCACCACAACCAAATAACAGTAACAAAAAAAGCCGCAAAGTTCAGGAACCACTGGCAGCTGCAACATACATACAAATAATGCGTCAACAACTAATGGGTGCCTTCCATTTAGACACAGAGAAACACAGTGTGTCTAACAGGGTGTTCCATCAACGGCAAAAATGTGCACAGCCGGGTGAAATATATTTAAATACGACGGTGATGGAACACCCTGTTAGACACAACTGTGGCTTTCTGTGTCTAAATGGAAGGAACCCAATAGCAACCATGATGAGAGTATGGAGGCGCAGACGTCGCCTGATGCGGCCAACAATGCAGCCGAAGCTTCTACATCGGGGGCAAACTCTGAATGGAGGACAATTATCATGGAGAAAAGAAAAAGAAAGGTAATCACAGGGGATCACTGTGATTAATATATTAATTCCAATATTAACAATAAAAATCCTAAAACATCCAGTATTAAAATTAATTTAAATAACGAAAACAATTCGGGAAACTACATCCTGATGATAAAAATTTCATAATAGATGACAGTGACGGGGGGGGGGTTACCGACACCTCGGTCAAACCTGAGCTTGGCGATGGGGTGGGGGAGATCGGAAGGGATACTGCCCACCAATATTTATTGACCTCAAGGATGAATTCGGTGTCAATATAAGAAATCTTAACGATTGAATTTTTAAGCTCTTTCCGGAGAGCAAACATAAAATACTCCGCACCAGGCGTGGTACGTTTAAACTTTTCCTCAAAAAGCCTAGTGAGCACAGTAAGATCTTTAATGTTCTAAAGGAAAATAAAATTCCCTCGTATACCTTCACTCCTAAGAAGCACAAGGTCACTACACTCATTTGTAAGAACCTATACGGTAACTACACACCCGCTGAAGTAGCGCATTATATGAAAAAACATTATCCCAATATAAAATTCTTGAGTATCAAAAAATTTTCAACGCCATTTACGGCGAAGAATGGGATTGATCTTGAAGCTTTTGTCTTCCAATTTCCGGCCTACATAGTTGTATTAGAGATTGCGAAAGTTAGATATATTTTATCCTCAGGAGTCTCCTGGAAGAAATTCAAAAGATCTACTTTGCTTCAATGCAAGAATTGCCAAGAATTCGGACACTCCGCCGTCAATTGCAACTTTAAATTTAGATGCGTGAAACGCAATCAAATACATGCGCCCAAAAAATGTGGTAAACTTGATGATGACCCTCCACAATGCATTAATTGTGGGAGTTCAGGACACCCAGCCAGCTTCAAAGGCTGTCCTATCTACCTTAGAAAAGTAGAAATACTTAACAAAAGGAAAGAACTTCAGGAGAAATTAAGGGCTCAGAAATTTAATCTTAGTTAAAACAGCTTCCCCAACCCCAATAGGTCGAATACGTCTAATAGAGAATATAGTAATCTCCGTAACGGTACATCCTACGCTGACGCCCTCAGAGATGGCCCAAAGCAAAACACCCGTAGAGATGACCTTTACGCAGAGGACTTTTACGAGACCGGGGAATATCCCGCGACGAATCAAAGGCGTTCGCCTAATCCCAATAGTAATTATAACCCTTACAATAATTAACTCCCTAAGGATCATATTGATGTGTTGAATCTTTCCAAAGATTTCTTTGGAATGGATTTCTTTAACCTTGCACAATCTATTAAAAACTTTTTACCCCTCTACCGTTCTACTCGCGATCTACATGAAAGGAGATGCCTCTACCTTACCTTTTTGTTCGACCTCTGCCAAAACGCAGACAACAACACAGGGAATTAAGGTGGCGTCGCTGAATGTTGGATCGCTTGTTGCGCTAAGTAGAAGGTGGTTACTAGAAAAAATTATTCGGGAAAGCAAATACGACATAATATTGATTCAAGAAACGAAGCTTAAAATCAGATATAGACTTGAATTTAACGGTTTTAAAATCCCGATAAATGACCAGGAACAAGGAACGGCCATAATAATTAAAAACAATATTCATTTTAATAGACGTGAGTTAAATTTAAACGTACCTTATACAGCCCTAGAAGTTTCCCTTGCGGACGAAAATGATCCTAGTAGAAAAATTTTAATAATTTCCATTTACGTTCCTAAAAACAAACTATGGTGGAGCTGTTATGGGAGGGGACTTTAACGCTAAACACCCTGATTGCGCAAATAGTACCATGAACCTTAACGGAAAATATCTCAAGGAATGGCTAGTTGATAGGTCACACCTGAATGACTTCATAATGGGCCTACGTTCCCAGGCTCGAGAAGCTGCCTGGACTTTTTTGTGGTCACCGGAATGGGTTCTGACCTAAGATGCGAAACAAAACCGGCCTTTTCTGATCACTATGTGGTAGAACTCGACGTACCGATTAACTTCAGACTTAGTCTCGTGGACCCTTCGTTATTTAGGTCCTACAAGGACGTTGATTGGGAGGGTTTTCAGGAAAGGCTCGCAGAGGGGTTAGTGCCAACACTCCCTCCTTCTGATAGAAACCTAGAGATCGCAGAAATTGACTCGGCCATAGCTAACTTCAACGGACTTGTAATCTCAGGGCTCAACAAATACGCCCCTCTTCAGGGAGCGATCCGATTTCGGGACAAACTACCGGATGAGCTGAAGAAGTTACTCGTTGTTAAAAAAAATGGTAACAGTCTCTGAAAAGAATCCTGGACAGAAATCCCTTCTCGATATCGGACTCAATCAGAAATATGCAAAACAGGGTAAAGCTGTTATCCAAAATAGTGGACGAACAAATTAAAATTTCATAAATCAAGAATTTCAAAAAAATAAGGAAAATAAAGCCTGGTCCAACGATGTTCGCTGAGATTAATCGAGTCATGGGAAGAAGAAAGTTTAAGCAAATCAATAGATTGGACCCCCGGAGAAATAGTTGAGGCATTCGCCACTCATTTTGAAGAGCTGTATTCTCAGAAACAGCGCTGTATAACCTGGCGAATCGAGACAGGGTTTACCAGGAATACAATAACGCGCAACAGCAATTCAATGAACTGGGGCTTATTGCAAATTTCTCTGGGGCGAATTCCTCTGTGAGCCCTGACATGAACTCGCCATTCACCAACACGGTCACACTTGATAACCTCATTTCAGAACTTAACGGAAAAAAATCTTCGGGTTTTGATAATATCTCTAATTATATAATTAAGAAATTGCCCAGGATTGCTCTTCAATTCCTAACTTGCATTTTCAATAACTGTATAAATTTAGGTTACTTCCCCAGATCATGGAAAATTGCAAAACTGATACCAATTCCCAAAGCTTCACCGGGTCCTACACCGGACCATTTTAGGCCGATACAATCACTAGCTAATATTGGAAAACTCTTTGAGAAAATACTAGCTGCTGAACTTGACGCTATTTGCCTGCAATACAAGTTAATACCGAACGAACAATTTGGATTCAAGGCAGAGCACTCAACTGAGCATGCTCTAATTTTGAAGAAAGGTATTGGTATTTACTTCCTTGGATATCAGTAAAGCCTTTGACTCCTTCTGGCATAGGGGTCTTATCTTCAAGCTCCTAAATAATAATTTTCCGTTGTACCTTATCAGAATAATTAAGTGCTTTCTAACTGACAGAAGCCTTATGGTGCATGTTGACAATACAACCTCCAGAGACATTTCAGTTAAATCAGGCGTTCCCCAGGGCTCTATCCTGGGCCCCAAATTATTTAATATTTATCTTTACGATTTCCCACATAGAATGCCGATTATCGCGAATTCAGACTCAAGAGCGATCCTTTATGCTGATGATACAGCAATCCTCTTGCCAGACGGAGACCCGGAGTCGGGCCTAGTCAAGTTGGGAAAACACCTTCAAGTTATCAACAAATACTATGCAATTTAATATGCGATTAATGAAGAGAAATCAAAGTTCATGACAATAAGAAATGCAAGTGGCAGGGGTATTCAGAGGGTCATCAAGAAATGTCGAAGGATTCAGATGAGAGTTAATAATAAGGAAATCCCCTACACAAATGAACTTAAATACCTTGGCGTTACAATCAATAATTTATTTAAATTTAACCCCCATGTTAAAAATATTCTCACCAAAGCTACCAGAGTTAGGGGTAGTCTCATTCCAGCTCTTAGGTTTGGAAGCCAACTAAACAAGGACTCAAAGCTTTTGCTCTATAAGCAAATTATTAGGCCGGGAATTTCCTATGGCTTCCCGTTCTGGCATACAACCTCCACTACATGGGCAGCTAAACTCGAGAAATTTGAGAGGGACACCCTTAGACATTGTTGCTCAATCAGGTTCCAATCTAGAAATAAATATGTCTCCAACAGAACTCTATATGAGAAAGCCAAAATTACCCCTCTGTTAACTTATCTAATACTACAATGGAAAAAGAGAATTGCCAAAATTGCCAACCATAGTAATCCAATCATTAGAAACTGCTACGATGGAAACCTCAATGACCAAGGTAGGGTTTAACGCGCGAATATATTCGTCGAATACTATTCGAATAATTGAGCAAATATTTGGTAATCGATATTCGAATACTATTTATCGTTACTCGGCGAATACTGGTAGGTTCATGATTTAGCTTAAAAAAATTTATGTTTTAATTTTATAAGATGTCGATAATTCTAAGAGATGTCGCTGCTTATGTTAAAACTTAAAATTATTTTTCTTGAGCAATGCGCATGAGGAATGACTAAACAAGTGACGGTGAGTGATACGTTTACGTTTAACATAAAAAGTGGTAATATTTATACGAATATATTAATTTATTGAAATTTTATTGATTAATTAAAACTAAACAAGTTATAAACATAAATATACCCAAATAAGAAACGTTGTCATTATAATATTTATACAATAGTAAGATTTACTGAACTTAAATACAACTATTTTGGGATATTTTAAATTTCACATTTTCAGCCCTTATAATAATGTCTAAAAGAAATTCTGCTGAGGTTTGGGATTATTTTAAAAGACATGGAGATGAAGCTTTTTGTACAAAGTGCCCACACAAGGTAACATGCAAAGGATCTACTACAACACCCATGTTAAATCATTTAAAGTTAAAACATATGTTGGATCTTACTGGTAGGCGCTCAAAAGACGGCAGTTCCAGTTTCAGTCAATCAACAAATTCAAAAAAAATATGCACTAATAATAATAATCCAAATATTCTAAATTTTATGAAGAGACAACAGCTTAATGAAATTGTCGCAAGATTAGTTTCAGAGGATGGTTTCACAGTGAACGGAATAACAAAAAGTTCTTTCATAAGACAATCTATTTATGATAAAGGGTATAACCTTCCAAAAAATCCATCAAAAGTAATGGATTTAGTAATTTCTTATTTTAAAGAACAAAAAGCCATATCAATTCAAATCATAAGTGAAAAATTAAACAGTGGTGAAAGATTAAGCCTCACTCTCGATGAGTGGACAAGTCTTGCCAACAAACGATATTTCAACATTAATATCCATTGCAACGAATCGGTTTTTTTTAATCTGGGGCTAGTTCGAATAATTGGGAGTTGTGATGCCATAGAAACTCAAAAAATCGTCAACCAACATTTAAAAGAATTTGGAATCACTTTCGATAAACATATTGTTGCATCGACAACTGACGGTGCAAATGTTATGTGTAAGTTTGGACGTGAAAGTCCTGCTCACCACGTGCAATGCATGAATCATGCTATTCATCTGGCTGTGATGGATATGTTTTATAAGAATAGCGAGAAACTGGACTTTCGTGAAGATATATGTTATGATGAAATTACTTTAGAATTAGAACTTTCAGAAACAGAATCGGATAATAATTTTAATGAATTTGAAAATGGTGAATTATTTGTTGAGAATTTTGAACAAGACCACCGAATTATTCTTCAGCCAAATTACGACAAGGCAATAAAAGAAGTTAGAAAAGTTGTGGATTTCTTTAGGCGGTCACCCACCAAAAATAGCATTTTACAGCGATATGTGAAACAAGAATTTAAAAAGGAAATTAGTTTAATAAGAGATATTAAAACCAGATGGAATTCTCTTGAAGCTATGGTTGAAAGATTTATCATGCTATATAGCTGTATAAAAATCAGTCTGATTGAATTGAATGCTACTGAAAAAATTCAAGAAAATAATTTGGCTACTCTTAAGGATATGTTATCAGTTCTGTCTCCTTTAAACGTTGCTGTTAAAGCACTAAGCAGAAAAGATGCCACATTACTAACTTGCGAGACGATTATCTTATTTTTAATGAATAAGTTGACAGAAGGACACTCTGAACTAAGCTTAAATTTCCGAGAGGCTTTACTTAGACGTATAAACCAGAGAAGACATAAACCGATGGTGTCACTTTTGATGTTTCTGCATAATTCATCTTCATCAAAAGAAAATACATGGTTTCCTTATTCACCAAGAAACGTGACTTTAGCATACGCCAAAGAACTAATGAAACGATTATTTCCAACAGAAGTAACTGCACAGCAAAATAATGGTAAAGAAGATGCACAAATGTTATGTACTCATGCTGAACATGAACATGAACCCGAAACTAGATCATTATCAGTTTCCGATGAGTTGAATTTAGCAATACAAAAAAGGCAATATGCTACAATACCAATTAATGGGGATAATTTTAATTCTCTAAACAAAGAATTTCAAATCTACGAAGCCACTGGAGTAAGATCTAGAAATTTGGATTTATTATATAATGCTCTTCTAACAGTGAAACCAACGTCAACAGAGAGCGAACGAGTATTTTCAACATCCGGAATTGTGGTGTCAAAATTAAGAACAAGAATGAAAGACGAATCTATAAATGCTATTGTATTTTTAAAGAGTTGGTTTCAGTCTCATTTTAAATGAATAATAAATAAATGTTTTTTTAAATGTCATGTTTTTTAGCACATTGTTGAATTATTCGAATTATTCGAATAATTCGAATAATTAAAAAATTGTTATTCGGATATTCGAATATCCAAAAACATCGAATAGTGTTAAACCCTAGACCAAGGTGAACATTTTTATTTATCTCCATTCCACTTCCATAAAAATTTCACCGGAGGGCCGGAGTTTTACTTGGGTAGGGACTCAAGACATCATAGAGGCTGAGGCTCCAAGCCCCAATTTTTAAAAAAAAAAATCTCGGTCGCACGTGGTTGGAGAAGCACTGCAAATGCCAGTCCCGCCTCGTGCCACTGCTTAACTGTAGATAAAAAAAAAGTAAGAAACACATCCATAAATTATTCACTTATGGATGAAAAACTGTTATATTTGTGCCATACACATTCAAATAATTACTTGTACACCCCGCACATGTGGGTAACACATTCCACATTAATTTCATTCAGACGACTTTCCGGTCTAGTATTAAGTAATATTATAAAAACTCCTGTAAAAAAACTTTATGTGAATTTTGAATAAACTATTTGAGTTTGAGTTGAGAATTAGTTGTACAATTATTTTCTAATGTTTAACGTTGTTTTGTGCGCTGTATAAATAAAATTGCGATTCTGCACTTCTTTGAGCTCAGGGCTACACGGTGAAACAGTTTTCAATATTGTTGGAGAGTTTAAACTCTGCAAAATGGTGCCACAAAATAAATGCTTGCCGTTTAATTATATGATCTTCAAAATTAAATTCTGTATTCTGTTAAAACCAAGAAGGTTGTCGTTAAAACAACCAACAACAAAAAACAAATTATTCCTATAAAAGTTCGAGATATTAGATTCAATATATACATTTACGTGATGTATGACCAAAATTACCTACTTATTCTTTAAAAACCACGAACGTTAAAACATTTAGAATTAACCTAACTCTTCAAAATGCAACATGCAACGTGCGATGTAACAACTTTCTTTTCTAATTTTACCGACTTTTGGCTATAAACCTTCCACAGACTACTACAAAATATATCAAAAAAAATCAAAGAAATCTGTTGAGACATTCGTGAGTTATGGAGTAAATAACGAATATTTTTTCATTTTTATTATATATATCGGTCATTCCACACCAAACCGAACGTTTTTCGGTAAAAATTTAAATTAATGATACCGATTTTTTTTAAATTTTGCAGACGCATTCTACACATGAAATAATGGGACCCATATTTCGGGATATTTCACTTATTTCAGCGTGGTATTTTTACTTTTTAAAAAAAAGATTGAGTTCTTTGAGAAAAATATTTTACTTTTCCCACGGAAGGAGTGCTCAATACAAAAACAAAAAAAATTTCATAAGCCTCTGTTATCACAAAGATGATTTTGATGTAAGTGCAGAATGCACCTTTTCGCCACGTCGTCGCATGGAAAAGGACCTTGTTTTATTCATTTTCCGTTGTACCTACCGTCCCTGTTAACCTATTCTGCGTGTACGCGACATGCTCAGCCGTCGCACAGTGGGGCCAAATCCAAAAAAGCTGGCCAAAAGTCGAAAAGTGTTCTAAATGATCTCAAATTGTTTACTCGGGGGTTTTCGGGGTCGCTGATTACGAATCCGTTATCAGAATTGACATTTTCAAAATGGCGGACTCAATATGGTGGACATAACCTCGCCAAGAAGTCGCAAACTTTAGTAAATAATACCGAAACATATTAATGGGGGGTATTCCGGGTCGCTGATTACGAATCCGATATCGGAATTGCGATTTTCAAAATGGCGGTCTCATCATGGTGAACATTACCTCCCCAAAAAGTCAAAATCTTGGCCGCTGATTACGATTGGTTATCAGAACTTCAATTTTAAAAATTGCGGAGTTAATATGGCTACATGAGAAGTTTGGAAGGCTTCAAAAAGGACTAAAATATGTTTTCCTTATAATGTTGTCATTGTTTTGTATCTAAAATGTTATTAATATTATTTGAAACGTAAATTAAAAAAGTGATGTAAAGATTTAATGATAATATCTACATTTCTTTCTAAATGAAGAAAATATACAGATACAAAAAAAACTATCATGGGAATAATACAAATTTAAATGAACCAGTTGAAGAAAGTATAAGCTACGTTAAACCTGTAATGCCGGATCCACACATTTGTCAAGGCTTGGCAAGCGTTCGAAAATTAAAAACGCTTGCTTAAAACAAATGTGTGGACGCATCACAAACGCTTGCCACAAACTTCCTTTGCAAGCATTCGCAAATTGAAAACGTTTGCTTTGGTTTGGGGAGCATCCACACTCGACCGGATCGGCCACCAAGCCAAGCTTACACAAGCCAAGCCAAACGCCTTCTCCACACGTTTGAATTTGCGAGTGCTTGCCAAGCCTTGACAAACGTGTGGATCCGGCATAAAAATCATCGAAATAATGTATGTACATAAAATACGAACAAATTTAATTCTCACAAAAAAGTTTAAGTCAGTCGTTAGGATTCGACTTTCTAGAAATATAAATTTTTTCAATACAAAATATGTCAGTACATACACCCATATCCATACATATATTGCTCTTCAATGTATGCGTATATAGAGCTAGCTAAAGTATACGTGCCTTCACAGTTCAATATAAGCAAACGAATTGACAAAATACGTTGTTTTTATTTCATTGGGTTCTGGTCTCTTATAACGATCAAACCAATTTTATTTAAAAAAATTAGTAAAAAAAGGCTAGGGGCAGCTATGGGCAGCTATTTTTTTATTCATTTTATAGCTTACATGTTTACCTAACACCTGATATGCGTTAAATCATCGAACACGACAGAACACCATAACTTTTTTATTATAAACCCTCTTTTATTTGTTATTTAATTTTTAAAAATCAGGAACAATCCATGATTTTTTAACAATAATTCATTCATTAAATTTGTCTTTGATAACCATGGTTGTATTGTACTCACCTCCAGGAGTTGATTCCATTTTGTCTGATCTCAATCGGTCATGTTTTCAGACTTCCACGCCTTTTTTTGCAATATACCTTTTTTTCAATTAACCGAACAAAGAAATGCACCTGAAATTTCAGAGCAGATAATAGGTTTACGATTCTTCTGTATGTATTTTCTGACACTTAGGGTATTACTGTAGCCAACCCAATATAGAAAAAAGTCAAGCTAAAACATTTTTTTTCGACTTTTGGCCAGCTTTTTTGGATTTGGCCCCACTATGCGTCGTGCCGCGCGGTCACACTCTTTTAAAGAATTTTTAAAATAAGACCCCGTTTGAGTTCCATTTTCAAATTTTCACTGTTTCTTTAGAATTGAAGTAGGAACACGATGATATTTTTTCCAAAACTTTTAGTTGGTGAAGTTGAAGATGCAAAATGCTAATGAAATTTGATAGACAAATAATAACCATTTATTAATATCAAACGCAAATTTTAAATATACCATTACATAGAGTGACTCAAGATCTTCAAAATCGACCCATATAATTTTTTTGTACGACTAATGGTTTCGAAGACACAGTAATTTGAATGGTCGGCCGCGCGACGTTTTTTGAAATTTCTTGCAATTTAGAAACGTGCATATCTTCTGAAAAAAAAATCGCAATTTTTTTTTCCCGAAATATGGGTCCCATTATTTCATGTGTAGAATGCGTCTGCAAAATTTAAAAAAATCGGTATGATCAATTAAAATTTAGTGTTCGGTTTGACATGGAATGAGCGATATGTAGGAAGTGAAAAACCTAATGAAAGATACAATGCTTTTATTTTATTTTATATAAATATGTAACTTATGGTTTTGCGATTCATTCGCTCTAACGGATGGCTTCGCAATAAATATTATTTCCAATGTAGTTTTCTGTTTCCGTTTCGTGCTGCTTCCCTTCCTTCCATTAGGGAAGGATCGGAACCCTTGCCTAACCGGAACCCACATATATAGTAGACGATACATAGTACATTGTGCATAGTAGATAGTACATAGTGCATAGTACATAGTAGATAGTACATACATAGTATATAATACATCGCACATAGTGCATAGTACTTAGGGCATAGTATCAGTCAACTTTAAAATCAAGTTGAAAATATAACCTTTTTTTTATACATCAAAATTGAAATGAAATATTTTTTCGCCCCAACTTAAATTTTACTTAATGTACATAGTAGAAAAATAATTTTTTTCATATAAAAATACCATACAAATTTCCGACTTTTCCCGTGTATTTTTCAAATATTTTCTTTCATGTGAACCTTGTCCTGACAATAACGAACACAACAAAAAAATCAGCCAAATCGGTCAAGCCGTACTCAAGTGATGCTCCGTCATACGTGGGGCAATTCATTTTTATATAAAAGATTTTAAAAACTCAAAGTTTATTAATAAATAACATAAAACTACACAAAACTTTGTCTTAAAAAGCAAATTAATTGAAAACTTTATGACACAAAATAAATTTTACAACTGTCAAAAATTAACAATAACAATAACACTAACCAGCCGATTTTTCTTGGTCAACTTGTTACTTGTTACGTCAAGTTAACAATAGCTAAACAGTGCTACTTGTTTTTGTCTAACCGGAGATTTGACAGCCGATTCAGCTTTTGTTACCATTAAAGTTAATTGGTGCAACTCACCCTAAGATATTTTATGTTTACGCCTAATTTGAAAAACCAGCTTCTAAATTCGATTTGTATCAATGCGATTATTCATATTTAATCAATTTTTGGATTTTCCAATGAATTTTTTTTTGCATTGCCCCATTTCGACTGACTTAATTTTGAACGAATCGTCGAAATGGGTCAAATTCAGCTAACTTCATGTGGGGTACATCGGACAAAGGTGTCATCTGTGGCCAAAAATGAACTAGAGTTTAGTTTCTTCTACCCATCCATTTCCTGTCATTTTCCCATACGAGTTTAAGCTCCTTGTATAGTCTACATCAGTGGTGGCGAACCTGTGGCACGCGTGCCAGAGATGGCACGTACGAAAATTTTGCTGGCACGTGAACGATTTACTATTAAATTGGATTTAATATAGATTAATTTTAAAATTAAGCCATGTTTTGAATGAAGTTGCCTGTGCTTTTTAAAATGAACCCGTCCAGTCATTGCAAAGTGTACAATCATGTACTTACATATAGTCCAGGGGCCGGATTCCGCAAGTGTGAACACGACTGTGAGCACGACGAAACAAAGGCAATTTCCTTGCAGAATCCGGCCCCAGGTAGTGAAACGAAAACCTTAATGACTAATATATCGATAGATGGTATCGTTGACTCACTTTCTCTCTTGCTTCGCACTTATCGTGCTGCTTTGAAACAAGTCTAAATGAAACTAGTTGGGATGTGGGTTTGACCCTTTCGGTCCACACGATCAACTTCCCAGCATGATGAATCTACAGGATTTTTCTAGAGAATTTGTTTTTTTCTGAACGTTAGCAAACGAACATTTCCTTCGTACTTCGTTCGCGATACTACAGCGCATGGTCGATGATGGAAAATAATTCCACGTGAAAAAAGTACTGATGTAAGGTTTGAAAAATTCCTGATGTTTGTAAAGGGTAACGTAATTTTTGCAGTGGCGGTTCCTCTTTGGAAGCAAAGGAAGCACTGCTTCCCTTGACCAAATAGGCAACTTCATAAAAAATTAATTTAAATATATTAAGATTAATCAAAAACAAAATCTTAATATATTTCTTCATCTGGAAACACTAAGCAAGCAATGTACAGATTTTTTTATATAAAATGTACAATTCATACTACTGTATACAAAGAATAAAGCCTCGGCCACGATACGAGCGGAGAGCTGTAGAGCGGCAATACTAAAGTGCCGCTCACCTCTAATCCGAGACATTAAGGCCCGGTCACACCGAAAGCGGCGCGTCGCGGCGCGGATGCCGTTAAGCGATTTCTACACGAAAAATGAATCTGTGATTCACACCGGAAGCGGCGCGGGACGGCAAGGATAAATTCCGTCGCGCGGCGAAATTCGTGATTACTCAAAACCAAATTTTGCCGTCGCCGCCAGCGGTGAATACCACATTTCATTATTATTTCTTGAATAAAAACAAGGTCTGTAATGGAGAATATGTCGCGCCGCACCGCGACCGATGTGAATCAGACGCCTTACCGCGCCTTCTTGCGCTACATCGTGTCGCACCGCCCCGCGCCGCGCCGCGTTCGGTGTGACCCGGGCTTTAAATTTTTCTGGTGCCGCTCGCCGCTCTTAAGCTGCTGACAGAAACAGGCGCAAACGCCGTGCGGGCAATGACAGAGAGAATAGAAGTAGTGTATTCAAATGCGCACTAACGAAATGCTGATTTACGCTACGCACACACCGCGCAAGTTGCTTTACTTTCTACTCTTTGCGCGTTGCCGCCGCGTAGTGTCAAGAGATGTTTGTGTTTTGAGTCGTGTTTTGATGGTGGTGGCAAGACTCTCGTAAGTACAGGCCTGGAAGCAGAGTTTGTGTTTGTGTTGATAATAGACCCATTATCTGTCAAATCGGAAGATATTATATGGAGGAGGTAAAAGTTCGGGATATTTTGCCGTGCAGAAAATGTGAAGGAAAAGTGAAAAAGTTATTGTTATGTATGTTGTGTGGTGGTACTTGCACTTAATGTGTTTAATAACTATTCTATAATAATCTTTAATCACTCAAAAAGCACTTTTTATTATATTACTACACAAATTCAACATTTTCCCCCTAAATAAATAAGAAAAAACCACCACGAATGTAAACAAAATTGGCCACCTTCACAATTAACTCACTTAAAACACACTTAATCACTCGATTTTTTTAAATTTTCTTAATTAAATCACAGAAGCACTATTCACTGGTAATCCTATTGCAATAAAAACTGGTTAAATATATTATTTTATGACTTTTTACGGCAAACTAATGCAAAAATATTCCGAACTTTACATCACGGCGTATAAATCCAACAAAAGTGACAGATTCTGGGACTACGAGCAGCTGCGTTAGTGTTAGTGAGGTAGGCAACTTGCAGGCCTGTACTTGAGAAGGTCTTGGTGGTGGGTATATGTTTGGAGTCGTGTGTTGGTGTTGGGTGGGATAGCAAAATTGTTGGATTTTATCTATAATATAAAAATAAGTCGGGTTTTCCTTCCTGACGCTATAATTCCAGAACGCACGAACCGATTTCCACGGTTTTGCATTCGTTGGAGAGGTCTCGGGCTCCGTGAGGTTTATAGCAAACAAAATTCAGGAAAAATTTCAACAGTGATGCGCTAGGTCGCATGTATACTGTTCATCCTAGAAATGATGAATGTTTTTATTTGCGACTGCTGTTGGTAAATGTACGTGGACCAAAATCATTTGCGCATTTGAAAACTGTCAATGGCCACCAATGCCAAACATATCGAGAAGCATGTCAACTATTGGGTTTGTTGGAGAACGATTCTCATTGGGATTTAACACTTGCCGATTCAGTTGTTTCATCAAATGCGTACCAAATACGAACGCTGTTCGCAATTATCATCACCACATGTTTCCCTTCACAACCAATTCAGTTATGGAACAAATACAAAAACAACATATGTGAAGATATCTTGCATCGCTTGCGCATTCGAACGAATAATCCCGACATGCAAATAACCGATGAAATCTACAATGAAGGATTGATTCTGACTGAGGATCAATGCTTGACTATTGCAAACAAGCTACTGATTGAAGTAGGAATGATTGCGCCAAATCGATCGATGCACTATGCATTCAACCAAGAATTAAATCGAGAGCTGCAATACAATGTTGATACATTGCAGGAATTCGTTCGAAATAATGTGCCGTTGCTGAATGAACAGCAAAAACAAGTATACGAAACATTAATGCAAGCGGTGCACAATAATACTGGTGGTCTATTCTTCCTGGACGCAACTGGAGGAACAGGGAAAACATTTGTCATTTCATTGATTTTGGCCACTATTCGATCCAGATGTGACATAGCTTTGGCGTTAGCATCATCTGGAATTGCGGCGACTCTTCTAGATGGCGGTCGTACTGCACATTCTGCGCTTAAGTTGCCACTCAATTTAAACACAATTGATACTCCAACATGCAATATTTCCCGATCCAGTGCAATGGGAAAATTGTTGATGCAATGCAAGCTCATTGTTTGGGATGAGTGCACAATGGCACATAAGAAATCACTTGAAGCACTTAACTTCACACTGAAGGATCTTCGGCAAAATAACAACATCTTTGGCGGCTTGATGATATTGTTGACAGGCGATTTCAGGCAGACGTTGCCAGTAATTCCCCGTGGAACGCCTGCAGATGAATTGAATGCTTGCCTGAAGGCATCACCTTTGTGGAATAACGTAAAAACATTATCGCTAACCACTAATATGAGAGTTCAACTTCAAAATGATCAAAGTGCTGCACAATTTTCCAAACAATTGTTAGCTGTTGGAAATGGAAAAGTCCCAGTTGATGCGACAACTGGATTAATTACTCTTACCAACGACTTTTGCCGATTTGTAGACTCTCAATTAGCTCTTATTGAAAATGTTTTCCCAAACATTAGTGAGAATTATCAGAATTATGCTTGGTTAAGTCAACGAGCAATTCTCGCCGCAAAGAATAATGATGTACACGCACTGAATTTCACCATTCAATCAAAAATCGCTGGCGATTTGGTGACATACAAATCCGTTGATTCCATAACAAATCCCGATGATGTAGTAAATTATCCAACGGAGTTTTTGAACTCTGGAGTTACCAGGATTTGCACCACATAACTTGCAACTAAAAGTTGGTTCAGTTATTATGATATTGCGTAATTTGAATCCACCGCGACTTTGCAACGGTACTCGACTTGCGGTGAAAAGACTTATGCCGAATTTGATTGAGGCAACCATTATTAACGGAAAGTACGCAGGTGAAAATGTATGTATTCCTCGAATACCAATGATTCCGAGTGATCTTCCGTTTGACTTCAAAGGATTGCAATTTCCGGTTCGCCTTGCGTTCGCAATGACAATTAATAAGTCGCAAGGCCAATCGCTTAGTGTTTGCGGGATAAATTTAGAAAATCATTGTTTTTCACATGGGCAGCTATACGTTGCGTGTTCACGAGTTGGGAAACCATCCGCTTTGTTTGTGTTAACGTCAGACCAAAAAACAAAAAATGTGGTTTCCCAAAGAGCACTTCAATGAAACGGATAATTTGCGAACACGTATAACGCTTCGATTCAGTATTTACTTTGGATTCACTTTCATTTTTTACTTAGAGAAGTTCAACTAAATTACATTTCATTTTTGTAATCGAAATGAATTCATTACTGTTGTGAAATGTGAAAAATTTTTCCTGTTCAAATATAAAACAAAAAATATAATTTTTCTTCATCTTTTAATCCCCAAACGAAATGTTACAAAAAACGAAGCCATCTGGTGGCGAAACGGAGTTCGCCGGGTTTGCTATGTTTATTAAATTTCAAATTTTGAATGTTACTTAAAGCTTACACATTAAATTCATATAGATTTGCAAAACCAAATAAAATATAATGAATCAGTTGAATCTCATTGAATATATTGAATGGCTTTTTTTAACCAAAACAAATTTGACCATCGTGTGAAATGTCACAAAAATTGTGAACAACTAAACGTCAACGTGCACGACATAACAACCGACTGGTGGCCAACTGTTGCGGGCAAAACGGAGTTATGCCGGGTCCAGCTAGTATTTAATGAAAATCTTTATTTTTCCAAATTGGAATATTCTGGGACTTTTAACAGACTAAAATAAAAACATGAGACGCATAAAAACCTGTATAACGATTGTATAATTAAATAAGAACGACCTGCCTAGAAAAATGTGTTTCCAAGTCCACCAAAAAAAAAATTTCAAATGAGCCCCATGTTTTTAATTTAGTCTGTTAAAAGTCCCAGACTATTACTTACTCCGTTGACGCAGCGACACAAAGTGCTCCTTGGCATACGACATGAGAGGACAGCACTGCTACTATTGCACGATTTCTTACCAGACGTCAGAATCTCAAGAAGGTCCATGTTTCTGTTCTAATTATTTTCTAGTTTTTGGTACAGCTTATGATTTAAAATAAAACCATTTAACTTAAAAGTTTTTTTACTTATTTTTTAATTTATATAAAAGTAATGATGGATTAGGGAGAGATTCTGTGGTATTTCTCTGCTTACTTGATTCATAAAATTATTCCACCGCAAATGCGAAGATAAAGCAAATATTTTCAAATCGTACGTAGATGTTAATGGGCGATGAATTCTCACACCTCCCCAAGCATGCCTGAAGCTATCGAAAATTACAAACAATTTTTTGCGAGCCTTACTTTGTTAAAAGCTTGAAGTGTTAGAATGTCATAAATGGCTTCGCGCTTTCGTAAACAAATAAATCAAAACGGCGAAAAGAGGCACATTCCTTATCCGCAGGTAAGGGAACAAGTTTATCTATGTACGTACATACATATTACACTTGTGTTGTTATTTAGAAAACAGCTGAGGAGCGTCGGAACAAAAACCGATATATCACATAAACGTTTTTTTTGGGAAATTGAAAAAATCTGTGCAAGTCTATGGCTTTATAATTTTGAGGTGAACGAAGTTTTCCAATTTATTGGTGTTGATAACACTGTGTGAAAACCTAAATGTCGCATTCCTGTGTGCGGAATACCAGTACAGACCTAGATTAAGTTGTAAAACCGGATCTGCTGCTGCTGAAGGAATACTATTGTAGACACCCTCAATGTATTTATCGGTTTATGTTCAGGTAAGTGATTTTGGGAAGGTTTCTGAAGCGGATTCAGCCGTTTCTGAACACGTTCGATGAGCGATGGTTATAGATATGTACGAAAACAATCAATTGCCATCATAAAAAAAAATAATGTCAAAATGGGATTTATCGGTTTTTGTTCTGACGCTCCTCAGCTATCAACAGCAAAGTTATCGCATATCCTTGCCAGATATTCCCTCGATGCGGCGATAAATCTGATTAGAGGCTTTCAGAGTCAATTCATCGAAAAAGGCTACGATGTAAACAAGTGATAGGGGAAAATTATCCTGCGGCTGTTTGTACCAAAGTGTGCGTATTACAAGTTGTTTTCGAGGATTTTTCCGAGTAAGCTGCATATACACACAAAAAGTCAAACAAAACTGAGTCATGGACAATAACAGCAAATCTTCGAAGCCTTATCAGATCGCATTTATTATTGAGCAAATATTACGTAGTGGGGCTGTTGCCAACTAGGATGGCAGCCGGCGAGGGAGTTTAGACTTTTCTAAAAATGCGAGAGATAAAGTGTAATTAAGTATAAAGTTTTAAGTAAGGGGGTAGTTTCGATATATTAATGTTTTGCTGAAGTTCTTGCAGAATGCGTGTCTTTTTTATATTCGCTTCATAAAAATTTGTAGCAAAAATGTTAGGATGCACGTAAAGCACGTAAACATACAGTTTTATTTTAAGATAAGAGTTGTCATTTAAACACAGGCGTGGCGACAGAAATAACCAATTACTGAATGCTCATTTTAAAGCCGGAACTATATATAATATAAGAATATAACGTTAAAGAACGTAGGTCAGTTCCTGCGTTTCGAGGGTTCTTATACGAAAATGATTGATTGACCATAATAAAGGTAAATCACAAATCACATGTACTAGTTTTCGTTAGTTTTTCATTAAACGTAATATAACGCTGTTTTATGGGACCTGAGCGGTTATTCTGTAACTGTGAAAAGTCTAGTGAAAAGTCTTCAGTGAGAATTCCAATAAATGCGATTCCGGAACGATGGGAACGTGAGTTTATACTAGTATCTCAAATTATTTCATGGTGAAAAATGATTTCTCACCAAAATTTTTCTAGAACTTGTCATTTTCAAAATTTTGGTTTTTTTAACTAAAATCTCAACTTCAACTACCTTTTTCTCCAAAAAATACATAGTTAGCCTATACTTTATTTTCCAAAATTGGAAAGCTTGAAGTATTTCCTATCAATAATGACCAGACAATTTTTATGCTATGGCCTTTACTTTTGAAGTTATAAGCAATTTTGAAGTTAAAATTGGCCTTATTTGGTACTTTTTTAGTACTTTTTCACCAATTTTAACATCGTATAAAATATGAATTGGCAAGTTTTGGCACCCAAATCTTTCGAATTCTCATTTCATAAAGTATTTCCTACGAAATCACCTTAAAATTATCCCGGGGGGTAGTGGGGTTAAACTATTTTTACAGTTTAAGGTCAATTAAGTTTTTAAAAAAATTTTTTTTTTCGTGGCTTTTGATCGTTCTTTTACATTATCATGGATTATTATTTAATAACGGTAAAACACATAGAAATATTCTACATACCTTCAATATCACCCTCCATTGAACGGAATTAATATTACAGACTTAAATACAAACTTATTGGTAATTTACTTAGGAAATATTTTTGTTTGGAAATTTACTTAGGAAATGTTATCGGCGAAGGCACGCAAATGCAGATATGTCGAAAGTACCTAACTTGGGAATGCCTTGGAGCCGCAGGCTTTAAAGCTGCTCGCATCATCTTTCGGTAAAACATGCAGGGGACCCCCTCTTTAAGATAGTTCCTAGAAAAGGGCATTTAAAAAAAAAATATGAGTGTGCGTAGGACCACACGTTGGAAGTCAAAACTTTTATGGCCGGTCAGTCTATATTTCCAAATCAATCTTAATATTACAATAGGATAAGGATCAATAAATTTTGTTTATATATATATATATCTATATATATAAATTTCTTCTGTCCGTGTGTATGTTACTGAACTCCTTCTAAACGGCTGGACTGATCTTTATGTAATTTTCTGTGTGTATTTAAGTTGATTCGAGAATGGTTTAGAATCACAATTTGAACCGATACCTAAACGGAACACCTAAAAATCAAAAAAATTGGTAATTTTGGGATTTCTCACTTGAGATTACTTTCTAGCTTCATGGCCTACCTATACATATACTGTTTGACAGCTTCGTAAATGTGAAATTGTCATTAAATTGAATCGGACATTTTTCAAAAACCCCAATTTAATGACAATTTCACATTTACGCAGCTGTCAAACAGTATATAGGTAGGCCATGAAGCTATTAAAACTAAATCGCAGTGAAATTTATTTAGATTTTTCCGTAGTTCCTTTGGGGTTTACTTATATTTCTTTTTAAAACAACCCCTGTATTGAGGCGAGCCATTTAAATCTGGAAGTTGGTGCACCCGAACCGTCACTTTTACAATTTTAGATAGGTGGGAGTATTCTGCGTACCCTGATACCTTATTCAACTACAATTTTTGGTTTGTCTGACCAAAAACTATCAACAGTCGGCCACTTTGTAAATTTAGCATATACAACCTGTTGTTATCTGGAGTAAATTTTTTTATAAGGAGTTTTTCAATCTATGCAGCCGACTAGATATTTTGGGTCAATTCGCAAAGACATTAATGTATACTGATGTGCCACGATTTTTCACATGGAACAAACAGTCAAAAAATTGGCAACCACGAAAGCGAGGCGTTCGAGTCGAAGGATACGTCGACATATTTATGGCAAATACTTTAGGCCGATTATATACAGTCCATCCAAAGCAACGCGAATGTTTTTTTTTGCGTTTGTTGTTGGTTAACAACGTTCCTGGACCGACATCCTTTCAATATTTGCGAACAGTCAATGGTATTTTGTACGACACGTACTTCAATGCGTGTCGCGAATTGCATTTACTGGAAGATGATAACCATTGGGATCTCACACTTGCAGATGCAGTACTGAGTTCCTCTCCTCATCAAATTCGTCAATTATTCGCTATATTATTGACGACATGTTTTCCGTCTGAAGCTTCTGCTTTCTGGGTTCGATGAGTGAGGACATTCTACACCGCATTCGGATTGCTGATCAAGATACAAATATCGATTTTTCGACGGAAATATATAACGAGGCCTTAGTAAAGATTGAGGATATTTGTATTCTCATTTCGAATATGCCACTCATTAATTTCGGCATGCCATCGCCTAACCGCCCAGCAGCACAAATCATTAACAGCGATGTTCAGCGCGAACAACAGTTCGATACCATAGCTTTGGCTACTTTCGTTGCTAATAATGAGCAACTGCTCACTGCTGAACAAAAGAATATATATGATCAAATTAATTTGTCAATTGCATCACAACAAGGAGGATTCTTTTTTTGGACGCACCAGGTGGAACTGGCAAAACATTCCTCATCTCACTGATACTTGCGCGCATTCGATCACAAAGTCATATTGCGTTGGCAATTGCTTCATCAGGCATTGCAGCTACCTTGCTTGATGGTGGGAGGACTGCGCATTCAGCACTCAAGTTGCCATTGAACATTCACACAAATCCAGACGCAATGTGTAACATAAAGAAGCATTCAGGCATGGCTGAAGTTTTGAAAAAATGCAAAATTATTATCTGGGATGAATGCACTATGGCCCACAAGCATTCACTTGAAGCCCTCGATAGAACGCTGAAAGATCTCAATAATAATACCAGACTTTTCGGTGGTGCTCTACTGTTGCTGTCCGGTGTTTTCAGACAGACATTGCCGGTAATTCCACGTGCTACATATGCGGACGAAATTAACGCATGTTTAAAAGAATCATACCTATGGCGAAGTGCCAGGAAATTATGTCTTACCATAAATATGCGTGTTCAACTTCAAAATGATCCATTGGCATTGGCATTCTCAGAACAATTGCTCAACATTGGCAACGGAACCATACAATTGCATGAAAATACACAATACATCAGACTCCCAGAAAATTTTTGCAACATGGTCGATACTAAAGATAGTTTGATCGAAAGTATATTTCCAGATTTACAAGCTAATTACACTAATCATGCGTGGCTACGTGACCGAACTATTTTAGCCGCAAAAAATATAGATGTCGACGCAATTAATTTTAAAATACAACAGTCATTGCCGGGCAATGAAATATCATTCAAATCGATCGATACTGTTGTCGATCCTGAAGAAATTGTTAACTACACTGTTGAATTCTTGAATTCATTGGATTTACCTGGAATGCCACCACATAACTTGCGATTGAAAATTGGTTCACCAATAATTTTACTTCGAAATTTGAATGCACCAAAGCTATGCAATGGCACGCGATTGATCATAAAAAAAATCATGAGTAATGTTCTTGAAACTACCATTTTAAACGGCAAGTTTCAAGGTGAAGTTGTTCTTCTACCACGGATCCCAATGATCCCATCAGACTCGCCCATTCCATTCAAACGCCTGCAATTCCCAATTCGCTTGGCATTCGCAATGACTATTAATAAGTCACAAGGCCAAACAATGTCAATTTGTGGGTTGGATCTAGAAAATCCGTGCTTTTCACATGGCCAATTATATGTTGCGTGTTCAAGGGTTGGCAAACCATCAGGTTTGTTCGTTTTTACCCCTCAGGGATTAACTAAAAATATTGTTCATCAAATAGCATTAAGATAAAAAGTTTATTCCTGTTGATATTAAGATTAAAAATAAATATAAATATTTATTTTTTGTACATTAAAAAAAAAATTACCTTTCATGAAAATTAATTTTCCTTCTTACATTTCACAAATTTAATTTATAATTCCATCACAATTGCCATTGAACTCTAAATAACTGAAACAGATATGCTGGCCAACTATTGCGGGCAAAAAGGTTTTATGCCGGGTCCAACTAGTATATATATATATCTATATATATAAATTTCTTCTGTCCGTGTGTATGTTACTGAACTCCTTCTAAACGGCTGGACTGATCTTTATGTAATTTTCTGTGTGTATTTAAGTTGATTCGAGAATGGTTTAGAATCACAATTTGAACCGATACCTAAACGGAACACCTGAAAAATCAAAAAAATTGGTAATTTTGGGATTTCTCACTTGAGATTACTTTCTAGCTTCATGGCCTACCTATATACTGTTTGACAGCTTCGTAAATGTGAAATTGTCATTAAATTGAATCGGACATTTTTCAAAAACCCCAATTTAATGACAATTTCACATTTACGCAGCTGTCAAACAGTATATAGGTAGGCCATGAAGCTATTAAAACTAATTCGCAGTGAAATTTATTTAGATTTTTCCGTAGTTCCTTTGGGTTTTACTTATATTTCTTTTTAAAACAACCCCTGTATTGAGGCGAGCCATTTAAATCTGGAAGTTGGTGCAGCCGAACCGTCACTTTTACAATTTTAGATAGGTGGGAGTATTCTGCGTACCCTGATACCTTATTCATGAAAATAGGTTGAAGCGTTTCAATAACACTGGATGACATGTACAAATCTAAACAAAAAAATAAAAGGACCACAGCAGATAAACCGTTATTATTTCCAACCACCCGAAAACTACAATTTTTGGTTTGTCTGACCAAAAACTATCAACAGTCGGCCACTTTGTAAAATTAGCATATACAACCTGTTGTTATCTGGAGTAAATTTTTTTTATAAGGAGTTTTTCAATCTATGCAGCCGACTAGATATTTTGGGTCAATTCGCAAAGACATTAATGTATACTGATGTGCCACGATTTTTCACATGGAACAAACAGTTAAAAAATTGGCAACCACGAAAGCGAGGGGTTCCAGTCGAAGGATACGTCGACATATTTATGGCAAATACTTTAGGCCGATTATATACAGTCCATCCAAAGCAACGCGAATGTTTTTTTTTTGCGTTTGTTGTTGGTTAACGTTCCTGGACCGACATCCTTTCAATATTTGCGAACAGTCAATGGTATTTTGTACGACACGTACTTCAATGCGTGTCGCGAATTGCATTTACTGGAAGATGATAACCATTGGGATCTCACACTTGCAGATGCAGTACTGAGTTCCTTTCCTCATCAAATTCGTCAATTATTCGCTATATTATTGACGACATGTTTTCCGTCTGAAGCTTCTGCTCTCTGGGATAAATATAAAGATTCGATGAGTGAGGACATTCTACACCGCATTCGGATTGCTGATCAAGATACAAATATCGATTTTTCGACGGAAATATATAACGAGGCCTTAGTAAAGATTGAGGATATTTGTATTCTCATTTCGAATATGCCACTCATTAATTTCGGCATGCCATCGCCTAACCGCCCAGCAGCACAAATCATTAACAGCGATGTTCAGCGCGAACAACAGTTCGATACCATAGCTTTGGCTACTTTCGTTGCTAATAATGAGCAACTGCTCACTGCTGAACAAAAGAATATATATGATCAAATTAATTTGTCAATTGCATCACAACAAGGAGGATTCTTTTTTTTGGACGCACCAGGTGGCACTGGCAAAACATTCCTCATCTCACTGATACTTGCGCGCATTCGATCACAAAGTCATATTGCGTTGGCAATTGCTTCATCAGGCATTGCAGCTACCTTGCTTGATGGTGGGAGGACTGCGCATTCAGCACTCAAGTTGCCATTGAACATTCACACAAATCCAGACGCAATGTGTAACATAAAGAAGCATTCAGGCATGGCTGAAGTTTTGAAAAAATGCAAAATTATTATCTGGGATGAATGCACTATGGCCCACAAGCATTCACTTGAAGCCCTCGATAGAACGCTGAAAGATCTCAATAATAATACCAGACTTTTCGGTGGTGCTCTACTGTTGCTGTCCGGTGATTTCAGACAGACATTGCCGGTAATTCCACGTGCTACATATGCGGACGAAATTAACGCATGTTTAAAAGAATCATACCTATGGCGAAGTGCCAGGAAATTATGTCTTACCATAAATATGCGTGTTCAACTTCAAAATGATCCATTGGCATTGGCATTCTCAGAACAATTGCTCAACATTGGCAACGGCTGAAATGGGGTGTTGGTATAATTAAATATCCTGCTGGCCAAACTCCAACTCATTGCAATATGCTATGCGCGTATTGCCAATAATATTTTCATTAATATATATTTAGATAAACTTTAAGTTTTTATTTTATATCGTTATTTTATTTTAATATACAAACTTTAATAGTTACGTATTCGAAAGAATTAAAATTACATAATCTTTTTATATAACCGTTATAATCTTACATAGTCGAAGTTCCAAATCGAATGAACTTCTAACTAACACTATTACAATATTTCAAAATTATTTTATTGAACAATATTTGTGTGTCTATGTTTTTTAAATTTCGTTTCTGTGTACAGTGTATACATACGTGATATGTCAAGCTAAATTCTCCAAGTGTATTTCCTAGTAGTAGTGAGAATCCAAACTATGACGTATTCAAAATCACTCTATTAAAAATTAACGAGTACAGAAACTGAGTAACTACCTGAATAAAACTTACTACAAAAAAACGTATATACATGATAAGTAGCGACTGCTACATAACTCCCCCTTCAGCGCGAGCGTCCATGCCTGTATTACGATAATTTCTCAAATAAAAACCACCATCGAGAAACGAAAAAGAAAAAAAAAAATTTTTATAATCGAAATGAAACTTTTTTCTTTGAACTTCTAGTTACTGGTTTTTCAGTGTATTCCCTCTTTTCAATAAAAGCGGGTTTTAATCTGTCAATTGATACCACCGTTACTCTTCCGTTGACGTTAATAGTGAAAACTTTCTTATCTCTCTTCATAACTTGAAAAGGACCTTCATACGGATTCTGCAAGGATCCCCTCTTTCTGTCGATCCTTAGGAAAACAAATTCGCAATCCTGTAATCCTTTTGGAATATAGAAACTTCTTCTTTGATCTCTAGAGTCCGTTGGAACAATATTCCGCATGTGCCCTCGCAACTGCGTCACTAGGTCTGCTGGATCTGATACGTGGTGCGGGTCCCTCACAAAGAATTCCCCTGGAATACGTAGTGTTTGCCCATAAACCAATTCAGCCGGACTGCAATTAAGATCCTCCTTAACCGTTGTTCTTAAACCAAGTAATATAGCGGGAATGTGCAACAACCAATTTGGATTACTCATCTTAGCTCTAAGTGATGCTTTTAACTGCCTGTGGAGTCTCTCCACCATGCCGTTTGATTGTGGATGATACGCTGTTGTTCGAATCCTATGCATTCCTAAAAGTTTAGAAAATTCTTCAAATAGTCTTCCTTCAAACTGACCTCCTTGGTCCGTTGTAACTGATAATGGAATTCCAAATCTCGGAAAATATTGCTCATATAATGTCTTAACAACTATGCTGGCTGTCATACTCTTCAGTGGGTATACCTCCGGCCATCTGGTGAATCGGTCCACGACCGTTAGCAAATATATGAATCCCTCTGCCGGCTGTAACGGACCTACCAGATCTACATGGATGTGTTCAAACCTTCCCACTGGTATCTGAAACTTTTGTGTTGGAGATTTTGTATGCCTGTGGATTTTTGCCTTCTGACATGCTATACAGGACTTCGCCCATAAATTAATATCAGTATTCATCCTCGGCCAAAAATATCTTCTTGCAATTAATCTCCTAGTACCTCTTATTCCCGGATGTGACAAGTTATGGATTCTGTCAAAAATGTTTCTTCGTAATATTTTTGGTACGAATGGACGATCTTTATTAGTGGAACACTCTAACCAGATTTTACTTTCCGACAAAGGTACATCTGTTTCCATCAAAATAAATTTCGAATTCTTGCTTGGATTTTCAACCAAATGCTTCAACTCTATATCGTCCTTTTGTGCTTCAGCGATAATGTTTAAATCTATTTCGGTTTCGTTTACCGCGTCACAATTGTTATTCTCCATAGTTACTCGCGATAAAGTATCTGCCACGACATTAGATTCTCCCTTGATGTATCTTATATCAGAGGTGAATTGGGTAACGTAATCCAAATGTCTTGCTTGTCTTGGACTCCTCTCCGCTTTAGTCCAAATTGCAGATGTTAAAGGTTTGTGGTCCGTGAATACTGTAAACTCACGACCTTCCAAAAAATGTCGAAAATGTTTAATACTTGAATACATGGCCAATAGCTCCCTGTCAAAAGTAGAATACTTCATTTCTGCTCTGCTTAACTTCTTGGAGTAAAATGCTAAAGGTTCATTCTCGTCGTTGTTAACTTGTTCTAACATCGCTCCAATCGCCACGTTTGATGCATCAACAGTCAACTTCAAAATAGGATTTTCCGCTGGATGCACTAATAAAGTTGCTGAAATAAATGCCTTTTTACCTTTATGAACGCGTCGTCGCATTCTTCAGTCCATTCAAAATTTTTTAAATTCTTAGGTTTCTTGAGCTCCCTAACTAAATGCATATGAATGGGGCTTAACAATTCTGCTAGTCGTGGAATGAATCTATGGAAGTAATTTACCATTCCGATGAATTGTTGCATCTGTTTAATTGAAGTTGGTGAAGGAAAATTTTGAATGAATTTAATTCTGTTCTCAGATGGAAGAATCCCGTCCTTCGTAATCTTGTGACTTAAAAATTCAATAGTATTTACACCGAAAAGACATTTCCCTGGATTAATATTTATCCCGTATTCTTCTAAACGTGCAAAAACTTGCTCCAAATGTTTCTTGTGTTCCTCCTCATTTTTGCTTGCAACCAAAATATCGTCAATGTAGACAAAAACAAATTCCAAACTAATTAGAACTCTATCCATAAATCGTTGGAATGTTTGAGCAGCATTTCTAAGTCCAAAGGGCATTCGAGTAAATTCGAATAAACCGAAAGGTGTAGTTATCGCTGTCTTAAAGATATCCTCTTCTGCCATAGGTATGTGATGATAAGCTCTCACTAAGTCAATCTTCGAAAATATGGTACAACCATTCAAATTCAACGTGAAATTTTGAATGTGAGGAATCGGGTATCTGTCTGGAATTGTTATTGAGTTTAGTCCCCGGTAATCTCCGCATGGTCGCCAGTCTGTAGAATCCTTTTTTGGAACCATGTGCAGTGCTGATGAGACTGATGATGACGATGTTCTGCATAAACCTAATTTTACCATGTGCTCGAACTCTAATTTGGCTATTTTAAATTTATTCGTGTCGAGTCTCCTAGGTCTTGAAAATGGTAATTGACCTTTAGTGGTGATAGTATGCACTACATTATGCTGAACAGGTACATCATAGCGTGGAGGCTGAGTTAGTGAGGGAAATCTAGATAAAACTTTATTGTATTCACTATCAAAGGAACAATGCCTGGGTGAAGGAGAATTTGTTTTAATAATGATTCCATTAACACTTAACTCTGTGTTACCATCTATCACTCGTTTATTTCTAAGATCAACGAGCAAATTAAATCTTGAAAGAAAGTCTGCGCCAATAATAGGTTTGTCGACGCTTGCAATAATGAACGGAAACGTTAAATCTCGTCTTAATCCAAAGTCCAATCTAAGAAGCTTTGTTCCGTAGGTATGGATAATTGATCCGTTAGCTGCAGAAAGAATTAATTGTGGATTTCTCTTACATTTTCCATAAAATGCATTCGGTATGACTGATAAATCAGCTCCAGTATCAACTAAAAATTTAAACTTATTCTCTTTATCAAAAATAAATAGTCGATTAGATTTTTTTGGGGTATTATATTTAAAACATGCTGAAGGGATATTTAGTTTTCTTGGTTATTAAATTTGCATGGTTTAACACATCTTTTCGCTTTGTCGCCGAATTTAAAATGAAACCAGCAAAATGGTTTATTATTATTATTATTATGTGAATCACGGCTTCTACTTCTAGACCTTGACCTATGATGAAATACATTACCTCTATTAATTGTAAGTTTCTTAATTAAATCCGTTAAATTTTCGATTTTATTTTCCAAATAATCAATCTTTTTAGTAAAATCTATGCTACTTACATTGCGACCTAACTGGTTTATAAAAGGATTTGAAGCACAATCACTGATGGATGAAACATATTGTAATCTTGCAACTTCAAAAATTTTATCCGCTAACATTAGAAGATCTTGGATGCTTTGTTTTCCAGAAGACATCAATGCGATATTAATACTGGGTGGTAATTTTAGCATCCAAAGCTTTCTAATCAAGTCCTTTCCTAAATTTGATGAAGCTCCGGCAAGTATCTCCATTGATCTATAAAATTCTGATGGTTTCCTATCTCCCATCTCAGAATTGCATAATAGTTGTTCCAATTTTCTTTCTTCAGATTCGGTAAAACGTTGAATTAATGTTGTTTTTAAAGCTTCATATTTGTTCTCTTGCGGTGGGTTTTGAATACAATCCAATACATTCATTATGATATCTAGAGGAAGAGCTTGGATGACATGTTCGTATTTAGTCTCATCCAATCTAATTCCTTTAGAGTTAAATTGGCTCTCTGTTAAAATAAACCATGCCTCTGGGCACGGGGACCAGAAAGTTGGTAGCTTTACAGCAGATGCACTGATACTTTCACCATTCCTATTCAATCCTTCATTTTCACCACCTTGGACACTCATATTAAACACAATTTATTAACACTCACGTAAAAAGAAGTTCAATAAAATTTCGACTTTACTTTAACTTCGCGATACTATATACGACAACCGTGGACGTTCGCGCTAAGAGTCGAATAGTAGTCAAATTTAAATAAATTGTACCGAAATTTTATTCACGTTTAACTTTCTGAAAAATGAAAAATATTCACCTTATGCGGAAAGAAAAATAAGTTGGATTGTCACCAATATTCAATTATGTAAATGTAATGTATGTGTATGTAATTCTGAACAATTTATATTTTAGAGAAAAAAGAAAAATATATTTAATTGAAAAGAGTAACTTCCCCTTCATTGTAAAATAAGTTTCTTCTTTTCCTTTAAATTCCTCTTCAAAATTTCTTTCTTCGTTTTTCTTCTCTTGTTTCTTCACAAATTTTCTACATTTTCTTCAGGGCTTCTTTTAAAATTACTTTTCTTCTCTTGAAAAAGGTTGTCTGCTCTTCTCAGCTCGGGGTCACCAAAATGAAATGGGGTGTTGGTATAATTAAATATCCTGCTGGCCAAACTCCATCTCATTGCAATATGCTATGCGCGTATTGCCAATAATATTTTCATTAATATATATTTAGATAAACTTTAAGTTTTTATTTTATATCGTTATTTTATTTTAATATACAAACTTTAATAGTTACGTATTCGAAAGAATTAAAATTACATAATCTTTTTATATAACCGTTATAATCTTACATAGTCGAAGTTCCAAATCGAATGAACTTCTAACTAACACTATTACAATATTTCAAAATTATTTTATTGAACAATATTTGTGTGTCTATGTTTTTTAAATTTCGTTTCTGTGTACAGTGTATACATACGTGATATGTCAAGCTAAATTCTCCAAGTGTATTTCCTAGTAGTAGTGAGAATCCAAACTATGACGTATTCAAAATCACTCTATTAAAAATTAACGAGTACAGAAACTGAGTAACTACCTGAATAAAACTTACTACAAAAAAACGTATATACATGATAAGTAGCGACTGCTACAACGGCACCATACAATTGCATGAAAATACACAATACATCAGACTCCCAGAAAATTTTTGCAACATGGTCGATACTAAAGATAGTTTGATCGAAAGTATATTTCCAGATTTACAAGCTAATTACACTAATCATGCGTGGCTACGTGACCGAACTATTTTAGCCGCAAAAAATATAGATGTCGACGCAATTAATTTTAAAATACAACAGTCATTGCCGGGCAATGAAATATCATTCAAATCGATCGATACTGTTGTCGATCCTGAAGAAATTGTTAACTACCCTGTTGAATTCTTGAATTCATTGGATTTACCTGGAATGCCACCACATAACTTGCGATTGAAAATTGGTTCACCAATAATTTTACTTTGAAATTTGAATGCACCAAAGCTATGCAATGGCACGCGATTGATCATAAAAAAAATCATGAGTAATGTTCTTGAAACTACCATTTTAAACGGCAAGTTTCAAGGTGAAGTTGTTCTTCTACCACGGATCCCAATGATCCCATCAGACTCGCATTCAAATTTCAAAGTAAAATTATTGGTGAACCAATTTTCAATCGCAAGTTATGTGGTGGCATTCCAGGTAAATCCAATGAATTCAAGAATTCAAGAGGGTAGTTAACAATTTCTTCAGGATCGACAACAGTATCGATCGATTTGAATGATATTTCATTGCCCGGCAATGACTGTTGTATTTTAAAATTAATTGCGTCGACATCTATATTTTTTGCGGCTAAAATAGTTCGGTCACGTAGCCACGCATGATTAGTGTAATTAGCTTGTAAATCTGGAAATATACTTTCGATCAAACTATCTTTAGTATCGACCATGTTGCAAAAATTTTCTGGGAGTCTGATGTATTGTGTATTTTCATGCAATTGTATGGTGCCGTTGCCAATGTTGAGCAATTGTTCTGAGAATGCCAATGCCAATGGATCATTTTGAAGTTGAACACGCATATTTATGGTAAGACATAATTTCCTGGCACTTCGCCATAGGTATGATTCTTTTAAACATGCGTTAATTTCGTCCGCATATGTAGCACGTGGAATTACCGGCAATGTCTGTCTGAAATCACCGGACAGCAACAGTAGAGCACCACCGAAAAGTCTGGTATTATTATTGAGATCTTTCAGCGTTCTATCGAGGGCTTCAAGTGAATGCTTGTGGGCCATAGTGCATTCATCCCAGATAATAATTTTGCATTTTTTCAAAACTTCAGCCATGCCTGAATGCTTCTTTATGTTACACATTGCGTCTGGATTTGTGTGAATGTTCAATGGCAACTTGAGTGCTGAATGCGCAGTCCTCCCACCATCAAGCAAGGTAGCTGCAATGCCTGATGAAGCAATTGCCAACGCCATATGACTTTGTGATCGAATGCGCGCAAGTATCAGTGAGATGAGGAATGTTTTGCCAGTGCCACCTGGTGCGTCCAAAAAAAAGAATCCTCCTTGTTGTGATGCAATTGACAAATTAATTTGATCATATATATTCTTTTGTTCAGCAGTGAGCAGTTGCTCATTATTAGCAACGAAAGTAGCCAAAGCTATGGTATCGAACTGTTGTTCGCGCTGAACATCGCTGTTAATGATTTGTGCTGCTGGGCGGTTAGGCGATGGCATGCCGAAATTAATGAGTGGCATATTCGAAATGAGAATACAAATATCCTCAATCTTTACTAAGGCCTCGTTATATATTTCCGTCGAAAAATCGATATTTGTATCTTGATCAGCAATCCGAATGCGGTGTAGAATGTCCTCACTCATCGAATCTTTATATTTATCCCAGAGAGCAGAAGCTTCAGACGGAAAACATGTCGTCAATAATATAGCGAATAATTGACGAATTTGATGAGGAAAGGAACTCAGTACTGCATCTGCAAGTGTGAGATCCCAATGGTTATCATCTTCCAGTAAATGCAATTCGCGACACGCATTGAAGTACGTGTCGTACAAAATACCATTGACTGTTCGCAAATATTGAAAGGATGTCGGTCCAGGAACGTTAACCAACAACAAACGCAAAAAAAAACATTCGCGTTGCTTTGGATGGACTGTATATAATCGGCCTAAAGTATTTGCCATAAATATGTCGACGTATCCTTCGACTGGAACCCCTCGCTTTCGTGGTTGCCAATTTTTTAACTGTTTGTTCCATGTGAAAAATCGTGGCACATCAGTATACATTAATGTCTTTGCGAATTGACCCAAAATATCTAGTCGGCTGCATAGATTGAAAAACTCCTTATAAAAAAAATTTACTCCAGATAACAACAGGTTGTATATGCTAATTTTACAAAGTGGCCGACTGTTGATAGTTTTTGGTCAGACAAACCAAAAATTGTAGTTTTCGGGTGGTTGGAAATAATAACGGTTTATCTGCTGTGGTCCTTTTATTTTTTTGTTTAGATTTGTACATGTCATCCAGTGTTATTGAAACGCTTCAACCTATTTTCATGAATAAGGTATCAGGGTACGCAGAATACTCCCACCTATCTAAAATTGTAAAAGTGACGGTTCGGCTGCACCAACTTCCAGATTTAAATGGCTCGCCTCAATACAGGGGTTGTTTTAAAAAGAAATATAAGTAAAACCCAAAGGAACTACGGAAAAATCTAAATAAATTTCACTGCGAATTAGTTTTAATAGCTTCATGGCCTACCTATATACTGTTTGACAGCTGCGTAAATGTGAAATTGTCATTAAATTGGGGTTTTTGAAAAATGTCCGATTCAATTTAATGACAATTTCACATTTACGAAGCTGTCAAACAGTATATAGGTAGGCCATGAAGCTAGATAGTAATCTCAAGTGAGAAATCCCAAAATTACCAATTTTTTTGATTTTTCAGGTGTTCCGTTTAGGTATCGGTTCAAATTGTGATTCTAAACCATTCTCGAATCAACTTAAATACACACAGAAAATTACATAAAGATCAGTCCAGCCGTTTAGAAGGAGTTCAGTAACATACACACGGACAGAAGAAATTTATATATATAGATATATATATACATAATATCTTATATATAAAATTCTCGTGTCACAGTTTTAGTTACCATACTCCTCCGAAACGGCTTGACCGATTTTTATCAAATTTTATATGCATATTCAGTAGGTCTGAGAATCGGCTACTATCTATTTTTCATACCCCTAACTGATAAGGGTTGTCCACCCCTAACATTTTATTTTTATTTTTTGGACAAAATTTTAATTTTTAATTTTTTTATAATTTGCCATTAAAAAATAAACCCAACATTTTCACCCTTCTATCACCAACCCCTATTTTTTAATAGTCATTTTAGTCATTTAATCATTTTTCATCCCGCTCGATGACTGATCAATTATCACTTGGTAAGTTATCCCTGGGTGAATGGAGGAGAAATATGAAAATATGGTAGGCTTTGGAACAAACAACTACTGAAAAATCTCATCAAATTTTGTATACAGAAACACGAAATTATGACAGCTATTCGAGTAACGCATTGCATCGCATCACCTGAAAATAGGTGAAAACGGGAATACCGATTACAAAGTGAACGGCTTTAGAATGAGTGAAAAGAATTCAGGTGAGTGAAGTCGGGAATGTGGGCATAAATTCATTATTACTATAATGTTTTTCATCATTATGTAATTTAATTAATTCTATTTATGTAAGTTTTGTTCAGTGAACAATGCCAACAAAACGCAAAGGGGCTAACTTGAGCCGTGATACAAGTAGATCTAGAACAATACGAAAAATAAGAGCCCAAAGAACCGAAGAACAAATCCAGCAACAAAATACTGATGCGCGTGTGAGCATGGCGTTATTGCATCAAGAACAATCAGAAGATACACGAGCTGAACGCAATGAAGTAATAAGATTAGAACAACGACAATCACGCCGTTTCACAGTCAATAGACGCAGAATAAATGACCAACAACGCCAACAGGTACATCGAGCATTTGCATCTGATTCATTCCTGCGTCTAGCATTCCAGTATGAGCCCGATATTGAATATTATGCTCATTCAAAAGTAGTAATTGCTGCTATGGACAAGGAATGCCCGCATTGTCATGCTCTCAAATTTAAAAATGAACCAGCCGGGATGTGTTGCGCGTCGGGAAAGGTGCAACTACCTGAAATTGAAACACCACCTGAACCACTGAACGGTTTACTTATCGGCACGGATCCAGATTCGAACGTGTTCCTGAAGTCAATTCGGACATTCAGTTCATGCTTTCAGATGACATCGTTCGGAGCAACAGAAATAGTTCGAAATACTAATGCAAATGGTCAACAATACAATTCTACATTCAAAATCAGAGGCCAAGTTTATCATAAAATGGGCTCATTGCTGCCAATGCCAAACGAACCACATAAATTTTTACAGATCTACTTTATGGGCGGCGAGGATTCCGGAAGTGCACTTGCCAATCGCGTGAATGCACGTTGTGACTACAATAACCTTGATTCATGTTTTGCCAGACGCATCGTCGGCGAGCTGGACGCTCTATTGATTGAACACAATGAATTGTTGCGAATATTCAAATCACACATGCACAAATTACAAGGCGATAATCACGCTATATTGTCATTAACCCTGATAAAACACCAATTGGAGAGCACATTCGTAGATTCAATGCACCTGTTGTTGACGACGTTGCTGGAATCATGGTTGGCGATCGTACAGGTGCACGAGAAATTGTGATTCGTAGAAGAAATAATAATCTTCAGTTCATTGCTGATACACACCGTTCATATGACGCTCTACAATATCCGCTAATGTTCTGGAAGGGACAAGACGGATATTGCATAAATATTAAACAACGAGATCCCGTATCAGGTACTTCACTCATTATGCACTTAATCGTTACTCATTTAACAAAACATATTAATTATTAAACGCAATTAATTTAAATTACTATTTATGAATATAAATATTATTACAGGAACCGAAACAAACAAGAACGTTAGCTCAAAGGATTATTATGCGTATCGATTGATGATTAGACGCGGCCTGGACAACGTCATTCTACGATGTCGTGAGCTTTGTCAACAATTCATGGTCGACATGTACGCGAAGATAGAGGGCGAACGACTACGCTACTTACGATTTAATCAATTAAAGCTGCGTGCGGAAGAGTACATTCATTTGCGAGACGCTATTGTCAACAACGCCGACGCTGCCGAAATTGGTAACTCTGTCATTCTACCATCATCGCACGTAGGCGGTCCACGTCATATGCAAGAGTATATACAGAATGCTCTCACTTACGTGCGCGAATATGGACGACCGTGTTTATTTATCACGTTCACATGTAATCCAAAATGGCCAGAGATTACATCTTTGCTATTGCCTGGCCAAAATGCAATACATCGTCATGACATTACAGCACGTGTGTTTAGACAAAAGTTGAAGTCTTTAATGAGTATCATTACTAAATTACATGTATTCGGTCCCACGCGTTGCTGGCTGTATTCGGTTGAGTGGCAAAAGCGAGGATTACCTCATGCACACATTTTGGTTTGGCTTATCGACAAAATCCGTCCTGAAGAAATCGATTATATCATTTCTGCGGAAATTCCAGATCCGTCTACTGACCAATTGCTGTTTGATATTGTTACAGCAAACATGATTCATGGTCCATGCGATACTCTTAATCGTTCATCGCCTTGCATGGCAGATGGAAAATGTACCAAAAATTTCCCGAACGATTTTACTAACGATACGATCACAAATGTCGACGGGTATCCAATATATCGTCGCAGAAATCCCGAAAAAGGCGGACGATCATTTATTAAAAACATCAGCAACACAGACATTGACAATGATAATCGTTGGGTGGTGCCATATTCGCCTCTGTTGAGCAAGACATACAATGCTCATATTAATGTTGAGTTCTGCAGTTCTGTCAAGAGCATCAAATACATTTGCAAGTATGTCCGTAAAGGCAGTGATATGGCTGTGTTTAGAGTGGAAAATACCAATGTGAATGCTCCTCCTCCAGTGAATAAAAACGATGAAATAACGCTCTACCAAATTGGTCGGTACATCAGCTCCAATGAAGCTGCTTGGCGTATCTTTGGTTTTCCTATTCATGAACGGGATCCAGCAGTTGTTCAGTTAGCCGTTCATCTTGAAAACGGTCAGCGTGTATTTTTCACGAACGAGACAGCGATTGATCGTGCTACAAATCCACCAAAAACTACACTCACTGAATTTTTTGAATTGTGTAATCGTGCGGATGATTTTGGTGCCTTTGCACGAACATCACTCTATTCACAAGTACCACGCTATTTCACATGGGCTCAAACAAAAAAAAGGATGCCCCGCAAGCAAGGCTCACCAGTTGATGCATGCCTCAATTTATTCAAATCAAACACCTTGGGGCGAGTTTTTACAGTCAATCCAAGGCAGACTGAGTGCTTTTATCTTCGACTGTTGTTGGTTAATGTTACTGGCCCATTGTCATTTCTAGATATACGTAAAGTGAATGGGCAACAGTATCCAACGTATAAAGATGCATGCCTTGCACTCAGCTTGCTGGAAGACGACAACCAGTGGGAATGTATGCTTGCTGAAGCAGCATTGAGCTGTACAGCAATACAAATTCGTCTACTATTCGCTATAATGTTGACTACCTGTTTCCCAGCCCGAGCAGAGATATTGTGGGATAATCACAAAGATTCAATGACTGATGATATATTGCATCAACATCGTACACGGTGCAACGATCTAACGATAACATTCAGCGACGCTATGTACAATGAAGCATTGATTGCTATTGAGGATCTTTGCATTATCATTGCCAACTTACCACTCAGTCATTTCGGTATGAATTCGCCAAATCGAACTGCATCTGATTTAATGAACACTGAAATGAATCGTGAACTGCAGTACAACCCAGTAGAAATGGCGGCGATTGTTACTCGCAATGTCCCACTAATGAATGAGGAACAAAGAACCATTTACGACCGCATTATGCTCGCAGTTTCAGCAGGACAAGGGGGGTTCTTCTTTTTGGATGCACCAGGTGGAACTGGCAAAACATTCCTTATTTCGCCAATTCTCGCCGCAATACGATCAAATAATGACATCGCATTGGCCGTTGCATCATCGAACATCGGCAGAACAGCTCATTCAGTATTTAAGCTACCACTTAAATATTCAAATTATCATCTGGGATGAATGCACTATGGCACACAAACATTCGCTTGAGGCGTTGAACAGGACATTGAAAGATATTAAAAACAACGACAAACTATTTGGCGGCACTCTGTTAGTCCTTTCAGGTGATTTCAGACAAACACTTCCCGTCATCCCACATACGCTGATGAGATCAATGCTTGCTTAAAATCATCGCCATTGTGGCGTAATGTTGAAAAAGTACAGCTGAAAGTAAATATGCGCGTTCAAATGCTTCAAGATCCATCCGCTGAAACATTCTCAAAAGAACTCTTAGATATCGGTGATGGTAAAGTTACTTTAGATGAAACTGGATGCGTCCAATTAACGACCGATTTCTGCACAATCATTGATTCGCAAGATGCTCTAATTGACCAAATATTTCCCGATGTGCACACACCGTACATAAATAATGTATGGCTTTCAGAAAGAGCAATTTTAGCGGCAAAAAATGTGGACGTTGACGATTTAAATCTGAAGATACAACAGTTGTTGCCAGGGAACTTGGTATCATACAAATCTATTGATACAGTTCGCGTTGCCAGCGAAGCTGTAAATTTCCCAACAGAGTTTTTGAACTCACTGGATTTGCCAGGCATGCCACCGCATAATTTACAATTGAAGGTTGGATCTCCCATTACTTTGCTTCGTAATTTGAACCCGCCACGGCTGTGCAACGGTACGCGATTAGTCATTCAAAAATAAATTAATAACGTTATCGAAGCCAGCATTTTAAATGGCAAGTTCCGAGGTGAAAATATATTAATACCACGAATCCCTATTATACCTACAGATGTGCCAATTCAATTTAAACGTATTCAATTTCCCATTAGATTGGCATTTGCAATGACTATCAATAAGTCCCAAGGCCAAACGATGTCTGTTTGTGGCTTAGATTTGAGCACACCATGTTTTTCACACGGACAATTATACGTGGCATGCTCTCGAGTGGGTAAACCATCCAGTTTGTTTGTGTTAGCTAAAGATGGGCTAACAAAAAATATTGTTCACGCTATAGCATTAAGAGATTGATATTGTTTGTTAGTGTTACTGTCGTAACTAATTAATTAATGATATATATAATTTTAAGTAATAAATTATAATAAATAAAATAAAAAATGTTTGGTGTTTTGTTATTTTTATATTCGCTCATCGCTCACAGCGCTCCATGCCTCTTTCACTCATATACCACATCCTTACACACTACAATAAGTCAGTTATTTTTTTTCTACACTAGAAATTCCCTAGAAATAATTTATATCATATCACCTGATTACTACTATTGGCTTATGGGTGCAGCATAGGCGCACCGGGTACCAGATAGTATACCTATATTTTTATATTTATTATAACTATACTTACATGAGAAAGATTGATGGATACAGACATTTTAACATCAATTTAGGATAACTAATTTAATGCAGTCAAAAGTAGTTACTCACTTCCTATAAATATAATGAACGATGTGCATACATTTTTGGTATCCGATGAGTCGCGTGGAAGGCTAAACCAAGCTTCGGAAATGCACGATTAAACTTTATACCCACATACTAATTTTCAAATGTGTGGATTTCTATGGGCATAGTACATAGTGGATAGTACATAGTGCATACATTGTAAATAGTACATAGTACATAGTAAATGGTACATAGTATAGAATACATAATGCATTATACATAGTACATAGAACATAGTACATAGTACATAGTACATAGTACATAGTACATAGTACATAGTACATAGTACATAGTACATAGTACATAGTACATAGTACATAGTACATAGTACATAGTACATAGTACATAGTACATAGTACATAGTACATAGTACATAGTACATAGTACATAGTACATAGTACATAGTACATAGTACATAGTACATAGTACATAGTACATAGTACATAGTACATAGTACATAGTACATAGTACATAGTACATAGTACATAGTACATAGTACATAGTACATAGTACATAGTACATAGTACATAGTACATAGTACATAGTACATAGTACATAGTACATAGTACATAGTACATAGTACATAGTACATAGTACATAATACATATAGTCCAGGGAAAGTACGAAAAAACACATAATCCATGCTATCGAGATGCAGAAATCGTCACTCTGTATTTTTGTAACCCTATGACCTATTTTCACGAATACGGTATCAGTGTACGTAGGATACTCCTCGAGATGTCTATCGCTCAAAAATATCGAATTGAAGCTCATTTAAAGTTCCTTGCCAAGTTTTACAATAAAAGTGCCCTTTGCAATGTAACAACTTGATTTTTATTCATTTTATTTGAGGTTATAAAGAGATAAAACAAAATTTTTCTTACGACACATGATAGTACAATCCTTTATGAAGAATTTAAGCCCCGGTTTGTTTCTCTAGGCCATCCCAATCCTGGGAAATGAGCGATTTAAAAAAAGACATTTTTTCCGAAAATTCGCTCTAAAAGACGCAATTTTAAATTTTTTTCAATTTTTCAAAAATACTCATTTTCTACTTGGCAGAGGTAACAGTATGCGTTAATTACAAATAATTATAATAAAAATTGTACCGTTCACAGCGAAAACAAAAAACGACGATTTTCGATGCAATTTGGCGATTTCCCCGGGCTACAACCAACGAAATTGTATCAAACAAGTGTCATTCGATAGGTATTTTTATTCTCTACAACTTTCTAATTTAACTTTTTTTGTATATTGCTTTGTTTTTTTATAAATGCGAAAAACCTCTTTTTCGACTGTTTCCGATTTTTTTAGGTTATGTTCTGCACCAGCTGGAAAGATGCAAAAAACGCTATGTTTCCTAGAATTTTTTCTTCTACCCGGCCACATTTTTTGCATCTCGATAGCATGATTTTGGACTTTATCATTGAGTCATTCCTAGATTCCCTGGACTAATAGTATATAGTACATAGTAAATAAGCATAATATACAGTACATAGTGCGTAGTAAATAGTACATAGTATATAATACATAATGCATTATACATAGTACATAGTACATAGTACATAAAACATAGTATATAGTACATAGTAAATAGTGCATAATATACAGTACATAGTGCATAGTAAATAGTACATAGTATATAATACATAATGCATTGTACATAGTACATAGTATATAGTACATAGTAAATAGTGCATAATATACAGTACATAGTAAATAGTGTGTAGTACATAGTACATAATACATAGTGCATAGTACATAGTGCATAGTACATAGTACATACTACATAATTCATAATACATAGCACATAGAACATAATAATTAGTACATAGTTCATAGTACGTAGTACACAGTACATAGTCGATAATACACAATACTTAATATATAATATTTAATGCATATATAATATTAAATATATAATATTTAATATATAATATTTAATATATAATATATAATTCATACTACATAATTAAAACTAAAACTCCCAAAGGAAACATTTTTCTCACGTGATGGCACGCAAAAAAAGTGCGCGTGATGGCACACAAAAAAGTGCGCGTGACGCGAGTTTTTAGTTTTTTCCCCAGGCCAAAAGTGCCCAACGTGCCTATAGAAGTTTTCACTTCAAAAATTTTTGGAATTTTGTCCACTTTTTTTAGAATCTAGCGCACTGTGGGGCGTCTTGAAATATTTTTGGTAGAGTTTTACATATAACCTTGTAATTTTGTCACCCTATAATGTATAATATAGTTCTTTGAATAACATACCGGTGTACGCAGCCCGCACTCCCACCTATCTATTGTTGTGAAAGTGACGGCTCCATCTTACCACCTTCCAGAGTTATGCGTCGACAAGGTCAACATTTTCAACTTCAACTACCTTTTTCTCTAAAAAATACGTAACCAAATTGGATAGCTTAAAATATTTCCATAGTACATAGCTATAGAATAAACAATAGTAAGGAGTGTAGAGTAGGTTGAAATGGCTGCTCCCCCACTAGGGAGCCCACTTAGGCGCACCATTGGGCCCATTGTGATGGAGTGTAGAGTAGCTGGGTTAAAAAATCATTTGCAATGTGATAAAATTGTTAGTGACTTTGGCGAACTATTCATGCATTAATCCGAACTATTCATCGCATCTTCATGCGACCCATGTTTTTCTTACAAATATTTTCATAGCTATCACAAATTTTCGAGACTATCTGTATGATGTTAGGAATATGTATGGGGTGGGGCGAACGGCTGTAAAAGACCTCGGAAGGTGGTGGCACCAGATTTGTCGCTTCTACCAAAGCCCGAGAAGAGTCACTGCAGACGATCACCTAGCAACTCTGTTAGCAAGTCCTAATCCCACCTCCGCGCGGTGAGGTTAACACCAACGGACACACCATCAACAAGAATAGCAAAACGATATCATTAACACTGAACGGGGAGTGCTGTAGCAACGTGCCATCATTAGGAAATTTAGATTTATTCCTAGGTAATATAATTCACATTAGAAACTTGTATTGCGTAGTTACTACGCCGTAGTATATCAGATTTATTCCTAGATAATATAATTCACATGAAGAAATTGTATTGCAAATGTAAAGTATGTGTTTTTTTGTAGTCATTTTTAATCCACTTTAAAGTGTGTTGTTTTAACACGTTTGTCCGTAAATTGTGTTGAAACAACACACCTCTAAGTGCAGTGAATTAATGACGGCCTGCGGATATGCAACATCCGTTCATGTGACGTGTGAAGAAGCTCCGGGTTCGATAAGCTTTTATTTTTGTTCGCCTTTTACAATTTCTTTTTCGTCTTTCCAAGCGTGTCGGTTTTCCAAGTAGTCCCCGGACTAAGAACTAACCACGTCTAATGCTATGAACACACATGTGGTTTCGATACCATGGTATTCAAATACCACGTAGTATACCAGATGTGTGTCACCTAATACCAGGTCAATACCATTCCAAAAACTTGGTATACTATCATTCGACGTGGTATCGAAATGAGCCAATTTTTCTTGGTTTCCTTATGCAAAAACCTGGTATAGTGGCCTTTTAACTGCTAACAACGCCATTATATAGAAGCGGAAAACAAAAACACCTAATTTTTCCATTTTAAAAATTAAATTTTTGAGTAATTAAAAATTTAGCTGTGTTTTTGTTGAAAAAAAAAAGAAAATTTTTTAAGTGAAAAGTTTTACTTTCGATTTCAAGCATATTTATTGACGTAAAAGAGCACAAACTGATTCGTTTTCCATTTTTAAAAGCTTTACAAATAACAGTCAGTTGAGAGCTGTCAAATGTATACCACAAAAAGGTATGTGTCAGGGCAGGGCCGGATCTAAGCATAGGCAACATAGGCGCTCGCCTAGGGGCCCGCACCACAAAGGGGCCCGCACCACACACAAAAATATTTTATGCAGTCCACCACATAAGACACCGACTTTGCCGCACAGGCGGAGGCAGAGTCGCATATTTCTATTGAAAATGATCATAGAAATTGTTACTTCCAAATATATTTTACAACTCGAGCTATGCGAGAAGCTTGGCAAGAAGTTGCGATTTCGGCCAATTGGCGAAAAAATATTTCAAATTTATAAAAGAAGCATAGTTTCGTTTTCACATAGTGCACGGTACGATTCAATCGTATAATAATGAAAAGTTTGTTAAACAACGAACTTTTCGTTATTTGACGACCGGACAAAGATGTTTTGTAACAATCGAAGCGAAAAAGCGTATATGAGCCGTTGAGCCCTTCATGTATTCCTGCCCCCATTTTAATTCGGCGCTCCGGGCTGATTACCGATGCAGTACATATAGGGCTAACTACAATGGCCTTAAGACGTCTTAAGATTTCTCGTCAAATTCTTTTAAGACTGGCTAATTTTCTGTCAAATCTTAACGAATCTTAAGCTCAGCTATAATAGCCTTAAGACGCTTTGACATTTGTAAAAGGTAATCACAACAAATCGAGTCTGGAGTAAATAAAGACGTCTAGTTTAATAAAGCTATACTGGATGTAAAATTGTCCAGGATCGGTCCCTTTCATTTTTAAAAAAGTGGTTTTATAATAATCATTTTTAGAACGGTCTGTATATAATTTTCGAACACTATACGACCGCGGTTTCTTTTTTTTCGCATCACTTCGCTCACTAATTTAGTTAATGTTGTTAAATCCTTTAATAAATCCAAATATTCCATTATTAAATATCTTTTCCACAGAGCACCTTATTTCAAATAATTTTTTTTCTTATATTTCCGCTGATACTTTAATTTTTGTAAAACCCCAAATGAAATATCAATCGCAAACGCCACTTTCTTGAAGATTCTTTAAGATTCTACGGTTCTGAGCGTAGCCTTAAGACTTAACGAAAGTTTGCGAAAGAGAACGAAAGATTGTCTTAAGGCCATTGTGGTTGCTTGTTCTAGCCCCACAGTAACAGTGGTTTAGAATAACGTCAAAGTATAGAGAATGTCGTTGATGACTGCCAGATTACAGATGCACGAGCTTTTTTTATATAGTTTCCTTCCTTTTGTCGTGGGAGTAGAGTGCGTATCCAAGAGAATATCTTTGGAAAACTCATGTACTAGTTCCATTGCCAGAGTACTATACCATAAAAATGCTTTGTCCTGGTAGCAGAATTCTTCAATTTTCAATCATATTTTTGTAATCTTGACCAACGGTGAAGCAAAAATTAATAGGTCAGTGTTTCAGATCATCATTTTCTTTTCACTTTGTTGCATTTTTCCTGCTTTACTTTCATGACAGAAAACCAACGGGGTTGCTTAGCAGAAGTGTTTCGTCCCCCAGAGTGCTTTTGAAATATCCCTAGCTTGTTTACTTGATCAGAATGATCTCGGCCAAAGGGAAATTGGCAGGAGCTAAAAAAATACAAAGGGAATCGTTCCAAATGTCTAAAACTCATATTGTCTCGCCTGGCTGATGCTCTAGGTCAATGTAGCAGTTTTTTGAGTGTGACAAATCAGGATTTTTTTTGGAAGGGGCCCGCACCACAGGTTCCGCCTAGGGGCCACCAGATCCTTAATCCGGCTCTGTGTCAGGGGTTAGTATACTATGTAGTATAAAACAAGCTTGGTATCGATACCATGGTATCGAAACCACATGTGTGTCCATAGCATAAAGCTGCTTATCTTCCGTTATTCAACGAGAACCGGCCTAGTGAGTAAGCTAATGGTACGATTTACGGTCATTAAGACAATTGAGAGTTTTGCTCGTTCTATACAATTTCTTAAAGCTTAGAATTTGGTTTTAAGAGGATGTAAGAAAATTAAGTAAAATTTAACTAAAACTGAGATAACTAAAAACTAACTTTATTTAATTTTTTTGTAATTTGAGTTTTCTGAGTTTTTTAGAGCCTGAAAAAATTTTACCAATTTTTTGTTGATTTATTTGACCTAATATTTCATTTTCCATATATTAAAGCATATTTGAGGATGCTGCCGGATAAATTCGGTTCCATACGAAATAGGACGCAAAAGTATCCCAGTAGGAATTCTAGGTAGCACTTACCGATGGAGCACTGATATAAGTAGTCGGTAAGGGGTACTCCCATTTTCTTAGGTGTTAGAAGAGCCCTTATATAACGCATTACAAGAGAAGGCAGATGGTAAGGGGTAATCCAGAATTAGACCCAAAGAAGTTAGAAATTTGCCCGATGACTCAACCCAGTAGGACTTGTAAGCTTACAGAAGTACTGAAAAGAGCACTTACTGGTAAGGGGAAGGCCTTACCATCCCCTTACAGAAGTGCTTATTTTTACACACGATGTCATAGGAGGTAAGGCCTTACTTTTTACTACATCGATGAGCCCTTATATAAGGCATTACAAGAGAAGGCAGATGGTAAGGGGTAATCCAGAATTCGGCCCAACGAAGTTAGAAATTTACCGGATGACTCATTTGTTTTCGTAGGTTTGTAATGGTATTTGAGTCATCGGGCAACCCAGTAGGAATTCTAGGTAGCACTTACCGATGGAGTACTGATATAAGCAGTCATCTGGTAAGGGCTACTCATATTTTCTTAGGTGTTAGAAGAGCCCTTATATAAAGCATTACAAGAGAAGGCAGATGGTAAGGGGTAATCCAGAATTAGACCCACAGAAGTTAGAAATTTGCTCGATGACTCAAATACCATTACAAAAATAAGAAAACAAATGAGTCATCGGGTAAATTTCTAACTTCGTTGGGTCGAATTCTGGATTACCCCTTACCATCTGCCTTCTCTTGTAATGGCCTATATAAGGGCTAATCGATGTAGTAAAAAGTAAGGCCTTACCTCCTATGACATCGTGTGTAAAAATAAGTACTTCTGTAAGGGGGATGGTAAGGCCTACCCCTTACTAGTGAGGGCTCATTTCAGTACTTCTGTAAGCTTACAAGTCCTACTGGGAAATTTCAAACTTCTTTGGGTCTAATTCTGGATTACCCCTTACCATCTGCCTTCTATTGTAATGCGTTATATAAGGGCTCTTCTAACACCTAAGAAAATAGGAGTACCCCTTACCAGATGACTACTTATATCAGTGCTCCATCGGTAAGTGCTACCTAGAATTCCTACTGGGAAATACCATTACAAAAATACGAAAACAAATGAGTCATCGGGTAAATTTCTAACTTCGTTGGGTCGAATTCTGGATTACCCCTTACCATCTGCCTTCTCTTGTAATGGGTTATATAAGGGTTCATCGATGTAGTAAAAAGTAAGGCCTTACCTCCTATGACATCGTGTGTAAAAATAAGTACTTCTGTAAGGGGTATGGTAAGGCCTACCCCTTACTAGTGAGCGCTCATTTCAGTACTTCTGTAAGCTTACAAGTCCTACTGGGATCGTAATCATTTGCTTTAAGTACGGATTTTCTAGTTCAATTTCCACTTTATCATCAGGAACGATATTTAGTTCAGCGGGAAAGTATTCATATGTTAAAAGTAATTTACCGTGCGAGTTTTTAACGCTATAATTAAGAGAATGTTGCTAGAAGTTCCCAGTAGGAATTCTAGGTAGCACTTACCGATGGAGCACTGATATAAGTAGTCATCTGGTAAGGGGTACTCCTATTTTCTTAGGTGTTAGAAGAGCCCTTATATAACGCATTACAATAGAAGGCAGATGGTAAGGGGTAATCCAGAATTAGACCCAAAGAAGTTTGAAATTTCCCAGTAGGACTTGTAAGCTTACAGAAGTACTGAAATGAGCCCTCACTAGTAAGGGGTAGGCCTTACCATCCCCCTTACAGAAGTACTTATTTTTACACACGATGTCATAGGAGGTAAGGCCTTACTTTTTACTACATCGATTAGCCCTTATATAGGCCATTACAAGAGAAGGCAGATGGTAAGGGGTAATCCAGAATTCGACCCAACGAAGTTAGAAATTTACCCGATGACTCATTTGTTTTCTTATTTTTGTAATGGTATTTGAGTCATCGAGCAAGTTTCTAACTTCTGTGGGTCTAATTCTGGATTACCCCTTACCATCTGCCTTCTCTTGTAATGCTTTATATAAGGGCTCTTCTAAGACCTTAGAAAATAGGAGTACCCCTTACCAGATGACTACTTATATCAGTGCTCCATCTGTAAGTGCTACCTAGAATTCCTACTGGGAGGAACTGTAATTATTGTAGAAACTTGTTTCAGGGCTTAAATTGTGGCCTATCTACAATTCATAAAAAAAATAAGAAGAACTTTTCGCGTGAATCGCAAAAATTTAAAAACGGCTGCTTCCGAAAAAAGGTTTGAACAAGGACCAAAGTAGCCCTAAAGTTATTTTAAAACGCCTACAACCCCATTTTCATAAAATGTATGAGTGGTTCCAGCCTTTTTGTCCAGCTTCGACCAAAATTAGCCAAAAAAAATATACATATACGGCGAAACTATTTTCCTCGTCTACGAGGAATGGTCTGACGAAATTTGTGCACAAACTAAGAGCGACGGCGACAAAGATAACTACTTTGACCCGAATATGCTATACACGCACACAGGAACACACGGGAATAGCAACACAAGCCCATAGCAACCATGCAAATTTGACAGACGAGGGCTACGAAAAAGAAATTAGATTGATTCGGTAACCAGTGTTGCCAATTTTATTAGCAGCAAAGCGCTGGAATTTAGCGCCAATTTAAATGAATGAGCGCTAAAATTTAGCTCCAATTTAAATGAAAGAGCGCTAAAAGATTGAGCGCTCCATTTTAATGAAACGGTCTAACTATAGGCCATAATTTTTTGCAGTTTTATGATGCGGTATGAATTCTAGAAACACGTTTATGTGCAGTTAAATAAAAAAAACATTTTTTTAAATATTATTCTAACTTTTCATTACTTTACGGTAATTCTAATTTCTAAAAACGTAACAATTCATCTATTTCAATTGCATATCATTATTGTTGTAAGAGTTTAAAGTTCCTATCCTTTCCACGATTTCTGGAGGAAGTTTATAATTATGGCAGCTTTTATTTGTAAGCGATAAGCCAAATCTAATGTGTAAAATAGCTTCCAACATAGTTAATATTTCTATTTCTCAATTTTGTTTTCACTATAATCATTTGACTGAATACTCTCAATTTCGTTATTTGAAAAAGGTAAGGAGAATATCGATCTCCGCAACATTTTTAAAAGGATTCATGCCACATGAATCTTTATAATTATATAGTTTTAAGGAAATAGTCGGTTAATTTTTAAAAGTTTTTGCTCAAAAATTATTTCGAAGTTGAAAAGCGCTAAGAGTTCTTTGAAAGCACTCAATTAGCGCTTATACGCTAACGGCAGTTTTTAAGCGTCAAAACACATTGAATAGCACCAAATCTAGCGCCTAAAGCGCTAACTTGGCAGCACTGTCGGTAGCCACGCTCGGCGTTGTCGCCGTCGCAGTCGTCTGTAGAATGTGCGCCTTCATATCGCTGGTTTGCGAGAATAGTGACGCAACTAAAAATGATTGATTTTAGAGAATGACGGTTTTAAATTTTTTTATAAATTATTCGAGAATGTTTTGTGTCAAATGGATAATGACGATATATCTTTCTAACGATAGTTGACGCGAAATGGGCGTTGCGGGTCTGTTTACTATAAATTATCAAAGATTGTTGGTCATTTGCCATATTTAGATTAATTTTACAGAATTTTGAATTTCGTCGTTATTCTCGCAAACCAGCGATATATAAGCCGTGTATTCTGTTCGTTTTTGACAGTCGCTGCCTACTGCGATTCGTCTCCATTAGCATGTTTACAGCATAAGTCTGTAATTGATGTTTGCGATTTGATTTTTTCACATGATTTGACTTTATTTAAAGGTATGACTAAAACATGTTCACGAGCGCATTGAATTTTATGGGTAAAAAGTATAATAAATTACAATAAAAACAATTATAAGAGTTTTCATAATTATCGTATTATAGTATTTATTCATTTCTGTTTTGATCTCCTCGTCAAAGCTATCTAAATTTTTCTACATACCAAAAAGTGTGTTGTATTTTCATAGCTCAAAAGTGTGTTGTTACTCCAAAAGTGTGTTAATAAATGTTAAGTGTGTTGAAACAACACTGTGTTGTTTAGATTTCAGGTCGTAATTAACGATTTATTTTTAACACATCAAAAAGTGTATTATAATTTTAACACAGAAGAGCGTGTCAGTTGCAAGATAAAGTGTGTTAAAACAACACACTTTTTCTTGACAACGCACTTAGGTGTGTTGAATAACATACTTTGGTGCGTTAAACAAGACACTTTGGTGTGTTAAACAACACACTTCAGTGTGTTACATCTTTTACGGTGATGTCAGGAGCTTTAGGGGAGCAGACACTGGAAGTGACCACCATTTGAAAGTAGCTATATGTACTATTCGCCTAAAAATCGCCTCAATCAGAAACGTCCAACGCGAGGCCATACATCGTAGACGGTTTTATGTAGACCTTCTGCGGGAGAGTATTAAAAGGCGAGAATTTGCTGAGAACGTTCAAAAATCCTAAACCAGCAAACCGTTCCTGACGACACAAATATTGAAAAGCTGTGAAGCACAACATAGAGCGCTATATTGAGAGCAGCACACGGAAAAAAATCAAGATTTAATGACAATCTCGCCAGGACATTGGGAGATTTGGGGTTGCGTCGACTTAAAATTCATTGTCATAATTACAAAGTTGGTGAATCAATTTCACGATATTATGTGAAACAATGGGCCTGATTGTTGAATCCGGCGGATTTGAGATTCCCGCCGCTAAATAGTTTCACTTTCACTTGTCGCTGCGATTGTTCAATCCGCAGGCGCAACTGCCGTATGAAATGACATATTTCATTTTTGAAATTTAAATGACAACCGAATGGACAGTTTGCATTGCATACACAACACCAAACAAGTGGTTTTTTAGTTTAGCTTGCACTTTCGACTGTGAAATTCTCATTCACTTTCCCGCCGGGGGATTCAACAATCAGAACCTGTCGAATTCGCATTCACGTCCCTGCCGGCGGATTCAACAATAAGGCCCAATAACTCTTAGATAGTAAATAATTTGCTCTATACGGGCTCTGGGTCAGCAAATTATATACTATTGAATACCTAGGGAGGGGTCACGTAACAAAAATTCCTACTTTTATAACTCTTAGATGTCACATTGTCATAATGAGTTGTTTGAGTAAAAAGCATCAAGGTGGAGTTATTAACATAAGTATTTCAGTTAAGTACGTTTGGCGATGATTCAATATCTTTCATTTATTTGAAGTAATTGTAGTTCGATTTCATTGAAATAAAGAACTAAAAAAAATGTAATAATAATTTGTTTGATTTGGTAGAAACCCATAATTTAATTCTTTTTATTAAATATTTTTTGAACTAAAGTGAAAAATAGTTGTGTCAACTACATGGGATGTATTGAAAACAATTCTAGAACATACGGGTGGGCTACTTTGTTGTCAGTAGACTGTAGAACGTATACGAGTACTACATTTTATTGGTAGATGCCTTTTAACGGGAATTCCTTTTGTATTGTACATCATCTGTAGTTGAGAGGGTCTTGACCGAACCAATTCTAAGCAGAAACCCATTGTATATGTGTTAAGTTTTCACGCCACATGTTCAGGTGAACATATGCATTTCCCTCCTGTCCATAGTGCGAAGTGTTGATGTCTGAATTAGATTCTTTATTAGCATTCATTGCATACATACGGAAAATTTGGACATCGGAATTAAGTGTTTTATAATTAGTAGTTTAATAAACCACAGAAATACACTTTGTAAGCAAGCATAAAAAAGTAATTTGTAATAAATTTCTTCGTAATTTTAATTTGGTTTTTAAATAATTCTTTAATTTTAAGGACAACAAGTGTTTTTTTAGTAATTCTATTACGTTAAGTTCCAATTTGTTAAAGAACTCGTTGTTCAAGAATATTGAACAGTGAACAGTGATTTTTATCAGTGTCATTTGTAGTGGGATTTATTTAAAGGAAAATGGCTGATGAACAAACGGGTTCATTTCTGTAAGATTGGGGATTTCCTGAGCTTGCTTCTAAATATATTCAAAGGTAAGATTTTTCATGTATGTACGAGTATATATAAAAAAAATAATTGATATTATTATAATTATCGTATTGGTAATGATGGGGAAATTATTCCTTAGAACATAATATTTAAAACAAACAGTTTAAACATTGGAGAAGTTTGATTGGAGAATTGATACTAGACATATACAAACATTTTGAGTTCATAAAAAATGGAAAGATGAGCTCAGAAGCTGTTCCACACTTCAAGAAAATAACAACGCGGTGAGAATCATATCGTTTTTTTTATACATAGTAGTCATAGTTATTATAAACAAAACATACATACAGTCGTTGCCACAATTATTTGCACACCCGAAATTTCACAAGGAAAAATGGAACGAAAGGCTAAAAATTCTTAAAATTTTCATTATTTTAAATTCAGTTTTATTTTACTGATTCTTCATTATTAAAGCTAACTTAAGACAAACAACAACAAAAAAAAATAAGTACAGCACAGCACAAAAACAAAGAAAAAGAAAGTGTTCAAAATTATTTGCACATGCATTCTAGGTGCCAAAATTATTTACACAATGTTAAAAATCGCTCAAAGAAGTTTTTGATTGGTTTTACCGTTATTCTTTAAATGAGAAGGGAATGCTTTTGCAATCATTCGAGCTCGTGCTTTCGAAATTTGTGTGTTTAAAATTTAGAAAAGGCACAAAAAATTGTGTTAACAGTAGAAAAACGTGCAGAATATAATAATGGTGTTTCGGCCGTGGAACTAGGAAAAATATATAAATATCACCGACATACCATTTACTATCACGTTTCCAAGCATAATCAATTTGGAAATGCTATTAATAATAAAGGAAGGGAAGATCGCGGGGTACTACTGCAAGAGAAGACAAAAATATAACTCGCTTCGAGAAAAAACCCCATCCGAAACGATAAAAAATGTTGTTAAACTATACCAATAGTGGTAGGAAGGAAAATATTAGTAAAACAGCTGTTCGGAGGATATTAAAAGAAAAAGGTCTTAAGGCTTATGTGGTTCGGAAGCACCCCTACATTAGTAGCAAAAACCGTCAACTTCTGTTGAAATTTGCTGAAGAATTCAGGAAAAAGCCGGTTGAGTTTTGGTGGCAGATCCTATGGACTGATGAAACCGCAATTTTATTTGACGTAAGTTATGGTGGGACCACACTACTCGGACTTGGGTCGTACGCGCTTTTGCCTTTTTTTCATATAGAGTTTTATGACTTTTTTACGACTTTTTTACGACTTTGTCCATGGTAAAGGCCGTGCGGCAAAACAACGCGGACAAAAGGCTGTGCTTAAAAAGGTACATTGTGCGTCCACACACTATGAGCTTTTCAAAAGCGCGTACGCAGTTTCAAATGAGAATTGATTTTTTCTCACTCGTGATTCAGAAAATTAAAAGATCACGCGCGCTTTTGGCTGGCCGTACGACCAAAAGCGCGTGGGATCTAAGTTCGCGTAGTGAGGACGGGCCTTTACGCGAAACATTTTTATTATTCGCACCAATAGAACAAAAAAGTCCAGCAGTCTTTACGCCAACACAGCATTCCCACGGCGCACAGTGGGCTAGATTAGGAAAAAAGTGGACAAAAATATAATGCGTTGTCCTATACTTTCGAAATTTTGGTTACAGGGGTTTTTCACACCGCTGATCACGAATACGGTGGGCATATTTCTTCCTGGTCCTGGGGCATTGGTTGCGCCTTAAGTCCGCTGGAATTCAGCAATATTTTCTTTGAATAAATCGCTGTACTGGGTGTACAGGTTCAGTGTTTTATCGAGGATATTGTGAAGTACGGATGATCAAGTGGTGGTGGTTCCAATGACCGAGTTTCCTGATCAATAGTTTCGAAGAGGGCCCAGGCAGAATCTAAACGCACTAGCCTGTCTGTGAAATAGTTTGCTAGTTGTTTTGCGATCTGCGGGGTCCTTGTTCTAGTTATTGATGACCCGATGGATTTCCTTGGCGTATCCATCAATTTCTTTGACCAATTGGGCCATCGTCATTGTCTCCATCGGTGATGGCGACGACATCTTTTTGTTGTTGTGAATCGCTGAGACGTGTCGCTGGTGGCCATCACGTCGGGGACACCAGATGTTTAGGGAGAGGCTCTTTCGCCTTTCCTCCGTATTACTCAATCAAGGTACTTGGACCTTGACCGATGATGACCTGTTCACGATGCTTGTATCGTGACCAGAATTGTTAAGTCTTATTAAAACCTTGAAGTTTTTTCTTCGCCTTTTTATTTTTCTTTAAATGCAGTCAAGGTACCTTGGACCTCGACTGTTTGATGCTCTGATTATACGATGCTTGTATCGCAACCAGAATAAAATGCTGAAATTCTATTGAGTTAAAGAAGAAGCAAACATTTTCTTAGTGAGTTCTTGAAAGTGAAAACAACTTCTGTACTTGTTAAAATTCAAAAATGAACTAATTTATTTTTCACAATTTTCACATAATATACAGAACGATTGTCATCACGATCACACAAACCCCTCCATCACAAGGAAAACATTTTCGATCAGAAAAAATCTCCCTCAGCAAAACTTAGTTTACCTTTGGAGATTTTCTCACGGTAAAATTGACCATGAAAATAGACAAGAATTGTCTTATCTGTTCGCGGTGTCGCGTTACGTCTGGATGTTTGTGTGATCGTGATGACTTGTCGCAATTTGCACATGTAATTTAATTATTTACGAGACAAAACAAAGTTCAATCAAATTTAGTTGATGGAATTTTGTTTTGCCTTGACTAAAAATATCAATGTATCGATTTACATTGAACAATATGTTTGTCGAGACCGAACTTTACTCACATCTCGACGAGAATATTTTTGTCGAGACCGAACTTCTCGAGTCGAGACCAAGACGAGACTCTCGAGTTTGTCGAGATCTCGTGATGCTCTATTTTCAATACTGTTGCGAATTTTTATTTTTTAACCCTTCTTTTTTAGGGAAAGAAAAAAAATAAATAGTTTTTACATCCATCCATACTAAACTAACAGATATAAACATTAAGAGGAGCAAAAAATGGCAAATAATCGTTAACAGCCTTTTTAAAACAGGCGACTATCTTTACTGGTGCACGGGTATACCGTGTCACGGGGCTACACGAAAACGGGTTTAATATGAAGCAGCAATTGAAGCACAGCCTATTGTTCGGCTTGGCTTCCTCCAGCGTTCGCCTCCATGTTTGTCTATCTCCAGTTCCAGTTACTTAATCATAATTGTCTTATGTCTTCCTCGACGCCGTCTACATATCTTTTCTTAGGTCGTCTTGGTCTCCTTTTTCCTATCTGTAAACTCTTAGTGAATGTGGTCGGGCAGCAACTTCAGGTGGTAGTGAGGCGATGGTCGTTTCACTTTTGTACGATTAAGATAATATTACCTGTATCTCAAATCGTTCAGGCTCTTCTCATTAGTGATGAAGACACAAGAACAAGACAAGACTAATACAGTCTTGGTCTTGTCTTGTTCTTGCTCAGTCAGTCTTGTTCTTGGTCTTGCGAGCATAGCTAAGTCTTGTTCTTGGTCTTGTTCTTGCAAACATAGCTAAGTCTTGGTCTTGCTAAATGTGAAAGACTAAGACAAGACAAGAAAAAACTGCAAGACGAAGGCCATTTTCGCTCATCAAGTATGTATTGTATGTATTTTTATAAATTGGTTATTAAAAAAAGAAACGTAGGAATCTTCATTTTTGTATGGTTTTCTTTTTAAATCCTGAAAGATTTAACAGAAGAAGGGCTCATTTCCTAGACACCAGTAATTGAAGGAAAGTAACAGAGCACCCAATTTATATCTAATAATTGACATCTACCTAAATCATTTCGGCAAATTTTGCTTCGAAATGCAGAAATATTGATTGTGAATCTCGTTGACGCACAATGCATGCAAAGTCAGTATGTACTTATGTACAAATGTGAATAATTGCTTTTACAATTATCATACTAAAAAGTAAATAAACAATACACACATTCATTTATATCATAATTGAAGACGTTTTTACAAAAACAGCACATGTCAAAAAAACAGATTTTTCAGGGTAGCTTAAAAATTGTATAACATCTAAAGTATTACAATGTAATTAACTATTATTATGTATGCGATACTTGAGCATATGCTTTAATATAATTATCCAAAGTTATTATGCATAACACTATTTATTTTCTCACATATCATGTGGTCTCGTTGACAAGTGTTTTTTTTGTGGAAATAGACTCGGACAAGTGCTGTTTTTGTAATCATCAAAGTTTGTTTTTGGAATTATGAATATACTCGACTTGTTTTTTTTAAATCTGATTAATAGGAAACGTGGAGGACTTTGTAAGCTATCGGTTGCCATCAAAATCTCATTTTCGTGAAAAATTGACAAGTGCGGTTTTTGGAAGAATGTCTTCAATTACTTGAATATCCTAATCAATTTTATATTTTTTTGTTTTTAAAAGAATTAATTTAGGCGAAAATTTTGCAAGACTCTTGCTCTTGGTCTGGTTCTTGCACAGTTAGTCCTTGTTTTTGTTCTTGCGGGCATAACTAAGTCTTGTTCTTGTTCTTGGTCTTGCTAAATATGCAAGACCAAGACAAGACTGCAAGAACAAGACCACTTTTGCTCATCACTTCTTCTCATGTCCTTTCCCATACAAAGCCATGAGAAATACGTTTTTGAAAACATCAATGACTGGTTGCAAGTCATCGTTATTCTGCAGGACTTTCAGTAGTTTCAGTTTCGCCTGGTTAACCAAAGCAGGAGTGATGTCACAACTACTCATGTCGTGCAGGAATAATATAGGGTCTGAAAGGGTTTTTCCCAGCAACAAGATAGCGATTCTAGATGGTTTGAGGCACCTGTAATCCAAGGCACAACAATATATAGTTTGCTAGGAAACTATCCTGCGAGGCAGTGAGCACCATCGATTCTGCAAATGATATTGCAGCAGATTATTTTCTTTGTGAACTTTTCCTTCACTTGGTGTTTTCACTAGCTTCGTAAGGGAAGCCATCGAAAATGACAACGGCATTAGATTTGTAGTTTGACTTGACATGATACATAACTACTGGAAATTTCTGATGTAACAAAAACCCTCCATAGATGACATATTTTCTATCGCTCAAATGCGCCTGTTCAGCCGTTTAGTCTGTGTAGAAGTATGGAAAGCCCTCTTAGAATATAGGGACACGGACACATATAGAATAAGAAAGTCTCACCAGTAGAAGTACTATTTGGTAGAAAAACTAGGTCCTGTATTCCGGGAAAAGAGACCTTATTTTAAAACAAAGATCGCCAAGATACACATAAAGTAGTCCAAAAATATTCAATCCGAAAAAAAATGTATTCCCAGAAGGCATTCTAGTTCACATGGAGCTAAATATGATCTACTTGCGATTGGCAATTTTTTCGTTTAAAGTCTCAAATAGTAATTTATGAGATACACATGAGGAAGTAGTAGGGTTGCCAAGTGGCCGGTTTTCAGCCGGCTCGGCCGGCAATATCACTCTCGAGCCGGCGGCCGGCCAGAAATTTGAATAATTCGAAAGAAGCCGGCAATTTCAATGTTTTAATATTTATAATTACTTGTAAAGTTAGAAAATCTTTACAACTATTTTTTTTTTATTTGGGAAAACCAAGCTTAGGAATCAGGCTTTGTACTACCAGTCTGTCATGTCGTTCATGTCATGGTACAATGTCTAGTAACAGCTTGGTTTGAAAGATAAAAGAGGATAGGATAGATCAGGTAGGGTCTGGGTGGTGTTGGAGCAGGTGGCGATGAACCTTACGTTTGAATTCTTGGGCGTTGTACGAGTTCGGGAAAACTGTGAGAGGTCACAACCAAATTGTTCTATTTATAAACTATTAAGAAATTCGTCCATTTTTAACATGTTATACTCAAAAGCAATTTGAATTTAGCGCGTTATCATGCGCACGGACCTAGTAGCTTTTGTACCGGCTATTTATAGATATGTAACTATAAGCATCACTAGCAGACGGCAGTCAGCTTTGTGTTGATTCGACGATGTCAGATTTTGCCGGTGAATAAATTATGTAATATTTAAAAGCAGGCCTTTTAGTGTGTACGAAAGTAATACGTCAAGAGTGCGATCATAGTTTTTGCAACGAAAAGTCACCATCTCCGAAAAAACCACGATCTAGAAACTGCGTTTTCAATAAATCGTAGGTAACTGATCCAAAATTTTTCAAGTTGGCTTGTAATTGAGGCTATCAGTGCAAAAGTGGTGTAACACCAGACTATGTAAACCATCAGTGTAGCCAGCTTACACCCTTTTTGCTGTATTACTTCGCTATATTTGTTCTGTCCAACAGTTATGTCATGTACAGTTATGTTTTTAGAAGACAAAAGTAGCTTACTCCACTATTGTATTGAAAGTTCATAATGCAATGAATGTATATTATCCCAAACCCGCAACCAGCTTAAATTGTGGGTTACACCACTTTTGCGCTTATAGCCTCAATTGGAAGATACCAAAGCAAGTCATTTGAGTTCGCCGAGTGACCTTTCTTTGGTGGGGCGGGGAGGCCGGCAATTCTGTCCCGTCGAGTTGGCAACCCTAGGAAGTAGTGAGTCAATTGGCGCAAGTTCCTGGACTAAGTATGAGTTCAATATGAAGTAAATCAAGAACTAAACATTTTCTCAAATTGTTCTCATATTGAGCTTGTAGTATATATAAGGTACTAGTTGGGACCCGGCGCGCCTATGCTGCTCCCATAAGCCAATAGTAGTAATCAGGTGATATGAATTTTAATATACAGTAGGAGAGTTTGAAAAAAGAAATTTTTTGGTATTTTTGATTCCTAATAACAAAATGTGAAACTATTAGGGATCTGACATTTTGATCGAGGCAATAAAAACCATCCATTGACATGGCATTTTTCGAGATATGAATTTTCATACACAGATGAAGTGTCTGATTGAACCGCTTATTTTCTGTATTTTTGATAGTTGGGAGCCGGTGCGCCTCGCCGCACCCAACGTTTAAACACTTAAAATCAATCCAAACCTTCAAAATTCAACTCTTCTTACCCATTAACGAAAAACCAACTATTCCTATAAAAGTTGAAGTCATTAGATTCAAACTATGACCAAAATTTCCTGTGTATTCTGTTAAAACCTGAACGTTAAAAGATTTAAAATTAATGCAAATAGCAGCATCCAGCACTCGAAATTCGGGGGCCATTTTCTATAGCTTTTTTAATTTAAATCTAGAAATCTTCAATAATAAAATTTTTCGAGACCAATAAAACAAAATCGAAAAATGAAACAAATATGTTATAGTTGGAAAAGGCAATGCCAAAAAACTTTTATTTTCTCTTATATTGCGAAATTGTGTTCGTCAAAACATGTGAAATTAATGCAAATATTTAAAATCAAACTATTTGCAATATCTACGGAAAGAACCAATACTTATTTCTGTAAAATTTGGAGTTATTAGATTCAATATGCTTTCATATTAAATGTGACCAAAATTACCTATGTATGTATTCTTTTACAAAACTTGCTGGTAAACTATGTTTTTGGTTTTTTTTCCGGCGCGTAAATAAACAAAGATGATGCCTTTCCGAATTGCTGCACCCAACCTTAAGACATTTAAAATTAATCCAAATCTTCAAAATTCAACTCTTCAACAAATATTTATAACCCTTAACGAAAAACCAATTACATATTCCTATAAAAGTTTGAGAGTTTGGATATTGGTTTGTTTGTCTAATTCTGCGAAGTATGTCTTCAGTCATGCCAAATGAAAACAGTTGACGAATGTTATTTGGCGTGGATGCAAATGTTGCATCAGTAAATGTCAGATCGCAATGATTGTCGTCTTCCAGCAATTGCAACTCGCGACATGCATCTTGAAATGTATTGAATATTTGACCATTGACTGTTCGTAAAAATTCGAAAAACCTTGGTCCTGGAACATTCAGCAACAACCAACGCAAAAAGAAACATTCACGTTGTTTTGGATGTACTTTGTAAAGTCGTCCCAATGTCTTTGCTTTCAATACGCGTGCGATAGTTGGATGTGGTTCGCCTTGTCTACGTGGGTTCCATTTTTTACCTGATTTGTTCCATGTATAATAGCGAGGGACGTCGGTATACATATAACAATGTTGTTGCGAATTGTCCGAAAATATCAAGTTTTTGGCACAGTGTGAAAAATTCAGTAGGTGTAGTTTTTGGTGGCTGGAAAGCTCGTTGGACAGCATTTTCTTCAGTGAAATATACACCTTGACCGTTTTCTGAGGCATAATGCATAATGCAAAAACTCGACATTTATATTTTTTTTATTAACACTTTATTTAATCGCACCAATTAAAAGCTTTTACGCATTTTTCGCTGGAAGTATATAGTATAAAGAACAATGGATCCTAATATTTTACAGGTTTCCCAATGTTCACAAATATTTTTATTTTGTATATAAATTATATGTTTCTTAACTAGTGTGTTTTTGCGGGCTCCGGTAGTTATAGTATACAGTCCATAGTACATAGTATATAGTACACAGTACACTGTATACACTGTACATACTGTACACACACTCAATACACTAATTCATTCGTTGTCACTCGTAAAAATCGGAGTGCTTTTTTAAAGCTAACGGTTTTTATATGTCACATGACAATTCAAATTAAATAATTTTTCGCCCCGCCAACTTAAATATAATCAGTGAAACATTGAAATTCTCTATATTTCGACAACAGTTTCACTTATCTGGACCAAAATTATCCTATCTTTCAATCTGGAACCAACCCTACCCATTTCCAAATTTTCATTTTAATCTGTTGGGCGGTTTCGGAGATTAGCGTGTACAAACATTGTGACACGTAGTTTTTATATAAAACTCATTGTTTTCATCAGGATCTTGGAAATGCGTATATAATCTGCAATGAAATTTATGAAATTGAAATAACTAATTTTAAATTTGAATCTTATTCCTTCTCAATTTAGTGAAATCAAGAAGTGACGACAAAATGGGTAGGAATGCATACAGATTACTTCAAAAAATCAAGTTTATATTCACATTTTGACCACATAGATATCTGACCACCCGAGTATAACACAATTAATTTGGATCTATATTTTCTTGATACAAATTTTTTCTACACATTTTTTTCTTTACATCACAAATTTTTTATACATTCTTTTTTAATTGTTTACAAAAAGAATTTGTGAAATATATTAAACTACCATCTTTAAAAACAATATACAAAATTAATTTTATATATTCTTTTTTTGTCTCGATATTTTCTTTTATTCAATGTAGTCAAATTATTATATTTAGGGCCTGTTTCACCACTTGCTGATTAAGCTCCTGATTCAGAACTTATCTGCAAGATAAACTACAAATTTTGGTTTCACAGGTCTTAGATAGAAACATCTGGCAGATAAAGTTGCTGGTAACTTATCAGCCGATTCTAGTGGCTGTTAAACGTTTTATCTGGAATATAATAAAAAAATGTTGCAAGTAGCGGGGATAGAGATAGTTTTAGAGCATTTTTTGGTATAATAATACTCCTCTTTAAGCATTTTTACGTTAAAAATCGTAGACTGCGGTCACAAAAGGGTTCCAGATGGATTTATTTGAATTCTTAGAAGACGAATTTGAGGCATATTACGAACATATTACGCGACCTCGTAGGAACCGAGTAATTTGCCCAAATTATTTTGAATCACTCGATGTTAGGATTTGATTCCGGCTTACCAATAGGGGGTGTGTTTTCGAAATGGCAACTTCAGCTATGGTTAGCTTGGGGAGGGTGCAAATGTTCAAAAATTTCTGCCACTAGTATTTAACGGTTATTAGATTATTAGTAGAACCTATATAGGTACGAAGCGAAAGAATTTTTTTTTCAATTTTAACCCGTTTTTTACCCCCCAACCCCTCTATCTACAAAAGGGTCCATTCTCCGGGCTAGCGAGTGTGCATACGTTCTTAACTGCGTATAAGCTCGATGACATTGAGCTAGTTTACAAGCTACTAGCCGGCGAATTTAGAAGCCGGCGAGTCAGCTAGTGCGATAGTGACGATGACACACAAAACTTTCCACTCGCTCAGAAGCCAACTAGCTAGCGAGTTGAACCCACGTATTGTTTTGTTTTTCCTTCAGTTTTCTTGGTATTTTTGGAGCTAAAAAATGAAGTGGAACGTAAACCAAATTGTAGAAGTTCTTAACGTCTACCAGCAGTACCAGTTTTGTGGCTACAGAAATTGCCATTCTCATTTTCGTATCGTTTTTTAGCATTCCATCTACCATCTGCAGTAAATTATCGAAATTGGTACAGCTTAATCTTAGAATATTTCGATAAGCCAACGGATCTTCGCCCTTCAATTCTTTTAGTAAGCTGCTAGAAGCACCATATTTCTCCCGTCTTCCTATCCATGATTTCACCCACACTTTTCTGTGCTTTACTTTCTGCTTTTCTTTCCTTTTTAACTCCATTTTGATAGCATGAGCTAAAATAACGACTCCCGTGTGAACTAATTCCGTCATTTTGTAGACAATGAAACAAAATAATGAGATACTCGCAGCTAGTTCACTAGCAACTATGGTGACACACGGCTAGTTTACTAGCTAACAAGCCCACAAGCCAGATAGTAGCGAGTAAAGTAGCCCGGCTTTCAACTTTCGCGGCAGATTGTTTACAATCTGCTAGTTAGCTAGTGAACATGATGACACTGGGCTAGTTTATTAGCAGCTTGTGAATTCGCCGGCTAGTAGCTTGTAAACTAGCTCAATGTCATCGAGCCTTATCACACTATGTATATACGAAATATCAGCTTTAAGAAAATGACGTAGGTCTGGCGGGCCTGGGCTCTCGAACTATTACTATACGAATATAGTGGAAATATTTGTTATTCCAACAATTTTTTCTGGTCATGAGAAGCATTTTTTTTAATAACAACAACTAAATATATTTATTTGATGCCGTATTTAACTAAAAATTTTAGTAATATTTTGGTTGTGGTAACTAAAAATGTCTTTCAGTGATTTGATTTTCAGTAACTTTGCAATTCCACCTATGCAACGATTGCTTATGGCCATTCATACACGAGGGACCATGGTTCTGCAACCAAAAGCTTTGCTGCAAGTTTTCTGAAAATACACGGAGCAACAGCGATGGAAGCAGCTTTTGTGTTGCTACGTGAGATTTGCTCGTATTAGTGAGATATTAAATTTTTTTAATAAAAACAAAATTGAGGTTTTTTCGCTGTTATGAAATAATTTATTTAAAAAAATTCACTCGCTCACTTTGAATTCTCAATAATTAAAAGTTTTTTCTTATTATGTATAAATTTTGACAAAATTTTACTGCTTGAAAGTTTTTTTATCGCCAAAGCATTGATTTCTTATTGGTGTGAGTGCATGCTTTCCGTGTTCGCAGGCCAAAGGCAGGAGCACAAAAGTCTCCACCGGAGCACGAAACTCTCCACTTATTGCGTCTCCGCACGCCTCCCTTGCCCGAAAGAAGCTTTTGCTCCGGAACCATGCTCCCTCGTGTATGAATGGCCTATAAGTCTCCGATATTTTTCAATTGGGACTCCAAATAAAGAATCGTGGACATAGTTGCCAGATTGCCCTGATCATATCATAAACAAACTATGATTAATAACTCCCGTATTAAGCAAAGATTGAGCGACCCTGCTAAATAGTAAGTGACAGATATATTTATCTGCCAGTTAGTTTATTAGCGAGGTTGATGGTGAAACTGAAAAAACATATCAGCAACCTTTATCTGTTAGATACTGTTATAAGGCAGATAACTATCTGTAACTTTATCAGCAAGCGGTGAAACAGGCCCTTAGTCATTTTCAAATTTCGTTTCAATTAAGTAATCAAAAACATATATTATCATTATCACAAATTCAGTAAAAACTGGTCGTCCCGGTGATGTTTATCTTTCTATCGAATATGCTCACGCATAAATAATAATCATATTAGCCCTTCCCTGTTAGGACCACCACGAGAAGGTTATGATAGCACTTCCACCAGTCCGAGATAGTTACGGCCAGGCCCGCCACATGGGTGTCCCAACGAATTCACATTTTTAACTTTTTCTCAAATTTTCAAGGTCGTTTGGGCACCGCAAGATATAACTTGATTTTCATATTATTTTACACGATTTATGCTTACATCATGTAGCAACATTTCCACACTATAACTAATCGAAATTCATTTAGCTGCTATGGCCTTTTGAATTTTTTTTAGAGTTTTACATATCACCCTGTAACCCTTCGACCTATTTTCATGAACAAGGTATCAGTGTACGCAGAATACTCCCACCTATCTAAAACTGTAAAAATCAAGGTACTACCATATCAACTTCCCGAGTAATGAGTCAACAAAATCAAAATTTCGTTTTTTAACTAAAATTTCAACTAAAACCACCCTTTTCTCCATAAAATACCTAGTTAACTATTTTTTTTTGAAAATGGAAAGCTTGGACAATTTCCTATGAATAATGTCCGGGCAATTTTTATCCTACGGCTTTTATTTTTGGAGTAACAAGCAATATTAATGCTAAAATTGGCACTATTTCGTACTTTTTATCACTTTTTCACCTAAGCTTGGCTAAAAAGTACCAAATAAGCACCAAATAAGCCCAATTTTAACATCAAACTTGCTAATAACTTCAAAACTAAAGGCATAAAAATTCATTATTCTTATTTGTGGATTATATGCAAACTTCTTTCAAGTTAATTTTTCTACTCTCACTTATTCACATAAAATTATTGTCAAAATCGCAATTATTCCTGAATTAAAGAATGGAAACTTATAACAAAAACCGAAATTTGCCAATTCGAATGAAAATCCCAAATCGATTAAGTGCTCAAGGCTTGTCACTTTTTCCCCTCTTTTAGTCATTTCAGCTTTATTGTAACAAAAAATTTCAAACAGACACGTCGCTAAAGAAGTTTCACTTCAAAAATATGGGTAATAATGTATTTTTCTGAATGTATTTTCGTAAACACCCTGTATCTCGGTATATAGTGCCGGTAGGTCCCCTCCCTAGAACAATTTTTTTCTCCAAATATATCAACGAATCACCCCTTAACGGATTAGTATTTAAGTCTGAACACCCTGCGTTTTATGCACTTTTTCGTATTTCCAGTGCCGTGCGGACGGTTTCTGTGCATGCTACATAGGGCGTCAAAACGAAACGACGAAATACGAAAACGAGAAACATCAGCGGCCCTTTTGAGGATGTGCGAAACGATAAAAACATAACACATACATTTCTAATGTTGGCGATGTTCGTCTCAAGCCAGAAGTGAAATTTTGAGCTTCACAGTGGGCGCCAAATTTTGCAAAATTAATTACTTTTTTTGGTGCACGGCAGGGCTGCGGAGTCGGATTCGGAAGGAATTTTCTAGTTACTGGAGTCGGAGTCGGAAAAATAATCAACAAATTTGGCGACTCCCGACTCCTTTTACAAATTATATATTGTAATTTTTTGTTTTTGTTTTATTCTAGAAAAAACTATAAATTTTTCTTATAACAATTTTCAAATTTTTATTTGTGTAAAATACCACAATTACAAATTATAATAATTATTAATTATTGATTGAAGTACATATTTTACAATGAACTACACCCACAAAATGTGCGTAAGCCATTGTGGTTAGGCCTTAATGCGGGTCAAGTAAAAAATTCATTTTACAAAATTAATGGTATTCCCCAAATAAAGAATTTATTTGGAAAAATTAAGGGAATTCCCCAAATAAGGAAAGACGACTTGCTAAAAGAATACCTTTCACAATAAAATTAGTTTTTCGTTTCTGTTCGTGACAGACAGACAGTTGGATTCAATAGTTTATTACAAAAGTTAAGAAAAAAAAGTGTATTCTTCCTCGAGTTAGTATCTATTATTCCGTTAATAATTTTTATTGTGTTTTAATATCTTATTTTTATTTATTTATACAGTATCGATCCATTAAATGCAACTTTTTTGAATCTGAATTTGTGAATTTGGTTTAGGTGCATGATCCTTAATTACACACTCTACGCTGCTCTAATTAAAAATTATATTCTCATTAATTTTCAAAGTGGTTAATGCTGAAGTAGATATTTGTCTAATAAGAATTTTTATTACATTTTTTTAATGAAGTGATTAACAAAACTTGCTTCGATAAGGCATTGGATTTTATGAATTTGCATTTTCTGAATCAGTACTGTAATAGGAATAAGTGTTATATGTTATAATATTAATTGTTTTACGATTTTACGATTGCGATGTCTAATTCAAGAAAAATAAATCCAAAATTACTAACAAAGTCCGCTGTTTTCGAACACTTTACAATAACATCAGACGAAACATATTATGAGTGCCAATGTATTGTAGAGAACAGCGATAGTCAGGAATTGTGTTTGGTAAGAATAAGCTCATTTACCAGCTCTGCAAAAAAATGCACCTTCAGGAGCTGGAAATTTGAAAAGACATTTAGAGCGTTGTCATCCTAAAGTATTTAAAAGTGTAAATGAAAAGAACCGCAGCCGTACCATAAATACCAATATTTTACTTACTTCTGCCTCTACTTCAGAATTAAAAAACAACGAAGGACCTGGCATGCGACAAACATCATTATCGAAGTTCTTCGTTGGTGAAAAAGTAACAGTAACAATGACATCACAAACCTTTAAACATTTTTTAATCCAAATGGTAGTGCAAAACAGTGTGCCTTGATCATTTTTCTCACAACCAACCAGCCTTTTTAGGCTTAAACGGGGAAAGATTCGCGGTCGTGCAGTTGTGAAGTGAAGACGTGTTTCTGCTTTACGGGAAAATGGTCGTCGCCAAAATAAACCAAAGTGAATCGCGTTTAAATAAATAAAAGAAAATTAAGAAGTCTTAACTGTAATTCTTAATAATAAACTAATAAAGTTAAAACTAAATTAAATATAGTGATATTTAAAACCTTTTAGTGCCGCTAGATAATAGTGAGTGCATTTCCAGGCATTTAGCCGGCGCATGGACGCTACAGGTACGCCCCACGAGGGTGACCCTAATGGGGTCCGTCCTAGTAAGGGCGCCTTGAAGAGCTTTAAGGAAGCGAAAAGTATTAGATTTGACCCAATTTCGAGGGTCAGAAACGATAATAATTTAGTAACAGAAGCCGAAAATAATAACAGTTCTTTCAATAGCGTGGCACCACCACAACCAAATAACAGCAACAAAAAAAAGCCGCACAGTTCAGGAACCACTGGCAGCAACAACATACATACAAATAATGCGTCAAGAACTAATACCAACCACGATGAGAGTATGGATGCGCAGACGTCGCCTGCTGCGGCCAACAATGCAGGCGAAGCTTCTACCTCGGGGGCAAACTCTGAATGGAAGACAATTATCATGGAGAAAAGAAAAAGAAAGGTAATCACAGGGGATCACTCTGATTCATATATTAATTCCAATATCTATATAAGTATATAAAAGTGAAAGTTTGTCTGTCTGTAAATGTTTAATAGACTCCGAAACAGCTCATCCGATTGGCCTGAATTTTTGTATATAGGGGTTTTCGGGTACGGCGGGTGTTCCTACGCGGTCTATTTTGCTCTATCTCGAACACTTCGAGTGGCTGTAGTGTAACGATATCAGTAAAATTCGAACTTTTGTATGGGAGGTACTCTTCGAATTACTGCTAAAGAGCTCAGATCCATATCGTTTTGGTTTTTTGCGAAAAAAATACGTTTCCCAAAGTTTCACATCGATCGGAGGTGATTTACGGGCAGTATATAAAAATGAATGTGTGTATGGATGTATGTATGCTCGCTATAGGCTCCTATACCGTGCAACTGATCTTAGGCTAGCGACATACGATTAGGTTTTCCCGGTACGGCTAACCGTCTCCGGCTTTGTTTGTCTCCGGTTTGTTCTGAAACCGTTCCGGTTTTAACTTTAACGTATGTCGCAGCTAACCTAATTGCTTGAATTCCATTGTGGCACGAAAAAAACCGTCAGGGAAAAACCTAATCGTATGTCGCTAGCCTTAATGAAATTTTAACCATGTGCAATTTACATTAAAACTTAGAACATAGCCTATTTTATTACTTTCTAACGTCACTCCTAGATGGCGCTCTCATGGAGAGCTTCGTTGAAAATCATCGCAGAGCTTTGAATTTTTGCAGAGGTCTCCTATGATGCACCTCAAAGCCCAATTTTCGAAATTCAAAATTGCTGCAGAAATATGGTTGAATTTGCCAATTTTATTCCGATTCCAATGAAAGTGGGTATCTAGGAGTGTTTAAGGTCGCAAATAACGAATTTGTGGTCAAAATGGCCGACGAATTTGCAAATTGTGTTCCGATTCCAATCTGTGGTTTTTTAAGGTAGCAAATAACGAATTTATGATCAAAATTTAAATTCAAAATGGCCGCACCAATATGGCCAACGAGTTTGCGAATTGTATTCCGATTCCAATTAAAATCGGTATATGGGAGTTTTTAAGGTAGTAAATAACGAATTTATGATCAAAACTTATTCAAAATTGTGGGGCCAATATGGCGGAAGAATTTAGCCAACTGTCATTTCGGGGTTAGCTGTATGTAGGTTGTTCAAGAGTTGGAAAATCGAAAAATCTTGACATTCTAGCTACAAATGGAAAAACATTGTATATAGTGTATGTCCATCACCGTCAAAAGTCCATTTCTAATTATGAAATTAGTAGATAGATATAATACTTTTATTTTTTTTTCTTCTAGGGTGTAATAATATTTGTTGATTATTGAGTGTTTAATTGAACTAAAAGTCCATACGAATGCCTGCCTCCGCCAAAAAAAGATTATACCACACTGTGGATATGATATATTTTCTTGAGATTATACTATATGTCTAATAGTTGCTGGAAAAAGCCTTATTTTTAAATAGTTTTTCACTAATATTTATTTTTAGTGGGTAGTTATCTCTTTAAGGATATTCGTGTATGTTTATTTTACCAGAAAGAACCATAACTTTATTACGGGCCACGCCGACAAAAAATTTTGTCTTCCCCAGAGATTTACAATAATAGGTAATTTTGGTCACACTGCAAATAAATGCATTTTGAATCCAATGCCTCGAACTTTTATAGGATTAGTTGGTTTTTCGCTAATGGTTAAGAGGAGTTGAATTTTGAACGTCTGGATTGATTTTAAATGTTTTAACGTTGGGTGCAGCGAGGCGCACCGGGTCCCATCTATCCAAAATACAGAAATAAAGGAGTTCATTGAGACACTTCATCTGTGTATGAAATTTCATATCTCGAAAAATGCCATGTCAATGGATGGTTTTTATTGTCTCGATCAAAATGTCAGATCCCTAATAGTTTCACATTTTTTTATTTGGAATCAACAATACCAAAAAATTTCTTTTTTCAAACTCTCCTACTGTATATTAAAATTCATATCACCTGATTACTACTATTGGTTTATGGGTGCAGCATAGGCGCACCGGGTCCCAGCTAGTTAACAATAAAAAACCTAAAACATCCAGTATTAACATTAATTTAAATAACGAAAACAAGTTCGGAAACTACATCCTGATGATAAAAATTTCATAATAGATGACAGAGACGGGGGGAGGGTTACCGACACCTCGGTCAAACCTGAGCTTGGGGATGGGTTGGGGGGAGATCGGAAGGGACACTGCCCACCAATATTTATTGACCTCAAGAATGAAGTCGATGTCAATATAAGAAATCTTAACGATTTAATTTTTAAGCTCTTTCCGGAGAGCAAACATAAAATACCCCGCACCAGGCGTGGTACGGTTAAGCTTTTCCTCAAAAAGCCTAGTGAGCACAGTAAGATCTTTAATGTTCTAAAGAAAATAAAATTTCCTCGTATACCTTCACTCCTAAGGAGCACAAGGTCACTACACTCATTTGTAAGAACCTATACGGTAACTACACACCCGCTGAAGTAGCGCATTATATGAAAAAACATTATCCCAATATAAAATTCTTGAGTATCAAAAAATTTTCAACGCCATTTACGGCGAAGAATGGGATTGATCTTGAAGCTTTTGTCTTCCAATTTCCGGCCTACATAGATGTATTCGAGATTGCGAAAGTTAGATATATTTTATCCTCAGGAGTCTCCTGGGAGAAATTCAAAAGATCTACTTTGCTTCAATGCAAGAATTGCCAAGAATTCGGACACTCCGCCGTCAATTGCAACTTTGAATTTAGATGCGTGAAATGCAATCAAATACATGCGCCCAAAAAATGTGGTAAACTCGATGATGACCCTCCACAATGCATTAATTGTGGGAGTTCTGGACACCCAGCGAGCTTCAAAGGTTGTCCTATCTATCTTAGAAAAGTAGGAATACTTAACAAAAGGAAAGAATTTCAGGAGAAATTAAGGGCTCAGAAATTCAATCTTAGTCAAAACAGCTTCCCCAAGCCCAATAGGTCGAATACGTTTAATAGAGAATATAGTAATCTGCGCAACGGTACATCTTACGCTGACACCCTCAGAGATGGCCCAAAACAAAACACCCGTAGAGATGACCTTCACGCAGAGGACTTTTACGAGACCGGGGAATATCCCGCGACGAATCAAAGGCGTTCGCCTAATCCCAATAGTAATTATAACCCTTACAATAATCAACTCCCTAAGGATCATATTGATGTGTTGAATCTTTCCAAAGATCTCTTTGGAATGGATTTCTTTAACCTTACACAATCTATTAAAAACTTTTTACCCCTCTACCGCTCTGCTCGCGATCTACATGAAAGGAGATGCCTTTACCTTATCTTTTTGTTCGACCTCTGCCAAAACGCAAACAACAACACAGGGAATTAAGGTGGCGTCGCTGAATGTTGGATCGCTTGTTGCGCTAAGTAGAAGGTGGTTACTAGAAAAAATTATTCGGGAAAGCAAATACGACATAATATTGATTCCAGAAACGTAGCTTAAATCAGACATAGACTTGAATTTAACGGTTTTAAAATCCTGAGAAATGACCAGGAACAAGGAACGGCCATAATAATTAAAAACAATATTAATTTTAATAGATGTCAGTTAAATTTAAACGTACCTTATACAGCCCTAGAAGTTTCCCTTGCGGACGAAAATGATCCTAGTAGAAAAATTTTAATAATCTCCATTTACGTTCCTCAAAACAAAAGAAGAGCCGATATTCATAACTTAATGAACGCAGTTGATTCGTCGCAGGACAACTATGGTGGAATTGTTATGGGAGGAGACTTTAAAGGCCCAACTATAATGCACGTAAGAACCGCACGTCAGCCGACGTGCGTAAATAACAAACTTTCGTCAAACCTATAATGGTTCGTGTATACGGAAAGTTTTCACAAGTTTAAAATTATTAAAATGCATAAATATTACTCATTGACTATTAGAACTTGGCTATTAATCTTTGCATATTAAAAATAAGGGGTCTTATCTTCATGCTCCTAAATAATAATTTTCCGTTGTACCTTATCAGAATAATTAACTGCTTTCTAACTGACAGAAGCCTTATGGTGCATGTTGACAATACAACCTCCAGAGACATTTTAGTTAAATCAGGCGTTCCCCAGGGCTCTATCCTGGGCCCCAAATTATTTAATATTTATCTTTACGATTTCCCACATAAAATGCCGATTATCGCGAATTCAGACTCAAGAGCGATCCTTTATGCTGATGATACAGCAATCCTCGTGCCAGACGGAGACCCGGAGTCGGGCCTAGTCAAGTTGGGAAAACAACTTCAAGTTATCAACAAATACTATGCAACCTGGGGACTAGCGATTAATGAAGAGAAATCAAATTTCATAACAATAAGAAATGCAAGTGGCAGGGGTATTCAGAGGGTCATCAAGAAATGTCGAAGGATTCAGATGAGAGTTAATAATAAGGAAATCCCCTACACAAATGAACTTAAATACCTTGGCGTTACAATCAATAATTTATTTAATTTTAACCCCCATGTTAAAAATATTCTCACCAAGGCTACCAGAGTTAGGGGTAGTCTCATTCCAGCTCTTATGCCGGGTTTTCACTAGTAGAATTAGTGATCGAGTATACTGGTCGAGTACTAACTATCCTGTGAACTCACCTAATGAAAACTCGATTATAGTAGAGTAGAGTGGGATAGCACCGTGGTAAAGTTACTCTACCGCTTTAAAGTAGGCCAGTTACTCTACCACTAATTCTACTAGTGAAAACCCGGCATTTGGTTTGGAAGCCAACTAAACAAGGACTCAAAGCTTTTGCTCTATAAGCAAATTATTAGGCCAGGAATTTTCTATGGCTTCCCGTTCTGGCATACAACCTCCACTACATGGGCAGATAAACTCGAGAAATTTGAGAGGGACACCCTTAGGCCGGGCGCCCACTAAAGTGGAGTGGCAGTGACATGGCAGTCTAATGGCGGTCTAATGGCAAGTGGAAAAATTTATTCCCGTATATTCAAATGAAGTCGCGCACATTGAAGTTGAGTGGCGATGGTGTGGCATCTGGCAAGTGGCGTGGCACCACTTGATTGCCACTAGTCTCCGACAAATTTAATTTTTGAGTGGTAAGTGGCAGTGGATGCCACTTCTCGTTAGCTATTGCTTGAAAGGGAAAGTACCCAGTTGTGTTTATTGTTGTTTATTTATTGTTTGTGTGCTAAAAATGCGGGATGATCAGGAATTTAATATTCGTTTTGTTGGACTTGTTGAAGGCCACCCATGTATATATGATTATACCCGAGAGTATTATCATATGTGTCAAGTTCAAGAGCGATCCTGGGCAGAAATAGCAAAAGAAATTGGAGAAGGAGGTAAGTAAATAACACTCAACACACTTTATTAAAAGCTATATAATACTGATTTTATAATATAAAATTAGTAATATTTGACACAGAATCTATTTTGACCCTTTAGTAACCCCTCGACGGTGAAGAAAAATCACAAAGTTTTTCTCTGGGGCAAATAGCTGGGTTGGTTGCTCTTCTTTGATGTGATAAACTTGAATCTTGTAGAATATGGTCGTTTTGTATTTCCATATCCTCAACTTCACCTCTTTGTCCTGTTGGAAGTGAAAATTCACCTTCTTCATTTTTAAGAAAATTATGTAATACGCATATTGCTTGAATGATATCGTCTATTTTGGATACCTTAAGTGCAATTGGAGTATCAAGAATCCTAAACTTAGATGATAACATTCCGAAGGAACATTCAACTGATTTACGCCCTCTTGACAGCCTTCCATTGAACACCCTTATTCTATTAGTAAGACCTCTTTTAGGGTAGGGCCTCATGATATTACAGGTTAGTGGGAACGCCTCGTCAGCGGCGAAATAAAATGGAAAATTCGTTTCTAGTCCTGGTAATGGCGCTGGGTCTGGCAAGTCTAAAGTGTTAGCTAATAATCGTTTCCCAAAGGCACTTTCTTTTAGTGCTCTGCCATAACTATTTCGGCCATACTCGCCCACATCAATCGTCAAGAAACGCCCATCTGCATCCGACACAGCCAACAAAACAATGGAAAAGTATCCTTTATAATTTATAAACTGCGAACCCGATTTTGGTGGACGCCGAATTCTAATATGTTTCCCATCTATACTCCCAACACAGTTGGGTAAGTTCCAAAGTTCCCAATACCTTTTGGCCGATCTTAACCATATTTCCCTGGTGGGCGTTGGGAGACACTCTGGTTGTAGAATTTTCCAAATTACTTCTGAGGTTTCTGCAATTATTTTCCTTACTGTGGTATGACCTCGCAAAAAGTAACATGAGAGTGCCTTAAGATTGCAGCCAGTTGCGAAATACCTAAAAAAATTAAAAAAAATATTTTTACATTTCAGTCACTAACGCAGAATGCAAAAATAGGTGGAAGAATCTGCGTGGAAGCTACACCAAACACTTGAAGAAATATGTGCCATCTGGATCTGCATCAACATCAGCTAAACGCCAGTACTATCTGGCGGAGCATATGTCTTTCATTCAGCAATTCACTAAGTCGCGTCAAGCAAAAGGAAATGTTAACGCTCCATCTAACAAACCAGCATCTGCTACATTTAATGAAAAAGAACAAAACACTCAAGATTTAGAAAGTGAAAATGAGAATTATGGAACAGGTCAAATCTGCCAAATGAATGATATTAATGTGGAACAGTTATTTAATGAAGATATTATTATTAATCAAAATGTGTCGCAAGAGGAAACTGCTAAAGAAGATATGTCAAAAACTAAATACTCAAAACAAAGTGCTCGCCTTATTGAGAAAACAACAATTCCACTCGATGAAAATAAATTGAAACGAAAAAGAAAATTGCAAAGTCAAATAACATTAGAGGAAGTAAACAAATCAGCTTTTGAATATTTTGAAAAAAAAAAAAAGGAAGTATCGCACAAATTACCTAATGTTTGTGATGATGCCGACACGCATTTCTTGTTAAGCCTACTGCCAGACCTTAAGAAAATGTCTGACAGTCAGAAAAGAAGGTTTAAGGTTGAAATTCTGACTGTTGCGGGACAAATCTTGGATGAGATTCCGCCTGACAACTTTTCATATAACTCTTCCGCACCATCAACTAGTTTTTCATCGATACCGTTAACTCGACCGTCTACGGCTTATGGAAACTTCGCTCCTATATTAACAGAGGAAATTAATCAGGACACTGCTTCGCAAACTTGCCGGAATGGTTTGCTTTCGAAAACTACAATAATAGATTCGCTAATAGGCTTGAGTAACTCCGGACACAGTTATATCTTCGGATATGTGTCTCACTTTGGATATGAATCGTTCATTCCCTTTCTAACAAATAAATATATCCTCTATATCAGTTTCGTTCATTCGTTCGGAAGTAAGAGAGCGAGAGCGTAGGCTCGGCTCTGCACTTTTTTCCCTAGTAATTACTCCATACTAAGCTTTAGTCCGACCACCAGTGTGACAGTTGCGTGTGCATTTCGAATCACAGGGAAAGGGAAGGGAATCGATTTGCTTCCGTGTTAATAACTGATTTGCTCCGGGGTTAGCTGCACCGCGGTCTTCTAGTGTAGTGCAGTTTTTTGTTCGTTTGAATTTAATTTTTTTTTTTTAAATACTGCTGGATTAGATAGAAAATATCGCTTCTACACCGCCGCTCTACCTGTTCGCAAATTCAGACGTCAAACAAAAAAAAAACTTCTGTAAACTACTAAATCATAATTAATAATCGATTACAAATCATTGTAAATACTATTTGATTTTTAAATACCCCAATCAAATATTTATTTGGTTGACAGTCCTAAGCCTGTAGGTCAAAGCCTTCTGTATTTACAAGCCATGCACTAGAAAATTTGGCTCTCAAAATTTCCTCTCAATAGGACTTCAATTCTCTGAAGTCACGTTATGTTGTTAGTGTAATTTGGAGATTTGAAGTCCTATTCAGCGGAAATTGGCTCTCAATATTTTTCTAGTGCATGGCTTGTAAATACAGAAGGCTTTGCTGTAGGTGTAAAGTATGAAGGGAAATCAAATAGTTTGTTCTTGGAGCGAGAGCGAGAAACTTTTGAAATCTCTCACAGCAACATAGTTCCGCGATATGGGATTTGTCTTCGCTCTCTCTCGTCATCATAACTGCGGATATGATTAGCGGACATGGATATAGTTATGGGATATGTGTCTTTGGCTGGAATGATATGTCTTATATCCAATCTTCTAGTGGAGTTACTTAACCCAAGCCTATTCGCTAAGCACATTATACGAAAATGACAATTAAAAAAGTATAAACAGTTATTAGGATTGTTTTTTCTTCTATTTGCTAAATAAAACTGTTTTTGTAATGATTTGTTTGCTTAATTACCTCAAAGTTATAAGCAGTCGTTCTTCCGAAGTCACACACTTTCTGAAGTTAGTATCCTTTTTATACGCTTTATATTAGCTTCACCTGTATGTATGTATGTATCTATGTATGTATGTATGTATGTATGTATGTATGTATGTATGTATGTATGTTACCGCTTTATATTAGCTTCAGCCGTATGTATGTATGTATGTATGTATGTATGTATGTGTGTATGTATGTATGTAGACAAATCTTGCAACTTGATTTTGACCCACTTCCATATAACCGATCAACTTCAAATTTTGCCCATATGTAAAGCTGGCGTGACAATGCAATCTGACCATTTTGTAAAAAAATCAAGATGGCGGTTCCAAGATGGTGGCCGAATTTTGCAATCGTGCTCCCCGACCCCCGACATGGGTATCAAATGAAAGGGTATGACAAATAGAGTACAATTCGCGTCATTCCAAATTCAAAATGGCGGCCAACACAAAATGGCGGACTACCCTTTTCTTTACAACCCAATCGATATGGGTATCAAATGAAAGGATATGACAAGTACAATACTTTGCTGCGTGGCGTCATTCCAAATTCAAAATGGCGGCCAACACAAAATGGCGGACTACCTTTTTCTTTACAACCCACTCGGTATGGGTATCAAATGAAAGGATATGACAAGTAGAATACTGTGCTGCGTGGCGTCATTCCAAATTCAAAATGGCGGCCAACACATTTTAAAATTAGCTGAAAATATTGCACAAGCCAGAAATGCTTAAGTGCAAATTCGATGATTTTGAGTTTCTCAAAAACTATTGATCCTGCTCATAATTAGTATATGATCTTTTTATATGCTTTATATTAGCTTCACCTCCATGTGTATGTTGTATGTAAAGATGGCTTGTAACTTGATTTTAACACACTTTCAAATTTTGCACATATATATAGTTCGCGGGAGAATGCAATCTGACTTTTTTGTAAATTTTTTTGCAAATGTCTTCCCCCAACAAGGGTTACAAAGGTATGACAAGTAGAATACAATTAGCTGTATGGCTACACTCCATTTTCAAAATGGCGGCCAACACAAAATAGCGGCTTACCTTTTTCTTTACAGCGCCCTGGTGCGGGTATCAAATGAAAGTATATGACGAATACATAACAGTAAGCTGTGTGACGTAATTTTAAATCTATTATGGCGGCCACAACAAAATGGCGGAAGATATATGATAGACTAAAAAGTAGAAAATAAAAAAAAATATAGTTTAAAAAAACTAAAAAATATCTACGCTTTTATGTTAAAATGAACTAAAAATTAAAAAATTATTTTGAATGTAAAGTTTTTATTGCTCCAGCCAGTATATGGAAACAACTACCTTTCGAAATGTAAAAAAAGCGTGGGGCGCTAGCGAAAAGTTCCGGAATTAATAAAATAAGAATATAGGTTAAGAGTCCCACGCTGTTTTACATTTCGAAAGGTAGGTTGTTTCCATATACTGGCTGGAGCAATAAAAACTTTACATTCAAAATTATTTTTTAATTTTTAGTTCATTTTAACATAAAAGCGTATTTTTTAGTTTTTTTAAACTATATTTTTTTTTGTAGCATAGGTCGTAGCTTTTCAATTAGTTTTAAAAATGTACATTTCTTCATGCGATAAAACAATTTAAATTTATTGTCATCAAGATTTAAATCACTTTTATATATATTATAAATCCCGTACTTGGCATTTCCTTGCCATAGTGGATGTACCCACTGGAGTCTTTTTTTATTTTTTTTACTGGCATTTGCGTTTATAATTTGCAATAATGCAAGAGCGTCTTCATCCTCTGATGATGACATTTTGAATAACATGATATGGAACCACTTACGCGTTACGCTGCTTGCCATTTCGATGAGCGCTTAATAATTTTAATACCACTACGCCACCATTCAACTGCCGCACCACTTTGTTGCCACATGCCAGACCAAAACCACGCCACTGCCACGCCACTTTAGTGGGCGCCCGGCCTTAGGCATTGTTGCTCAAACAGGTTCCAATCTAGAAATAAATATGTCTCCAACAGAACTCTATATGAGAAAGCCAAAATTACCCCTCTGTTAACTTATCTAATACTACAATGGAAAAAGAGAATTGCCAAAATTGCCAACCATAGTAATCCAATCATTAGAAACTGCTACGATGGAAACCTCAATGACCAAGGTCAACATTTTTATTTATCTCCATTCCACTTCCATAACAATTCCACCGGAGGGCCAGAGTTTTACTTGGGTAGGGACTCAAGAAATCATAGAGGCTGACCGTGTGGGCCCCCACCTCCCGTCACTGTCCCAGCTAAATACCTAGCGGGAAGACCGAGCTTGTTTTCTCTCATTTTATCTTAATAAATACAAATAGCTTAATGCTGTAAATCAAAATATTCATGAAAGAAACATTATTCTTAACCAAAGCTGCTAGTCTAGCTGAAACACTAATGTCAAGCTAAGTTATGAGTTTAAAATCAGAAATATATAATATGTATGTACATGGATCAGAGTGTACTTTGTGATTCCTAGCATAGGCTTGTGCACCTAGTCAGTAAGTTCTAGTTGTAAGAATTAGGGCAATGTAGCTTTAAGTTTGACTTTGAATTTGGATTCTTTGGTATTTTTCATACCTTTTACTCTTTTCATTTAGATTGTACCCAAATATATAATCCTCAACGCCATGAAGGCAATTGTTATAGCTTAAGGATTTTTACATAAATAAATAACCAACTTATTACATTTAGCCATAAGTAATGCGAAGACAAGCGTTTAATAATATCAGATAAACATCTCAAATGATGTATAAAATTTAACATGATTAGTCTAGTACGAACAGCCAGTGGCTTTTTTAATTTTATTAAAAATTAAATTAAGGCCCAGTTACATAGCAGCGTTGCGTTGCGTTTCGTTGCGTTTTCAAAATTGAAACTATGTATGTATGTAATTAAACCAATTTTCACACATTTTACTTTTATATTTTAGAAAAATAATATAGACAAACAACTTTTTCTGTCAAATAACGCAACTCTAAGCTGCTATGTGACTAGGTTGCGAAAATGCATGGTCAGCTAAGCTACGCAACGCAACGCAACGCTGCTATGTAACTGGGCCCTAAGGGCCCACGAGCTGCCGAAACATTTTAGCTGTTAAACCTTCCGAGATATGAATTTAAAGTATTATAAATTATAATTTTTTATTAATTCAGGTTACGGAGCTTGGAACTAAGTACACATGGCGCAGAGCTCGCGGATTAGCAAAAGTCCGTCGGGAGAGGTGCCCAGTGTCGCTTGCTCCAAGCCCCAATTTTCCAAAAAAAAAAATCTCGGTCGCACGTGGTTGGAGAAGCACCGCAAATGCCGGTCCTGCCTCGTGTCACTGCTTAACTGTAGATAAAAAAAAGTAAGAAACACATCCATAAACTATTCACTTATGGTTGAAAAACTGTTATATTTGTGCCATACACATTCAAATAATTACTTGTACACCCCGCACATGCGGGTAACACATTCCACATTAATGTCATACAGACGACTTTCCGGTCTAGTATTAAGTAATATTATAAAAACTCCTGTAAAAAAAAATTTTTTTTGAATTATGAATTAACTATTTGAGTTTGAGTTTTAAACGGGGAAATGGCTAAAAAACTTGGAGTTTCGCTGGAAAGAGAAAGTATCAGGAGACTGATACTTGAAGATTCTAAACTTAAAAAAGAAGAACTTCAAAATAGTCTAACGAAACGCCCTATTTTCATTAAAATGGATGCATGCACACGTCATAGAGTAAATTATTTTGCCATTAATGTTCAATTTATTAATGAAAACAATAAAATTTTAACTCGAACATTAGGAATAAAAGATACCCAGGCGCAAAACACAAGTGATTATCTCCATGGATTGGTAGAAAAGGTTTTAAATGAGTTCAAAATTAAAAAAGAGCAGATTTTATGTATTGTTACTGACAATGCTTCGAATATGATAAAAATTACTGAAAAAATGAATAGAGATAATGAGACACACAATGATAATGAGAACACGCGAATTTTAAATGATGGAAATTTTTTTCAAAATACTACGGATTTGACACCTGGTAGCTTCTTTTCAGAATGGAGAGGCTTGATATATAACCTGGAAAAAACTAAAACTTCTCTTGCCAATGCAATTGTATTGTCAATGAAAAAAAGGGTGGACGTGCTATTACAAAATGAGATTCTATTAGCTGGTATTTATGTTGATCATATGAATAGAATTTTATTAAGTAGTGATCAAATTACAAAAGCGAAAGAAACCCTTTACAAAATAGCAATCCACATTAAAAAATTGCAAACAGCTGAAAATCCTGCAAGCGAAGTTATTGAATTTAGCGAAGTTGACGATACAAACGTAAACGTTAGCAGCTGTTCAGACTCTTCTTCAACTGAAAAAGACTTCAATGCATATCTAAACCAATTAGAATGTTTACGCACAAAGCGAAGACGTCTAAATCCAGAGAGAGAACAAGAACCTGCATCATTAGAAATGGAAACTTGTAAATTTCGAAACGAATTTTTCAAGTCTTTAGAAGAAATTTAAAAATATAACCGTTTATCCAAATTGGATGTGAAAAAAGCAATAGATATGTATCCAGAAATTGTTCGAGACGTGGCTAGATGTGTGACGGCGATGCCATCGACAGAAGTTAGTGTTGAAAGGTTGTTTTCTGCACTAAAAATTATTAAAAGCGATCTAGAGCATCTATTAAAGAGGACTTGGCCTCAGCTATTCTTTTTTTGAGAACAATTTACTAACCTAGGGAACCTAATCTACTATTGTTAACATATACAGTTTTTTTATAATGAATTAATAATTTATTTTCACTTAGATTTTTTTTTGCAAAGAAATTTTCATTAGATTTTAAGTTTATAAAAGACATAAAGAAAATTAAAAAAAAAATAAAGAAATATAAACTATTTAAAAAATTACAAAAGAATTATTTTTTCTTGATAAGTTTAATACGAAATACATTTTTCATGTGGGAAAACCAAGCTTAGGAATCACCCTTTGCGTTTGCACTATCAGTCTATCATGTCGTTCAGATCATGGTTTTTTTACTTACTGATGAAATAATAAATAATCTATTGTCATAAATCCTTTCTTGTTTCCAAGGTTTTGTGAAATTTATTATTTTGAAACAAAATTTAAATATTTTCCCTTAGGAGTCGGTCTTGTAGTCGGAGTCGAAGTCGGATTTAAAATTTAAAAGCATTGGAGTCGGAGTCGGAGTCGCAAATTTTTGGTGCCGACTCCCCAGCCCTGGTGCACGGTAATATCGACACGGACGAGATTGCGGGCGAAAGCTGTTGTTAAAAAAATAATAAAAACCAAACTTTTCAAAAATTTTAATTTTATTTTTCGCTCGAAATTGTTTTTCATTTTCAGTTTGGCGCCCTTTACCACCTGGCGCCTCGAGCGTCCGCTCCACTCGCTCTACCGGCCGGCGCTGGTAATAGGTTTTTGCAACACACCATTCCCTGTCCAACGCATCTCCTGAATGGCTTTAACATCAACTTTATACTACTTTGACAGGGTACCGGCTAGATGTTGTGTAGCTCGAGTTCTGTACAGAGTTCAAACATTCCATGAGAAAATTCTTAAATCGAATTGCCTTTTTCGTTGCCGTGCTCGTCGTCGTTCCAGTATCGAGGCATGTTCCTCGTTTCGTAAAAATTATTTTTCCAGGTGAGGTTGGGCCTAGTCAAAAAAGCAGAAGTGCAGTCATTCTGCAGAATTCAGCAATTGGAAGCCTGTAGCTGAATTCTACATAATGACTGCAGTTCTGCGGTTTTGACCAGGCCCGTTATCAGCCTCACGCAAACCTTCCTTGGAGGGGACTGGCCCGATCATATTAGCCTATCCTCTCTCATAGGATAGTTACCAGTGGCCACCGCTAGGTTATGATGGCCCTTCCATCAGTCCGGAGTAGTTGCGGCACGTGCATGTAATGCTACATGTTATTCCGCTGATCACTGACTACCAGTTCCAATATCTACCACTTGACAAATTAATAATAAATTGATTAATTAATATATTTTAGTAAAAAGTCATTAAATATTCTTCCATTTAATTATTCCAATAAATTAACATTTAACAAGGAAGACTAAACCAGTATTTAAGCATAAATATAAATTTGCTCAACACTAGGGACCGTATACAACAAAGGTAACCCTTAATTGTAAATTTAACATGATCATCAACCTAGGTCACTCCGCATAAAATCCAAGATTGGTGTAATTTGATAAGTTTACACCGCATTCACCATGTGTAAAATCTCGAAACCTGAGATACTTCGAAATCTGAGAGCCTTTTTGTTGAATTATAATAGGTGCGTTTCATTTTCATTGTAGTACTTACGCCAGCGTAGCTGCTACACCACAGTATGGTCTCGGGTAGCTGCAACTACGCCGATGTGCGCCCAACTACTTCGGAGTACGTACTAGTGATGTGCGATTCTATATCGATCGATATTTTCGTGTTTCGATTTCTGGGTATATTTGGAGAAAAAAATTGTTCTACAGAACGGGGCTATTGGACTTATCCACTGAGACACCCTAGTAAAAATGTGCACTGCACATTTGTTCACTATGCGTGCTAGCTGTGGCGCCGTGCGTGGCGAGATTTATTTTTACTCGGGCACAGGGTGTTTAAGAAAAGACGTTTGAAGCATTTTTTAATTTACTTAAACTTTAATTACTCCTCATCTATTTATGGTAGAGCAACGTAATTAGGCTCATTTTTTAGAGAAATGTACATTCTTTAATGTACGATATCAATATCATAAACCTCAGTCGAATATGTTCGTTCAAAGTCAAAACTTTGTTTTTTTAACTAAAATTTCAACTAAAACCACCTTTGTCTCCAAAAAATACGTAGTTAACCTATATTTTTTTTTCCAAAATAAGAAAACTTGGAGTATTTCCCATGAATAATGTTAAAACAATTTTTATGTTGCGGCCTTTACTTTTGAAGTTATAAGCAATTTTGATGTTAAAATTGGCTCTATTTCGTACCTTTTTAATACCTTTTCACCTAAGCTTTGTCGAAAAGTACCAAATAAGCACCAAACCTGCCTGGATGCCTTTATTTTTTATATCAATGAATTATTTATTTAAATGTTTTTATTTTTTATAATATAGTGAATTATTTATTTTAATTTGGCAATGAAATTGGTTTTTTTGTGTTTAATAAAAATTTTATCAAATAAATGTAATTTTTCTTTAAATATTGTACTCGATTTTTATAAAATTGATTTTTTAAGGCCAATTTATAGAAAAATCGATTTCATTAAAACAAAAATCGATTTCCAAAATTGATTTTATTTTTTGAAAATCGCACATTTCTAGTACCAGCGAGCAATAATAACAAGAGTGATTAGGCAGAGCTCAAGGACAAGTAAAAGAGTTAAAGATATGAAAGAAGAGATTAGCAATAACATTAAGCCAAAAGTCCAAAAAAATATTAACAAACGCGCGATGGATGTACATTTTATGCCAAAAACACAAGAATATGAAAGAAACAGAAGATGTTCCTTGTTTCCCCTATTCGAATGTTTACATTCAAATGGAAGCAAAAATGGAACAGAACACGTGTAAATTGGGTTTGCACGGATTGTATGTATGCGTAAAATTTCTTGTTGGTACACAATATTAGGAATGGATTTCCACTTGTATTGTGCTTAGGACCACACATTGGAAGTAAAACGTGGTTGCCCAATACCCGCCGAAATTATTAAAATAATAACCAGCAAGAAATATGCAATAGAAGTAAAATAAAGTTTTTTTTTAATACGAGGGAGTGGTGAGAATCTTACATCTGTGTAGCCGACGACCGCCTGTCTAAAAGAGACACCGGGGGGGGGGGGGGTTCCGCACCGGTAGTGTCAGATTCCTACTGACTAAACTCACCAACCCTATTGCATGACGTCATCAATTTGGGGTCCCTCAAAAGTTTTCACCAGAGCCGCGGCAGTGGGGCTTACGGATCAGCGACCTACCGCCTATGCTTTCTTTACGGGAAACGTGACTTCTGCGGAGCTTGCTACCCAATTCACCAGCTACGTTAGTGCCCGTAGGTGTTCGGAAGGTTGATAGCACTTGAAACCACTTCCTACTTAAATCTTATTTCCCTCGCTTAATCGACTTACGACATTGCGTCATGGGCTGGATCAGCTATCTAGCAATATTTATTAATTTCTATTTACATTAAAACCTAAAAACGAAACAATCGATTTATGATAACAGAAATATGTAATATATATTTTAGACTGAAACTGATCTAAATATCGCGTAAAAACTGCATCAAGTGACGTTCCATATGTCGTGGTCTTTTCGTCAACATTATTTGATATCATTAAATTAAATTTTTCATGCAGAAAACGTAGTTAGGGACGCGCCGTTTCTGATGAAAAATTGATATTAAAATCGCCACTCAAAATCATGGGGATTTAGTTGAAGTTTCGACCTAATAAAGTTGAACCTTCCGAAGTGTATATGAGGAGATTGTCACGTATGAATTTCATTATTTCGCCTACAGTTTTATGTGGTGATACATATCTTCGTGAACGCTATCTTGCTAATTCTCTCTTTCGTTTAAGTTTTGTATCGCAAGGGTCTTCAGTTTGTATATTTGAGTCAACATGAAGATTTATTTTCGATGGTACTGATATTTGTCGAGGGAGCGAATTTTGTATTTGTACAACAGTATCTTGATTTACTACAGGTCAAAGATTATCCTGTTGCGTGTACCTTTGATTTCTTTTTTTGCGATATCTTTCTGAATGCTCTCTTGCTAATTCTCTCGAGTCAACATAAAGATTTTCTCGTTCCTGCTCCCTTTTTCTTTTGAGAAAATACCGTTGGCGCTCTCTGGCCAATTTATTTTACGGTTCATCATAGTTATTATTTTGGTTATTAGTATTCATCTTTAAATAACTAATATACCTTAAATAATAGACTTCAGCAAGGCCTTTGATCGAGTGGACCATAACATTCTAATTATTAAAATTTGGAGTATCAGGTTCTGCCCTTGATTGGTTAAAATCATATCTGAACGGAATAACACAGGTTATCAGATTCCAAGGATTTCTATCTGATGAAATTGAAGTAACCTCTGGCGTTCCTCAGGGTAGTCATCTCGGTCCTTTTCTTTTTAATATCTTCATCTCCGACCTATCAGAAAAATTAGTAAATATCCCACATTTCTTCTATGTGGATGACCTCAAAATATATAATGTCATTCAGTCCCAAACTGATGTTTCCTTCATGCAGACGAAATTCAATGCCCTTCAAGACTGGTGTACCACGAGCAAACTGCAACTTAACACCAGCAAATGTCATGCAATTACCTTCTCCCGTAGTAGAAACCCACAGAAGCAGTACTATTACCTCAACGGCATGATGTTGAATCAGGTTGATCATATCGTAGATCTATGCGTGGTCCTAGACCAAAAACTCAATTTCAACCTGCACTACGATAATATTACTGCCAGAACCAACTAACTTCTTGGTTTCATGAAGAGGAGAGCCAAAGAATTCGGTAATGTACGGGTCACAAAAACACTCTTTTGTTCTCTAGTCCGCCCTATCCTGGAATATGCGTGTCCTATCTGGGATCCTATATTCCAAGTTAGTAGCAGCAGGATTGAATCAGTTCAGAAGAGATTTCTCCTTTTCGCCCTGAGAAATCTACATGACCCTCGCGACTACCAAACCCTACCGCACTACCTGGACAGGCTCAGAGTGCTTGACCTCATACCGTTATCTAGCAGGAGAAAATTGCTCATATAATGCGTTGCTTTTGACTTCCTTTGCGAAAAACTTAAAGTGCAGTTTCTGTCGGACAAAATCAAATTCAATGATGAAGTCCGACAGACCAGACACACTAAATTACTTAAAGAATACCCACATCGTACCGATTACGCTAGGAACGCTCCCGTCAACAGATGCTGTATGGTATTCAACAGTCGTTCCTCATTTTTCTCCCCTTCACTCAACAAGGCATCCTATAAGAAAAAACTTAGATCCCTACTAGCATAACCCCATACCTTTCCTGACAATAGTAGCTTAAGTTTTCAGTAGTTTTCAATAGTCATTATAATTTTCATTATTTATAATAAGAACTGTTGTACTACTATGTATTTTAATTTAAGTTTGGCTTAATATATAAAAAAACAAAAAAAATACTGGTCACGACCAACGACTACTAATCTAAAGTAAATTTCCGAATTACTTTTTATTAGAATATACAAAATATAAAAATTAAAATTAATGGTAACTTACTTTTTTTATATTGTGTGAATTACAAAAGACACGAGACAAATGATAATTGTTACGTTAAACTACAATTACTAGATTGGCACTACATGCATAGGCAATAACAATAACAACAATAATAGCCACAGCACAATAATAAAACAGCGACAATATTAATAAATAAATTTCACTGAACAAACTCTTAACAATTTGCCTCCAATTCACCAAAAAGTACAAAAAACTATAATAATTATTTTGTCACAACATGCACAACTAATAATCCTAACAACAATATAACTACATCACCAATAGCGGCAATATTAATAATTAAATTTCACTAAACAAAATATTAAAAATTTGCCTCCAATTCACCAAAAACCACAAAAAACTAAAATAGTTATTTTGTCACAACATGCACAACTAATAGATAATCATAACAATAACAATAATAACCAACAACAAGGGAACAACAGAAGCAATATAAAAATTAGGTATTTTTTATAAATAAGATTAAATTTTTTTTCAAAAAATCAACAAAAACCAAATATATTTGGAAGTCACTTTCACTGTCACCGATTTATTAATCTAAATAAAAATAGGTGCGTTTCAGCTTCATTGGAGTACGTACGCCGGCGAAGTTGGGCGCACATCGGCGTAGATGCTGGCTATTGGCATGAAAATGAAACGCACCTATTAATGTGTATGCAACCGCCACACTGACTCAAGTTTCTTCGCCTCTTGTGCCCCGTCCGCCAAATTTCCCTTCATTATAAGGACTCGAGTTTCTTCGCCTCTTGTGCTCCGTTCTCTCCATTTCCCAGCGTTATACGAAAGCTCTGACGATTTTTCAATGTATGAGAGCGTGATGCGAATAAAACCTATTCGCTCTCAAGGAAATTTTTAAGCATAGGCGCGCGTAAAGAAGTTTTACTTCAAAAAGGCGGGAATCTTGCAAGGCGAGGAAGTCACTTCCCCTTCATTTTTTATCTTTCTTTCACATAGAGCTGTTTTAGACGGTGCGCTCCAGCGCATGTGCCGCACGAACGTTTGGTGATGAAGGGATGAGTGGGGATGAAGAGAGGTACCACCCCACTTCTCCCTTTATCCACAAAGTTCGTGAGGCACATGCGCTGAAGCGCACCGTCTAAACCGGCTCATACATTGCGTGTAGTATTGAAGTAATTTTGCCTCCTTTTATCATAGATATTACTTCTTTGATATTTTGACTTTTTCCCTCCCATTGAAACTTTTATCAGCTGATCTCAAGGGCATTGAAACATTTTTAAAAATTTGTTCTAGCTCATCACTCTTATTTTTATTGCTCGCTACCTGTATCTCAAATCGTTCAGGCTCATCTCATGTCCTTTTCCATACAGAGCCATGAGAAACACGTTTCCTGCTTTGGCAATCTTGGATGAGGGTCTTTGAAAACATCAATAACTGGTTGCAAGTCATCGTTGTTCTGCAGGAATTTCAGAAGTTTCAGTTTCGCCTAATTAAAAAAGCAGAAGTAACTACTCATGTCGTGCAGGAATAATATATCGTCTGAAAGGGTTTTTCCCAGCAGCAAGATGGAGATTCTAGACGGTTTGAGACAACGGTAATCTAAGGCACAATAATAGATACAGGCTGGCTCTTGTTTTTGGAGTTTGCTAGGTAACTATCTTGCGAGGCAATTAGCACCATCGATTCTGTAAATGATATTGCGGCAGATTATTTTCTTTGCGCTCTTCTCAGTCGCTTGGTGTTTTCATTAGCTTTAGGGAAGTCATCGAAAATTAGATTTGTAGTTTGACTTGACATGATACATAACTGGTGGAATTTTCCGATGATGATTTTCTGAAGACATATTTTCTATCGCTCAAGTCCGCCTGTTCAGTCGGTAAAAAGCCCATGCTCATCGAAAAGAAAGAAAGAGAGGGTAGGGGTTAAGTTCGTAACGCAGAAATTCTCACAGCTCTTCATCTGAATGTTTCACGAAGAGCTCTATTCAGATAGAAGACAGGGCTGTAGTCATCAATCCAACCCCACTTTTCCTGCGAATGTTTCACGATGGTCTTTCTTAGGAAAAAGGTGGTTGGATTAACTAGGATTATGACTACTGCTTAGTTATTTTTTCCGCGCCCAACATACATAGATATTATGTGTACCCTTGTTCAGGATGACGAATACTACAACATACTACAATTTCAAGGTCATCGGAGGGGTGGGGGTTAATCTGAATAATTACCTTATTTTCAAATGCTTAGTATCAGCAAAAGGATTAACGGGATAAATCTTACACGACATCATAAAAGAATATTTTATATTTTAGTAGGATGCGTCCTTGAGAAATGGGCTGTTGAAAGGAAAATTCGAGACTCTTGATGAAACCGCAACATTCGTTGGTTGAGGGGTAATATCACCTTGTGTTCACTAAATTTCACGTGATTTTCTGAGACATATGAAAGTACTAGTCTTTAACTACAAAAAACATGTTTTATTTTAATTTTACGATACAAAATGGCGGCACAGCAGCGCACGCGAGGAAAATAAACACGGACGGTCGACATGGGCCACAATTTTTAACCAAACAAAAAACCAAAAAGTTTCTTAAAATATAGTCCAAAATATAGCGAACGTCGTAGGATTTTTTCGAAAAATTGATTTACAGAAGATGGGGTTAACTTGATCTTTTTTTTCTTGTTTTTTCGAAAAAAATCGGCCGAAAATCGCTTATAAAAACTTTAAAAAAAAATTATCAAAAAAGTTCTACGACTTTCACTAGAAGATATTCTTTTAAACTTGCAGTTAAAATTTCAAGTCAATCTGATAAAAATTGAGGAAGTTACTGGTACGCCCAGTTTGGAAAACGTGGAGCCGAGATATTTGAAGTTAAAGTTTTGATCCCCTCATAATCGAATTTTTGTATCATTCTTGGATACTTTATGGAGTGTTTAAGCCAATAAGAAAAAAAGGTGAAAAAAAGTCACAAGGTGATATTACCCCTTAATCGAAGAAAGGTGATCCCAACAACTTACCCTTAAATTTGCTCCAAAACAATAATAAATCAATATAAAGCTTATTCAATATCTAGAAATTTCCCTTAATTTAGAAATTAGCCTTGAGAAATCCCACATTAAATTACCTATTATAAATTACCTAGACGAGTGGAAATTTTTTTGGAGCCGGTTAAGTCTGGAGCCCCACTTATAAATACATACATATACACCAAAATTAATATTGAAACTTATTAATAAGAATTAGTGATGTAACCTATGTGTTTAATTATGAAAACAAAAGTTGTAGACTTTGTCACATCTAAACAATATATTGAACTTGAATCCTTATCCTTGTTTTCAGAACAATATCCGAATATGTATGATCTGAAAACCCAGCGATCAACTTTCACCGACCGGAACCCAAATTAAGTTCAACCAATGAAATTTATTATGTCGCGTGAATTACCGATACCGCCTCTTAGCCCTACGTACATTAGTATATTCTCACGATGACCCCATGTCCTACGACCCAATTAAGAAGCTCATATTGTATGCTCCAGATCCAGATCCGGTGGTCTAGACCAAGGGTGGGCAACCTTTTTATAACATGGGCCAGAATAAAAGTTACCTCTTTTCCGCGGGCCGTGGTAATCAATTGGCACCTTCTTGTGACCTGTAATTTTTTTAAAGTTGAGCCGGACTTACACGAGGCAGTACATTTGTCCCTTACACGATAGTAAATTTTACTGAGGCCTCAATATATGAGGGTGTATCGAGAAAATTGAGGCGAGGTGTGATTGTAAAAAGGTAGTGAGGAGAGATGGGTTTCTTCTTTCTTACTTCTTCTGGAGCAGTAAAATTCAACTTTAAATTTGGCGAGGTTAGGTGAGGTTGTAAATACGAGAGATATTTCTTATTTTTTTTTTAAATATCCAATTTGAGCCAAGGCAAGGTGAGATTTTAAACACAAACTGGAGAGGCATTTGTTACATCTTTTGAGGCAGTGAAATTTCTAACTTGAAATGAGGCGAGGCAAGATGGTAAAGACGTCCTGGAGTGGCATTTCTTACGTCATTTGCGGCAGCAAAAGTTCCAACTTGAAATTAGGTGAGGTGAAATTGTAGGTACATATACATTGTGGAGGCATAGGTTTCTAACTTATTCTGAAGCAATTTAATGTATATAAGCTTCTTTCTTTAATTTGGTTGATTTTGTCATTACAATGACCCCTCGCCTAATTTGAAGTATGAAATTGTACTGGCTCAAAAGAAAAAGAGGCGTCTCTTACCAACTCATTTTATAATCGTGTCCTACCCAACACTAAATTTTTAGTCTGTATTTGTATGGAATGATGCTTTAATGGGGTAAATCACACTATCCATCACTTGGTCCTCAACTCCAACAGGTTTTGTGTATAATGTAGTATAATGTAGGTATAACCCTCTAAATATTCATTTTTCTGTCTCTTTTTCGTGTAACGATTGTTTACAATCAACGCGAATTGAGTTGAGTTTCTCATAGTTTTCTCAGACGGCCGAGAACGAAGTTATAATTGGTGTTAGTGTGATGGATGGGTGAGTCTGACAAATTTTCTTCTGGTCTAGACGTTGACCCATAAAGGTTTTTACAATCTATAGGAATCTAGAAATCAGCATAATTAGCCTTCACCTGCTAGGTGCATAATTAATATAGACTTAAGTTAGATATGGTCAATTTTATAAATTCAAGTAATAAAGGCATAAATTCAATTTCTAAAACATTTTTTTTCGATTTCGAAGCATAAATTATATTTCGCTCATCTGAAATCTACGGCCGGAAACAAAATGTAGCATAATGCCTTAAATACGAAAAGTAATTTAAGCAGAATATACCATTTCATCGGAAAAATAGAATGTCTGCATGCAACAAAAAAGCAAAATCATGACCTGCGACAATTCACCATTTCAAATAACCATATAAAGAATTGGAAATTAAAAAATCCTTCCGGCGGTGCCCTGCGCCTGAGGCCTTGGCTAATCAAATACAATTCAAATAGATTATGTCCCACGCACCTGAAATCTTAAGGTGGGTATCCACCAAGAGTTTTGTCTAAGCACTAGCTCTATACATTTATCTGCCAAAGTGTCTCCATCAAAATCAATATGCGGAGATAAGAAATGTGCGGAGATCAGAAGTGCGGAGACTACACACGCACACGGATATTCCAGTGGATACAAAACGTATCCATTAAAAAATGTTCTGTGTCGGTGCGGAGAACTTCTGCGGGGACTGTGTGCGGATAAGTAAATGCAGTGGATACTTGAAAAAAGACTTCGAAAAGTCTTGAAGTTGCTTGTTGAGGCCTATCTTTTGTTTTCCAGTGAATATGGAAAACATAAAAGATCTTAGTACAGACAAGGGTATTATTTTCAAGAAGGTTTTCAAATGCGGTTGGTTTGAGGCGTAGATTGCCTCGAGTAAAGTTAATTTTTTTGTTTTTCTAGAGTTTCCTAATTCTGAATGGAGACCTTGTTCAGCCTTGGTTTTTAAATATGGCGGTGCTTCCGCTTTTTTTTGCATTTGCCACAATAATAAATGCTGCAGAGCACATTGCTAAATTTTCGTCCTCAAAGTCAATTTTTTTATATATTCTTATCGTCCATCAAATAGCAATTGAAGGGTGGTAATATATTAGATAAACTTAAATCGGAAAACATAAAACATTGCGCGCACACAAGAACTTTATCATTCAAGGTCGTATCCACGTAAAGTCTTGTCTCTGTAGAGTGCGCGCACAGTCCGTTAGAACATAGTTTGAGACTTTTCATATGGTTCCTGCAAGATTTTAGTGGATACGCTATGAAAGCTTTGTCTCCGCATAGTTTGAGATTTTTCTTCTTTTGCTATATTTGTGCGGATTTTTATGTGCGCGCACTGTCTGCAGACCGCAGTGGAAACGCACCTTTAGGCCGGGAAATCCGAAATGTAGCGAAATGAAAGAATATTCCATTTCATTGGAGAAATATCATTGAATGCCTGAAAACAACAAAAACACAAAATCATGACCTGCCACAATGCCAATTAACAAAAAAATACATCCTGCGCGTGAGCACTTGGCTATTCAAAAAAAAATTGTGTCGTCTGCTGCCTGGCTGATAAGGCAAAGTGAGTGAGGGGTGGAGCAGGCGAAAAAATACATTTCGTCCGTGTGGAATGAAGCTCCGCAGCCACCATGCCCTTCATCTCTTCATTTGTCTATCAACAGAGAACTTGGGGAAATGCGCGGAGAGCTTTGTCGAATGTGTATTCTATAGCTTCGCTTTAGGAATCGAAACAAATCCTACCCAGCAATTTCTTCTTCTTCTTTAACGGATATATAACCGGGATCCGGTCCTGGCCTCTCGCAACTGTTCTCTCCACCGGTCCCGATTCTGAGCCGATGTCATCCAGTATGGCATCCCTATGCTCTGAGCGTCCTGGCCTACGCCATCCTTCCAGCGGAGGTTGGGTCTCCCTCGCTGTCGCACCCCATAAGTCTTACCGCAGAGAACTTTCCGAGCAGACTCATCTTCACTCATACGAGCTAGATGTCCTGCCCACCGGAGTCTACCGAGCTTTATTTTCTTCACAACATCTAAGTATGTCGCGATAGCGCTCGTAGATCTCGTCATTGTAGAGTCTCCGGAATCGTCCTTCCTCACATACGGGGCCAACAATCCTCCGAAGTATTTTCCTCTTGAACACCGCCAAGAGGTTAGAGTGCTTTTTGCTAAGCACCCACGTTTCGGATGCATATGTGAGGACCGGCAAGACCATCGTCTTATATAGTAAAAGTTTAGACGTTATGGTTAGATGCTTGGATTTGAAGAGCCTTGACAGGCTATAGTAGGCTTTGTTGGCTTTCAGCAGTCGTGCGCGTATTTCAGGTTCCATGCTATTGTCGGCTCCTACTATTGACTCAAGGTAGGTAAATGAATTTACCACATCAAACTCGTGTTCCTCTACCTTGATTGTGGGACCAATGTTAGGTGTTCTTGCAGATGAGGCCACCATGCAATTTGCTGGTGCCAAAATTTTGTATGAAGCGGAACATCTGTATTACAGATAGCATAGACAAATAAAAGGAAAGATATTCCATTTCATACAAGAAAAGTGTGCACGTTCCTGTTGAGACAGCTTTCTAGTCCAGGCGCTGGAGCATTTCCAGTAGTTTTGGCGTGATGTAACGGACTTTTTTGGTGGGATTGGTCAGGAATGGCATCCCCAACAATATCTAAGGGGTGTGCAAACATGAAAACGCCTGGAAAATTTATGGGAGCCCAAAAACTGAAAAATTCACGAACAATTCCTTGTTTTTTGACCTTTATTGATAAATATTTCTGAACGAAGCCTTCTAGGCGAAAAGTTTGTTGGACATGTTTTGTTCGTTATTGGGTTTGCTAAAACTTAGCGTAAGTTTGATTTTTGAAATTCGAATTTTTACATTGCAAAATAGTCGAAAACTGCGAAAAACTGGACCCTCACTTTAAAGTTATACCACAGACTTAACTATCTGTAATACAGATGTTCCGCTTCATACAAAATTTTGGCACCAGCAAATTGCTGGGTAGGATTTGTTTCGATTCCTAAGGCGAAGCTTTAGAATACACATTCCACAAAGCTCTCCGCGCATTTCCCCAAGTTCTCTGTTGATAGACAAAGGAAGAGAGGAAGGGCATGGTGGCTACGGAGCTTCATTCCACACGAACGAAATGTATTTTTTCGCCTGCTCCACCCCTCACTCACTTTGCCTTACCAGCCAGGCAGCAGACGACATAATTTTTTTTGAATAGCCAAGTGCTCACGCGCAGGATGGATTTTTTTGTTAATTGCCATTGTGGCAGGTCATGATTTTGTTTTTTTGTTGTTTTAGGCATTCAATGATATTTCTCCGATGAAATGGAATATTCTTTCATTTCGCTACATTTCGGATTTCCCGGCCTAAGATTTCAGGTGCGTGGGACATAATCTATTTGAATTGTATTTGATTAGCCAAGGCCTCAGGCGCAGGGCACCGCCGACCGGATGGATTTTTTAATTTCCAATTTTTTAATATGGTTATTTGAAATGGTGAATTGTCGCAGGTCATGATTTTGCTTTTTTGTTGCATACGGGCATATTATTTTTCCGATGAAATGGAATATTCTTTTTAGATTACTTTTCGTATTTAAGGCATTATGCTACATTTTGTTTCCGGCCGTAGATTTCAGGTATAATTTATACTTCGGAATCGAATAAAAAAAATGTTTTACAAATTAAATTTATGCCTTTATTTCTTGAGTTTATAAAATTGACCAACTCTAACTTAATTCTATTTTAGTTATGCACCTAGCAAGTGATGGGTAATTATGCTGATTTCTAGATTCCTTTAGAATGTGAAAATCTTTATGAGTCAACCGCCTAGCTAGACCAACGGTGGGCAACCTCCGGCGCGCGGGCCATCTACGGCCCGCGAAAAGTTTCTATCCGGCCCGCGAGATCTTTAGAAGAAATTATAAAAAAATATTTTTCGATGTAATTCGAATATTTCAATCGAATATTAGCTGTGTTCCAAAATTCGAGCAAAGTTCTCGCAAGCAGTTGGCCTACTCGTTCCTACTTCTCAACAAAGGCATGAGTAGAAAGAGAAAGCCAACTGCTGGCGAGCACTTTGCTCGAATTTTGGAACACAGCTATTAAACGCACATAGCAACTAGTGATGAGCAAAAATAGGCTTGGTCTTGCAGTCTTGTCTTGGTATTGCACCTTTAGCATGATCAAGACCAAGACTTAGCTATGCTCGCAAGCCCAAGATCAAGACTTAGCTATAGCCTAGTACTAAGTTCGCCGCTAAATGAAATTTCCATACAAAATTTAGCGCGAAAATTCAGCAAACTAAATTTTAGCAGAATCTTTAGCATATGCAGTACTAAGTTCACCGCTAAAATGCTCGCTAAATCGACGTTTCTAGTTCTGTAAAACAGATGGCAGTAATGTTAGTCTCCACTTTTTAGCTGCATTTTTTATCGTGCAGGCACCTTTTTTCAAGCTAAATACAAGTTAACTTACCGGTTGTGTAAAATTTACCCGTTGTAGAAGTTTCAACTGCAGAAAAAACACTAAAATAAAGGTTTGTGAAAAAATAGGTTGCTGCTGTAAAAAAAGTAATGACAATTCTGTGTGTTTATAATATTTGAAAGACGTTTTAATAATTTTATATTTCCAGTGGATTTTGAGGCGTTTTATTTAGAAGAAGATGTTCAAATTCAACCAAAAAATAATAGAAAGAAGAACCAAAACAAAACATTGTGTTCTGATGATAAAAAATTGCTTATTAGAGCTATAAAAGAAAATAGAATTATATGGGACAAAACAATGAAAGACCACTGCAACAGATCTGCAATGGCCACGGCTTGGAAAAATGTGAGCGACGCTGCTAATATATGAAGTGTGTATTTGAGTCTTCAGCGCAAAAGTGGTGTAACCCCAGATTATGTAAACCATCGGTGTTTTTCAGGTAAATTCAAAAACTCATCATTGCAGAATTCAGCTACAGACTTCCAATTGCATGCAGCAGCGATGAGTTTTTGAATTTACCCGCAGCTTACACAACTTTTGGTCTATCTATTACTTCGATATATCATGTTTTACCAAAATCGATGTTTCCAACGGTTATGTTTTATCCGCTATTGTATTGAGTTCATAATGTAAGGAGTGTATATTACACCAAAACCGCAACCAGCTTCAATTGTGGGATACACCACTTCTGATCTGATAGCCTCATTTAAGCTTACAGTGTTATTATATTTTTATTTATTTTTTTAGTTGAAAATTGTAAATCCACGTGGAAAAGTCTTCGGGACAGCTTTCGTTACCACACCATTAAAAAGAAATCCGGAAGTGCTTGCGATTTGGAAGATGATGAAGGAATACTCCAACATGACTGGGAATATGTCGACGATATGTCGTTTCTTACGCCTTCATCTTCAAAAAGACGGTATGCTATTTATACTCGTATGCATTGCTAAGTCTATTTGTTCCCATATTGATATATTGGAGGGTTTGCGCAATCAATTTAAAAATATGGTTAAATGTATATTTTTATTTTCAGAACAATATCGCCAAGCACATCAAAATATAATGAAGACCCGGAATTTGAAAGTGCCGGAACGAGCAATTATTCATATGTAAGAAATACATTCAATTCTTCCTTACACATATGTACATATATTGATATATTGTTTATATTCTTTAAGTTACAAGATATGCCACCGGAAAAAAAAACTAAAAAAACAGCTCTAGAGGAATCTGCTGTCGCTGTTTCTGAGAGCATGGTAGAATTTGTGAAGATGAAGAAGACTGAATCTAAGAAGTATGAATTTAATCACCACATCATGCTAGCTAACCTTGACAGAATGCTGTCAAAATTGCCCGAGGACGTAGTGGAACACTTAAATATGACATTTCTTGGATTAACTTATGAAAAACTTAACGAAAATAAAAAGGAATGATTGATACCTGCTTAAAAGTTGCCGAAAGTTAATGTACATTTTTAATATATACATACATATATTCCAAACCGAAAGACAAACACTTATGTTTCTGAAACTTTCCAAGAATAAATACAAAGGATTAGGTAAAAGTTGTTCACGTAATAAACCAGAAGATGGGTATTTTTTTTTTAAAAAAAGAACGGCTGTTTTATTTTTGTTAAGTAAGAACATGTTTATTTTAAATTTTCTCTTTTTTCTAGTATCTACTTGTAAATAAATATTGTTATATCTTTATATATTTATGAAAGAAAGTAAAGAAATGCACAAATAAAAAAATAAGAAAATTATTTTGCTTGAGGCACCCTATGTACCTCGAGCTATAAGGCTTAACGCACTCTTATTGCAAATGCACAGCTTTTCTTTGCCACGGGATAGATCCACATGGAGAATTAACAAATAATTTAATTTTTTCACGGATTACTTTTGCTGTACTTGGATGCCTTCCTTGTGTACATCGGAATGTGGTAGAAAAAAGCGAATTTTGAGGTACCTTTTTACGCCATTCTCCTTCTATTAATTGACCCGTTTCATCGTAGCGGTCGGCAAAATTTTGGGGACAGTAAATGCCTTTGTTGTTATCAAGCAGAAAATTATGGAGATAGCAGCAAGCAGTAATAACTTTTTGTGCTTTATCAGGGCTACAAAACATTGTGTGTGCTAAACAATAAAACCTGGAGCACAAAATTCCGAATGAATTTTCTATGCACCGCCGTGCGCGGCTCAGTCTATAATTAAAAATTAATTCGTCTTCTGCCAATTGCTGTCCCCTTTTTGGGACGAATGGTTTCATTATGCGTTTATGTAGTGGAAACGCATCATCTGCTACGAAAAAATATGGGATTTTGTCAGCTCCTAGAGAAACATCGTTCGGAAACGGCAGATTCTCTTGAAAAAGGGATTTTCCGAGACTGCTTTCAGCGAAAATGCTTGCGTCCCCTTCGCTTCGATAAGCACCAATGTCTACATATCGTCGTTGTCAAACCAATATCTGCTATGTGCACTTTTTGGAGATTTTGACATTTTGATCATTATGACTAGTTTACTAACCAAATTTTTGTATAAAAATACTTCTATGTCAATCTAAGCATTATACGGCGAACAATGGTCGCTGAAAAAAATATGCTATGTGCATCAGCCAGAATATTGTCAAATAAAAACTGCTATGTGACAAACGTGCACATAGCATATTTTATTTGACCAAAATCAACTGTAATGGTTAGTAAAACATCTGCTATGTGTTTAGTCAAAACGCAACGTTCAGTGTTTAAGTCCTTAAGTCCCTTTTACATCCCAAAGTGGAGACGCGAATTGGAGCTATTTTATCGCACAGAAATTTCTATATTCTTCTCTCTATCTGGAATCCACGTTCGTGCAACAGAGAAAAAAGCATACAAATTTCTGTGCGGTAGAAGAGCTCCACTTTGCGTTTGGGATGTAAAAGGGCCTTAATACTATAATTTTATTACTATTTGTATGTGGATATCGAGAACTATTTGTTCTCTAACAATATTGCTATGTGTGGGTATAATAATTCCACAGTGTTCATTTACATTTACCCTCAAATTTCCTTTGATATTTTATTATACTTATACATAAATTCTTGACGAGTAATTCATTCAATTCATTACTCATAAGCCGTCAGTTGATTAGCTGTATAAGCTTGTAAAGTACGTTTTGTCTAGTTATAAAGCAAAGCAGTGATGCGCAAATTCACACAATTTAAAATCGCATTAGTAGTGCTAAAGAGCTAAAGCTTTACAAATCTTCACACTGTTAGAAAATCTTTTCAATTTTAAAATGCATTAGTTTATTTTTGAACCCTATCATTAACAGTGAAAAAAAATATGGTGTCAATAGCCAGTGACAATAAATGTATAGAAGAGGAGTATCAGGATATATTACCCCAAGAACTACCAAGGGAGTCGGTTGAACCATCCACATCTTCTGGGAGAACGTTTCAGTAAGTGCATTCCCTGAAAGAGAGAGTAGCTCACCATTTCAAAGCAGCTCTCAAGCGCCTCTTTTCCAACAAAGTAGGACCAAACGTCGCCGTTTACTGGGTAAACAGTACATGGGCTATAAGAAAATAGACGGACAAATAGAACAAAGTGTACCTAAAGAAGCCAGATATATAATTATAATATATAATTCGTTGTAGTCACACTGCAATGAAACAAAAGTCTAAAAATAGTTTCATGTGCGGGTTGATCTCGGAAGAAGAGAGAGCTGCGTTGCATTCCAAGTTTTGGAATATGAAGTCATGGGACGAAAAAAAAGCTTTCGTACAAGGGTTAGTCGTTAAGAGAAATGTGCGTAAGCGACGCAAACGTGACAATCGTATTACTTCCAGAAAACAAACTGGTTTTGATATATTTGTGCCAAAGTCTGACTCTCAAAATACCAAAATTAAAGTGTGCCGATTGGTTTTTTTAAACACCCTCGACCTCGGACGCGATTCCCTCTTGCGCTGGGTTAAGGATAGTACAACAATAGCAGGTACGACGGATGGTTATGAAACCCCTACTTTAATTGTACATAGTCGTGGGATCATCTCAAATAGAATTGCCCGAGGAACTGTGTCCGAATGGTTGAATTTACTTCCAAAAGTGCCTAGTCAGTATTGCCGAGCATCATCAAAGCGTACTTACGTTGAGTCAACTTTTCGATCACACTTGCACATGCATGCAGTTTACAAAACGTGGAACAAAATAAAAAACCAGTGTCGAGGAATACATTTTTACGTGTTCTTAGTAACGAGAACATTTCAATTCACAAACCGAGAAAGGATCAATGCGATGTGTGCTCCAGTTTCCAGTTAAAAAATGTTTCGCAAGATGAGTATGAGACTCATGTCCAGAAAAAAGATGAAGCACGTAGCGCTAAAACCAAAGCTATTGAAATTTTGAAGGATAAACCCGATCACCTGGTGATATCTGTTGACGTACAAAGTGTTCTTTTAACACCAAACTTACTTGCTGGAGCACTGTATTATAAGCAAAAACTACAGTGTCATCATTTTACAATTTATAACTCTCGTTCTGGGGATGTTACTATTTATTTTTGGCATGAAGCAGACGGAGGAGTTACGTCCAACGAATTTACAAGCTGTGTGATTGATTACCTTAAAACTACAAGCAGTTCTTATAAACACATTACCATAATTAGTAATGGGTGTAACTATCAATATAGAAATAAGGTTTTGACGAGTGCATTGAGTGATTTTGCTTATTTTTTCAAAGTAGAAGTGGAACAAATTATACTAGAAAAAGGACACACAATGATGGAGGTAGATAGTGTGCACTCCACTATAGAACATTATATCAAACCCCCTATTTATGCACCACAAGATTATATTACAAGAATGCGCCAGGCTCGACCCAAACAACCGTATGATATCAGAGTGATTCATTACGATTTTTTCAAAGATTACGAGCAGCTAACCACCAATTTTCTCTCTATCAGACCTGGTAAAAAAAAGGGTGATCCCACTGTGAATGATATCAGAGGAATTTTATATAAGTCTACTAGTGAAGTGTGCTTCAAACTTCGCCATCCACAGGATTATATGATACTTCCTCAACGAAGGCGTCTGCCTCAAGAGTATCCTGAACCTTCAGCATTGTATGACGGCCCACTGGAAATAACTCGATCTAAGTTTAATCACTTACAGGAACTTAAACCGTTTATTGACCGTGACTACCATCCGTTTTATAATTGTTTAAAGTTTAAGTCTGATTAAAGCCTGTTTTTTTTCATTTAATAACAATAAAATACTAATGTAAATCAGTCCTGTTTTTTTACTAATACCTGCTATGTGTCAATAATTGACAAATTATAATCTGCTATGTACACAAATTACTCTAATTTAACAATAATAAATAAATTATTACATTTGAATACCTAAAAATCACATAACATAACGTATTACACAATATAACTATAATTTAAATTAGTTTTCAAAATTTGTTTCATATAAAATTTTACAGGAGAACGTTTTTTTTCAATATCTCAAAATTATACTTTTTGCACATAGCAGATATTGGTTTGACAACGACGATATATAAATTTATAATTTCCATCTGCTACCGCCATCAATACAATGCTATAAAATCCCTAAAATTCATAAGATCTTGTTTAATGAAATTAATTTTTATATTGATATGAAATATACCTTATAGTTGTAAAATAAACTTCCAGAATTTCTAGGGCGTTTGATGGCTACGTGCTTTCCATCTACAGCACCAACAGTATTTGGAAATTGCCATTTCGAATGGAAATTATTAGCAATATCCACCATTTTTTGGCTTGAGTTTAGAATCGGGATGTATTCCGATAATGCCTCACATATTGCGTCACATACTTGCTCTATAATTTTACCGAAATGTTGCTTACTTATTCGGTATACCGAAGCTATATGACGTTGCAGAGTGCCACAAGCAAAAAATCTAAAATTAAGATTTGATCAGTTAAAATATTTTGAAATGTTAAAAATACTTACTCCAAAACAATCGCCAATTTTTCTTTTGGGGTTATTCCGTCTGATGGCCGAGTGTTTGCTTTCGGCTGCAAATGGTTTTCTATCAGCGATAATAATTTGTCGAAAGTAGCGGGATCCATCCGAAAATTTTCTTTAAACTTCGACCCACATTTTCTTAGGTCATCAAACTATAATTATACAATATAATTTATAAAATGGATTATCAATTAAAGTTTATTAATCAAAAGATAACTTACATCTTTTACAAACCGCCATTTTTCAGACCTCCCTCGTAAGTAAGGGTGTATCTTGGCGCGCTTTGAAATTTTTTCATGTTCAGCTAATATATTTACAAAATGAGCTGCGGCATTTATAATAAGATTGTCATATCGTTACTCATTTTTATCACACTTTGAAAATTCTTAAATTGAAACTTTTATTTCTGCTGTCCGTTAATAAGAACTTTCTCTACAATTCTACACTGTCAAATTTTATCTTGCTAAAAAAGGGTACAAGTTTGGAGACTCGCTAAAATTTAGTTTAGCGCCGAACTTAGTACTAGGCTTATGTTCGCAAGACCAAGACCGAAACTTAGCTGTGTTCGCAAGACCAAGGCCAAGACTTACTGTGCAAGAACAAGATCAAGATTATATCAGTTCTTGCGTTTGTTTATTGGTTCAACTTAATTTGGGTTCCGGTCGGTGGAAGTAGATCGCTGGGTTTTCAGATCATACATATTCGGATATTGTTCTGAAAACAAGGATAAGGATTGAAGTTCAATATATTGTTTAGATGTGACAAAGTCTACAACTTTTGTTATCATAATTAAACACATAGGTCACATCACTAATTCTTACTAATAAGTTTCAATATTAATTTTGGTATATATGTATGTATTTATAAGTGGGGCTCCAGACTTAACCGGCTCCAAAAAAATTTCAACTCGTCTAGGTAATTTATAATAGGTAGGTAATTTAAGGTGGGGTAGGTATGGGTTTTTAAGAAAAAAACAAATTTAATAAGGAAAATAACTGAAATTCTCAAGGCTAATTTCCAAATTAAGGGAAATTTCTAGATATTGAATAAGCTTTATATTGATTTATTATTGTTTTGGAGCGAATTTAAGGGTTAGTTGTTGGGATCACCTTTGTTCGATTAAGGGGTAATATCACCTTGTGACTTTTTTTCATCTTTTTTTCTAATTGGCTTAAACACTCCATAAAGTATCCAAGAATGATACAAAAATTCGATTATGAGGGGATCAAAGCTTTAACTTCAAATATGTCAGCTCCACGTTTTCCAAACTGGGCGTACCAGTAACTTCCTCAATTTTTATCAGATTGACTTGACATTTTAACTGCAAGTTTAAAACAATATTTTCTAGTGAAAGTCGTAGGACTTTTTTGATAAATTGTTTTTTAAAGATTTTATAAGCGATTTTCGGCCGATTTTTTTCGAAAAAACAAGAAAAAAAAGTTCAAGTTAACCCCATCTTCTGTAAATCAATTTTTCGAAAAAATCCTACGACTTTTGCTAGACTTTGGACTATATTTTAAGAAACTTTTTGGTTTTTTGTTTGGTTAAAAATTGTGGCTCATGTCGACCGTCCGTGTTTATTTTACTCGCGTGCGCTGCTGTCCCGCCATTTTGTATCGTAAAATTAAAATAAAACATGTTTTTTGTAGTTAAAGACTAGTACTTTCATATGTCTCAGAAAATCACGTGAAATTTAGTGAACACAAGGTGATATTACCCCTTAACCAACGAATGTTGCGGTTTCATCAAGAGTCTCGAATTTTCCTTTCAACAGCCCATTTCTCAAGGACGCATCCTACTAAAATATAAAATATTCTTTTATGATGTCGTGTAAGATTTATCCCGTTAATCCTTTTACTGATACCAAGCATTTGAAAATAAGGTAATTATTCAGATTAACCCCCACGCCTCCGATGACCTTGAAATTGTAGTATGTTGTAGTATTCGTCATCCTGAACAAGAGTACACATAATATCTATGTATGTTTGGCGCAGAAAAAATAACTAAGCAGTAGTCATAATCCTAGTTAATCCAACCAACTTTTTCCTAAGAAAGACCATCGTGAAACATTCGCAGGAAAAGTGTGGTTGGATTGATGACTCCTATCTGAATAGAGTTCTTCGTGAAACATTCAGATGAAGAGCTGTGAGAATTTTTGCGTTACGAACTTAACCCCTACCCTCTCTTTCTTTCTTTTCGATGAGCATGGGCTTTTTACCGACTGAACAGGCGGACTTGAGCGATAGAAAATATGTCATCGATGGAGGGTTTGTTACATCAGAAATTTCCACCAGTTATGTAGCATGTCAAGTCAAATTAGAAATCTAATTTTCGATGGCTTCCCTTACGAAGCTAATGAAAACACCAAGCGATTGAGAAGAAGGCAAAGAAAATAATCTGCCGCAATATCATTAACAGAATCGATGGTGCTAATTGCCTCGCAGGCTAGTTTCCTAGCAAACTCCAAAAACAAGGACCGGCCTGTATCTTTTATTGTGCCTTAGATTACAGTTGTCTCAAACCGTCTAGAATCTCCATCATGCTGCTGGGAAAAACCCTTTCAGACAATATATTATTCCTGCACGACATGAGTAGTTATGACACCACTTCTGCTTTTTTAATTAGGCGAAACTGAAACTTCTGAAATTTCTGCAGAACAACGATGACTTGCAACCAGTTATTGATGTTTTCAAAGACCCTCATCCAAGATTGCCAAAGCAGGAAACGTGTTTCTCATGGCTCTGTATGGGAAAGGACATGAGATGAGCCTGAACGATTTGAGATACAGGCAATGTATCTTAATCGTACAAAAGTAAAACGACCATCGCCTCCCTACCACCTGAAGCTGCTGCCCGACAACATTCACTGAGAGTCTACCGACAGGAAAAAGGAGACCAGGACGACCTAAGAAAAGATATGTAAACGGCGTCGAGGAAGACATAACACAATTAAGAATAAGGAACTAGAGAAACTGGAGACAGACAATCCTGGAGGCGAACGATGGAGGAAGCCAAGCCCAACAATAGGCTGTGCTTCAATTGCTGCTTGATATTTAAACCCGTATTCCGTGTAGCCCCGTGACACGGTATCCCCGTGCACCAGTAAAGATAGATAGCCGCTGGTTTTAAAAAGGCTGTTAACGATTATTTGCAGTTTTTGCTCCGGCGGTGAGCTGCGCCTGAGGCCTTGGCTAATCAAATACAATTCAAATAGATTATGTCCCACGCACCTGAAATCTTAGGCCGGGAAATCCGAAATGTAGCGAAATGAAAGAATATTCCATTTCATCGGAGAAATATCATTGAATGCCTAAAACAACAAAAAAACAAAATCTAGACCTGCCACAATGGCAATTAACAAAAAAATCCATCCTGCGCGTGAGCACTTGGCTATTCAAAAAAAATTATGTCGTCTGCTGCCTGGCTGGTAAGGCAAAGTGAGTGAGGGGTGGAGCAGGCGAAAAAATACATTTCGTCCGTGTGGAATGAAGCTCCGTAGCCACCATGCCCTTCCTCGCTTCCTTTGTCTATCAACAGAGAACTTGGGGAAATGCGCGGAGAGCTTTGTGGAATGTGTATTCTAAAGCTTCGCCTTAGGAATCGAAACAAATCCTACCCAGCAATTTGCTGGTGCCAAAATTTTGTATGAAGCGGAACATCTGTATTGCAGATAGTTAAGTCTGTGGTTATACCAACAAAAGAAAACACCATTATTTTTCAATGTAATTCTGGAATTAGGTAGTTTATGGTATGCTTAACTTACTATATATCTAAAACTCTATCACTGTCGGTCAAATTGTTTTTGCATAATGAATTTTGCAATTAAGTGATTTTAAAAAATTAAATTTGTTGCAGCGCCAAAAAAAATGTTCCCATGTTGGTCCTGATTTTTTTACGTATGCTTTAAGATTCACTTTACAATATCCAATCATAAAATTACTGTTTTTTAAATTTTTTAAATGGTTTTTAATCTTTTGAAAAAAAAACCCTCAGCTGCAAAATAGCGCCAGAAATGGTCGGTTCGCTTGAAAAACAGCTAAACTGGTGCAATAGAAACTGAGTCCTTTTTCGAGCGAATTTGAAACGCGCCGAGCATTTCCGGAGTAAAGATATTTTGTAATTTTTTCAAAAATATAAAAACCAAAAAAAATTTAAAAAGCAGCAATTTTATGATTGGATATTGTAAAGTGAGTCTTGGATCGTACCTAAAAAAAACAGGACCAACATGGGAACATTTTTTTTGGCGCTGCAACAAATTTAATTTTTTAAAATCACTTAATTGCAAAATCCATTACGCAAAAACCATTTGACCGACAGTGATAGAGTTTAAGATATAAGTTAAACATACCATAAACTATCTAATTCCAGAATTACATTGAAAAATAATGGTGTTTTCTTTAGTTAGTATAACTTTAAAGTGAGGGTACAGTTTTTCGCAGTTTACGGCTATTTTGCAATGCAAAAATTCGAATTTCAAAAATCAAACTTACGCTAAGTTTTAGCAAACCCAATAACGAACCAAAACATGTCCAACAAACTTTTCGCCTAGAAGGCTTCGTTCAGAAATATTTATCAATAAAGGTCAAAAAACAAGGAATTGTGCGGGAATTTTTCATTTATTGGGCTCCCATAAATTTTCCAGGCGTTTTCATGTTTGCGTACCCCCCCCCCCCCCCGATATTGTTGGGGATGCCATTCCTGACCAATTCCATCAAAAAACTCCGTTACATCACGCCAAAACCAAAATTTATATGTCTCACTGCTCTAGCGCCTGGACTATTCCTATTTCCTCCATTTAAGCTTCCTCCAAGCGAAAGCTGCCCCCGCTAAATCTTTATTTTCGGTGGCACTGTCAAGATATTTGAGTAAATCTAATCTGAACAGAGTAAATGAAAAGGAAAGCTTTAGCTATGCATAGGAGCATGGTTCTTGTAGAGCTATTCGCGTTTGCGCTTCTTTTTTTTATATACTTATACAATACACACATTCCTACATGCCAATATTTCATAAATGAGAAATCATTTATGAAATATTGGCATGTAGGAATGTGTATATTGTATTCTAGGTAAATTTTATTAAAGGGGTTTGTTGGTGGGAATAAATGTAAATCAGAAGGAAGCTATTAAATGTATTGTTTGATTTTTTGTTTAATTGACAAAAATCAATTACATATTTTGAGAAGTTTGAAGATTTTGTTTTTTCAGGTCTGACTTTTCGGTTTCTACTAATTTGCAAAAGTTAGTAAAACCGTGAGTTTTGTGCGAATTTTGTTTTTGTTTTTATTGATAACAATGATGTGTTTATTTTGCATATTTGCGAAAGTTTTATTTTGATCAAAGATTCACAAGCAAATTATTGCGTTTTACAAGGATTTCAAGATGTAAACTATCATATCATGAACAAAATTTAAAAATATGAAAAGTGGAAATTATTGCTTTATGGATATTTGTGGCCATTCTCACTTAATAGTGCAGCCTATACAAGAATTCTATCTTAGGCACTAGGAAAAAAATCCAAATAACTTGAATTTTTCTTATCTTTATTATGATGTTCTACTGACATCCTGGAAAGTATCCTAGTTTCAGCGGTCACGTTTTCTTTTATTGGTGTAAATTTTAACTTGACGCAATTAATATCGACAACCATTTTATTCGTAAAACGTGCCGGAAAGTTTCGGTGTCTCTCTAATACTTGTATTTTGTTGAAAATAAATACTCCTTTGCACACCACCGCCTAATCCACAAAAACATTTTCAGCGTTACATCCCTTACAGGCATTTATTTAGTCTTCGTTGAGTAAATCCGACATAAAATTGTATTTTTTAAAAGCAATTCTCCAATTTGCTATCACGCTTCTACTCCTAAGAATTTGAGGTAACAACTTTCTGTCGAAATCCAATTGTCCTGTTCATTTTGTCTAAAATCGGCGAAATCGGTAAATTTCTACCGCTCAAAATATAAAAAATTATTAAGTAAATATAAAAAACTTATAGAAAAGTTGAAGAGCAGCAGCAAAGAAAATAGAACTAAGAAGGTGAACCTAGAAGGAAGAATATGTCGAAATAACTATCTCAGTAGAATAGTCAAAAGACCGCTAACTTCTTTAATTGCCTCCGCTCCATATAACTCATAAAAGTGCAATTTTACAGAAGAGACTTTTTAAGATGAAAAATACTGAATAATAGAAACTTTATTTATTTTTATTAGTTAGTTATTATGAGTTATTAGCTATTATGATATGCAATTATTAATTAATTATGGCGCTTTTCGATAAATTTATAAAATTACACCGCAGTCATCCCCTAGATTTCACTACCCTTTTTTGAGTTGTGCCGTTACTTCAGACAATTTCATTCAAACATCAAGGCGCTATCTGACAAAAACTTGCAGAATTAAAAATACGTCACTTTACAGGATGAAAGTAGACATATAATGCATATATGTATTCTATACAATAAAACGAAATTTGAAATTTTTTGAGTTGTGCACATCAATGCAAAACAGCGATATGTGACTAAAAATTCATAAACTTTTTGCACAATGATACTTTCTAACAAGAAAATTAAAAAAAGATGGAGTAATGAAGAAAGATCGTTAGCTTTGAATTTCCATTACAAATCTCCTACAACTTACAGGTATTTAAAAGATAATTTAAACATAAATTTACCATCTCTGACCTCTGCATCGTTGGCAACTAATTAAAAATATTCAACTTGTTTTTAGTAACATGCATGGGCGTAGCAAGGGGAGGGGCCAGGTAGGCCAGGCCCACCCCAGAATCCTTTTGGCCCACCCCAGAATAAAAGTGAATCACTTATTAAAAACCCGTGATGTTACATAAGGCTTAAAACAATTTTACAAAAAATAGTATGGTACACGGATGGCTCCAAAACAGAGACAGGTGTGGGCGCCGGAATCTGGAGCGAAAGTCCCAGATTCAGCAGAGCGATAAGCTTAGGCATCCTAGCAAATGTCTTCCAAGCAGAGGTGTACGCTATACTGGCATGCACTCATGAGAACTTAAGAAGGGCCTACCAAAACAAACGAATTTTTATCTTCTCTGATAGCCAAGCAGCATTTAGGGCGATAAGGTCCAGTAGGACCAAGTCTAAATTAGTTTGGGGGACCAATGTGCTCTTGGTGAGCTGGGCGTTCTCAAACAAGTTAACCTTGTTTGGGTCCCGGGTCATCGGGGCTTCAAAGGCAATGAAAGAGCGGATGCCCTAGCTAAACAGGGCTGCGACATTGCATCCATCGGTCCAGAGCCGGCTATCGGAGCACCCACCAGCTTACTGCAAAGGGCCCTAGCCGATCAGATTTTGATGAAACAAACTGAACGCTGAAGGTCCACGCCTGGACTGGTCAATTCTAAGCGGTTCCTTCTGGGCCGTCTCCTAACACGGCCAAGGATTTTTTGGGCGCAGTAGAAATGATGTCAGAACACTTGTTGGAGGATAGGAAAGGCGGAGGACCCCACCTGCAGGCTTTGCCTGGAGGAGGATGAGTCTGCTCTCCACGACCTCTGTGAATACCCCGCAATAGCGAGGAGCAGGGTTTTCTTGATCGAGGAGTCCCTGCTCGAGCATGAAAGTCTAAGCGACAAGCCACTAGGCAGACTGCTAAACTTGTTTAAGCGGTCTGGCCTAAATATATGAGGTTTAGGTTTGTGGTACAATAGGCCAAATGAATGGCCGCAATACCTTTGGACCCAGTACCTCACTCAAGAAAAAAAATTTGATGCGGCCATACATACGTAACATATAACGCAGAATACAACCATAGATAAATTATATGGGCATCTTCAGTATGATACCGTGTAGTTCATGACAGGCCCGATAGATGAGAAAAGTAAAAAAACAAAAAAAAAACAAATATAATTGAGCGATTGGATGTGTTAGTGAGAAATATTTTAATGCTGAGGAGAATTTAACAAAATAGTTATAAAATATTTTAATATCTGTTTCCTGAAAAATTGGGGCACTAACGAGAAAAGCAATAAAATCACGACAGGCCCCTTTTAGAAAAGCGCGCGACCAAATTGCGCGATTTAGGGTCTGATTGGATGCTAGCGAAGCGGAGATAATACAAGGTTTTGAATAGAGCTGCTTATATTGGAGCAACGCGGTCACTCACGCTTTGGCGCGACCAACCGCAAGAGTTGCGATGAAGCATGGGTTACTAGTATCAAGATGGATGTTGATTCCTCAGTCATATTGTCAATGTTCTGTTTGCGCTTCTCTCAGAAACTGGTTAGACTGCTTTATTCGCGCTACTCACAGCTTTTGTCACAGCCTTTGTCACAGCTTTTGTCACAACTCTGTTACCATCTTTGGCAGCTCCGATATAATCAGACCCTTAGTTGATTTTCCTCAAAATTTGTGTGAACACACGATATATGGTTTTAGTGGTAAGATCAGGCAGCAAGGCAGCATACTGGTCCATCGAGGCCAATTTTAGATTTTCCGAGAAAAAAAATCGGCTTTTCTTCAAAATATTATGAATGAAGACAAAGTTTACTGTTTTGTTTGCAGAAACTTCTGTACAAAGAACTTACGTGCTCAAAACGAAAAGTTTATTACAAGCAGCTATGATAATTGGAAAAAAAAATAGGAGAAGCATTACAAAAAGCATCGAAAATCCTTGATACATAAGCAGTCCACCGAAATTCACGTTTCTTTCAAACACTCGATGGTTTCAGGAAGCGTACAGGAGCGAATTGTGAGGCAACATGACACAGAAATAGTTGTTTCTTTTTCAACATATTTGATCAAACTTATCATGTGTCTGTGGACGGTCGGTAACGGTGGTTTAAAATCTGGCCCACCCCAGCAAAAATTCATTGCTACGCCCATGGAACATGGTTACAGAAAACAGAAGATTGTTTCATATTGGGATGAAGAAATGAGGCACGCTGTGTTAATATTCGATGAAATTAATATTAGAAGAGAGTTAACATATGATCAGGTAACAGATGAAATAGTTGGTTTTGTAGATATAGGTGATTTTAGAAATAAAGAACAAGCAAAGTATGTTTCGGTTTTTATGGTCCAAGGTTTATTTTCTAATTGGAAATTTATTATTAGTTTTTTTGCCACCGATAAACCAATTAACAGTAAAGTATTAGCCGAAAAAGTGAAGTTGAATTTCGACTACTGTTGTGAACTTGGGCATCCGAAATATAACCTCAGATTAGGCTAACAATCGTAGTTGATTTAGTTCTCTCGGAGTAACGGAAAACGACCTTTTTTTATTATAATAATCGAAATTTTTTTGCAATGATGTTCCGCATTTGTTCAAATCAATACTTTATTAGTAAAAGATATTCACTGTGAAGATGGAACAATAAGTTGGAACTGTGTTAAAGAACTAAAACGGTGCCGAAGTTAACTTCAAAACATGTATGGCCAAATACTTGGGAAACAATTAAGGTTTGTTATGCTCTTCAAGTTTTAAGTAACACAGTTTGTGCTGCCCTTAAAACTGCTTTGGAATTAACTTTGCTTAGCCCTAATGTTTCATCAGCTACACTTTCTACTTACGTTCTCAATAAATTGTTCGATTGTCTCAATAGTAAAGAACATTTTACTAGAAATTGGTACAAGTGTGGATTAACTCAAACAAATACTCCAAGGAAACATCTTTCTAAAATGCTACATTACATCCAATCAATTTCATTTGAGAACAAAAACAAAACATTTAAGATTCTGGGATTGATTTTGACTCTAAAATCCATTATTCTTTTAACTGATGAAATATTAAACGAGTTTCCCAATAAACATTTCGTTCTGACATCGAAATTTAACCAATACCCAACCTACTTTCCTTAGTACGATCAAGAGGGGGCTTCAGTAACAACCCATATTTATATAACTTCTATAGTATCATTTGCAAAATTATTTCGAACAAAATTTTGTCTATATCTTCCCCTAGGAAGAATTGTGACGAAGATAGTCAGCAATTTATAGCTATTGACTCATTTAGTGATGGCAAAACCATAAATAATAATTACGATCATTGTATTTTTACTGTAGAGGATCGGACGATTGGTGATGTTACTAATGAGGGTCACGAAGTTAGCAATATAATCGAGTCGATTGTTTTGTTGGTGACATTCACTTCAATTTAAGCTCATTTAAAAACTATTCCAAGCAAAAAATTATACAATGCTAAAAGGGAAAATTTCAAATTTTTAGGAGTAGAAGCGTGAATGGCAAATTGGAGAATTGCTTTTAAAAAATACAATTTTTTGTCGTATTTACTCAACGAAGACTAAATAAATGCCTGTAAGGGATGTAACGCCGAAATTTTTTTTGTGGATTGGGCTTACTGGGGAAACCACTTTAAAAAAACGCGCTTAATACTGTACCCCGGCGGTGATGTGGAAAGGAGTATTTATTTTCAACAAAATACAAGTATTAGAGAGACACCGAAACTTTCCCCCACGTTTTACGAATAAAATGGTTGTCGATATTAATTGCGTCAAGTTAAAATTTACCCCAATAAAAGAAAACGTGACCGCTGAAACTAGAATACTTTCCAGGATGTCAGTAGAACATCATAATAAAGATAAGAAAAATTCAAGTTATTTGGATTTTTTTCCTAGTGCCTAAGATAGAATTCTTGTATTGGCTGCACTATTAAGTGAGAATGGCCACAAATATCCATAAAGCAATAATTTCCACTTTTCATATTTTTAAATTTGTTCATGATATGCTAGTTTACATCTTGAAATCCTTGTAAAACGCAATAATTTGCTTGTGAATCTTTGATCAAAATAAAACTTTCGCAAATATGCAAAATAAACACATCATTGTTATGAATCAAAACAAAAACAAAATTCGCACAAAACTCACGGTTTTACTAACTTTTGCAAAGCAGTAGAAACCGAAAAGTCAGACCTGAAAAACAAAATCTTCAAACTTCTAAAAATATGTAATTGATTTTTGTCAATTAAACAAAAAATCAAACAACACATTTAATAGCTTCCTTCTGATTTACATTTATTCCCACCAACAAACCCCTTTAATAAAATTTACCTAGAATACAATATACACATTATTACATGCCAATATTTCATAAATGATTTCTCATTTATGAAATATTGGCATGTAGGAATGTGTATATTGTATATAAAAACAAGAAGCGCAAACGCGAATAGCTCTACAAGAACCATGCTCCTATGCATAGCTAACGCTTTCCTTTCCATTTACTCTCTTCAGATTAGATTCACTCAAATATCCTGACAGTGCCACCGAAAATAAAGATTTAGCGGGGGCAGCTTTCGCTTGGAGGAAGCTTAAATGGAGGAAATAGGAAAGCTCTCTCAACAGGAACGTGCACACTTTTCTTGTATGAAATGGAATATCTTTCCTTTTATTTGTCTATGCAGATAGTTAAGTCTGAGCACAGACTTAACTATCTGTAATACAGATGTTCCGCTTCATACAAAATTTTGGCACCAGCAAATTGCTGGGTAGGATTTGTTTCGATTCCTAATGCGAAGCTTTAGAATACACATTCCACAAAGCTCTCCGCGCATTTCCCCAAGTTCTCTGTTGATAGACAAAGGAAGAGAGGAAGGGCATGGTGGCTACGGAGCTTCATTCCACACGGACGAAATGTATTTTTTCGCCTGCTCCACCCCTCACTCACTTTGCCTTACCAGCCAGGCAGCAGACGACACAATTTTTTTTGAATAGCCAAGTGCTCACGCGCAGGATGGATTTTTTTGTTCATTGTCATTGTGGCAGGTCATGATTTTGTTTTTCTGTTGTTTTCAGGCATTCAATGATATTTCTCCGAAGAAATGGAATATTCTTTCATTCCGCTACCATTTTGGATTTCCCGGCCTAAGATTTCAGGTGCGTGGGACATAATCTATTTGAATTGTATTTGATTAGCTAAGGCCTCAGGCGCAGGGCACCGCCGGATGGGTTTTTTAATTTCCAATATTTTATATGGTTATTTGAAATGGTGAATTGTCGCAGGTCATGATTTTACTTGAGTTTTTAAATTTAACCAACTCTAACTTAATTCTATATTAATTATGCACCTAGCAGGTGAAGGCTAATTGTGCTGATTTCTAGATTCCTATAGATTGTGAAAACTTTCATGGCTCAACGTCTAGACCAACGGTAGGCAACCTTCGGCCCGCGAGCCATCTACGGCCCGCGACAAGTTCGTATCCGGCTCGCCAGATGTTTAGAATAAATTATAAAAAAGTATTTTTCGATGTTTGTCATCTAGTTTAAATTGAATATTACATCCATTGTGCTAAGTTACACTATGCATAATTTCTTTTATCATCCCCCCACAAACCGGTTTTATAGACAAGAGGTCGCAGGGAAGTTTATTTTATCCTCATTTTGCCTCAGAAAATTTATCAGACTCACCCATCCATCACCGTAACACAATTATAACATCGTTCTCGCGGTCTGAGGAAACTATGAGTAACTTTGCATCTCATTCGCGTTTCGTTACACGAAAAAGAGACAGAAAAATGAATATTTAGAGGATTATACCTACATTATACACAAACCTGTTTGAGTTGAGGACCGAGTGTTTGATAGTGTGATTTACCCCATTAAAGCATCTTTCACTTCAAATGCAGACAAAAAATTTATTGTTGGGTAGGACACGATTATAAAATGAATTGGTAAGAGGTGCCTTCAAATTAGGCGAGGGGCGATTGAAATGCCAAAATGCCAAAAACCATATTTTACAATCTCACCTCACCTAATTTCAAGTTGGTGCCTTTGCTGCCTCAAAAAAAGTAAGAAATGCCTCTCCAATTCGTATTTAAAATCTCACCTCGTCTCAGCTCAAATTGGATATTTTACTGCAGCAAAAAAAAAATAACAAAGGTCTCTTGTATTTACAACCTCACCTCACCTCGCCTCATTTTAAGTTGAATTTTACTGCCCCTAAAGAAGTAAGAAAGAAGAAATTCTTGCCTCTTCACTACGTAATTACAAAACAAATTCTTTTCTCTCCACTACGTAATTACAATCACATCTCGGTACACACTCATATACCAACAGTAGGACAAAAAATTGAGGGCTCAGTAAAATTTACCATCGTGTAAGGGACAAATGTACTGCCTAGTGCAAGTCCGGCTCAATTCTAAAAAAAATATAGGTCACAAGAAGGTGCCAAATGACTATTACGGTCCGCGGAAAAAAGGTAATATTTATGCTGGCCCATGTTATAAAAAGGTTGCCCACCCTTGTGTAACGGTCGGTTATTTGCCGGAAAATTCTCCCTTTTGTTGGTTCTCCCATCTATCGGGAATTTCAGGATTCAATTACAAAATTTACTGGTCACAAAAAAAAAATTAGTACAAAATTTAAAACTTCAAGGAGGCGAAAGAAAAAAATAATTTTTGTTCGAGCTGGAAAAAAACAAGGATGAAGAGAGTTGGAGCTAGACCCGTAGCCTGTAGACTGTTTTTTTGAAGAAAATTTTCACCGCGAAGGAAAATATCGTCTGAGGACCGGAAACTGATACTCAAAACCCGCCGATAACGCAGTATAGAGGAACGGAGGATATTAACGCCCATATTTGTAATAAGTGCTTCTCATTGTTTTTTTCTCCAAAGGAAATTATAGCAAGATTAGTGCCAGTAATTTCGTACCGTTATATGACAGTTGGAGTTGCAGTTATGTTGTGAAATTTATTAACAATCCATAAGAAAATCATCATCTAGGTCCTGTTTTGCCTACGTATATAGAATTTATCAGCTTTGTGGAACATCTCCAAACTACTTTGGACGTCTCTGTGTTCTTTTTCTATTAGAATCAGTTTTTTTCAACACAAAAAAAAAAAAAATTAAAATAAGAAAAAAATAAAATTAGCTGTGAATTTTTGGTACCTTGCTGCTAGAAGTATTGTGGACTGGTTTTCCAGCTTTTAATAACTTGCGAGTGTGTGACAGATTGTCCGCTAGTAAGTTAATACAGCCCAGTCGAATCAGTCGTGGTACCCCTACAGGCGCTAAGACAGCAGACGGGGCTCGTGGTGCAATCCGACGAGCCACAAAACCGACACCAACAAGAAGCTTTTAGCAGATACCAACCAACCCAAGGAAGATTTTTTTTAGTGGTCAAACTATAGTTTGGGCAATACCCCACGTTGAGTAAGTTCGTTTGTTTTATTATCTTACCGTAGTAATTTTGTCAACTAGTTAGATATCCAAGTAATATTTTGTTAACTCAAAAAAAATTACGGTCACTGTTGTGATCCTAGTAGTAGTTCACATATCAAAAAAAATTTTTTTTATATTATAAATTTCTATACATATATATATATTACAAATTTTAATTATAAGGTTACACGCATCTTTAATTACACCTTTATACAATACATAATTATCACAAAACAGTGTAGTATTAGCCATTTGAAGTTATACGCATTGTACACTTGTATTTATTTTACACCCAGGTATTGCTACTAATATTGACTTCCAACGTTGTGTTTCACTTAAATATTACTGTAAAAACAGGAATCATCGACTGGTATCAGCGCGACGATTTGTTTTTTTCCTTTCCTTTGTTGAATTGAAGTTCTTATTTGATGGTAATAGTTGGTTGCATTCACATTACCTATATTGTAAAGTTAATTTTTGTTTTATGTACACGTATCTAATAGTTAATGCAAACTTACCTTCATTTTGGTTGTTAAGTAATTATATTGTCTTGGCCTGTAATTATTGTATAATATATTTGTTGTAAATTTCTTTAAATCCACGAGTATTACTAGGCATGACAGCCTAAGGGGGTAATTTATCCAGGATGGTTGGGTTAGAGGTTTTCTCTCCAGAGTTCTCTCGAAGTCGCGTTGAACATTTACAGGTTCACCAGGTCGTTGGGAATTTCCAGCGATGACTACCATTGGCTAACCTAGGACAAGAACGATATGAAGAAAACTCCTTTTTGATTAGTAGGTAAGTGGTGAATCATATATGGAGCGTTCCGGTCACACACCCCACGACCCCTACCGTCGAGCTAGCGTATACCGTGTGGCCGGTTTAGCATCCCCTATAAATATTTAGGCACATAGGGAGGATGTTGTCTCTAAATTTTTTATGTATACCCAAGCATGATGGCAGTAGCCTTGTTGTCACCAGCAAGGAGCTCCATTGTGCCGGTACACTTGGTCTAGACCACCGGATCTGGATCTGCATGCAATATGAGCTTCCTAATTGGGTCGGGCGTAGGACATGGGATTATCATATTATCGTAACACGTTATCCTAATGCACGTGGGGCTTAGAGGCGGTATCGGTAATGCACGGGACATAATCGATTTTATTGGTTGAAGTTAACTTGGGTTCCGGTCGGCGGAAGTTGATCGCAGGGTTTTCAGATCATACATATTCGGATTTTGTTCTGAAAACAAAGGTAAGGATTCAAGTTCAATATATTTTTTCGATGTGACCATAGTCTACAACTTTTTTTTCATAATTAAACACATAGGTAAAAAGCATTCACTAATTCTTATTAATAAGTTTCAATACATATTTTGGTATATATCTATAAGTGGGGCTCCAGACTTAATCGGCTCCAAAAAAAAATTCCACCCGCCTAGATAATTTCATTGTGAAATAATTGGTAATTTAAGGTGGGGTAGGGGTTTTTAAGAAAAAAAATTTAATACGGTGATTTTGGCGATTTAGTGAAGAGTAAGACCAATCTTGATTGCATCAGCTACAGCTGGATGAAATGGTGTTGCCTTAGAAATCATATCTGCGTATTCCAAGGATTCGTTTGGGAATAGACCACATTTCGTATGTACTACGTAATAGATTCGGACATAAAATTTGTTAAAATATGTCCGTAAAGAATTATTATCTTTTCTGCGATGGCGATAAATATAGAACATGGAATAAATATATAACATGTGAAGAATTCTTCTACACTTTCAGATGGATGATTTGATCTGTGCTTCTGCCTTGCAGTAACTGCGAAGATGCCTGAGAACTCTGTTAAGGCGTCAATACTGTGAGATTGGAGCAATTCCGATAATTTGCCAATAGAATCGGGTACTGTGGTTATATTCATGTTTAATTCCTGAAGTTTATTACAAACGCATTCAAGCTTATCCGAATATCGGTGAGCTTAGGGTCTCAGAACTTAAATTTAGGATTTTTGAATCCAAGTTTGATAACATTAAATGCATTCTGTGAATAATTTTTGAGACGATACCAAAGCGCGAGTTCTATTTTTTTCTTCGTAACTAAAAATATGTACGAAAAACAAATTCTGTAAACCATGTCGGTAAAGTAGATCTGGCAAACCACTTTAAATTCTAACCTCTACCCGCGCCCCCCGTTCAAATTTTTTGCACCCCCTTAAAAAAAATTCTGCCGGCGCCTATGGGTTTTATAAAATATTGTGCAAAACAAGGAGCAAAAGTTGACGGTGTAGTTTGGGGAATCGGACTAGGAAAGAAATAATGTTTAAAATTAATAAGACTTAACATTTGCTCGAGTACTTTTTCTATACTAACCTCACTTCCCTGGTAGGCATTCTTGTACATATTTAGCTTTCTATTCTCAGAAAATTTAATAGATGTATCACTTAAATGCAATACTTACTATAATGTTAACCGAAAAATCTTTTTTAAGTAAAATATTCGTCACTTTCCGCTGTCTATTCTCACTTCCCTGTCTAGAAATCAGTATAATTAGCCTTCAACTGCTAGGTGCATAATTAATATAGAATTAAGTTAGAGTTGGTCAATTTTATAAGCTCAAGTAATAAAATCATAAATTCAATTTGTAAAACATTTTTCTATTCGATTCCGAAGTATAAATTATATTTCGCGCACCTGAAATCTGCCGCCGGAAACAAAATGTAGCATAATGCCTTAAATACGAAAAGTAATCTAAAAAGAATATTCAGAAAAATAAAATGACTGCATGCAACAAAAAGCAAAATCATGACCTGCGACAATTCACCATTTCAAATAACCATATAAAAAATTGGAAATTAAAAAACCCATCCGGCGGTGCCCTGCGCCTGAGGCCTTAGCTAATCAAATACAATTCAAATAGATTATGTCCCACGCACCTGAAATCTTAGGCCGGGAAATCCGAAATGTAGCGGAATGAAAGAATATTCCATTTCATCGGAGAAATATCATTGCATGCCTGAAAACAACAAAAAAACAAAATCATGACCTGCCACAATGGCAATTAACAAAAAAATCCATCCTGCGCGTGAGCACTTGGCTATTCAAAAAAAATTGTGTCGTCTGCTGGCCGGCCGGTAAGGCAAAGTGAGTGAGGGGTGGAGCAGGCGAAAAAATACATTTCGTCCGTGTGGAATGAAGCTCCGTAGCCACCATGCCCTTCCTCTCTTCCTTTGTCTATCAACAGAGAACTTGGGGAAATGCGCGGAGAGCTTTGTGGAATGTGTATTCTAAAGCTTCGCCTTAGGAATCGAAACAAATCCTACCCAGCAATTTGCTGGTGCCAAAATTTTGTATGAAGCGGAACATCTGTATTACAGATAGTTAAGTCTGTGCTCAGACTTAACTACCCAGTAGGAAATTTGGAACACATTACCGGCAGAATCGGTTCTGTAATCCATTGACAATACAGTAAATAAGATTACAATTGTAAAATTTTCCAATTCTAATGAAGTAGTTCTTTGTCTGATTAAATTGATGCCAAAGTAATGCAAAGTGTAATGCAATCGCAGCTGATGCGGCACATCTCTTAAAAATGCGAAAGAGACAACATGCAATTTAATTCATCCTGCATTACATGTAACCAATGAATGTACCAGTTCTATGTAATGCAGAATGGAGGCGATTGGTTACCGCCTATGACATCGCCATGCAAATGTAATGCCTTATCTCCACTTGCTGTAATCTGAACGAGAACTAGTTGCTACTCCTTAGAACTAGTTTCGGAATCGATTGGGTAATTGCTTGCTTTCCCTACTGGGTATCTGCATAGACAAATAAAAGGAAAGATATTCCATTTCATACAAGAAAAGTGTGCACGTTCCTGTTCAGAGAGCTTTCCTATTCCCTCCATTGAAGCTTCCTCCAAGCGAAAGTTGATATTTGAGTAAATCGTATCTGAAGAGAGTAAATGGAAAGGAAAGCGTTAGCGATGCATGGGAGCATGGTTCTTGTAGAGCTATTCGCGTTTGTGCTTCTTTTTTTACAGGTTTTCTCATTTAGAAATATCGGCATGTACGAATGTTTATATTGTATTCTAGGTAAATTTTATCAAAGGGATTTGTTGGCGGAAATAAATGTAAATAAGAACGAAGCTATTAAATGTATTGTTTGATTTTTTGTTTAAATGACAAAAATCAGTTACATATTTTTAGAAGTTTGAATATTTTGTTATTTCAGGTCTGACTTTTCGGTTTCTACTACTTTGCAAAAGTTAGTAAAATCGTGAGTTTTGTGCGAATTTTGATTTTGTTGAAGGAAGATCGTTAGCTTTGAATTTCCATTACAAATCTCCTACAACTTACAGGTATTTAAAAGATAATTTAAACATAAATTTACCATCTCTGACCTCTGCATCGTTGGCAACTAATTAAACGTATTCAACTTGGTTTTAATAACACGATTACAGAAAACCTTTAGGATATTGTTTCATATTGGGATGTAGAAATGAGGCAAACTGCGCTAATATTCGATGAAATTAATATTAAAAGAGAGTTAACATATGATCAGGTAACAGATAAAATGGTTGATTTTGTAGATACAGGTGCTTTTATAAATAAAGAACCAGCAAAGTATGTGTCTGTTTTTATGGTCCGAGGTTTATTATCTAATTGGAAATTTATTATTAGTTGTTTTGCCACGGATAAACCAATTGATGAAATGTTAAACGAGTTTCCCAATAAACATTTCGTTGTGACATCGAAATTTACCCAAGACCCAATTGAAAACCTACTTTCCTTAGTACGATCAAGAGGGGGCTTCAGTAACAACCCATCTTTATATGAATACTCCAATTCCAAAACGGCTTCCTTCCATTTTTAAAAATCAGTAAAGCAATAGCGACTTTAACCTCTAAACAAACTTCTTTAACCAAACTGGTCAACTTTTTTCAGTTTTACAGCTTCGTGGACATACATTTAGCAAGTTTAACTATGAAATGGGTAACATATTCGTTAAAGGAGCCTGTTCAGAGCCCAAAACCGCCACTACCTCACTTCTTCTTCTTTAACAGCTCTACAACCGGGATCCGGTCCTGGCCTCTCGCAACTGTTCTCTCCACCGGTCCCGATTCTGAGCCGATGTCATCCAGAGTAGGTATTAGGGCGATTGGGACAGACAGTAGTGCCATATGAAAGGCGCCAGTGTGTGCCAGGCTCTGTAATGGCGCCAGTGGGTGCCAGACAGTAGTGCCATATGAAAGAGATAAGCTATGGGCGTCCGAGCTCAAAATCCCATAAGGTTTATACAGGGGGTCTAAATTCACATTTTCCGCCATCTTGGATTTTCTTTGCTGTGCCAATTGGTTGTGACGTCACAAACAGTAGTGCAATGATGATGATGACGTCATCACGGTTGTTGTTGTTGTATGGCCGAATGGGTACGGGGTACGGGTACTGAGTACGGTGTGGAGTACGGGTACTGAGTATGGGTGCGGGGTACGGGGTACGGGTACTGAGTACGGTGTGGAGTACAGGTACTGAGTACGGTGTGGAGTACTGGTACTGAGTACTGGTGCGGGGTACGGGGTACAAGTACGGGTACGGAGTACGGGTGTGGGGCCAGGCGCCACGTGATAAGACGTCACCTGCCGCGAGAATTTGTTAATGCTGCAAGTGTTGCGAAATTAAAAAGTCAAAGTTGTGCTGCTTGGGCTTTGCTGGGATTTGAACCTGGGGCATCGGTAGATTAAGAGACCTGTATCGCAGCCTCGAGGCTATCGAGGCTTCTGTGGGTTCTTATTCAATTTGTGTATACAAGCGCTGGGCAATCTAAAAATAGAATTTTTATTTTCCTTCGACCATGCTGCCCGTGGCTCTGATAAAAATTTTACCTAGCCGAATGTCTTAACAGATAAACAACAACAAGACTCGGTCCAGCCTCAACATCTGTTTTCGTTCTTTACAACAACAACAACAGCAAAAGCTTTTTTCATACAAACAACTCAGGCCTTCGCAAATGACTGGTGATTAATTTGGGTCTGCTGATAAGAACAGTGTTTGAAAAATAATACATACCTTGGTGTCGCTGAGGCCTTTTTGTTTTGTTTGTATGATAAATTTATGCACAAGGTTTATGCAATTGCAGCATATGCATTATAAATATAGAATTATTAGATTGATAAATTATCAAGTTTCAAATAAATTCCTATTGCATAACAACAACAAGATTCCCAATTTCGTCAGACTTATGACGTAATTATTCTGTGCGGAACGTACTGGATAAATCATATTTTTAAATACGTATTAAAATTGAACACTTTAAACACATATTAGACCCAATGCACGAATTTTAATTGCGGATTATGTTTTTAAAATATCCAAAGACAATTTTGATCTGGCGTAACCTTCAAATGGATTCCTTATCTAATATACATTAGACATATGTATGTAGGTGCAAATTCGAAAGTCTTCCATGCCGCGAAAGTTTATTGAGATAAACAAAGGGAAGTTTGCTCCATATATTGAAATTGATATGCAGCGAATTTAGTGGGCCAGTTTCATAAAAATAAATATAGCCAAATTTTAATCAGGTGCAAGTCTTTGACACCGGCAAGGTCGTTCCTTATCTAATATATTAAACATAGGTGGCGTTATTTCATCATTTGCCGTTATTCTGATTTTTTGTTTAGCTAACTGATATTGCACAACAACGTACGAGGAGTATGAGTGAACTTTTATGATGTTTCTATATTTGTCGGTTTTCCTTAAAATCACGTCTGTGGGCGTATGTCATTTGCAATTGTTTAATAATTGTTTAGGCTTTTAGGATGCACCTGTGTAAACACAGTGATAAAAAATTGAAACATGATTGAACTTGTCACGGGGTGGTGGGTTGGCAAAATTTTTGCTGTTACTTTTGAGCTTATTCTCAAGTTTTATGTGAGGATCACAAAAACAATTGTAAAGAATATAAAGAGGGTTCAATTAGCGAGTAGGAAGAATATCATAAATAGTATTTTAAGAAAATAAAAGAATATTTGTAATGTTTTAAAAAATCTGTTTTATTTAAAAACCACTTATTATAATAAATCGACTTTTTGGAGTATTATAAGCTAATTCATGTTATTGTTGCTGTTAGATTCAGGCATCCGTCCTCTTCTAGATCTTTATTAATGCTCTTCATCAAGTATGTTCACTGAGCTGTCTGATTTAATACTGGGCTGGTTGATTTTGATTGTTTATTCAATAATCCCATGCTCTCGTAACTCCTCAATAATTGACACTATTTCATTAGTATGACTATCATTTCCGGCTTGTTGTGATCCTACCAATATGCGGAGCCGATCAACTAGTTCATTGGGGTCATCCCAATAGATGTAATCAATATTGTCGTTTAGAATTCGCATTATACTCTTACCGGTATGCGGAGTGCGAATCAAGTTTTTTATTATCTTTTTATATTTATAGCTTTTTGTTCCTTTTACTTGCTGGTTTTCCTTAAAATCACGTTTGTGGGCGCATGTGTCGTTTAGGATTGTTCGATAATTGTCCAAGTCTTGTTTTGAGTAACCCTTGGGACGTTTCATAAAAATTAATGCAGCTAAGCCTTCAGTTATCTTATATTGCTTGCCGTTTATAAGAAAGATTTCTTTATCAACTTTTAATCTCGAATTACCAATATTCCATGCATTGTTATAATAGTACACTCCATAAGTTTTATCAAGTTCTGTACTGTCATTTTCAAGTAGTTCTTTATATTTGCTTAGTATCTGGTCTGGAGACTCTAATATCGGCGAATTATGTTCTCTCAATGTTGATGGATGTATAGGTGTGGCAAATTCATCATCATCAGCTTCTCCATCATCATCATCTCTCAATAGAGAATAATCCCTAAGAGGGGTGCTAGTTGGTTCCAGCTTTAAATATTTACGAGCAGGTGGTGTATATGTTTCATCATTCTGAGGTATTTCATCTTCTATCTCTTCTTCTTTTGGCTCAACTTTGGCTGCATCTTTTGATTCCAATTTTGCATCTGTTACTAATTGTTTAAGAGGTTTTGTGATTGGTTTAAAGGTTTCCTCCAGATATGTTGCTTGTTGAAGTCTTCCAGCTTTTAAAGCTTTATATTTCTTTCTAATTGAATTTTTGATTTTTACAATGTTCTCAAGCAATTGAATATCCTTTTCATAGCCCATTTTAGCCAAAGGTCCCTTTAACTGATTTATTAACGGTCTGTTCACTGAGCTGTTTGATTTGGTACTGAGCTGTTTGATTTCGCTACAAGTTCATTTATTCAATAATCTCATGCTCTCGTAACTGTTTAAGTATCCAAAATATTTCTTTTCCTTCTCTAGTTGGCGCTAAGCATCTCAATCGATCAACTAGCTCATTGGGGTCGTATAAGTTTGAATTTTCATCATCATCATCATCATAATCTTCATCTTCAATGTTTAATTGGGGGTGTTTGTAGCGGTACTGACGAAAGTTGTCAGTATATTTATTTGAATCTTCAACCATCTTGACACGTTTTCCTGTGACTTCGTTAATTGATTCTAAATCCGAACTTTGCAAATTTTCATCATCATTTTCTTCAGAAGTATACGATTGTGACTCATCATCTTGGGTTTTACAAGGGTATTGACAAATTTTACCATAGTTTTCACTATTTTTATTTACATCTACAACAAACTTTGCTCGTTTTGTAAATGGCTCTAAATCTGAGCTCTGATCTGTTCCAAGAAACGAATTTTTGTTATTATATAGTTCCGCATGATTCTTTTCATATTTATCCATCTGCGCCCCCCTAGAGGAAATATTACTAGAACTGTTCTCGCTGTTACCATGTTCGGAAACTGTTTTTGGTGTTTGAATTTGTAAATATTCCCGACCTTTTCTTATTTTCAACATTTTATTTCTAATGTTTTCTGTGGGACTATGTCTATTATCATCCTCATACTCCATAGCATTATAGATATCTTCATCAGAATGAATTAGTGATCTATCATTATCTTCATATTCCCTGCTTCTGGATGCATGCGTTGATCCTTTTTTATGCCTTGCAAGACTCTCTCGACGAGTGAATGTCTTGTTACATTCCGTGCACTCAAACATAGTGATCACAAGTTACTGCACTATATCGAGCGAGGTAAGTATTTATATACTGGCGTCGGTGCACCGGTGTTGGTGTTTGGTGCACCGGTGGGTGCACCGGTGGGTGCACCGGTGGTGGTGCACCAACATTGGTGCACCGGTGTTGGTGTTTGGTGCACCGGTGGGTGCACCGGTGGTGGTGCACCAACATTGGTGCACCGGTGTTGGTGTTTGGTGCACCGGTGGGTGCACCGGTGGTGGTGCACCAACATTGGTGCACCGGTGCACCGGTGTTGGTGTTTGGTGCACCGGTGGGTGCACCGGTGGTGGTGCACCAACATTGGTGCACCGGTGCACCGGTGTTGGTGTTTGGTGCACCGGTGGGTGCACCGGTGGTGGTGCACCAACATTGGTGCACCGGTGCACCGGTGTTGGTGTTTGGTGCACCGGTGGGTGCACCGGTGGTGGTGCACCAACATTGGTGCACCGGTGCACCGGTGTTGGTGTTTGGTGCACCGGTGGGTGCACCGGTGGTGGTGCACCAACATTGGTGCACCGGTGCACCGGTGTTGGTGTTTGGTGCACCGGTGGGTGCACCGGTGGTGGTGCACCAACATTGGTGCACCGGTGCACCGGTGTTGGTGTTTGGTGCACCGGTGGGTGCACCGGTGGTGGTGCACCAACATTGGTGCACCGGTGCACCGGTGCACCACCACCGGTGCACCCACCGGTGCACCAAACACCAACACCGGTGCACCGACGCCAGTATATAAATACTTACCTCGCTCGATATAGTGCAGTAACTTGTGATCACTATGTTTGAGTGCACGGAATGTAACAAGACATTCACTCGTCGAGAGAGTCTTGCAAGGCATAAAAAAGGATCAACGCATGCATCCAGAAGCAGGGAATATGAAGATAATGATAGATCACTAATTCATTCTGATGAAGATATCTATAATGCTATGGAGTATGAGGATGATAATAGACATAGTCCCACAGAAAACATTAGAAATAAAATGTTGAAAATAAGAAAAGGTCGGGAATATTTACAAATTCAAACACCAAAAACAGTTTCCGAACATGGTAACAGCGAGAACAGTTCTAGTAATATTTCCTCTAGGGGGGCGCAGATGGATAAATATGAAAAGAATCATGCGGAACTATATAATAACAAAAATTCGTTTCTTGGAACAGATCAGAGCTCAGATTTAGAGCCATTTACAAAACGAGCAAAGTTTGTTGTAGATGTAAATAAAAATAGTGAAAACTATGGTAAAATTTGTCAATACCCTTGTAAAACCCAAGATGATGAGTCACAATCGTATACTTCTGAAGAAAATGATGATGAAAATTTGCAAAGTTCGGATTTAGAATCAATTAACGAAGTCACAGGAAAACGTGTCAAGATGGTTGAAGATTCAAATAAATATACTGACAACTTTCGTCAGTACCGCTACAAACACCCCCAATTAAACATTGAAGATGAAGATTATGATGATGATGATGATGAAAATTCAAACTTATACGACCCCAATGAGCTAGTTGATCGATTGAGATGCTTAGCGCCAACTAGAGAAGGAAAAGAAATATTTTGGATACTTAAACAGTTACGAGAGCATGAGATTATTGAATAAATGAACTTGTAGCGAAATCAAACAGCTCAGTACCAAATCAAACAGCTCAGTGAACAGACCGTTAATAAATCAGTTAAAGGGACCTTTGGCTAAAATGGGCTATGAAAAGGATATTCAATTGCTTGAGAACATTGTAAAAATCAAAAATTCAATTAGAAAGAAATATAAAGCTTTAAAAGCTGGAAGACTTCAACAAGCAACATATCTGGAGGAAACCTTTAAACCAATCACAAAACCTCTTAAACAATTAGTAACAGATGCAAAATTGGAATCAAAAGATGCAGCCAAAGTTGAGCCAAAAGAAGAAGAGATAGAAGATGAAATACCTCAGAATGATGAAACATATACACCACCTGCTCGTAAATATTTAAAGCTGGAACCAACTAGCACCCCTCTTAGGGATTATTCTCTATTGAGAGATGATGATGATGGAGAAGCTGATGATGATGAATTTGCCACACCTATACATCCATCAACATTGAGAGAACATAATTCGCCGATATTAGAGTCTCCAGACCAGATACTAAGCAAATATAAAGAACTACTTGAAAATGACAGTACAGAACTTGATAAAACTTATGGAGTGTACTATTATAACAATGCATGGAATATTGGTAATTCGAGATTAAAAGTTGATAAAGAAATCTTTCTTATAAACGGCAAGCAATATAAGATAACTGAAGGCTTAGCTGCATTAATTTTTATGAAACGTCCCAAGGGTTACTCAAAACAAGACTTGGACAATTATCGAACAATCCTAAACGACACATGCGCCCACAAACGTGATTTTAAGGAAAACCAGCAAGTAAAAGGAACAAAAAGCTATAAATATAAAAAGATAATAAAAAACTTGATTCGCACTCCGCATACCGGTAAGAGTATAATGCGAATTCTAAACGACAATATTGATTACATCTATTGGGATGACCCCAATGAACTAGTTGATCGGCTCCGCATATTGGTAGGATCACAACAAGCCGGAAATGATAGTCATACTAATGAAATAGTGTCAATTATTGAGGAGTTACGAGAGCATGGGATTATTGAATAAACAATCAAAATCAACCAGCCCAGTATTAAATCAGACAGCTCAGTGAACATACTTGATGAAGAGCATTAATAAAGATCTAGAAGAGGACGGATGCCTGAATCTAACAGCAACAATAACATGAATTAGCTTATAATACTCCAAAAAGTCGATTTATTATAATAAGTGGTTTTTAAATAAAACAGATTTTTTAAAACATTACAAATATTCTTTTATTTTCTTAAAATACTATTTATGATATTCTTCCTACTCGCTAATTGAACCCTCTTTATATTCTTTACAATTGTTTTTGTGATCCTCACATAAAACTTGAGAATAAGCTCAAAAGTAACAGCAAAAATTTTGCCAACCCACCACCCCGTGACAAGTTCAATCATGTTTCAATTTTTTATCACTGTGTTTACACAGGTGCATCCTAAAAGCCTAAACAATTATTAAACAATTGCAAATGACATACGCCCACAGACGTGATTTTAAGGAAAACCGACAAATATAGAAACATCATAAAAGTTCACTCATACTCCTCGTACGTTGTTGTGCAATATCAGTTAGCTAAACAAAAAATCAGAATAACGGCAAATGATGAAATAACGCCACCTATGTTTAATATATTAGATAAGGAACGACCTTGCCGGTGTCAAAGACTTGCACCTGATTAAAATTTGGCTATATTTATTTTTATGAAACTGGCCCACTAAATTCGCTGCATATCAATTTCAATATATGGAGCAAACTTCCCTTTGTTTATCTCAATAAACTTTCGCGGCATGGAAGACTTTCGAATTTGCACCTACATACATATGTCTAATGTATATTAGATAAGGAATCCATTTGAAGGTTACGCCAGATCAAAATTGTCTTTGGATATTTTAAAAACATAATCCGCAATTAAAATTCGTGCATTGGGTCTAATATGTGTTTAAAGTGTTCAATTTTAATACGTATTTAAAAATATGATTTATCCAGTACGTTCCGCACAGAATAATTACGTCATAAGTCTGACGAAATTGGGAATCTTGTTGTTGTTATGCAATAGGAATTTATTTGAAACTTGATAATTTATCAATCTAATAATTCTATATTTATAATGCATATGCTGCAATTGCATAAACCTTGTGCATAAATTTATCATACAAACAAAACAAAAAGGCCTCAGCGACACCAAGGTATGTATTATTTTTCAAACACTGTTCTTATCAGCAGACCCAAATTAATCACCAGTCATTTGCGAAGGCCTGAGTTGTTTGTATGAAAAAAGCTTTTGCTGTTGTTGTTGTTGTAAAGAACGAAAACAGATGTTGAGGCTGGACCGAGTCTTGTTGTTGTTTATCTGTTAAGACATTCGGCTAGGTAAAATTTTTATCAGAGCCACGGGCAGCATGGTCGAAGGAAAATAAAAATTCTATTTTTAGATTGCCCAGAGCTTGTATACACAAATTGAATAAGAACCCACAGAAGCCTCGATAGCCTCGAGGCTGCGATACAGGTCTCTTAATCTACAGATGCCCCAGGTTCAAATCCCAGCAAAGCCCAAGCAGCACAACTTTGACTTTTTAATTTCGCAACACTTGCAGCATTAACAAATTCTCGCGGCAGGTGACGTCTTATCACGTGGCGCCTGGCCCCACACCCGTACTCCGTACCCGTACTTGTACCCCGTACCCCGCACCAGTACTCAGTACCAGTACTCCACACCGTACTCAGTACCTGTACTCCACACCGTACTCAGTACCCGTACCCCGTACCCCGCACCCATACTCAGTACCCGTACTCCACACCGTACTCAGTACCCGTACCCCGTACCCATTCGGCCATACAACAACAACAACCGTGATGACGTCATCATCATCATTGCACTACTGTTTGTGACGTCACAACCAATTGGCACAGCAAAGAAAATCCAAGATGGCGGAAAATGTGAATTTAGACCCCCTGTATAAACCTTATGGGATTTTGAGCTCGGACGCCCATAGCTTATCTCTTTCATATGGCACTACTGTCTGGCACCCACTGGCGCCATTACAGAGCCTGGCACACACTGGCGCCTTTCATATGGCACTACTGTCTGTCCCAATCGCCCTAATACCTACTATCCAGTTTGGCATCCCTATGCTCTGAGCGTCCTGGTCTACGCCATCCTTCCAGCGGAGGTTGGGTCTCCCTCGCTGTCGCACCCCATAAGTCTTACCGCAGAGAACCACTGACCCACTACCTCACGGGTTTTTCAAAATGGAAGGGAGCAGTTTTGGAATTGGAGTATTCCTATAATTTCTATAGTATCATTTGCAAAATTATATCGAACAAAATTTTGTCTATATCTTCCCATAGGAAGAATTGTGACGAAGATAGTCAGCAATTTATAGCTATTGACTCATTTAGTGATGGCAAAACAATAAATAATAATGACGATCATTGTATTTTTACTGTAAATTGGTGATGTCACTAATGAGGGTCACGAAGTTAGCAATATAATCCAGTCAATTGATTTGTTGGAATATGGGGCAAATGAAGATTCGATTTCTGTCGAAGAAACTTCTTTAAGGTATTTTGTGGGGTTCATAATTGAACGCTTGTCAAAAAAGGAAAAGTGTTTGTTATGCCACAAGATTATGAGAAACCCAAACGAAACTGTTAAGTATTCAAAACCTTCGCGAAGTTTTATTTATTTTAAAAATTATTCAAAAAGTACTGATTTTGCTGCACTTAAAAATCCTACAGATTATTTTTTTAATATTTGTAAAAATCTTAACTTTTATTCAAAATACGCCTGAAATAAAAGGTTTAAAAAGCATTGAACATTGTATGGATACCATAAGTAAAAAATCTGATTTTTCCCACTGGTTAGCTAAAATGAATGTTACGATCACCACAAACAAATCTTAAATTATTTGATCCTCATTCTTCTTAGAGAATTTTGTTTGTGGCATTCACTTCAATTTAAAGATAAGAACTCATTTAAAAACTAATCCAAGTTAAAAATTATAAAATCCTAAAAAGAAAAAAGGAAAGTTGTTACCTCAAATTATTAGGAGTAGTAGCGTAAATGCCTGTAAGGGATGTAACGCCGAATTTTTTTTGTGGGTTAGGCTTCCTGGGGAAACCACTTTAAAATAAACGCGCGTAATACTCTACCTCTGCGGTGGTGTGGAAAGGAGTATTTATTTTCAACAAAATACTAGTATTAGAGGGACATCGAAACTTTCCCGCACGTTTTACGAATAAAATGGTTGTCGATATTAATTGCGTCAAGTTCAAATTTACCCTAATAAAAGAAAACGTGACCGCTGAAACTAGGATACTTTCCAGGATGTCAGTAGAACATCATAATAAAGATAAGAAAAATTCAAGTTATTTGGATTTTTTTCCTAGTGCCTAAGATAGAATTCTTGTATTGGCTGCACTATTAAGTGAGAATGGCTATAAATATCCATAAAGCAATAATTTCCACTTTTCATATTTTTAAATTTGTTCTTGATAATGATATTTTACATCTTGAAATCCTTGTAAAACGCGATAATTTGCTTGTGAATCTCTGATCAAAATAATACTTCCCCAAATCTGCAAAATAAATACATCGCGGAAAACATTGTTATAAATCAAAACAAAATCAAAATTCGCACAAAACTCACGATTTTACTAACTTTTGGAAAGTAGTATAGGAACCAGGTAGGCTATGATAGTAGCTACCTGGTGTCCCATATAAAATAATAAAATAGCAGGCGGGAGATATTTCATCGTCTACTTTAAAGTAGGCGATGGAATATCTCCAGCCTATATAAGGCGAACATGTAATATAATTATTTAGTCTTAATCAAACTCATCTGTATATATGTACAAATATTAAATAATAACTGTAAATAGCACTCGGTATTTTATATATTTTTGGCTAGTGGCCGTATGTCCACTACATAGTTAAATACTTGAGTTAGTGGACTTGCGGGCCTCTACAGTAGTAGAAACCGAAAAGTCAGACCTGAAATAACAAAATATTCAAACTTCTAAAAATATGTAACTGATTTTTGTCATTTAAACAAAAAATCAAACAATACATTTAATAGCTTCGTTCTTATTTACATTTATTTCCGCCAACAAATCCCTTTGATAAAATTTACCTAGAATACAATATAAACATTCGTACATGCCGATATTTCTAAATGAGAAAACCTGTAAAAAAAGAAGCACAAACGCGAATAGCTCTACAAAAACCATGCTCCCATGCATCGCTAACGCTTTCCTTTCCATTTACTCTCTTCAGATACGATTTACTCAAATATCAGCTTTCGCTTGGAGGAAGCTTAAATGGAGGGAATAGGAAAGCTCTCTGAACAGGAACGTGCACACTTTTCTTGTATGAAATGGAATATCTTTCCTTTTATTTGGCTATGGTACTAGCTCAGACTTAACTATCTGCATAGACAGATAAAAGGAAAGATATTCCATTTCATACAAGAAAAGTGTGCACTTCCTGTTGAGAGAGCTTTCATATTTCCTCCATTTAAGCTTCCTCCAAGCGAAAGCTGCCCCCGCTAAATCTTTATTTTCGGTGGCACTGTCAAGATATTTGAGTAACTCTAATCTGAAGAGAGTAAATGGAAAGGAAAGCGTTAGCTATGCATAGGCGCATGGTTCTTGTAGAGCATTTCGCGTTTGCGCTTCTTTTTTAATGGTTTTATTTAGCTTCACCTCGTATATTTGTTTGTTTGTTTGTTTGGTTCAAATCTTGCGAAAGCTTTTTCGTCTACTTCTACTGAACCGATTCTTATGAAATTTTGCCCACACATTGAGCTCCCGTGACAATGCAATCTGACAGTTTTGTACAAAAATCAAGATGGCGGTTCCAAGATGGCGGACGAATTTTGCAATTGTATTCCGATTCCATTGAAAATCGGTATCGGGGGTTTGTAGGGCCACAAATGACGATTCTGTGGTCAAAATTTAAAAATTTAAAATGGCGGCGCCAATATGGAAGATGAATTTTGCCAATGTGTTCTGAATCCATTGAAAATCGGTATCGGGGGGTTTGTAGGGCCACAAATGACGATTCTGTGGTCAAAATTTGAAAATTCAAAATGGCGGCGCCAATATGGCCGATGAATTTTGCCAATGTTTTCTGAATCCATTGAAAATCGGTATCGGGGGGTTTGTAGGGCCACAAATGACGATTCTGTGGTCAAAATTTGAAAATTCAAAATGGCGGCGCCAATATGGCGGATGAATTTTGCCAATGTGTTCTGAATCCATTGAAAATCGGTATCGGGGGGTTTTAGGGCCACAAATCACCACCAACCAACCTCTCGCGTCTTCGATACAAACACAACCTACGAATAACTCATCGATAGGAGCTGACAGCCATGTCAACAACATCCCCACAACCAAACCATTTTTCTTGGACCCGTTGCAGCCCCCGGTTGTAAAGAACACCTTAATGTCTGCGGATTCAACGGAGGGTCGATACTTGTTATCTCGTCTACGAGATAGAAGGGTTTTCGATAATGTAAGACTTTTCCTAGCTTACATGCATGACAAACCCGACTCAACTTGCATAAATGGTAAAACCAAGACCAGCCTTATCATTAACATTCAGCAAGAAGGTCTTCCTACTGATCGAAATACTCTGCTCGAAATATACACTAAATTTCATGAGCAGTTTCAAATAACATCTCAGCAAGTAGGCAAGGACCTTTCCACTTATGCCCTGCATGTGAGATCACTTCATGTATCTCAGCTGCAAAAAAGCCGGGATGAAATGACCAGATATTATCGGCCCTAACTAGGCACTTCTCCAAAGAATTTCCGGACCCCGAATTACCCCAAACCGAATTACCCCAAACCGAATTACCCCAAACCAAACCTGCCTGAAAACATAAAGCTCTTTTACCACAATTGCAGTGGTATGAGAGGTAAAATTAACAACTTCTTCATTGATTCGAAATCTTGTCATTATAATGTACTTGTGGTCACCGAAACTTGGCTCAATGAAACTTTCCTTAATGAAGAGATCTTAGATTGCAACTGGACCATATATAGATGCGATCGAGACTACAATTCCACCGGTCTTTCAAGAGGAGGAGGGGTCCTTATAGCAGTAAAAGACTCCTTAAATAGCGAACTGCTCATAACTAATCGCTCGCTTTCTTTCGAACATGTTTTTATTAGAGTCAAATCGGGCAAAAAACACCTATCTATTGGTACATTCTACATACCCCCCAATTCCGACGAATCTAAATATGATGAGTTACTTCATATATTAGATGAGGCCAATGAATCCCTTTACGATAACGAAGATATATTTATTTTAGGGGACTTCAATCGCCCCAATATATCCTTTATCCCTGACGAGGAAGATAATAACTTACTTCCGATTAATGTCATAAACTCCATCGATATAAAGTTTATCGATACTTTTTATGGCAATGGTCTACACCAAATTATTAGGACTCCTAACTCTTGCGGTAAATGGTTAGATCTAATTTTCACCAATTCACACGAAGCGCTGAAAATCCTACCCGCCTCTGAAGAGGAGAACCTTTTCACTAATACTACTCACCACTCCGCATGGATTCTGGAACTTAATACCACAGTCTCTAATTATCGTACCTCCTACAATAACACAATCATTTACGACTTCAAGAATGCGAACTATATCAGTATTGGCCGTGAACTATCCCTGGTTGACTGGGAGCATAGGCTGTCAGGTAATGATCTTGACGAAATAGTATCATGCTTTTATACCATTCTTTTTAGCGTCATTGACAAACATGTACCCAGGATTAAAAAAAGGGATAAATTATCGGAACCATGGCTGGATAAAGATATTCGTTCGCTTCGTAATCATAGAAATAAATTGTATAATATGATTAGAAATAACCCTTTTCTTTCTTATAAATAATCTTATAGATAATCTTTCCCTGTCTGTTGACGATATAATGTCCGGTTTAAATAATCTCGACACTAATAAAGGTCACAGCCCAGACAATGTACCTGCAATTCTCCTGCAGCGCTGCTCAAAAGAGGTACTGCTTCCGCTCCACCTTATCTTTAACAAATCACTATCGCTAGGAAAGTTTCCTAATATATGGAAGAAATCCTACCTCACGCCAATTCATAAAGCTTCTGATAAACAATCGGTCGACAACTACAGAGGCATTGCTATCTTATCATCAATCCCTAAACTTTTCGAGAAACTTGTTCATGACAAGATCGCCCCCTTAATCGATCCTCATCTCAACGAAGAACAACACGGTTTCAGAAAAGGGCGCTCAACCACTTTTAACCTTATGGTTCTAACCTCCGAAGTGCTTTGTGGGATGGAGAACGGTTATCAAATCGATGCTGTTTATACTGACTTCAGCAAAGCTTTTGACCGAGTTGACCACAATACCTTAATTTCAAAGCTCTTTAAATTTGGAATTTCGGGACTTCCGCTGGAATGGATAAAATCATATCTTGACGGAAGATCACAGGTTATCAGATTCCAAGGATTTCTATCAAAGGAAATTGACGTCACTTCCGGCGTTCCTCAAGGCAGCCATCTAGGCCCTCTACTGTTTAATATATTCATCTCTGACCTATCTGAAAAATTAGGCGATATCCCTCATCTCTTCTACGCTGATGACCTCAAAATATATAGCACCATTAAGTCCCATGCCGACGTATCATTTCTCCAGTCGAAACTTAAAGTATTGCAAGATTGGTGCATAGCCAATAAATTACATCTCAACACTGACAAGTGCCATGCAATTACTTTCTCCCGAAAGAAAACCACTCAGCTGCGGAACTATCATCTCAATGACAAGATAGTGAATCATGTCGATCATATTGTGGATTTAGGTGTTGTCCTAGACAAGAAACTAAATTTCAATATGCACTATGATAATATTACTGCAAGGGCCAATAAGCTTCTTGGCTTTATAAAGAGAAGGGCTAAAGAGTTCGGTAATGTATGGGTTACAAAAACAATTTTCTGTTCCTTAGTCCGCCCAATCCTTGAATACGCTTGCCCGGTCTGGGACCCCATTTTCGAAGTCAACAGGAACAGGATTGAATCTGTTCAAAAGAAATTTCTCCTCTTTGCCTTGAGACATCTGCATGATCCGCACGATTTTCGAAGCCTGCCACCCTACAATGACCGGCTCAAAATTTTAGAGCTTATGCCACTGTCGGCGAGGAGAAAAATGCTTATTTCATGCCTTACCCTAGACATTATAAACGACAACCTTAAAGTACAGTTTCTATCGCGTATGGTCAAATTCAATGATCATGTTCGACACACAAGACATACGAAACTCCTTAAGGAATACCCGCACCGTACTGAATATGGAAGAAACGAGCCCGTCAACAGATGTTGTATGGTCTTCAATAGCCATGGATCATGTTTTTCCCCTACAATTGACAAAATATCCTTCAAGAAAAAACTTAGATCCCTACATAGCATGAATCCTTCCCACTAACAATTATCTTTAGCCAGTGTCACTAATTTTTAAGACTATATAAGAACTGTAATGTAATTTAAGTTAGCCTTGTTTGGCTTATATAAAAAAAAAAAAAAAAAAAAAAATTAAGATTCTGTGGTCAAAATTTGAAAATTCAAAATGGCGGCGCCAATATGGCGGATGAATTTTGCCAATGTGATCTGAATCCATTGAAAATCGGTATCGGGGGGTTTTCAGGAGCACAAATGACGACTCTGTGATCAAAATTTGAAAATACAAAATGGCGGATGAATTTTGCAAATGCGTCCTGCGTTAAGAGTATACCCAACCAACCAACAGGTTCAGAATCACAACAATGCGGTTCTTATTTCGTTCCGAAACAAAAGTGCCCGTATATACAAAATCAAAGCCCAGAACCAGCTGGTAGATGGCACACGAAATATGGACAACGTTAATATAATCAATATCATACCAGCAGATATTAACAAGACAGGAGGTTTACCACAAGAACTTGAATTATTCGTAGGAGCCAAAATTATGTTACGTGCTAACGTCGACGTCTCGAAAGGGTTGGTGAACGGCGCTATCGGCTACATCACAGAGATTGTATGGCCTCAGTTTCGTACAACGCAAATTGTATGAAACAGATATACCATCTGTTCAAATTGATTTTGAAAGAGACGGCGTACACCTTATTCATCCTAAAGCCATACAATTTCCAGCAAAGTTTAATTATGGAACGGCCGAGAGAAGGATGTTGCCAATAATTTGGTCATGGGCCTCCACTGTCCATAAAATGCAGGGTAGTACTGTTGACCATGCTGTAGTGTATTTGGGCTCCAAACTGTTTGAGGAAGGTCAAGCGTATGTAGCATTGAGTCGCGTAAGGGCTTTGGAAGGGCTATGTATTGAGGAGCTTGATTGTCAGAAATTAACAGGTAAGAAACCGTGCAATAAAGATGCAATGAAAGAGTTGGAAAGGATGAGGAGTTTGCATAATGATACGAGCCAAAATCAAACTAAAAGCTAGAAAATAAAAAAAATAGGTAAAAAAACTTTTAAGTTAAATGGTTTTATTTGAAATCAAAAGCTGTACCAAAAACTAGAAAATAACTAGAACACAAACATGGACCTTCTTGATATTCCGACGCCTGGTAAGAAATCATGCAATAGTAGCCGTGCTGTTTTCTTATGTCGTATGCCAAGGTACCCTTTGTGTCGCTGCGTCAACGGATTAAGTAATATTCTGGGACTTCTAACAGACTAAAATAAAAACATGGGGCGGATAAAAACCTGTATAACCACTGTATAATTAAATAAGAACGACTTGTCTAGAAGAATGTGTTTCCAAGCCCACCAATATATTTCAAATGCGCCCCATGTTTTTATTTTAGGGTACCTTGGCATAAGACATAAGAAAACAGCACGGCTACTATTGCATGATTTCTTACCAGACGTCGGAATATCAACAAGGTCCATGTTTGTGTTCTAAATATTTTCTAGTTTTTGGTACAGCTTATGATTTCAAATAAAACCATTTAACTTAAAAGGTTTTTTACCTATTTTTTTTATATATACAATATAGACATTCCTACATGCCAATATTTCATAAATGAGAAATCATTTATGAAATATTGGCATGTAGGAATGTGTTTATTGTATTCTAGGTAAATTTTATTAAAGGGGTTTGTTGGTGGGAATAAATGTAAATCAGAAGGAAGCTATTAAATGTTAGTTTGATTTTTTGTTTAATTGACAAAAATCAATTACATATTTTTAGAAGTTTGAAGATTTTGTTTTTTCAGGTCTGACTTTTCGGTTTCTACTACTTTGCAAAAGTTAGTAAAACCGTGAGTTTTGTGCGAATTTTGTTTTTGTTGTGATTGATAACAATGATGTGTTTATTTTGCATATTTGCGAAAGTTTTATTTTGATCAAAGATTCACAAGCAAATTATTGCGTTTTACAAGGATTTCAAGATGTAAACTAGCATATCATGAACAAATTTAAAAATATGAAAAGTGGAAATTATTGCTTTATGGATATTTGTGGCCATTCTCACTTAATAGTGCAGCCAATACAAGAATTCTATCTTAGGCACTAGGAAAAAAATCCAAATAACTTGAATTTTTCTTATCTTTATTATGATGTTCTACTGACATCCTGGAAAGTTTCCTAGTTTCAGCGGTCACGTTTTCTTTTATTAGGGTAAATTTTAACTTGACGCAATTAATATCGACAACCATTTTATTCGTAAAACGTGCGGGAAAGTTTCGGTGTCTCTCTAATACTTGTATTTTGTTGAAAAAAATACTCCTTTCCACATCACCGCCGGGGTAGAGTATTAAGCGTGTTTTTTTAAATTGGTTTCCCCAGTAAGCCCAATCCACAAAAAAATTTTCAGAGTTACATCCCTTACCGGCATTTATTTAGTCTTCGTTGAGTAAATACGACAAAAAATTGTATATTTTAAAAGCAATTCTCCAATTTGCTATTCACGCTTCTACTCCTAAGAATTTGAGGTAACAATTTTCCCTTTTAGCATTGTATAATTTTTTGCTTGGAATAGTTTTTAAATGAGCTTAAATTGAAGTGAATGTCACAAACAAAACAATCGACTCGATTATTTTGCTAACTTCGTGACCCTCATTAGTGACATCACCAATCGTCCGATCCTCTACAGTAAAAAAAATAGGTAAAAAAACTTTTAAGTTAAATGGTTTTATTTGAAATCATAAGCTGTACCAAAAACTAGAAAATAATTAGAACACAAACATGGACCTTCTTGAGATTCCGACGTCTGGTAAGAAATCATGCAATAGTAGCCGTGCTGTTTTCTTATGTCGTATGCCAAGGTACCCTTTGTGTCGCTGCGTCAACGGATTAAGTAATATTCTGGGACTTTTAACAGACTAAAACAAAAACATGGGGCGCATATGAAATATATTGGTGGGCTTGGAAACACATTCTTCTAGACAAGTCGTTCTTATTTAATTATACAGTGGTTATACAGGTTTTTATGCGCCCCATGTTTTTATTTTAGTCTGTTAAAAGTCCCAGAATATTACTTAATCCGTTGACGCAGCGACACAAAGGGTACCTTGGCATACGACATAAGAAAACAGCACGGCTACTATTGCATGATTTCTTACCAGACGTCGGAATCTCAAGAAGGTCCATGTTTGTGTTCTAATTATTTTCTAGTTTTTGGTACAGCTTATGATTTCAAATAAAACCATTTAACTTAAAAGTTTTTTTACCTATTTTTTTTATTTTCTAGTTTTTAGTTTGATTTTTTTAAAATTTTGACCACAAATTCGTCATTTTTAACCTTAAAAACTCCCCAATACCGATTTTCAATGGATTTAGGACGCATTTGCAAAATTCATCCGCCATTTTGTATTTTCAAATTTTGACCACTGAATCGTCATTTGTGGCCCTAAAACCCCCCCGATACCGATTTTCAATGGATTCAGAACACATTGGCAAAATTCATCCGCCATATTGGCGCCGCCATTTTGAATTTTCAAATTTTGACCACAGAATCGTCATTTGTGGCCCTACAAACCCCCCGATACCGATTTTCAATGGATTCAGAACACATTGGCAAAATTCATCCGCCATATTGGCGCCGCCATTTTGAATTTTCAAATTTTGACCACAGAATCGTCATTTGTGGCCCTACAAACCCCCCGATACCGATTTTCAATGGATTCAGAACACATTGGCAAAATTCATCCGCCATATTGGCGCCGCCAGTTTGAATTTTCAAATTTTGACCACAGAATCGTCATTTGTGGCCCTACAAACCCCCCGATACCGATTTTCAATGGATTCAGAACACATTGGCAAAATTCATCCGCCATATTGGCGCCGCCATTTTGAATTTTCAAATTTTGACCACAGAATCGTCATTTGTGGCCCTACAAACCCCCCGATACCGATTTTCAATGGATTCAGAACACATTGGCAAAATTCATCCGCCATATTGGCGCCGCCATTTTGAATTTTTAAATTTTGACCACAGAATCGTCATTTGTGGCCCTTCAAACCCCGTGATACCGATTTTCAATGGAATCGGAACACAATTGCAAAATTCGTCCGCCATCTTGGAACCGCCATCTTGATTTTTGTACAAAATTGTCAGATTGCATTGTCACGGGAGCTCAATGTGTGGGCAAAATTTCATAAGAATCGGTTCAGTAGAAGTAGACGAAAAAGCTGTCGCAAGATTTGAACCAAACAAACAAATATACGAGGTGAAGCTAAATAAAACCATTAAAAATACAATGATCGTAATTATTATTTATGGTTTTGCCATCACTAAATGAGTCAATAGCTATAAATTGCTGACTATCTTCGTCACAATTCTTCCTAGGGGAAGATATAGACAAAATTTTGTTCGAAATAATTTTGCAAATGATACTATAGAAGTTATATAAATATGGGTTGTTACTGAAGCCCCCTCTTGATCGTACTAAGGAAAGTAGGTTGGGTCTTGGTTAAATTTCGATGTCAGAACGAAATGTTTATTGGGAAACTCGTTTAATATTTCATCAGTTAAAAGAATAATGGATTTTAGAGTCAAAATCAATCCCAGAATCTTAAATGTTTTGTTTTTGTTCTCAAATGAAATTGATTGGATGTAATGTAGCATTTTAGAAAGATGTTTCCTTGGAGTATTTGTTTGAGTTAATCCACACTTGTACCAATTTCTAGTAAAATGTTCTTTACTATTGAGACAATCGAACAATTTATTGAGAACGTAAGTAGAAAGTGTAGCTGATGAAACATTAGGGCTAAGCAAAGTTAATTCCAAAGCAGTTTTAAGGGCAGCACAAACTGTGTTACTTAAAACTTGAAGAGCATAACAAACCTTAATTGTTTCCCAAGTATTTGGCCATACATGTTTTGAAGTTAACTTCGGCACCGTTTTAGTTCTTTAACACAGTTCCAACTTATTGTTCCATCTTCACAGTGAATATCTTTTACTAATAAAGTATTGATTTGAACAAATGCGGAACATCATTGCAAAAAAATTTCGATTATTATAATAAAAAAAGGTCGTTACTCCGAGAGAACTAAATCAACTACGATTGTTAGCCTAATCTGAGGTTATATTTCGGATGCCCAAGTTCACAACAGTAGTCGAAATTCAACTTCACTTTTTCGGCTAATACTTTACTGTTAATTGGTTTATCGGTGGCAAAAAAACTAATAATAAATTTCCAATTAGAAAATAAACCTTGGACCATAAAAACCGAAACATACTTTGCTTGTTCTTTATTTCTAAAATCACCTATATCTAAAAAACCAACTATTTCATCTGTTACCTGATCATATGTTAACTCTCTTCTAATATTAATTTCATCGAATATTAACACAGCGTGCCTCATTTCTTCATCCCAATATGAAACAATCTTCTTAAGGTTTTCTGTAACCATGTTACTAAGAACAAGTTGAAAATTTTTAATTAGTTGCCAACGATGCAGAGGTCAGAGATGGTAAATTTATGTTTAAATTATCTTTTAAATACCTGTAAGTTGTAGGAGATTTGTAATGGAAATTCAAAGCTAAGGATCTTTCTTCATTACTCCATCTTTTTTTATTTTTCTTGTTAGAAAGTATCATAGTGCAAAAAGTTTTTGAATTTTTAGTCACATATCGCTGTTTTGCATTGATGTGCACAACTCAAAAAATTTCAAATTTCGTTTTATTGTATAGAATACATATATGCATTATATGTCTACTTTCATCCTGTAAAGTGACGTATTTTTAATTCTGCAAGTTTTTGTCAGATAGCGCCTTGATGTTTGAATGAAATTGTCTGAAATAACGGCACAACTCAAAAAAGGGTAGTGAACTCTAGGGGATGACTGCGGTGTAATTTTATAAATTTATCGAAAAGCACCATAATTAATTAATAATTGCATATCATAATAGCTAATAACTCATAATAACTAACTAATAAAAATAAATAAAGTTTCTATTATTCAGTATTTTTCATCTTAAAAAGTCTCTCCTGTAAAATTGCACTTTTATGAGTTATATGGAGCGGAGGCAATTAAAGAAGTTAGCGGTCTTTTGACTATTCTACTGAGATAGTTATTTCGACATATTCTTCCTTCTAGGTTCACCTTCTTAGTTCTATTTTCTTTGCTGCTGCTCTTCAACTTTTCTATAAGTTTTTTATATTTACTTAATAATTTTTTATATTTTTAGCGGTATAAATTTACCGATTTCGGGGATTTTAGACAAAATTAACAGGACAATTGGATTTCGACAGAAAGTTGTTACCTCAAATTCTTAGGAGTAGAAGCGTGAATAGCAAATTGGAGAATTTCTTTTAAAAAATACAATTTTATGTCGGATTTAATCAACGAAGACTAAATAAATGCCTGTAAGGGATGTAACGCTGAAAATGTTTTTGTGGATTAGGCTTACTGGGGAAACCTCTTTAAAAAAACGCGCTTAATTCTCTACCCCTGCGGTGGTGTGGAAAGGAGTATTTATTTTCAACAAAATACAAGTATTAGAGAGACACCGAAACTTTCCCGCACGTTTTACGAATAAAATGGTTGTCGATATTAATTGCGTCAAGTTAAAATTTACACCAATAAAAGCAAACGTGACCGCTGAAACTAGGATACTTTCCAGGATGTCAGTAGAACATCATAATAAAGAAAAGAAAAATTCAAGTTATTTGGATTTTTTTCCTAGTGCTAACATAGAATTCTTGTATAGGCTGCACTATTAAGTGAGAATGGCCACAAATATCCATAAAGCAATAATTTCCACTCTTCATATTTTTAAATATTTGTTCATGATATGATAGTTTACATCTTGAAATCCTTGTAAAACGCAATAATTTGCTTGTGAATCTTTGATCAAAATAAAACTTTCGCAAATATGCAAAATAAACACATCATTATTATAAATCAAAACAAAACCAAAATTCGCACAAAACTCACGATTTTACTAACTTTTGCAAAATAGTATAGGCAACCAGGTAGGCTATGATAGTAGCTACCTGGTGTCCCATATAAAATAATAAAATAGCAGGCGGGAGATATTTCATCGTCTACTTTAAAGTAGGCGATGGAATATCTCCAGCCTATATAAGGCGAACATGTAATATAATTATTTAGTCTTAATCAAACTCATCTGTATATATGTAGAAATATTAAATAATAACTGTAAATAGCATTCGGTATTTTATATATTTTTGGCTAGTGGCCGTATGTCCACTAAATAGTTAAATACTTGGGTTAGTGGACTTGCGGGCCTCTACAGTAGTGCAAACCGAATAGTCAGACCTGAAAAAACAAAATATTCAAACTTCTAAAAATATGTAATTGATTTTTGTCATTTAAACAAAAAATCAAACAATACATTTAATAGCTTCCTTCTTATTTACATTTATTTCCGCCAACAAATCCCTTTGATAAAATTTACCTAGAATACAATATAAACATTCGTACATGCCAATAATGAGAAAACCTGTAAAAAAAGAAGCACAAACGCGAATAGCTCTACAAGAACCATGCTCCCATGCATCGCTAACGCTTTCCTTTCCAATTACTCTCTTCAGATACGATTTACTCAAATATCTTGACAGTGCCACCGAAAATAAATATTTAGCGGGGGCAGCTTTCGCTTGGAGGAAGCTTAAATGGAGGAAATAGGAAAGCTCTCTGAACAGGACGTGCACACTTTTCTTGTATGAAATGGAATATCTTTCCTTTTATTTGTCTATGCTAGTACGTACTCCATTGAATATGAATAATAACGTAGGGGCCATCCATAAATTACGTCACACGAATTTCATGATTTTTTGACCCCTCCCCCGTCCTTGTCACAACTGGTCACATTTGTGAGACTCCCCCCTCCCTAGTGTGACGTCACATATTTTGCAATTTTACATCTAGAAATTATTAAATTAAAACAGCAGTTCCGAAATTAGTTTATTTCTATTTAAATTATTAACTTCCCAGTAGGAAGTTATTGTAATCGGTCCGAAAATCGGATTCGAAATTTTCAATGTATTTACACGTTTCAAGGTCCCAATAGCATTTTAAGCAAAAATTTGAGAAGAAATATGTGTGTGTGTGCGTACGTATGTGTTCATTTTTTCCTGCCAGATTTCGCGCGAACCGAAAAAGATATCGACTTCGTTCAGGTGCCGTTCGAAGCGTATTAAAGGACATATGAATTGAAAAGATTTTCATAAAAATCGGTCGAGCCGTTTTTTTGTTTGAACGACTTAAGTGATTTTTGTACCGGCACGATTTCGCGTGAACGAAAAAAGATTTCGACTTCGTTAAGGTGCCGTTCGAAGCATGTTAAAGGACATATGATCTTAAAAGATTTTCATAAAAATCGGTCGAACCGTTTTTTTGTTTGAACGACGTAAGTGATTTTTGTACCAGCACGATTTCCAAAAAAGATACCGACTTCGTTAAGATGTCGTTCAAAGCGTGTTAAAGGAAGTATGATCTGAAAAGATTTTCATAAAAATCGTTCGAGTCGTTTTTTTGTTTGAACGAATACTGGGAAGTTAATCTTGTGGACCGAAAGGGTCAAAAGCCACATCCCAACTAGTTTTTTAATAAAATCAACATCACACTTTTGAAAAAATAAACAAAACACAAAACCAATAATTATACTATAGTCCGGGGAAATTAGCAAAAAAAAGCGCACGAAAGTAGACAAAATTCCAAAATGGCTGAAAATTGGTCCGCAGCTTCCTTGGGACTTTTTAAGAAAACCATTTCGGAATCACAAAAAATAAAACATGACCGCCGGAGATATCGAGTTTTTCCCGTGTTTTCCTGGTATCTCGGTTTCTATAGGTCGCACAACCTAGTACGAGGGCCCAAAATGTTGACAACGAAACGCTCTACAACTTTAATTCTTATAAACATGTTGACCCGATTAACCTTTTTAAAGTTATTCAAGGTCAAACTGATCAAAAATCACTTTTTGGCCAAAAAATCACTAAAAACTGCTTTTTTCGAAAAAGTTTTTTATCAGTCAATACGAAACGTTATTGTCTACAAAAAAGACCTCTTGCCATTTTTTCGAAAACTTAACCCTTTCTAAGTTATTCAAGGTCAAAGTCTCAAAAATTCGGTTTTGGTCAAAAAATGACTCAGAAACTGATTGTTGCGAAATTATTTTTGTTCTATTTACAGAAAAGATTATTGCCTCTACCCTAATGATACCCTTGTCATTTTTTCGAAAACTTCTCGAAAAAATTTGCAAAAATCAATTGAGCGATTTTTTGGCCGAGCTTCGGACGAATCGAATTGATTTGTATTTTGTACTGACTTTTGGCTATGTTCAAACGCAACCCCCTATATACGCGAATTTCACTTAACGCGAGTTTTTTTCGAACGTGGCCCTCGCGTAAAGCGAGGTATTACTGTTCTTAGATATATTAGATTTTGAATTGTGACGTCACGAAATTTAGGACCCCTCCCACCCCTTGTCACACTATGTCACACTTCGTCGACCCCCTCCCTCCCCCGTAACGTGTGACGTAATTTATGGATGGCCCCTAGGTAATGGTCTCGGATGTGGCTCTGAAAGCTCTTATTTTCCATTCCAAAACAAGCGTTAACAATATTGGAATGAGCTTTACACTGAGTTTGAGCTTTACATTGAAATTTAAGTGGGAGCGAGAGATTCAAAAATGCGAAAACGTGGGCAAAAGTCGCGATACAAATTCCCAGTGATTTTTGTTAATATTAGAAAAGGATTGCTAAAACTCAAAAATCGGTGTTTGCATTTTAAAATATTACTGATTGCAGGTAAGGGTAATCTTTGACTCTCGGTTAAAGGTATTCGTCGATGGCGTTTACGGACGTAGGTGTCGAGAGTAGATAATTGAAAACCACCTACTGTCATATATCTGTAAACGCGTCGGTATTCAAATATTAGCTTGGAAGGTTTTGGAAGATATGCTCCTTGTCTTTCACGTACTACATTATTTTTTCGCATTTCCGCTGTGCTTGAAAAGCTCTCCGATGGATTTTCGGCAAGATCGGGTGCATATAGTAGCATAGACAAATAAAAGGAAAGATATTCCATTTCATACAAGAAAAGTGTGCAAGTTCTTGTTGAGAGAGCTTTCCTATTTCCTCCATTTAAGCTTCCTCCAAGCGAAAGCTGCCCCTGCCAAATCTTTATTTTCGGTGGCACTGTCCAGATATTTGAGTAAATCTTATCTGAAGAGAGTAAATGGAAAGAAAAACGTCGGCGATGCATGGGAGCAGGGTTCTTTCAGAGCTATTCGCGTTTGCGCTTCTTTTTTTACAGGTTTTTTCATTTATGAATGGCATATTTACGAATGTGTATATTGTATTCTAGGTAAATTTCATTAAAGGGATTTGTTGGTGGAAATAAATGAAAATAAGAAGGAAGCTGTTTGTTTGATTTTTTGTTTAAATGACAAAAATCAATTACATATTTTTAGAAGTTACGATTTTATTTTTTCAGGTCCGACTTTTCGGTTTCTACTTTGCAAAAGTTTGTAAAATAGTGACTTTTGTGCGAATTTTGATTTCGTTTTGATTTATAACAATCATTTCCGCAATGTGTTTATTTTGCAGATTTGGAAAAGTTTTATTTTGGTCAAAGGTTCACAAGCAAATTATTGCGTTTTACAAGGATTTGAAAATGTAAAATATCAAATCATGAATAAATTTAGAAATATGAAAAGTGGAAATTATTTCTTTATGGCTATTTAAGGACATTCTCACTTAATAGTACAGCCAATATAAGAATTCTATCTAATGGCCCTATAAAAAAATATCCAAATAACTTGAATTTTTTTTATCTTTATTATGATATTCTACTGACTTTCTTCTATTGGGGTAAATTTTAACTTGGCGCAATTATATCGAAACCGTTTTATTCGTAAACGGGCGGGAAAGTTTCGGTGTCCCTCTAATACTAGTATTTTGTTAAAAAAAAAATACTCCTTTCCACACCACCGCAGGGGTAGAGTAATTGGCGCGTTTTTTTAAAGTGGTTTCCCCAATAAGCTATTATTTTTGTTTCTCTTTTCTTTTACTGGAGACAAATAAAAGGAAAGATGTTCCATTTCAGGAAAGTGTCCACTTTTCCCTTCAGAGAGGTTTCCTATTTCCTCCATTAAGGTAGAAACAGAATGGCACGGCGACCGTGGCGGTGGCCGCCGCTCAGAGAGTTTCCCTTACATTTAATTTCTCCCCAGGCGTCGCGGACAAATTAAATGTATGGGAAACTCTCTGAGCGGCGGCCACCGCCACGGTCGCCGTGCCATTCTGTTTCTACCTTTAAGTTTCCTCCAGACGAAGGCTGTGGAAAGAGAAATGATAGCGATGGATCGAGCATGGTTGAGATTTTTGCCTATGCGCTTTTTTTACAGGCTTTGTTATAACATATTAATTCTAGGTACGATTTATAAATTAATTTATGAAATAAGAAAGGAACTGTTTCATAGGCCCATTTATCATTTATGTATTGCGATGTTCTATTTTTTCTATGTAGCTATTTTTTCTGGTAAGTGTTATAAAAACTCAAATAAAATAACAAACCCTGATCTAGCTCTCATAGATTTAGCTAAACTAGAGCCAAATCCCTCATTTGCTTCTGTCGAAATGGAATTGTCCTGCTCCTTTTGTCTAAAATCGGCGAAATCGGTAAATTTCTACCGCTCAAAATATACAAATTTATTAAGTAAATATAAAAAACTTATAGAACAGTTAAAGAGCTGCAGCAAGGAAAATAGACCTAAGAAAGTGAACCTAGAAAGAAGGATATGTCGAAACAACTATAATAGTCAAAACACCGCTAACTTCTTTAATTGCCTCCGCGCCCTATGTGACTAAAAATTCAAAAACTTTTTGCACTATGATGCTTTCTAACAAGAAATATAAAAAAAGATGGAGTTATGACGAAAGATCGTTAGCTTTAAATTTCCTTTACAAATCTCCTAGAACTTACAGGTATTTTAAAGATAATTTAAACATAAATTTACCATCTCTGAGCTCTCTGCATCGTTGGCAACTTATTAAAAATATTCAACCTGGTTTTAATAACACGGTTACAGAAAACCTTAAGAAGATTTTTTCACATTGGGATTTAGAAATGAGACAAGCTGTGTTGATATTTGATGAAATTAATATTAGAAGAGAGTTAACATAAATGATCAGGTAACAGATGAAATAGTTGGTTTTGTCGATACAGGTGATTTTAGAAATAAAGAACCAGCAAAGTATGTTTCTGTTTTTATGGTTCGAGGCTTATTTTCTAATTGGAAATTTATTATTAGTTTTTTTGCCACCGATCAACCAATTAACAGTAAAGTATTAGCCGAAAAAATGAAGCTGAATTTAGACTACTGTTGTGAACTTGGTCTTAAAATCCGAAGTATAGCCTCAGATCAGGCTTCTAACAATCGCAGTTGCTTTAGTTCTCTCGGAGTAACGGAAAAGGACCCTTTTTTTTATTATAATAATCAAAAGAATTTTGCAATGTTCGATGTTCCGCATTTGTTCAAATCAATACGTAATACTTTATTGGTAAAAGATATTCACTGTGGAGATGGAACAGTAAGTTGGAACTGTATAATTTAGAAAAAAATGGTTCTACTAAAATGGTGCCGAAGTTAATTTCAAAACATGTATGGCCAAATACTTGGGAAAAGATGAAGGTTTCTTATGCTCTTCAAGTTTTAAGTAACACAGTTTGTGCTGCTCTTAAAACTGCTTTAGAATTAAATTTGCTTAGCCCTAATGTTTCATCAGTTACTCTTTCTACTTCCGATTTCTTTTCAAAACTCAAAAACTTTTTCGATTGTCTCAATAGTAAAGAACCTTTTAGTAGAAATTGGTATAAGTGTGGATTAACTCAAACAAATACTCCAAGGAAATATCTTTCTGAAATGTTACGTTACATTCAATCAATTTCATTTGAGAACAAAAACAAAACATTTTGGATTGGGGATTGATTTTGACTCTAAAATCCATTATTCTTTTAACTGATGAAATATTAAACGAGTTTCCCAATAAAGAGTTCGTTCTGACTTCGAAATTTAACCAAGACCCAATTGAAAACCTTTTTTCCTTAGAAAGATTAAGAGGGGCCTTCAGTAATAATCCATATATAATTTCAATAGTTTTATTTGCAAAATTATTTCGAACAAAATTTTGTCTATATCTTCCCATAGGAAGAATTGTGACGAAGATAGTCAGCAATTTATAGCTATTGACTCATTTAGTGATGGCAAAACCATAAATAATAATAACGATCATGGTATTTTTACTGTTGAGGATCGGACGATTGGTGATGTCACTAATGAGGGTCACGAAGTTAGCAACATAATCGAGTCAATTGATTTGTTGGAATGTGGGGCAAATGAAGATTCGATTTCTGTCGAAGAAACTTCTTAAAGGTATTTTGGAGGTTTCATAATTGACCGCTTTTCAAAAAAAGAAAAGTGTTTGTTATGCGATAAGGTTGTGAGAAACCCAAACGAAACTGTTAAGTATTCAAAACCTTCGGAAAGTTTTATTTATTTTAAAAATTATTCAAAAAGTACCGATTTTGGTGCACTTAAAAATCCTACAGATTATTTTTTTAATATTTGTAAAATCTTTGTTAAAATCTTCGCTAAATTTGTTCAGAGTACTCCTGAAATAAAAGGTTTAAAAAGCAAAATAATTGAACATTGTAAAGTAAAACAAGTAAAAAATCTGAATTTTCCAACTGGTTAGCTAAAGAAAATGAATGTTACGATCACCACAAACAAATCTTAGATTATTTGATCCTTATTATTCTTCGAAAATTTTGTTTGTGGCATTCACATCAATTTAAAGATAAGAGCTCATTAAAAAACTATTCCAAGCAAAAAATTATACAATCCTAAAAGGGGAAGTTGTTAATTTCATCAAATTCTTAGGAGTAGTAGCGTGAATAGCAAATTCAACAACAAATGCAATTTTATGTTGTGTCCTTATCTTATATTATATATAAAGAAACACACAATCCTTTTTCCATGAAATAATTGAACTCTATTCTGTAATAATGTATAGAATAAACTGTCTGCCAAAACTATATCGAAGCTTACTCCGTTTTTACGTCTGCCAACATTTTATGTCGGACTTACTCAATGACGACTAAATACATGCCTGTAAGGGATGTAATGCCGAAAATTGTTTTGTGGATTAGGCTTACTGGGGACACCACTTTAAAAAAACTCGCCAATTACTCTACCCCTGCGGTGGTGTGGAAAGGAGTATTTTTTTTTAACAAAATACTAGTATTAGAGGGACACCGAAACTTTCCCGCCCGTTTACGAATAAAACAGTTTCGATATAATTGCGCCAAGTTAAAATTTACCCCAATAGAAGAAAGTCAGTAGAATATCATAATAAAGATAAAAAAAATTCAAGTTATTTGGATATTTTTTTATAGGGCCATTAGATAGAATTCTTATATTGGCTGTACTATTAAGTGAGAATGTCTTTAAATAGCCATAAAGAAATAATTTCCACTTTTCATATTTCTAAATTTATTCATGATTTGATATTTTACATTTTCAAATCCTTGTAAAACGCAATAATTTGCTTGTGAACCTTTGACCAAAATAAAACTTTTCCAAATCTGCAAAATAAACACATTGCGGAAATGATTGTTATAAATCAAAACGAAATCAAAATTCGCACAAAAGTCACTATTTTACAAACTTTTGCAAAGTAGAAACCGAAAAGTCGGACCTGAAAAAATAAAATCGTAACTTCTAAAAATATGTAATTGATTTTTGTCATTTAAACAAAAAATCAAACAAACAGCTTCCTTCTTATTTTCATTTATTTCCACCAACAAATCCCTTTAATGAAATTTACCTAGAATACAATATACACATTCGTAAATATGCCATTCATAAATGAAAAAACCTGTAAAAAAAGAAGCGCAAACGCGAATAGCTCTGAAAGAACCCTGCTCCCATGCATCGCCGACGTTTTTCTTTCCATTTACTCTCTTCAGATAAGATTTACTCAAATATCTGGACAGTGCCACCGAAAATAAAGATTTGGCAGGGGCAGCTTTCGCTTGGAGGAAGCTTAAATGGAGGAAATAGGAAAGCTCTCTCAACAAGAACTTGCACACTTTTCTTGTATGAAATGGAATATCTTTCCTTTTATTTGTCTATGATAGTAGTTAGAGAAAGTTGAATTCCGACTGAAAACAGGTGATTTAGAATAAGGCGAATTAAAATTCATGAAACCATCAACAGTTAATTGGAAAACCTAAAAGAAATTCCAGCCACGTACTAACTTCCAACATTTGTACGTTTTTTAATATCGCTGGTTGCTTCTAGTAATTTTTCCCACTTCGATTCCCGCCCTTTAATCTCCTTCGCAAAAAAGGAGGAAAAAAATATTCAAGACAAACACTCTGAAGTATACTAAAGACTTACTTACATAATTCATGCTGGAAAGCACTTGTATATCTCAAAGTCACATCCGAAATCCTTTTCACATTTAAAAATGTTAAGAATATCTCAAGGATATTACCCCACCGAAAGGCATACGTGGATGACATTTTGATGAGTTCTTGAGAAGCCCTTACAGTTCCTTACTTTTCAAGAGTTATAAGTGCACACTTGAAGTTGGCCTTTTACAGTTATTGAAGATTGAGTGAGGACGATTAACGTTTACGGATATAATGGCAAAAAGCACTAAAATAACGCAAAGGAATGATTTATGCCTTTAATTGGTGAACGTTGCTCTTTAAGTTAAGATGTCACAAAGAAAGACAGAACAAGGCATTTTGGCGCTGTCGTGTCGCAGAACGGTGAACTCTTGCCAAGGATAAGTTTTGATTTAATTTCCGGTTACAAATTCTGTCACCGGTTTCATGGCTAAACTGAGGGAAGTTTATACTTCGATTACATAAAACTTTTACTGCGATAGCTGCCATAACGTTAAGTGCTCAAGTTTTAAAGTAGGAAGCTGTCGTGCATTTAGTTGTCAACGTTTTCAACAAGTCGCCTTATGATGTATGTAGGTCATGCAATTTCGGAATTTGTTGAAAACTGCTGAAATAAAATCGAAAAAGTTGAAAATGAATGGGCACCTAAAAACCCCTTTACTGCGTACTTTACCGAAATAAATTTCATCGCGTAAAATACTATCTTTGTGAAAAATCGATGTGACTTCTTAAAAAATTTCATGTTCAGCACAATTTCTTAAGCTGCAAAAGTTACTGTAATGGTCTTCTCGTTCCTGTAGTGCAACAATTCTGGGCTATTGCGGAAGTGCAATTCATTTAATGGATTCTATTCTGTATACCTTAACTTAAGCCTGCACGTTGCATTTTTATTGTATGGAGATATCTTAGTTCATGTATTCCGGGTTGATGTATGCGAGCGACGAAGGAGATTAAGGGTAATATCTCTTTTTTAAGTATTTCACTTTTTCTCTAGACAGGTTAACTAATTTTTATAAAAGTTCGTTTTTAATCGATTGATTTGTCACTTATCCTTTCGTAAGCCAGATGAAAAAATTTAGTAACTGATTCTGGTGGGGTCTAAAGGTGGGTATCCACCAAGAGTTTTGTCTCCACACTATCTCCATACATTATCCGCCGAAGGGTCTCCACCAAAATCAATGTGCGGAGATAATGAATGTGCGGAGATAAGAAGTGCGGAGAGTACACACGCACACCGATATTCCAGTGGATACAAAACGTATCCATTAAAAAAAGTTCTGTGTCGGTGCGGAGAACTTCTGCGGGGACTGTGCGCGGGTAAGTAAATGCAGTGGATACTTGAAAAAAGACTTCGAAAAGTCTTAAAGCTGCTTGTTGAGGCCTATCTTTTGTTTTCCAGTGAATATGGAAAACACAAAACATCTTAGTACAGACAAGAGTATTATTTTCAAGAGAGTTTTCAAATGCGGTTGGCTTGAGGCGTAGATTGCCTCAAGTAAAGCTATTTTTTTTGTTTTTCTAGAGTTTCCTAATACTGGGGTGGCAGCACGTAAGTTGTTTCAATCGACCTCTTCATACAAAAATTCTGAATTTTTGTATGAAGAGGTCGATTGAAACAACTTACGTGCTACCACCCCTGAATGGACACCTTGCTCAGCCCTGGTTCTTAAATATGGCGGTGCTTCCGCTTTTTTTTTGCATTTGCCACAATAATAAATGCTGCAGAGCACATTGCTAAATTTTCGTCCTCAAAGTTAATTTTTTTATATATTCTTATCGTCGACCAAATAGCAATTGAAGGGTGGTAATATATTAGATAAGACTAAAATCGGAAAACATAAAACATTGCGCGCACACAAGAACTTTATCATTCAAGGTCGTATCCACGTAAAGTCTTGTCTCTGTAGAGTGCGCGCACAGTCCTTTAGAACATAGTTTGAGACTTTTCATATGCTTCCTACAAGGTTTTAGTGGATACGCTATGAAAGCTCTGTCTCCGCACAGTTTGAGATTTTTCGTTTTTTGCTATATTTGTGCGGATTTTTATGTGCGCGCACTGTCTGCAGACCGCAGTGGAAACGCACCTTAACAGGTCGACCTCGCCATTTCGCACATTTTTGTATTTGAGAAACTGAATTCAGGGATCAACCTGGGGTTAGTTTACTGGAGACAAGAAAGTCCACACAACTTAACCTGCACTGCACTGAACTGGAGGCAGATCTACACCTAACCTAGCATAAACGTTACTTTGTTGTTGCTTCTGCCCAGTTCATTCACTACGGTTGGATCCAGCACCTACAGCTTAGTACACAATAATCTTAAAAAGACGAATGCATGACTCATGAAGTAAATGAGCTTATGATTCAGTGTTTTACCAGATTAAGTAATTAAGTTAAATTTGCTTTTAAATCAATAAAACAAAAAATGTTTTAATTAATATTAATCTGCATGTGCCGCGCACATGGTAGGTAGGTAGGAGCGCCAGTCCCTTCCAGGCCGTAGGCTGGAACACAATTGGAGCGAAGGTGCGCCGTTTTCAAGCCGCACTCGTGGAAAAACTTTTGCGTGAAAGGAGTAGTAAACTAGCGATTTAGATTCATCCGGTCACATTTAGGTACCTGATAAAATCTCCTATTTTTACATCTCCCAAATCGTTTAAGTAGAGGCTTCTAAATACACGGTGTCTGATATTGGCCAGAGCTGGACATCCGCAGAGAAAATGTCCGGTTGTCTCACTGGCCTGTTCCTTCTCGCAGCTACAGCAGTGGATGTAGAATTCTCAATCTGACTGCACGTTGCATAAGTGGCCGTTATTATCGACACGATTTTGGGCATTGTCCTTGCGTTGCATCACCAAGAAGTCTTACATTCACATTATCCTCCCTTTGCTTCTTACATTTGTCAAGAAATCACCGGGAGTTGATCACGCTATTTGTCGCTTGGCATAACTGCCCTCTATATTCACGCGGAGTTAGAACGTCACTTGTCATCTAGTTTGTGCGCATTTTGCCAGTTCATTTCATGTGTGTTATCCGATTTTTACAATGGATATAAATATCGAACAAAGAATGTGGCTAAGCTTACGCCCGAGTAAAAATAACTTAGTTATGAAATTTATCCAATCCAAACGCGAGTGTTGTTTTACCAAGCAGTCCTACAGCGCAATCGAACGAGAACCGTTCTACTGACTACCCAAATAACAAATTTCCCCCGTGTTCTTTTAATGAACTGGGTTTTGAGAGCTTTTGAGGAGCTTTTGAGTTCCCATACAAAATCGAAGAACCAGAAGACCCAGATAAAACCTGGGTTTTCGATTTTGTATGGGAACTCAAAAGCTCTCAAAACCCAGTTCATTAAAAGAACACGGGGTTAGTCTCATAAGACTCTAGTAGTGGCTTATGAGAGGATATTCAACTTTTTTTAAAAGAGTATCACCACAGACTTAACTATCTGTAATACAGATGTTCCGCTTCATACAAAATTTTGGCACCAGCAAATTGCTGGGTAGGATTTGTTTCGATTCCTAAGGCGAAGCTTTAGAATACACATTCCACAAAGCTCTCCGCGCATTTCCCCAAGTTCTCTGTTGATAGACAAAGGAAGAGGAAGGGCATGGTGGCTATGGAGCTTCATTCCACACGGACGAAATGTATTTTTTCGCCTGCTCCACCCCTCACTCACTTTGCCTTACCAGCTAGGCAGCAGACGACACAATTTTTTTTGAATAGCCAAGTGCTCACGCGCAGGATGGATTTTTTTGTTAATTGGCATTGTGGCAGGTCATGATTTTGTGTTTTTGTTGTTTTCAGGCATGCAATGATATTTCTCCGATGAAATGGAATATTCTTTCATTCCGCTACATTTCGGATTTCCCGGCCTAAGATTTCAGGTGCGTGGGACATAATCTATTTGAATTGTATTTGATTAGCTAAGGCCTCAGGCGCAGGGCACCGCCGGATGGGTTTTTTAATTTCCAATTTTTTATATGGAAGTCGATCGCTGTGTTTTCAGATGATATATGTTCGCATTTTGTTCCACAAACAAGGATAAGAATTCAATTACAATATATTGTTTCGGTATGACAAAGTCTTACAAATTTTTAATATCATGCAAAATACCTAGAGAAAAGGCATTCACTAAAGGTAGAAAGAGAATGGCACGGCGACCGTGGCGGTGGCCGCCGCTCAGAGAGTTTCCTATACATTTAATTTCTCCCCAGGCGGCGCGGACAAATTAAATGTATGGGAAACTCTCTGAGCGGCGGCCACCGCCACGGTCGCCGTGCCATTCTGTTTCTACCTTAAGTCTTATTAATAAGTGTCAATATTAATTTTGGTACATACATATTTAGAACTGGGGTGCCAAAAACATTCCTTCCTCTAGGGCAATTTTATAGTTTAATAATAGGTAATTTAAGGTGGGCGAAGGGGTTTTTAAGAAAACATATTTTTTTTATAATTCAAATCGCGAAAACATTGAAAATACAATGAGCATACTCGTCTTGGCAATGCTTAACACGCTGACAACCACGAGTATACTCGAGTGGTCGGGGGTTTAATGAAAAAATTATTAATTAGTTATTAATTTCATATTTAATTAATGCTCAAAGTTTTTTTTTGTTTTTTATTTTACGAGGGTGTGGTGAGAATCTTTCATCAGTCGGGAACAAAAAGAATTTACTTTTTGTATGATGTTCCTCATCTAATCAAGTCCTTCAGAAATGCGCTGTTAAAAGGAAAATTTGAGACTCCAGATGGAGCTGCAACATTCGATGTCATAAGAGAGCTATTTGAAATAGAAAATGGTCAACAAATGGTTAGATGACAAATTTAACCATTCAGCATATTTATCCTACTCCTTTCGGCAAAATGAAAGTTGATTTGGCGGCAGAAGTTCTTAGCCATACCACATCAGCTGCAATTAAAACATGAGCAGAAGCCAGCTGCTTTAGAAAGGTTGATAAAGACACTGCCCTCTCCACTGCAAAGTTTGTTGAAAAAATTAACATTCTCTTTGACTGCCTAAACAGCAAAAATATTGATGACCCCAACCCTTTTAAACGTGGGTTAAAAAAAGGTAACAGTGTTTGGAAAACACCTGTTGGAAATGAAAGAATATATAAAGGTAATAAAATATAAGGGACACAAGATATATTTTCAGAATGGAATGATCCAAACAATTAACGGCATTCTTTTCTTGTGTCAAAATCTGTTTGAAGAAAGAGAGAGATATTTTTTTTATTCACACGTCTCGCTTTAATCAGGTTCCTCTAGAAAATGCCTTCTCGATTGTTAGAGCTGAGGGTGGAAATTACAGAAATCCGTCAGTCCACGAATTCAATATAATAGTGGCAAAAATGCTGTCATTGAAATTGTTGCATTTCAGCTCAAAATCAAGCTGTCTACAAGATGAGGACTATACACTTGAAGTTAATCTTCAAGAGATTATGCAAGAATCACATGGCATATCTCAAGAAATGCAATGTATAAATAGAGAAGACATAGAAGACAATATTGCAAGACCAGCCCTATCATACCAACAAATAGTCAAGGATAACGACGAATATGTTAACAATGATTTCAATTGTTTCACCTCAGAGCATGTGCCAATTGAATTAATGTCTACAAGGTACTTCGTGGGATATTAGGCATATCGAGTTAAATGTGAAATGTGTAGTATCATTATCATTAAACCAGAAGGAATTTTGACATGTCCTTCAGAACTGTTTATCCACTTCAAAAACTATATTAACGGACTGGACTTTGGAAGTTTTTGTGCTCCATCGGATATATTTTTTGATGTCTTGAAAATACAAATAAAAATTTTTGAAACAATTTTCAACAAAAATATGGAGATCCTAAACATAAGGAAGACAATGGCGGCCGAGAGCATCAGATGTATCAGAGAAAGCCCACAATAATCGTGGTTCGACGAGGAACATCCGTGTTATAGCAACCGGGTAACTATAATGAATTTGCTCTTAACAGTAATGCTAAGAAAGCACTGCACTTGGACGTCTCGAATGAGGAAGAGCAGCAAAGAAGAGTTCGAAACCGGATACATCAATAGATTAATTAGAATATCCTCGACGGAAATCACCTCAATATATTGAATTATTAATTAAAGTGAATTAAAGTGAATATTTAAAGTCCGCTTCAGCCCACTCGAAAAAATCGAACTCATCTAGCGCATACAGGAAGAAGAAGAAGCTATAAATAAACTTAAAAATAACAAGTCAGTAGGTATAAAAAATATAGATTGAGAAATATTTAAAAAATATATTAATACATTAAAAATATGTATGCACAAGATGATACAATATGATAGAAGCGTAAAGAACTCCCTGACGAATGGAGCATAAGAATAATCTGTCCTCTGTACAAACAAGACCAACTTAATTTTTCAAACTACAGAGGAATTATTTTTCTACATGTGCATATAAAATATTCTCATATACCCTATTCACTCGCTCACAGTACCAGTATGAAAGAATAATTGGAAATTACCAGTGCGGATTCGGGAAGGAAAAGTCCGCTACTAATCACATATTTTCATTACGACAGGTATGTTGAAATACTTTATGTCTAAAAGAATAAGCAGGAAGTAATAACATTTAAGTGATAAAACCAGTACTAATGCGGAAGCATGGACGCTTACTAGGTAAGACGAGCAGGTGCTCAGAAGTTACGAGAGAATAATTCTGGCAGGATCGCAGGCGCATAAAATGAAGAGGGTGTCTGGAGAAGAAGATAAACGACTAGTTGTACCAAATATACAAAGACGTGGAATGAGAATGCCTGAAGAAGCGCCACCAAAAATCAAGTTCCTGCAAACGCCAGAGGGAAGATGGCCACAAGGACAACCTATGAAGAGATCGAAATGAACGCCTCAACTGCCACATCGATTAACTCCACTTTTGAATTTTGTTAAATCTTGATGTCAAAATAATTTATTGACCCTTAACTGTACATATTCAAAACAAATTGCTCTGATAATAGTCATTTAGAAGTGTTAATACTTCTTATTATCAGAGCAGTTTGTTTTGAATATGTAAAGTTACGAGTCAATAAATTGTTTTGACATTAAGATTTATAGTCCAGTCAAATTAGTAAATGAAATTGCATTTTAAGAAGTACGGAATTTTTTTTTTGGCATTTGTTCGGGTACATCTAACAATGATAAAACCAAGTTTGTGGGGTCGCAGTGGCTTGGGAAAAGCCGCCATCTTGAAAAAGAGGAAGAGCTTGTTTATATTAAATAGCTCGTTTGCATGCAATGATAGCTGAGAATGATCAATGGCAAAGTTGTGGAGAATAAAATTATCTAAAAAATGAGCCCTCAACGAGCTCTGTAAGCTGATTTGGCTCAAAGTTATGGTCGGTCAAAATTCAACCATGATCGTGTGGTGAGGGTTGAATGCAGTTTTTTGCAATTAACTCGCCAAATATTAATTTTTTTGTCTTACTGCCCATTAACAAATTTAAAGGCCTAGTAATTACCTTTCAAATGAGCCCTTAATCGTCGTTATCGCTTATGTAGTTTGCGAGCAATCCAACGCCAAATTTCGCACTGGACGTGCCTGAAATAACTGATAACTCCATTTTTTTGGAATATTTCGTTAACGGTTGCTCATATGAAAAAGTAGTAAATGCCAGGAATATGGGCAATGAAAATATCTTTCCAACGAGGTATTGGTCGAAACTCCATGTAGTTTTATGTCCGCGATAGAGCGGGTCAAATGTCAACGGAGAGTTTTACGAATTTTTAGCTATTTAACAACTGAAAATGATAATTATGGGAAATAGTAACTGAGAACCACCAGTTTTCACATTCTAAAAATAAAATTACGATAAAATATAATTATCAATCAGTAAAACTTTCTGACGAAAGAAAGAATAACAATCGAAGGTTTAAGAGCCGAAATAGTGTGGGTTGAGTTTAATTGACTTGGGTTGAATTTGGTAGAGTTTAGTTGAGTTTGGTTGAGTTTAGTTGAGTTCAGTCGAGCTTGGTTGAGTTTAGTTGAGTATAGTTGCTAAGAGTTAGAATAATAGTTAAGTTTAGTTTAGTTGAGTTGGGCTGAGTTTTGTTACTAAAAGTTGGGTTGAGTTTCATGTAAGGCTATGGCCATTACTGTTAATAGGTTTTTTTCTAAACAAGTCACGTTTATATCATTCTCTTGTTCAGTGATTTACTATAAGAAAATTCAAGGTCAGAATGTCAAAACTGGTGATTCTCAGTTACTATTTCCCATAATAATAATTTTCCAAAGTTGTTAAATAACTAAAAATTCGTAAACCTCTCCGTTGACCTTTTACCCACTGTATCGCGGACACAAAACTACATGGAGTTTCGACCAATACCTCGTTGGAAAGATATTTCCATTGCCCATATTCCTGGCATTTACTACTTTTTCATATGAGCAACCGTTAACGAAATATTCCAAAAAATTGGAGTTATCAGTTATTTCAGGCACGTCCAGTGCGAACTTTGGCATTGGATTACTCGCAAACTACATAAGCGATAACGACGACTAAGGGCTCATTTGAAAGGTAATTACTAGACCTTTAAATTTGTTAATGGGCATTAAGCCAATAAAATTAACATTTGGCGAATTAATTGCAAAAAACCGCATTCAACCCTCACCACACGATCATGGTTGAACTTTGACCGACCATAACTTTGAGCCAAAATAACTTACAGAGCTCGTTGAGAGCTCATTTTTTAGATAATTTCTCCACAACTTTTCCATTGATCATTATCAAGTATCATTGCATGCAAACGAGCTATTTAACATAAACCAGCTCTCCGTCTTTTTCAAGATGGCGGTTTTTCCCAAGCCACTACGACCCCACAAACTTGGTTTTATCATTGTCAGATGTACCCGAACAAATGCAAAAAAAAATTCCGTACCTCTTAAAATGCAGTTTCATCCTCTTTTTTCGACTAATTTGTCTGGACTATTAATAAAACTCAAAAGAGGTTAATCGATTTAGCAAGTGAATCATTCAAATAGAAATAGACTTACATACATTTGGCATTATCAAGTGGAAGAATAAGACGGCAAGGCCGGGAATGTTGGAGGGAGATTCTTGAAGAGGCCAAGTTCCGCAGGAGGAAGGAAGCACAAGTTACCCTGTTGATGATAGGACAATTTTATAGTGTGATAATAGGTAATTTAAGGTTTATATTTGTATTTAGGTAACTGTTTACAATTGTGTCTCCTGGGGCAGAGACGATGTTATCACGAGAGTTTTATGCAGCGCCAGTGTGAGCTGGGCGCTTCTTCGAGGGCCGAAGTAATACTTTTACGATACGTTCCGGTCTGGACATAAACCTCATAGAAATGGCTTGGTGAGTTTAGTCAGTAGGAATCTGACACTAGCGTCTAGTGCGGTCCCTTGGCGGTGTCTCCTGTTTTCGGCATGGGCCTTACAGGCGGTCGAGCACACATCCTCCACTTCTCGACTGATGAAATATTCTCACCACCCCCTCGTAAAAAAACAAAAAAAAAACTTCGAGCATTAATTAAAAATGAAATTAATAACTTCAGTTATTTTCCTTATAAAAAAAACCATTTTTTTATTAAAGTATACTCGTGCTTGTCAGGGTGTTAAGCATTGCCAAAACGAGTATGCTCATTGTATTTTCAATGTTTTCGCGATTTGAATTATAAAAAAATATGTTTTCTTAAAAACCCCTTCGCCCAACTTAAATTACCTATTACTAAACTATAAAATTGCCCTAGAGGAAGGAATGTTTTTGGCACCCCAGTTCTAAATATGTATGTACCAAAATTAATATTGACACTTATTAATAAGACTTAGTGAATGCCTTTTTCCCTATGTATTTTGCATGATTTTAAAAAGTTGTAAGACTTTGTCATTCCGAAACAATATATTGTAATTGAATTCTCATCCTTGTTTATGGAACAAAATGCGAACATGTATCATCTGAAAACACAGCGATCGACTTGCACCGACCGGAACACAAATTAAGTTCACCCAATAACATCGCTTATGTCCCACGCACCTGAAATCATGAAAATTTGTCTAAAAGGAATATTCAATTTCATCGGAGAAATATACATAATGCCTTAAAACAAGAAAAAAACAAAACATGACCTGCCACAATTCACGTTTTCAACATATTTCGCCACCCGAATAATTGGAAATTAAAAACAACCCAACCTGCGGCGCACTGCCCCTGAGCCCTTGGCTAATCAAATACAATTCAAATGCATAGATTATGTCCCGCACACCTGAAATCTTAGGCCGGGAACAACAATCAAAAGGCGAGAAGTGTGAAAGTTGAAAAGTTTCCTAAAAAGAATATTCCATTTCATCGGAGAAATATATCTAAATATGCCTCGCTTACATGCATGACAAACCCGACTCCACTTACATAAACGGTAAAACCAAGACCAGAATCATGTTAATACAGCAAGAAGGTCTTCCTACTGATCGCAATGCTCTGCTCGAACTGTACACTAAGTTTCATGAGCAGTTCCAAATAACATCCCAGCAAGTAGATAAAGACCTTTCCACTTATGCCTCGCATGTGAGATCACTTCATTTATCTCAGCTGCAGAAAAGCCGTGATGAAATGACCAGGTATTATCGGCCCTAACTAGTCACTTCTCTAAAGAATCCCCGTACTCCGAATTACCCCAAACCAAACCCACCTGAGAACATAAAGCTCTTTTACCACAATTGCAGTGGTATGAGAGGTAAAATTAACAATTTTTTTATTGACTCGAAATCCTGTCATCACCGAAACTTGGCTGAATGAAACATTCCTTAATGAAGAGATCCTCGACTGCAATTGGACCATGCGGCTCGTCTTTAAGGGCTAGTGGGGCTTAGCCCCACCAGAAATTATCGAGCAAATCATATTCACACGTTTTTTAATTAATTTCATTTTTACAAAAAAGCAACGCAAATTTATTACAATTTCTAAAAAAAAATTCAAAATAATACCCCACAAAAAAATTCGAAGTAGAACTTCATAGGAAAAGTATAAAAAAAGAGCAAATAAAAAAATAAGAAAAACTCTCAACTCTCTCATCAAAATAATCTGGCCGAATCATAATTCCATACCCATTTACATGTAATTCTCTTCTCAGGGGCTATCATTGAGTCAGCCCCGAAGATGAACCATTTTGTATGCAAAATTTCTTGACTAAGGCGATTGATTCAACCAACATTTGTTCTACCAAGCGGGGCTAAACTTTATTAGCCCTAGGATTCATTCGGATTTTCTTCACTGACTGTTGTAATACACATGTCAGTTCACTCTCTTCCCAGCGGGAAATGAAGCGATTCCGAAAAGGTACTTCGAAAGCGATTAGTAGGAATGCAGAAGGAAGCACAATAGGCCCGGTTCCCTTATGCCAGTTAGGAAAAAGCTTTTTTGATTGGATTTTCTACTGCTAAAAAGCTTATATACTCTTATAGGGAATTATTGTGATCCATTTCAGGAAAAAAACTCAATGTTAATTTTTATTTATTTATATATACTAGTATCGCCCATTGGTCGAAATTCGACCCTCTCTCCCTACTCTTCTCTCAATCCGTCGCATTAAAGTTTGACATCTACGAAATTCAATAACTAAATAATAATTTAATTGAACAATTACCACTTTTTAACACCATCGCTTACTGTGATATATTTTGATATAATAATTTCCACTTTGCTTTATTATTTTTGTTTATTTTTTTTAATTAAAATTTGCCGGGGCGTTAAAAATCTCCCCAAAAAGAAAAACCTTTAACATAAGCATAATGACGCTGGCGTGCATACATACATATATCGCACTACGGCAAGAAAAGTGGCACAACTCAAAACTAGGCTGTTTTGAGTTATTGCCGCCAGGTGACTGTTGGCATTAAATTTTGTTTTCATCTCTGGCTCATGAAACTTAATAGGTTCACAAACCTTAATAAAAAATTTTTATATTCGCCTGTATATATGCTAACCGTAATTTCCACTCATTTTATCATTTTATATTGGGAAATGCAATACTCATATCTGAGTGACAGAAATGATATAAATGAATAATTCTTGTTTTGTGCACACCTTTACAACTCCGACTTCCATATAAAACCAGTTTGAGCAAAATCGGTTTAGTAGAAGTCGGTTAAAGTGCTGTACAAAAAAAGTGCTTCCGTATTAATATATAGATTTTTTATGCACTGAACAATAAATTTAATAAACAGTAGTTCCAAAGTTTGAAAATAAAAAGTAACTAAAATTGAAAAAAAAATTATATTTTCATTCAATAATTAATTTAACAAATAGTAATTCAAAAAATAGAAAATAAAAAACATTTTCATTTTAATTAATACCCTTTACAGGAAAGAAACTCAATATTAATAGATTTTTTTATGTACTGAACAGTAAATTTAATAAAAGTAGTTCCAAAGTTTGAAAATAAAAAGTAATTCTAAAATTGCAAAAAAAATAATATTTTCAATCAATAAATAAATTTAACAAAAAGTAATTCAAAAAATAGAAAATAAAAAACATTTTCATTTTAATTAATACATTTAACCAAAAATAATTCTAAAAGTAAATAAATAATGACTAATTTTAGGAACTTTTGTTCTTATATTCTTCTTATAAATTATATTTTTCAAAGGGAATTATTTTGATTTAGCCTTTACACGAAAGAAACTCAATATTAATATATTTTTTTATGACCTGAAGATTTAATATAAAGTAGTTCCAAAGTTTGGAAATTAAACGTAATTCTAAAATTGCAAAAAATAATATTTTCATTCAATAAATAAATTTAACAAAAAGTAATTCAAAAGATAGAAAATAAAAAACATTTTCATTTTAATTAATACATATAACCAACAATAATTCAAAAAGTAAATAAATAATGACTAATTTTAGGAACTTTTGTTCTTCGGACAAGATATCAACCTATAAGCTGAATGTAGTAAAAGAAAGTGAATATACAATTCTTCATCTAGAATGTCTTTGAAGAGGATAATGCCCGTATATAATATTATTTGACGAAACTCTGTGGCTTTCCACCTACATAGTTCGCCAAGAGTTCTTGGTTTTCGAGCAAATTCTTTCGGAATAAAACTTTTAAATATTAATAATTTATTATTCAAAATCTCTTTATTTTCATTCTTCTTTGGTGTGCACCTTTCCAAATAGAACACATAATTCTTTTTACGACTCCAGATCTATTAGATGCATAACATCTAAAGGGAATTGAGTCACCATGTCAATGTTTATTTCTTACAAAACTGTCTTATTTTCCCAAAAATATTCCCTATGATGGTGTTTATATTTCCTTGTTTTGAAATCTTCATCTGTTATTACTGACGAAATTGATGATGCATATGTTAATCTTTTATTTTTTCTTACAGCTTTTTGCGTGCATTTTGAGCAGCCATCACTTGATGTATGGCCCACTATACCTGCAAGAAATGCCCTTGCTGGAGTGTCACACACGAAACAGTTTATTTTAACTGAAACTGTTCTTCCATTTATTGAAAGTCCTACATTACACAGATGCTTCACTTCGTTTGCAAATTCTGCCAAGAAATCATTCACGTTTTCGGGTTTTCGAGGGCCAGTGTAAGCGCCTATTGGAAACGGACTACTTTGTACACAGATCGATATATCTCCTAATATTTGCCAAAGTTGTTCACTAGAACTTTTGAAAAGTGGCATACCATCAATACCTATATTAATTAGTAAACAGTTTGTTTCAGCGGGTAACGATATATTCAACATCAACAGAGATTTTTCTAAGCCAAAATGGAAGTACTTTCCAGGGTGCACGGTTTTTATTTCAATTTGTTTATATTTTGTTTGCAGTAAAGTTTTACTTGAAGATGGTACGTCAACTCCCGCCTTTCTAAATATATTTAAAAGATCGTCCCCTGCTTTCCTACTTATTCTATGTTTTATGTACCAGTCTTTTATATCTTCTTGAATTGTGTTCTTTTCGGATACAGCTGCGTATGAAACATTGCCAAAATTTGAATTTCCACTATTGGTTGGAATATTATAATCATCATTTAACTTTTCATCGTTTACATTATGTTTATTATCTATTTTGTTTGATGTTACAGAAGTGCTGTTGCGTTCTTTAGCAACTAACCGCCTAAAATGCCGTCTGCTTATATCGCAAATCTTGTCACTCATTTTTACAAAATATATTTAAATCTTTCCTGTTTACTTTTGGCTCTGACTGTACTGTAAGTACGAAATTTCATCATAACTTCTTTTCGTATTACTTTAAAAATGAAATTTATTTGAAATAAGTTTTTACTCACCTTCAATCCAAAAATTTAAAAGTTATAAAATTAAAACTATAACAATTATATAACAACAAAATATCTAAAACACGAAACACTTTTAATGATAAAATTTACCAAAATTTAACTATCGTTTAAAAAAATTTATTCTAATTAAAATACAAAATACAAGAAATTAATTAATTTTATGATAACAACACAAAGCACTTTTCATAAATCGCGGCTTTACTTCACAGTAACACGACAAAAACCAAAATGACCCAAAGAGTTAATTTACTGCGCATGCCTAAGGGCTTATAACCGTTTAAAGGAAATTGTGAAATACTTTTTGCAGCTCTCCAAAATATTGATTTTCTCTCTGGGACAACCATGTGCTTATGAACAGATTCCCTTGGCAATGGCATAGAAGCGATTCTTTTCTGCTTCGTTTGGAAGCACGTCTAATATCTCCCGCTGGGTTGCTCTGTTGGGTTTACTCACGCACATACAACGCCAGTGTTGTCGGTTCGTTCTTTTAGTTCTGTTTATTATATTGCCTGCATTTGCTACTAATTGACCGAACATTTTGATAATTTTTGTTACACTTATGGATTTTATATACCTGAGGGGCTGATTTTATTTAGCCCGTGGCAAATATTTTGGTAGAAATGTAGTAAAAAGTACTAAAAAGAGACACTTTTATTGGAAAAAGAGCTTATTGGAGATTGAATTTTAACTGATAGTTACAAGTTGATTTTTAAATGAAAAGTGTGTGCTTGCAGAATTGCGGTAGATATTATATTGAATTATTCGCCAATAAATATTATTAAATTATTATTTATTAAATTATTTGCAATAAATGTTAATATTCCATTTTGTAATATATAATTTTCTTAATTTATATTTAATTTAATTTTTGTTTTTGGTTAAAATGAATCACGTAGATAATTTATTGAAGAAAAATTGTTCTTTGTTGTCATTAGAAGAAAAATTAGAAATTAAACGTTTAGGGCCACATCAACCATTTGATTTTGAATTAATTTGTACTGAAAAATCTCAAAGTAGAAAATTTTCATTGGATTGGTTTCTAAAAAGAAATGGCTTACGGTTAGTATACGAAAAAATGCATTCTTTTGCTTTTATTGCGTTTTGTTTAGAGGAGAATCGGCTTGGACAGAAATCGGTATCCAGGATTTAAAACATTTATCGGAACGAATTAAAAAACATGAAACGAGCGCTATGCATTTAAAAAATACTTTAAATTACCAAACCTTCGGGACGGTTAATATTCTCTCACAGATCGATTCGCGATACGCGAGTTCCATAGCAAAATATAATGAAAATGTTAAAAAGAATCGTCAAGTATTAAGTCGAATTTTAGATATCTTAAAGTTTTGCGGTGGTCACAATTTAGCTCTTTGTGGACACAACGAACGTGAATCAAGTAGTAATCGAGGAATATTTCTTGATATGGTTACATATACCAGATCATTCGACGACTACTTGAAGAATAATCAAATCGCAAAAAAACACTTCGAAAACCGTCCAAAATGAGTTACTTGAATATTGTTTACAGATTAATCTACAGGAAGTGAAATCTGAACTTCAAGCCACAAATTTTGTATCTGTTCAAGCTGATGAAACTACGGATATTTCGTGTAAATCACAAATGGTTTTCATTTTACGTTTCGTTAAAAATAATAAGCCTGTTGAATGGTTTTTATCAAATTTTGACCTTAATGATGGGTTCGCCAAAGATATAGTTGATGTGATTTAGATTGCGCTGAAATGCTGCAATATAGAAAAAAAATGATTGCTCAAACATATGATGGTGCCGCTGCAATGAGTGGGAGTACAGCCGGGGTTCAAACTTCAGTAAAAAAATTGTATCCATTTGCACATTTTGTTCATTGTTTTGCCCATCAACTAAATTTAGACTTAAAGCAGGCATGCTCAGTTATTAAAGAAACACCAATATTTTTCGTCAATATATCTGCTTTTACGTCATTCTTATCATGCTCTCCCAAACGAAAATATTTATTAATGTAGGTTTGCAACAAACGTGGTCTCCCGCGAACTGTTGAAATTCGGCGGAACTTCAATTTCCGAGCACTGCGATCTATACTCGAAAAAAAAATCTCATTCATTGTTTTGAATTGATAATTAATATTTTTTTCAAGCCCCACCGCGATCGTGACTACAACTCCACCGGTCTCTCAAGGGGAGTAGGGGTTCTTATAGCAGTGAAAGACTCCCTAAATAGCGAACTACTCACAACTAATCGCTCGTTGTCTTTTGAGCATGTTTTCATTAGAGTGAAATCGGGCAAGAAACACATATCTATCGGTACATTCTCTATACCCCCAAATTCTGACGAATCTAAATATGATGAGTTACTTCATATATTAGATGAGGCCGATGAATCACTTTGCGATAACGAGGGTATATTTATTTTAGGGGATTTCAATCGCCCCAAAATATCTTTTATCCCTGACGAGGAAGATAATAACTTACTTCCGATTAATGTCATAAATTCCATCCTCCTCCTAACTCTGGCGGTAAATGGTTAGATCTAATTTTCACCAGCTCACACGAAGAGCTGAAGATCCTACCCGCTTCCGAAGAGGAGAATATTTTCGCCAATACAATTCATCACTCTGCATGGATTCTCGAGCTTAATTCCACAATCTCTAATCATCGTAATTCCTACAATAACTCACTTATTTACGACTTCAAGAATGCAAACTATAACAGTATTGGCTGCGAACTATGCCTGGTTGACTTGGAGCATGGGCTGTCAGGAAATGATCTTGACGAAGTAGTATCATGCTTTTATACTATTCTTTTTAACATCATTGTCAAATATGTGCCCAGAATTAAAAAAAGGGATAAATTATCGGAGCCATGGCTGGATAAGGATATTCGTTCGCTTCGAAATAATAGAAATAAATTGTATAATATGATTAGAAATAACCCCAATGTAAATGCGGAACTGAAATTAGCATACACTAGATTAGCCTCTGAATTTAGTGTTAGGTCACGTGCGGCCTATACAACTTACCTCAACTCCATCGGAAATAGCATCATAAATGACCTCAAGAAGTTTTTCGCTTTTTTTAATACAAAACGAAAGACCTTAGGCTATCCTACAACAATGACAAACGGTAGTAAACACTCTTCGTGCCCCCAAAAGATTAGTAGCATGTTTGCTGATAAGTTCAGCAAAGTTTATTGCCCCAAGTCCATTTCATTGCACAATCTTCAAACAAATACGCACACTGACACTTCTGTTCTTATAAATAATCTCTCCCTGTCTGTTGACGATATAATGTCCGGTTTAAATAATCTCGACATTAATAAAGGTCATGGCCCAGACAATCTACCTGCAATTTTCCTGCAGCGCTGCTCAAAAGAGGTCTTGTTTCCCCTCCATCTTATCTTTAATAAATCATTATCGCTAGGAAAGTTTCCTAAAATATGGAAGAAATCCTACCTCACACCAATTTATAAAGCTTGTGATAAACGATCGGTGGACAACTACAGAGGCATCGCCATTCTTATCACCAATCCCTAAACTTTTCGAACAACGTGTGTACGACAAGATCGCCCCCTTAATCGATCCTCAACTTAACGAACAACAACACGGTTTCAGAAAAGGGCGCTCAACCACTTCTAACCTTATGGTTCTAATCTCCGAAGTGCTTTGTGGGATGGAGAACGGTTATCAAATTGATGCAGTTTATACCGACTTCAACAAAGCTTTTGACCGAGTTGACCACAATACCCTAATTTCAAAGCTATCAAAATTTGGAATTTCAGCACTCCCGCTGGAATGGCTAAAATCATATCTTGACGGAAGATCACAGGTTATCAGATTCCAAGGATTTCTATCTAAGGAAATTGACGTAACTTCCGGCGTTCCTCAAGGTAGCCATCTAGGCCCTCTACTTTTCAATATCTTCACCTCTGATTTATCTGAAAAATTAGGTAACATTCCTCATCTCTTCTACGCCGATGACCTCAAAATATATAGCTCCATTAGGTCCCAAACCGACGTATCCTTTCTCCAGTCGAAACTCAAGGTATTGCAGGATTGGTGCATAGTCAATAAATTACATCTCAATACCAGCAAATGCCATGCAATTACCTTCTCTCGAAAGAAAACCACTCAGCTGCAGAACTATTATCTCGACGACAAGATATTGGATCATGTCGATCATATTGTGGATTTAGGTGTTGTCCTAGACAAAAAACTAAATTTCAATATGCACTACGATAATATTACTGCAAGGGCCAATAAGCTTCTTGGCTTTATAAAGAAAAGAGCTAAAGAGTTCGGTAATGTATGGGTTACAAAAACACTATTTTGTTCCTTAGTCCGCCCAATCCTGGAATATGCTTGTGCAATCTGGGAACCCATGTTTGAGGTTAACAGAAACAGGATTGAATCTGTTCAAAAGCAATTTCTCCTTTTCGCGCTGAGACATCTGCACGATCCACACGACTTCCGAAACCTACCACCTTACGAGGACCGGCTCAAAATTATGGATCTCATGTCACTGTCGGGGAGAAGAAAAATGGTTATTTCATGCCTTACCCTAGACATTATAAATAAGTACAATTTCTATCACGTATGATCAAATTCAATGATGATGTTCGACATACAAGACATACGAAGCTACTTAAGGAGTACCCGCATCGCACTGAATATGCAAAGAACGAGCCCGTCAACAGATGCTGTATGGTCTTCAATAGCCATGGATCATGTATTTTACCTTCAATTGATAAAATATCCTTTAAAAAAAATTAGATCCCTACTAATAGCATGAATCCTTCCTTCTTACAATTATTATTTTTTTTAAGCGTCAGTGTCATAATTTATAAGACTGAATAGTAAGATAAGTCACTATGTAATGTAATTTAAGTTAGCCTTGTTTGGCTTATAAATAAATAAAACAAGAAAAAACACAATCATGACCTGCCCCAATGGTAATTAACAAAAAAATCCTTCCTGCGCATGAGCACTGGCTATTCACTAAAAATTGTGTCGTCTGCTGCCTGGCTGGTTGGGCAAGGAGAGTGGGGGGGTGGAGCAGACGAAAAAATACATTTCGTCCGTGTGGAATGAAGCTCCGTTGCCACCATGCCCTTCCTCTCTTCCTTTTACTTTCAACAGAGAACTTGGGGAAATGCGCGGAGATCTTTGTGGAATGTGTATCCTAAGGCGAAGCTTTAGGATATTTAGTAAATCCTACCCAGCAATTTGCTGGTGCCAAAATTTTGTATGATGCGGAGCATCTGTATTACAGATAGTTAAGTCTGCGGTAAAAGTCTTCTTATAAATGTTTTAACATTTTTCGTCTCATAAGAGCATTAGTAGGTGTACACTTCAAGTGTTGTAAGAACTTTCTTATATTATAAGTAACATAACACTTTAATACACTTAAGGACATTTTTTTGAGAGTTGAAACCTTTGAAAGTAAAGGTTTCATATAAAAGACTCAATAAGAATAGAGGCAGGCGCGGATTTAAGAGGGGGTCACGGGGGTCATGACCCCCCCAAAAGCACTCGCTGTTTAAAAAACGAAATTGACCCAGCTAAAAAAACAAAAACAAAAAATAACCAAACGACCAAAACCGACCGAACCTTTTTGAAAACTAAAAAAACGACCCTTTTTTTATCTGATAGTGTAAGCTCAGGTGTCACCCTTTGCGCCTTATCATGGTTGGCGATTTGAAAAAATGACAGCGCCGTTTATTGTTCTCATTTTTCGTACCATAATTGGCGAATGCAGCGACATGACAGTTTTCGACAAAACCTTATCATTGTTGTCGCTTGAAAGTTTTTAAACATTTCTGATAATTAAAAAAATTATAACATTACATTATTTATTCAATCTATTTAAAAAATATTTATTCAATCTAGTCACTTGACAGTCGTGAAAAACGCAGCTTTGTCTCTTCAAACGCCAACTGTGGTACACCTGAAGGCGTTTTTCCCGACAAATGTCAGTTTTTTCGAAAACTATGATTCCGTTTTACAGTCGTCGCACCATTTCTCACTTCAAGCGCCAACCATGATCAGGCCCTTTGTACTACTAGTCCGTCATGTCATGTCGCACACGTCATAGTGCAATGTCTAGTAGTAATCATAGCTCGAAGGATAGAGAGAGGTAGGATAGATTAGGGGGAGTCGGGTGCAGTGTCTGTGTCTCCATATGTAAATCGAGCGTTACCGTGTTGCAAGGGCAAAAATACGGTGTTTCTAGACACGGTGAATCTGCTAAAAGTGTACCGTATAATTTTTCGTCAATTACTAAGCCACACACTAAGAATTTTTCCTTTGTAAAAACTGTCGATTGGCGCGTTAAAAAAACTGCCACTTTGCGTTGCGTGTTTGACAAAGCTCTTTGTCCATACAAAATAAAAGTTAGTTAGTCGGATTGCGTGGCAGTTAAATGTGCTTTTGAAAAACAACAACAAAATGTATGTATTTGACTCGGAGTGTGGAGTGGCTGTTTTTTCAACGTTCCACGCCATACACCACGGAAATTCAGTAGTATAATGAGAGTGAATATATGTATATATCATAAAATTTCTGTGTTTTTTATAGGATATTTTATTTATAGGAAGGGAATAACATGATCCATGATTATTGAAGACCCAACAGCATCTGTTGACGGGTTCGTTCCTTGCGTACTCAGTACGATGCCCTTAGTATTTTCGTATGTCTACTACGTCGAATTTCGTCATTAAATTTGATTCTATTCAATAGAAAATCTACATTAACGTTTCGGTTAAGGACATTCAGGGTAAAGCATAATATAACAATTTTCTCCTACAAGACAGCGGCATGAGATCCAACACCTTGAGTCTGTCTGTGTCGGACGGTAGGCTGAGATAATCTTGCGGGGAGATTAGAAGCATAAGATTTCAGGTGGTCGAACGCTCTTTTCTGTACCCACGTTGTTGTTCGTAAAGGAATGAGTCGATTAAAGGGGCAATCATGTCAAAACCTAAATAACCATCAACACTACACTCCAAATGACACGCCACTTTTTGAATTTTTCCATGTGTGCATAGATCAAAAGAAAAACTGTAAAATTGAGTGTTAAATGGAATGCAGAAAAAATACAAAAATTCACGATTTTCAATTCGATTTTTTCCAGTTTTTTCATGTTTAAACATTTTTTCTTGTTCACCATCATAAAGTGCATGAAAAAACCTACACTTAAATTAAAAAGGAATCTCATACGATGCAATGCACAAAAGTTATTGGGCAATCAATTTTCAGATTTGAAACTAATTTTTGAGACTTGTGGTAGATATTTGACTTAGAATTTTTACGAGTTATTGTCCACATTATAAAGTATAATTTCTGAAAATTTCATCAATTTTTACTTAAAACATCCGAAGTTGTAACCAAAAAACCAAAATTTAGCAGCTTCTTCAGTTTTCAATTTTCTTTGCGGTTATTGTGTGCAGATTTAAATTTAATTTTGTAACCGTTGATAGGTAAAATCATAATGAACAGCCTCAATTTTTTTCGCTTTCTTTGGACCTACACATACCGATAAATTCTCATCTATATTTAGAAAGAACGACAAAAATGGTAGATTTTTCACAAAACGGCCCATAATTTACGTAGAGGTTGCAAGAGAAAAAGTCCATTTCGTATAGTACTCGATGTAACTAACGTATTGAAAAAAAATTTGAGACTGGAAAGAATTCCTTTTTCACTAAAATTTGATGCTTATCTGACTCCACTATTAGTAAAATCCGTAAAAAAATTTTTTCGATTTTTTGAAAATTTGTAACCGAAAAGACCCCTGAATCTACCAGAAAATTCGGTTAGTTTTGTTCGTTTTGTTAATTTTGTTTTTGCTTTTTAGGAGTAGAAATTTTTTCCGCCACTTTTAATTCCGTGACCCCCCCAAAACAAAATTCTAGATCCGCGCCTGAATAGAGGTTTTCTTGCACTCAAAATAAGAGTATAAAGATTATCTTATTATGAGAATGAAAGGCTTAGTAACTCTAGTAGACTAATGCCTCGTGCACAATGAGAAATTGAATTAATTTTATGTTGCGTCTCGTTCATTCCACTGCATAGTTCTGTATTTGCATCTCATGTCAAAATTAGAGAACATCAGTTAAAGTTGGCTCAACTTCAACTTCAACACTCAATTTTAGAATTGTTTCCGAAATTCGGAACTAATCAGTGACATCTGTTTGTCGCACTAATGAATAAGCAGAATCGTTATAACAAAGTAGGTAATATATGTTTATTATTTTATATTTAAAAACATAAAAAACATTAAAAATAAAAAACATTATTGCAACAAAATTCATTTGAGAACTTTACGAATGCATATTTTCTGAAAATTAAGTTAATAAAAAGCTAATTTTCGGTATTTTTCTCTTTCGGTTCATTAGATGGCAGTACCATACATTTTTTTCCGAAAGAGATAGTTCTGAATAAAATTTCATTAACAGAAATCTCTCCAAATTCAAGATTTTACTGAAAAATTAAGTAAATTTTACTTTAAAATTAAATAAACTCCGATCAAACAAAAGTTTTAGTAAAGGTCGGGAATTCTGTTGGCAGTTTCTGTAATAATTGAAAGACAGCTCTCGGATGTTAGTAATCTTTATTCTACAACTCTTGATTACAGACTGCCGCTAGAAGACTAGCGGACCTCTAGCCTAGCTACTGTTAGCACTAACACTAACACGTATACTACATCTCCCCTTTTACATTTCTTATAACACTAAATGATTTATTCGCAATTCAATTACATTTTAGAATTCAAGTAACTTACAGGGGGTAACTTAGTACTAATAATTGTTTACAATGATTATAATTCTAGGTGTACAACTACCTTAATACATACCAACTATAGGCTACAATTAACAAAATTCAATTCAATTATATTTAATTCAATTTTTAAAATCCTATTCAATTCAAGTCTATAAAATTCTAAGTTAATAATATTCGCTATCTTAAACCTTCAGTGTCCAGAAACGTATAGCATGAACACTTTAGCTAATGAACTTGGGCCGGTTTTCGTGGTCTTAAAACTGACGAGTTTCTCCGAAGGACTGATCCATCTTCCCTTTGAACCACTGACATATAGATATGGACTGCTAATTGACAACTTTCAATGGCACCATTTTTCTCCAGAAGAAGAAGACCTTTTCTATGTAAACAACAATTTTTTTTTCGAATTAAGAGGAAATTAAGTAATCAGATGTGTGTTATAATTGATAGAAATAATTTTCCATCATTATTTTTTATTTAGTAGCAGTTTTTTCGTTAAATAAATGTATTTTTTTTAAATATGTGAGGGTTCTTTCCCTCTGTTTAACGAACTTTTAAAAATAAAGAAAATAGAGAAAGAAGAAAAAACTCTATAGCTGTCTAGTTTTTTCTAATTATGTTTATATCGCTGACATGCACTGAACTGTTTTTTATTTTAAAACCGATTAAAGTTCATAGGATTTTGAAGGGGGAACGAGACAACGATAGTTTTTGGTGCCACTTTTTTGTATGGGATTTTGCTTATTTAGCAGTCCATATCTATATGTCAGTGCTTTGAACTAAATACGATCTCGGAGATTCGTGTGTTGCCAGCACCTTTCCCTTTTCCCAAATGTTACCACTCTGTATCCATATTGCTTCATTTTTCTTCAAATTCTTCCTATATTTTGCCCTACGATTGTAATAGATTTGATTCCGTGAATTATTTTTTTCTACTACTTTCAAATGATCATTGTGTGTCTTAAAAAGTGTTCGAGACGCAGGCAGCAAGCTTCTTTGCTTACGACCCATTAAAATTTCTGCGGGGGACCCATGGGAACCTTTAATCGAGGTGTTCCGGTACTCTAAAAGTGTGAGCCACAATTCTTGCTTTGCGTCCACACTTTTCCTGATTAAGTTCTTCGCTATATTTACGGACTTCTCCGCTAGACCATTAGCTTGCGGATATCTCGGGCTTGTATTAACAACCTCAATATCGTGCTTTAAACAAAACTTTTTGAAATCATATGAGCCAAATGGGTTGTTATCTGCCACAACCTCTTTTGGTATACCATGGTATGAAAAGATTTTCTTTAATGATTCTATCACTTCGTTAGTAGTTTTATTTCTTAGGGGAATAATATCTAAGAATTTTGAGAGATAGCCATTAATTACTAAGTAATTTTTCTTTTGTAACTCAAAAATGTCAATGCCAATTTTATCAAATGGGATGTTGGGCACTTCGTGCGGAACATAGGGTTCTTTTGTGTTCGAGTTCCTATACTTCTGGCATATTTCGCACCTAAGTAGTTATTAAATTTTCAATAGCCTCATTTATACCCGGCCAATAGAGAAGACTGCGAGCACGCACTTTAGTCCGCTCTATACCTTGGTGAGACTGATGTAGTTGCAGGAGAACTTCTTGCCGCATACGACGTGGGACTACTAGTCTATCATTTAAGAAAACTAAATCTTCCTCTAATGTCAGATCGTTTCTTAATTTCCAATAAAATTTTACACTATCAGGGACCTCACTTTTTCTTTTGGGCCAACCTTCTTTTAGATATTGTACAACAGTTCTTAGCTCAGGATCGAGCGAAGTTTCTTTTTTAAAATGTTCTTTTCTTTTATCACTAACATTGAGAGAATGAACAACTAAATCTAGATCTGGGATTTCAGTAGTACAATTATTCCTATCAAACTGCCTCGATAACAGGTCTGCTATTAACATCTCCGTACCAGCCAAATGCTTTATTGTAATTTCATACTTAAATAAACGAAGTAACATTCTTTGTAGCCGCGGATTAGCTACTTTGGTTATGTCTTTATTAAACAGTCCCACTATAGGTTTATGATCTGTAAATAATTCGATTGGCTTCCCATAAATGAAATAGTGGAATTTTGAGCATGAAAACACAATAGCCAGAAGTTCCTTTTCGATTTGTGAATATCTAGATTCTGTAACAGGTAAACTTCTAGATGCGAACCATACTGGTTTGCCCTCCTGCAGTAAGCAGGCCCCTAGTCCATACTGCGATGCGTCACATTGTATTGTAATAGGTTTATTCCCGTCAAAACTTTTTAATTCTGGGGCATCTTTGATTAGAGTTTTAATCATGCCCATCCTCCCATCTAAATATTTTATCCTTCTGTAACAACTCTCTTAAAGGTTGAGATACATGAGACAGATTAGGTACAAAATCGCGTACATAATTAATTAGCCCCAGAATTCTTTGAAAATCCTTCTTGTCCTTCGGGGTATTTATTTTACCTATTGCTTCAACCCTACCAGGATCACACACTATACCACTTTTTGTTATTTCATGACCTAAAAATTTTACTTTCGACTGTTTGAACTGTACTTTGTCTTTATTAAACCTAATGCCTAACTCCTTAGCCCTCTTTATGACCTTTAATAAAACAGCATCGTGTTCTTCTTCTGATTCTGTAGCAATCAGAATATCATCAAGATATATGACTTTATTTGGGATATCTTTAAAATTTGCTTCATTTAGCATCTGGAACATTTCCGGAGCTGTCTTAATCCCGAAAGGTAACCTCTTGAAGCAGTAGCACCCGAAAGGTGTGCTGAAAGTACACAATTTGCTTGATATTTCGTCAAGTTCTATCTGCCAGTAGCCATCTTTAAGATCGAGTACTGTAAACATAGATTTACCCCCGAGTTTCTCGCTAAGTTCCCGAAATGAAGGGATAGGGTAATTCAAAGGCTTTATCACTTTATTTTTTGTTCGATTTTTCAACTATAACTATGTTAGACATCCATTCTACTCCACAACTTACTTTCTGAATGACGTTTAATTTCTCTTACCTATCCAATTCCTCCTTCACCGCATTTTTTATCGTCAAAGGTATACGTCGAGCGGGCTTACATACCGGTACCACATTCTCAAAAATTTCAATTTTTACGTTCTTTGCAAATCTTCCTAGTCCATCAAACAAATCTGGATTTTCTTCAAAAAACATTTCTTTAGTCAATGTATTTTCTAACATATTAACTCGTTGGATAAGGTTAAATTCAACGCACGACCCTAGTCCCAAAAGGGGTGTTCTTTCACCCTTTGTCACGAAAAATTTAATTTGTTTTGTATTATTCCTAACGCAACATTGTGCTTCGATTGAACCTAAAATGTCAATTTCACTTCCATCCTAACCTAGAACTTTCGACTCTGACTCTATTAACCTTGGCCCTTTCAGCTTTTTGTATATCCCGTACGACAACACATTTACCTCCGCCCCCGAATCAAGTTTTATGTCCACTAACAAATTTTCTATTTTTATCCGTTCCATCCACGTGATTACTTTACTAGTACTACTTTTCACCATATCAATATAAAAATCGCCACCACAATCGTCAGCTTAACGGTTTTGACTTACATGCCAATGCAAAGTGGTTTCTACCTTTACATCTCTTACATTGTGCACCGAATGCTGGACATTTCCTTCGCTCATGGTTTCTTAAGCAAAATTTGCAATCAACTATTACTTCCTGGTTTTGCTTAGATTTACCTACATTTTCATTTTTCCTAAAATTAAAAGAATTATTTCTATCACTATGTCTATTATAATTGTTACTTCCATTATTCCTATGTGGCTTGCTGACTGCATGTACCGCAACTCCTTGCTTTTTTTGTAATTGAGCCGCTTGGTCATTTGTAGATTCCGCTGCACGTGCCCATTGAATTGCCTTAGTGATATCCAAATCTGTTGCGTCCAGAAACTTTTTTTGTAGGCTTTTATCACTCGTACCCGTAACAATTTTATCCCTTAGCATGCGATCCTCTAAAGTTCCATATCCACAGGTTCTAGCTAATTTTTTGATGTCCACCAAGAAACTATCAAAAGGTTCGCCATGCTCTTGTATACGATTCATAAATAAAAAATATAGCGCGTGTAACCAGTGCACGTGAAAGATGTGAAACATCTTTGGCGATCTTTATCTTTCTTTAAATTGAATAATTAGTAAGAATAAAGGCCATTTTACATCCCAAACGCAAAGGGGAAACGCAGCTCTGGAGCTCTTTTATCGTACAACAATTTTGCGTTTGGGATGTAAAAAAGCCGTAAGTTTTATACACACCGATTTGTGTTGAAAATGTACCATTGCCGTTGATGACCTTCGACTGACCGCATTTGAAATAAATTTTTGGTGGGCTTGGAAACACATTTTTCTAGACAAGTCGATTTTATTTAATTATACAGTCGTTATACAAATTTTTATGCTCCCCATGTTTTTATTTTAGTCTGTTAAAAGTCTCAGACTATTACTTAATCTGCTGACACGACGCAGCGACTTAAAGTGCCCCTTGGCGTACGACATGAGAAAACAGCACGGCTGCTATTACACGATTTCTTACCAGACGTCAGAGTCCCAAGAAGGCCATGTTTGTGTTCTAATTATTTTCTAGTTTTTGGTACAGCTTATGATTTCAAATAAAACCATTTAACTTAAAAGTTTTTTTTGTTTGGGTTTTGGCTCGTATCATCATGCAAACTTCTCATCCTTTCCAACTCTTTCATTGCATCTTTGTTGCACGGTTTCTTACCTGTTAATTTCTCACAATCAAGCTCCTCAATACATAACCCTTCCAAAGTTCTTACGCGACTCAATGCTACATACCATATAGCCAGCGGCATTTTGAATTTTCTAATTTTGACAACAAATACATTATTTCCGACCTTAAACGCACCCAAATAGCGATTTTAAGTGAAATCGAATTGTTATTACCAAAATCGTACCGCCATTTTGAATTTTCAAATTTTGACCACACATTCGTCATCTGTCACCTAAAAAACCCTCCCATACCGATTTTCAATGGATTCAGAACACATTTGCAAAATTCATCCGCCATTTTTAATTTTCAAATTTTGACCACAGAATCGTCATTTATGGCCCTAAAACCCCCGGATACCGATTTTCACTGGATTCAGAACATATTTGCAAAATTCATACGCCATATTGGCGCGGCCATTTTGAATTTTAAAAATTTTGACAACAGAATCGTCATTTGTGGCCCTAAAAACAACCCGATACCGATTTTCAATGGATTCAGAACACATTCGCAAAATTCATCCGCCATGTTCGCGGCCATTTTGAATTTTCAATTTTTGACCACAGAATGGTCACTTGTGGCCCTAAACACCCCCAGATACTGATTTTCAATGGAATCGGAACACAATTGGAAATTCCGTCTGCCATCTTGGAACCGCCATCTTGATTTTTTTACAAAAATGTCAGATTGCATTGTCACGGGAACTCAATATGTGTGCAAAGTGTCATAAGAATCGGTTAAGTAGAAGTAGTTGAAAAAGCTGTCGCAAGATTTGAACCGAACAAACAAACAAACAAATAAAACCATTAAATATAAATAATAAAATTCAAATGCCGAATTGAACCCGCGACTATTTGGAATATCAACGTCGTAAGGCAACCACTTAACCATTTGTTCCATTCTGCCTATGTCTGGCTCGTCGTGTCTGGCTCGCGGCATATAAATACTTTTCTTTGGTGCTACTAGTTTTTTTTAAAATCCCCGTCTTATTCTGTATTCCTCAATACAGATCTTCCGTTTCCCGGAATAAGAATTGGATTGGACGAAGCGTTCCCTATAAAGCGTTCCCTATAAAGCGTTCCCTAAAAAGCGTTCCCACAAAATGTTCCCGACCTTGAAGAATTACTCTCAACGCGCGCAAAGATGTTTCACATCAAAAACTCTGATAAATTTCATTTTTTTTGGATTGCAGATATCCAGCAGGTCCAATAGCGTTTAAGAAAACAGCTACTTTTACCTGGTCAGGCTCTTTGTCTACCTTCGTAGCAGTGCAAAAAATCCGAAAATTTTGCCAAAAAACTCTCCAATTTTCGGCTAGATTTGTTCCCCCTAAATTTAGCGTTTCTACCCTCCTAATATAATCCATCGGGACGATTTTTGTGATATATCGTATACTTTTGGGTGGTCTTCCACGTGGTTTCGGCAACTTCTCCTCACTTGACTTTTTCCGTGCTATTCCCATTCACTTTAGAATTCACTCCTTTTTTTATATTACATTTGTATAATATTATTGTTTCAACTATGTTTTTTATTATTTTTTTTTGATTCATCTTACTTTACTACCGGGTTCATGGCTCTTTTAGTTTCCCGACTGCGCCATATAATAATTGAAAGACAGCTCTCGGATGTTAGTAATCTTTATACTACAACTCTTGATTACAGACTGCCGGTAGAAGACTAGCGGACCTCTAGCCTAGCTACTGTTAGCACTAACACTAACACGTATACTACAGTTTCTTTTATGAATGTTTTTAATTTAACAGCTGTTATTGACATTTTATAAATTTGTCCGAAGGTTGCAATTTAACACTTTGCACATAGCAAAATTAGCACTTTATCGGGTGAACCCGGCATTATTATCTCATAATAATAATGCTATGAGACTTTAAATTAAATCTTATTACACGAGTTATGTTCTCAGACTATCGAAGGGTTGTTCAGAGAGTCCTATGAGATAATTTCACAATTTTTAAGAGTTTTACTCTGGAGAGTTTGTTAGTTGGGTGGATTCCATTGGAATGCATTTTATTCTTGGCGAAGAAGGAAAGGGGACGCCGAATCTCACCAAATCTCACGTGGGGGAGGGGGAGGGTCTCCGCAAATCTCACGTAATTTTTTTCCGCAAGAAACAGTGTAAAATCGCGAGAAAACTGGGTTAAATTAATAGTACAGGTAAATTAAGCCGAAAAAAGCGATATAGCGGAAATAATTAGGTACAGGCTGAAAATTGGCAGAGCGCTTCTTTTTATGCTTTTTAATAAGGGGTTATAAAGTCTACCGATTTTCTACTCCGAGAAGCCCACTTTTTAGGGGGTTTTAGCCCTCAAAATGGGTATTTTTCGATTTTTCTGTAATTTTTTTGCAATATTTCTTAATATCTTTTTGTTTTTTTCAATTTTAACAATATCTGTAAATGAGAAAATCTTTAAAATCGTCTTTTCGGACCCGCACTTAGATTTCATTCACGAACATCTTGGTGCAGTATCAGATGAACATGGTGAAAGGTTTTATCAAAACATATTGCAAATAGAGAAGGAATAATGAATCAAAAGTATACGTGATACTATTACTATATTTCGACTCAATAGCAATTGGGTATAAAAATTTTACACTGCCGTTTACACTGTATTTGTTCACTGTTTCAAATACCATCCAACTGGAACATCCAAAAAAAAGTAAAGAAAATAATTTAAATATCTGGGAATGAAGACGTGATGAAAAATTCTTATCTCTTTATACAATGGTCTGGGAAAAACTGCGAAAGTAATGCATGCATTGACTTATACCACCATTTTTGGACAGATTGCGACCCTACGATGAACTAGTGTGGGGGTCTAAGCTTAAACAAAACAAAAAGGCCTAGAAGCCCAATTGAAAAACCTGGAACCTAATGCGCTCCTAAGAATCTCAAGTGCATAATGTACCCAATCCTACTGCAATCATAGAGATTATATTAAGAATCGGCTCTTTTCACATCAGTCAGAACACATGCTGTCTGCAGTGCATTGTCACTACAAAAGCAGACATTTGCACCAGGCGACATAATTAGTTATCTAAGCATCTTACAGAACTCAAATTTTGAATCGACGACCATCTGCTCTGGCATACCTACTAGAGGCCAAGATAGATTTTGAAAACCTTTTGTTATCATTATCGAGAGTTGTGAAAAATGGAAGTCTACACTGTAAAAAATTTCTGTGGTAATTTTACAAAAATAATACTGGAAGTTTTTTCACAAGCAGTTTTGTAAATTTGCAATATATATTATTAGGAATATTCCAATTCTACTTTACGCATTTTTACCAACTGTGTAGTAAATATACATTATTTGTGCGATGTAAAAATACAATCAGTATTGGAACTTTCACTTCATAGTTTTGTAAATTTCCAAAACTTTTGTGTATGCCCGCCCTCTCTCTATACATAAAAATAGCATTTTACTCAACATGCAAGACCGATTCGCAATGAAAGCTTCAATCTGCAAGCTTCAAACTACTAGTGTGAATCGGCCCTAAGCATCAAAAATTATCAAAAAAATTTTGGCTGTTACAAGAACTGCCCAGACCCTGACCGAAGTCAAAGGTCTGACCTTAACTTAAGAACAATCGGGTATTATATGCTTAGTATTCCATTGTTACCTGTGAATTATATCTATGAGAGGGAAAATTTAATCCTAATGAACAATTTTAATGAACAATTTGTAATTTTACTAAAAATATAAGTTCTAAAATTACGCCTCTTACTGTAAAATTACAGTACAAACTTCAGTACATAACATTGATAAATAATACTACGAAATATTGTAATTCTCCTACATAAACGATTAAGAAAAATACACAACATTGTGTAAAATATAGGTCACATTCATGTAATCAACATTTACGTCATGCAGTATTGGAGATTCCCAATTTCTTTATGTGAAATTACAAAATTTATAGTAAAATTACAATAATTTTGTAGTAAATTAGTATTTCATACTGCGATTTGTAATTTTACTATACATTTGGACTGTGAATTTACATATTTTTTTTACAGTGTAACAGATCCGCACTTCTTGAATCTGTATCCTGATGTACAGGCGGCTCAAACGTCAATTTGAGAAGCTGGCTGTGACTTCAGACTCCGCTTTTCTAAGTCGATACGAAAGTAGGAAGCAAACGGAAGGTAGTAGCGGTGCCTGATAAAAGAAATTATTTTCAGCCAATCAACTTCATTTATTAACTTAATTTGACATTTTGATGCGAACAATAAATTGTTTCAAGAATATTTAAAGAGTTTTTAGAATATTTTAAAACAAACAAATAAATGCAGCGCATGCGGCAATGGCTTTACTCGCGGACTGAAATCCGATAACAGGCGGACAAATTTAATTCGAATTCGCATTGGTGGAGGATACCATTTTCTTATTTCCGAATTTCATGACTTTCGAATCGGATTCCAGGATAACCCCCCTGGGTCTTTCAGTCACAGGTTTTTTACCTAACGATGACATATCGTCGGCCCAGAATGAAACAGTTCTAACTAACATTTTTGCTATTTCTGAGATTTTTATTGGAAAATGTTCAGAAAAGCATAAAGAATTACTAAAAATATATTTGGCAATCGTTCTTTTCTATTAACTGAGTTTTAAGAATTAAAAAGTTTTATTGGAATTGAAAAAGACTTCAAAATATGTAACAGACAGTTCTAACTCCACAGTTGGTACTCTTTTGTACCAACTTTTCAGATGGAACCGTTTTATACTTGATTTTGGCAGTTTTTTATTAGAAACGTCACTTTGTTTTATTCATATTCGCAACGCATTTTAATGTCGGTGAGTTTTGAAATTATGATTTATGGATTTTTATTAATTAATTGATGTAAGACAGTACTAAAAAGAATCATCTGTGAAAATTTATAATAAAAAGTGACTGTGAATACTTAAAACTTTATTTTTCTAAATTTATCAATATAATTAAAGAAAATATGTTAAGTCGGGCTCAAAAAATGGTTAAAATGGCTACAACTACTGCTGTTGAAAACCAAACTGACTCTGTTCAACCAATTGGTAGTATTTTTGCGTGTTAGAGATAACGAATAACTTAGTTATAATTTTATTTCTTATTCTAATTAGATTTTCTAAACGGAGAAGAATGTCAAGAAAATAACAATAGTGATGCAAGTGTTTGTGTCTCTGAAATTCAAAAGAAAAAACGCACAAGAAAAAGATTAGCAGACCCAAAGATGTGGAAGACTAATATTCGAAAACGTCTTCTTCAGCAAGGTAAAAGTTATGTTAGTGTCACCGGGAAAAAGATACCTGCAAAAGAAGTTCAACCAAATAACTGCATGAATATGTGCAAATTCAAATGAGGTGCTAGAATAACGTCAACAGAAAGAAAAAATTTATTTGATTGTTATTATTCATTGGACATGAACGAGAAAAGAATGTTCCTTCTTCAAACCACAAATAGATTTTTAACAGGACGACCTTGCCGTAAACCTGATGGTGGCGTCTCTAGAAGGCAGTTTTCTTTTGAATACTTCTTTCAAGTGAGAAATGAGAAAGTCAGAGTATGCAAATCTTTTTATTTGGCTACTTTAAATATATCGCAAAAGCCGGTATACACAGTGCACACTACGAAAACTGAAAGTAACACACCAAGTATAGACATGAGAGGAAGGACACGAAACAGTTCCAGAAAATTGCCTGTTGAAAGTACCGATGAAGTTAGAAAGCACATCTTGTCATTTCCTACTATAGAATCCCACTACTGCCGAAAAGAAACTCAGCGAAGGTATTTGGAACCTCATTTAAATATAGCAAAAATGTACGATTTATACAAAGATTTATGCGCACAATCAGGTGATAAACCAGTTAAAAAAATATGTACTACAAAATTTTCAATACAGAGTTCAACTTATCATTTCATATCCCAAAAAAGGATCGATGTGATCTATGCGAATCAATTAAGGCTTCCGAAAATCGGGGTGATATAAATTTAGAACAAGCAGAGCTACTAAAGCAACACACACAAAGAAAAAATATAATGCGGGAATATCGTGAAAAAGACAAGAAAGGAACGATTCCTGTTCTATCATTTGACCTACAAAATGTGTTGCCATGTCCAAAAGCAGAAATAAGCTCATTCTTTTATCGTCGAAAATTAAACGTATATAATTTGACCGCGTACTTATCTACAACCAAAACGGTCTATTGTGCTATTTGGAATGAAGCTATTTCAGGAAGAGCAGGTTTGGACATATCAAATGCCTTTCGAAAAATTATAAATAAAGTTCTTGAAGAAAACGAATTTGACCAATTGATTACTTGGAGCGATTCGTGTGTACCCCAAAATCGCAACTCTATTATAGCAAGTTGTGTACTGGATATTTTAAAAAAAAATCCTTCATTGCAGTCATTGATGCAAGTCACACTATCCATCTTTTCGTTTATTACCCCCATACACAAACCGATTTTTTAGGCAAGGGGTCGCAGGGAAGTATATGCCATGCGTGTAATTTGTATACTTCGCTGCGACGCCTTGCCTAAAAAGTCGGTTTGTGTATGGGGGTAATTAACGAAGTGATGGATAGTGTAACTTGCATCATTCACCATGAAATACTCTGTACCAGGCCATTCATGCATACAGGAGATAGACAATGTCCATTCGCAAATCGAAACCGCTTTAAAGCATCAAGAATATTATTCCCCTTTGGGTCTTCTTCAATTATTGAAGACAGTAAATCGCAAACGACCTTTTAGAATTCTTCAAATGGAACAAAATGATTTTAAAGACTATACTGTCCCTTATAAAAATTTAAACTTCAAAGATGTGCCATTTTCAAAATTATGTACATTAAAATTTAGCCAATCGCTTTTTGAATTAGAATATAATTTAGATTTTACATCTAACTACACGAAAGTTAGCTTGAAGCCACTCGAAAGAGTTAGCAGAAAAGCAATTATTAACAAGGGAAAAATATTAAATACTGAACAAGAGCCCCCTGTAATTAAGAGAAAATCAAACATTAGCACAGAGAAAAAAAAAGACTTGCAGGCAATGCTTAAATACATGCCTAAAATTGATATCGACTACTATAAAACTGTGCTTTAAAAACTTTACTTTTACCTGCCTTAAAAAATTAATTTTAACTAAAAAAGTGAATATTTTATTTATGTTAACCATTGAATGGGTTTTTTTTTATTATAGTTTATTTTATATGTTTTTATTAAATACAAAAACTTATCAAAAAAGCTTTTATTTATTTTTACAAAAAAAATATATTTTCAAAAAATATATATTTGTTTTATATCATAAGTTCTAATGGGGATTAGAATTACATCATTCTATCTTTTTAGTAGTTTTTAATACTACACTGTCCTACTGGTAGAAAGGACCTTCTCATTCTAGGTTTTAAAATTTTTTTGGTGTTGTAAAGTTCTAACCACATTTTTTTAATTTCTTTTCCTTCCTTTCGGAACTAAAAGGACTTTGCTTAAAAATACGCTTCTATATAAAACTTTCAATTAAAATAATTGGCTAATTGGAACATAGAGGTCATACTGTCATAAATAACAAAAATACCCAGTTTTAAAAATTAAAATGGTAATTTCTCGAAAGTAGCCACGAAACAGTTAGAACTTTTTCATTCTGGGCCGACGATATATAGAAGAATGCTCCGAAGTTTGTATATCTCCAGAGTCATAAATGGCTCTACCATTACTATTCAAACAGTCAAGTCGTTACTCTCTAAAAACGAATCAGTGGATGCCAAAGCCAACCTTCGTATGTCAATATATTGTAAAATTCTAAATTTTTTTTATATTCCATATGCTTGCTCTACAAATACACGAGTTTTCTGTTCTCTTGTTAAGAAATCATTATCCCTGTAAGGCACCCTGAGGTTGGTTTCCAAAGGGTAGGCAGAATCACCTGCTAAATGGTAATCCACAGGTATTGTAGTTTATATTGGGTGCATGCCTAGTTGGTGCTGTTATGATTTTGTGGTACTGTTCTTCAACACAAATTATGATTTCTAAAAGCAATCAAGCACAGATTAAGGTATTTACACTAAAAATACGCATAATAGTGTAAATCCTACAAATTTTTTAAAATTTAAAAAACTCACGTGTGATTAAAGGGGGGGGAGGGGGTCGAGCCAAATCTCACGACATCTCACCAAGGGGAGGGGGGTCGAAAAATCGCCAAAAACACCTCACGTAATTTATGGATGTCCCCAAATGATGAGAAAGACTACGTCTAAAGAAGTTTAGAGACTTGTCAAATCCCCTAATGCTGCAGGATTCAAGGTATGGAATTAATTAAAAGCGAAAATGAGAATCTTTTGTTTCTTTCTGTCAAATTTCAAAATTCAGATTAAACAAAGAAGCATTTTGCTACCTTTTGAACGAGTATGAACAAGCTGGTGTTAATAGCACTAGATGTTCAGCAATCCCAAAAATTTTACAGCACTACGCGCCGTTAAAAAGTTTACTCGCCTTCATAGAGAACAATATATGTGAAAAGTGGATTTCACTTCGTTTAATTAGGTTGAAAATTAAATTACTTGAAGAAGGAGATCTACGGCAGCAATCGGGGACAGCAGAAGAGGCGACACCCATTCGGAGCAAGTTCAAGCTCAAACAATAGGAGCAAAAAAACTGTGCTTGCAAAGGTAAGTGCTATAACTGTGGTAAGAAAGCACATTATTTTGCAGACTGTAGATCGAAGAAATCCTGGCCGTCAAGAGATCAAACTCAACAACAGTGCTCATTTGCCACCCTCGCTGCATTTGAAAGCTATAACCTATACAAAAACACTTGGTGTGTTGATAGCGGAGCTACGTCTCACATGTGTTGTGATCGAAACTGTTTAATGCACTACGTGAACATTAAGAGAAGATCATTGAATTCATTGAAGCTTCTGGGACTGGAGAAGTTATAATTCAAGGTAAGGTCCCAATCAAATTAAAATATGTTCTATATGTCCCTTCAATAATTTATTTCGGTGAGCAAGGCCACTTGAAGCGGACTTGATGTCAATTTTCACGAGAACGCTGCAATCATTAAAAGTCGCTCTGACAAGGAGGTATTTGTTGCGTAAAGAATTATCAACTTGTTTCTGTACACAACGCCAAAGAAAAACAAGAGTTATCAACTGATAACGTAATGAAGTGGCATAACAGATATGCCCATTTAAATTTCAAAAGTCTAAAGGAACTAGCCAACAAACATATAGTAAATGGGTTAGACTTGAAAAACATTCCGGATAATGTGAGATGTACAACATGCATGACAAGTAAAATCTGTGCTAAACCCTTTGCGAAGAAAAGTGAAAGTGATTTAGTCCATACGGACGTATGCGGCCCTGACAACGGAGGTGCGACCAACAATAGGAGGTGCACGCTACATGGTGACGTTTATTGATGATAAGTCGAGAATTTTTTATATTTCATAAAATCTAAAAATGAGGTTTTCAATAATTCATTATATTCTAAACAGGAAAGAAAGTTAAAGCTATTAGGAGCGACAATGTTACAGAATTTGTAAATAATAATTTCAATAAATATTTAGAAGCAAGTGGAATTAAGAGGCAATTATCCGTGCCTTATACTCCACAACAAATGGGCGTCGCAAAACGCACCAATCTAACACTCATTGAAATGGCGCGGAGCACGATTATACATGCTGGTGCAGAAGAAGCCCTATGGGCAGAACCGGTGAATACTGCGGTCCATATTCGCAATCGCTCAACCACAAAAATCCTAAAAAACAAAACACCTTATGAGATTTGGTGTGGCAGAAGACCACAAGTCCATCATTCCCGGATATTCGGGTGTCAAGCGCTTGCTTTAATAAAAACAGAGGTCCGTAAATTTTGGCATTGCCCAATGCAAGAAGAGTTCAATGCGTTAATAAAGAACAAAACATGGGAGTTGGTTGAACCACCCAAAAATAAGAAGCGTATTCCATGCAAATGGGTATTTAAAACCAACCGTGATACAAGCGGTGAAGTTGTTCGACATAAGGTACGTTTAGTCGCTCGTACAAGATATTGACCACCAAGAAACCTTTTAACCTGTGGTAATATATACATCAATACGATTTCTCATGGCCATAGCAGCAAGATTAAAATTAAACATTCGTCAAATGGACGCCGGCATTTGATGACAGATCTGGAAGAGTTTTTAACTGCGAAAATCACTTTATGGTCTAAAGCAATCCAGCCGTGTATGGAAGGAAAAACTAAATAAAGTTTTACTTGATTTTGGGTTAAAACGAACGTTACTACCTCACAGATGGTAAAATTATGTTATTCGTTGCGATTTAGGTGGACGATGTACTGATTTTCTGCAATCACGAATTTCTCGAAAAGCAGGTAAAAGATGGGCTGTCCGACAATTTTCGAATGAAGAATATGGGGAACGCTTCATCTATTTTGGGAATTCGCATTACTCAGGACCACTACAAAAGTACCGTCGAGATGGGCCAAACTCAATACATCAGTGAGATTCTAAATAGGTTTGGAATGGATGATTGTAATCCTATATCTACGAAAGTTGACCTTAACCAAAAAATATCAGCAAAAATGTGTCCAACGAACCCTACTGAAGAGAAACGTATGTCAAAAATTCCATACATGAAAGCTATCGGAAGTTTACTTTTCTTGGAGCAAGTCACCCGGTCAGATATATGCTACGCTGTAAACTTACTAAGTCGTTATTGTAACAACCCAGGAAAGGCACATTGGGCTGCTGTTAAAAGAATTCTACGATACCTGAAAGGGACAAAATGCAAAAGGCTAGTCTACACCAGCGAACCACAGGAGTTAGAAGGTTATTGTGATGCAGACTGGGCCAGTGATCCAGATCAACGAATATCCACAACTGGATACGTCTTCATCATGCAAGGTGGAGCAGTCTTATGGGCAACTAAGCGTCAACGAACAATAACTCTGTCATCTACAGATTCCAGGAATCGATTTGGTTAAAGCGTCTGGAATCAGAGTTATTACCAAGTGCATCAACATGCTTGACCCTGCACTGTGACAACAAAAGCGCAATACAAATAGCCACAAAAAATTCCTTTTCAACCCGTACGAAACACGTTGAGGTGAAGACAGAATTTATCCGCGAAAAGGTTGATTTTGGACAAATCAAATTAAAGTATTTACAAACAAATGAGATGTTAGCTGACGTATTAACCAAAGAAGTTGTCAGTGCGAGAAAAGAAATTTTCTCAGATAAATTTGGCTTAAAGAATTGAGTAAACATAACCGGGAGGAAATATTCGTCCAGGGAAGGTGTTGGAATTATAGCATTCTGAGCAAATACTTTCTATCAATATTAATGTAAACAGACAAGCAGGCGGGGAAAAGCCGCATTAGAGAAAAAACAGTATTATATGTTTTAGTTGTTATTAGGATTTTATTCCGATAAGACTTTAAATAAAATATCAAAGCATTTAAACTTCATTTTATCAGTCCTCGCAAGAACAGTTTGTGAATGCTTGCTCTGTTTATCGCTCGACTCAATGAAGTTTTAGTGAGTTGAATTAATTGATCTGAAAAGTTCAGTTCCACCATTGCTTCGTAAAAAAATATGTATTTTTATTAAAAAAATATATAACGGTTGATCCACTTAGAGGTACTTTATCAGTATTAGGGAATCCTATCTTTACGATAAACCGGTTTTACCGGCCAATTTTGATTTTAAAATTACCGAAAATTATTACCGAATTAATTTCGGGAATTTTTTTTGCAGGCATCCTATAGGAAGGAAGTTTTGCTCAAAAAGGGACATATAGCAAACAATTTCAAGTTGCGTTTTCTGCATGTATTATTCTACGATTTACATTTCAGAGTTAGAGAGCATTTTAGAGTTAGAGAATAAACAAATCCACAGCAAAACAAAGAACAGACATATTGTCTGTGGTATATTTAAGCATAATATGGTCTTTGTCGTTCTTTATTGTTGCCATAGTGAGTGACGTTGTAATTCTCTGTCGCTTCTTTCTCTACTCATCAATCTAAACAAAAGAGAACTAGTGTTGTATTTTGTTTAGTACGGCAAAGGAAATTCCCAGTAAACAAGTATTCAACTTTAAAGCAAACAGTAAAGAAATTCTTTATTCAATTTGAATAATAATTCCATTCGTTTTAAAATATTAGTTACTAGCTGGAACCCGTTGCACCTCGTTGCCCCCATGAGCCAATAGTAGCTTCCGCGACAGACACTTGTCCTGTCCGAATTTCAATAAATTTGTTTGTGGTCGTTTCGGGATTTTGTGAAAAGCTATTGTAAACGTGAAAACAAAGTAAAAATGAGAAAAAACGCATTTGTTAGTTATCATTAGAAAACACTTTCGAATATTTTTTCTTCCACTGTTGTGATTTAGCTTACAGGTTAATTTTTACCAAACTGTACTTCCAGATTTAGAAACACAAACATTAAAGGCAACAGATTTTTATAGTTAATAACATGTAAACAATAGAATAATTGTATATTGAGAAGAATTAAACCTGTGCATTATTTACATTAATAAATGTTAAAGAATTTGCCTTATTTCTGAAGTAATCGATTCTGAAGGTAAATCATTTTGGTAAGTTTCGATAATATATGTATATGGTTATTTTACATGAAGGCAAGCCATCTTTAGAAAACAATAGTGTATTAATAGTGGATTTAACTCGTAACAATAGTGGATTTACCTCGAGTATTTGTCTGAGTCGAGGTAGAACCTCCTATTCCTGACAATATTAATCTTGCAGCAGAAAATAGCTTTGGCAATTGCATCGTTGGGCATTGCTGCCACTTTATTGGATGGTGGGCGAACGGCACATTCCGCACTCAATCTTCCATTAGACGTTCATAACAAACCAAACGCAATGTGTAACATTAATATAAATAAAATTAATATAAAACTTTAAAATCGTTCTAAAAATTAAACGGGTTTTTTATACATGACAAAATTCAAAATTTTTTCGCCCCGCCAACTTAAATATAATCAGGGAAACATTGAAATTCTCTATTTCTCGACAACAGCTTCGCTTATCTGGACCAAAACTATCCTATCTTTCAATTTGGAACCAACCCTACACATTCCTAAATTTTCATTTAAATCTGTTGAGCGGTTTCGGAGATTAGCGCGTACGAACATCGTGACCCGTAATTTTTATATATTAATATGAAACGAGAGCAAATCCATACAAACAAAAAAAAAACAATATATTACATTCGACATAGAGCCGGAAAAGATAGCTGTAAAAGATATGTAGATTTATTGAATGCAAAAAAGTGTTGCACACTAAAGGAAAATCAACAAACGGATTGCATTAGATAGGATTAGGGGTCTAGGGGCTGCGTGAGTATATGTTGATGAGCCCTGAGTGAACTTTGAAATGTTATATGAGAATTCCGTGTAGAATACCAAGGAGAAAAACTAAACAGCTGAGAACAAGTAAACAGCTGTTAAAAAACACATACACTTAATAGCAACAGCAGTTTTTCTTTCGTCCTGTCAATATTACCTAACAACACAACACGGAACCATTGTCTAACTATTTATTCCGTTTCAACGTGAACCCGTCCCAATTCTCTGTGGGAGATGTGCTTTAGCGATCTATTACCACTACTCCGCGTACTCATAAAACAAAGGGCACACGGAAAAATTGGGTGTGAATTCCGTGTATCTTTTTACGCGGGTGTAGGTTTTATGGAAACCATTCGAACTCCATACTAGGATTGAAATAGAGACGCTCGAACTATTCGAGTGTCCTTCAATGTGTCGGAAAGCGATGAATCTGAAGAGGATTGAATTGTCTCCACTACTTTATCTATGATAGAATGATGGCGTTTTGTTAATATATTCCCAATAACGAAATTTACCGGTAATTACCGGTAAACCGGTAATTCCGATAAAATATTACCGAAAACCGGTAATGTAAAATCTCGGTAATTTTGGATTCCCTAATCAGTATTGATTTTACGATAGATCAGGCGTATACAGAACCAAGGTAATGCAAAAGAGACTGACAGCTTCGAATATCGTAGAAAAAGTGACGTCACCCGGCAACTTAATGCAGAAACAACAACAACAATTTCGATTTTATATGGGAAGAGTTGCCGAGTGACGTCGCATTACCTTCTTTCTGTATACCGTGATGCGTGAGTTGTGTTAAACTGCCAAGAGCCAAGTTGTTTTTATTCAGTATGTTTTCACATTTCATAACAGAAAGACAGACTGGCACAGCGTCTACAAATTTTTCAGAAGAAGAAGAAGATCCACTGTTTTCGACCAACATTTTGTTCACGAAAATCAACAGGGACAATTTTTGGCTTAATGGCTACGTCAACAAGTAAGGATGTCATTTTTAGGTTGAAGAGCAATCGGAAGAGGTTCAATTGCTGCCATTACATCCAGGCAAAACAACGGTTTGGTGTGGTTTATGGGCTAGTGGAATCATAGGACCATATTTCTTGAAAAATTAAGCTGTGAATGGCGTTATCGCTGCAGCAGCCTAAAATTGAAGACCGTATTCTCGACGACATTAGGTTCTAACAAAGCGGCGTTACCTGTAAATAAATCTACCAATATAAATTCAATGGGGCGGAAAATTGTCATTTTGTCCGGGGCGACGTTACCGCTAGAGCGGGCGCTGCGGTCATGGAATCTGTGGGGCACTGTAGGAATGTAGCAACCCTTCGCCGTTATTTTACAAATATTCCATTTGTCCAATATAAGACTAGCCCACTAGGCTCGCACTCCTTCACTGCAATTGTCATTTTTGCACAAACTACGGCCTAGAAGTTTGTAATTAAATAGATTAATTCGACTGCAGAATATTGTTTTGCCGAACTTTTACAACATCCCAGAGGGCCCGTAACATCCCTTGTTCTTTTTTATCCTTCAAACTAAGCTTACTACTACGCATTACACCACGACCCGAACGTTTAAATCAATATCCGAGAATTGATGTTCGTTCCATTGCCATTGGAACAGTATATCCCAGGTGCTTGTTCTTGAAATTTTAAAAGATAACAATATTGGCACAATTTATCCATTGGACCGGACCAACCACAACCTTAGGTGCATGCTGTAATAGTGATATTTATTGTAATTGAATGCTTCCATCTTAAAATCGGACTGTTCTTAAATGTTTAATGACGTTGGTCCACGGACATTAACTAAAAATAAACGTAAATAAAAACATTCAAAGCAAAATCAAATCGCAAAGAAACTTGTCGATGTGGTGGATGGTGGTGGTTCAGCCCTTCCCGCAGCTTTAATCCCGGGACACATATATATTCGCACCGCATGACGTCCGTGTGTTGGACGACACACGGAGAGAAATTAAACAATTAAAATTTGACGCGGTGCGGACACGGAGGCGCGAAAAAGTGGAGACTGACTGGTAAAATTTTATTTGTTTACTTTCTCTCCCTGTGTCGTGCAAAACACGGCCGTCATGCGGTGCGGAAGTGGTGCGGATAAGTGTGTCCCGGGCTTTATTCGTTGTAAAATATACGCTTTGGCTATTTTCGAGATGAACTACCAAATAAATCACAGGGATATCTTTTATGAATGGGAAATGAACAAATTCGCCATATCGCTCCATTACTGCTAACAGAACGTCCCATTTGATATTGTGTTATTTCGTCGATCATATTTGCATTAGCATCACAAAAAGAGCCATGTCACTCCATTTCGTGATATATTTGCATATGTATTTTTTTTTTGTTAGTCCAAGCTCATTTGAGGCAAAATTCAACATTTATGTGAGCATTGAAAGTCTTTGACAATAATTGCGAATAGGAAATTACCAAATTACCTTGGAAGTGGGCATGAAATTGTCCCGATCCACATTTGTTGCATTATTTCTGAAGTAATCGATACGGAAGGTAAATCATCGGTAAGCTTCGATAATATACAGGATGTATCCGTTAAGCGGACGGCTGTGGATAGGTTTTGCATAGACGAACAAAAAATCTTATGGGAGATCGTAACGGTTTAGCCGCTAGAGCGTTTTGAAGTTTTTTTTTCGGGTTTTACATATCACCCTGTATGTAGTCAAGGTGCCACCCTATCCAGTTCCAGTTAACATCAAAGTTGTTTATAACTTCAAAAATAAAAGGCGGAACATAAAAACTGTCCGACATTATTCATAGAAAATTGTCCAATCTCTCCAATTTTGCAAAAAAATTAGTTAACTGCGGATTTTTGGAAAAAAAAGTGGTTTTAGTTGAAATTTTAGTGAAAATTGACTTTGACGACTTATTGCTCTGGAACTTGACAGGGTGGAACCTTGACTTTTACAGTTTTAGATAGGTGTGAGTATTCTGCGTACACTGACACCTTATTCATGAAAAATACAGGTTTATATGTAAAACTCTAAAAAAAGCTTCAAATGTCCTAGCGGCTAAACCCTTACTATTTCCCTCCTCCCATGCGATTTTTTGTTCGTCTATGCAAAACCTATCCACAGCCGGCCGCTTTGTAAACTTAACGGATAGTGCAGTAGGTAACAGCAAAATTATGATTTTATCCTGTTTGGGATATCACCAGGAGTATATTGCTAAGTTTTGGACCTCGAAAAACTTGTGCTACTTAAGGTTCTATACCGGGAAATTTTTTCAAAAATTCGATTTTTTTTTCTTTTCATTTTACGATTCCTTATGCTATGAAGAATAACCTACTTAATTTTTATAAAGAAATTCGTAATAGAAAAAAAGTTACAGCACTGTGGGGTACTACTACCGGGAAATTTTTTCAAAAAATCGATTTTTTTTTCTTTTCATTTTACGATTCCTTATGCTATGAAGAATAACCTACTTAATTTTTATGAAGAAATTCGTAATAGAAAAAAAGTTACAGCACTGTAGGGTACTACTACCGGGAAAAATTTCAAAAAACTTTTTTTTTCCATTTTTCGTTTCCTTACACTATGAAGAATAACCTACTTCATTTTTATAAGGAAATTCGTAATAGAAAAAAGTTACACCACTGTAGGGTACTACTACCGGGAAAAATTTCAAAAAACTGATTTTTTTTTCATTTTTCGATTCCTTATACTATGAAGAATAGCTTAGTTCATTTTTATAAAGAAATTCGTAATAGCATAAAAATTATAGCATTTTATAGTCGACAGCCTTCGTAGTGTAAAAACCATAAAAGAAGACAACGTGTGTCCCATTCGCTCTAGTTGTTTGAAAGCGCAGCGTTTTCACTCAAACAACCAGAGCAAACGGAAAACTCATTGCCTTCTTTTATGGGTATATAGATATATCTCCCGCCATTTTGTGGTGTCCGCAATATTAGATTTAAAATGACGTTATATAGATTACTGAATTATATTCGTCACACCCTTTCATTTGATACCCATACTGAGAGGGTTCTGAAGAAAAAGGTAATCCGCCATTTTGAGTTTGGAATGACGCCACACAACTAATTGTATTCTACCTGTCATGCACTTCCATTTTATACCCATGTGGGTGGGTCGGTGAACACAATTGCAAAAATCGGCTTCCATTTTGTAACCGCCATCTTGATTTTTTTACTAAACGGTCAGATTGCACTGTCAGGCGAACTATGGGTATGTGCAAAATTTGAAGTCGATCGGTTAAATTTTCTATTTTTTATTCTATTTTATGTATTCCGCCATTTTGTGTTGGCCGCCATTTTGAATTTGGAAGCTACACCGCTAATTGTATTCTACCTGTCATACCCTTTCATTTGATACCCATGTCGGTGGTCGAGGAAGACAAATGCAAAAATCGGCCGCCATCTTGAAATCGCCATCTTTATTTTTGTACAAAATGGTCACATTGCATTGTCAAGAAAACTACGCATGTGTGCAAAATTTGAAGTTAATCGATTTCAAATGGTGGGTGGCATGTATAAATAATGACTCAATAATTACGGACTCCCATACAAACTTTCATACCCTATTTCAACCCCTTAAAGCCTTTGTTTCGGTAGCCTATGTCCTTCTCCAAGGTCTAATTTATCTCTGTACCAAGTTTAATTAAAATCGGTTAAGCGGTTTAGGCGCGAAAGCGTAACAGACAAACAGACAGAGTTTATAATATTAGTAGGGATAAAGCGAACCAAAACATTAAACACGTTTTTCTTGAAATTGCATTTTTTCAGCTGAGTGAGAATTAATCTCAGGATCTACTGAACCAATTTAAAACGCATTTTTCTTGAAATAACATTTTTTCAACTAAGTGAGAGTTAATCTCAGGATCTACTGAACCGATTTTAATAAACTTGGGTGCGTTTTGTTTGCTAAGGTATACCCTTTTGTAATTTACCACATTTTAGAAAAAAAATTAAGAAAAAAAAATTTGGGAAGTGAAAAAGGGTGAAAAAAAATGCAATTTTGTCAAACTTTTTTTCAAACTTTCACCATTTTTTTTTTGTTTTTAATTTTTAACTAATTGTGGTAAATTACAAGGTAAGAAACTTTCCTTTATAAAATCCCGTTTGAATTTTTTGTTGCAAACTTCTCAATTCTGAGATTATCTCTCACTCATCGGACTATCTCTTTTTTGAGCTCTTGACTTCAGCGCCCCCTACCTTATTGGCAAAAAATAGAAATAAACCAAAACATTTTTTTTTATAACCTTTAAGGACTAATAATGTTATAAAAAAAATTTTCTTGATAATATCTAACATAGCGGCTGAGAAAAAAATTATTAAAAAAGTGCTTATTTTTGGTCGTTTTTCCGGTAGTAGTACCTTAAACAATTCAAGTTTTTTACCACGTTTTTCGAGCTTAAAATGTGAATTACTCCGGTTCTATAAGTCGGATCGGGGCAAAATAAATACCTTTCTCTTCGTAATAAAATTTCTTATATATCCTCGTTGGTTTTAACTAAAAAAAACAGTATTTTTTTCAATTTAATGCCCAAGAGAGTCAACTATACCAATTTGGATCAAACTTTCAAAAAATCTTAATATATAAAAACTACGTGTCACAATGTTTGTACACGCTAATCTCCGAAACCGCCCAACAGATTTAAATGAAAATTTGGGAATGTGTAGAGTTGGTTCCAGATTGAAAGATAGGATAAGTTTGGTCCAGATAAGTGAAGCTGTTATCGAATTATAGAGAATTTCAATGTTTCACTGATTATATTTAGTTGGCGGGCCGAACAAATATTTAATTTTAATTGTCATGTACATATAAAAAACCGTTAGCTTTAAAAGAGCACTCCGATTTTTACGAGTGACAACGTATGAATTAGTGTATTGAGTGTACTGAGTGTACAGTGTGTACTGTACAGTGTACTGTGTACTATACACTATGCTCTATGGACTGTATACTATAACTACCGGAGCCCGCAAAATCACACCAGTTAAGAAACATATAATTTATATACAAAATAAAAATATTTGTGAACATTGGGAAACCTGTTAAATATTAGCATTCATTGTTCTTTATATACTTACACCGAAAAATGCGTAAAAACTTTTAATTGGTGCGATTAAATAAAGTGTTGATAAGAAAATATATAAATGTCGAGTTTTTGTATTATGCCTGAGATTGCGCTACATCTTGAAAACGGTCAACGTGTATATTTCCCTGAAGAAAATGCTCTCCAACGAGCTTCCCAGCCACCAAAAGCTACACTGATATTTTCGGACAATTCGCAACAAGATTATTATATACCGACGTCCCTCGCTATTATACATGGAACAAATCAGGTAAATAATGGAAGCCACGTAGACAAGGCGAACCACATCCAACTATCGCACGCCTATTGAAAGCAAAGACATTGGGACGACTTTATACAGTACATCCAAAACAACGTGAATGTTTCTTTTTGCGTTTGTTGTTGCTGAATCTTCCAGGACAAACGTCTTTCGAATTTTTACAAACAGTCAATGGTCAAATATTCAATACATTTCAAGATGCATGTCGCGAGTTGCAATTGCTGGAAAACGACAATCATTGGGATCTGACACTACTTACTGATGCAGCATTTGCATCCACGCCGAATGGCATTCGTCAACTGTTCGCAATTATATTGACGACTCATACCCAACAGAACTATCGGTTTTGTGGGCAGAATACAAGAACGGCAGGACTGAAGACATACTTTGCAGAATTAGGCAAACAAACCAATATCCAAACTCTCGAACTTTTATAGGAATAATTGGTTTTTCGTAAATGGTTATACATATTTGTTGAAGAGTTGAATTTTGAAGATTTGGATTAATTTTAAATGTCTTAAGGTTGGCTGCAGCGAGTCGGAAAGCCTTCATCTTTGTTTATTTACTCGCCGGAAAACAAAACCATAAACATAGTTTACCAGCAAGTTTTGTAAAAGAATACATACATAGGTAATTTTGGTCACACTTAACATGAAAGCATATAGAATCTAATGTTTCCAAATTTTACAGAAATAAGTATTGGTTCTTTCCTTAGATATTGCCAATAGTTTGATCTTCAATATTTGCATTAATTTCGCATGTTTTGACGAACACAATTTTGCAATATAAGAGAAAATAAAAGTTGGTTTTTGGCATTGCTTTTTGCAACTATAAATTATTTGTTTCATTTTTCGATTTTGTTTTATTGTTCTCGAAAAATTTTGTTATTGAAAACTTCTAGATTTAAATTAAAAAAAGCTATAGAAAATGGTCCGCGAATTTCGACACTTGCAATTTTGGTCATAGTTCAAATAAATGTATTTTGAATCTAATGACTCCAACTTTTATAGGTGTGGTAACTTTATTAAACTTTATTGAACTTGGTTACAAGACGTGTTTAAGAGGAGCGGCGAATTACAACTAACTGACTCACTGCTATCACGATATTGTGATAGGAATGGTACTAGATCTACATTGAGTATAGATCGGATATTGATCTATTCTATTAAGCTACTCTACATCTCCCCTTTTACACTTTTACAAAATACTTATATAAGTGTTACAACTATTTTTCAATTTATACAAAATACAAAATAATTTTTTCAATTTTGTTTCTATCTTAAACTTCTTTAATAATTCAATAATTTCAATTTCATTTCTATCTTAACCTTCTTTAATAATTAATTCTCTTTTTATTTAGATATACTTCATTTTTGGGTTTTTTTTTACATAGTTATTTCATTTTTGTTTTGTTTTTTTTTTATACTTTGATATCTTATTCTCTAATAACCTATTTACAAATTTACCTATTCTTTCGTTGGCGCAAGTGATAAGTGTTACGTCTTTTTATTCTTCCATTGTTGCCAGTAACAAAATATGAGCGCGGAGTTTCATGTGTTTTAGTTATGGTACCCTCTGTCCATCTTCCTTTTTCCCAAACGTATACAGGATCGTTTATTGAAAACGGTCTTTTATTTTTGGTCGCGATATTATAATATTTCTTAAGATTCTCTGATTTAGATTTCAGCATTGATTGTACATTTGTGCATAAACTAGGAAGTAATAATTTTCTATTTATTGGTAACTTTGTTCTCGTTCTTCTCGACATTAAAAGTTGAGCCGGTGAGTAATGGATATCCTTTACTGGAGTATTTCTATATTCCATTAAAGACGTATGTATTTCTTCTGGTCTACTTGATTTAATAAGATATTTTTACAAATTTGAACAGCTCTTTCAGCTAATCCGTTAGATTTAGGATAGTTAGGGCTACTTGTTATTATCTGTATACCCCATTGTTTGCTAAAATTTTGACACGAATAAGATGAAAAAGGCATATCATCAGCGATAATAATTTCTGGAATTCCAGTCGCTGAAAAAATTTCTTGCCATTTGCTAATTATTTCATTTGACGTTTTATATATTTTAGTTCAATCCATTTACTATAGTAATCTATCAAAACTAAGTAATTTTTATTGCCAAATTCCATTATATCACAACCAACGGTATATCGTGAGTAAGAAGAAGTTCCCTCGGCTCTAATTTTCTATTTACTTGGCATTCAGGGCAATTGTTTACAATATTTTCTATGTCAATATCCATTCCTTGCCAATAAAATAATTCTTTTGCTCTTTTTTTCGATTTAATTATACCCAAATGAGATTCATGTAATTTCTTCAAGATATGTTGTTTATAATCTAATGGTACAATTATACGGTCATTGTAAAATACAATATCGTCTTCTACATAAATATCATTTTTAAATTTATACAGGTGTCTTATATTTTCAGGTAATTTAGTTTTTTCATTTGGCCACCCATTCATGTAATAATTACGTAAATAAGTTAAGTTTTTGTCTTTCAACGTATAGAATTTTAAGTCATTGAGTTTTTCATCACTTACAGCGATTGTATGAACCATGTCGGAGACATCAGGCTCTTCTTCTGGATGAGTTTGGTTAGTAAAATTTCTCGATAGGTAGTCCGCAACATGTAGATATTTGCCAGGTACATATTTAATGTCAATTTTATAGGGTAATAATTTCAATTTAAGTCTTTTTAAACGTGCTGAAGGTATTTTATTTATATCTTTTTGTAATATGGGTTCTAACGGTTTGTGATCACTATGAACGATTAATTTTTTCCACAAATATAAGTATGAAATTTTTTACATGCAAATACTATTGCTAAAAGTTCCTTTTCTATTTGTGCATAACGTTCTTCAGTTTCTGATAGAGCTCGTGATGCATATGAAATTATTTTGTTTCCTTGTATAAGGCAGCAGCCCAACCCTTTGGATGACGCATCTGTTTGTATAATTGCATCTTCATTTTCATTAAATGAGTGAATCCCAGTTGTTTTGAGAATGTATTTATTAATATTTTCCATAGCTTGAGTGTGCGAAGGTAGCCATTTAAATTCATTTTTAGATTTTAACAAATCCCTAAGTGGATCCGTTAAATGTGACATTTGCGGTACAAAGTCACGAAGATAGTTTATTACTCCTAAGAATTTTTGTAATTCTTTTTTACTGCTAGGAGGCGGTAATAATTCAATTGCTTTGATCCTAGCTGGATCTGGTTTTATCCTGCCCTCAGAAAAAATATGCCCTATATAAGAAACTTCCTTTAATTTATATTGAAATTTATGGGGGTTAAATTTTATGTTGGATTCTCTGGCCCTTTCGATTACTTGCTTTAGAATACGATCATGTTCATGTTCAGTTTGTGCTGCTATGAGAATATCATCAATGTAGATGATAACTCCATCAATATCACCAAATGTTTCACTATTATATCTTTAAAAAACATCAGACGCTACATTGATACCAAAAGGTAATCTACAGAATTCATAGCATCCGAATGGAGCCCCAAAGCTGGTAAATTTACGGGAATCTGGATCTAATTCTATCTGCCAGAACCCATCTTTAAGATCCAGTACCGAGAAAAATTTAGCTTTGCCAATTTTTGTTTTTATTTCTTCTAATGATGGTATCATGAAAAAGTTTTATTTTATGTACGTATTTAGTGTTCTTGGATCAAGGCATATTCGTAAAGCTTTCTCAACTAAAACTATTTGATTACACCATTCCCGAGGATCATTAACTTTGGCTATAATATTCTAAATCATCTAATTTATTTTTTAATGGTGCTTTTAACGTCAACGGAATCCTACGAGGAGCTTTACATATCGAGATCACATTACTCACTAACTCTATTTTGTATGATACTTTAAATTTGCCCAAACCACTGAAAACATCATTATTAGTTTTGATAAATTTTTCCTTAGTAGTTATAGAACTTATATTGCTTTCAACCGAGCTCACTTTTTTTAATAATTCCTAGCCTAGCACATAAATTCAAACCAAGTATCGGCTTATAATTATTTTCCACTATCATGAATTTATCTATATGTTTAGTATTTTTATATGTACATACCAAGTCAGCCGTTCCTAGAGGTTTTATTTTGTGACCACTGTACGATTTCAATATTACTGTTGTATTATATAATTGATCACCTGATGCTATTTGTAAGAAAATGAAGTGCGGAAGAATATTCAACTCAGAACCAGTGTCCAGTTTAAATTTTACCATTACATTTTCTATTTTGATTGTTTCAGTCCAAATTTTCTCCCTACAAGAAACAGAATTTACTTGACTTATACTATTAATATTATTGTATTCATTATTATTGATTACAGAAAAAATGCATTCTGAATCAGTACTTTCCTGTTGTTCTGCCCGTATTTCTCTGACTAGCGCTTTCCTACATGCAATTGCATAGTGATTCCTTTGCGCACAGTTACTGCACTGCTTCCCAAATGCTGGACATCGATACGGTGGATGAGATTGGCTTCACCTTGTACACTTAGTTTGGATTTTTTGTGTGGCCCCCTCCGATTTTGTTTTATTGTTAAAGTTACGATGAACCTTTTGTTTTTGATTTTTACTGTATTGTTATATTGATTTTTAAATATTTTTTTTTGATTTGGTTTGTTATATTTTTTCTGCACTGTGTATACTGTTTGTGGTCCTGCACTTGCTCCACTCTCTCTTTTAACTTCTCAGCTCTTCGACATTCTTCAACTGCTTTCTCCATAGTGATGTCGTCTATTCCAAGTAGTTTCTCTTGGAGTCTTTTGTCTTCAATTCCTAAGACAATTCGGTCCCTAATCATGTTGGACTTTTCTGCAAATTCACATGCATCTGCTAACTTTTTAATATCTGTGTAGAACTCATCAAAGGGTTCGTTAAATTTTAGATGTCTAGAGTGAAAAATATACCGTTCATAAATTATATTTTTTCTCGGTTTGCAATAGATTTTTGAAGATTTATTTTAGTGGTTCTAACAATTCGTTTCCCACCTCTGAGCAGCAATATCGTTAAATTACCCTCAGAATCTCTTTTTCTTATATTTTTCTTTTCTTTTACTAACTGTTTTGATGATTCCGTTTTAGCTTTGCCCATTGGCTATAATCACTGCAATTATTTTTTTCACGTGCTGATTAAGTTCCTCCTTAATTTTGCCCATCGGCTATTATCACTGCAACTTTTATTTTCTTTTTCCTTCAGTTTGTAATTATGTTATCACTGTTTATTTATTTATGTAAATTATTCTTCTATTAATCTTGATATTCGATTTTTTTTAAAAATCGTCTACCGACTGCGCCATGTGGTAACTTTATTAAACTTTATTGAATTTGGTTACAAGACGTGTTTAAGAGGAGCGGCGAATTGCAACTAACTGACTCACTGCTATCACGATGATAGATCTCCAGTTATCATTGTAATAGGAGTGGTACTAGATCTACATTGAGTATAGATCGGATATTGATCGATTCTATTAAGCTACTCTACAATAGGAATAGTTGGTTTTTCGTTAATGGTTAAGAAGGGTTGAATTTTGAAGGTTTGGATTGATTTTAAATGTTTAACTGTTAGGTGCAGCAAGGCGCACTGGGTCCCAGCTATCCAAAATGCATGCATCTGTGCATGAAAATACATATCTCGAAAAATGCCATGTCAATGGATGGTTTTTATTGTCTCGATCAAAATGTCAGATCCCTAATAGTTTCACATTTTGTTATTTATAATCAAAAATACCAAAAAATTGCCTTTTTCAAACTCTCCTATTGTATATTAAAATTCATATCACCTGATTACTACTATTGGCTTATGGGAGCAGCATAGGCGCGCCGGGTCCCAACTAGTATGTTATAAAAATACCCTTTGATGTTATAAAAAGACCATGACAAATTGGTGTCAACTGAACCCGTTGGCCAAAATTGCATTTGTTATCTAAAATTTGAAATGCCCGCCATTTTATGCCATTAAGTCAAAAATAAAAATTTCTTTTTTCAAAATGCAGTTCTCCATGCCACCTTTCGAATGCAATTAAAAAAAAATTTTAATGTAATTTTGGTTACTTTTTTTCATTTGTTTATAACTCAAATAATAACGAGGATTTATTGGAAATTTTATTACGAAGAGACTGGTATTTAGTTTGCCCCGATCCGACTTATAGAACCGGAGTAGGTATACTTCACATTTTAAGCTCGAAACACGTGGTAAAAAAACTTTAATTGTTTATAACAAAAGTAGCACAAGTTTTTCGAGATCCAAAACTTAGCAATATACTCCTGGTAATACCCCAAACAGGATAAAATCATAATTTTGCTGTTACCAGACTATACCTATCTTTTCATTTTTTAGGCCTTTTTTACTGCACTAGGATACACCCTGTATATGATGTTATTTTACATGAAGGCAAGCCATCTTTAGAAAACAATTAAATAGTGAATTAACCTGGAGTATTTGTCTGAGTCAAGGTAGAACCTCCTATTCCTGACATTATTAATCTTGCAGCAGAAAATAGCTTGGCAATTACATCGTCAGGCATTGCTGCCACTTTGTTGGATGGTTGGCGAATGGCACAGTCAGCACTTAAGCTGCCATTAGACGTTCATAACAAACCAAACACAATGTGTAACATTAATAAAAAAAGCGGAATGGCTGCAGTATTGAAAAAGAGTCAGATCATTATCTGGGATAAATGTACTATGGTTCATAAACATTCACTCGAAGCATACGGTGCTCTATTATTACTCTCTGGTGATTTCAGACAGACATTGTCAATCATTCCACGCTCTACCAATAAAATATTAAAATCGTCCTGAAAATTTAACAGTTTTTATATGTACATGACAATTAAAATTAAATATTTTTTCGCCCCGCCGACTTAAATATAGTCAGTGAAACTTTGACATTCTCTACATTTCGACAACAGCTTCACTTATCTGGACCAAAACTATCCTATCTTTCAATCTGGAACCAACCCTACACATTCCCAAATTTTTATTTAATTCTGCTGAGCAATTTCGGAGATTAGCGTGTACGAACATTGGGACAGGTAATATTTTTATATTAAGATGATATTATACAACTGATACAGTTCGTGATTGTATCTTCTCCTTCAAACACCGTTTTCGTTGACTTCAGTGCGAAGGATTTTGCTTTCGAAGTACCATGGGAGGGGTTCTGCGTCACTTCTTAATGTCCAGCTTTCGGATCCAAACAGTAGTATAGGGCTTATAAGGGTTCTGCTTAGTTTAACTTCAGTCCTCCTTGATATGTTCCTTGTTAAGAAGTGTTTACCTAGCCTATATTCAGCGCCAATCTCCTTTTGACTTCTGCTGTGGTGTTAACTTTTGAAAGTAGCGTCCCTAAGTATATAAATTCTTTTACTCCTTCGATGTTGCCTGCATAAATTATGATATTCTGGGGATCATTCTGTCTTTTAGAGATGCACAGCATATATATTTCGTTTTCTCTTCATTATAGAGTTTATCCTTCTAGCTCAGAAGGTACACTTCTCAGCTGGGCTGAGAAACGGGCCGCACTTATGTGCAGGGACCGAGCCGGCCGAGAGCACCCAAAAAGGTATAAGAAGAGAAACACCGCATAACGAGCATGCGACCGAAAATGCGGGCTCCTTCTCGACCCTCCCCAGCACTTCGGTACCTATCCGGTCCCGTCCCTGCACACAAACGCGGTCACATTTACCACTGCACAGTGGCTCAGCTAAGACATGCAAACATAAAAAGATGACAAATATAAAAACATACAATAGAAAAGGAGTGGTGCATACAAGTAGTCACGTTACATAAAAAGATTCTTTTTAAGGACAACTTCACTTGTAGGCATGCTAAAAACACTCATATTTTTATTTACATTTATAAGCATGCGATTTACAGGTTCGTACATGCCGTAATTGGTTTTGGAGGAGTTAATATTCAAGAGAGGTTCACCGCTCAAGTTGTAATTGCTCACTCTAAAAGACGTACGGCTTTGTAAGGAACCTGAGTCCACCTTGCCATTAAGTGGCCGATGAATGAATATAACGTCAGCAACCTCGCGACGCTTACGAAGAGAGCTTAAGTTGAGTAATTTAAGCCTGTTCTCATAAGGCGGAAGTATAAGAGAATCATCCCAAGGGAGGTGATTGAGTACGAATCGGACAAACTTCCTTTGAACCGATTCGACTCTACCAACTTGGGAGGAGTAGTGAGGAGACCATACCTGGGAGGCGTATTCGAGTAAAGGCCTAACTAAAGATATGTACAAATGCTTAGGGATGAGGGGGTTGTTGAATTCCTTGGACCATCTTTTTATAAATCTCAGGACTAAACTCCCCTTGGAGGAGATATAATTGATGTGAGTGGAAAAGTCCAGCTTACTATCAAACCTGACCCCCAGATCGATCACAGAGTTAACGCGGGAGACTATGCTGTTGAGAAAAGTATAGTCATAAGTTAAGGGACCACGTTTCCTGCAAAAAGTCATGACCTCACACTTACTAATATTAAGTACCAGGTTGTTGTTGGAACACCAAGAATAGAAGGTGTTGAGGTCAACTTGCAAAAGTTTGCAATCCTCAATACTTCTTATATGACGGTAGAGTTTAATATCATCGGCGTAAATAAGGATTTTACAGTGCTTAAGCAAGGCAACAATATCATCAATTGATAAAATAAAAAGAAGAGGTCCAAGGTGACTACCTTGCGGGACACCAGAGGACGCTTTAATGTTTCTAGATTTGACTCCGCGGAATAGTACCTGGTAGGTTCTGTCGACTAAGTACGACTGGAACCATACCACAAGGGCATGCGGAAAGCCAAATTTTTTTAGTTTGAGAAGTATGATAGAATGAGAGAGCTTGTCAAAAGCCTTACTGAAGTCAGTGTATACACAGTCGGTTTGGCAGCCAGTGACAAAGCCTCGAATAGTGTGAGAAGAGAACTCAAGTAGATTAGTACTAGTCGAACGAGCTGCAAGAAAACCATGTTGATAAGTTAAGATAACCCTCTTGCAGATAGGGGCGATAGCAGAATAAATAATTGATTCGAAGAGTTTTGGTATACACGATAGCTTTAACTTTAACTTTAACAGTTTATTCAATTTAATTCATGAGATACATTTACAAAGTTAGTACAACAACACTTAAATACTAGCCAAAAGGCAACCGTAAAAATGTAAGCAAGTACTTAATTTATAAGTTCAGTTATAGGTATTCTGTTTCAATGATATACATTTGGGGTTACTGGAGCCAGGTGAATAGGCTGGCTGCAAGATTCATACTAATACTTATCACAGTATATATATAGAACACAAAAATAAAAAATGGCGGACGGGGCTACGCAACAGCCCAGACCATTGTAGAAGTGTGAAGTTCTATAGAGTAGTGGTTGTAAATGTCAATGACGCCTCAACACACAGACACGTTGCGTTTGGCAGTACGAGGAGGAGGCATTGCCAGAAACAACACTCTTAACATGTGGTATCTTATAAATAATAAAGTGAATTTTACTCAAAAATGACATAGATTCGGAATATACCCAAAAATGATTTGTTTTAATTTGATTTGAAGTATAATATAAAATAAAATAAAAAATTAAAAATAAAAAATAAAAAATAAAAAATAAAAAATAAAAAATAAAAAATAAAAAATAAAAAATAAAAAATAAAAAGTAACATATCATGACAGGTACTTCGGTACAATTAGGAAATAGCTTAGATATATCTAAGATTATAAAATATATGTATATGTATATATATATCTATAAGAGCTAGCAAATATTTATTATTTATTAGAATTCAAGTAAATAAGAGATTTAGTAAACTAAGAAAAGAAGAGAAAAGGAAACAAGTTTCTACATAAGGGGGGAGGCTTAGATATAGATTATACTAGCTAGCAAGTGAATTATTTAGTTCATAGAAAGAGGTTACTTAAATTAGCTTATGTTTAAGATTATCATTATCATTATCAGTGCCTTTGTTTAAGTAAAGTTAAGATTAATTACGATTTAGACTTAAAATTAATTTTATTTTATTCAACTGTTACAACAACTAATACTAGGACCAAAATCCGCAATCAATGTTTTATCAGACTTACATTTTTAATCAGATTACATTTGTAGCGACCGGTTCAGGCACATTATAGTTACATTACATTTTTTTTTCTTCTTTTCTTCTTTTTCTTTTTTCTTTGTTTTTTTTTTTTTTTTTATATTTTATAGCATAAGGCACAATTTGTGTGGGTCCCGGTAGAAATTGCAGAGAAAAGACCGGGAGGTTAGTAATAATAACCCCAAAATATAGCGTGCTATTTTAGATCATGGCAACCAAAGAGAAGTTGCATCCAAAAGGTCACCCTCTATTGTGAGAGGAGTCACGGCCGACATAGAAGTCAGGGGGTGCATGAGCGAAATCAAGCGGGCTGAGATAGTAAGAAGGCTGCGAGCGGGGGTTATCAACCCAGCAATTCCTAACTAGGGGGTTCTCATGGGATTCGAGTCCAAGTGCACGGGTCTTCCATTTCTCCTGAAGGAAGGATAGGAGCGGAGGGAGGTTAGCTTTATCATAAAGTTCTAGGTTTGAGTACAGTCTATTTCTGGATTTGAACTTAATGGAGAGGCATTGCCTGAGGATTTTACGCTCGAGCTTTTCAAGGTTACGGGCCCACGTGGTAGAAATAGCGTGCCAACAAGGGAAGCCATAGCTAATGATTGGCCTAATAATTTGTTTGTAGAGGAGTAACTTGGATTTAGGGTTCAGTTTACTATTATATTTTAGTACAGGGTTAAGGCGTCCAAGGACGCTATTTACTTTAGAGATAATGGCCATAGCATGCGGGTTAAATTTCAAAAGGTGGTTAAAATTGATACCTAGGTATTTTAATTTTCTGCCAACCATAATAGTGACATTGTCAAGACGGAATTGTAGAGTGCCACAGACCTTGGTGGGGCCGGGCCTGCCCTTGCCCCAGGCATTCCGGAAAGCGATGAACTGCGTCTTATTCGCGTTCAGTGAGAGTCCCCACGTACTATAGTAACGTTTCACCTGGCCTAAGTGTTTGCAAAGCCACTCCATACTTTTTAGTGGATCAGGATCAGTGGCATAGATCAGGGTATCGTCCGCAGTGGAGGAGAGTTCGCCTATTTGGACTGAAAGGGATCTGTTGGCCAAGAAGCTAAAAAGAATTTTGAGAATGTAAGGGGGGAAGCCCATTAAGGAGAGTTTATACAGAAGGCCAGTATGCCAGACAGAATCAAAGGCTGCCTTGATATCCAGAGAACAAACAACTGTAGGGTTTTTACACCTAAGACCCTGATTGATAACGTTGTGAAGAACTAAGAGAGCATGCTCAGTAGAATGAGCAGCTCTGAATCCAAACTGCTCATGTGGCAAGAGGTTATGGACCAGACAGTGGTGATCCAGGTCGAAAGCAATCTTCCGCTCAAGTAGCTTGCCCCAGTTAGAGAGACAAGAAATAGGTCGAAAATCAGCCGGTGAGGTGCGCTGGCTTCCTTTGGGAATGGGAATTAGCTTTGAAGACTTCCAAGCAGAGGGGAAATAACAGTTATTCAGACAGTTATTTAGTAAGGTAGAGAGAACCGAGGAAATGTGTGGGCCAATCCTTTTTAGGATATAGTTGGATATATTATCACTACCGGCAGACCTTTCACCATTCAGTGAGTGGATCAAGGAATCAAGAGAACTAGGTTTGAAAAAAGGATAAGTCAGACTCTCACTACAGGCCGGGGTTTCTTCAAAATTAAACTGAGGGCACGGGAGATGTAGTTGGAGGGCTTCTACTGAACGAGTGACCAGCTCACAGTTCGCCGAGTTATAAGGTTGCCTGAGTTTAAACAATTCACGATAGTGATCAGCAAAGACCTCAGGGAGTTGATATTATCAAAGGGGTGTGGGCACTTTTTGCCTATGATTCTGTTAAGCTCCTTATAAAGAGAAGGGCCTGGTCTCAGCGCACGGAGTTTGTTCTGAAAGGACTTATTCAGGAAGGAGGAGACACGAGCGTCAACAATCCGATTTAGCAACATTAACTGGTTAGCGAGGGCCATCGTTTGGGCATTATGATGAAATAAGTTTCTCTCAAGTTGACGCTTAAGGCTCCTGTGCCAATTCTTGCGAGTTGTGAATAGGCTAAGTATGTCAGGAGGGAGCCTATCACGAAAACCGTGGGGCTTCAATGGCGCTACATTGTCCAAGAGAGCATTGAAGGAAGTATTTAAAAACAAAATAGAAGAGTCAATGTCTTCATTAGACCAGTTTGAAGAGGCTGTGCGCACGTAAGAGAGGAGTGATTCGTTGAGGCTGACTCCAAACCGCTTCCAGTTAACCTTGTCAAGGACCCGATACTTGGGCAGCGCCGCTAGGGAGGGAGTAAAGGAAGAGAAACTAAATTCCAGTTCAATCATGTAGTGGTCAGAGAAAGAGGGGGAGGTTAAACACCGATGAAAGTTCAAATTACCATTAAGTTTGTGGGATACCAGAAATAAGTCAATGCAGCTCATAGATCTGGGAAAAGTAGGACTCCCGGGGCCAATAATAGAGAAGAAATCAAGGAGAGGATTATTTACTTTCCAATCCATAATAGCTTTACCATTTCTGTTTGTGATGGAGTTTGACCAGCTAGGGTGCTTGGCATTTAAGTCACCACCAATTAGTAGGCCATCATAGCTGGATTCAAGTTGGGAAAGTTTCGACATGAGCTGAGAGAGTTCAGAGACGCTGACATCAGACGGTAAGTATAAGGAGATTAACAGCATCCTACCTCGGACTGAGTTTTGGAGATTGAGAGAAATTTCTACGGATACATTAGAAAAGGGGGCAGTGCCTACATAAGAGGGCAGTGCCTTGATACTTGTCATTACGATAGAGCTTGTAGTTATTAATGGAAAGCTTAGCAGACTGATGTAGGTGGGTTTCCTGTATACAAAGAAAATCAATATTGTTTGTGAAGGAGATCCTTCAGTGACCACCGCCTACCAAGGGAAATCAGAGAACCAACATTTAGGGACGCACACTTAAGGGTTCTAGTAACCATCTCCCAATAGGGAGAAGTAGAACCCCAAAATGGCCGTCTTCCTCTCTGGGCCCCTGACACCACTGATCTGCGGTAGAAATTTACGAATCTTGTCAAGAAGTAGAGAAAGTGGGATACCATAAGTATCTTCGGGATGTAGTATTTCATGAATGTCATCTGAACATTGGTTATTGTTTGGTGTCTGGGGGGGGAGGATTACTCCTAAAACAGTCCGCGTAAGACCGAGGCCTTGAAGAGGAACGATTTCCACCCATGGAGGGGAAGTGATTGCTATCAGCCGCATAATTTGCTTGGAAACGCTGTCCAGTCCTAAGCTTCTTACGGAGCTCCTCACGACTGAGGTATACACGGCAGCCACTGAAGCTCGCAGGGTGCCCAAACGCACTACAATTGACACAGAATGGTTCACTCTCCTTCATGTTTTCGGGAGTGCGGAGGCACTTCCCGGGCAGGTGAATACCGTCACACTTTACACATCTGTAGTCCCTATTGCAGTTTGCAGCGGCATGGCCATGCATCTGGCAGTTGCGGCACTGGACCAGACCAACGCTCCTTTTACGCTCCCATGTCACGCGCTGACGCTGGATAAACTTGATAGTATTGCTAACAGATTTAATATCAGTTTTGGGGGGGAATTGGACCAGGTATAGGTCAAGCAAGATTTTTTCCCTGCGAGAGTAGGGGGTATCGTAACGTTTCACGCTCTCAACCTTTAGAGCGGGGAAGTTAGATGAAAGATCCTCGAAAATCTCTTCCGGCGTGAACTCGGGGTGAAGACCCCTAAGGATGATGGATTCAAAACGCTCGTCAGGGTGAGTGAAAGTGTGAGAGGCTACGTTATTTGTTTTTAGTTTGGCAAAAAAGCCAGTCTTAAGGGGACATTCTGGGTTGTCGACCCAAAAAATAGCTCATTTTTATGAATTTTTTTTAAGGAAACTATTGAAGATATCAAAACCGGGTTTTTTTTAATAATTTTATTCATTCTTCGACTACATTGTAGAATTTTATCGAGCCACTCCGGAACCGGTAACTCCCCCCTCCAGGTGTCCAAAGTGGGCCGTGCAGCCGTGCGCGGCCTGCTGGTGGCAGGGTTTTTAGCTTCACCGGTGATCTAAAATGGAAAATGACGAAAGTTTATTAAACTTAAGTGTATTGATCAAAAAGTGGTGGAACACTTTTTCAAAATTCAAAAAAATAACAAAATGGCGGGCAATTGAAAAAAAATGTGAATTTTTCGGCTTTTTTTTTTCTCCGTTTTTTTGCTATAACTTTTTAAAAAAAAAAGATAAACGAAATCTGTTCCACCACTTTTTGCACAACATCACAAAGAACAAGTGTGCCAAGTTTCATCGAATTCGCATGCACCGTTTTTTCAAAAAAGCTGCCACCGCCGAAAAATTATTGATTCTGAGATATTTCACTTTGAAGTTTCTACTAAAGATTTTACCGATCAAATGGACCAAATGCGTATTTTCCGTCCCCCTAAATCCCCTCCTAACGAAAAGGAGACAAAGGAAGATCAAAAATACCTTCCTCATATAATTCATTCTTAAATTCAAGGCCATAAAACCGAACGCTATTCACACGCTCGATTCATAGCTCGCACCTGCTCTCAGGCTCGTCGGCTTAGTCGGCCGCGCGGCAGGAGGCATGCCTCTCTAATTACCTGTAACTTTTAAACCGCTCAAGATTTCGGTTTGAAATTTTAACAAGTTATTTTTAAAGGGTTATACTATCGATTGAGCAAAAAAAAAAATCGATTTTCTGACCAGAATGTCCCCTTAAGAGCGGGGTCCCTAAAAAAGACCTTACATGCACCACCCCGAGTTCGTGCAAGCCTGAACTCACAGTTTGGGTAAAGGGCCAGGATCATCTGAGAGAGGAACCTTACGCTAATATCCTGAACTATTATTGGAGGGCACCAACTCAAAGGTTTGTCAGATCTAAAATTGTTGTTAGTATTATTATTATCATTTGTTTTGGGGTTATTATTAGAATTATTGTTAGTGTTACCATTAGAAATATAATTTGGTTTATTTAAGTTCCCATCAGCAAGCGGTGAAAATCTGTTGGAGTTCATGGAGTTTCCACTGTCGCTGGCCTTGCCTTTGCTAACAGTGCGGTTTACATTGTTTCCTTTGACCAGGGTCCACCCCTCGTTGTCATATTTGATGCCAGCAGTGGCCGGTAAATCATCCATAGCCTCACCAACACCAGCGATCGATGGAGCGTCATTAGGGATAGAATCCTTTTGATTTTGATTGAATGCTTGGTTTAGATTAATTTCGTCAGAAGTCTTATGCTGAACCATGCTACAAGTTTTCAATAGGTTATCTACTGCGCTGTCAATATTAGAGCCCTTATTAATCCACTCATCCAAACCCGTGTTTACCTGATTCACAAATTTCACATCATCTGCATAGTTAATGAGCTTGGGTTTCTTATTAGTGTCCCGCTGAGTTATGTCACCCATGGGAAGATTGGAACCGTTAATAGGCTGGGGACATAGGTCCCCAATCTCTTCAGAATGAGGGAAGGATCTTTTTGCGAGAATCGCAGATTATTAACTTGTTTATAAGATTAGATCGGCCGATCGAAAAGTTCACATATATGTATAAGTCTAATTTAAAAATAATAATAAGTTGAAATTTATTTTCAATTTCACAACAATTTTAATTTCCCAACGCGACAAGATGGCGTCGACGCCGGGAATTTCGTCACACAAAGGAAATTGCAGTAAAGCACTGTCCATAAGCCGAATTTAATCACAAATTGAAACCGACCAGTCAGAGGATCAAATAATATAAAAAAACTGAACTGAAAACTTATTTAATTATAAAATAAAATAAAATATATTTATCACCACGGAGAAAAAATGCGACCATGCGCAATCGCAAAAACTTCTATACACGATAGCTTCGCAATAGGTCTATAATTAGATATGTTGTTCTTACTACCTTTTTTATGAACGGGGACTATAAAAGAGTTCTTCCATAAGGTTGGGAAGCACCCTGCATTTAAGGATTTTTGAAATAAACATAGTAGAGGAGATAGAAGGGCCCCTGCACAAGATTTTAGAACAGCAGGAGGAATACCGTCAGGGCCGGACGAGAAGTCATGTGGAAGCTCATTAATATGTTTCAAGATAACTTCCCTAGTTATACAGAGAGAGAAGTTGTGAGCCACTTGTATTGGATTGATATGTCGAAAGTTGTTTTCACTAGGTTGAAAGACAGGAGACGAGAAAGATTTGAAGAAGAACGATGCGAACATGTCGCAAATCTCGGACGGATTGGTACTGAAGGAGTTCTCGTGTTGCATGGTGTTAGGGTAATTATCAATATTTTTCTAAGATTTGATAAATTTAAAGAATGTTCTAGGGTCACCATACAGTTTATCTTTCACGTTACTGAGGTATTCCTTATAGAGAGTTTCGGAGAGTACATGGAATTGATCATAGCAATTGACAAATCTGTAGAAACTCGCAGTGTCTTTCCTCTTCAGGTAGATTTTCCAGAGTTTATTCTTAAGGTTTCTGGTATGCCTCAATTCATTGTTGTACCAAGGCGGGGATGATCTGGACAACTTTAGAGGCTCAATGGGTATACAGGATGCAAAGGTTTCGCACAAGACGGAGTAAAATCTTGCTATGTCGACATCCAACTCATTTGAGGAAAGCATCCTATTGAAATCGATCGAAGTGAGCTTGGATGAGAGTTCTTCCAAATTAGCCTTTCTAAAATTAAAGATAAATGTTGACTCCCCCGGGATTAGCTTATCGTCGAAGATAGAGCAGTAACTTAGCAGGAGGGGAGGATGATATTTATCGAAAGGCGACAAGACTATTGAGCTAGGCTCGACAATCATGTTGTCTGAGTCAGAAGAGAATATAAGATCTAACCGCCTTCCTAGAATATTATTTACACCGCTCATTTGGTTCAAACCGCATGAGAATAAGGAATTCAGAAAGCCGGATTCCCTATCATTAAGGTTGTTTTCAGGAAGGTAGTTATCGTCATCATCGCAAGACACCCACTGAATTTTGGGCAAATTAAAATCTCCTAAAAGTAGGAGTTCGTCTTTAGAGTCCATCATATCCAGGATATGATTAGTACAAGAGATTAAGATATCATAAAGGTTTTGACCTCTATCGTCAAGAGTGCTGAACATATCGGGTGGGATATAACAGCAAATCACAAAAAGATTATTGTGGACAAGGGAGATTTTAAGAGCAAGAATCTCAATGTCCAACGAGTTGGAAAAACTAGGAAGCGTTATTGAGCAACAATTGAGAAGGTTACTACAGGCAAGTAGTACACCACCTCCGCGAGCCTCCGAGTCAGTATATCTATCCCTCCGAAAAACTTGGAAGGAGGAATCAAAAAGTTCGGCATTAAGGATCCCACTGTGTAACCATGTTTCAGTGAAAGCGATTATATCGAAATCACTGGCCGAAGTTGACAGAAACACATCTTGGGTTTTGGATCTGACACCCCTCACGTTTTGGTAGTAGAGGGAAAGCGTCTTAAGTTTTTTGAAAATTGTGGAGTGTCAGGAGTACGATGCACACGCGTGCGAGGAACAAAACACTTTGAGAAAGCACCGGGAGGCCAGAACGTGCGGTCTAAAAGCTTTTCAGCGGTATTGGGCGGTGCAGTCAGAACAAACGACGCAACCGGTTTCGAAGCATTGCTGATATTCCAACAGGAGACTGTCTCGGGATTAATTGCTTTTCCCCTTATTCTTTAATCTTAAACGCGAAATAAAAAGATTTTGTGGCCTGGGAACCGTTACCAAGTTGGTGTGGGTTACTGAAGACCCAGTATCGCCAGTGCCCGAGGGTCCATCAATACTACTAGAACTGGTCGATGCCAGATCCGGCTCCGGGATAGAATTAGAGCCCATTGGAAGATTGCTAGTCCGAATTTATTTGCAGCTCTTTATAGGGATATGGTGGATCTGGCTAGTATTAAGATGTCGTCAGCGTGTACCACAATAGTTGTACGGACTTGTTGCAAATACTGCCCACGGTGTTAATTCCTGCGTCTTTTATCACTTTTTCCGTAACTACGTTAAATATTGAGCACGACATGGCATCTCCGTGTCTGTCCTACTGTTGCGTTGAATGGTTCTGACAGCGCTCTCCTTCAATTCTTATTCTGCAAATTATCTCTTTCGTTGTCATTTTGGTCAAATCTACGACGTGTTTGGGAAATCTTAAATAGTAAATATTGTGGGTATCATTGTTCAATAATAATTGTTAATTAAAAAACCACATAAGTTTGAATAAAACGTTTCTAACATTTGTATATATTCATAATGTTCATATTTATATATATGTACTATCTAACGACTCACTAGTTGATAATGAAACTTTACTTAATTAGAATCTACAGCCGAAAGCAAAAGACAGTCTTTAATCCTGACTGTTTGGTTTAACAGAAAAAGTAGCACTGGTCGTGATATTTGCATTCGGCTGCAAATCTCTTATTGCTAACGGTTATCCTTAGTTCAGCTATCGACCTATGGTTGATTGCCACTTAAAATTTTATTAAATTAATTTATTAAGAAAGGGTTGCTACATCACTCCCCCTTTAATAAAAAGTAATGATAATAATTCAAATTGGAAAAAAAAATTCTCTTATAAGTAAAATATTGTACATTCCTACTTTTATATGCAATTATGTTTAATATTCTTCTATGTTTATTATTATTTTTTTTCTTTTTAAATATGTAAATCTATAAGTATTTGTATATGTTTTTTTTTTTATAATTTAAAAGTTACTTTTCTTTCACGTTTTTTACTATTATCGGGTACTTCCGCGAGTGGCTCTGAATTGTAGATGAAGGCGGATTTGAGTCTATCAATTGTTATTACGCGTTCTTGATCATGAAACAAAACTTTAAAAAACTTTTCGTGCCTAGCTATTACTTTGTGTGGTCCACTGTAAGGTGGATGTAAGCTGCCTTTATGAATTTCTTCGCGGACAAAAACGTATGGTGTAGTGAACAAATCTTGGGGTATGAAAATTTTTGTTTGTGTTCTTTTGCGCGAAAGTTGTGGTCGAATGGTTGCTATTGTTTCGCATATTTCTTTTGCAATGCTTGTATTTAGAGTTAGGTTTTTTGTACTGTCATCGGCTATTAATTCGCCAGGTAATCGTATTGCTTGACCGTAAAGAAGCTGTGCTGGTGCTACGCCTAGATCTTCCATAATACTGGATCTGATGCCTAAGAGTATCCAGGGTAAACTATTGTACCATTTCTTGGGCTCAGGGCTGGCTCGAATTGCTACCTTGATCTGTCTGTGCAATCTTTCGATTGACCCATTTGACTGAGGGTGGTAAGCTGTGGTGCGAATACGATGAGTGCCAAAAAGAGTGGAGAGATCATTGAAAAGTGCGGATTCGAACTGTCGGCCTTGGTCCGTTGTTATTGTTCTTGGTACTCCATATCGAGCGACCCATTGGTGTACAAAAACGTTAGCGACAGTTGGGGCGGTAATGTTTCTTAGCGGGAAAACCTCTGGCCAATGTGTAAAACGGTCTTTTATGGTGAGGAGGTATGTATATCCGTTTGACGGCGGTAATGGACCTACTAGATCCATGTGCACGTGTTCAAAACGGCCAGTGGGTACCTTGAAATTTCCGTGTGGAGAGACGGTGTGTTTTGTGACTTTTGCCTTCTGGCAGGATATGCATGTTTTGGCCCATCGATTGACGTCAGAATTCATGCGCGGCCAGAAATATTTAGCCGTTATCAGCTTCCTTGAAGCTCTTATGCCGGGATGGGAAAGACCATGCATTGTGTCAAAAACTACGCGACGAAGTGACTTTGGAACATAAGGTCGGTTGGTTCCCGTGGAGGTTTCGCACCATATCTCCTGTTCTTCCAATGGTATAGTAACTTTTATTAACGACCACTGTACCTTTTTGTCATCTCTTGAGTTTAAAACCTCTTAGAGCTCTTTATCTTTTAGTTGTTCCGAGGAAAGAAGTGTTAGGTCTAATTTCTCATGGTGGACAGTGTCTATGTGTGCTCGTGAGAGCGTATCCGCAACGACGTTTAGTTGTCCTTTAACGTGCCTTATGTCGTTTGTGAATTGAGAGATATAATCTAACTGTGTTGTTTGCCTTGGTGATTTTTCCGCTTTCGAACCGATGGCTCTGGTCAAAGGCTTATGGTCTGTAAAAATGGTAAGGCTTCTGCCTTCTATAAAATGTTTAAATCTTTTGATGGCTAGATATATTGCCAAAAGTTCCCGGTCGAAAGTGGAATACTTTGTTTCGGAAGGTTTTAGTCTTTTTGAAAAGAAACTCAATGGTTCCCATTTGTTACCGTTAAGCTGTTGTAACACTGCGCCTGTCGCATCACTAGATGCGTCAACCCATAGACTGACTTTGGCATTTGGATCTGGGTGAACAAGTAGCGTGTGGTTTTCTAGGTCTCGTTTAATAGCATTAAAAGCAATGTCATGTTCGTTTGACCAAGAAAATTCTGCATTATTGGACTTCCGTTTAGGACCCTTTTGGAGTAACTTGTGTAAAGGCATGGCTGTTTGTGCTATATTGGTCAGGAAACGATGATAAAAATTTGCCATTACTAGAAAACGTTGTAGCTTTTTAACACTGGTAGGTGTGGGGAAATCTTTTATTGCACGTATTCGGCTTTCAGAAGGAGCTATTTCGAGTTCAGAGATAGTGTGTCCGAGAAATTCTAGTTTGTTTACTCCCAATACACACTTTTGTGGATTCACGTTTATGCTGTACTTTTGAAGTCTGTCGAACAATAGATGAAGATGTTTTTTGTGTTCCTCCGGGGTTCGGCTGCCCACGAGAATGTCATCTACGTATACGAAAACGAAATCGAGTCCTTGTAGCACCTCGTTGATGAATCGTTGGAACGTCTGCGCTCCGTTTTTTACACCAACAGGCATACGTAAAATTTCAAAAAGGCCAAAAGGTGTTGTTACTGCCGTCTTAAAAATGTCTTCCGCCGCCACTGGAATTTGGTGATATGCTCGAACTAGATCAATTTTTGAAAAATATTTGCAGCCATGGAGATTGATTGTGCAGTCGTGTATGTTCGGCAATGGGTATTTGTCAAAAATGGTGGCGGTGTTCAATTGCCTGTAATCTCCGCAAGGTCGCCAATCGGTGGAGTCCTTTTTGGGCACCATGTGGAGAGGTGAAGCGACGGACGAGGACGATGGTCTGCATATTCCTAGTTTTACCATAGTCTCGAATTCCGCTTTGGCTATCTTGAATCTTTCTGGATTCAGTCTTCTAGGCCGGGCGGCCGGTAATGGGCCTGTTGTGAAGATACGATGCACTGTCTTATGTTCAACGGGTTGGTTAAAATTTGGTGGGGCCTTGAGAGTTGGGTATTCGTTCAGAATGGAACCAAACTCTCCCGTTAGGGCATATAATTTTGGCGTGCAGCAATTAACGACTTTCGAGATGCAGTTTACCGCGAGGGTTGTTTGTTTGTCCCTCAGTTTTCTTCCGCGAATGTCTACCATTAAATCGAATTTGTATAGGAAATCGGCTCCGATGATCGCATAATCGACTGAGGCGATTATAAAAGTGTACTGGAACTGTCGTCGAAGTCCTAAGTCTAAGGTTATGGTTTTGAAACCGTACGTACTAATTGGTGCGCCGTTTGCTGCTATTAATAGAAAGTCTGATTTAGTTCCTTGCTTCTTAAATAATTTTCTGGGTACGACTGATACTTCGGCACCTGTGTCGATTAAGAACTGGATGTTTGTGCATCTGTCCAGTGCGAATAAACGACATGATGGTTTGCCCAACATCGCTGTCGCGGACGATGTGGCTATATCTCGTTTTTTGTGATTGCTGCATCATGTACGCAAGGTGATATACACTTTTTCGCTTCATATCCAGGATATGATTAGTACAAGAGATTAAGATATCATAAAGGTTTTGACCTCTATCGTCAAGAGTGCTGAACATATCGGATGGGATATAACAGCAAATCACAAAAAGATTATTGTGGACAAGGGAGATTTTAAGAGCAAGAATCTCAATGTCCAACGAGTTGGAAAAACTAGGAAGCGTTATTGAGCAACAATTGAGAAGGTTACTACAGGCAAGTAGTACACCACCTCCGCGAGCCTCCGAGTCAGTATATCTATCCCTCCGAAAAACTTGGAAGGAGGAATCAAAAAGTTCGGCATTAAGGATCCCACTGTGTAACCATGTTTCAGTGAAAGCGATTATATCGAAATCACTGGCCGAAGTTGACAGAAACACATCTTGGGTTTTGGATCTGACACCCCTCACGTTTTGGTAGTAGAGGGAAAGCGTCTTAAGTTTTTTGAAAATTGTGGAGTGTCAGGAGTACGATGCACACGCGTGCGAGGAACAAAACACTTTGAGAAAGCACCGGGAGGCCAGAACGTGCGGTCTAAAAGCTTTTCAGCGGTATTGGGCGGTGCAGTCAGAACAAACGACGCAACCGGTTTCGAAGCATTGCTGATATTTCAACAGGAGACTGTCTCGGGATTAATTGCTTTTCCCCTTATTCTTTAATCTTAAACGCGAAATAAAAAGATTTTGTGGCCTGGGAACCGTTACCAAGTTGGTGTGGGTTACTGAAGACCCAGTATCGCCAGTGCCCGAGGGTCCATCAATACTACTAGAACTGGTCGATGCCAGATCCGGCTCCGGGATAGAATTAGAGCCCATTGGAAGATTGCTAGTCCGAATTTATTTGCAGCTCTTTATAGGGATATGGTGGATCTGGCTAGTATTAAGATGTCGTCAGCGTGTACCACAATAGTTGTACGGACTTGTTGCAAATACTGCCCACGGTGTTAATTCCTGCGTCTTTTATCACTTTTTCCATAACTACGTTAAATATTGAGCACGACATGGCATCTCCGTGTCTGTCCTACTGTTGCGTTGAATGGTTCTGACAGCGCTCTCCTTCAATTCTTATTCTGCAAATTATCTCTTTCGTTGTCATTTTGGTCAAATCTACGACGTGTTTGGGAAATCTTAAATAGTAAATATTGTGGGTATCATTGTTCAATAATAATTGTTAATTAAAAAACCACATAAGTTTGAATAAAACGTTTCTAACATTTGTATATATTCATAATGTTCATATTTATATATATGTACTATCTAACGACTCACTAGTTGATAATGAAACTTTACTTAATTAGAATCTACAGCCGAAAGCAAAAGACAGTCTTTAATCCTGACTGTTTGGTTTAACAGAAAAAGTAGCACTGGTCGTGATATTTGCATTCGGCTGCAAATCTCTTATTGCTAACGGTTATCCTTAGTTCAGCTATCGACCTATGGTTGATTGCCACTTAAAATTTTATTAAATTAATTTATTAAGAAAGGGTTGCTACATCACTCCCCCTTTAATAAAAAGTAATGATAATAATTCAAATTGGAAAAAAAAATTCTCTTATAAGTAAAATATTGTACATTCCTACTTTTATATGCAATTATGTTTAATATTCTTCTATGTTTATTATTATTTTTTTTCTTTTTAAATATGTAAATCTATAAGTATTTGTATATGTTTTTTTTTTTATAATTTAAAAGTTACTTTTCTTTCACGTTTTTTACTATTATCGGGTACTTCCGCGAGTGGCTCTGAATTGTAGATGAAGGCGGGTTTGAGTCTATCAATTGTTATTACGCGTTCTTGATCATGAAACAAAACTTTAAAAAACTTTTCGTGCCTAGCTATTACTTTGTGTGGTCCACTGTAAGGTGGATGTAAGCTGCCTTTATGAATTTCTTCGCGGACAAAAACGTATGGTGTAGTGAACAAATCTTGGGGTATGAAAATTTTTGTTTGTGTTCTTTTGCGCGAAAGTTGTGGTCGAATGGTTGCTATTGTTTCGCATATTTCTTTTGCAATGCTTGTATTTAGAGTTAGGTTTTTTGTACTGTCATCGGCTATTAATTCGCCAGGTAATCGTATTGCTTGACCGTAAAGAAGCTATGCTGGTGCTACGCCTAGATCTTCCATAATACTGGATCTGATGCCTAAGAGTATCCAGGGTAAACTATTGTACCATTTCTTGGGCTCAGGGCTGGCTCGAATTGCTACCTTGATCTGTCTGTGCAATCTTTCGATTGACCCATTTGACTGAGGGTGGTAAGCTGTGGTGCGAATACGATGAGTGCCAAAAAGAGTGGAGAGATCATTGAAAAGTGCGGATTCGAACTGTCGGCCTTGGTCCGTTGTTATTGTTCTTGGTACTCCATATCGAGCGACCCATTGGTGTACAAAAACGTTAGCGACAGTTGGGGCGGTAATGTTTCTTAGCGGGAAAACCTCTGGCCAATGTGTAAAACGGTCTTTTATGGTGAGGAGGTATGTATATCCGTTTGACGGCGGTAATGGACCTACTAGATCCATGTGCACGTGTTCAAAACGGCCAGTGGGTACCTTGAAATTTCCGTGTGGAGAGACGGTGTGTTTTGTGACTTTTGCCTTCTGGCAGGATATGCATGTTTTTGCCCATCGATTGACGTCAGAATTCATGCGCGGCCAGAAATATTTAGCCGTTATCAGCTTCCTTGAAGCTCTTATGCCGGGATGGGAAAGACCATGCATTGTGTCAAAAACTACGCGACGAAGTGACTTTGGAACATAAGGTCGGTTGGTTCCCGTGGAGGTTTCGCACCATATCTCCTGCTCTTCCAATGGTATAGTAACTTTTATTAACGACCACTGTACCTTTTTGTCATCTCTTGAGTTTAAAACCTCTTCGAGCTCTTTATCTTTTAGTTGTTCCGAGGAAAGAAGTGTTAGGTCTAATTTCTCATGGTGGACAGTGTCTATGTGTGCTCGTGAGAGCGTATCCGCAACGACGTTTAGTTGTCCTTTAACGTGCCTTATGTCGTTTGTGAATTGAGAGATATAATCTAACTGTGTTGTTTGCCTTGGTGATTTTTCCGCTTTCGAACCGATGGCTCTGGTCAAAGGCTTATGGTCTGTAAAAATGGTAAGGCTTCTGCCTTCTATAAAATGTTTAAATCTTTTGATGGCTAGATATATTGCCAAAAGTTCCCGGTCGAAAGTGGAATACTTTGTTTCGGAAGGTTTTAGTCTTTTTGAAAAGAAACTCAATGGTTCCCATTTGTTACCGTTAAGCTGTTGTAACACTGCGCCTGTCGCATCACTAGATGCGTCAACCCATAGACTGACTTTGGCATTTGGATCTGGGTGAACAAGTAGCGTGTGGTTTTCTAGGTCTCGTTTAATAGCATTAAAAGCAATGTCATGTTCGTTTGACCAAGAAAATTCTGCATTATTGGACTTCCGTTTAGGACCCTTTTGGAGTAACTTGTGTAAAGGCATGGCTGTTTGTGCTATATTGGTCAGGAAACGATGATAAAAATTTGCCATTCCTAGAAAACGTTGTAGCTTTTTAACACTGGTAGGTGTGGGGAAATCTTTTATTGCACGTATTCGGCTTTCAGAAGGAGCTATTCCGAGTTCAGAGATAGTGTGTCCGAGAAATTCTAGTTTGTTTACTCCCAATACACACTTTTGTGGATTCACGTTTATGCTGTACTTTTGAAGTCTGTCGAACAATAGATGAAGATGTTTTTTGTGTTCTTCCGGGGTTCGGCTGCCCACGAGAATGTCATCTACGTATACGAAAACGAAATCGAGTCCTTGTAGCACCTCGTTGATGAATCGTTGGAACGTCTGCGCTCCGTTTTTTACGCCAAAAGGCATACGTAAAAATTCAAAAAGGCCAAAAGGTGTTGTTACTGCCGTCTTAAAAATGTCTTCCGCCGCCACTGGAATTTGGTGATATGCTCGAACTAGATCAATTTTTGAAAAATATTTGCAGCCATGGAGATTGATTGTGCAGTCGTGTATGTTCGGCAATGGGTATTTGTCAAAAATGGTGGCGGTGTTCAATTGCCTGTAATCTCCGCAAGGTCGCCAATCGGTGGAGTCCTTTTTGGGCACCATGTGGAGAGGTGAAGCGACGGACGAGGACGATGGTCTGCATATTCCTAGTTTTACCATAGTCTCGAATTCCGCTTTGGCTATCTTGAATCTTTCTGGATTCAGTCTTCTAGGCCGGGCGGCCGGTAATGGGCCTGTTGTGAAGATACGATGCACTGTCTTATGTTCAACGGGTTGGTTAAAATTTGGTGGGGCCTTGAGAGTTGGGTATTCGTTCAGAATGGAACCAAACTCTCCCGTTAGGGCATATAATTTTGGCGTGCAGCAATTAACGACTTTCGAGATGCAGTTTACCGCGAGGGTTGTTTGTTTGTCCCTCAGTTTTCTTCCGCGAATGTCTACCATTAAATCGAATTTGTATAGGAAATCGGCTCCGATGATCGCATAATCGACTGAGGCGATTATAAAAGTGTACTGGAACTGTCGTCGAAGTCCTAAGTCTAAGGTTATGGTTTTGAAACCGTACGTACTAATTGGTGCGCCGTTTGCTGCTGTTAATAGAAAGTCTGATTTAGTTCCTTGCTTCTTAAATAATTTTCTGGGTACGACTGATACTTCGGCACCTGTGTCGATTAAGAACTGGATGTTTGTGCATCTGTCCAGTGCGAATAAACGACATGATGGTTTGCCCAACATCGCTGTCGCGGACGATGTGGCTATATCTCGTTTTTTGTGATTGCTGCATCATGTACGCAAGGTGATATACACTTTTTCGCCTTGCCTCCAAATTTTTTGTGATACCAACAAATTTCTTTGGCTTGATTGCGTTGATGATACTGATCGCGCCTATTGTGAGATTGGTTTCGTGAGTTGCTTCTTGACCGATACCCTTGTCTTTTTTCGAGTCTGCTAAGGCGGCTCGTTAAGGTCTTAAACAGGTGAGTTATTTGCCCCATATCAGTATTGTTGCTGGTTGTTGCTCTAGTTTTTATCTCGGCTATTTTGGCGGATGACGTGGAGTCTAGGATGCGATCGGCTATGGAGAAAACTTCTTCTTGCGGATGTGAGTTTTCTATAGCTATGATGCAGGATTGTGCTGTAGTTGGGAGTTTGTTGATCCATAATTTTCTTAGTAGGGATTTGTTTACGAGACTGTTTCCCCCTGCTAAGGCCTCCATCTGTCTGTAGAGCTCAGAGGGTTTGGAGTCTCCTAATTCCATTTTGTTAAGTAAGGCGTCTAATCTACGTTCTTCTGAATCGGTGCATCTCGCCAGAAGGTGTTTCTTTAGCGTTTCATATTTATTATCTGTTGGCGGGTTTAATAAAATATCGGCCACCACTTCCATCGTTTCTGATGGCAGTGATGCTACCAAGTGATCATATTTGGTATGTGATGAGGTTATCCGTCTGACCCGAAATTGTGTTTCAATTTGCACAAACCATAGATCTGGCCTGTTGTTCCAAAATGGTGGAAACTTTAAAGTTGTTATGAAACGGCTACCCTCTTCCTGCTTTTCTTCTATGTCACCGCTGGTTCCCTCCATGGGGTTGTTTTCGTTTTGTTCTGCTGGCAAAAACAGGTTGCTAAACTCTTTATCAGTGGCCATTGCTACGTAATTGGGTTTGCTATGATTTTTTTTAAATTCGAAAATTTAGAATATTTTTATTTTTACTGTTTACTTCACCTACTTGGGTGAAATTTACCTTTTGTTTTGTTTACTCACTAGGACTTGTTAAATGCTCCAATAATAGTTTGTTTCGCAGTTAAAAAGGGATTAATTTGATTGACGGATTGAGCTTCGGCAGAAGAAAAGAAAAGAAATATGCTTTGGTTCGCAGTTTACTTCTGGGGTCATTATTATTAATAATAATAATAAGGTAATAATAACTAATTAATTATGCCGGACTAAGAAATGTAAAAATGTAAGACTTTATATGTTGTCTTGCGTTGTGGAGTTTCTATTATATGCATGAAATTGTGTTTACTCCCTATTAAATAACCTTGAATCTTCTTTATGCGTGTAAGGAAGGTAAAGATAAATAATGAATTCCGTCCATTTCTTTTATATTTAATTTTAACTTTAAATTTTCTTATTGTTTGCAAAGAAAATGGAGTTAAAGGTGAATGCAGTTATCCTTTATTCTTTAACCAAATAAAATAAATATGCATTGCAATGCGGTTAAATTTAATCTTAAATTTTCTTTGCTCTCTCAAAGAAAATAAAGTCTTTCGAAATTAATTTGTTCCGTATTATTTGTTTGACATTGAATTTCCTTTTGATCCTTACAAAGAAAATGAAGTCGTAGTGAATAATTTATTTCGTAGTTTTCGTAGCAACATTAAATTTTCTTTTAGTTACAAAGAAAATAAAGTCAATAAAATTTCTGTTTTAAACTTGATTTTTTTTATGAGCGCTATATAAAGTTCTAAAACCACCGTTTTTGTTATATTAGAAGAAAAAAATTTTCATTTATGTATACCGTTGAAATTGTTTCAATAACCAATTTGTCGGCTAAAATTGCATTCAAACACCCACAAAAGAGAAAAAGAAACAAAGAAAGAAATGTTCACTAACTGTACCGCACATGTTGTATAAATTTTTTGCGTTTTTCCGCATGTATCGATAAATTGCAATAGATAACCGTTAATTTTAGTATTGTTTGTGTATATGCTATTATGTGAGAAATTTGTAAAGGGAGCTTACGGTTGTATGCCACGAGTTTGATTTTTTTAATTTACACGTGATTTTGAAAAAATGTAACATTAATATGTTTAATAAAAAAAAATTTGGCTAATTTGTTCCTCGTGCGGTGTTTTTTTTTGTCTGCTGCATGTGTTTTTCCGCTATTCTTCTTTTATGTTGATTTTTTTATCTGTGCGAATCCTCTTGATTTGATGGTTGTCGGCTGCGGCACTTTTATTTAGTCACTTTTATGTAAACTTTTAACGTTGGTTAAATAAAAATTCTTATTCGGGGTCACCATTTTATGTGGGTATCATTGTTCAATAATAATTGTTAATTAAAAAACCACATAAGTTTGAATAAAACGTTTCTAACATTTGTATATATTCATAATGTTCATATTTATATATATGTACTATCTAACGACTCACTAGTTGATAATGAAACTTTACTTAATTAGAATCTACAGCCGAAAGCAAAAGACAGTCTTTAATCCTGACTGTTTGGTTTAACAGAAAAAGTAGCACTGGTCGTGATATTTGCATTCGGCTGCAAATCTCTTATTGCTAACGGTTATCCTTAGTTCAGCTATCGACCTATGGTTGATTGCCACTTAAAATTTTATTAAATTAATTTATTAAGAAAGCGTTGCTACAAATATATTATATAAAAGTGAAAGTTTGTCTGTCTGTCTATCTGTCTGTCTCTAAATGTTTAATAGACTTCGAAACCGATCTAATGAGCATGAAGTTTTGTATATAAGTGTTTTTGGGTACGCCGAGTGATCCTACGAGGTCTATTTTGCTCTATCTTGAATACTTCGGGTAGCTGTATTGTACAGATATCCGTAAAATTCGAACTTTTGTATGGGAATGCAAATCACTGCTAAAGAGCTCAGATCCATTTTATTTTGGATTTTTTCCAAAAAAAAATACGTTCCCAAAGTTTCAGATCGTTCGGAGGTGATTTCCGGGTAGTTGCCGTATAATTTCAAAAATAATCGTTGGACAAAATCATGCAACGTGTAGCCAAAGGAAATAGCGGAAGTAGCAATTTGATTTTGGCGTCGATTCGAATGTAGAATGAGATTGAGCTCGCAGTGACATCACTCAAGCTCCCATTGAATTTGAACCAGATAGAAACACCTACATGTAACATCAGCAAAAACTCCGGTATTGCGTGCAAAATTATAATTTGGGACGAATGCACCGCTTGACAGGACTTTGCGAGATTTCCGAGGAAAAAACCAAGCGATGGCAATAGGAGGCGCTCTCATACTACAGGGGATTTTCGCTAGACTTTGCCGAACAACGCCTGCAGATGAGCTTGACGCATGCTTGAAAGCATCATATCTATGGAACAGTGTTGCTACAAGATGCCTCTGCTCAAACATTTTCAAAACAACTTTTGGACATTGGAAATGGCGAAATTCCAATCGATCTCAGAACAAAAGAGATTTCGTTTCCGCAAAATTTTTGTCAAATGCAGACCAAGTGTTCCCGAATTTAACAACGAACTACAAAAATCCAGATTGGCTGTGCGAACGTGCAATCTTAGCGCCCAAGAATGACGATGTCAACAAACTTAATTAACAAATTCAAGTGAAGCTGTAAAATACAAATCGATTGACACAGTAATGTACGAAGAACAAGCAGTCAAAACTCCAATTGAATTTCTTATTTCTTTGGACCCACCACCCAACTAACAATTTATGCCTAAATGTTACTTGCATTAAATTTTTGACACAGCGACGTCTTTAGAACGTTTTTTTCTAGGAATTATTTCATCTTTATGCCCATTTTGGATGAATTCCTTTTTAAGAATACAATTAGTCTAGTTTACGAATCGTTACCCACTTTCGTTACATTTTCGGAAATCAGTGTAAATAGAAACAGTGTCTTAAAAGTACCTAATATTGGTGGCAATACAAGAGAGTTAAACTCTCAGCTTGAGAACTGTCAGATTATAGAGCGCCAAAGTGGAGTAACATTGCAGGCAGCAACTGGGAACAATTACCATATGTGAAGTTTTAAAGTAACAAAATGGGAAATGTGCCATTTTAGTAATTTTTGTGTATACTAATTTCATTGTTTTAGATGAAAAGTAGAAACAAAATACTTTATGGGCATTTGAAAAGTTACTTCTTAATTTTGCCCAATGGAAAAGCCTTTTTAGGCAAAAAGAAGTAACAACGCCTCATTGAATATATTTTTAGTCATGCATGAACTTATATTCACAGTAATGGCGGATGATTTAAAACCTACTTTGCAATAAATTCAAAATTAAAAATGCTTTTAATGAAAAACTGATTGTACATATGAATGTATAGAAACAGTGATTTATTGAGCAGAGAATTTATTTATGTTAAAAATAAATGATATTATTAATTTTAAAAAAAACGATATTTTTTCAAAATCCAAATATATTTTTATATTTTTAAAAATACTTGAGGCGCTTTAATTTTTAAGAAGTATCATGCTAACATTTCCCGAAAAATCTCTTTCGTTCATAAATATTTGTTTAAAAAATCAGACAAAAGTACAATAATAAATTTATTATCTGTTCTCTATCAAAATGTAAAAACGGGTAGTTTCGTCTTTACAAATTTTTTTCATACATGGGCTAATATATGAACCTACATATTATAAATTCGCTCTTTGATTCTCATTTTCTAATAACTATTTTGAGAGATGAGAGAAAAAGGTTTTGATATAAATATGACATCAAAACGGAACAAAATAGTAGCACCGCCCATATTAATAAGCCACAGTTACTACACTTTAAGCATAAAATGTTACTTTTAGGGTGCATGCTGGTAACAGATACTGGCACGAACACGGAATATCTCTGCACCACTTTCGAAACATGGAAGTAACTCAAACGTCTCTATTACGTAACGTAGGTTGCTAAATAAGAACATATTTCGACGAGAATACGTCGCTAGGTCCAAAATATAAAGACAAATTGTTAGTTGGGCAGGCATGTCACCCAACATATTGACATTGAAAGTTGGATCACCTGTGATGCTAATTCGAAATTTGAACGCCCCAAAGCTGTGCAACGGAACAAGAATTATCATCAAAAAATTAACACCGAATTTTATCGAAGCAAGAGTCATCAAGGGTAAGGTAAATTCGAAGGGGAGGACGTCCTAATTAGAGGCATACCGATGACTTCGAGTTTAAACGGCTTCTGTTCCTGTCAATCGTTGACTATTGATGGATTGAATTTAGAAAATTCCTGTTTTTCACACGGCCAATTGTATGTTGCCTGTTTGCGAGTTGGTACACCAACAAATTTACCAACAAAAAAAGAAAAATATTGTGTATCCGTTAATAATTAGGCCCATGTGCAGCATCGCACGACGTATATGAAATCCAAAACAAACAAAAGTAGCCGTTCTATGAGGGACTTCGTCTGTGTATGAAAATTCATATCTCGAAAAATGCCAAGTCAATCTATGGTTTTTATTGGTTCGGTTAAAATATCAGATCCCTAATAGGAATGAAAAATACGAAAAATTTCAAATCACCTCAACTGCAAAATAAACGGAAGCTACTATTGGCCTATGAGGGCAGGGATGCGCACCGGGTTCCAGTTAGTAACATGTAAATGAATGGAGGAACAATTCCAGTCCCACACGCCAGAATAACATTCATCCACGCAGAAAAAGCTAATCCACCACACCAATTCACTGGACTGTATCCGAATTCAGACAAGAGCACAAGCAAACTGTAAAAAGAAAGACCTCGATTCCCAGATCCGGTATATCGGATACTCCCTCCGCAGTTGAGACTCACTTCACGGTTGTTGAGCGATTCTTACATCCTCCGGGAGCACTACCATATTAAACTGCGGATTTAAGACTCCGAAATTAATTAGCTAATTCTTTGACATTTGTGAAATGTCAAAGTTGGTTTTTGAAGTTTCTAACTTAGGAATGTGCTGTAAAGTGTTTTAAATTTTCTCTCTACGGACGTTTTTTCTTCAAAGGTCTAGTCAGTGCCTTCTTTTTTGTGTTTACAGTTAGTTTTATTTAGTGATTATAGTGATATATTAATAAAATTCCTTTAACCTTGTTTTTTTATCTTTTTATCATAAGTTCTTTTTTGTTGTGTTTTGGTTTGATTTTTGTTTAATTTTAAGTTTTCCTTATTTTTTATTAAAATTTTAGTGTTATAGTGCTTTTCTTTTTCCTTTTTTGTTTCATTTTTTTTAAGTTTCTTTTTAATTTTCTGAGCTTTTTATTTAATTAAAATCATTTAACTACCCTCTAATTTCCTTTTTTTATCTTCTCACTAAACATCAAAAACCAACTTTTGATATTTCTGCACTCAAAAGTGTCATCCGCAACAATTTTTATAGGGATTTGAAACATCAAATTTATTATAAGTTTTTTTTTTTTTTATTATAAGTATTTATTTATTATTAAATTTATCATTAAGATACATTTTTTTTACATATTCATTATTTCTGAGATTTCTAATATCAACATCCCCACTCAGTCAGCGAAGCTGGTATGAGAGTTGGGCTAAGCAAATCCGACATCGCGTATTTCATAATTTTTTCGGTAATCAAATCCGCATTCAATCGGGGACTGCGGATTTGAGAATCGCAAAGTGTCAAATCCGCACTCACTTCCGATTTGCCGGATCTGGGAATCGAGGCCAAAAACTTAAACGAGACTAGACGGTTTTCTTTTGTTAACAAGTGTTTCATATTATTCTCGCACCTGAATCCATTTAACTAAACATACTAAGCCAACCACGCTGACTGACCAAATTTAGAACTTGTAGGGGTATCCTAACTGAATATATATAAGAAAATAGATTATAATAAATCCTAGATAGATTATAATAAATCCTACAGACTGCGCGATGCAGCCTCCAGTGCGTTGAAATCAAACTCAAATTATTAATCACTGTCTGCTTTATTCGACTGTCCATGATACACTGTGCTCTCTACATTATACACTCTGATCTTTACGTTATACACTGTGATCTGAAAGGGATGTACGGGTCATTATGTTTTTTTTGCTATAGTATACTATGTTGACTAATTTGTAAATTTTTAGCTTTAAAGTACAAGTATTACATATGTTATTTCTAAGTTCATTGTGTGCCTGAAACTAATATTCAATACAGCCACTATGTTATAAATGTACAAGTAGATAATTTCTTAAATTTAAAACTAAATTCAGAAAACTGTTCACTAACTGTGAGCCAATGTCAACTGCAATCCTTTTGTCGTTTCACTTGTTTCTTCTACTTCTAATAAAATGTGAGTTCCTCCTCACTTCCCTTCCGTTCTCCAGTTTAACATTGTATGACCTCGGCATGGGTAATTTCCTTTTAATCTTCGCAAGTTTCCACTGTTTTTTCTCAATATCTCTTATCCATACTTCTTCTCCTTCGCCAAACTTTTTTTTTGTTCCAATGTCATAGTATTTTTTATTATCTTCATTGTTTCTTTGTATCACAGGTCCTATTTCGGTGCAAAAACTATGATTTTTATAAAATTTTGTTCTACCTCTGCCCATTAATATCTTTACTGGTGAAATACTTGAATTTGTTATAGGTGTATTCCGATATTCTAACAGCCCTACCCAAAGGTTCTTACGACTCTCTGCACATTTTGGCACTAAACTTTTTGCAATTTGTACACATTTTTCTGCAAATCCATTTGACTTCCGGTGTAACGGACTACTACTAGTTATGACTTCTATGTGCAAATGACCTGAATTCGTATGAGTTGAATGGAGAATTATCGGCTACAATAATCCCTGGTATTCCATAAAACTGCAAATATATTCTCTAATTTCGCGATAATTGCACCTGACTTTTGAAGTAAAACTTCTTTACGCGCGAGTTACATATACCCAGCAACAACAACAATCACACCCAACAATTACACCCAGCAGCAACAACAACTAACATAATATGTTTAGACTACTAACCCTTTTTAATTTAACATTCTAAATTTCATTCTTAGTAATTTTAATATCAGTACTAAGTTCATATTCATTCATTTCTTAATAATTTTTTATCAGCACCAAGTGCAGATCATTTCTTAATAATTTATATCAGCACTAAGTGCAGAATATGTTTTCAAAGAAGGTAATTAATCCTCTTTTAATTCCTCTTTAAAGTCACGTTGCACTACAAGTACATGATTGTTAGATGTAAGCATTTTTTAGATATCATCTTACAAGATGGAAATTTTTGTGAAGACCAAGTAGTCAGTCTTGCTCACTACTCGGTTCAATTCGGATCTAAATCAAAAATTAAATTATTGTTCGGCTAATTAAAAAAATTTTAAATCATTTGTTCAAGTTGTTATAATAAAAATTCAAAATTCAAAGATTTTAAATAAATAATAATCTGTTAACATCAAGTTGACTCTCTTTTTTTCTAAAACTATAACTGGCGCAGTCGGTCTTGGGATTAAAATAATCCAATATAAGCAACTTATTAGTAATTGTTGCAAATTCGGAAGTGCTTGAAAAAAGTTTCTTCGTATCGAGAGAATATCGGTATTTAGTGGATTTGCCTGTACTAAGAAATAAATTGCGGTGTAAAAGTGGAAATAAAAGCTATCAGTTCCAAATTAATAGCTCACAGTGGATTGCTGTATTTAAGTGCTTAATCGAAGGAAAATCGATATAATTGGAAGTTGGCTACAAAAGAAGCACAGGATCATCAACAGACCTGGTGGATTTCAATCTTTTAGCTTCAAGGACCTGCTATAATGAATATATACTTCTGGACCATCGTGCTAATTATCTGGTGAGTCTATTGTTTTACTATATTCGTTAAATCCCTTAAACACATAGTCCTACACCTATAACAAGTAGAGCAAGTAACTCTCCCTAAATTATAGGGATAAAACCGAGTCAGATTCTGAGGAATACAGGATCATTGATTCCAATAGAATTAGAACAATATATATATATATGTTTTGATAATATAAAATTAAAAAGTGAAAATTAAATAAATTTTAGTGTTGATTCAAGGAAGCGTAACATTTAAATTAATAATACTAAGTCATTTAGTATAGAATAGAAAGTGCAAAACCTATTTTTTTTAGTTCAAGTTAATAAATAATAAATATTTAGAAAGTTTTATTAATCTATCAAGTCCTACGAAAACTGTTTAATAGATCCAAGTAAAAATGGCCAACGATTCGCCAAGTGCATCCGGTGTTAACAAAATCGTAAACCACACAGACATATTTAACTCTCTAAAAATCCCCGATGCGATAAAAGACTTACCTTCATTTGACGGTAACCCACGTACCCTTTATGATTTTATAAGTAATGTCGAGGAAATTTTAGGCTTAATTCAGGAAATCGACGGTACTAATTACGCAAAACTTTTAATAAGGGCAATTAGGAATAAAGTTACTGGCCAAGCCAATGAAGTGCTCAACATGTATGGTACATCTGTAACCTGGGAGCATATAAAAACCAACCTGATCACCCACTACTCGGATAAACGTAATGAAACTAGCCTTATCCGTGACTTACATCAACTTAGACAAGGCCCAGAGACCGTAGAGAAATACTATTCAAAAGTTATAGAAATCTTATCCACAATGACGAACCATATTAATATGCATGAAAATGATGCCAACGTTATTGCTTCCAAGCAGACGCTTTACAAGGAAATGTGCCTAAACACATTTCTCTCAGGTCTTAGAGAACCTATGGGTTCAACTATAAGAGCTATGAGGCCTACTTCATTAGTAGAGGCCCTTAATTATTGTTTACAAGAACAGAACACACACTACTTAAGAAATTCATATCCAACTAGAACACAACCTTCTTTTATGAAATCACGGCCCATATCGCCTCAGTACAAACAAAATACCTTTTACGTGAACCCCAGCCATAAAATGCCAAATTTACCTTTTCAATTCCAAAAACTAGATCAGCCGAGGGTCAATAGCCCCATAACCTCGAACCAAAATCGTTTCAATATTTCTAACAGTGCACCTGATTACAATTATCCCAAATCAAAGCAAATTCCACGATATGGCCAATATAACCAGCAAATAAATAGCCAGGGACCACCCCACGGCATTCAAAATTTATATCAAAAACCAGAACCAATGGATATCTCAAGTGGGAATACGAATTTAAAGTCTGTAAGACACTCATCTCTACGAAGAAATACCCCTCATCCGTCTGGTAACCTAAACTTCATCTCAGAAGAATCCTTTTACCCTGAGCCAGAACATGAAGAAAATGATGGGTTTGATGATATAGGTACAGAAATTTTATCCAACAATAATCCAAATAGCAACTATCAGGATCTTGACAACTGGTACCAAGGAGCAAACGAAGAGCTCACTGAGCCAGCCACTCCAAATTTTCCACAAATTGCCTCAGTTTCCGAACTGAATACCTAGACATAAATACTCACGAATCCTCTCTTCTACCGTACGTACACATCAGAGCCGCCGACAACAGCCTTCTAAAATTTCTGGTCGACACTGGCAGTAACATGTCATTTATAGATCCCAGCTTAATTAACCCTGACCTGGTAGAGAACATAACAACTATAAAAATTAAGACCGCATTTAATACACATTTTGTAAATAGACAAATCACTCTGAAAGGCCTCGAAGAATTCAAAACTTCCGAAAAATTACAATTCTTACTTTTCAAGTTTCATGATTACTTCGATGGACTTATAGGTCTGCAAATGATGAGACAGTTAGGAATCAAGATAGACTTAGAAAACTCAACTTTGGAGTCTAGAAGAACTCGGTTATCATTACTCTATAAACCTAATCTTATGTCAAAGCAATATAATCTTCCACCATTAAGTAAATTCATTTGTCATGTACCTGTTGATATTAGAGACGGTAGTATCTACATCAAACCTACATTAATAAAAAATAACCTAATGATCTCCGAAGGCATATATAAAGCTAATGAATGGTTTTCTCTTGTGGAAATCACTAACTTCTCAAACTCTCCAGAGAACCTTATTGTAGAACAACCTATAAAAGTTGAACTATTTCGTCAAAACCAGTATGCAGAAATCCATAACTTCTGTATCACAAGTAACCCCAACAACACTAACAACAACGGGAGAATTGCAGATTTAATACGTGTTGACCACCTAAACAACGAAGAACGGAGAGCAATTATCAAGTTATGTGTCCAATTCGAAGACATTTTCTTTCAGGAAGGCGACAATTTAACATTCACAAACCAGGTGAAACACCAAATAAGAACGAAAGACAACATACCCGTCTATACAAAGTCTTACCGCTATCCCCAAATACACAAGGAAGAAGTTCAGAGGCAAATCGACGAAATGTTGAATCAAGGTATCATCCGTCCATCCTACTCCCCATGGTCCTCTCCATTATGGATTGTCCCAAAAAAAGCAGATGCCTCAGGTAAGAAAAAATGGCGACTTGTTGTGGATTACCGAAAGGTAAATGAAAAGACCATAGATGACAGATATCCCATCCCCAATATCACAGAGATCTTAGATAAACTTGGAAATGCCTATACTTCAGCACGTTGGACCTCGCTTCGGGATTCCACCAAATCGAAGTTAAAACAGAAGATATTCCCAAAACAGCCTTCACGGTAGATAACGGACATTTTGAATATATCCGCATGCCCTTCGGGCTTAAAAATGCTCCTTCGACATTTCAACGTGTCATGGATAACGTCTTACAAGATCTTCAAGGCACAAAATGTTTGGTTTACATGGACGACATAATCGTCTTTTCGACTTCTTTACAGGAGCATCTAGAAAATCTTTCGGCCGTTTTCAAAAAACTCAGAAACGCTAATTTTAAAATACAATTAGATAAATCGGAATTTCTCCATAAGGAGATTGCCTTTCTAGGCCATGTAGTTACACCAGAGGGTGTAAAACCAAATCCAGAAAAAATAAAGGCCATTCAAAATTTTCCAATACCTAAAACCCAAAAGGAAATAAAATCGTTCTTAGGTCTCCTGGGGTACTATAGGAAATTTGTTAAAGACTTCGCCAACCTAACGAAGCCTCTAACCGAATGTTTACGAAAAGGAAAAGAAGTGATCCTAAATTCAGTGTACGAGTACGTGGAATGTTTCAATAATTGTAAAAATCTGCTCTGTAATTCCCCAATCCTCCAATACCCCGATTTTAGTCAATCCTTCAATTTGACTACGGACGCCAGCAACGTGGCACTAGGAGCCATCCTCTCTCAAGGCCCTATAGGCTCAGATAGGCCCATCTGCTATGCCAGCCGCAATCTCAAAAAGTCAGAACAAAACTACAGTACCATAGAAAAAGAACTCTTAGCCATAATATGGGCTACCAAGTACTTTCGGCCTTACCTATTTGGTAGGAAATTTAAAATTATTACAGACCACAAACCCCTTACCTGGCTTTTTTCTTTAAAAGAACCCAACTCCAAATTAGTCCGTTGGCGCCTAAAACTAGAGGAGTTCGAATACGAAGTAATTTATAAAAAAGGAAAACAAAACACAAATGCCGACGCATTATCCAGAATTGAAATCCATTTAACAGAAAGTAATACTTCCAGAAACCTAGACATTTCCTCCACATCCACAATCCATTCTGCACAAGAACAACTTAACGACGGAATCCCAATATCAGAATGCCCTTTAAATAACTTTTCAAACCAACTCATATTGGAAAAAACCACTAATTTATTTCAACCACAAACCAGTTTTAAGGTTATATTTCAAAACAAACGAAGACATACAATTCGACGTAACGACATAGATGATGAAAATATCATTACCAACATTCTCAAAGGGTATACACACCCTAAACACTTAACAGCAATATTAACAGATAACGACACCTTTAAATCGGTGCAATCTGCCTATTCCAAATTTTTCAGTAACAGTCGAATAAAGCTCATTCGTTGCATGACACAAGTTAAGGATATCACAAACGTAGACGAACAGGAAAAGATTATCAGGGAATACCATATTAAGTCAATTCACAGAGGTATAACCGAAACCCTCGAACATCTAAAACGAAGTTATTACTTTCCAAATATGAAAACGCAAATAACCCGTGTTATCAACAATTGTACAATTTGCCTTGAAAACAAATACGAACGGAACAAACAACCAATTAAGTACGAAGTTACAGAGAGCCCCGATAGACCTTTAGAAATACTGCATTTGGATATATATTCAATACATAAGGAAAACTTCTTGACTATACTGGATAAATTTAGCAAGTTTGGTAGTATTTACTTATTAACTAGTAGGAATAGCATTAGCTTAATCAAATCCTTAAAGCATTATTTCTCTCACCACGGGATACCGAAGAAAATTATAACCGACAATGGCGCAGAATTCTTATCTAGACTTTTCAAAAACTTTATCAATTTATATAATATCGAATCCCATGTTACAACGGCAAAGAACTCTACAGGAAATTCCCCAGTCGAGAGATTTCATTCAACCATAACTGAATTAGTTAGAATTATCTATAGCCAAAATAATAAGAAAGCAATAGGAGAAATAATAGACGAAGCCGTTATAAGTTATAATAATTCTATTCACTCTGTCACTAAATTAACCCCTTTCGAGCTACTAACGGGTCATTACAGTAAGTCAAACCCCTTTTCAATACAAACTAACCCAAATACAGAACAAGAATATATAAGACAACATATTGATCAATACAAAAACCTAGCACAATTAGCCCATCAGCGTAGCTTAGATTATAAACAAAAAACAATCAACAAACTAAATGTAGGAAGGAAAGAACCCCCAAATTTTGAAACAGATGAAATAATTTACGAAGCTGAGAATAGAAGGAACAAACTTGCCCCCAAATTTATGAAACACAAAATAATTAATAATAAAAAAGTTACAGTTATAACTAACAAACGTAAAGTTCACAAACAGAAAATTAAAAATAAACGAAAATTTCAGGATCACCAAATCCCAGGCACAGAGACTAGAGATTCACGACCTCAGTAACAATAAAGGCCTATTACCACTCAAAATTGGACCCGCAAAGATCAAAAATGGATACTCGAAGTTAATTCATATGGTAAACTTAACGGAATATGAGCGTAACATAAATCAAATAGACAGGAATATACATAATTTAGCTAACTATACTTACAACAAAAGACAATACAAGTCCATTACGAAAATATTGCAGAAAAGATTCAGACTACTGCGTAGCACCTTCGAACAACTCAAGCCAAAATCTAGGGTAAAAAGAGGGCTGATCAATGGTTTGGGTACCGTTATAAAATCAATTACCGGCAATTTAGATCAAAACGACCTGGATGAAATAAATATACACTTGGAAGCTCTCAAAACTAATCAACAAAATATAAACAGTCAAATGAATAAGCAAATTGCACTAAACCAAGATATGATAAACCGTTTCAGTAATATAACACAACATATTAATTCACAGCAAAAGATATTAGAAAATTATATTAATTTTGAACTAACAAAGAAAATTGATAAATTAGATATAATGTTTACCTTGAATCAATACCACAACCAACTAGTATATGACATAGATATATTGAGAGAACACCTCAAAGAAATTTCGGAATCAATAATCTTAGCTAAACTAAGCGTAATATCCAAACATATTTTGCATCCAGATGAAATCGGGTACATTCGTAAAGTACTAGAGGAACAAGATGTCGCAATAATATCAGACGACAATATATACGAATTGTTAGAGTTACAAGCCTACTATAATCACTCCAATGTTGTATTTATCATCAAAATTCCTAATTTCCTTCCAGAAATTTTTACCCTCTATCACCTAAAAGCATTACCTATTAACAACTCCTATACCCTCAATCTACATCCTACTTAACGAATATAGATATGAATATATAGACGAACCATGTGAACCGCTCGAGAGGATGAGATATTGCCGAAGTACATCATTGAAGGAGCTTAAAGCTGACAAATGCATCCCAAACATTATTAACAACGAAAAGGCACAATGTAAACTGACCGAACTAGGAAGCAATAGCGAAGTAGAGCTACTAGAACCCAACTACCTAGTAATAATCACCGAAAACGAGACTACAATGCAAACATAGCAACAAAAAAAGCTTAATAGGAGCGTCGCTTATCCACTTTGAAAATTCCACCATTAACATCAACGAAATAGAGTATTCCAGTAAAACAGTTACCTACTGGGACTCCATAGAAGTAATCTCCACTTTAAACCAGGAAATCAACAACACGGGCTTAATAAAAAAAAATAAATCTTACCAAACTTGATAAATGGACCATGGAAAACCTCGAGGCCATAAAAATTCTAAAAAACAAAACAAGTATTTACACTACCTCTACCCACACAATCATAGGAATATTTGTCGCAGCTTCCATCTTATACGTAATCATCAAAATTAGAAACAGGATAAAAGAAAAAAGAAACTTCATTAAAAATCTCTTCAAGAAACCAAATCCATTTGAAACCATAGGACATACAACACAAACGTCACCAATAAATGACATCTCTACAGCACAGACGCCATCGATAGAAGAACCAACAACATCAACAAAACCAGCCCCCGTTCCGGTTGCAGTTCAGCTCCTGTGGCCTCTTCGTTACATTCGCTTCACACTGAGGAGGGAGGAGTTACATATACCCAGCAACAACAACAATCACACCCAACAATTACACCCAGCAGCAACAACAACTAACATAATATGTTTAGACTACTAACCCTTTTTAATTTAACATTCTAAATTTCATTCTTAGTAATTTTAATATCAGTACTAAGTTCATATTCATTCATTTCTTAATAATTTTTTATCAGCACCAAGTGCAGATCATTTCTTAATAATTTATATCAGCACTAAGTGCAGAATATGTTTTCAAAGAAGGTAATTAATCCTCTTTTAATTCCTCTTTAAAGTCACGTTGCACTACAAGTACATGATTGTTAGATGTAAGCATTTTTTAGATATCATCTTACAAGATGGAAATTTTTGTGAAGACCAAGTAGTCAGTCTTGCTCACTACTCGGTTCAATTCGGATCTAAATCAAAAATTAAATTATTGTTCGGCTAATTAAAAAAATTTTAAATCATTTGTTCAAGTTGTTATAATAAAAATTCAAAATTCAAAGATTTTAAATAAATAATAATCTGTTAACATCAAGTTGACTCTCTTTTTTTCTAAAACTATAACTCGCGCCTATGCTTAAAAATTTCCTTGAGAGCGAATAGGTTTCATTCGCATCACGCTCTCACACATTGAAAAATCGTCAGAGCTTTCGTATAACGCTTGGAAACGGGGAGGACGGGGCACGAGAGGCGAAGAAATTCGAGTCCGTATAACGATGGGAATTTTGGAGGACGCCAAAGCCTTCTACATTTACAAGCCATGCCCCAGGTATGTGCATGTATGTGTATGAAGTGCTAAAATTGTGGAATTAACATTGCCGAAGCCGTACGAAACAATTTTTTAACTTTGTTTTTGCACTTAAAAGTGGTAAAATAATGTATATTATCACTTTTTGGTGCACATGGATTATCAGTGATTAGTGCTTTAGTGATTTAATAAAAAAAATTAAAAAGAAGTGAGTGGTTAAGTGTTTTTGTAGAGTGTTAATTGATTAGGTGACAGTTTTTGTTTACATTCGCGTTGGTTTTTTCGTGTTAATTTAGGGAAAAAATGTTGAATTTGTGTAGTAATATAATAAAAAGTGCTTTTTAAGTGATTAAATATTATTATAGAATAGTTATTAAAAACATAAGTGCAGAAAAATGTGAAGGAAAAGTGAAAAAGTTATTGTTATTCATTTTGTGTGGTAGTACTTGCACTTATGTTTTTAATAACTCTTCTATAATAACTTTTAACTACTTTAAATTCACTTTTAATTCCATTACTACACAAATTCAACATTTTTTCCCTAAATTAACACGAAAAAACCACCGCGAATGTAAACAAAAACGTCACCTAATCAATTAACACTCTTAAAATACACTTAACCACTCAATTTTTTTTAATTTATAAACTTAGATCACTAAATAACTTATCACTGATAATCCGTGTGCAGTAAAAAGTGATAAAATACAATATTTTACCACTTTTTATTGCAAAAACTAAGTTAAAAAATTGCTTTTCTCACAGCTAAATTGAAGTCCATTCTGACTGAAGTCCATTCTGTCAGATAAATTGAAGTCCCATTTTCTTTGAATTTGAGTGTGAGATTTCGTTGTGCATGGCTTGTAAATGTAGAAGGCTTTGGAGGACGCACAAGTTGCGAAGAAACTTTAGTCTTGTGTGGGTTGCATAGACATAAATAGGTGCGTTTCATTTTCATGCCAATAGCCAGCATCTACGTCGATGTGCGCCCAACTACGCCGGCGTACGTACTCCAATGGAACTGAAACGCACCTATTTTTATTTAGATTAATAAATCGGTGACAGTGAAAGTGACTCCCAAATATATTTGGTTTTTGGAGATTTTTGAAAAAAAATTTAGTCGTATTTATAAAAAATACCTAATTTTTATATTATTTCTGTTGTTCCCTTGTTGTTGGTTATTATTGTTGTTATGATTATCTATTAGTTGTGCATGTTTTGACAAAATAATTATTTTAGTTTTTTGTGGTTTTTGGTGAATTGTAGGCAAATTTTTAATATTTTGTTTAGTGAAATTTAATTATTAATATTACCGCTATTGTTGATGTATTTATATTGTTGTTGCTAGGTTTATTAGTTGTGCATGTTGTGACAAAATAATTATTCTAGTTTTTTGTGCTTTATTAATGTTGCCGCTGTTTTATTATTGTGCTGTGGCGATTATTGTTGTTGTTATTGTTATTGCTTATGCATATAGTGTCATGTGTCAACCTAGTAATTGTAGTTTAACGTAACAATCATTATGTGTCTCGTGTCTTTTGTAATTCACACAACATAAAAAAAAATATGAGACCACACTTTGGAAGTAAACTTTGTTGCCCAATAACTGCCGGAATTATTAAAATAATAACCAGCAAGAAATATGCAATAGAAGTACAATAAAGTTTTTTTTTACGACGGAGTGGTGAGAATCTTACATCTGGCTAGCAGCAAGAAATGCCGGCGACCGCCTGTCTACGACAGCAGACACCGCGGGGGTCCGCACCGAGACGGTAGTGTCAGATTCCTACTGACTAAACTCACTAACCCTATTGCCTGACGTCATCAATGTGGGGTCCCTCAAAAGTTTTCACCAGAGCCGCGGCAGTGCGGCTTACGGATCAGCGACCTACTGCCTATGCTTTCTTTGCGGGAAACGTGACTTCTGCGGAGCTTTCTACCCAATTCACCAGCTACGTTAATGCCCGTAGGTGCTTCGGAAGGTTGATAGAACTCTACCGAGAAGCTCCTGCCTAGAAAAGAACCACTTCCTACTTAAATCTTATTCCCCTCGCTTAATCGGCTTACGCCATTGCGTCGGGGACAGGATCAGCTATCTAGCAATATTTATTAATCTCTATTTACATTAAAACCTAAAAACGAAACAATCGGTTTATGATACTTGAAATATGTAATATATATTTTAGATTGAAACTGATCTAAATATCGCATAAAAACTGCATCAAGTGACGTTCCATATGTCGTGGTGCTTTCATCAACATTATTTGAAATCGTTAAATTAAATTTTCCATGCAGAAAACGTAGTAAGGAACCCGCCGTTTCTGATGAAAAATTGATATTAAAATCGCCACTCAAAATCATGGGGATTTCGTTGAAGCTTCGACCTAATAAAGTTGAACCTTCTGAAGTGTATATTTGAGTCAACATGAAGACTTATTTTTGATGGTACTGAAATTTGTCGAGGGAGCGAATTTTGTATTTGTATAAGGCCTTCCGCACACTTGTCCATAACGTCAAAACAAAAACCGGTTTTATAGGCAAGGGTCGCCGAGAAGACAGTTTTTCTTCCATCATTTTCCATCATTTGTTTACCCAAACATTTTCTGGTTTCACCGTCCATCACACTAACACAAGCTAATTTTCGTTCTGTGACTTACTACATTAGCATTACAATCGTTACACTACTACATAGGCATTACAATCGTTACACGAAAATGATGGAGAAAAGTGAGTACAGAGTGTATTATTGAACTCATATTAAAACCGGTTTTAAATGATGGACAAGTCTGCGAAGGGCCATACAGTATCTTGATGTACTACAGGATAAAGATTATCCTGTTGCGTGTACCTTTGATTTATTTTTTCGCGATATCTTTGTGAATGCTCTCTTGCTAATTCTCTCGAGTCAACATAAAGATTTTCTCGTTCCTGCTCCCTTTTTCTTTTGAGAAAATACCATTGGCGCTCTCTGGCCAATTAATTTTGCCATTCATCATAGTTATTATTTTGGTTATTAGCATTCATCTTTAAATAACTAATATACCTTAAATAATACTGGTCACGACCAACGACTACTAATCTAAAGTAAATTTCCATTTACTTTTTATTAGAATATACAAAATGTAAAAATTAAAATTAATGGTAACTTATTTTTTTTATGCTGTGTGAATTACAAAAGACACGAGACACATAATAATTGTTACGTTAAACTGCAATTACTAGGTTGACACATGACACTACATGCATAAGCAATAACAATAACAACAACAATAATAGCCACAGCACAATAATAAAACAGCGGCAACATTAATAAATAAATTTAACTAAACAAACGGTTAAAAATTTTCCTCCTTCTTCTTGAATGGCGCTACAGTCCTTGCAGGACTCGGGCCTCTCGAAGTCTCCTCTTCCAGTCATCTCTACGTCTTGCTAGCTCTCTCCAATTTGTTATACGAAATTTCCGTATATCTGCTAGCACGTCATCTATCCACCTATTTCTTGGTCGTCCTACTCTTCTTCTTCCTGATGGTCTACCATTAAAAATCCTGGCTAGCATTCTATCTTCTGAAGCTCGTACAACGTGTCCGAGCCATCGCAGTCTATTCAGTCTTATGTATGTAGCTATATTAATTTCGTCATACATTTCTTGAAGTTCTTCGTTTGTCCTAATGCGCCATTCGTTCTGGTTAACCCTTACAGGACCAAATATTCTTCTTAAGATCTTCCTTTCGAAGATTTTAAGTTGATTTTCTGTTTGTTGGGTCAATGTCCAAGCCTCAGACCCATAGCATAGAACTGGGCGGATTAATGTTTTATATAGTCTGACCTTGGACTGTCTTGAAATTTCTTTGTTTTTTAGGACCGGGACTAGTGCGAAATAGGTTTTATTTGCGGCTACGATGCGTCTATGGATGTCGTCCTTTATCTTATTTTCTGCAGTAAGCATTGTCCCTAAATAGATAAAGTTTTCTACAATTTCCACACTATGATCGTCAAGGCTGATACTTCGCCCTAGTCGTTGTCCTCGTTTTGATACGATCATATACTTTGTTTTTGTGTCATTTACTCGTAGATTAAACTTTGCTGAACTTTGGACAATTTTGGAAAAGGTTTCTTTTACATCTTTCCCTTTGCGTCCAATTATGACTATGTCATCTGCGAAGGCTAGTACCTGAATGTTCCTTGTGAAGATGCTATTTGCTCCATTAAGCTGTGTTTCCCTCATTATTGCTTCCAGCGCAATGTTAAAAAGTATTGGCGAGATCGCATCTCCTTGTCGCAGACCGGATTCTTGAGGGAAGTTGATCGAGTTGCATCCTCGTATTCTCACTTGTGTTTTACAATTTTTGGTCGTCATTCTGCATAGGCCTATTAATTTCTTCGGGAAACCCATTTCACTCATCTTTTTCCACAACTCTCTTTTATTAAGCAGGTCGTAAGCATTTCTATAGTCAACAAAAAGAAGATGAATATCAATGCTTTCTTCCCAGCATTTTTCAAGTATTTGTCTCATTATGAAAATTTGGTCTGTTGTCGGTCTATTTGTTCTAAATCCTGCTTGGTAATCACCTACTTTATCCTCCAAATGTGGTTTCAGTCTATTAAATAAAATATGTGAAAGCACTTTGTAAGCTGTGTTCAACAAAGATATTGGTCTGTAGTTTTTGCAGTTCATCAATTCACCTTTTTTATGGACTGGGACTATTGTACCTAATGCCGGGTTTTCACTAGTAGAATTAGTGGTAGAGTATACTGGTCGAGTACTAACTATCCTTTGAATTCACCTAATGAAAACTCGGTTATAGTAGAGTAGAGTGGGATAGCACCGTGGTAAAGTTACTCTACCGCTTAAAAGTAGGCTAGTTACTCTACCACTAATTCTACTAGTGAAAACCCGGCATAAGAGCCATTCTTCTGGCAACTTGCTGCTTCTCCATAGTTTTACGATGAGGCTATGTGAGACATGGCATAAATTCTCCCCACCATTTTTTAAGATTTCCGGGTGTATGCCATCTGGACCTGGAGCCTTATGATTTTTCAGTTTCGCTATGGCATTTGCAACTTCTTCTATTGTAGGATCTGGCGTATCGTTTTCTGGGTCATCTGTACTACGGTTGTCTGCTTCTCGCTGTGTTAGGTTTATGTTCTCTTTGAAGAAGTCTCTAAAGTATTTCTCCCACACCTCGAGTATGTCCTCGATACTACTAGCTATAGTACCATCTTCTCTTCTTACCATGGTGCAGGTGGGTTTGTATCCTTTCTTAATCATGTTGACTTCTTTGTAGAAACTCCTAGCGTCTTTATTAGTGTAGCTTTGCTTAATCGCACTTATTCTATTTCTAAAGTAGTCACGTTTTTTCTTCCTTAATAACTTTTTCGTGTCTCTTCGTGCTGCTACATATTTCTCGTGGTTTCCTCTGGTCATTCTTTCTAGGTACACCTGTCTTGCTTGGTTTTTTATTTCAATGCTTCTCTTGCATTGACCATCAAACCAGTGCCTCCTTCTCTCTTGGTTTTGTGTGCCTAATACACTGTTGTTTGTCTCTGTGATTTTTTCTTTTATCGAGTTCCACATCAGGTTCAGATCATTTTCCATTTCCAGACTCCTTGCTATTTCTTCTAGCTTTCCTGTTAACATTCTTTCATACTGTTGTTTTGTTTCTTCATTTTTTAATTTTTCTATGTTCCACCAATTTTCCTCCAATTCACCAAAAAGCACAAAAAACTAGAATAATTATTTTGTCACAACATGCACAACTAATAAACCTAGCAACAACAATATAACTACATCAACAATAGCGGCAATATTAATAATTAAATTTCACTAAACAAAATATTAAAAATTTGCCTCCAATTCACCAAAAATCACAAAAAAACTAAAATAATTATTTTGTCAAAACATGCACAACTAATAGATAATCATAACAACAATAATAACCAACAACAAGGGAACAACAGAAACAATATAAAAATTAGGTATTTTTTATAAATACAACTAATTTTTTTTCAAAAAATCACCAAAAACCAAAATATATTTGGAAGTCACTTTCACCGTCACCGATTTATTAATCTAAATAAAAATAGGTGCGTTTCAGTTTCATTGGAGTACGAACGCCGGCGTAATTGGGCGCACATCGACGTAGATGCTGGCTATTGGCATGAAAATGAAACCCACCTATTAATGTCTATGCAACCCACACAAGACTAAAGTTTCTTCGCCTCTTGTGCCCCGTCCTCCAAAATTCCCGTCGTTATACGGACTCGAGTTTCTTCGCCTCTCGTGCCCCGTCCTCCCATTTCCAGCCACAGGTCGCCTCAACAACAATTAAGTTTAACAAAAATGACACCAAAATCTGCCTCCACCAAAAGTTTTGTTTTTTCATGTAGAAACAGTATCTACTCTTCCCGAAATCGTATCTGCTCCTTTTTTGAAGTTTTAGCGAAAAAACCGTTTTTTACATATTTTTAAATAGAAATAAAGTTAATTATATAATCTATCGCCTTATATGGATACAATTATTCTCTCACATATATAAGTTCGTACTCTTACACACATATACACTCTCATAGCCATTTACAACACATGCACACACGCATATCCATATATATATATATATATATATATATATATATATATATATATATATATATATATATATATATATATATATATATATATATATATATATATATATATATATATATATATATATATATATATATATATATATATATATATCCAAGTGTGAAAGTGCGGGCAAACCACATTTTGTCGCTTCGCAAGAATTGTGACACAACTGAAAAATTTCCAATTTCGAGTTTATTTTGAAAATGTATAGCGAAATCCGCAAATTTTTATGTGGTAAAACACCATATTATTACTTCCAAAAATGACCGCAGGAAACCCGCTGGACTCCAAGATCATGACAAGGGCTTGTATGAAACTTGAAACTTTCAAATGGCTCCCCTGTAAATTCATGTGTTCAGTTGTGCCACTATTCTTGAGGAGCGACGTTGTGGATTTACGTTTAATAATTGCCGTCGTTGTCAAACGTGTATTTCAAATTATAACAATGACTTTCTAATTATTAATGGCTTACAAACCGCAAGTGCATCGTTTCCCTGCCCTTATTGCTTAGTGCCGTTGAGTGATTTTTTGAAAAAAAATCACGATGACAATAAAAGCACTAAGATTACCGAAGATATTTCATTAAGATCTTATGGAATTGTAAAAAGTAATTATGAACAATTTTGTTCATTAGGTGAAAAAAAAAATTTGGCTAATAAGTGCAATAGTACTATTAATAAACCGTTGTTTCAAGAATCACCTGATAAGCTTGTATTAGAAAAATGTCCAATTCCTGAGTTACACATTCTACAGGGTATGGTAAATCACCTTTTTTTTAAAGGATTAGTGCCTTTACTTGGGTATGAAGAGGCTCTTTTATGGCCAAAAGGATTAAAATTGGTATCAAAGAATTACCATGGGGAAGCTTTCGAAGGGAACGCTTGCAGAAAATTATTGCGAAGATCAGATGAACTATTATCACAAGCTAATTGTAAAGCTGTTGGATACCTACGACTACAACCATTTGTTGCAACATTCAAATCGTTCGATAAACTTGTTTCAAGCTGTTTCGGAACTCAAAAAAAAGTAGATTTAAACTTGTCAGTAAATACGTTGATGAATTCAAAAAGGCATATCTTTCTACCCAAGTATCCGAAACTTTAAAATTCCACGTTGTTACAAAGCATTTAATTGAATGTTTAGAATTGGTTGAAAAATGTGGCCTTGGTATCTGGTCGGAACAAGCTGGCGAATCCGCTCATCGAGAATTTTTGATTTACTGGGAAAGGTACCAAATTAATCTGCTAGATGACCCCAGTTACTTGGATAGATTACATAAAACAGTGGTTGAATTTTCCTCAAATCATTTATAAAGACTATTCTTGTAGGTCGTAAAGATATATGAGAGCACAAACGATCAAAATTTATTAATTTGTTTTTTGTATTTTTTGCATTCATTGCATTAGGTGTCATATTATATTTGAACATATTAAACATAACTTGTAAGATTTATTTCTAAAACCTCATCATTAAATATTGGCAAATGAAAATGTTTGTTTTATACTTATTACACTATACAGACATGTGTGTATGTGTTATATATGGCTATGGAGAGTGTATATGTGTGTACGAATACGAAAATATGTATGTGAGAGAATAATTGTATCCATATAAGGCGATAGATTATATAATTAACTTTATTTCTATTTAAAAATATGTAAAATACGGTTTTTTCGCTAAAACTTCAAAAAAGGAGCAGATACGATTTCGGGAAGAGTAGATACTGTTTCTACATGAAAAAACAAAACTTTTGGTGGAGGCAGATTTTGGTGTCATTTTTGTTAAACTTAATTGTTGTTGAGGAGACCTGTGCAGCGTTATGCGAAATCTCTGACGATTTTTCAATGTGTGAGAGCGTGATGCGAATGAAACCTATTCGCTCTCAAGGAAATAGCATAGGCGCGCGTAAAGAAGTTTTACTTCAAAAAATAAGTTACCATTAATTTTAATTTTTACATTTTGTATATTCTAATAAAAAGTAAATCGGAAATTTACTTTAGATTAGTAGTCGTTGGTCGTGTCCAGTATTATTTAAGGTATATTAGTTATTTAAAGATGAATGCTAATAACCAAAATAATAACTATGATGAACGGCAAAATTAATTGGCTAGAGAGCGCCAATGGTATTTTCTCAAAAGAAAAAGGGAGCAGGAACGAGGAAATCTTTATGTTGACTCGAGAGAATTAGCAAGAGAGCATTCACAAAGATATCGCGAAAAAATAAATCAAAGGTACACGCAACAGGATAATCTTTATCCTGTAGTACATCAAGATACTGAAAGGCCCTTCGCAGACTTGTCCATCATTTAAAACCGGTTTTAATATGAGTTCTATAATACACTCACTTTTCTCCATCATTTTCGGGTAACGATTGTAATGCCTATGTAGTAGTGTAGCGATTGTAATGCTAATGTAGTAAGTCACAGAACGAAAATTAGCTTGTGTTAGTGTGATGGACGGTGAAACCAGAAAATGTTTGGGTAAACAAATGATGGAAGAAAAACTGTCTTCCCGGCGACCCCTTGCCTATAAAACCGGTTTTTGTTTTGACGTTATGGACAAGTGTGCGGAAGGCCTTATAAAAATACAAAATTCGCTCCTTCGACAAATTTTAGTACCATCAAAAATAAGTCTTCATGTTGACTCAAATATACAAACTGAAGACCCTTGCGAATGCAAAACTTAAACGAAAGAGAGAATTAGCAAGAGAGCGTTCACGAAGATATGTATCACCACACAAAACTGTAGGCGAAATAATGAAATTCATTCATGACATTCTCCTCATATACACTTCAAAAGGTTCAACTTTATTAGGTCGAAACTTCAACGAAATCCCCATGATTTTGAGTGGCGATTTTAATATCAATTTTTCATCAGAACGGCGCGTCCCTTACTACGTTTTCTGCATGAAAAATTTAATTTAACGATATCAAATAATGTTGATGAAAGCACCATGACATATGAAACGTCACTTGATGCAGTTTTTTTGCGATATTTAGATCAATTTCAATCTAAAATATATATCGCACCTTCGGTAAAACAAAGACGTAAGTGCAAATTTATGATTTTGTCAGAAAACGCATTTACAGTTTTTGAAGTAATATTTTGCAAAAAATGGGACACAAAGTGCAAAGCGAACTAGAATATTATGATGCAAAGTTTGACTCGATATTGTATACAGTACTATTTATTGGCGTTTTTAGGTTTCTTTTTCAAAATTACTCCTTTTAAACTGACGTCGTTACACCAGGCAAGTGTGTCTAGCGCCAATAACACATAACGACATATCCGCTATCTAGCGGAAACGGCAAGAGTTCTGTTTCTGTGTTTTTTTCCACCAGATACAGTTGAGGTTTAGGAATGCTCTGGTATCAATAACTCAATTTTCAAAAAATTTGCACTTACGTCTTTGTTTTACCGAAGGTCCGATATTACATATTTCAGTTATCATAAACCGATTGTTTCATTTTTAGGTTTTAATGTAAATAGAGATTAATAAATATTGCTAGATAGCTGATCCAGCCCCCGACGTAATGGCGTAAGCCGATTAAGCGAGGGGAATAAGATTTAAGTAGGAAGTGGTTCTTTTCTAGGCAGGAGCTTCTCGGTAGAGTGCTATCAACCTTCCGAAGCACCTACGGGCACTAACGTAACTGGTGAATTGGGTAGCAAGCTCCGCAGAAGTCACGTTTCCCGCAAAGAAAGCATAGGCGGTAGGTCGCTGATCCGTAAGCCCCACTGCCGCGGCTCTGGTGAAAACTTTTGAGGGACCCCACATTGATGACGTCAGGCAATAGGGTTAGTGAGTTTAGTCAGTAGGAATCTGACACTACCGTCTCGGTGCGGACCCCCAGCGGTGCCTGCTGTCGTAGACAGGCGGTCGCCGGCATTTCTTGCTGCTAGACAGATGTAAGATTCTCACCAATCCGTCGTAAAAAAAAACTTTATTAATAATTCCGGCAGTTATTGGGCAACCAAGTTTTACTTCCAAAGTGTGGTCTTAAGCACACTCATATTTTTTTGTATTTAGGGGAATTACATCAATGTATTTTGAAAAATAGTCCCGTACCACTAAATATGTTTTTCCACCTACTTCCAGTAAGTCCTTGCCTATTTTTTGGAAAGGAATTTCTGGTATCTAATGACTTATTAAGGGTTCTTTAATGTTAGATTTTCTGCAAATTTTACACGTGGGCACTACATTCTTAATTTCTTCATTATATCCCGGCCAATAAACCAGTGCTCGGGCCTTTTGTTTAGTTTTCTCAATGCCTATATGTGATTTATGTAGGCTCTCTAGCACACTTGCCTTTAATTTTTTAGGAACAAATATTCTATCATTGAAAAACAGGATACCCTCATCTATATCCAACTCATTTTGGAATTTCCAAAAATATTTTAAGTGTTCAGGTAAACTCTTTTTATCTTTAGGCCACCCGTCTTTTACAATTTTTATTAAGGCATTTACTACTTTGTATTCAGCTGACTTCTGTTGAAATTCCTTTCACAGGTAATATTTATGGATTGTACTAACTCATTCGGCCCAGGAACTTCAGATTCTACTTCGCATTCATTGCTATAATTTCTTGATAAAAAGTCTGCTACAAATAAATATTTGCCTGGTAGGTAATTAAATATAAGCTTATATTTTTGTAGTTTTAGTTTCATTCTCTGTAGTCGAGGCGATTGTATCTTATGATACTCTTTTCTTAATATACCAAGTAACGGCTTGTGGACTGTTATGATATTCATACTTCGCCCGTAGATAAGTTAATGCCATTTGGTACATGAAAAAACTACTGCCAAAAATTCTTTTTCTATCTGTGAATAATTTTCTTCAATAGTCGACAAGCTGCGCGAAGCAAAGGATACAGGTCGGCCCATTTGCACCAAGAAAAAAACCTAGGCTTCTTTTGGATGGATCTGCCTGTATCGTGATACTTTGCTTTTCGTCGAACGCTTTTAAAGTTGGTGCATTCACAATCATTATTTTAATTTTCTTTAAGCATTCGTCATGACATGGGAACCACTTGAACGTTACATTCTTTTTAAAAGATCCCTGAGTGAGGCTGAAACTTCAGATAAATTTGGTACATAATCTCTGAACTAATTCATAAGGCCCAACAGTTTTTGCAGTTCAACCTTATTTCTCGCGGCAATAATGGCTTGATCGCTTTTACTCTTTCGTCACTTATGGAGAAACCACTTCCAGAAATTTTATGACCTAAAAATCGTACTTCTGGATTATATTGTACTTTGTTTCGATTGAATTTAATATTATTTTCATCTGTGCGTTTTAGTACCATTGCTAATATGCGATCATGTTCCTTGTCATCTTCTGCGGCTATAATTAAATCATCTATATAAATGGTAACATTTGATATATTGGAAAAATAGTCTGTGTTTACCCTTTGAAACACTTCTGGGGCCCCTTTTATCCCGGAGGGTAACCGTTTAAATCGGTAACAACCGAAAGGTGTACTAAAAGTACAATCTTTTTTTGATTGGTTCTCAAGTTTTATTTGCCAGTATCCGTCTTTTAAATCTAATACCGTAAATACCCTTTTATTGGCAAAGTTTGATTTTATCTCTTCAAAAGCTGGAATTTAAATAAAATTTGTTTTATAGACGCATTGAGGTCTTTTGGGTCCAGGCAAATCCGAATTGTTTTATTTGGTTTCTCAACAATTACAATGCTGGACACCCATTCACTCGGTTCTGTTACAGGCTCAATTATATCCATTTCCCTCAGCTTTTTGAGTTCCATTTTTGGGTGTTCAGTGATAAAGGAACACGACGCGGTGGTTTCAGTACTGGCACCGCGTTTGTTTTTCAGTTCTATGGAAAATTCTTTTTCAAAGCATCCCAGCCCTTCAATCACGTTTGCATATTTAGCAACTCCTCTATTTGCTTAAGTAAACCTAATTCTTCGCAACTGTAAAGTCCTAAAATTGGGACCGTATTATCATCTACAATATAAAATTCTTGTACTGACATCGTATTTCTAGCTATACACTTTAATTTTATACTTCCCATCGTTTTGATACCTGATCCATTATATGCTTCTAAATTTAAACTAGTCTTTTTGCATTAACCATTTTTGATTCCCCATATATAGTATATTTAAGCTGTATGGCATTCACCTGCGACACTGTGTCTAATTTGAACTTTATAATTTTTGATTCTATTTTTATTGTTTCATACCACGATTTGTTAGGCTTCCAACCGCACCTTTCAACCGAATCTAAGTAAAAATTTGATTCTAAACTATCAGAATGATTCGCTCTAATCTCATTCATTGACCTTTTTGTGCACATAATACCGAAATGATTCCGCCTGTTACAATTTCTGCATTTTTTCCCAAAGGCCGGACAATTAGCGTTGTCGTGTTTTACCGAATAAAATTTGCAATTCACATTGACGCAACTGTTTACATTATTTTCACATTTCCTGTTATTTTGTTTTGAACTCTTATTTACTAAACCTAGTCTTGTTAGTATATTACATATAAGTATATTTTTTATTATGAGTAAAAAATGGCAATGGCCTTTTCCAATAACAAATTCTCTTCAATATTTTTTTCTGCAAATTTTTATCCATAACTGCAAGAACGATCCGATCTCTTAACATGCTCTTCTGGTCCTCTAAATTACACAAGGGTGTCACTTTTATATTCACTAAAAAATTGTCAAATGGCTCCCCTTGACCTTGATTTCTGGTGGGAAACAAGAAGGTTTCGTAGACTTCATTTTTTTTGGGTCCACAGAAATCTTCAAATGCTTATATACTACTTTTTCGTACTTATTTTTTTCACTTTCACTTAAATTGAAGGAATTAAATACCTCCAATGCATCTTTTCCTACTGCATTTAGTAGTATTTCCACTGGTGCCGTGGCAAAAATTTAAAAATTTTGCCAGAAACTCGCCAGTTCTCTGAAATATTGCCTTCTAACTTTAACTCTTCCACTTTCTTAACAAATTCCATGACTTTGTATATACACGAATTCAGGGGTCGACCGTGTGGTTTCTTGGCAGTAATGAAGGGCTTTTTCACCTTGGTCATCAATACTTCCTTTAAATCTGTTTCTTACAGATAGTGCATGTGGCACAATATAATATATTACTTTTCTATTATTATAAACTAGTCCCGCAGGGGTCCCGTTTAAACCCAAAACGTGAAATAGCAAAAAAATCAAACAGAAAACGAAATTCTCTTCTGTAAAAAAATTTCTTCCGCTCAAACAAAACAGAAAATAAAAAAAATTTCTTCTGAAAAAAATTTACGTTTGATTTCTTGGAAAAATGTTGAAAGTGGCACAACTAGAATATCCTTATAGATAATAAGCCCGTTTACCCACTTTTCACACACAAAATTTCCACACCAGTCACAAGGTCAAATAGGTGAGAGAGCACATTATGACTATAGCGGGAGTGTTTTTTTTTCAGGTTCCATTTTATTAGGACTGCGCCATGTACATAGTGGTATCTCACCTGAATAAGGTTTCTCAAAAACCCGGTCTTTTTGGGATTCGCCGAATGTTTAAAACTGAGAACCGCCGATTCCGATTCAAAGTAAAAACTCATAATTTTTATTTACATAAAAATATTATTGGATTAAAGAGAATTCAGTAATAAATAAAATTAACAATATATAGTTCTACTTTTGCCAATAAAAATTAAAAAAAAATAACATAACAAAAATTGGTTGTTGGTTCCACGGTAACATAATAGTTCTGGAGGCAGCGTTGCATTTTGGATGGTCATTTCTGGTCGCCAGCTTTTTTTGTTTTTGATAGCTTTGATATAGCTAATAATCGAAACATGAGTCAGACGCCAGTATCGTGGTGGGGCTGGTCGTGGGAAAATGAAGAACTTGTAAAAAAAATAATTCCGAAAAGTGATTTCAGGCCGCTTGAAAATTTGCACAGTAATTATTTAAGTGATAATAATAATAATAAAAAAAGTCAGCTGCATACCTAGTGGGGGATTATACGTCAGTCGCTTGTATAAACCTGTCAAAAAAAGAATTATGTAAAGTCATGTGAAATTCAATGAAACTTATATATCGAAATTCTTATATAATTAGAAGAATAAAAAGCACAATCAGCTGTTTGCAAAATGGGGGTAACACCGTCAGCTTGCGGATTATAAGTGCTGAGTGGGTTTTAGCCTGGGCATTTTATAATATAATCATTGAAGTAACTGACGATCTTTATGTCGGCAGCTGACCACCATTTTCAGTTAATATAATCTGTAAACTAACTAGTTAATATAATCTGTAAATTTCTAGCGACTAGAAAACAATTTGGCTACAATTTGATTGATTTAATGCATTTTTTATATTGCAAGAATTGTATTACTTAATAAATGATCTAACTGACAAACTTTACCCCGTTATGTCGGCAGCTGACCTACATTTTTAGTTAACATAATCTGTAAACCAATTGTTGCAAGAATTTCAAGTGACTAGAAAACAATTTGGCTACAATTTGATTGATTTAATGCATTTTTTAAATTGCAAGAATTTTATTACTAAATAAATGATCTAACTGACGATCTTTACCCCATTATGTCGGCAGCTGATCTACATTTTTAGTTAATCTGTAAACTAATTGTTGTAACAATTTCAAGCGACTAGAAAACAATTTGGCTACAATTTGATTGATTTAATGCATTTTTTATATTGCAAGAATTATATTACTAAATATGTGGGTATTGATATGAGAACTTTATTTAGAACAAATTGTAAAAATTGACATAGAGACAGAACCCCCTTTCTTCCTGGCACGTCTTCTTTAAGGCTGTATGTATGTATTGATGTAGAGACCCTTTCTACTTGGCACGTCTTCTTTAATGCAGCTCTTCCCTGACACGTCTTCTTTACGGCAGCTCTCATTACCAACTAAATTAATTCAAAATAGTTTAAACATAAAACTCCTGTCGATATGACAGTTAATCTCCATCTAGTCTTCCCTCCGAAAATATAGTATTTACAAAGTATATTTTCGGCAAGTAGATATTCCTAGATATCCATTCCCACAATCGGCCATCCTACATAACATTGGCCTCCAATGTTACTTGCCACGGCTTCATAAATTCTACACAGGTTGACGTTGTTCTCGGTCCCTCGTGCAGACCTACTTTTTTGACATCATACGTGTTGTTAAGTTTCACCTTAGTGACCTGATATGGCCCCAAATACTTCGCCTTAAGCTTCTGTCCAGGCCCCATTTGTGTACGCCTTATAGCCACCAATGAGCCGCTGGTGTACCTTCTTGGTTCCTTTCTCTTCTTATTGAACTGCTTTTGATTCTCTTGTTGTACTTTAAGAATTGCTTGCTTCGCTCTTTTACGCAATTCCGTACGTTTCACTTCAAATTCCTTACACAACTCCGCCTCTATCCACTCCTTCACCTTCAGGTCATCTTTATTTCGCATTTGCACACCAGTAAGTATCTCGAAGGGAGTTGAGCTGATGCTTCGCTGGTATGTTGAATTATTAACTCGCTGTACTGTATCCACATATCTAAACCATTTGGTTGGGTCTGACATGGACAAAATTTAGCTAGAATTGATGCAATCGTGGCGTTAATGCGTTCGACTTGCCCATTGGCCTTCGGCAACCCGGTGGTTGTCGTTTACTGGGTGATCCCTTCGTCCTTGCAATATTGCCTGAACTCCTCGCTAGTGAAAGCGCTCCCTTTGTCTGTGATTATCTGCAACACTGCAACGGATTTCCAAAATTCTTCTTCTGTATCTCCAGCTTGTTGACAACTTCTCTTGCTGTCGTGGATTTCGTTGGATAAATCCATACAAATTTTGTAAAGTCGTCCACTATTACCAAAAGATGTTTATACAATTTACTCGTTGATTCCAAAGGCCCCACATGATCCATATGATACGTCTCCAATGTAACATCACTCTTCATTCGAGGATGCAGGTACCCTTCTTGCTTTCCCATTTTCCGATTTACTAGAATGCACTCAACACAATTTTCTCTTATTTTATCAACTTTAGCCTTCAATTTCGGTATAACATTCCTGTCTTATGCGTTCCATGGTTCGTGTCGTATCAGAGTGTCCCTTTTCATGAGCTTTTCGAATAGTTGCCCATTGCATCGCTTCCGGAATTACTAATAATTCTCGCCCATCTTCAAACTTGTATAATATTCCATTTCTAACAAAGTAATTTTCATATTCACCATTTTTCAAAATTTTCCCTAAACTTCTGATATGATCGTCTTGTTGTTGTGCTTCCTTTATTCTTGTTATGTTTTCATCGACTTCTATAGACATAATCGCATTCCTGCTCAAAGAATCTATATGCCGCATTCTGCAGGAGCCTCGATGCTCTATCGTGTAATCATATTCTGTGAGCATCAGTGCCCATCTTGCGATTCTGGCTATCAACTCTTTTTTTCCCTAGTGCAGTGGAATGCTGCACAATCTGTTACTATTTTAAACGATTGTCCTACCAAATATATTCTAAATTTTCGTAATGCGTGAACCACCGCTAAAACTTCTAATTCGTAGCTATCATAGTTTGGTTCAGCTTTACTGGTCTTTTTGCTATAATAAAAAATCGGATGCATATTACCGTCATTATCATCTTTTTGCATAAGAATCGCACCTAACCCCCATTTGCACGCATCCGTGTGTACCTCTGTTATCGCACCTCGTTGATAAATATGAAGCACTGGACTTTCTGACAATACTCTTTTGAGAGTATTAAAAGCATCTCGTTCCGCTTCACCAAATTCAAATGGAACATCTTTTTGAAGCTTATCACTTAATGCTTTCGCAATTAATGAATAATTCGGGATAAACTTTCGGAAATACCCCGTTAATCCCAGAAAACTTTGTAGGCTCTTTACACATTTCACCTCGGGAAAATCATTGTAGCCTTTATTTTTTCTTGTGACGGGGACACACGACCATCTTCAATAATGTATCCCAAAAACTCCACCTTCCGCTGAAGGAATTGACATTTTTTAAAATTTATCACTAATCCATGCTCTGCGGCTGTTTTTAACACTTGCTTCAATCGCTCCAAAGCCATCACCTCGTTATCCGGGGGTATAACTAAATCATCAATGTAAGTAAAGACCACTCCTGCATTTTATAATTCCCTGAAAGCAGTGTTAATATACCTCTGGAAATTTGCAGGTGAGTTGCAAAACCCAAATTGCACTCGATTGAACCAAAATTGTCCTCTATGTGTAACGAATGCTGTAAATTTTCTACTGTCTACTGCCACTTTCATGTGGAAAAACCCATTTTTGAGATCCATAGTACTAAACACTTTAGCTGTTTGTAATTGATCAATTTGATCTTCCATGACAGGCAACGGATACCTATCCTTCACCTTTTTCTGATTTAATCTTCTATAATCAACGCAAATTCTTGAGGATCCGTCTTTCTTTTTTACCACTACTACTGGACTAGCATATTCCGATAAACAAGACTCTATTACGCCATCCTTGATCCACTCTTCCACCTGACGATCCACCACTTCCCTTTCATGATACGATAATCGTCTTGGCGCACAGTAGACTCCTCCTCTAGTCTCCTCTTTTTTCATCACTCCTTTCCTCAACATCTCGTGGATATCACTAGTACAGATCACCGTTTTAAACTCGTTATACAGCACTCTTTTCAACTTTTCATAAGTATTTATGCCCCTTTCGGCCTGAATGACCAACTTGGCTGTAGAACGCAAGGATTTCTTCGCAAATATTAACTTCTGAATCGGATTCCACCTTAGCAGTTTCGCCATTTCCTCGAAACCCTCAAACCATTTATCAATAGGTAGTCCTTGCTCACCAGCAAATGGTCTTATAGTATCTTCTACATCCTTAAAGGATATAAAACATTTAGCCATTTCATCTCTGGCCGTTTCTAACCTGGTTGCTTGTGCCGTCTCGCTGTGATTTGACCTAAGCCGATCTTCCCTTACTCCGTTGTCCGACCTGCGTTGTTCCTCTTGGATAGTTTCCATTTCACCATCATCTACCCTGTCTTCGGTCCCTTCTTCGTCATTTTCTTCTCCTTCCTCGTCGTCATCGAGTCTATGATGCTCTACTAGCGACTGTAGATTTACTAAAAATTGAACCACGGATGTCGGGCCTTCCGCTTCCTTTTCTATTCCCAACATGCCACCAATAACCATCAGATCTTCCTCCGTGAAGCTTTTGCATACAAACTCCACTTTATCCTTATAGTCCTCATCATCCTCACTGCTGAAATTGAAACTGGTAAATCCCTTCAAATTCGCCCGATTTCTCCTTGAGCAGTCCTTTTCAAATATAAGGAAATGCAACAATTTAACTTCTTTTACTCTTCTAAATTTAATGTTGGCTGCAACCAATGATATCTCGTTTAGAGATAATGGTTTAGCCGCCATTTTTCAATAACCCTATTCTGATTCAATTCCTCCAACAGAAACAATTGCTTTATACGCAGATTTACTGCAAATGAAGGATAACTATATACGAAGATCAGATTCTGCTTTTGAAAATTTCCAACCAGAGTTGGAACAATGTTATCAGTGGTTTAGATTATTTAATTTTTTACATAAGGTCAACGTACAATCTTCAACACGCAACTTTATTTCGGTATACCGCAACTTTACCTTGGTTCGACTCTTTAACTTGACTTTTCCACGACGGATTTTTAACATCCGTTTTACTTACGTCGTATTTATTTGTTCTTTTTTTTTTTAATTTGGATTGTCTTCACCCACTGCTGCAGCCCTGTCTTTAAAATAAAAATATATACTACGTCTTGGATCCTCGTCTTCGCTCCGTCTTAAAAGCGAACAAGATTGCTATCCACGTCTTGGATTAAAATGAAAAGATTTGAATCCACATCTTGGATAAAAATGGAAAAAAATTTGAATCCACGTCTTGGATAAAAATGAAAAAAATTTGGATCCACGCTTGGATTACAATGAAAAAGCTTTGGGTCCACGTCTGGTATTACAATTAAAAAATTTGGATCCACGTCTTCAATCAAAATGAAAAGGTTTGGACGTCTTGGGTCCACGTCTTCCCTTCGTCTTACAAAGATTTGTATCCCGTCTTCTTTAATATTTTGTCTTTACAAAAGTTCTCGAATCAATCCCGGTTGAGCCCCCATATTTGTGGGTATTGATATGAGAACTTTATTTAGAACAAATTGTAAAAATTGACATAGAGACAGAACCCCCTTCTTCCTGGCACGTCTTCTTTAAGGCTGTATGTATGTATTGATGTAGAGACCCTTTCTACTTGGCACGTCTTCTTTAATGCAGCTCTTCCCTGACACGTATTCTTTACGGCAGCTCTCATTACCAACTAAATTAATTCAAAATAGTTTAAACATAAAACTCCTGTCGATATGACAGTTAATCTCCATCTAGTCTTTCCTCCGAAAATATAGTATTTACAAAGTATATTTTCGGCAAGTAGATATTCCTAGATATCCATTCCCACAAATAAATGATTTAACAACTGACGATCTTTACCCCATTATTTTGCAAACAGCTGATTGTGTTTTGTATTCTTCTAATTATACAGGGTGTATTATGAGGAGGGGCAAAGCGGCCGGCTGTGAATAGGTTATGGATAGACGAACAAAAAGTCGTATGGGTGAGGGGGGGAACCGTAACGGTTTAGCAGCTAGGGCGTTTTGAAGTTTTTTTTAAAGTTTTACATATCACCCTGTATTTTTGTTACCCTATGACGTATTTTCATGAATGCGGTATCAGTGTACGCAGAAGACTACTATCTAAAACTGTCAAATTATGGTTCTAACCTATCAACTTCCAGAGCAATCAGTCGTCAAAGTCAAAACTTTGGTTTTTTTCAACTAAATTTCAACTAAAACCACCTTTTTCTCCAGTTTTGACAGTTTTAGATAGGTGGGAGTATTCTGCGTACACTGATACCTTATTCATGAAAATACGTCATAGGGTTACAAAAATACAGGATGATATGTAAAACTCTAAAAAAACTTCAAAACGCCTTAGCTGCTAAACCGTTACGATTTCCCCCCCCCCCCCAACCATACGATTTGTTGTTGGTATATCCATAACCTATCCACAGCAGGTCGCTTTGACCCTCCTCATGATCAGTGACGTGGCGTGCTTTGAATTGTAATGGATGCAATCTGGCAAAATTTGTGTGGAAAAACTCCATTCCGCGGATGCACGTTATATATTCAAAAGGAGTATTAAGATTATCTATATTATCATGAAAAGATAAAATAAGTCTTCCATTGAAATTGCAGCGAGTGTGAGCTATTTTGGAAGTTTTTGCTTTAAAAAACTGAAAGAAGAGTCGGCACTCAGAATCTTGTCACATGATTTCGATAAAACAATATTTAAGCGATGGGCAAAGCAGTGTACAAAAAAGAGCATTTGGAAGTTTGTTAATTCCAACTTCACCCGCCTTAACTGAAGCTCCGTCATAGCAATTGTAACTTGGAACCAAATGCGAAATTCTCCATAATATGAGCTACATGTTCATGCAAACGAGCTGCTCTTCTATCATCGGAAATATTTTTAAAACTAATGAATGTTTCTTTCGTGTCACCAGAGGAAGAAATGTATCTCAGAGTGGTTGACAACATAGATCGACAGGAAATATCCGTGGTTTCATCACAAATAATTGCAACAAACTCAAAATTTTGGATTTCAGAAGTAATTTTAATTTTTAGTAAGAGTGCAGGAAATAGCCATTATTAAATCATTTTGAATATTGTTTGATAATCCAGAAAATACTGAAGCTGATTTTTAAGTTCTGGATCATGCTTGGCCAAAAGAGAAATTAATTCAACATAATTTTCCCGATTAATAGAACCTTGACCCTCTACATGCCAAGTAGCAAACAACATCTATACAAAAATTTAATAATTTTCCGGATCTTTTTAACTAACTCATTGTTCTCATAATTGAGGATTTATAATGAGTGTCTACTAGATTTTCAATCCTTTGGCCTGTACCGAATTTAGAAAGAGCTAAACCGATTTTAAATGCTCGAACGGCTTTATGAAAATTATTTAAATCATTAAATCCCGAAGACCGCCAAACGTTCTTTTCATTTGAAAATAAAATGCAAGGCCAACAAAAAATTTTTTTGCTTATTTTGACAACAGGTAAGCCAATTCGCATGGTGTAATTTAATAGAAAAATGCCTAGTGCATGTTTTATTTTCACTTAAAATACGTAATATTGGTTTCGGTCTACCATTTTCATTATGGATTTCTTTTCCATAAATGAACGCGAGCCAAAGGATTGCTGCAAAAAATAGTCCATTATGCAAAAATGCTAACCATAAACATAAACATCACTCATGATATTTAATAAAGTAAAAACAAACTAAAAAAAACTAACATAAATAATATATAAATATTTTTCAATTTATCCAATTTTATTTTAAACTTACTTTTTAAAACTACTTGCACTATTTTTAACTCACAAAACAAATCGCACCAAGTAAATTGCAAGCAAAACAATTTTTTATTTATGTTAATTAATTAATTAATTACTCTAAAAATACTGCTTTTTACTATTTTCTACAATTAAGTCTTTAATTTCAAACCACATTGTACAAAATCATTTCCCTCCAATCTTATTAGAAAACTTCTCTCCGCTCTCACCCAACAAAAAATATACTCAAAACTTCGTATGGATGCAAAATCTGAATTGCTTCCCTTGGCTCTGGTCACGGAACAAACGTTCGTTGTGTCTTCCCATCTCCACTTCCCTCTTCATCAACAAGCTCCTACCGAAGTGCGTTCCAACGGACAGTCAAGGGAAGCAATTCAAATTCTGCTTCTCGAAGTCCGCTGGCATGTTTCTTTGCGTTTTCGTATACGAATTCAGAGAGAAGGAGGAGCGAACTTTCGTTCATGGACATATTTTAAAGCTTCCATTTAATTGGTCTTTTGGAGGCAATGAATTTATATCTAACAGTGGAGGCTAGAAAAAGCTGCAATAATACAAAGTCAATCTCAGAATGATAAAATAAAAAACGAAATGTTTGTAAAAGAAAAGAATAATTTATTGATAAAATTTGAATTTTTATTTTTATTTCCTAAGAAATTGTAAGGGATGCAATGCATCCCTTGCTTCCAAAGACGCCACGCCACTGCTCATGATACACCCTGTATAAGAAATTCGATATATAAGTTTCATTGAATTTCACATGACTTTACATAATTCTTTTTTTTGACAGGTTTATACAAGCGACTGACGTATAATCCCCCACTAGGTATGCAGCTGACTTTTTTTATTATTATTATTATCACTTAAACAATTACTGTGCAAATTTTAAGCGGCCAGAAATCACTTTTGGAAATTACTTTTTTTTACAAGTTCTTCATTTTTCCACGACCAGCCCCAACCACGATACTGGCGTCTGACTCTTGTTTCGATTATTAGCTATATCAAAGCTATCAATAACAAAACAAATCAGGCGACCAGAAATGACCATCCAAAATGCAACGCTGCCTCCCGGACTATAATTCCAAACTTTAGATCTTTTAGTTGCCGTAGACTTGATTTACACGACACGGTTTTTGCTCTGCCTTGTCAAGCATTATCTTTTGTGTTACGTGCGTTCCCACCGCTGTAGGTTTATACGATGAAGTTTTTAACGTGCGTCAAAACTGACATTTTAACAGAGTGATATTTGTGTGTCAGAAATTTTATAGTGTATTATTATTATAAACAACATATTTATGCATCAAAAAACGCGTCGTGTAAATCAGGTCATAGCTAAGATAATATTAATTTTAGGATATGTACTTTAATTTAAAAGATGTTATTATTTATACTTGTACGTAATTTTTTTTTAAACCAAATTTTGAATTTGAAAAATTAAACTGAAACAAAAACAATCGAGAATCCTAAAATGTCAATTTTCTTCACCTTGACATAAAACCCAAAGGCCCAGAATCTACTATGATTTAATTTTTTTCAAATTTTTAATTTTTGAGTTTAGTTGTTTCTTTTAATTACCAAAGTTTCTAACCGATGGAACAACTAATTTTTTTTTGTTATCTACAATCAAGAATATTTATTTTAATAGTGAATTTCATATCGAGCAATCGGGGAATCGAAATTCAGCGAATCTCAGAAACCGATCCCGATTCCGAAATCCAGGGGAAAGATTCGCGCAATCCGATTCCGAGTTATTCGGTAACACCTGAATATACATATATTAGAAAATAGATTATAAAAATCCTACAGACTGCGCGATGCAGCCTCCAGTGCGTTGAAATCAAACTGCTTAATTATTAATCACTGTCTGCTTTATTCGACTGTTCATGATACACTGTGCGCTCTACATTATACACTCTGATCTCTACGTTATACACTGTGATCTCTTCAGAACTTCATTTCAAAACTTTTGCCAAAAGTAACAAGCAAGAAAAATGCTTTTAAGCTGCTCTAAATTAATTTCAGATACATCACACGCGACCCTGATAAGAGAATTCATAGCGTTATAGTGGTTTTTCAATGTGGTGTTTATGGAAAAAAGACTACATTTTAAGAGCTCCAACGACTCTTTGCCAACATATCAGATCCTTTCGGCTCCACTGTTCAACATAGCGTTTCAAATATGAGCAATATACTTTTGATGTAATTTTTAACGCTCACAGCAGCCATGGCAATATCTGAAATGGCAAACAAATACCACTTACTCCTCTCTAATCCCATCCAACATAAAAAATCACTTTACAAAACTTTCGACAGCTTTACAAGCGACAAATCATTGACAACGTTCGACGGCGATGCTTTGAGAAGATTTCATTTTTATAGTTTCAATCCATCTCGGGCAACCTAGGCAAGGTCTTATCCACCACCGCATAGTATGTGTGCCACTGAAAGAAGTTCACTTCCTGTTAGAGGAGGGTCTGTCGTTTATAATGCAAAAATATTGTTAAAAATGGCATAAAAATGTTTCGAGATAAATTCCCAGCGATGAAAAGAAAAGCGACGATATTGTATACGAACCGCAACGTCGCAAAGGGTGGCCATGGAAGCCATTGCCCCATAAAATGGGATGCCAAGGACTTTCGGTCTCAAGGCACTCTGCTTCTGCCTGCGAAAGGATGTTCGATCCTAGGTGTATCCTCCGATAGGTACTAATGCCAAGGCAAGACTTTATGGCAGCAACGAAACATATATCAGTGTATATGCGTTGCAGAAAGGAAGATTTTAAGGACAAAAATTAAATTTTTATCGACATTAGGAATTTGAGTGAAAAAGTGATTTGCTTGCATATCTGAAAGGAGGAATTGATTTTAGGAAGATGTTGCTGGATCTTTGGAGAAAGCCGAGGTTAGTATGAGCAAATTGGGTTTTGTGAGTTTAGTATCGTAATATATTTGCGGAAGCTATTTATGGCCAAATATATGATCTAGGTAGCATTGGGAGAGTGATGATATTAAAGTGTAAGTAGCGAAAAAATTCAGATTAATTTTAATGGTTCCTACGACCCCAAATACAGTTTTATCAGTCACTTGTGAGCTCTTGAACTAAGCAGAGTTTCCGCTTGCAGTTTAATTTCCTTTTGTTCCTTTGACTGTGCATCACCCTCCTCTTTTTTCTTTGGCTATTATGTCAGTCCTTCTTTTTTGGACCGTTTCCACAGTGTTTTTGACTCTTTGTCATTGGATGATCATTTCCTTTAGATATAATCAGCATTTTCGCTTGATTTATTTGAATGCTGTTTATTTTGAAAAATTATCAATCAATCAATTGAATATGCAATTTCGAAAAGGGCACATGTCTGAATTTTTAAATTTTTCAATATTTAGAAACTTTATTTTTGAGTTACATTTTGAGGCCAATAATTAGCAATCGAAAATTACAAAAAGATTTTGATGTTAACGTTATTATATATGTATATTTAGTTATTTTGAATTTATGAGATATGCGCTTTTCGAAATTCACGGTATTGGGTAAGCAAAATTTAGAGAAAAAACCATATAAATTTGGTGAAGCTTTTATTGTAGGTATGTGTATCTAAAGACTTAAATTAAAGATAATTAATAGACTTTCTTTAAAAATCTTTTTCTGCAGGCTCCTGGTTTCTAAACGGGTTTAAGGTTGGAGAGTGCAATTGTCCGGGCAATCGCTCAGTTTCCAACCTAAATCCGTACGGAAACCTAGTTTTTGCTATGCAGGCGTGGTATAAAATAGTTTTATTTAATGAACCAATATTGGATAAAAAAATAATCGATGTAACTTTTAGCTGCAAGTCTCTCCGTTCGTTGTCCTGGTACACATGTCTACCTTAGTGGTTTACATGTGGTAAATCTTATATTTTAGCGGTTTTATAATAATGGGTTTATATTTCTCGGTATTTCTTACTCCTCTTATCATTTTTTCGGAATTTCATTGTCAGAATCAGAAGAACTGTGACAGCACAACGGTACGTGTTTACTAGCAACTTACAACGCAATAGGGATGAGCATCGATGGTCGATGCTTTCGAAACATCGATGTTTTCCTTTGATGATCGATGTTTTTGCCATCGATGGTGAGCTAACGATGTTTATCGTACATCGATGTTTTACATCGATGTTTTAAGAATTTTACTGTACACTTATGTTTTTTCAGTTTTATATCTCCACTCGTATGAAAAGGAATTGTTAGTTTAATTTTTACCACTTTGAAAGTTTTTAAAAATAAACCCCCTACTCTCAAAACAAAAACTAATTTTGTTAGTACGCTACAACTAGAGTGGAGATTCTCGTAGGACCTCACCGTACTGCACTATACACTGGCGCTCGGCGAGCGAGTGAGTTGTGTACGCGAGTGTACTGTGTTCCCGCGTACTCTGTCTTTTCTGCTATTTCAGTCATAACTTAAGTTACTGTTACTGTTACTTCTCAGACTGCTCAGTGTTGTGTTATTCAAAGTTGCTGTCGTGTTAGTGACATTGTCATTTTATAAGTGGTGTCGCATAGTGTTTTGATGTGTGTTATAATAATCCGTATATGATTATTAGAAAGTGTTTAGTTCTGTAGCTGTTGAGACAAGTCTCTTATGATTATTTGTAGTTATTAAAATGCCACCTAAAAGTGCTTTGTGGCAGCATTTTGTGCGAAACACTGACCAAAGCGGTACTTGTCGGCACTGTGGAAAAACATTGAAAACAAAAGCTAACACTTCAAATTTGAAATGTCACCTTCAAAGCAAACATCCAAATATTTTCTCTGAATTTGAAAAATCTATTAAAACAAAAATCGATTCCAGTAAGCCTAAACCAAGCCCGTCAGCATCTATTTGTTCAGTGGGGGCTACACCAAAAGACCCGCACCCTAGGCCATATCAAGCAACGATAGCGAATGCTTTCAGAGAGATAGAGTCTTTTAAAGAAGGTGGTGACCGAAACCAAAGAATAACCCAAGCTATTGTGTATATGATTTGCAAAGACTACCAGCCTTTTTCAATTGTTGAGCACACTGGCTTCAACAAACTAATGAAAACTGTAGCTCCTCACTATAAAGTACCGAGCAGGTTTACGATCAAAAGACTTATAAATGATAAGTTTGAGCTAATTGCTTCTATCATGAGACAAAAACTTAGTAACAAGAAATGCAGTTTAACAACAGATATTTGGATGGATCCCCAAACCCGTAGTTTTCTAAGTTTGACGGTACACTTTTATGAGGAAGACCAAGACAGGTTGATATTTAGTGGGACAATAGGAGTTTTTTTGTTAGAAGAGCGACACACCGGACAAAATATTGCTAATGAGTTGAAGTTACTTTGTTTGGAATGGAATATTTGTGTCGAAGATGTCATCGCCGTTGCCACAGATAACGCAGCGAATATAACACTTGCTGTGGAAATTGCGTTCGGTAAAAATAGGCACATACCTTGTTTTGCCCACACTTTTAACTTAGTTACAGAAAAGGGATTGAGCTCAGTAACGATGCAACTGTCTTGATTGCTAAAGTCAAATCAATTGTGACATGGTTCAAGCACAGTGGTGTTGCAAGTGACGAGTTGAGGAAGTTAACAGACAAAAGACCAGTTCAATCTGTATCCACCAGGTGGAACTCGGTTTTTTATATGCTAGAAAGATTTTTAGAGATCCGGCCTTTTGTAAATCAAATTGTCAACCAACACGCCAGTGCACCGCCTATGCTTAATGCTGCGGAAATTGAAATACTCTCAGATATTGTTGATGTATTGCGTCCTCTGGAATCCGCAACATCTGAGATTAGTGGGAAATATTACGTCACAGGAAGTTTGGCAAATTGCACACGTAACTAAGCAAAAGCTTAATTCTTTGGACCCGAAAACAAATTCAGGAAAAGAGTTGCACAAACAAGTTTTGAAACAATTCAATACAAGATTTGGCAATATTGAGCAAGTACATCTTTTGGCAGTTGCTACCATCCTAGACCCCCGCTTGTACTTTGAAAACCATGTTGCATATTCAAAGCATATTGGTTTTATTGAAAAAACATTAAAATATGGACAAGGAACTCTCTACAAAGCGACTGGCATTCGATTCGTCCTCCTCCGACTCTGAATTGGACCAGAAGCAAAAGGGACTCTTCAGTGATCACAACAAGACGATCCAGAAGAAATGGAGGAACCAGATGACAACAACGAAAATCTGGGAGCAGAACCTCGGAGACTACATCCAGAGCTTTCGTTGTATTTAGGTAAGCGTAAACCTGCGTGTTGCTGTGCAAAGTTTTACAATAGCAATTTGCTTTTCAGGTGCCCCCGCTGAAAAAATTCAACAAATACCCCTGCTATTCTGGAAGCAGATGGCCAGTACCTATCCACTACTTGCAGAATTGGCCAAGACCTATTTGATTATAATGGCCACGTCAGTTCCATCTGAGCAACTGTTTTCAAAAGTGGGACAAACAGTTACCAAAGCCCGAAACAGACTAGAGAGAAAAATGATTTCCAAAGTGGTTTCCCTTCATTCCATTGAAGATACGCTATGGAGCTGGGAATAAGTTAGAGTTGGCCTAAAGCCTTTGTAATATGAATTAATAACTTGACGAAATTAAATACATTTTTTGATAACGTTTGATTTAAATTTGTTGTGTGTTTAATTGTGGTTTACCTATCCTTTTATACGAAACTACGGAATTTTTACTAAAACATTGATGTTTGGATCCGATGTAATTTTTTTACAAAATTACGGAACTTTTATAAAAACATCGAAGTTTGGCATCGATGTTCATCGATGTTTAGAGGTCGATGATTTCCACACATCGATGTTATAGTTCGATGTCAACATCAATGCTCAACATCGATGTTTTTCTATCGATGCTCATCCCTACAACGCAATGACTGATAGATAATGCAATATGTTTGTTGTATTAAATCACGGAACAAAAGAGACAAAATTATTATAGTGGTTAACGGTCTTATGTTAAGCAATAAATTCGAAGAGGGCACATCTCTTATAGAGTTGTGACCTTTTCGAAATTATTTGGCGCCACGCCATGACGTCAGCAGTAGAACGAATACTAGATATGTGCCCTTCTTGATCATAATAGATAATAGGTACAGGGAAGCATATAGAACACACTGATATCAAAAAACGTATTTGTCAAAAAATGCGAGATGTGACCTTTTCGAAATTGCATATTCATTTTTGTACTAGGGTTTCTCATACCGAATAACTCGGAATCGGATTGTGCGAATCTTTCGGAATCGGGATCCGTTTCTGAAATTCGCGGAATCCCGATTCCCCGATTGCTCGATATGAAATTCACTATTAAAATAAATATTCTTGATTATAGATAACAAAAAATACAATTAGTTGTTCCATCATCGGTTAGAAACTTTGGTAATTAAAAGTAACAAGTTAACCCAAAAATTAAAAATTTGAAAAAAAATTTATCTTAGTAGATTCAGGGCCTTTGTATTTCATGTCACGGTGAAGAAAATTGTATTTACATTTTAGGATTCTCGATTGTTTTAGTCTCAGCTTAATTTTTCAAATTCAAAATTTGGTTTAAAAAAAAATTACGTAAAAGTATAAAAAATAACATCTTTTAAATTAAAGAAAAAATTAATATTACCTTAGCTATGACCTGATTTACACGACGCGTTTTTTAATGCATAAAGCACGAGTTTTTGGGAGAGGGAAGCTGAGGGACCAAGAGGGATTACTATCACGGGTTGACCACTTACAGCAGACGATTTCTTGATTTTCTTTTCTCCCTCTTTGCGTAACAATCCATCCTCACTGGAGCTTGAATCCATTTTTGTTGTTATGATAAATTAAAATGGTTAAAACAAGTCTCACTCCCAATTTTATTTAGAAAAATATTTATTGTATTAATTAGTTAATTTGAAAATATCTTGTTTTTAATAATAATACACTATAAAATTTCTGACACACAAACATCACGCTGTTAAAATGTCAGTTTTGACGCACGTTAAAAACTTCATCGTATAAACCTACAGCGGTGGGCAAAGGCAGAGCAAAAAACGTGTCGTGACAAGGCAGAGCAAAAAAACGTGTCATGTAAATCAGGTCTATGGCAACCAAAAGATCTAAAGTTTGGAATTATTTTACCGTGGAACCAACAATTATACATTTTTGTTATGTTATTTTTTTATATTTTGTTTGGCAAAAGTAGAAATATGTATATGTATATTGCGACACAACTTCTTGTTCTTTTTTATCAATAACCTGTCCTTTCGAACTCTTCTTTCTAGCACCTTCGATTTGCAAAAATTGTTAATAGAGCATTTGATTCATAATTGGAGGCTTTGGGACTCATTTTCCAGAAAGAATTAAATACTTCGATGAATTTGCGATCTCAAATAAACGACAACAGAAGCAGAACGATGATGCTTTCGAAAGGGCATAAGCCATCCAAATGCGTGCAACTTTTACCGAGTTTCGATGGGAGTCGAATTGAGTTGTGCTTGAGTTGAAATGACACTTCAACTCAACGAGTTAATTTTATGCGTTTCCCCTTCTGCCTACCGTCTTCCTCCATCTTTTTCATCAAGTAATTTTATTATAGATTTTTCTTTAAAAGTATAAAGTCTCTCCTGACGTCCATGCGAGGCGTGACGTTTTCACTTTTTGTACCTTAGTCAGTGTGCCGTTTTTAGTTATGTGCTTGAACTCAGTTCAACCTACATATTTTCGTTGAGTTAAGCAGAGTTGAAAATCTTTAACGAAAACTCTTAACTGTGTCTGTTTCCATGACCTATAACTCGGGTTCAACTCAGTATTTTTCGCCATTTGTCAATAAGCACCTAAACCATTCTCGCATTAGCCGCCTTTTTGAAAATATTTTCAGGACTGCCTCTGACTGAAGATGAACCGTGCATGTGCATGCATGGTACTCCTGGCTCTTCAAAAAAGTCTGCACGATTGTTTTGGACGACATCGGGACCTTGCTGTTTAGTGTTTAAATAGTAATCGCATGTTTAAATCTATATTTTCAGGCCATGTTTCAATATCGTTTCCGGCCAAGACTGACCGAGTGAATGTATTATAGTTTGTTCTAATGTCGCAATTTCGGCAATCGCATCGGAAGCATGTGAAGCTGACAAATTCTTAGTACAATTCAATTACACACTTACATTACACATTTAAAAATTTAATTTTTTTCAAAATCACTTTCGAAAACATAATCTGGTTGACACTTCAATTATTTGTTTATTTTGAGGTAAATTTGTGTTCCAATTGAAAAAAATTAGAAAATGTTGTGCCCCAAAAAATTGATTTTGTGTTGATAGCTGCAGTAATTAAAGAAAGGGAGCTTCAGAGGGAAGAAAAAATTAAAAAAGAAAGTGTTAAAGGATCAGTCAAATCCTATGAATCTACCTAAGTTATTTATATATAAATAACTAACTGGGACCCGGTGCACCTATGCTGCACCCATAAGCCAATAGTAGTAATCAGGTGATATGATTTTAATATACAGTAGGAGAGTTTGAAAAACGGCAATTTTTTGGTATTTTTGATTCCAAATAACAAAATGTGAAACTATTAGGGATCTGACATTTTGATCGAGACAATAAAAACTATCCATTGACATGGCATTTTTCGAGATATGAATCTTCATACACAGATGAAGTGTCTCAATGAAATGCTTGTTTTCTGTATTTTGGATAGCTGGGACCCGGTGCGCCTCGCTGCACCCAACGTTTAAACATTTAAAATCAACTCTTCTTAACCATTAACAAAAAACCAACTATTCCTATAAAAGTTGGAGTCATTAGATTCAAAATATGTACATTTATTTGCACTATGACCAAAATTTTCTGTGTATTCTGTTAAAACCATGAACGTTAAAAGATTTAAAATTAATACAAATAGCAGCATACAGCACCCGAAATTCGAGGGCCATTTTCTATAGCCTTTTATATTCTTTTATTTAACTTCCACTGTTTGTCGTAAAATCTTGCAACGCAAAATTTTTATACTTAGACTTTACCAATCTTAATGAAAATTGGCATGCGTGTATAACTTCGGTGACAATATAAGTTAGTGGTGTTTTTATAAGATCAAGATGGCGGTTCCAAGATGGCGGCCGAATTTTGCAATTGTGTTCCAAACTCAATGAAATTTGGCGAACATGTATAACTTCGGTGACAATACAAGTTAGTGGTGTTTTTATAAGATCAAGATGGCGGTTCCAAGATGGCGGCCGAATTTTGCAATTGTGTTCCAAACTCAATGAAATTTGGGGAACATGTATAACTTCGGTGACAATACAAGTTAGTGGTGTTTTTTATAAGATCAAGATGGCGGTTCCAATATGGCGGCCGAATTTTGCAATCGTGTTCCAAACTCAACGAAATTTGGCGAACATGTATAACTTCGGTGACAATACAAGTTAGTGGTGTTTTTATAAGATCAAGATGGCGGTTCCAAGATGGCGGCCGAATTTTGCAATTGTGTTCCCCGACCCCTCGACATGGGTATCCGTATCAAATGAAAGGGCATGACAGGTACAATACAATTAGCTGTGTGGCGTCATTTCAAATTCAATATGGCGGATGCCCCAATATGGCAGACAAAATTTTCTTATCTAAGATCTTCATATGGGTACCAAATGAAAGGGTTGCTGAGAAGAAAAACTAAAATAAAATGACGTCACTCTAAATTCAATATGGCGGACCAATATATCACTAAACCATGATATGGGTACTGCCCTCAGGGTTCAACGATCAACAGCACAGGCACGAAAATGTCTATTCTAATGTCATACTACTAAAGCCTTAGCATTCTCAATGATCTTATACTTAGGTAATTTTGTTCATACTACATATAAAAGCATTTTGAATCTAATGACTCGAAATTTTATAGTAATAATTGGAGAGTTTAGGGGCCATCCACAAATTACGTCACACGAATTTCATGATTTTTTGACCCCTCCCCCGTCCTTGTCACAACTGGTCACATTTGTGAGACTCCCCCTCCCTAGTGTGACGTCACATATTTTGCAATTTTTCATCTAGAAATTATTAAATTAAAACAGCAGTTCCGAAATTAGTTTTATTTCTATTTAAATTATTTTTGAATAAAATCAACATCACCCTTTTGAAAAAATAAACAAAACAAAAAACCAATAATTATACTATAGTCCGGGGAGATTAGCAAAAAAAAGCGCACGAAAGGAGACAAAATTCCAAAATGGCTGAAAATTGGTCCGCAGCTTCCTTGCGACTTTTTAAGAAAACCATTTCGGAATCACCAAAAATAAAACATGGCCGCCGGAGATATCGCGTTTTTTCCGTGTTTTCCTGGTATCTTGGTTTCTATAGGTCGCACAACCTAGTACGAGGGCCCAAAATGTTGACAACGAAACTCTCTACAACTTTAGTTCTTATAAACATGTTGACCCGATTAACCCTTTTAAAGTTAATCAAGGTCAAACTTATCAAAAATCACTTTTTAGCCAAAAAAATCACTCAAAAACTGCTTTTTTCGAAAAAGTTTTTGATCAGTCAATACAAAACGTTATTGTCTACAAAAAAGTCCTCTTGCCATTTTTTCGAAAACTTAACCCTTTCGAAGTTATTCAGGGTCAAAGTCTCAAAAATTCAGTTTTTGGTCAAAAAATGGCTCAGAAACTTATTTTTGCGACATTATTTTTGTTCTATTTATACAAAAGATTATTGCCTACCCTAATGACACCCTTGTCATTTTTTCGAAAACTTCTCGAAAAAATTTGCAAAAATCGATTGAGCGATTTTTTGGCCAGTCTTCGGACGAATCGAATTGATTTGCATTTTGTACTGAATTTTGGCTATGTTTAAGCGCAACCCCCTATATACGCGAATTTCACTTAACGCGAGTTTTTTTCGAACGTGTCCCTCGCGTAAAGCGAGGTATTACTGTTCTTAGATATATTAGATTTTGAATTGTGACGTCACGAAATTTAGGACCCTCCCACCCCTTGTCACACTATGTCACACTTCGTCGACCCCCTCCCTCCCCCTTAACGTGTGACGTAATTTATGGATGGCCCCTTACTTAACGTTCGTGTTGTTCGATTTGTAGTAATTGTTAAATTTTGCAATGTTTTAACATTTTGCAAAAAAAATCAAGAAGGCGGCCGAATTTTGCAATTGTGTTCCACTGAAGCCCACGATATGGGTATCAAATGAGAGACTATGACAGGTAGATTATAGTAAGCTGTGTGACGTCATTTTAAATCTAATAAGGCGACCACCACAAAATGGCGGAAGACATACAGACTAAAAAGTAGAAAATAAAAAAAAAATAGTTTAAAAAAACTAAAAAATAATCTTTTATTTTAAAATGAACCAAAAAGTAAATAAATAGTTTAAATTAAAATGAACAAAAAGTAAAAAATAAAAAATAAATAGTTTAAAACAAATAATTTTAAAATGAACCATAAAGTAAAAAAGAATTTTGAATGTAAAGTTTTTATTGCTGCAGCCACTTACTTCGGCCCACGCTTTTTACGTAAGTGGCTGCAGCAATAAAAATTTTACATTCAAAATTCTTTTTTACTTTATGGTTCATTTTAAAATTATTTGTTTTAAACTATTTATTTTTTATTTTTTCCTTTTTGGTTCATTTTAATTTAAACTATTTATTTACTTTTTGGTTCATTTTAAAATAAAAGATTATTTTTTAGTTTTTTTAAACTATTTATTTTTTTTTTTATAATTTAAATCTAGAAGTCTGCAATAACAAAATTTTTCGAGAACAATTAAACTAAATTGAAAAATGAAACAAATTTTTTATAGTTGGAAAAAGCAATGCCAAAAAACCAACTTTTATTTTCTCTTATATTGCGAAAATGTGTTCGTCAAAACATGTGAAATTAATGCAAATATTGAAAATCAAGATATTCGCAATATCTAAGGAAGGGACCAATACTTATTTCTGTAAAATTTGGAGACATTAGATTCATTATGCTTTCATATCAAGTGTGACCAAAATTACCTATGTATGTACCTATTCTTTTACAGAACTTGCTGGTAAACTATGTTTTTGGTTTTGTTTTCCGGCGCGTAAATAAACAAAGATGATGCCTTTCCGACTCGCTGCACCCAACCTTAAGACAATTAAAATTAATCCAAATCTTCAAAATTCAACTCTTCAACAAATATTTATAACCATTAACGAAAAACCAATTATTCCTATAAAAGTTCGAGAGTTTGGACATTGGTTTGTTTGCCTAATTCTGCAAAGTATGTCTTCAGTCATGCCGTTCTTGTATTTTTCCCACAAAACCGATGGTTCTGTTGGGTTGGGTATCATGTCGTACAGTTAACGAATGTTATTCAAATGCTGCATCAGTAAGTGTCAGATCCCAATGATTGTCGTCTTCCAGGAATTGCAACTCGCGACATGCATCTTGAAATGTATTGATAGTTGGATGTGGTTCGCCTTCGTGTCGCGAAGCCGCGTCTACGTGGCTTCCATTTTTTACCTGTTTTCTTCCATGTATAATAGCGAGCGACGTCGGTATATAAGAATGTTGTTGCGAATTGTCCGAAAATATCAGGTTTTTGGCATAGTTTGAAAAATTCAGTAAGTGTTGTTTTTGGTGGCTGGAAAGCTCGTTCTTCAGTGAAAAGTACACGTTGACCGTTTTCAAGATATACCGCAATCTGAGGCATAATGCAAAAACTCGACATTTATATATTTTCTTATTAACACTTTATTTAATCGCACCAATTAAAAGCTTTTACGCATTTTTCGGTTGAAGTATATGGGTTATTGTCACGCAATGGTAGTTTTCAATGGCTATAGGTTTTTCTTCTGCTACGATTGCGGAATGGAATTTTTCGGGCGCTTATCACTTTTATATAGTAATCATACAATTCCCTCATCCTGAATTTCCTTCTTACATACTAGTGAAAGAGAATGGCAGCCCTAAAACCACCAAAAGTGTCGCCTCGGTAACTTGTCGTTTTCTCGGTTTTACGTCACGGACCTGTCATGACGGAAACATAATACGCCATTGGGGCTCGCGGGGTATGTCAAATTGTTCCAGAGGTCATTCACCACCTATCACAGCAATTTTGACTTCCCTCCAAAGTGCGCCAGGATGAAAGTTTCTGGCTGACATTTTGTCCGTTGTTTTTTAATAATTATTATAGAATTTTCAAATCTGGAGTTTAGAAAACAGATATTAGTTGTGAAGGGGTTGCCACATGATGGAAATGAAAATTCCCACGTTATAGAATCACAGTGTTTGTCGGTCGAAGGTGCGAGCAGCGATCATTGTATTCAATAAACATCAACACTCGGAAAAAATACCGAAACAACCAAAAACAGTCGACTCCATAACGCGTGTGTTTGTTCTTCTTCTTCTTCGATGGCTCTACAGCCCAATTCGAGCCTTGGCCTCCATCAGCTTCTTCCTCCAGACCTCTCTCTGTTGCGCAGCTTGCCTCCAGTTTCTGATGTTTAGGAGTTTTGCTGCATCAGCCTTAACACTGTCTTCCCACCTTGACCGTGGTTTGCCAACTGGTCTTTTGCCATCTGGTAGTAAATATAGGGCTTTCTTTGGTATCCTTGAGTCATCCATTCTTTGGACATGGCCGGCCCAACGTAAGCGCAGTAGCTTGGCATGTGTTGAAAGTTTACACTCTTTGTATAGATCGTACAATTCGTGATTGTAGCGTATTCTCCATGCGTTATCTTCATTGGTTGGGCCGTATATCCTTCGGAGAACCATCCTCTCAAATATATCCATCTTATCTGCGGACTTTTGGGAGAAACTCCATGCTTCACACCCATACGTAGCTACTGTGCGTATGATCGTTTTATAGATTCTTATTTTCGTTTTTCTGTGGATGTCTCTGGATTTCATTACTGGCAGTAGTGAGAAGTATGTTCTATTTGCGGCGTTTATTCTTCTTTTCACGTCTATCGTCTCATCGTTGTCTTCGCTGACTGTGGACCCCAGGTAGTTAAATTGGTTTACTCGTTCGAAGTTATATTCTCCCCAGGTGGTATTGTGGTTTCTTCTTCTTCTTTCCACCCTCGACTGAATTAGAATCTTGCTCTTGTCTGCATTTATTTGCAGCCCTATATGTTTAGCTTCATCTTCTAATTCTGTGAAGATTTCTCTAAGGTATGACAGTGATCTGGCAAGGCAGTTTATGTCATCGGCATATCCTGCCAGCTGTTTTGATTTGTTAAGCAGGGTTGCGTTCGCATCAATGTGTACTTTGCGAATTACTCCTTCTAGGCAGAGATTAAATAGCATGGTTGCCAACCCATCGCCCTGCTTTAGGCCTTGCTTGACTGTGAAGGATTCCGTCAATTCTCCTTGTATTCTGACTGCACACCTTGTGTTCTCCATTGTCATTTTTGTTAGCTTAACTATTTTGAGGGGGATGTTTAGGTCCAACATCGTCGCATACATTTTTTCCCTGTCGATGCTGTCGTATGCTTGTTTAAAATCGATGAAAAGTGTTTTTGTTAAGAAATCCAATTGAATCTTTCTCGGATTTCATTCACTGAGGTTCTTCGCTTTTGAGTAGTGAGCAAATTTTCGGAAAAAATGTTTACTTCTTATGATGGACTAAGAAACCTGTTTTTCTATCCAATGTCGCTCCGTAACCGTCACCTCCGTAACAACTATCATTCAATTTATATGTACGGTGATTTTATTGTTATTCGGTGAAAATGGCACCTACGCGCAGCTTGGATCAGCAGAAAAAAAAACAAATCATCGCCCAGGAAAAACATAAACGGAAAATGCAGCACCAGAAAAAATCCCTAGAACAGAAAACAAATAAAGTAAGTATAGTGATTGATAAAGATAACGATAACCTGTATCATCAACCTGTTCGGATTTGGATTAAAGTTTTTTATTAACCTTGCAACACGCGAGTTTTCATTTTTTCGACTTTCGTATAATGTTCTCTATTCAATTTGATTTCAAGAGTGAAACCGGCTATAAAATACAGAAAAAATTCGGACTTTCCTGTCGCTTCCGAAGCTCGGTAATTTTGAAATTTTCAAATAAACATATTACTGGCGACTCCCGGTGTAGATTGTGGTAACCATATATTATATAGATGCTTGAATGATATTTAAAACCTGAGAAACATTTTTATTTAAATAGTTTTTTATCCATTCCTCAATATATTCGAAAAACTACCATTTCGTGACAATCACCCTTATAAAGAACAATGGATGCTAAATATTTTACAAATTCCCAATGTTCACAAATATTTTTATTTTGTATATAAATTATATGTTTCTTAACTGGTCAGGCTCCGGCAGTTATAGTATACAGTACACAGTACACTGTACACGCTGTACTACATACTGTACACCCTGTACACTCAACACACTCAATACAATATTCATACGTTGTCACTCGTAAAAATCGGAGTGCTTTTTTAAAGCTAACGGGTTTTTATATGTACATGACAATTAAAATTCAATATTTTTTCGCCCCGCCACACAGTGGGATAAAATCGGAAAAAGCTGGCCATTTGCCGAAAATCGAAAGGTCTTGGTTGTCGCTGTAATCTGTCCCAACCGTTTCTAGGAACCCCAAAGTACAAAGAAAACCGGTTTTCAAGCGTTAGATGCCCCGCAGCATTCCATAGGGCCATTCGGAAGTTGACCGTCGAAGGGAACACGTCGCTAACGTGATTACACGTGGTTCTGAAGAGGAAAGTTATACTGTGTGCATTTCGAGATAACACAGCATATTGATCAGTCGTGCTAAGGAATCTTCTCAGCAAGGTATGTAGAATTTAAGAAAAAATTGGCATTTCTTAATTACTAATCATTAAATAGTTATAAACAATTAAGTAAACTTATGTTTTTGAAATTAAAATACGACAATTTTTGTAAACTTTGAGTAAAAAGTTTACCACTCGACTTCACTCGATCGATGGCTATCACTGGAAATTGTTTGATAACCCCAAAACTTTGAATTCGTGAGGTAAATAGCTGCTACAACCTGGAACCCCGTTGTTTACATTAATTTGTTTATAAACATGCATATCGCTCATTCCATGTCCAACCGAACACTAAATTTTAATTGAACATCCCGATTTTTTTTAAATTTTGCAAACGCATTCTACACATGAAATAATGGGACCCATATTTCGGGAAAAAAAATTGCGATTTTTTTCAGAAGATATGCACGGTTGTAAATTGCAAGAAGTTTCAAAAAACGTCGCGTTACTGTATCTTCGAAACCATTAGTCGTACAAAAAAATTATATAGGTCTATTTTGAAGATCTTGAGTCCCTCTATGTAGTGGTATATTTAAAATTTGCGTTTGATATTAATAAATTGTTATTATTTGTCTATAAAATTTCATTAGGATTTTTCATCATCAACTCACCAACTTAAAGTTTTGGAAAAAATATCATCGTGTTCCTACTTCAATTCTAAAGAAACAGTGAAAATTTGAAAATGGAACTCAAACGGGGTCATATTTTAAAAATTCTCTCTATCAATGTATTACATTTTTCTCACTGTTGACCTAATTTTCTGGAGCCTTTCACACATAATTAAGAATCAGCCAACTGTGGATTGTTTCCTTCAGCAATGCAATGGGTGTCCTGCTTGTGATAATCTCATACAAAAAATACAAAAATTAACAGAAAATTTGGTGATTATTAAGAAAAGTTTAACTATCTCATTTATTGACTCATTCTAATGTTGCAATTTTTTGAATCAGAAAAAAAAAATGAATTGCGACCAGAAGAATGTTTAGTCATTTGCAATTTTTCCGAAAATTATGCGTTTGTTCTACAGGATGCAATTCAAGGGGGCACGGGAATAATGACCAAGTAACAATCCACCCTATCGCAATTATAAAGATAAAGGGAAAACATAATTTCTTAATTTCATTGAAATCTCAGAATGTTGGAAACACGCCGTCCACTTACTTCAGCGTGGTTGCGTTCGTTTAATTTTTTACTCGGGAGTACTTAAAAGTAGAAAAGGAACACGGAGAAAAATATTTTACTTTTCCCACGGAACGAGTGCTCAATACAAAAACAAAAAAAATTTCATAAGTCTCTGTTATCACAAAGATGATTTTGATGTAAGTGCAGAATGCACCTTTTTGGCCACGTCGTCGCATGGAAAAGGACCTTGTGTTATTCATTTTCCGTTGTACCTACCGTCCCTGTTAACCTATTCTGCGTGTACGCGACATGTTAAGCCGCCAGGCCGCGCGGTCACACCCTTTTAAAGAATTTTTTAAATATGACCCCGTTTGAGTTCCATTTTCAAATTTTCACTGTTTCTTTAGAATTGAAGTAGAAACACGATGATATTTTTTCCAGAACTTTAAGTTGGTGAGTTGATGATGAAAAATCCTAATGAAATTTCATAGACAAATAATAACAATTTATTAATATCAAACGCAAATTTTAAATATACCACTACATAGAGTGGCTTAAGATCTTCAAAATCGACATATATATATATATATATATATACATATATATTTTTTTGTACGACTAATGGTTTCGAAGATACAGTAATTTTAATGGTCGGCCGCGCGACGTTTTCTGAAATTTCTTGCAATTTACAACCGTCGCAAATCGCAATTTTTTTTCCCGAAATATGGGTCCCATTATTTCATGTGTAGAATGCGTCTGCAAAATTTTAAAAAAAATCGGTATCATTAATTTTAATTTTTACCGAAAAACGTCCGGTTTGGTATGGAATGACCGATATATGAACGATAATGTACGTAACTAAAAAAATTGATTTTATCTTAATAAATATTGATGAAAATGGTGACATGGGGGTTTTTGGGGTCGCTGAATTCGAATCTGACAAAACAAAATGGCGGATCCAATATGGTGGCCAAAAATGTCAAAAGTCAATAACTGTTGGCCAAAATCGTCACTCGGGGGTTTTTGGGGTCGCTGAATTCGAATCTGACAATATTTTTTCGAAAAACAAATGGCGGATCCAATATGGCTGCCAAAAATGTGAAAAGTCAATAAATGTTTGCCAAAATCGTCACTGGAGAGTTTTCGTTGTAGCTATTTACAAATCAGAGTATCGATTAAAAGAGTGAATTGAATGTATAACCTAAATTAAAAAAATATGAGTGTGCGTAGGAGCACACGTTGGAAGTGAAAGCTTCTATGGCCGGCCAGTCTATATTTCCAAATCAATCTTAATATTACAATAGGATAAGGATCAATAAATTTTGTTTAATGAACGATGTACATACATTTTTGGTATCCGATGAGTCGCGTGGAAGGCTAAACCAAGCTTCGGAAATGCACGATTAAAAATTATACCCACATACTAATTTTCAAATGTGTGGATTTCTATGGCCATAGTACATAGTGGATAGTACATAGTGCATACATTGTAAATAGTACATAGTACATAGTAAATGGTACATAGTATATAATACATAATGCATTATACATAGTACATAGAACATAGTACATAGTACATAGTACATAGTACATAGTACATAGTACATAGTACACAATACGTAGTATATAGTATATAGTAAATAAGCATAATATACAGTACATAGTGCATAGTAAATAGTACATAGTATATAATACATAATGAATTGTACATAGTACATAGAACATAGTACGTATTACATAGTACATAGTACATAGTACATAGTACATAATACATAGTATATAGTACATAGTAAATAAGCATAATATTCAGTACATAGTACCTACATAGTAAATAGTACAGAGTATATAATACATAATGCATTGTACATAGTACGTAGAACATAGTACATAGTACATAGCACATAGTACATAGTACATAGTACATATTACATAATTCATAGTATATAGTACATAGTAAATAAGCATAATATACAGTACATAGTGCATAGTAAATAGTACATAGTATATAATACGTAATGCATTGTACATAGTACATAGAACATAGTACATAGTACATAATACATAGTATATAGTACATAGTAAATAGTGCATAATATACAGTACATAGTGCATAGTAAATAGTACATAGTATATAATACATAATGCATTGTACATAGTACATAGGACATAACACATAGTACATAGTACATAATACATAGTATATAGTACATAGTACATAAGCATAATATACAGTACATAGTGCATAGTAAATAGTACATAGTATATAATACATAATGCATTGTACATAGTACATAGAACATAGTACATAGGACATAATACCTAGTATATAGTACATAGTAAATAGTGCATAATATACAGTACATAGTGCAAGTAAATAGTACATAGTATATAATACATAATGCATTGTACATAGTACATAGGACATAATACATAGTATATAGTACATAGTAAATAGTGCATAATATACAGTACATAGTGCATAGTAAATAGTACATAGTATATAATACATAATGCATTGTACATAGTACATAGTACATAATACATAGTATATAGTACCTAGTAAATAGTGCATAATATACAGTACATAGTGCATAGTAAATAGTACATAGTATATAGTACATAATGGATTGTACATAGTACATAGAACATAGTACATACTACATAATACATAGTATATATGTAGTACATAGTAAATAGTGCATAATATACAGTACATAGTGCATAGTAAATAGTACATAGTATATAATACATAATGCATTGTACATAGTACATAGTACATAATACATAGTATATCGTACATAGTAAATAGTGCATAATATACAGTACATAGTGCAAGTAAATAGTACATAGTATATAATACATAATGCATTGTACATAGTACATAGGACATAGTACATAGTATATAGTACATAGTAAATAGTGCATAATATACAGTATGTACATAGTGGATAGTAAATAGTACATAGTATATAATACATAATGCATTGTAAATAGTACATAGGACTTAATACATAGTACATAGTATATAGTACATAGTAAATAGTGCATAATATACAGTACATAGTAAATAGTGTGTAGTACATAGTACATAATACATAGTGCATAGTACATAGTGCATAGTACATAGTACATACTACATAATTCATAATACATAGCACATAGAACATAATAATTAGTACATAGTTCATAGTACGTAGTACACAGTACATAGTCCATAATACACAATACTTAATATATAATATTTAATGCGTATATAATATTAAATATATAATATTCAATATATAATATTTAATATATAATATTTAATATATAATATATAATTCATACTACATAATTAAAACTAAAATCCCCAAAGGAAACATTTTTCTCACGCGATGGTACGTGCGCGTGATGACACACAAAAAGTGCGCGTGACGCGAGTTTTTAGTTTTTTCCCCAGGCCAAAAAGTGCCCAACTTGCCTATAGAAGTTTTCACTTCAAAAATTCAAGAATATATATTTCATTTTTAGAAAATCAATGTACATATATCAAAAATGGATAATTTTCAAATTAATTCTGTAATGAGTAATATTAATGTTTTTTCAGAAATGAGCACTGTCGGACAAATATCAGTCACAAGAAGTGAACTTTTAGTCATTTTAAAAGGCATCTTGAACAATGAACTTAAGGAAACGCTTGATGTAGTGGAAAACTACATTTCCGAGAAAGCAAAACGCAAATTTTGTTTTTCTGAAGACGATAAGAAAAATGTATCGTATTTGCTTTACCGGTTTCGCAGTTTATGGAAAGATTCAATGAGAGTAGAAAGCCGATTTATGGCAAAAAATCAGGAATGGTTAAATGGTTCCATTCTGTTCAACGTGTAAACTGATGAACAAGCATCCGGTGAAAATAATACTAAACAAACACGTTCCAAAAGCTTTGCGGAATACAGTGACAGATCAAAACGCAGAAGAACCCAGAAACTGCGAGAAGAGTACAATGGTGAGGAAATCGCATACGCAGCTCACATGAGCCTTCGAGCAGCAGGACAAGTTGACGCAGCCCATGTGGTTAAAAGGGTCTCGGAGGGGAGTCCATCTAAAGCATCATCCTACAGATCGTCGGAAGGCCTGGTCAAAGAGAGAACAATGACACCTGAAGAAGCATTATCTGTTTTCGTTGAAGGGAATTTTTCCAAGCGGCGGCAGTATTTAGTTGTAAGGTCAGGTTGTAAAATGGTCAATTCGAAAGCTTATCCTCCCTATGTCACCGTTGCAGAGACGAAAGAAATGTGTTACCCTGACAAAGAAACAATCACAATTACTGAAACACGAGGTTCTGTAAGTCTGCAATCGTTACTAGATCATACTGTTAAGCGTATTTTAAATCTGCGAAAAGATGTTTTAAACTTTCAAGACGATGTTTTGTTAAACTTGAATTTAATCTGCAAGTGGGGCTGTGACGGAACGTCAGGGCAAAGTGTCTACAAGCAAAAATTTTCCAGTAATGACGATACAGTAACAGATAGTAATATTTTTTTACATCACTTGTACCTTTGCGATTATTGCACATTTCGGAGGATAATACAGAAATTATTATATGGCAAAATCCCCGACCTTCTTCCTCACGGTTTTGCAGACCAATTAAGGTCGAGTATTTGAAAGAAACACCGGAAACAACCAGAAACGAAGTAAAATATGTCAAAGACCAAGAAGATAATCTTGTTCCGTTTCAAGAATATTTTCGCGGCAGCAATATTAATGTGCGTTACTGTTTAGCACTAACAATGGTGGACGGCAAAGTGTGCAACGCACTTTCGGAAACTACCTCAACACAACGTTGTTATTTGTGTCACGCAACCTCTAAAGAATTCAATGATCTTAACAAGATGGTTGAACGTGATGTAATTGAAAAAAAATTGGAATTTGGCATATCTTCGTTACATGCTTGAATCCGATGCTTCGAATGTTGTTTACATTTGTCGTATAAACTAGATATTAAGAAATGGCAAGCGAGGGGTGCGAAGGATAAAGAAATTGTTGATAAAAGAAAGTCCGATACACAGAAAGCCTTCAAGGACCGATTAGGCCTAATTGTCGACCAACCGAAGCAAGGGTTTGGCAGCTCCAACGACGGCAATACTGCTCGTCGCTTTTTTCAAGAGGCTGTAACTTCCGCTGAAATTACTAATGTAGATGTACGTTTGATCAAGAGATTTCATGTAATTCTACAATTGATCTCATCAAATCATGGCATCGATATTAATAAATTTAGGAAGTTCGCCTTGGAAACCGCTGAGGTGTTTATGGATTTGTATCCATGGTATCCGATGCCAACATCTGTCCATAAACTATTGATACATGGTCCTTCAATAATAGCTTCGGCTTTGTTGCCAATTGGCCAAATGTGTGAGGAAGGGCAGGAAGCCAGTAATAAGTTGATAAAAAAATATCGTCAAGATTTTTCCAGAAAACATAGCCGCAAAGCGACAATGACCGATTTATTTTATCGACTATTGCTTAGCTCTGATCCCTATGTATCAAGCGTTAGAAAAATTCCGAAAAAAATAAGAAATCACTGTTACAAGAAGCACGGCAAATGATTATAAATGATACCGATCAGGGCCAGCCCTAGCCCTTGATCAGGGTAGAGCGAGAGTGTCTTTCGGCGCCCTTTGGTCAACGCTTTCACATCACATAAATTGTATTTCATGTTACAGAATAAGAATAAGAAATCTATTTCAAAATAATTGTCATTTTCTAATCCCATATGGTTATGTTCGTGTTGTTAAATCAAATTCAAGTATTTTTAAATTTTATCTGTCTGTTTGTCCGGGCTAACCTCGGAAACGGCTAATCCGATTGCGACGGGACTTTCTCGGGAAGACTCAGAAGTATTGGGTATGTTTTAGGCTACTTTTTTGCTCCGATCCGATTATCGGATCCGACTCGTATTCGATTATCGGCTCAGACCGAAAACTTGACCCGATCACCGTAGAAAAGCGAGTGGCAAGTTTTTTTATCATTCTAACTGTAGACTTCAAAGCTCGATTGCTTGCGCTATTTTTTCACTCTGATCGGACTAGTGGGTCAGACCGAAAACTTGAGCCGATAATCGAAGGAGAACCTGATAGAGTGAAAAGTTTATTTTATCAGTCTAATTGTAGGCCTCAAAAAGCTCTATCTTAATATCTAAGTTTGATTAAGTCAACTGTGATCGTACTATAGCCAACCCTTTTCTTTTCCGGGATAGCGTTACCTGAAGTGCGAGCAATATTTATCTAGGGATTTAAATATAACTCTTTGAGAACTTCAATTGGAGTGATAAAAAAAAGTTTTACACTATCAGGAAAAAATTCTTTTTCGATTAGGTTTTTGAAATTCAGACCTACCTGCATTTTTTGGCGGCCGCCGCTCCGGCTATAAACGATTTTTATTGATTGTAAAAGATTTGTCATTCTGTCTGTTTATAGGGGCTAATATCTTAACCGGCTGTACCGGCACCATGGAGCTCCTTGCTGGTGACAGCAAGGCTACTGCCATCAAGATTGGGTAAACATAAAAATAATTTTTAAAAGACTACATCCTCCCTAGGTTCCTAAATGTTTGTAGGGGATGCTAAACCGGCCACACGGTTGACGCTAGCTCGCCGGTGGGGGCGTGGGGTTGTGTGACCGGAACTCGACACCTATGATTCACCACTTACCTATTTTTTAAAATGGAGATCTCTTCATACCGTTCTTGTCCTAGGTTAGCCAGAGATATTCATCGCTGGACGTTTCCATCGACCTGGTGAACCTGTAAATGTTCAACGCGACGTTGGGAGGACCCTGGAGAGAAATCAAAACCCAACCATCCTGGACAATTTATCCCCTTAGGCTGTCATGCCTAGTAATACTAGTGGGGTTAAAGAAAGTGACAACAAATATATTTTAAAATAATTACAGTATAGTACAATTACTCAACAACATAACAGAGGTAAGTTTTCTTTAACTAATAGATGTAAATCAAACAACAAATACTCCTATAATCTAGGTAATGTGGACACAGCCAACTATTACCACCAAATAATAACGTTAATGCAACAACGGAAGGAAACAAATCAATCGTCGCGCTGGTACCAGTCGAGGATTCCTTTCTTTCGTACAACACCAAACCGGAAGATAAAATTTATAACTAAGGGCGTGTACTAAAGTAAAATAGTAACTAGATTATATGTTAAGAAATTGGTAAATATAAGAGTTTATGGTATGAATATATAATTATTTGATAAGTATTGTAATATATGTAAATAGTGGATATTACAATTTCCTTTGGTGTGATAATTAAATAGTGTATATGAGAAAATATTCGGGGGGAATATACATTTAGTTAAAAATTTGGATGTATATGACTTAATTACCAAAACTAAAGGTACAATACTCCAAACAGAACGAATGTTGTTATTGTGATGCCGTATAATTCAAAATTGTCATATACTGAATATCATTAATGTGTATGTTCATATATTTAGAAATATTTTTAGGGTTAAGCGATATATTTAAAAATTGTTTATATATTTAATAAAGTTACTATATAAATAAGTAAAAGTGTAAAATTAACCAATAATAAACGTGTAAGTATTTGATTATAAGACAATCTAATTAACAAGGATATATCTTTGTATATTTGTATGCATAACCCACGAAAAATGACTTAATACTATAAAAACCCGTACCTTACACCTTCTCCACGGTTTGGTTACCGGATAACGCACGCCTTGCCTCCTGTACCCTGATACTGCGAGCTGGGTTAATGCCAAACACCGCGGTCCAGCGTTAGCGGGATTACTCCACCGACACCCTTCAGAGCAAGGATGGGAAGAACCTCCTTCCTCGTCAGTAATTCACAAAAGTTATTGTTCACTTATGTTTTTCTGGATTATGCTATTTATTTTATTCTAGTTTTTTTTTTGTTTTTGTGATAGGGCAAAATGCCATTCGGATTTGACTTCACCAGATCAAAATTTATACCCAATCAGATGTCAGATCGAAAACACTTCCCAAAAAGTTAACATTTATTGACCTGTGTAATTTAACTTCAGTTGGTGATGGCGAATATGGCCGAATTGATACGCTGTTATTAGACTCCTTGCTTCTTGACGTAAATGCTTTTCGACAAGGGCCTTACCTTGCTGACCCTAAATAAAATTCTTACATAACTTACAATATCTCACGCCATAGGATAATTCTAAAGCTATCTCCTTATTATTTGGCTTCTGATGATCCAATATATGTGCACTTCTTCAGACCAAATATATGGAATGCAACCCGGGTCCAAAGCTTCCGCAACTGAAACATAAGCAGGTAAATGCCTTCCTTCGTCGAGCTTCCTTTTTATATATGTATGCCAGCCGGAAACAATGCGTATATCACACCGAAAGTTCATAGACCGAACTCTATAAAATGTACTCAGGAATTTATGCGATGTAACGCAGTTACTGATAAATATAAACTTTTTCCATGAATTAACTTCGAAACTTATTCTTATTGTTTTTAAAAAAATCACGCACAAGATTCCTGGAACCCCAAAAGCTAACAGACTTCCTTTTCATGCAATCTAAATTCGGACTCTACGCGATCACGAATATCTCCAGCCTCGTTCTTACTAAATTCCAATCCAGACTGTCAAAAATTTTCAACTTTTTTTCTTCCAAGAAAAATTTTGTTTTTCTTTGCCTACGTGATTCAAAAAGGTTTCGCATCCAAAAAGCTTCTGAAGTGATTGGACTATTAATTTCTGAAATTTCCGATAGATGGGGGGAATAATTAATAATAAGAATTTTGCACTAAATAACCGACCGGTACACGGCTAATCCGATTTTGATGGAATTTTGAAGGCCAGCACATATTTTAGGTTTCTTTTTCACTCGGTCAAAAAGATATTTTCAACAGAGACTGACAAGCCGTAAAGGGGTGTATATCGCTCAATACTGAAGGATTGTGTAGTAGATAAATTTTATAGAAATAATCGTGCACTGCTGCCACTGAAAAATATTGTAATTGTTTGCGGCATCAAAAACGAAAGAAACAAAATTTGGGCAATAATGCATTTTTCTGAAAGTATTTTCGTACCCTGTATATCGGTAGATAGTGCCGGTAGATCCCCTCCCTAGAACAATTTTTTTCTCCAAATATACCCAAGAATCACCCCTGAACGGGTTAACATTTAAGTCTGAACACCCTGTATATTATGCACATTTTCGTATTTCCAGTGCCGTGCGGCAGCATCTGTGCATGCTCCACGGGGCGTCAAAACGAAACGACGAAATACGAAAACGAGAAACAGTAGCGGCTCTTTTGAGGATCGCCACGATAAAAACATAACACATACATTTTTAATGTTGCCGATGTTCGTCTCAAGCCAGAATGTATTTATTCAATTTTTTAGGGGCCCCAAAGTGTGAATTTTTGAGGTGCACAGTGGGCAAAAAATTTTGCAAAATTAATGACCTTTTTTGGCGCTTTTTTGGAAAAATGGGAAAATGTTATGCGCGTTGTTTTCCCCCAAATTTTCAAGACACGGCAATATCGACGCGGACGAGATTGTGGGCGAAAGCGGGTGTTAAACAAATAATAATAACCAAATTTTTCAAAAGCCAACTTTTATTGCAAAGGCCACATCAAAATTTTATTTTCGTTCGAAATTGTTTTTCACATTCATTTTGGCGCCCTTGCACCTGGCGCCTAGAGCGACCGCTCCACTTGCTCTACCCTAGGGCCGGCGCTGATACCGATACAGAAAGCGACATAGAAAAATCAGATGTTTCAGGTGAAAGCGATTTTGAAGTTGATAGGGATTGATATAGTGATTTTATTCTAATTTACATGTCTTACATATTAAGAAAGAATAAAAAATATTGATATGTCACTTCTAACTTGTATTTCTTTTTCATAAAACCTTTCCTTGAACAAAATTTCAAATATAGTTAACTATACTGCAGCCGTAAATTTATTTTCCAGAAAAACTGTCAGATTCGTAATCAGCGACCCCAAAAACCCCCGAGTAACAATTGTGGTGAATATTTATCGACTTTTAAAATTGATTGGCCGCCATATTGAATCCGCCATTTTGTTTTTGAAAAAATATTGTCAGATTCGAACTCAGCGACCCCAAAAACCCCCAGTAACGATTTTTGAGACGATTTTTTAATATTCAGTCGAGTTATATGCTTATGACCACCTTTTTCGTGATTTATCCCACTGTGCGCCAACTCAAATATAAACAGTGAAACATTGAAATTCTCTATATTTCGACAACAGCTTTACTTACCTGGACTAAAATTATCCTATCTTTCAATCTGGAACCAATCCTACACATTCCCATTTTCATTTAAATCTGTTGGGCGGTTTCGGAGATTAGCGTGTACAAACATTGTGACACGTAGTTTTTATATATTAAGATTAATGCAATGAAAAATAAATTTTATTTTTAGGCTTGTAGATCATTACCGGCTTAATAAAGAAGCATTTTTAGTGATAATGGATTCAATTAGGCCTTTTTCAAGAGAGTCCTCCGTACCACTAATCCTACAACTTGCAGGTACGCTTCGCTCCTTTGCTGAAGGGGGATTTTAGCGTGCAGTTGGCAAGAGTAACATTTTCAAAAAATTTTGACAGGATGTTACAGCTTTTAGAATCTAAACTTTGCCCAACGCATTCACTTTTTTATCGATTTCCATATTAGTTCCCATTTATCGAGACCTTGTTTTTCGCCCAACTTTCCGGTTAATATTGTTTCCTAATCTTGTTTTGTTTCTTCAGTTCGTAAGTTTTCTATGTGCCAATTCATCTGATTGTTGCTCTTTCTTCTATAGTTTGTGACTCGTTTTGGCATCTTCACTTCTCAGCAAAGAGGTAGTAATCAGTGTAGACATTCGCTCCTCTGTAGCTCCTCATACCATCACCATATCCTTGCTTAGATTTATTTAACTAGAACCTGGCCAATTTGGTTATTGGACGTCGATATTAAGTAACACTACAAGTTAACATTCTCCCCAAAATTCCACTTACTCCCCCTTATCCTATCTTTGATATCTTACAATTTGCAAACCCCCTTTTAAGGATGAAGCAAAGACGCTACCGCAACTTTACGACTTCATTGAATTTTTACATGATTACAATAACTGCAGCAATGTTGCAACATTGTACAGAAATAATTTTATTAAAACCAAATTCCAACTAAGTATCTTTTAGTATACCCCACAAAATAAATCGAAAAGTGGAATTGGAAATCAAATTATACAAATGCACACAAGTAAAATAAATGATTTAACTTTTAACGTAGAAACTAAAAACTTTTCGTACAATCTCCCCTGCCTGTGTTTGTGATATATAAAATTAAATTCTCCTGATGCAGAATATTCCAAAGCCAGAGAAACTTTCTGCGAGTTTAAATCTCAAAGGAGGTCCATAATTTTGTGGAGATGTATGATATGTGATTATGTTGACAAAGTCCTTATGAATTGTAACACTTCTTTGTTGGCTAGTTGATGCTCTCGTCCGTCATCAAAATTTTGTGAGATTTATACAAATTTTTTCCTGGTAAAAAAAAGCTCAGGCGAATCTGATTATATTTAGATATTAAAAAAAGTTTTTTTTTATTTTGTTTCGCCACAAATTAAATTTATTCCTTTGAGAGTTTTTCCAAAATGAACCACGGAGTTAAAATATCATCTCGCAATGTTCAAAATGGAAATGATTGGAAAATACATACAAACCAAGTTTTCAGAATTCCTGGTTGATCAAGGCAAGCGGTAGTTTGCCGAGCTCGTAAGGGCAAACTACTAATAGTCCAGTAAGTCAGGGTTTTTAACAACAAAAATTATTAACAGGCTACAAAGTTATGTAACAAATTGGAAATTTTCCGTAGAATTAAATGAACTATTTTTAAAACAAATGACGTTGTTGCGTCCTTTTCAAAATGGTGGCCAAAATTAGCGATAAATAGTTTTTTACGTTTAAAAAAAACGTTGTACAAAAAATGGTTAAATGGCAAAGCCGTGCAGCTATTTAATACGGATCGAACTGGCCTAAAAATCGTAATTTTTTTAAATACATGTATCTCCGTGAAAAGAAAATATTTTTTTAACGAACCACGGTGAAAGCGTAGTCCGAGATAAGTCAAAAAAGAGCGTTTTTACAGATTTGCAAAATATTGCAAGATTTTTGCAAAAATCGAATTTTTGTAAAAAAAACCTGTTTTTTTCAATGTCTCATACAGGCCATCGTATTTTTATACCCGACCGGTAAAAAGTTTTCTTTAATAGTTGCGCTTACATGTGCAATTTAATACGGATATCGCAAAACGATCTCTAATATGCCCAAAATCAGTAAAAAAATCAATTTTTTTTATACCTCAAAAAAAGTTTATGCTCTCCGACTATCTGGAGCAGAGATAATTTTTTTTTTGAAAAAAATTGCGTGGCGCCATCTTTTAAGATAAGTCGCTGAAATTTGCAGGGGTTATTGCTGAATACTTATATTTTCAATACAGAATTCCCGGAACTTGATCGGCCGTTGCTGCGCATTGCAAAATGAATTAACCTCGGAGCTCGATGCTGCGGCGCGCTATAGTCCAGTCAAAGGGTTCAAAGTGGGTGATAATAATTCTGACGTTGCTGATCCATGGCGACCTTCTCAAGAGGGCGGATTACCATTTTCTTCACAACTCCTTGACATGGGTATCAAATGAAAGGGTATGATAAGTAGAATACAATAACCTATGTCGTTCATAAACTATAAAAAAAATATGTCATGTCTTGTGGGTCATTCCATGAAAATTCGATAAAAAAAAAGAAAATTTTGGACACGACCTTCTCCGATTTCCTTCATATTTCGTACATTTGGAGTACTAGTAGGCGCAATATTTGGCCAAAATATTGGGTAGTTTCAAAAATAACGGTGCTTAAACTAACTTAAAATTCAAACAACGCCATCGTGTTCAGCATCCTCGAAAACGGGGGAGAGGTAGTCTTGGTCCGACTCAACATATTTACGTGTTCGTCCGATTCGCACACGCCACTACGTTTGACAGGGTATGCTTTAAAAAATTCTCCTTCCCAAGCGGTCTTCGATCCCAACATGAGACTCAGGTAACTTATCTTTAGTGTTGCCAGTCAAAAAATATAAAAATTTGGAGAAAATCCTTCGTTGGCTTTTTGAGATCCCCAAGGATAAAGGATACTTAAGATGTCCTTTGAATCCTTTTTTCGTCGAATGTCTTTTTTATTTAATAGCTTGAAGGTTTTTCTTCAAAATGATGTATACATCACCGCGCTAGGATAATATTTGCGCTTTGTACGATTTTTTAAAGGAACTTGTATGAGCTGTTTTAGACGGTGCGCTCCAGCGCATGCGCTCCAGCGCATGCGCCTCACGAACGTTTGGCGATGAAGGGAGGAGTGCGAATGAAGAGAGGTACCACCCTACTTCTCCCTTTATCCACAAAGTTCGTGAGGCACATGCGCTGGAGCGCACCGTCTAAACCGGCTCTATTATGCAAATTTCGAAATGTTTAAGTACAGTTATTTGTGAAACTACCAAAATTTTGGGAAAATATTGCACCTACGTAATACTATTCACTAGTACTCCAAATGTACGAAATATGAACGAAATCGGAGAAGGTCGTGTCCAAGCCGTTGGTCGAATTTTCATGGAATGGCCGGTACTGTAAAATTTCAAATCGCAATTTTCGAAGTTCGTGGGCGCCAAGATTATTTATTGGAAAAGTTTAATACTCACTTATAACAAAAAGAAGTGATATGGATTAGTCAAGACGAATCGTTAATAGCATAAAATAATAAATCACGTGTAGTGGGGAGCTAGCACTTGAAAAAATCGTGTCGTCTCAATATTCGGCCGTTTGGTATATAATTTTTGACCATTTGCACCCTCGCCAAGCCACCGTTAGCTAAAGTCGCCATTTCACCCCCACCACAGCAAATGGTCAAAAGTTTCTGCCACTAGTATTTAACGCTTATTTAATCCTAAAAGAACCTACATACGCATCCGCAGAAACTTTTTTCTATTTTAACCCATTTTTTACACCCCCAACCCCCTAACTAGAGATGGGTCCACTTCCCGCAAAAATGTCATATTATAAAAAATGCTCGAAAAGCTTATATACCAAACGGCTTGAAGGCTGGGACGACAAGATTTTTTCAAGTGCCAGCTCCCCTACTAGTGCATTTACGAACGAATTCAATGTGGCTCAGTATATAGTTTTTCTAACGAAATTTGTTACATTTAGAAGAATACCTAAGATTCATGCTATGCAACGAACTCGTCAGTCAACTTTTTCGCGGTTTCGAATAATAATATTTTATTGAGTTTTTTAAAAAAATTGCCAGTAGAGAATATGAGCGAAATTTGAAATGTAGATACAAAAATTTGGCAGATGTTAAAACGGTTGCACACAAGGAAGTGGCCAACTTCTCCTTACTTGAATAAGGGGTTCCACCTTAGTGAAAATTTTTCGACACCCTTGTGACCAGCAGCGGCAAAGCACAATCATTGTCATGTGAACAAATAACCGTTAAAATGTAAAAAGTTAATGGGTCAATTTATTCACCAACTGTTTGTTGAGTGATATGGTTTTAAATTCTTTGGTTGTGTGGTTCTTTGGTTATCCTAGACTAGCATTTGGGGGGAGGGGGTGCAGATCGGGCCCCTATGAGGCTCTGTATGGCCCCCACAGGGCATCTAATGGCTTGCCTCATTTGCGACCCGTCATAATAGTACGAGAGCTAAAAACGTTTTCGAGAAAGAACGAGCCAGACCTACAGCATCCGTACCAAACTACAATAAGAAAGGAAATATCAAAAAATCAGCCGACCTAAAATCCACTTTTTCTTGACGTTGCCAGCTCTTACATATACTATTATCTATATACTTATACTATTATATAAAGAGAAAAGATTTGAATGTTTGTTTGTTCCGGATAAACTCAAAAACTACCGAAACGATTTCAAAATTTCTTTCGCCAATAGAAAGCTCTATTATCAGCGAGCAACATGGGGTATATTTTATTTTTCAGGACATAGAAATTCAAAATGGCCGCTGAAATATGTCCGAAATTAAAAAAAAACAGAAATTTGGTTGAATTTGCCAATTTTATTCCGATTCCAATGAAAATCCGTATATGGGAGTTTTTAAGGCAGCAAATAACGAATTAATGATCAAAATTTATAAATTCAAATTGTGGGACCTACAAATGGAAAAACTTTGAAAATAGTGTACTGTAGCAGAATTGATCGACAAGGTTTTTTTTTGGTAAGTTGGTAAGGAGAAGCGGAAATGTGGCCCAACGAGTTCCATCTAGTAGTACATATAAGGAATGATCCATGAGGAAAAATCATTTGAGAAAATCAATGTTGAGGATTTCGACGTGAATAAGCTTTATATTTAAACGTAGTTTTACCAATGCAGTCCCCCCACTGAATTAATCACGTCCACTGCTGCTTGTCCTCCGCAATCGAACGAGAACCGGTCTATTGAGTACGCTAAATTACAGCCTTCACGGTCACCAACATAATTGCCTAGAATATGAGGCAATCCAACAACAAAAACTAAAGCTTTCTATGAGTAAAACTAAACGTAGGTACTAACTAAACTTTTTAAAAAGTTTTCCGAATACGAAAGGCAGATGTTGGGATTGCCCAACTGCATTTGTAATGAGGTTTGCTTCATTCCTTAAGCCCCCCATACACGGTAAAATTGGCTGTACAGCAATGCTGTACAACCAAAAATGTGATATCCCACAACTGTGCTTTTTGGTTGTACAGCCTCATTTTCTGTTCGGTCGCGTAAGTGTTAGGATGGAAAATGACGCTCGTAAAATGATGTTAAATTATGTTTCCGCGGAGAGATAAACCTCAAATGCCATTTTTCAAGCATCACTGTACTTATTGATACTACCAAAACGAGGGAATAGTTCTACTCTTCGTATTTTTCCTAGAAATGTCACAATATTGTACCCTCAGGTTACTTCTATTTTTATCCTAAGCGTAATTACCCTGTCATAAACTAAGCAATAAGATTTTATGAAGGATTTTTGTTGTTTATTTCCCTCAGAGCTGGGCAACATCGAACAACGACCCTTCTCCTAAACGCTCTGGCAGCAGTGAGTTGCGATCATCATACGCGCTTTTTGGGCTCCCAAGAGCCGACCTTGCCAAGCCCTGCTTTACCTAAAAAAGGAATATTTTCCCTACATTAAGGGTTATGTGAGTGCAGGTTTTTACTCATGAAACAATGCAAATGATGCATGTTTCGAGTGTAAATTTAGCTATTTTTCCTAGAAAAGGAAATATTAGTCCGTAAATTTAACAACATAATAAAAATTTTCAATTTGCCAAGTTTAAGGATGTTTCTGTTATCAGAGATGTAGAAATGGGATTCACAAAATTAATTTACTATTTGCCGCTCAAGAATAATCCAAATCCATCAAAATTTATCAAAATAATAGGTTTAATCGAAATTAAATAATACGAGAGGATCTCATTTAAAGTAAACTTCTAAAGGACGTATTTCCCTGTAAAGGATGAATTACAGTAAAAGAAATATTATTTGAAAACATTTCTTTATAATGCAACTATATGTATATTTTTTATTTAATTTAACGGCATTTCATATTTTCCAAAGACTTCATTTGTTTTTAATCCAAAAATTCATTAATAATTAAAATGCCTTAAATCCAGTTAATTAATTATTTTAATGTAATGTTTTTTATTTTTATTTCAATTTATTTTGTTTTTCAAATTATGTCTGGTTGGAGCACTACGCCACTACTTTCATGCATGTTGGAGCACCGGTGGCCACGCCTTCAAAAAATCAAACCACGCCTGCGAAAAATCAAACCCAGTTTGATTTTCATCAAACCGATGTACGACCGAGTTTTGATCGGCCGACCGGCTCACAATCGATAGTTTTGGTTGTACATCCGCCCTTCGATGTACATCCAATTTGACCGTGTATGGGGGGCTTTATGACACAGTTCTTTTCAGTAATGCTGGTCTTTTTTTGAGTGGTGGTCATGAATCCTTCTGGGGGAATCCTTTTCTCGGCATGCGCCTTATTTGCCACATGGGGCCCACACGCTGCATGAGGCAATCACCCTCCCCAAGCCACCCCTAGCTGAACCTCCCGTTTCATCCCTCACATCCCAGCAAATGGTCAAAATTTCTGCCACTAGTATTTAAAGATTATTTAGCCCCAGTAAAACCTACATACGCAGCGCCAGAATTTTTTTTCAATTTTGACCCCTTTTTTACCACCCCAACCTCTCTATCTACAAAAGGGCCGATTCTCCGGGCTAGCGAGTGTGCATACGTTCTTAACTGCGTATCACACTACGTATATAAGAAATATCAGCTTTAGGAAAATGACGTAGGTCTAGCGGGCCTGGGCTCTTGGACTATGGGTTATTTGGTGTACTAATATTGTGATTTTATCATATTTAGGTGCCAAACTAATACATAAACCATAAAAACCCTTGAACGCAATTGTCCCTATCTACCCCTTAAATTTGGACATTTTCAATAGCCTAATGTTATAAAAATGAATGTGTGAATGTATGTATGTATGTATGTATGTTCGCTATAGGCTCCTACACCGTGCAACCGATCTTAATGAAATTTTAAGCATGTGCTATTTACATTAAAACTTAGAACATAGGCTATTTTATTACTTTCTAAAGCCACTCCTAGATGGCGCTGCCATGGAGAGCTTCGTTGAAAATCATCGCAGAGCTTTGAATTTTTGCATGAAGGCCCGTGTCGTCTCCCATGATGCACCTCGAGGCCCGATACATTCAAAATGGCCGTGCCAATATGGCGGGCGAATTTTGACAATTGTATTCCGATTTCAATGAAAATCGGTATCTGCGGGTTTTTAAGGTAGCAAATCACGAATTTATGATCAAAATTTAGAAATTTGAAGTTGCGGGGAAAATATGGCTGATGAATTTTGTCAATTGTGTTTCGGAACAGCCGTATTTACCCTATTTGTTCTCCTATGGCTGAGGCTATCTAAGCAATCGCTTCAGAATTGATCGACAAGGTTTTTTGGAAACATGATATGGACAAGCAGAAATGTGGGATTTATATATAATGGGGGAGAAGGAAAGAAACCTTTCACCTCTGAAATTTTAATAATAAGTCTACGATTTTGCAATTCGGGAAGGGGCTGGCGTCTGGGTAAACAAATAAAACCTTGGTCAGTGACATTCCAGATGAGAACCCCAATTGTTAGACATGTAATTTTTCTCCATTATGTTACATGTCTGATAATGGAAAGCCCATTTTTAAATCTTGTATTAGTATAACCCTTTTGCTTTCTTTCAGGTTGTGATAATATTTTTTGATTATTGAATGTTTAATTTAACTAGAAGGCCAAACGAATGCCTACCTCGCCCAAGAAAGATTATAGCTTTAGTAACACTGTGGATCTGACATAATTTTCTTGAGATTTTACTATGTGCCTAATAATTGCAGGCAAAAGCCTATTTTTAAATACTCTTTCACTAATATTTCTTTTTGGTGGGTGGTTACCTTTTTTAAGGATATTTCATGTGTGTTTATTTTAAAAGAAAGACCCATAAGTTTATCACGGGCAACACCGTGTAAACAATAAAGGGACGATGGGTATGGGAAATAATCACTTTCTAGACTAGACAGTGATCCGATCTGCCGACAGACAAGTGAACATCAACAGAATGCCATTTTGGTTGAGAAGTAAGAAATAGTTCAAGAAGGAGTGCTTCCTGCCATGTCTATTTGAAAACTTCTAAGTACTCCCAGCGCGACAGGTTTCGCAGGTTTTGGGCTTTCATACCAAGATATACTAAAAGAGCGCTCAAAAACGAATAAAATAAATTAAAAAGAAACATGTTTCCATGGCATAACGTTGAAACTTCATTACCTGTCAGCCCGTTTAAATTGGTATGACGGGCATTTCCGGTACTGGACGAGCTCTTGTACCCTCTAAATGCGGATTCTTTATTTTAATTGTGTTTACGTATTCCCGATTAAACCCTCCATTTGCCCTAGTATTCACAGATTTGATATAATGGGAATGTATAAGCCCGTTCCTGCCCGTAAGGTTTTGGCGATACAGATAGCGGCAGAATAAGCGTTTTTCTTACGGAAACAAAGGTGGGAGTGGAAAATTAGTAAACCCCAGTCAATTGACCTTACCAGCATTTATATGAGAAATTAGCGTAGGCAGTGCTCTGAATCACCTGGGAGTGAATCGAAGTAGTAGTACTATGGCGCTCTCAGACCAGTGACGTCATCGGTTGTTGTCTTGGGTGCGGATGTGGGTCTTGGGTGTGTCTCGGATGAGCTTTCGTGCTGGCTGAGCTTTTGAACTTGCTGTGCCATGGCTGAACTTGCATGTGCCTCGGATTTGGTCTTGGGTGTTAGTTGGATGTGCCTCGGATGAGCTTGAGGAATTAGATTGAACTTGCATGAGCCTTGGCTGAACTTGCACGCCGGATAAGCTTTTGAACTTCAATGTGCCTGCGGATGAACTTTAGCGCTGGATTACCTTTTGAACTTGCATGTGCCCTGGATGAGGTCTTGGGTGATAGATTGAACTTACATGTGTCCCGGATGAGGCTTGGAAAATTAAATTGAACTGCATGCGCCTCGGATGAGCTTGAGGAATTAGATTGAACTTGCATGTGTCCCGGATGAGGCTTGGAAAGTTAAATTGAACTTGCATGCGCCTCGGATGAACTTGAGCGCTGGATTAGCTTTAGAACTTTGCTGAGGCTTGGATGAGCTCGGGAAATCAGGTTGAGCTTCGCTGAGTGTCGCGGATGAGATTATGCGGGTGATTGAATCTTCAGTTTTGAACATCGCTGTGCTTTGAGCGGGGCCTTGCTATTCAGGACATTACCCTCGAGTTTTGGTTGCATCCAGGCTTGCGCAAGGGGCCGAGAGACTTAAATCGATATCCCAGCTTCAAGGATCCCAGATATTCAAACCCCATTTCAATTTTTAACCAACTCTCCTAAGAAATAAAATATCCCGCCATGCAAAAATATTCAAATTACATTTAAGAAATAAAATATCCTTGTTTCACCTAAAATCACGCCACTCAAAACATGTGCAAGTGATACACTTATAAGGGGCAAGCGTGAAAGGAAATTACCATTCAGATCTCGACATGAATTTTCATGCCCAGCCGCCAAAACCCAAATACAGGCATCGAATTGCATTCCTTTGCATCATAAATTTTTCTGTCCAAATTGACCTCACACATATCCTTCATGCCCATATGTCATGAAAGCACCTAAAAAAACTCAAGCACGGGTCACTCTCTTTTCACGAATGCTATTTTTACCGATCGCGCGCCAAAGAGCCTTAAGCAAAATACACATCAAGGGTTGAGATCTCCAGCAGATCCTCCATGCAAACAAATATATATGCCGGGCGTGGGATGTTTCCAATTAAGAGTCCTCGGGGTGCTGCGGCTTATCAGCAAAACTTTCAGGCATCGTGGCTACCATTAATTTGAGGCACATGCGATTTACTTATTATGGGTTTAACAATTTATTTCTTTTAAGGGCTCGAAATTTAGGACGAAGAATTTAAGAATTTGCTAGGTCCAATCGTTTATGAGTTTGAGTTTGAATTTGAAGTGGAGAATTTGTCTGTACTTGAGAAAATGCTTGGGATGATTTACTACGCAGGACCCAATTATACTGAAGCCACCCAGACATGATTGAACAAGTTCAGTTAAAATATGCCCCAATGTAAAAAAAAAAGTTGGCTATATCAGCATATTTGGAGTGGGAAATCTTAATGTGATGCAGCTGTATAAACAAAGCTAGATTGAAATTTCATGCGTTTTGAGTGCCCTGGCTGGGAACTCGGATGGGATCTAAGCTATTCACCCTTTTAACCGGAAAATCATATAAATACTCGAAAAGTGAAGCATGTATGATTAGGTCTGAGGATGGTTGCTATAAAAGAACGAACAAATTCTTATTTTCACAATTCGTAGGTATAAGCCTATGAATAAACAGCAGCAAAGAAAAAGTGAAAAGTGAAAATTACAAGTGAATAATGTGGATGTGTTACGCAGCTGAATCTTGGCCGAAAGCTATGGATTTGGAAAGTGCAATTAGACGAATTGAACATCAGCTTAGTGATTTTCAACATGATGCAATTCTTTGCCAAAATAGCGGATATGATTGCGAGGATGAACAGTGTTTTAAAGACAAAGAGGAGGTATATCGACGAGGGCTTATTTTATGCGGCCAGTATTTCAAGGGTAATATAAACTTAGAAGAGTTTTGCGACTTACTGGCATGCATAAAATTAGCGGAGTTTCTTTTGGATTTGAAAGATTTTCTCCCCGACAATCTGACATTAAAATACCGAGTGCAGCATACAGAAAGTTCTAATTTGCATGACTTCATTAAATGTACCGGTTGCGGTTTAGGCAATGAACTTCGCGACTACGTATATTTCGATATTCCTCTTACTAAAGAAAAAGATCCAGAAAAACTAGGAGTGAAAGAGTCAGAGTGTGAAAAGCGTCTTTAAAATTAAATTAAAGCACATTGGACGAAGCTAGCATTCCATTACAAACTTGGTTTCTATCGATGTAGCTGTAGGTAGGTTAAAATTTGTATACTGTACCAAGTTAAGGTAGCGAGTGGGAAGAATGTCATAAATAGCATTATAAGAAAATAAAAGAATATTTGTAATGTTTTAAAAAATCTGTTTTATTTAAAAAAAACTCTTTATTATAAATAAATACTTTTCAGAGCACATCGGCCTCGGTTTATTATACAAGCTAATCCATTTTTATGCTGTTGTTAGCTTCAGGCATCCTTCCTCTTCTGCATCATCATTAATACTTTTCATCAGGTATGTTCACTGAGCTGACTGATTTGCTCCTGGGCCAGTTGATTTTGCTTGTTCATTCAATAAACCCATACTCTCGCAACTCCTCAATGATTGACACTATCTCATTAGTATGACTATTATTTCCAGCTTTCTTCGATGCTACCAATATGCGTAGCCTGTCAACTAGCTCATTGGGGTCATCCCAATATATGTACTCGATATTTTTCCTGGGGATATGCATTATTCCCTTTCCAGTATGAAGAGTGCGAATCAACTTTTTTATAATGTTTCTATATTTGTAGCTATTTGTTCCTTTTATCTGCTGGTTTTCCTTAAAATCACGCCTGTAGTTGCATGTATCATTACAATTGCTTGGTAATTGGCGGCGTCGTCCATTGAGTAACCCTGGGGCATTTTCATAAAAAGTAGTTCAGCTAAGCCTTCAGTTATCTTATACTGCTTCTCACCAATAAGAAAATTTTCTTTATCAACTTTTAAGATCGAATTACCAATATGCAGCATATCGTTGAGATAGTACACCCCATAAGTTTGATCAATTTTCACGCTATTATTTTCAAGTAGTTGTTTATATCGGTTTAGTATCTGACCTGGAGACGGAGATTTTGAAAATTTCAGTTGCCCAGTTTGATGTGCAGCCTTTGGTGTACCGGATTTAGCGCACCAAAATTGGCGCACCGGTTTTGGGTTGAGCAAGTTCATTTATCTAATAATATCAAGCTCGCGTAACTGTTTAAGTATCCAAAATATTTCTCTTCCTTCTCTAGTTGGCGCTAGGCATCTCAATCGATCAACTAGCTCATTGGGGTCGTATAAGTCTGAATTTTCATCATCATAATCTTCATCTTGAATGTATTTGTAGCGATACTGATGAATGTTTTCAGTATATTTACTCGCATCTTCAACCATCTTCACTCGTTTTGCTGCGACTTCGTTAATTGATTCTAAATCTGAACTTTGCAAAGTTTCATCATCTTTTTCTTCAGAAGTATACGATTTTGCTTCATCATTTAGGTTTTTATAAGGGTATTGGTGAATTTTACCGCAGTTTTCACTATATTTATTTACATCCTCAACAAACTTTGCTCGTTTTGCAATTGGCTCTGAATCTGAGCTCTGATCTGCTCCAAGAATTGAATTTTTGCCATTAGATGATTCCGCCTGATCCTCTTCATATTTACACATCGTCACTTGCTTAGAGAAAATATTGCTAGAACTGGTCTTGGTGTTAGAATTTTCGGAAACTGCTTTAGGTGTTTGAATTTGCAAATATTCCCGACTTTTTCTTAATTTCAACATTTTATTTCTAATGTTTTCGGCGGGGCTATGCCCATAAGCATCATCCTCATACCCCATAACATTATAAATATCAGCATCAGTATGTATTAGTGATCTATCTTTTTCTTCATATTCTCTGTTTCTGGATGTATGCGTTGATCGGTTTTTATGTCTAACAAGGTTCTCTGCACGAGTGAATGTCTTGTTACATACCATGCACTCAAACATAGTGATTGTAAGATACTGCACGATATCGAACGAGGTATGTATTTATATACCGGTGCACCAAAATTGGAGCACCAAAATTGGAGCACCAAAATTGGAGCACCAAAATTGGAGCACCAAAATTGGAGCACCAAAATTGGAGCACCAAAATTGGAGCACCAAAATTGGAGCACCAAAATTGGAGCACCAAAATTGGAGCACCAAAATTGGAGCACCAAAATTGGAGCACCAAAATTGGAGGACCAAAATTAGAGCACCAAAATTGGAGCACCAAAATTGGAGCACCAAAATTGGAGCACCAAAATTGGAGCACCAAATTGGAGCACCAAAATTCATCATTCAAAATAGCGATGAAATCCGCATTCCAGTGCAAAACCAAGACCTGTATGTCCTCGTAGCTGAAAGTTTTCTTTACATTGAAGGAGCAATAACGGACTCTGGAGGACATACAGGTCTTGGTTTTGCACTGGAATGCGGATTTCATCGCTATTTTGAATGATGAATTTTGGTGCTCCAATTTGGTGCTCCAATTTTGGTGCTCCAATTTTGGTGCTCCAATTTTGGTGCTCCAATTTTGGTGCTCCAATTTTGGTGCTCCAATTTTGGTGCTCCAATTTTGGTGCTCCAATTTTGGTGCTCCAATTTTGGTGCTCCAATTTTGGTGCTCCAATTTTGGTGCACCGGTATATAAATACATACCTCGTTCGATATCGTGCAGTATCTTACAATCACTATGTTTGAGTGCATGGTATGTAACAAGACATTCACTCGTGCAGAGAACCTTGTTAGACATAAAAACCGATCAACGCATACATCCAGAAACAGAGAATATGAAGAAAAAGATAGATCACTAATACATACTGATGCTGATATTTATAATGTTATGGGGTATGAGGATGATGCTTATGGGCATAGCCCCGCCGAAAACATTAGAAATAAAATGTTGAAATTAAGAAAAAGTCGGGAATATTTGCAAATTCAAACACCTAAAGCAGTTTCCGAAAATTCTAACACCAAGACCAGTTCTAGCAATATTTTCTCTAAGCAAGTGACGATGTGTAAATATGAAGAGGATCAGGCGGAATCATCTAATGGCAAAAATTCAATTCTTGGAGCAGATCAGAGCTCAGATTCAGAGCCAATTGCAAAACGAGCAAAGTTTGTTGAGGATGTAAATAAATATAGTGAAAACTGCGGTAAAATTCACCAATACCCTTATAAAAACCTAAATGATGAAGCAAAATCGTATACTTCTGAAGAAAAAGATGATGAAACTTTGCAAAGTTCAGATTTAGAATCAATTAACGAAGTCGCAGCAAAACGAGTGAAGATGGTTGAAGATGCGAGTAAATATACTGAAAACATTCATCAGTATCGCTACAAATACATTCAAGATGAAGATTATGATGATGAAAATTCAGACTTATACGACCCCAATGAGCTAGTTGATCGATTGAGATGCCTAGCGCCAACTAGAGAAGGAAGAGAAATATTTTGGATACTTAAACAGTTACGCGAGCTTGATATTATTAGATAAATGAACTTGCTCAACCCAAAACCGGTGCGCCAATTTTGGTGCGCTAAATCCGGTACACCAAAGGCTGCACATCAAACTGGGCAACTGCAATTGTAATGATACATGCAACTACAGGCGTGATTTTAAGGAAAACCAGCAGATAAAAGGAACAAATAGCTACAAATATAGAAACATTATAAAAAAGTTGATTCGCACTCCTCATACTGGAAAGGGAATAATGCATATCCCCAGGAAAAATATCGAGTACATATATTGGGATGACCCCAATGAGCTAGTTGACAGGCTACGCATATTGGTAGCATCGAAGAAAGCTGGAAATAATAGTCATACTGATGAGATAGTGTCAATCATTGAGGAGTTGCGAGAGTATGGGTTTATTGAATGAACAAGCAAAATCAACTGGCCCAGTAGCAAATCAGTCAGCTCAGTGAACATACCTGATGAAAAGTATTAATGATGATGCAGAAGAGGAAGGATGCCTGAAGCTAACAACAGCATAAAAATGGATTAGCTTGTATAATAAACCGAGGCCGATGTGCTCTGAAAAGTATTTATTTATAATAAAGAGTTTTTTTTAAATAAAACAGATTTTTTAAAACATTACAAATATTCTTTTATTTTCTTATAATGCTATTTATGACATTCTTCCCACTCGCTACCTTAACTTGGTACAGTATACAAATTTTAACCTACCTACAGCTACATCGATAGAAACCAAGTTTGTAATGGAATGCTAGCTTCGTCCAATGTGCTTTAATTTAATTATATATATATTTAAAGCGTCTTTCACATTCTGACTCTTTCACTCCTAGTTTTTCTGGATCTTTTTTTTAGTAAGAGGAATATCGAAATATACGTAGTCGCGAAGTTCATTGCCTAAACCGCAACCGGTACATTTAATGAAGTCATGCAAATTAGAACTTTCTGTATGCTGCACTCGGTATTTTAATGTCAGATTGTCGGGGAGAAAATCTTTCAAATCCAAAAGAAACTCCGCTAATTTTATGCATGCCAGTAAGTCGCAAAACTCTTCTAAGTTTATATTACCCTTGAAATACTGGCCGCATAAAATAAGCCCTCGTCGATATACCTCCTCTTCGTCTTTAAAACACTGTTCATCCTCGCAATCATATCCGCTATTTTGGCAAAGAATTGCATCATGTTGAAAATCACTAAGCTGATGTTCAATTCGTCTAATTGCACTTTCCAAATCCATAGCTTTCGGCCAAGATTCAGCTGCGTAACACATCCACATTATTCACTTGTAATTTTCACTTTTCACTTTTTCTTTGCTGCTGTTTATTCATAGGCTTATACCTACGAATTGTGAAAATAAGGATTTGTTCGTTCTTTTATAGCAACCATCCTCAGACCTAATCATACATGCTTCACTTTTCGAGTATTTATATGATTTTCCGGTTAAAAGGGTGAATAGCTTAGATCCCATCCGAGTTCCCAGCCAGGGCACTCAAAACGCATGAAATTTCAATCTAGCTTTGTTTATACAGCTGCATCACATTAAGATTTCCCACTCCAAATATGCTGATATAGCCAACTTTTTTTTTTACATTGGGGCATATTTTAGCTGAACTTGTTCAATCATGTCTGGGTGGCTTCAGTATAATTGGGTCCTGCGTAGTAAATCATCCCAAGCATTTTCTCAAGTACAAACAAATTCTCCACTTCAAATTCAAACTCAAAATCATAAACGATTGGACCTAGCAAATTCTTAAATTCTTCGTCCTAAATTTCGAGCCCTTAAAAGAAATAAATTGTTAAACCCATAATAAGTAAATCGCATGTGCCTCAAATTAATGGTAGCCACGATGCCTGAAAGTTTTGCCGCAGCACCCCGAGGACTCTTAATTGGAAACATCGCACGCCCGGCATATATATTTGTTTGCATGGAGGATCTGCTGGAGATCTCAACCCTTGATGTGTATTTTGCTTAAGGCTCTTTGGCGCGCGATCGGTAAAAATAGCATTCGTGAAAAGAGAGTGACCCGTGCTTGAGTTTTTTTAGGTGCTCTCATGACATATGGGCATGAAGGATATGTGTGAGGTCAATTTGGACAGAAAAATTTATGATGCAAAGGAATGCAATTCGATGCCTGTATTTGGGTTTTGGCGGCTGGGCATGAAAATTCATGTCGAGATCTGAATGGTAATTTCCTTTCACGCTTGCCCCTTATAAGTGTATCACTTGCACATGTTTTGAGTGGCGTGATTTTAGGTGAAACAAGGATATTTTATTTCTTAAATGTAATTTGAATATTTTTGCATGGCGGGATATTTTATTTCTTAGGAGAGTTGGTTAAAAATTGAAATGGGGTTTGAATATCTGGGATCCTTGAAGCTGGGATATCGATTTAAGTCTCTCGGCCCCTTGCCCAAGCCTGGATGCAACCAAAACTCGAGGGTAATGTCCTGAATAGCAAGGCCCCGCTCAAAGCACAGCGATGTTCAAAACTGAAGATTCAATCACCCGCATAATCTCATCCGCGACACTCAGCGAAGCTCAACCTGATTTCCCGAGCTAATCCAAGCCTCAGCAAAGTTCTAAAGCTAATCCAGCGCTCAAGTTCATCCGAGGCGCATGCAAGTTCAATTTAATTTTCCAAGCCTCATCCGGGACACATGCAAGTTCAATCTAATTCCTCAAGCTCATCCGAGGCGCATGCAGTTCAATTTAATTTTCCAAGCCTCATCCGGGACACATGTAAGTTCAATTTATCACCCAAGACCTCATCCAGGGCACATGCAAGTTCAAAAGCTAATCCAGCGCTAAAGTTCATCCGCAGGCACATTGAAGTTCAAAACCTTATCCGGCGTGCAAGTTCAGCCAAGGCTCATGCAAGTTCAATCTAATTCCTCAAGCTCATCCGAGGCACATCCAACTAACACCCAAGACCAAATCCGAGGCACATGCAAGTTCAGCCATGGCACAGCAAGTTCAAAAGCTTAGCCAGCACGAAAGCTCATCCGAGACACACCCAAGACCCACATCCGCACCCAAGACAACAACCGATGACGTCACTGGTCTGAGAGCGCCATAGTACTACTACTAATCGACTTCGTGTTGCATGAAAAGTAAACTGAAGGTCAAGGATATAGACTCGTTAGCCTCAATCATCAGGAACGTGTGGCGATCCACAATTTTTGTATGCTTTATGTTTTTCTCTCTATAGTAAAGTGGTTTCGAATGATGATTTTAAGCCAAAATATTGTTAAAATCTGAAGTTCTTCTATTAACTATTTTATGTTAAGCCATAATTGCTGTATCCCTATGGTCGGACAGGTTATGCACCAAGGGGTACTTTAACAAATGATAATGACCTTGTTATAACTGCCTGGTATTTAAATTTAAACGATTACGGTAAACGGGGACACTCGGCGACAGACATATTGCACTATGATGGACTGGGATAACTAGGGTGCTTCCTGAGCTTAGAACTACCACATAAAGAATAGGCCTTTATAACTTTATATGTTCCTACATTTTTACCATCAAAACTATTCATTACTAAACTGAAAAACCAATACAACTGTTATTCAACTTATTTCTGTCCTATAAATGAACGCATATCGGTATGAAGACAGTCTTATTATCCAAATAAATTGTGAAAATAAAAGACATGAAACATTAAATCCCACGTAAAACATTTGGGTACATCTTTTTTTTTTACAGTGACTACCCCTTTTCTATACGAGTCAGCCGGAAAATTGACTTTGATTACTTTTATCCCTCACTTCAGGGTTAATTTACAAAATTTTTGAATGAAAAGGATACCTAAAAAATGTTTTAAACATAATTCCTCACTTTAGCAACTGTGGAAGGTGAATAAACGGCCTTTAAATCTCTCAGAGTAAACGCTTGTTACTTAAAAGTTTTAAGTTGGTTGGGGGAAAAATATTTTAGTCCCTCAAAATCTAGTTTTTACGTTGGTTGTTTTCTTGCATCAGCATTTTTGCTGGAAATAGCTGGGGTGAAAGTTTTAAGTGCAGCTTACACTAAACTTTATTTTGTATATTTGTATACAATATTGTTTTTGCCTATTTTTATTGTTGGTATTATTATGATCTTGTTGTTCGTATAGTGTAAAAATGAATACATATTTAAACCATATACGCTCCATTATTATCGTCAATGTTTTTCCAATGTTTTGTCATAATGACATCGGTGTAGAACTTCTATCGTTTCTGTTTGACAAACCCAATCATCTAGTTTTCACGGGCTTCTTATGGAGCCAGCTTAATTACATTGAGGGAGAAATTAGGTGATAGTCAGAGGGTTCTATGTGTGGATTATAAGTGGTAAATGATTAGCATTGGGCCCAGAGTAAAATGGCTCCAACTCCAAACAAATTTTGAGTTATTAAGGATGATTTTTGAGTACGCCAATAGTAATTTCAAGGCGGAGGAGATATATTTTTACAACGAGCAGCGGGGCCGGGGGTTGCGAATGGGGTGGGGAGTCTACGATTTCTGTGACGTCGCAGTTTGATGATGCATTTTGATGAAGCACTCCAAAATAAGACGAAAATGTTAAATAATTTTTTTTGATATCCCACTTAGTTTTGAAGTTTTAAGTTTTTAGGTATTTTCAAAAACATACTCCAGCGTTAATGGTTTCTAAAAAATTACTAATAGGTAATTGAAAGTAAGGGTTGGGGCTTTTGTGTGCCTTGGGCGTAAGATGACTTCTTCCTTTCTGATGGTTAGAATGGGGCCAGGGGCAGGGATGGAGGAGCACGGCGGTAGCGACAAATTGAATATTTGGTTTAGGACCCAGGGCTAGCGGCGTCGGGCGTGTGACCCTTTCGTCTTATTTTGGGGTGCTACATCGAAATCCATCGTCAAACAGCGGCGCCATGGAAATCGTAGAACCCTTCCGTCCATAATGAGAAAAATATATTTCACCGCCATAATATAACTATTGGGGCACTCAAAAATCACAATAAATCCATCAAAAAAATTTTGGAGCCATTTTAATCTGGAGCCCCAATTCTAAACATTTACCCTATAAGTTTACAAAAAATTTCTAATAAAAATGTTCCTGGATTCCACAAAGCGCAAGGGATGACGAAACGTCCACGACTTAACTAAAGTAATAAATGTAGGATATAGACATTAGTATTAAGTCCGTGTAGAAATAAACACCAGAGTAGCAAGAGTAGTAGAGTAGTAAAAACAGAGTAGGCCACCAGTGCAATATGTAGTAGGCGAATTTATAGAGAACAGCGCAGGCCATGATTTAGGAAAAGTTCAGTTGTTATTCCTCAGTCGAGCGAATAAATTCAGATTGAATATTGTAACTAAATAAATGATTTTTAAAGAACCTCGAAACATTATTGACCTTTACATAAATGTCAAGGATTTAAATCATAAGCGCTAAGCTAATGTTAAAATGTCGATAAAGCGGCGTTGGATGAATTCTAAACCGGGAATGGGGAAGTAACAGAGAACACAAACCGTTTTAAAATTAAAGTATTTATTTAAATAATAATTACAAAAAGTATTTTAAACTGCAGAAAACACGGCCTACGCATTTTCTAAATACGTGGGGTGTTTTTGTTTTAAATTGGCACCCACCTCCCCTTTGGTGAGATTGATAAACCCGCGCCCCTCCCATCCGACATTTACCCTATAATTTTAGAAACTTTAAAATTACAAATTTCTGTGCCTTGCAACAACTCGACGAATTGTTATCATCATCAGCAGCTATTGTTGGCCTTGGCCTCATAAAAGCGTTATGAAAATCGTTCCCTACATGTTTTTTGGGTCGCTGATTACGAAAATCGAGGTCCCGTAAGAATGAAAAAAACACCCATTTTGAAGGGTATTTCGCGATAATTTCAATAATAATCAAAAACAATCCAATGGAATAGCCTTTTTTCAATATATATTTGCGAAGGTGGTTGATTTATACCAAATCAAGCCAAATTTTATAAGGCGTAATACTAAAGAGTGAAAACAAGCCCTACATAGACTGCAAATATAAAAATTTGTAAAAAATTGTTTTTCCAACTTTATGATTCAAATTAAAATAAATTAATTTCAACCCTTAAGGGGTTAAAACTACCCCTACAAAACAACCCTTACCCTACTCTCGCAGCCACATCATCGTCGGCATAATCAGATCTCGACACAACCGCAATCTTCGGTTGTAATTGACACACAGAACTGTAGGCCGTACCAATTATACCCGCAAGGCAAAACCACCTTTCTTAAATCCGTTACAACCCCCTGTTGTAAAAAATACCTTGATCTCAGCCGATTCGACTGAAAGTCGATATTTGTTATCTCGGTTAAGAGAAAGGAAGGTTTTTGACAATGTTTGCATAACAAACCTGATTCTACCTGTATACATGGTAAAACCAGGACCAGCCTCATTGTCTCCATCCAACAGGGAGGTCTTCCCACGGATCGTAGTGCCCTGCTCGAATTGTACACTAGGTACCATGAGCATTATGAAATTAATTCCCAACAAGTTACCAAGGATCTTTCCGCTTATGCTCCTCATGTAAGACCGCTACATGTATCTCAGCTCCAGAAAAGCCGTTATGAGATGAACAGATATTACCGCCCGTAACTAGTTTCTTCCCCATTGGCCGATGCCACCCCGTCTCCTCTCGCCAAACCTAACCTACCCGAGGTTGTTAGAATCTTTTATCACAACTGTAGTGGTATAATGTACTTGTACTGAGCGAAACATGGTTAAATGGTGCATTCTTAAATGAGGAGATCTTGGACTATCTACAGGTGCGATAGGGACTACAGTTCCACTGGTCTCACAAGAGGAGGTGGAGTCCTTATAGCTGTCAAAGACTTTTTAAGTAGTGAATTGATTCCGACTAATTGTTCAAAATCTTTTGAACATGTCTTTATACGGATCAAATCTGTCCTGAAGCATATATTCATCGGCACGTTTTATATCCCCCTAATTCCGACGAATCAAACTATGATGATCTATTACATATAGTGGAGGAAGTTAACGAGGCACTCTGCGGTAATGACTTCATATTTATCCTTGGTCACTTCAACCGGCCTAATATTTCTTTTATCCCCGACGAAGAAGATAATAAAATACTTCCTATTAATGCCTTTAATGCCGTCGATATAAAGATTATCGACACTTTTTACGGAAATTATCTACACCAAATTATTGGGCAACCAAATTCTTGTGGTAAATGGCTTGACCTTCATTTTAAACGAGGAGCTGAATATTCTACCCGTTTCTGACGAGGATAACCTTATTACTAACTCAATTCACCACTCCGCTTGGATGCTCGAGCCTAATTGCTCAGTCCCCAATCATCGTACAGCATATAACAATACAATTGTTTATGTTTTTCAGAATGCGGACATGGACAGTATTGGCTCCGAATTATCCCTAGTCTTGACGAGCTAATGTCATGCTTCTATGCTATCATTTTCAACACCATCGACGAATATGTACCCACGATTAGAAAAAGGGATAAAGTATCGGAACCATGGCTGGATAGAGATACTAGATTTCTACGTAATCAAAGAAATAAATTATATAATATGATCAGAAATAACACATATGTAAACGAACGATTGAATTCCGAATACATTAGGTTGGCCACAGAATTTACCCTTAGGTCTCGCGAGGTCTACACTGCATATATTAATTCTGTTGCAGATGACAACATAAATGATCCCAAACATTTTTTTGATTACGTTAATATTAAAAGAAAGACCTCGGGCTACCCAACGACAATGACGAATGGTAGAACACGCTCCTCGTGCCCCCAAGTTATTTGTAGCATGCTCGCTGATAGGTTTGATGAAACTTATAGCCCCCAGTCCAGTGCAACAGACGATCTAACTGATTCGCACACTGACACCTCCCTTTTAAATGGTATATCCCTTTCTGTCGACTAGATCATGACGGGTCTAAATAATCTTGACATCAAAAAAAAAGTAATGGTCCCGACAATCTCCTCCTATTTTCCTGCAGTGCTGCTCAAAACATATCGTATCTCCTCTTCATGTTATCTTCAACAAATCTTTATCCTTGGGAAAGTTTCCTACGCTATGGAAGAAATCCTACCTTACGCCAATCAATAAATCCGGTGATAAGCACTCGGTGGACAAATATAGAGGCATTGTCATTTTATCTTCAATTCCTAAGCTTTTTGAAAAACTTGTTTATGACAGGATTGCCCCTCTTATCGACCCATATCTGAACGAGCAACAACACGGTTTCCGGAAAGGGCGTTCAACAACTTCTAACCTTATGGTCCTTATCTCCGAATTGCTATGCGGTATGGAGAGCGACCATCAACTGGATGTTGGTGTACACTGATTTCAACAAGGCCCTTGATCGAGTTGACCACGGCATTTTAATTGCAAAATTACTAAAATTTGGAATATCAGGTTCTGCCCTGGAATGGTTAAAACCAAATCATATATAGGGGGCCTCGGTAGTCTAGGGAGTAAGGCGCCTGGCTACCATCCCAGAGGTCCCGGGTTCGAATCCCGGCAGAGCCCCACGGTCCTTCGCCTTTCCCCTTCTTTCTTCTTCCTTCTTTACATTCCTCCTGTCATAGCCTTCCGCTAGCACTGCCCCGCTCCACCAAGCGCATGTCATCTGTTGGTTGATGAGATTCAACTCGTTTAAGGAGGCATAACACTCCAGAGAGTTGTTTCTCGTTGCCCCGATGCCAGAGTCGCGATAGAAATGGTTGGGAGTATGCGGTTTTGGCAGTTCCGTTCCTTCACTTCTCTCTTTCCCTTCATTATCTATCGACTAGAGCTTGCTGTTCGACATTGCACTCTATACGAAATAAATAGATTGTCGACAGTACAAAGGGCTTTCCCTGAGCTCTAGTCTTCCACATAAAAAAAAATATGAACGGAAGAACACAGGTTATCAGATTCCAAGGATTCCTATCTAATGAAATCGAAGTAACTTCTGGCGTTCCTCAGGGTAGTCATCTTGGTCCGCTTCTTTTCAATATTTTCATTTCCGATCTATCGGAAAAATTAGTAAATATTCCACATCTCTTCTACGCGGATAATCTCAAAATGTATAGAGTCATTAAGACCCAAACCGATGTTTCCTTCATGCAGACGAAACTCAATGCCTTACATGACTGGTGCACCAGGCGTGGTCCTATACCTAAAACAGCTCCGTGAACCTGCAACAGCCACATTGGCACAATGTATTAAAAGTTAGTATAGTATTTAGTACTCATTTATTACTAATTAATTACGGAGAAAAAAATTTATTACTGTTTTTTTTTAATAATTATCAATGGTTGTTCTGACTTCACCGTGAAGCTGGAACAACTCATTAAATAAACTTTTTATTGCAATATATCATTAGTACTCATTTATTACTAACTAGCAAAAACCCGCGTGCGTTGCAACGCCTTTTAATAAAAAAACTAATGTGTGCACAGTCCGGGATAGGAAATAGGTATAATGAAAAAAATAACAAATTTGCAAAACATAATTTAGGGCACACAACTCGACTATAGAATAATCTCTCACAGTCAGTATTTCCGACCTCCTACAATATCCAAGACTTCAAACGCAGGGTTAATCCGCACCTTCTTCAACAACCCCCCCCCCCCGAACCCCCATAACCCTTAACCTATTCCCCCCTTACTAAGCTCCCTGCTGGACATTGCGCCATGACGTGCAAACGACATAACGGACTGGTAGTGCAAAGGGTGATTCCTGAGCTTGGCACTGCCACATAAAACAAATAAAAAAATTTAAAGTTACTTATAAAAAATGTGTTAGAACTTTTTTAAAATGCGGTGTTGAGCGCCACCTATCGGAAAAATTTTGTGTTACATGCACAACAATCACATTCAGAACACTGCCTCACCCTGTGCAGAACTTGCCCAATAGCGTCCTCAACATTTTGTTCCCATTTGTTTATTGAGTTCGATATATTCTCTGTTTTAATTTTCATCAGACCTATCGATCATTTGCGGAGATGGCAAACCATAATCTTCACAGTATTTCCGCAAATTGAAAGAACAATACCTCGCCGTGACAGCATTTCATTCGCGTTCCTTCGATTATCGAGTCATGTTTTCGGTCTAACCCGACAGTCGGATAATAGTGAAAAGTATGCTAAACGCCTAAGAAGATTCTGAATCATCCCGTGAAAGTCCTAAAATCGGATTAACCGTTCCGACCGAGCTTTGAGGTTTACAATTGGAATGATAAAAAAAGTTTCCACTGGCTTTTCTGCGACTATCGGATCAAGTTTTCCGTCTGAATCAATAGTCGGAACCGAGTGAAGCCTAGAACATGCCCAAGAAAATACTGAATCTTCCCGTGAAAATCCCATCGCAATCGGATTAGCCGTTGTTGGTACGTAGGTAGCTAGGTTGTTATTATATACTGGCTGGAGCAATAAAAACTTTACATTCAAAATTATTTTTTACTTTTTAGTTTATTTTAAAATAAAAGCGTATTTTTTAGTTTTTTTAGACTATATTTTTTATTTTCTACTTTTTAGTCTATTATATGTCTTCCACCATTTTGTAGTGACCGCCATATTATATTTAAAATGACGGCACACCGCTTACTGCACTATACTCGCTTTCATATGATGCCCATACCGAAGAATAATCCGCCATTTTGTGCTGGCCACCATTTTGAATTTTGAATGACCCCACATAGCTTATTGTAATCTACTTGTCTTACCCTTTCATTTGATATCCATGTCGGGGGGTCCGGGAACACAATTGCAAAATTCGGCCGCCATCTTGGAACCGCCATGTTGATTTTTTTCCAAAAATGGTTAAATTGCATTGTCACGCGAACTATACATATGTGCAAAATTTGAAGTTGATCGGTTATATATAAGTGGGTAAAAATCAAGTTGCAAGGTTCAAGTTTTCGGTCTAATCCGGTAGTCGAACACGGTAATCGGGCCCGATAATCGTATCCGATAGTCGGATCCTAGTGAAAAAATAGCCTAAAACATGCCCAAGAAAATACTGAATCTTCCAGTGAAAGTCCCACCGCAATCGGATAAGCCGTTTCCGAGATTAGCCCGGACAAACAGACAGACAGACATACAGACATACAGACATACAGACATACAGACATACAGACATACAGACAGACAAAAATTTTAAAAATACTTGATTTCGTGTTAATATCGTGTAAATAACCATATGAACTTAGAAAATGACAATTATTTTGAAATCACAGACAGACACTCCAATTATATTTATATAGATTAATTACGGAGAAAAAAAATTTATTACTGTTTTTTTTTTAATAATTATCAATGGTTGTTCTGACTTCACTGTGAAGCTGGAACAACTCATTAAATAAACTTTTTATTGCAATATATCATTAGTACTCATTTATTACTAATAAATGACACCTCGGACGAATTAATTACTCATTTTGTTTATAAGTAAATCAATGTTTTTCTAGTTTCACTGTGAAACTAGAACACCCAACTTTATACTTGCTGTAACTATGCATCTATAAAGAGTCACCATACCTGAAAGTCGAAACAATAGAGGGATTATTACCCTTCCTAATCTCTTAATGAAGCGTAAAAATGAGATACAGTAAATTTGTTCCGCTTTTTGTTATTATGGCAATACAAGAACATTCTACAATTTTGTTGAAACTATTGAACTGAAAAATGTAACACAAATTTGTTATTATTCATCATCATTATATTATTATTAATTAATATTTTAAATTAATATTTTAAATATTTTAAAAAAATAATGCTGGTTGATTCATTTGTTTAGTTTTTATTTTATATTTGTTTAGAGTTTATCCTTCTAGCTCAGAAGGTACACTTCTCAGCTGGGCTGAGAAACGGGCCACGCCTATGTGCAGGGACCGAACCGGCCGAAAGCACCAAAAAAGGTATAAGAAGAGAAAACACCACATAACGAGCATGCGATCGAAAATGCAGGCTCCTTCTCGACCCTCCCCGGCACTCCGGTACTGAGCCGGTCCGGTCCCTGCACACAAACGCGGTCACATTTACCACTGCACAGTGGCTCAGCTAAGACATGCAACACAAAAAAATGTTAAAAACATATAACTTAAAACAGTAAGAAATGCAATACACAAAGAAGCGTGCAAGAAAAGTCAGTCACGTGAGATTGAAAAGACTCCTTTTAAGGACGTCCTTACTAATGCTCACGCTAAAAACATCAATATTTCTATTCACATTAATGAACATGCGATTAACAGGCTCGACTCTGCCGTAATTCGTGTTAGAGGAGTTGGTGTGTAAGAGAGGTGGCCCTCTCAAATTGTATCCACTCTCTCTAAACGACGCACGGCGACTCAGAAAACCTGAGTCAACCTTTCCATTAAGGAGCTGATGAACAAATACAACATCGGCAACCTCACGACGCCTGCAAAGAGAGCTTAAGTTGAGTAACTTAAGCCGGGATTCATATGGTGGAAGAACTAATGGGTCATCCCAAGGAAGATGATTCAGTGCGAATCGAACGAACCTCCTTTGAACCAACTCAATTCTTCCAACGTGCGAAGAGTAGTGAGGAGACCAAACCTGGGACCCATACTCGAGTAAAGGTCTGACAAGAGAGATATAAAGGTGTTTAGTAATCAAGGGGTTATTGAATTCTTTAGACCACCTTTTTATAAAACCCAGGACTAAACTACCTTTGGAAGCAATATAGTTATCCCGAGATCTTTTACAAAATTAACACGAGGTACACTCTCGCTAGAAAAGGTGTAGTTAAAAATTATAGGACTACGACTTCTCCCAAAAGTCATGGTTTCACATTTACTAATATTGAGAACCAGGTTGTTGTTCACACACCAAGAGTAAAAGGTGTCAAGGTCAGCTTGCAAAAGTTTGCAATCCTCGATACTCTTTATGTGACGATACAATTTGATGTCATCAGCGTAAATCAAGATTCTACAGTGTCTTAGCAAGGAAACAATGTCATCAATTGATAGAATAAAGAGCAGGGGACCGAGATGACTTCCTTGAGGAACACCGGATGACGCTTCAATGGTTACTGATTTGGATCCCCGAAAAATAACTTGGTAGGTCCTGTCAGCTAAGTAAGACTGGAACCATGCTAGAAGGGCTCTTGGAAAGCCTAACATCTTTAATTTAAGAAGTATAATGGAGTGGGAGAGCTTGTCAAATGCCTTACTAAAATCAGTGTAAACACAATCAGTCTGGCAACCGGAAACGAAGCCCTCGACAGCATGAGAAGTGAACTCAAGAAGATTTGTGGTAGTGGAACGAGCTGCAAGAAAGCCATATTGGTTCGTTGATACCAACCTCCTGCAGATAGGCGCGATTGCGGAATAGATAATCGATTCAAAGAGTTTCGGAATGACAGACAACTTCGCAACTGGTCTATAATTCGATATTTCGTTCTTGCTGCAGCTTGAAAAGAAAAGAAAACTAAGAAAAAATATTGAAATTCAAAAATTAAATTTTTAAATTGTAATTAAATATAAATTAGAATTTAGAAGATTTTTTGTACAAACTTATATTTTCTCATTCAAAAATTAATTTCAAACAGAACTTTTTTTAATTTCTTGATCAACTGTCAATCAACCACCAGTCGGTATAACAGTGTGACAGTGTTTTGTTTTGCCAATTGTAGCAGACTACAAATTGGCAAAACGGGCAACTGCTAAAACGCCGAAGTGACATTTAAAACGCGGTTTTGATTCTCCCCTAATGCAGCCCCCGCGATCGCGATTACTGTTCATCTCTGTGAGATGCCTGACCTTCGCCACCACATGTCGTAGCCCTGGCGCGTGATGGCGGACATGCGAGCTGATCCGTGCGGTATCTCCGGCAGACTCAACAGGATGATTTTCGTCGCAAAAAAATCTAGTTTGTTTTGTAAAATGAAGAAGCTCTTTTAGACAACTCTTTTAGACGTTTTTGGTAAGTAAAATATTTTAATTGCACAAATTTGTTAACAAATTGCACAATCTTTTAAAAGACACAACTTTTTTTATTATTCACTTTGAAACAAGATCTCAAATTCAATTCATAACTCGGTTCAAACAGTTTGTTTCAGATACTATTCATTTAGCGATCCGTACGACGATGTTTGTTTTGATGATTATTCATCATTCAGAGAATGCACTTCTGGCTTTTGGAAATGCCCAAATAGCCGGAGCGACTTTTTACACTCTTAGCCACTATGCATAATTCCATTACTACATTAAGCATTTGAAGATTCCGAGGACGAAGAGAAGACTGTACATTGAACACAAACAGGGAACATATAATTTCCGATCGTTTCATTCAAATGGATCAAAGACTTTTTGCCAGGACAATTGAGCAATAATGTAAACACAATTTTCACAATATCGTTTTTTTATTTTCTATTCTTAGTTGCTAAGATGATTGACTTTTGTTATAGGACTTCATTGTCGATAAGAAACTAACTATTCTCTAACGATATGCTTTCAAAATAAAAGCTAAAAGTTATTTAAACTATATATGTATTTTGATTTTCTACTTTTTATTCTATTATAGGCCTTCCGCCATTTTGTGGTGGGCGCCATATTAGATTTAAAATGACGTCACACAGCTTACCGTATTCTGCTCATACCCCGCTGAGGGGATTGTAAAGAAACAGGTAATCCGCCATATTTTTTTGACCGGCATTTTGAATTGGGAATGAGACTCATTATATTCTACCGCCATCTTAGAACTTTGATTTTTTTATAAAAAGGTCAGATTGCATTGTCACACGACCTATGCACAATTAGAAGTTGAACATACACAAGGTACAACAAACAGTGGAAGCTAATATAAAACTTATAAAAATGGATGCAAGCGTAAGTAAATATTCTCTTTTTCTGTATAACCTCGATTTAATATACTATTTATATTTTTGCAGGTATTTCGTGATTATAATGATGGAATCAATAATGCAGTAGACATTATTTTTGGCAGTTCATCTTCATCCTCTAACTCTAACACACAATCGGAAGAGGAATATGGCACTAGTTCTTTAAACTTTATGGAAAAAATAATAATGTACAGTGAGGTGGAATTTAAATCTCACTTTCGGTTGGGAAAAACTGTTGTTGATAACCTCATAGGTAATAATAATTTAACTTTAACTGTAAAATACAATAATGTGTCGTTGCTTTCAGAACACTATAAGAGTCTACAAGAAGACCAAAGAAGTGTGAAGGGAAGACCATTGATAGCTGCCGATAGACAAATGTACATGTTTTTGTGGTACATGGGGAACACAGTAACTTTTCGTCAATTAGGAAATCTATTTGATGTATCGAAATCTACCGCATGGAAATGTGTCAACAAAGTTGCTGTATTTTTTATAAATAGCAGTCCAGCATACATTAAATGGCCAGAAGGAAATGAAGTTAATCGAGTGGTTCAAGGTTTTGAGAGGTTACGAGGAATACCTGGAATTATTGGGGCCATAGACGGAACCCACATAGAAATAAAAGCTCCCAAGGAAAACGCGCAAGATTACGTGAACAGAAAAAAATACCACAGTATTTGCATGCAACTCGTAGTGGACTCAAGGAAGAGAATTTTAGATGTTTACTGTGGAGAGCCTGGCTCTGTTCATGATGCTCGAATGTATAGGAGGAGCGAATTATTTAAAAAAATTGAGGAAACCGAAAACTACATTCCCGAAGGACTATTTCTTTTGGGTGATAGTGCTTACCCCTGTAAACGATGGCTCATAACACCTTATAAAGACTATGGAAGTTTAAATGAAACACAACATAGATTTAACGCCTTACATTCTTCCACACGCGTTGTTGTGGAAAATGCAATAGGACTGCTAAAGACACGCTTCAGACGCCTGCTACATTTCACAGAGCAAACGGTTATTGCTTTAGTAGTAAATCTTGTTTATTCTGCTTGTGTATTACACAACATCTGTTTAATGCAGGGAGATGAAATGGAGGCAGTGGAACCTTCTGCTGTTCAACAAAATGAAGAATCAAGTTCTTCTGAGAACCTAGAAGAATACCTAGATCGCCGAGAACAACTTGTGCAAGAACTAATAAGTAAAAATATATTATAGAAAACAAAAATGTTTGCGAATAAAAATTCTTTGTTTTATACTCCTTTTTCTTTTATTTCAATAAAAAATAAATGTAATTCACTAAAATTAACGAGAAATAAATACTCTTAATTTACTAACGAAAAATAAATAACTTCACTTTGGTCAAAAATAAATAAATTATGGTAAAAAATAAATTAGTCTTCGAGTAACTAAAAATAAATAACTTGTAATAAGAAAAAAATAAATAACTCTTAAATTAACTAGAAATAAAGACTCTTCTACTAACAAAAAAACAAAATAACTTCACTTGACAAAAACAAATAAATCTTAAATTGATAAAAAATAAATAAGTCTTAAATCCAGTCACTTCAAATAAATAGCTTCTATTAAGAAAAAAGAACTCTTAAATAAATAAAAAAATAAATGAGCTTTCAACTAACTAAAAATAACAAATAAATACCAATTGAACTTTATAACTTCACTAGTTCTTATTTTTTAAAACTTCTATTAAATTATCGTGCCGTTTATTTTGTTCGGCATTTAAAAATAATAACAAGTCCTTTTTTCCTCAAATAGCTTCCTCTTCTCTTCATATTTATTTTTCTTACAAGAAGAAGGTACTGCTTGATTGGATAAATGTCCTTTCTTCGCCTCCGACGTTGAAACAGCCACTTTTTCCGAAGGTGTCCTGGGCTCCCGTTCGGCAGGTTTAACTGTAATGCTATTTATTGTGTGCGTATTTGATATAATTGGACGGTCACTAAAAACATCGTCCATTTCCGTGAAATATGGAAATGTTACAGGTGCACTACCTGTCGAATTCTATTTATCGCGCGCTGACTTGTAAGCGCGCAGAAGGCTTTTCATTTTCCTCTGCGAATGCTCTACTGTTGTAGATTAAGCCTGAAGATTAAAAATACCACTAATATTCTAAAATTGCAGGAAAACTTTAAAACAAACCAAGATTTCAAATCCTTCCAAATCCAGCAGCACATTCTGCCAGGCATATGTCTTTTTTCTTGTATGCAGAAACTCCTCTTTGCGCGCTGCATAACAATTTATAAGCGCCTTTGTTTCTGCAAAGGACCATTCTCGTCTTTAAAGTATAAAAAACGATAATTAGTAATATTTAACTGCAATAATTTAGTAATAATATTTAAAAAACGTAACTTACCTTCCAGGAGTGCCCATTTTTAACCAAACGATTTTGTTTGTCAACTGTCAAGTGTCAACTAAAGCCTAGAAACCATCGGCCCTATCGGGAACTCCGCTTTAATTCGATTTTGTTTCGATTCCATCCTTTTCACATCGGGAACTCCGCTTTAGTTCCATTATTTTTCCATTCGATTCTTATCACATCGGCAACGCCGGCGGAACGGAGAAAATTTTCGAAATTAAAATTCCATTGTAATTGACATCGGCAATTCCGCTTGAAATGACATTTCATTCGATTTTGCCGCCGTTGTAAAACTGAAGCGGAGAGTGTTTTGTTAAAGAAAATGTCGAAGACAACGAATTCGCTACAGTACCAAAAGTTTGTGGGCCTTCTTGAGGAAAACCCTGAAATCGCTCAAGGATTCTCAAAAAGAGGCAAAGAATTTGTTAAAACTTTTTGGGAAAACTGCGAAAAAGAGTTAAATCAAATAGGCCCTCCAACAAGAGATGGGAATTCTTGGCGGAAAGTGAGTTTAACAGGAAATACCAGATAGCATGATTAATTATTTTTTTTACAGGTTTGGATAGACTACAAATCATATATTAAAAAAAAACTTACTCAAAATAAAAAAGAAGTTAATGCGACGGGCGGTGGACCGAATCGTATTCATGTCTTTACAGATACTGAAGAAACGGTCATCCGCATAACAGGTTAGTGTGTACAGTCGAGTTGATGATGATCAGTTAAAAAGTTAATTATTATATATGTGGCATGGTGCTATTTTAGCCTGAAACAGTGAACAGTTTACATGGAATTTAATAACTTTAATCTCATTTCTACTCGCTATAAAGTAGAAACTCAAAAGTTTATCTTTGACATTGCCCCTTTTAGCACCAAGCCGCAGATATGTTTACATTTATAAATATATATTTACATATATATTATAAAGGAATGACAAAAAAACATTGATGGCATCACAGCCGCACAAAGATTTGGGATGCCATCAACATCAAAAGAAGCTGTAGTACAGAATTCAGAGAATCTGTCCATTGGCTCTCGAGTGGAAAGTACTCCACGACGGCCACGTCTAGAGCCGAAACAAAATCCGGTAGCCGAGTTACTAAAAACTCAAATCGAAATCCAAAAGGACTTGAGGTCAAGCATTAAACGCGTTTATAGAGGTAATTAAGTTGTAATGTATAGTATAAATAAATATATTTTGTCATTTCAGGCATTGAAAAAATGTACGAAGTACAAAAAGAAAATAGAAATGAAAGAAAGCGCCACAATGAAGTTATGGAGGAACTAACAAAGCAGAAAATAGAAATAAAAAAAAATGCTGGAAATCCAAAACACTATGTTATAAATATTAGTTAATTTTTTTATTAGAGTAGGACTCAATTTTTTTTCTGTGATAGTAATGAATTAACTAGATTTTATTTAATTATGGAATGTTTTTAATTTTTTTTAAGTATCTACCTATGAAGACTGAATTCTTGTTTAATAAAAACCAAATATTTTTCAAATTGCTTTCATTTTATTGTGTTTATAATTATAAAGAGTTCATTATGTTATTCCGTATTCTTCGAGCCTCATTCTGCAAACCTGAATTCACTTCAGTTTCGTCGAAATTGTCATCTTCAGTAGGTAATTCTTGTGCAACATTTTCATCATTAATAATCTCAACATTAAAAGAAATACAAATGTTGTGCAAGGCAGAACACACGTTTACAAATTGAACTGCCTTTCTCGGAGAATAGTGCAGTTGCCTTGCACCAAGTAAACAACGAAATCTATGTTTTAACACGCCGATAGTACGTTCAACTACATTTCTACCCTTAGAATGCGCCTTGTTAAAACAACTTTCCCGGCTTGATTCCTCTGGTGCACGAAAGGGTGTAATTAACCATGGTTCTAACGGATACCCTGCATCTCCCAATATAAAATTATTTCTTACTCCTTGTTGGTATTGTTGCTCGAAATACTGACGTGCATCGCTTAAACTCCAAACGTGAGAGTCATGGTTACAGCCAGGATAACGAGCATCAACACTTCGAATGCGCATGTCATGGTCGCAAATGATGAGAGCATTTAAACTGGAAAACCCTTTCCTGTTCAAAAAAAGATGTTTTTCTTCACAAGGGGGAAGTATTTTAATGTGCGTACCGTCTACACACATTATTACACTGGGAAGCCTGCTTCGGGCATAAAAAGTTCTCCTAGCACATTCTCTTTCGTCCTCAGTCATATGGAGCTGAATCCAAACAGGACAGAGTTTTTTCTCTAATACATTCAATACTTGTGAAATGCACTCAGAGACTGATGACTGCGCTAAAACTATGCCATAATCTTGGCCAACACCATGCTGATAACTACCCTCTGCTAAAAACCTCAAAAACACACATAATTTCTCCGTCGCTGTGATCCCAAACGATTTCATGGTTGGTGGAAGTTCACTATTTAACTGATCCAAAACATATTGAAATGCAGACTTATCTAGGCGAAAGTTTTTCTTAAAGCTAAAAACAAGAATAAACCGCATTTTAATTATCTTGTACATATTAATCTTTAAGCTTGTAAATACGCTACATCCGGCAAATTAAATGGATCAAACTGACATCTCAATAGCCTCCGCTCTCTTCGTAGATTTCGTAACTTATTTTCATATTCCTCATCCTCCATAAGAAATATTGCAAAGGAATCCATTTTAGTCTTTATTTGTTAAAAATTAAAAATTGTTTTCTTTCTGAAGCATAGAAAATATCATACAAATGTCATTTTGACATACAACAGCTAATTTCGAAAAACCGAAAGCGGGTTACCACATAAGAAAATTTATTTGTCGGTCCAGCGGAATTCCCGATGATGTTACTGATTCGGATGGAATTTTTTCTCCGTTGAAATTCGATTCCATGCGGAGTTCCCGATAGGGCTGCATATGTTGAGAAAAGGGAAATTTAAAATTTGCCTTTGTGCTGGATAGTGTTCCTGATAATTATCGGGGACAAGACTTTTGTATGGAAGCTGTTCTGTTCTGTCCAGGAACAGATTAAAAAAACACCCCTATTGAATCAAAATATTTTTTTAGACAACGTTGCGTTGTGGGTGATTTTTTGAAATAATTTATTTTCAATTTTTTTAAATTCATTCAATAACTGATTGATTATTTCTTAATTTTCATATGATCAGTTGTTAAAAAATTATTATTTTTTTCTAAATTCGAATTTCTAAAATGTTATTAAAGTTGTACTTATCAATTTCTGAGAAATTGATTATCAATTAAATAATATTTAAAAAATCAGTTCATAATTTTGTATGTTAGTTTTTAATGACAAATTATATTTTTAAGTTTTTGATGAAAAATGCGCCATTCTTTTATTTAACTTTTTCATTCAAATTGAAATTTTAAGTTTTCTTTTACAGATTTTTTATTTTTTACTTTTCAGTGCATTTTCCTTCTTATTAAAATAAGTGAGAGATGTGAACATTGGCAGCGTTAGATTTAATTAAGCGTTAGACGATTCCTTATTGGTCGAATTTGAACGGAATGGAAAACGACATTGTCTGACATTTTTAACCAAAATTGTGACAGCTTCAGTTAAAAATTTTCAACCATCTCAAAAATCAGCTTCAATAGGGGGCGCTTAGCGCCCCCAATTTTTTTACTAGTTTTTAAGTTAAATAAAAGAATTTTTTAAAAACTTTTTTTCATTTTCATTTTTGGTATTTGAATTTTCGGTTTTTGGTATCGTTTATGGTTTTTAGTTTTGTTTTTAGTTTTTTGGTTTTCGGTTTTTGTTTTTTGAATTCCAAGTTTTTTGATTTAGGTTTCTTCTTCGATTCAACTATGAAATTACAAAACAAATTACCTAATATTTTTGAATAATAAAACATTTTCAGAACCTAATAGGTTTGTAACTTCGTTTTTATTGACTGGTTTTCCAACAATTAAGTTTGAAATACAAGTTTAAAATTGAGATTCAAATGAGATCTGAAACTTCGACTTTTCTATAAACTAAAAGTGAAATGTTGTAAGGTTTTCTCTGCAGTGCTCGGCTTGGTTTTTTGTCAGTGTCATCATACATTATCCATTCATTGCTTCGTTTGCACACAGCAAAGTGATGGCCAATCTCCTCCGGGTTTTCAAAAGCTTGCAGATTGTCCGTTGATCCTTGATAAGCAACGCATCCGGAGAATACGTAGTCTTGTTTTTGTGCTACGTTGGAAATTGTTATGGGAATTTCTTTCAGTCTCATAGTAGAAATGCTCGGCTCAACTTCAGACACTTGGTGGTACGGTTCTATGAACAACAGATCACCTGAAAGCATCGATTCACCGATTTATGTTAATAATGCATATGTATAATAGAATTATGAAGAAATGGAAAATGTCTAAATAGCAGCATACCAAATGATTCAACTGTTGTGGTAGCTACTCCTGTACATCCTTTACTACAACAATTCACTGTGGAATTTAGGAATTCTTGTTCGAAAACCTTATCCAACTGCTGCAACTGGATCAAAGTGTCATCGACTTGAATTACACTGATGATGTTTTGCTTTTGACAACCTTTGGAGCATTTCGTCGATTCCAGTTTCGAGGGGCAGATCTTCATCAAGATTTCAGCTAAGCCAGTAACGTACATGTCGGTACATACTTTGAACATCTGCGTTTTAGCAATCCTCCGCTTTCTTGATTCGAGCTGTCCATTTTGTTTTAATATTTTCAATAAGACTTCTGTACGCTTTTGATAAGTATTGGATGAATGACCTTTTGCAACACTGTTTTTGACCATTTGAAAAAATAGCGAATCCTCGAGAGATAGCTCGCACACCTGTGAAAAATGAATTATTAGTTTATTAACGTACAACAATACATTAAATGTGCTTGTGTTTTAGAATACCTTCTCTCTAATCCGAACGCTATCGATTGCTGCAACAAAAAGGATCTGGTACAAACTGTCGAAAGCACAAGTGAAAAGTGAAAAAGACTATCGGTAGTCCTCGTCCAAATCAATCATTGTTAAAATTAATTGAAATTGGGCATACTCATTGTTTAATACGATTCAGACACTTGTGGAAAATTTTGAGAAAATTAGCCCATTTCGTTCTTGAGTTATTAACGATTAAAATTTTCCAACGTGCGTTTTATGGAATGCTCCGTGAAAGAAGGGTTTTGAGTACACAAAAGAACTGTGATAATCCTTACTAATTAGCGTTACAAACTCAGAGATTTGAAAAATTGAAGCAATGAAATAATCTTTTCACCATTAATAAGTGAGATAGAAGATTCCAATAAAATGTCATACATCTTTCATCGGTTCTCTCAATTGTCTATTTAATTTTCAAAATCCCTCCCACATTTTGATTAGGATACACCCCCTTTTCAAGTATATAGGCCCATTTAGAAACGGCAGCAGCAGCGGCAGCAAACAGTTGCTATTGGCTAATGGTGGTAACATGACAGCAAAAGCAGCAGCGATTTCTAGTAAAACTAAACTTGCTGCCGCTGCTGCTGCCGTTTCTGAATGGGCCTTTTATATTGAAGCAGCTTCCAGTAGCCTCAGTTCAGAAAAATACAGTGTCAGTGTTACTTGGTGACAATGTTTTTCTGATAGTCAACAAAATGACTGTTGGACGGAAAGCCGCGATCGATAACGAAAAGTTAGTGTCAACATTATCGAGATTTCAAGACGATGTGATTGACGCAACAACAAAAAAGTGTGTCTCCAAACTTCATCCTGTTTAGAATCAAATTTCTGAGGAGCTCAGTTGTTTGATCAAACCGTCTTCGCTGTACGTTTACGCGTGCAAGCTATTTAATAAAAAAGAAACTTCGGTACCTGTTATTAGAAGTGTGAGTTAAACATTTGTATTAATTATCCAAAAGTTTGTTTCAACTTCATCTCTATCATTCTGTATATGACGTGAAGTTTAACTTTTACGTTATTTTAATGATTTTATTATTTATCAAATAGGTTGAACAATTGGAAGAGGTTCGGAGATCTCTCAATGATTCGATGAACAGCTCTCGTAATGACAGCACAAATGTTCTCCCATTCAATCTTGTACTGAAGAAACAAGAGTTCGAAAATTTGACTGAATTAACATACTTCAAGCGTGGTCAGAGTAAAAAATTGAGATCAACACAAAAATTATGGCGACGTCTCAAACCTGGTATTTGGCAACACGAAATCTCATTAAAAATATACCAAGGAACAAAGCTGCCATGTGGATTCATGTTCCAAAACCACTATATTGCTGTGCATGAAAATCGAGGATATATCAATGGTAACAGATAGTGTTTATAATCATTCGTTAGTTATTTGGTAATTTCTGTATTCATGCACTTATTCACTTATATGTATATTTTTCAGGAAAATGTAATTGTGGAAGCAAACTGAGGATCGACATTAAGGAACAAGGAAAAGACATTGTTGCCTTTGAAATGGAGATTGAATTGGGAGATCTCAAAAAGTGCCGAAAGCGATATCTTCGCGATCCTATCCGAAGCGAAATTTGCAAAACACTGGAGAACAAAACGGTGGAGGTATATCGTACACAAGTGGCAGATGAACTGATGGAAATCGGCGACAAGGAACCTCCTATATTATTTTCGAGCGACGTCCTTAGAACATCAAAAAAAAATCATAAGAAAGGAAAGTTAATCGATGATGATCCGCTTGCTGCAATTTTGAAGCTGTCCAGAAGTTCCTTCCAGAAGGAGATAGTAGGGTTCAGTACGATCCCATTCAACGTGGTCTACCTCACCGCATCGCAAATCCAAGTTCTACAACAGGCCATGAAGAAAGGACACGTGAAGTTCATGATTGACGCTTCCGGCTCCTTCGTTCGACCCATAATATATCCGTTCGATACACATTCAAGTGCAATTTTGTTGTACCTCATCGTCGTCAATATAAACGGACAGCAAATAAGCATCGCACAAATGTTGTCCGACTGCCAAACGTCCTACAACATTGCGCAATTTCTCTCGAAAATCAAATCCCTTGGTATTCCAACTCCGCCAGAATTTGTCATGGATGCATCCCGAGCTTTGCTTAACGCAGTTGCCAATGTACACGGCGACTCGATCGACATTGAAGATTACGCCGACAAACTTTTTGAAGGAGCGATGCCAAAGTGCCAAATTCGGATCGACGTCGCACATTTTATTCACATTTTCGTTCGAGTATTGAAAAAATGTAAATTTCTAAAAGTGAAACGGTTCTATCTAGCTTGCATTGGACAGCTCATCAGGTGTACCGATTTGAAGAGTGCTGAGGCTTTGATAGAAAAAATGCTAACCGTTTGCTACAGTCAGCAAGATGGTTTTTTAGCGAACAAGAAGGAGACGGTGTACGAATCTGCTCGTAATATTCTCGCCGAAATTATCACAGGTAAACTCGTTGTTACGTATTGACAGTTGTTACTATTTATCTCTACTATCTCTTTCATACCATTATTTTCTAATTAGGTGATCAGGAAAACTTCGATACGTTACTCAATGAACAGGAAGAAGACAACAGTGTGGACACCCACTGCGTCGACAAAGACCGGTCTAATTCGTGGTCTCAGTGGGCTGAAGACATCAAATCCAAAGTTCTGGCATCCATAGAGGCAGAAAGTTCCAGTGAATCAGATAGAATAAATGCGTTCCACTTTCCCGATTTTGGTAACCGTCTGATGTACTACTTGCCAATTCTCCCAGTGTGGGGAAATGTCAGGACTAATAACTTTGGAGTTAAGGACAGACGAATTCCTGGTACGTCTGCTGTTTTCGTTGATGAGTATGAGCTGCCCCTCAGAGTGGATGTTTTCGTGAAAAGGCACTTGCAATATTTGAGTGGACGACTAAAAATTACCGCTGCAAAATTTAGAGACTCAGAAGAAAGCGAGCCTACCGTGGGAGAAGATGACTATCGAGGATCCGACGCAAAGGAATATGATCTCTGTAACGTGGTGACCGACCGAGACGAAGCCGAGAATTGTAACACTGAAAATTTCAACACTGTTGCGAAAGTTTCTAATTTGGAAGAAACCAATTGTCCAGCGTGCCAGATGGGCGATAAACCTGATGGAGCTCACAGATGTGTTGTTTGTAAAAAGTTTGTCCACGGTTTGGACGCTTGCTCCAATCCTTATAATAACGAAGAAGGACACGGCGCAAGAAGGGTGTGTTTCAGTTGTTCAAAAACTGGACATGCACGATGGATAGTGGCTACTGGAGAAGTTGAGAATTGGGGGGGAGTTGGTCTTGAACAAGAGCTGCCAAAAAGGAGTAACCTATACTTGGGAGGAAGTAAAGCGAAAATAAAAGATTCATTAACATGGAAGAGACACAATACCCTTCCGCTTTTGAGAAATGCCAGTTGCACGGATCTTCAAGGGCACACAGTCAACAATGAATGTATATCATTGTCAAACACTTGTGCTTTCGACAGTTTGTACCAGATCCCTTTTGTCGCAGCAATCGATAGCGTTCGGATTAGAGAGAAGGTATTCTAAAACACAAGCACATTTAATGTATTGTTGTACGTTAATAAACTAATAATTCATTTTTCACAGGTGTGCGAGCTATCTCTCGAGGATTCGCTATTTTTTCAAATGGTCAAAAACAGTGTTGCAAAAGGTCATTCATCCAATACTTATCAAAAGCGTACAGAAGTCTTATTGAAAATATTAAAACAACATGGACAGCTCGAATCAAGAAAGCGGAGGATTGCTAAAACACAGATGTTCAAAGTATGTACCGACATGTACGTTACTGGCTTAGCTGAAATCTTGATGAAGATCTGCCCCTCGAAACTGGAATCGACGAAATGCTCCAAAGGTTGTCAAAAGCAAAACATCATCAGTGTAATTCAAGTCGATGACACTTTGATCCAGTTGCAGCAGTTGGATAAGGTTTTCGAACAAGAATTCCTAAATTCCACAGTGAATTGTTGTAGTAAAGGATGTACAGGAGTAGCTACCACAACAGTTGAATCATTTGGTATGCTGCTATTTAGACATTTTCCATTTCTTCATAATTCTATTATACATATGCATTATTAACATAAATCGGTGAATCGATGCTTTCAGGTGATCTGTTGTTCATAGAACCGTACCACCAAGTGTCTGAAGTTGAGACGAGCATTTCTACTATGAGACTGAAAGAAATTCCCATAACAATTTCCAACGTAGCACAAAAACAAGACTACGTATTCTCCGGATGCGTTGCTTATCAAGGATCAACGGACAATCTGCAAGCTTTTGAAAACCCGGAGGAGATTGGCCATCACTTTGCTGTGTGCAAACGAAGCAATGAATGGATAATGTATGATGACACTGACAAAAAACCAAGTCGAGCACTGCAGAGAAAACCTTACAACATTTCACTTTTAGTTTATAGAAAAGTCGAAGTTTCAGATCTCATTTGAATCTCAATTTTAAACTTGTATTTCAAACTTAATTGTTGGAAAACCAGTCAATAAAAACGAAGTTACAAACCTATTAGGTTCTGAAAATGTTTTATTATTCAAAAATATTAGGTAATTTGTTTTGTAATTTCATAGTTGAATCGAAGCAGAAACCTAAATCAAAAAACTTGGAATTCAAAAAACAAAAACCGAAAACCAAAAAACTAAAAACAAAACTAAAAACCATAAACGATACCAAAAACCGAAAATTCAAATACCAAAAATGAAAATGAAAAAAAGTTTTTAAAAAATTCTTTTATTTAACTTAAAAACTAGTAAAAAAATTGGGGGCGCTAAGCGCCCCCTATTGAAGCTGATTTTTGAGATGGTTGAAAATTTTTAACTGAAGCTGTCACAATTTTGGTTAAAAATGTCAGACAATGTCGTTTTCCATTCCGTTCAAATTCGACCAATAAGGAATCGTCTAACGCTTAATTAAATCTAACGCTGCCAATGTTCACATCTCTCACTTATTTTAATAAGAAGGAAAATGCACTGAAAAGTAAAAAATAAAAAATCTGTAAAAGAAAACTTAAAATTTCAATTTGAATGAAAAAGTTAAATAAAAGAATGGCGCATTTTTCATCAAAAACTTAAAAATATAATTTGTCATTAAAAACTAACATACAAAATTATGAACTGATTTTTTAAATATTATTTAATTGATAATCAATTTCTCAGAAATTGATAAGTACAACTTTAATAACATTTTAGAAATTCGAATTTAGAAAAAAATAATAATTTTTTAACAACTGATCATATGAAAATTAAGAAATAATCAATCAGTTATTGAATGAATTTAAAAAAATTGAAAATAAATTATTTCAAAAAATCACCGACAACGCAACGTTGTCTAAAAAAATATTTTGATTCAATAGGGGTGTTTTTTTAATCTGTTCCTGGACAGAACAGAACAGCTTCCATACAAAAGTCTTGTCCCCGATAATTATCAGGAACACTATCCAGCACAAAGGCAAATTTTAAATTTCCCTTTTCTCAACATATGGTTTCTAGGCTTTAGTTGACACTTGACAGTTGACAAACAAAATCGTTTGGTTAAAAATGGGCACTCCTGGAAGGTAAGTTACGTTTTTTAAATATTATTACTAAATTATTGCAGTTAAATATTACTAATTATCGTTTTTTATACTTTAAAGACGAGAATGGTCCTTTGCAGAAACAAAGGCGCTTATAAATTGTTATGCAGCGCGCAAAGAGGAGTTTCTGCATACAAGAAAAAAGACATATGCCTGGCAGAATGTGCTGCTGGATTTGGAAGGACTTGAAATCTTGGTTTGTTTTAAAGTTTTCCTGCAATTTTAGAATATTAGTGGTATTTTTAATCTTCAGGCTTAATCTACAACAGTAGAGCATTCGCAGAGGAAAATGAAAAGCCTTCTGCGCGCTTACAAGTCAGCGCGCGATAAATAGAATTCGACAGGTAGTGCACCTGTAACATTTCCATATTTCACGGAAATGGACGATGTTTTTGGTGACCGTCCAATTATATCAAATACGCACACAATAAATAGCATTACAGTTAAACCTGCCGAACGGGAGCCCAGGACACCTTCGGAAAAAGTGGCTGTTTCAACGTCGGAGGCGAAGAAAGGACATTTATCCAATCAAGCAGTACCTTCTTCTTGTAAGAAAAATAAATATGAAGAGAAGAGGAAGCTATTTGAGGAAAAAAAGGACTTGTTATTATTTTTAAATGCCGAACAAAATAAACGGCACGATAATTTAATAGAAGTTTTAAAAAATAAGAACTAGTGAAGTTATAAAGTTCAATTGGTATTTATTTGTTATTTTTAGTTAGTTGAAAGCTCATTTATTTTTTTATTTATTTAAGAGTTCTTTTTTCTTAATAGAAGCTATTTATTTGAAGTGACTGGATTTAAGACTTATTTATTTTTTATCAATTTAAGATTTATTTGTTTTTGTCAAGTGAAGTTATTTTGTTTTTTTGTTAGTAGAAGAGTCTTTATTTCTAGTTAATTTAAGAGTTATTTATTTTTTTCTTATTACAAGTTATTTATTTTTAGTTACTCGAAGACTAATTTATTTTTTACCATAATTTATTTATTTTTGACCAAAGTGAAGTTATTTATTTTTCGTTAGTAAATTAAGAGTATTTATTTCTCGTTAATTTTAGTGAATTACATTTATTTTTTATTGAAATAAAAGAAAAAGGAGTATAAAACAAAGAATTTTTATTCGCAAACATTTTTGTTTTCTATAATATATTTTTACTTATTAGTTCTTGCACAAGTTGTTCTCGGCGATCTAGGTATTCTTCTAGGTTCTCAGAAGAACTTGATTCTTCATTTTGTTGAACAGCAGAAGGTTCCACTGCCTCCATTTCATCTCCCTGCATTAAACAGATGTTGTGTAATACACAAGCAGAATAAACAAGATTTACTACTAAAGCAATAACCGTTTGCTCTGTGAAATGTAGCAGGCGTCTGAAGCGTGTCTTTAGCAGTCCTATTGCATTTTCCACAACAACGCGTGTGGAAGAATGTAAGGCGTTAAATCTATGTTGTGTTTCATTTAAACTTCCATAGTCTTTATAAGGTGTTATGAGCCATCGTTTACAGGGGTAAGTACTATCACCCAAAAGAAATAGTCCTTCGGGAATATAGTTTTCGGTTTCCTCAATTTTTTTAAATAATTCGCTCCTCCTATACATTCGAGCATCATGAACAGAGCCAGGCTCTCCACAGTAAACATCTAAAATTCTCTTCCTTGAGTCCACTACGAGTTGCATGCAAATACTGTGGTATTTTTTTCTGTTCACGTAATCTTGCGCGTTTTCCTTGGGAGCTTTTATTTCTATGTGGGTTCCGTCTATGGCCCCAATAATTCCAGGTATTCCTCGTAACCTCTCAAAACCTTGAACAACTCGATTAACTTCATTACCTTCTGGCCATTTAATGTATGCTGGACTGCTATTTATAAAAAATACAGCAACTTTGTTGACACATTTCCATGCGGTAGATTTCGATACATCAAATAGATTTCCTAATTGACGAAAAGTTACTGTGTTCCCCATGTACCACAAAAACATGTACATTTGTCTATCGGCAGCTATCAATGGTCTTCCCTTCACACTTCTTTGGTCTTCTTGTAGACTCTTATAGTGTTCTGAAAGCAACGACACATTATTGTATTTTACAGTTAAAGTTAAATTATTATTACCTATGAGGTTATCAACAACAGTTTTTCCCAACCGAAAGTGAGATTTAAATTCCACCTCACTGTACATTATTATTTTTTCCATAAAGTTTAAAGAACTAGTGCCATATTCCTCTTCCGATTGTGTGTTAGAGTTAGAGGATGAAGATGAACTGCCAAAAATAATGTCTACTGCATTATTGATTCCATCATTATAATCACGAAATACCTGCAAAAATATAAATAGTATATTAAATCGAGGTTATACAGAAAAAGAGAATATTTACTTACGCTTGCATCCATTTTTATAAGTTTTATATTAGCTTCCACTGTTTGTTGTACCTTGTGTATGTTCAACTTCTAATTGTGCATAGGTCGTGTGACAATGCAATCTGACCTTTTTATAAAAAAATCAAAGTTCTAAGATGGCGGTAGAATATAATGAGTCTCATTCCCAATTCAAAATGCCGGTCAAAAAAATATGGCGGATTACCTGTTTCTTTACAATCCCCTCAGCGGGGTATGAGCAGAATACGGTAAGCTGTGTGACGTCATTTTAAATCTAATATGGCGCCCACCACAAAATGGCGGAAGGCCTATAATAGAATAAAAAGTAGAAAATCAAAATACATATATAGTTTAAATAACTTTTAGCTTTTATTTTGAAAGCATATCTTTAGAGAATAGTTAGTTTCTTATCGACAATGAAGTCCTATAACAAAAGTCAATCATCTTAGCAACTAAGAATAGAAAATAAAAAAACGATATTGTGAAAATTGTGTTTACATTATTGCTCAATTGTCCTGGCAAAAAGTCTTTGATCCATTTGAATGAAACGATCGGAAATTATATGTTCCGTGTTTGTGTTCAATGTACAGTCTTCTCTTCGTCCTCGGAATCTTCAAATGCTTAATGTAGTAATGGAATTATGCATAGTGGCTAAGAGTGTAAAAAGTCGCTCCGGCTATTTGGGCATTTCCAAAAGCCAGAAGTGCATTCTCTGAATGATGAATAATCATCAAAACAAACATCGTCGTACGGATCGCTAAATGAATAGTATCTGAAACAAACTGTTTGAACCGAGTTATGAATTGAATTTGAGATCTTGTTTCAAAGTGAATAATAAAAAAAGTTGTGTCTTTTAAAAGATTGTGCAATTTGTTAACAAATTTGTGCAATTAAAATATTTTACTTACCAAAAACGTCTAAAAGAGTTGTCTAAAAGAGCTTCTTCATTTTACAAAACAAACTAGATTTTTTTGCGACGAAAATCATCCTGTTGAGTCTGCCGGAGATACCGCACGGATCAGCTCGCATGTCCGCCATCACGCGCCAGGGCTACGACATGTGGTGGCGAAGGTCAGGCATCTCACAGAGATGAACAGTAATCGCGATCGCGGGGGCTGCATTAGGGGAGAATCAAAACCGCGTTTTAAATGTCACTTCGGCGTTTTAGCAGTTGCCCGTTTTGCCAATTTGTAGTCTGCTACAATTGGCAAAACAAAACACTGTCACACTGTTATACCGACTGGTGGTTGATTGACAGTTGATCAAGAAATTAAAAAAAGTTCTGTTTGAAATTAATTTTTGAATGAGAAAATATAAGTTTGTACAAAAAATCTTCTAAATTCTAATTTATATTTAATTACAATTTAAAAATTTAATTTTTGAATTTCAATATTTTTTCTTAGTTTTCTTTTCTTTTCAAGCTGAATCAACCAGCATTATTTTTTTAAAATATTTAAAATATTAATTTAAAATATTAATTAATAATAATATAATGATGATGAATAATAACAAATTTGTTCAATAGTTTCAACAAAATTGTAGAATGTTCTTGTATTGCCATAATAACAAAAAGCGGAACAAATTTACTGTATCTCATTTTTACGCTTCATTAAGAGATTAGGAAGGGTAATAATCCCTCTATTGTTTCGACTTTCAGGTATGGTGACTCTTTATAGATGCATAGTTACAGCAAGTATAAAGTTGGGTGTTCTAGTCTACTTCTACTAGAAAAACATTGATTTACTTATAAACAAAATGAGTAATTAATTCGTCCGAGGTGTCATTTATTAGTAATAAATGAGTACTAATGATATATTGCAATAAAAAGTTTATTTAATGAGTTGTTCCAGCTTCACAGTGAAGTCAGAACAACCATTGATAATTATTAAAAAAAACAGTAATAAATTTTTTTTCTCCGTAAATTTTTGATAACAAATGCAATTTTGGCTTACGGGTTTAGTATTTTGGCACCAATTTTTCAGGGTCTTTTTATAACATCAGAAAGTATACTTTCTGAAAGTTTTATGCAAGTTGGTCTTTGACTGTCTTGGGCACTCAAATGAAAAAAATACTGCTTTTTTCTCGTTTTTTTCAGTTTTGTAGGTTATGTATGTACTTCATAGACTTGAAACCAACGATCATTACGAAAAGACTGGTTTTTATTGTGCCACGATCCGACTTATAAAACCGGAGTAATTCACTTTTTAAGCTCGAAAAACGTGGTAAAAAAACTTTAATTGTTTATAACAAAAGTAGCACAAGGCTCACGAGGTTCAACAGGATAAAATCATAATCTTGCTGTTACCAGACTACACCTATCTTTTCCTTTTTTTGGCTTTTTTTTGCTGCACTATCAGTATTACAGTTAATAATTATTATTATAAGGACTACTACTATGTTTTCAATTTAAGTGGGCCTTGTTTGGCTTAATAGGAGATTACATATCAAGGGCCGAAAGGAGGCTTTTAAGCGGCCATACCAGTGTGAGGGCTTAAAATTTAGGTGATTTTCGGGATTTTGTTTAAAGAAAACTACTTAACTAAATGTTTTGGAAAATTAAGAATGTACTTAGGTATACTAGACCAATATTACATAATTTTTTCGTTGAAAAATATTGAGGTGCAAGCGACTTATGCGCAAAAAATAAAAGTTCCCCCACTGCTGCCACGATTCCGGTCTCTTGAGTAACGGAATTAAAAAAAATAAAAAAGGAGTAGTATAAATATGGGGATTCTGGACCAAAAGTCCCCTTTTTGTATGAAACGCAAGAAAAAAAGATAAGCGATGTTCATATAAAAAAAAAATCGCGGGTCCCCTTTTTGTATGAAAAAAAATTGATGGAATTTCTAGACCAAAGTCCCTTTTTGTATGAAACGTAAGAAAAAAGATAAGTGCTGTTCATATAAAAAATTTCTAGACCAAAAGTTCTCAGTCTATATGAAACGTAAGGAAAAAGATAAGCGGTGGTCATATGAAAAAAAATTCGTGTATAAAAAAAAATTCGGGTGTTCTGTATTTATATGGAAAAAATATAATTGATAAATTTGTAAGGAGACTTTTGGTCCAGAATCCCGATATTTATACTACTCGATATATGCATGCGTGGTGAGATAGTATTAGGACGACTTGGACAGACAGTAGTGATTTTGATGGAATTGCTAGAACAAAAGTTTCCAGTTTGTAAGAAACGTAAGGAAAAAGATAAGCGGTAGTCATGTAAACAAATTTGGATGGAAAAAATTGATGGAAGTTCAAGTTCAAGTTCTAGAGCAAAAATCCGGAGTTTGTGTGAAACATGATGAAACGTGTAAGGAAACAGATAAGGGGTGGTGATCTAAACAAATTTGGATGGAAAAAATTGTTATTGTCAAAGTTCAAGTTCTAGAGCAGAAATCCGGATTTGTATGAAACATGATGAAACATGTAAGGAAACAGATAAGGGGTGGTCATATAAAAAAAATTCGCGTGTGATCTATTTTATATGGAAAAAAATATAATTGATAAATTTGTAATGGGTGATAGGAAATTAGCGGTTTTGAAAACAATTTTTTCTTAAAGTTTTGCATGAGTGAGATAATCCAATGCCCCTAATCCGGGGAGGAAAACGCGTTCACATTTGATAATTTGGGGTATAAAATAAAGTACTGCGTTAATTTGTTAGTTCATACTAAAATTGAATTTTGAAGAGTTGAAATTAGTGTATACATAGTGAACATGAATTTATTGTGTGAATTTTGCGGTGCATTTTTCAGTAGTGCAAAGCAATTTAGCAAACATTTAGTTAGTGTTCACAACCAACTAAAAGTAAAAGCTAATTTTGCTACGGGTTTTAAATGTATTAGATGTGGAACATGTTAAAACATTAACAAAATTAAGGAATCATAACAAAAAATTTCACTCTGCGGATTCGAATTGTGGTGCTGGTGAGTTATTACTTTTTATATATATTTTTTTTTTTAAAAAAAAAATAATGTTTATATAATTTAGACAATTCTTTGGTGAAAGACGCAACTTCTAGCGCTCCATCTACATCCAAGGCTATAGTTGATGTCGACGATTCTTGTTTACCCGCTGCTGCATCTTCTATTGCTACTTCTTCTACATCTAATTGTGGTGAGTTACTACTTTTTCTATATATATTTTTTTAAAAAAAAAATAACGTTTGTATAATTTAGACAATTCTTTGGTGAAAGACACAAGTTCTAGCGCTCCATCTACTTCCAAGGCTATAGTTGACGATTCTTGTTTACCCGCTGCTGCATCTTCTAGTACATCTAATGTTGTTACTGTTGGAGACTCTACTTCTGCTTCTACATCTAATGCTGTTATTGCTGGCGCATCTAGTTTTTCTACATTTGGCAAGTCTGTTAATTTTTTACAAAATTCTAATTTACCATCAACGGTTGATGATATTTATTGTGAAAAGTGTAAATTATTTATAGAAAAGAAAATGTTTGTTTTTCACTTACGTACGAATGAACATAAAAGAAATGCCGCGGAGCCTGTCAATGAAGATTTAAAGTGTATAAAGAGCGGATTTAATGATCGTGTAGCAACTTATGTTTTAAATAATAAAGATGAAGGAGTGTTGCATCCCAAAGAATTCTTTGCGCAAACCAATTCTCAGATTCAACTTTCTCTAAAGCAGGCTTTAAAAAAACATTTAACGGTAAAATTTAATTTGGAATTGTTTTGTGAATATATTAAATTTTCACATTCTAACGATGAAGATGATGATGAGACTGATATTATCACCTCCATAAAATCATTTCAATCTAAAATGGAACTTTTGTGTAATGAATTTGAACTACCCACTATTCTACCTAAAATGTTCGATGATATTAATGTTAAAACAGAAGAATTCCAAGAAAAAGATAGTGGATGGACACTAGCAAGAATAATTCATATAGAATTAAATATTAACCAATATCGACCATTGTCAGGCTCGCGATATATACCATTACCAAAATCGCTGGAAAACAAAAAAGCTTGCGTTAATATTAAAAACAGCGATATTTTTTGTTTTAAGTGGGCAATAATTTCAGCCCTATACCCCGTTAGTAACCATTCAGATAGATGCTCCTCATATTCAGTAGATGAAATTAAAGAAGATATAATTACTCTGCCAAATGAGATAATTTTAAATTTTAGTAACTTAAGATTTCCTTTAGAAATATCTAGCATTAAATTTTTTGAAGAAATGAATCCTAGTATTAGTATTAACGTTTTTGGTGTGGAAGGTACATGTTCAAAAACAATTAAAATTGTAGGTCCATTTTATCATACATATGAAGAAAAAGAAAACCACATTAATCTACTCTTAATTCAAGAAGAGGAACATTTTCACTACGTATGGATAAAAAATTTATCAAAGCTGGTTCGAAAGCAAATTACACTTCATAAGGGCAAATTGTTTTTCTGCAATTCATGTTTTCTTTATTTTCATAGCGAAGAAGCTCTTAACATTCATAAAACTGAATGTAAAGAAGTTGTTACAAATATGCCCGATCCCAAGAATTCAATTTTAGAATTTAAGCATTTTGAACGAAAATTAGATATTCCATTTGTAATATATGCTGATTTTGAGAGCATATTAAAAGATATTAGTACTTGTCCACCAGATTCTTCCAACTCTTTTACATCGAATATTCAAGAACATATTCCTTGTGCTTTTTCTTACTTTATTAAATGTTCTTTTGATAGTAACTTAAATAGGCTTAGGGAATATCAGGGTAAAGATGCAGACAGTGGCGTACCGAGGGTTGGGCGGTGGGGGCGGTCCGCCCCAGGCCCCGCGTCGGCATAGGCCCTCAAATATGAAATTACTTTATTTTATTTTCTAAATAATAAAAAATCGTCACTTTAGCATAGGCCCCTGAATGTTAGACAACTATGTATAGCTACATATATTATAATTGAAGCGGTCATTGTTGAAAGGGGATATGTAAAAAATATCAAAATGTTGGGAAACTCAAAAAAACTGTCTGAAAAAAGGCGTGAGAAGTTTTTTAGTGGAACAGCGGCACACAAATTTTCTTCAAATGCAACTGGAAGTTGGGTTTTGCCTGTTTTACTATAAAAAAATTAATTCTGAATATTGTTTTGCTATTTGAAATTGAAATTGTAGGTTATGCCTTATGCACATGTCCCATTTCAACAAGGGCCGCTTCAATTTGTACAAGGAAAGCATATTTTAATGGACACTCTTAGCGAATTGTGAACGAAAAGTTTGAGAGTTCCTGCGTTTTTGTTGTTGCTATGCTAGGACAAGAAAATGAAAGAGAATATCTATTCGTGATTTCTCGTGAAGTGTTCTGTGTTTTAATGAAAACGGGGAAGCACATAATTAAAAGTGAAATAGTGAGATGACTCTTATGTGCGGATTCGATTTGCGTGTTTTTTCATTGTTGGTTGTTCGTGTCTGATTTTTCCTTAGTTGTTAACGTGCCTCGATGTGCTAATTAATATATAAAGTGGTTAAATATTTTTAATTTAAAATCCAAGTAATTTAAAAGTGCATTTAACGAATAGTATGTGCCGAAGTTTTGGGTAATCATTTTATAATATTAATAATATTTTTTCATTTAAGCAACCTGGTGATAATATGAAACGAAACTATCCCAGTGGATGGGAAAAGAAGAAAAAACAAAAAGCTAGGGAACAAGAAATGCAGCGTTTGTCGGGTTCACTGCTGAAATTTACTGAAAAGGCGTCATCCCAAGCAATCAATGAAGCAGAGCCACTACAAGGTCCAAAATCTATAGAAAGACCAAGTACAAGCTATTATCAACGAGTAAAAGATATAAGTAATCAAGAGAAAGAAGAAAAAGGAGAAGAAGAAAAGGATGTAGAAATAGAAAAAGAAAGGGACGAAGAAAATGGTGAAGAAGGAAGAGAAGGGGAAGAAAGGGAAGAAGACAAAACTTCTTTGATACGTTCTGAAGCAGACTCGGATATATCAGAAGAATCGGGGGATTTATCATTAAATTTTGATGTTGGAAATTGGCCCACTCGAGTGCCAGATGGTCTTAGGACTGATATTATTAGACAAGGCAGTGCAAATTACCAAAACTTGGATGGACCATTTGAGTCAGTTCAGAAGCCTGGAGAAAATCCAAAAGGCCAAACCCGGCAGTTGACCAAAAATTGGTTTTATAAGCAGCTTCCTAGCGGAGAAAAGATTTTGAGGAAATGGATGGTTTATTCTCATGAAAAGAAATCGCTGTTTTGCTTTTGTTGCAAGCTCTTCGATATAAACGATAAGAACACAACTACATCCAGTTTTATTACAGGATTCAACAGTTGGTGGAAATTGAATCCTAAAGTGTCTGATCACGAAAGCTCCGATATCCATATTTCCAACTTAGAGAAATGGAAAACGCTTGAAGCAAGCCTTCTTCAAAACAAAACCATCGATGCTGACCACCAAGACAGCATGGTAAGAGAGAGGAAGAAATGGAAGGACATTTTAAATCGGCTCTTAGATATTACACTTTTTTTGACTAAGCAGAATTTGCCTTTTAGAGGTCACAGGGAAGACGTTGACTCTGGAAATCGTGGTAATTTCTTAGAACTAGTGAGCCTTCTTTCACGTTATGACCCTGTTTTAAAAGAGCACAGTATTCGGCTTCAACAATCTTTGCAAGCAGGAATGATTCCAGTCACCTACTTATCGCCATCAGTACAAAATGAATTTATTTCTCTGTTGGGCAACGCTGTAAAAAAAGAAATAATCACTGAAATCAAGAAAGCAAAGTACTATGGAATATTGTTCGACAGCACACCTGACATATCTCACATCGAACAGATGAGTGAAGTTGTGAGATATGTTAAAATTGACAACAGGAAAGTAGAGGTAAAAGAATCATTTCTCGGTTTCATCCACCTTAGTGGGAAAAAGGCAAACGACATTACAGAAGAGATACTTCAATCGCTTAAAAAGGACGGTTTGGATTTAAGACTTTGTCGTAGTCAAGGTTATGACAATGCTACAACCATGGCAGGCATTCACACCGGAGTGCAAACGAGGATTAAAGAACTAAATCCAAAAGCGGTTTTTGTCCCATGTGCCAACCACTCTCTAAATTTGTGTGGGGTACACGCTTTTGGAAGTGTTTCTGTTTGTATAACATTTTTTGGAACTTTGGAAAGTGTGTACAAGTTCTTTTCGTGTTCAACCCATAGATGGGATATTTTAAAAGAAATCGTAGGGGTGACTGTAAAGAGACTTAGTGATACTAGGTGGAGTGCTCATCATGATGCAGTTAAACCAATCTTTAAAAATTTCGAAAAATTGGTTGATGCTGTAGACAAGTTGTGTGATGCTTCTGAAAATCTAGATACGAGAGGGGCAGCAGAGGTGTTGATGACAAACATTTGTAATTTCAATTTTCTTTGCTTCTTGCACTTATGGTACCACATTTTATCTGAAGTGAACCATGCACAAAAATACCTCCAAATCGAGGGTATTAGTTTGGAAAAATGTGTATTGAAGCTGAGAAGCTTGAAAATCTTTTTAGAAGAGAGTCGGGAAGAACTGGTCCAAAAAGCCTTGGAATATGCAATCACAACTTGTGCTAAATTGGACATTGACATCGAAAGCAGACACCGCACACGAGTTAAAAAGATGATGCCAGGAGAAAAAGCTAAGGATGCAGGTTTGACTCCACAGCAAGAAGTGAAGCGTGTTATGTTAGAGTGTATTGACAACTTCCATGTAGAGCTAGAAAAGAGACTAACATCAATGAACAATGTGTATCAACAATTTGCTGTTGTACACTCAGAAAATCTTGTAAATGCAAGTGATGAAAAGATATTAATTTATATTCATCAGTTCACAAATTTTTTCAATGATTTAGAGGAAGAAGAAATGTTACCGGAAGTGAAGAGGTTAAGAAGACATCTAAAGGCTTCTGGAATAAAAATAGATGATGCAGCCTCATGGACATCATTGCAAATGCTTAAATTTATTATTGAAATGGACTTTTGTGAATCGTTACCGAACATATCTGAGGGACTTAAGCTGTTCCTTACTATGTGTGTGTCTGTGGCTTCTTGTGAGAGGAGTTTTTCAAAGCTAAAATTAATTAAAAACTATCTGCGTTCTACAATGAGCCAGTCTCGTTTGACAAGCTTGGCTATATTATCAATTGAAAATGAGATTGCAAAGCATGTGAATTTTGATGATTTAATCCAACAATTTTCAGAAGTCAAGGCTCGCAAAAAAAAATTTTAATATGTTTCTAGTTTTTACTCTTCTGTGAAGTTTGCGTGTCTATTTTTTCTAATAAAATATCATAAAGTTTTATACCTGTTGTTATTATTGTACCTGTACCTGACAATTGTGTACTTATATATACATAGATATGTACAAAATATATTTAGGCCCCCTCAACTAGTGCCGCCCCAGGCCCCCAACTGTGTCGGTACGCCACTGGATGCAGAGAAGGTTTTTGTAACAACATTAGTTAATGATGTGAAATATCTTTACGACAATTATCTTAAAATAGAAAAACCAATGCAAGCTTTAACAGATTTAGAGTGGTTCGTTCAAAATGAAGGTACAAAATGTCATATTTGCGATTTGGATTTGGGTTCCGAACGAGTTGCTGACCATTGTCACTTAACGGGTAAATATAGAGGACCTGCTCATAACGAATGCAATTTAAATTATAGAATTTCAAATTTTTTTCCAATATTTTTTCATAATTTTTCTGGCTACGATTGTCACCTCTTTGTTAAAGCCTTAAACATTGTTGAAGGTGATATAAACATCATTCCTCTAAATAAAGAAAATTACATTTCTTTGCCAAAGAATATTTCTGTAGGAAAAGATAAAAAAATCGAATTAAGATTTTTAGATTCTTACAGATTTATGTCAGCTAGCATAGACTGCTTAGCTAGAAACTTATCGAATGATGATTTTACAATAATGAAAAATATGCTTAACGATAATGTTTCGTTTGAATTAATGAAAAGAAAGGGAGTATTTCCTTATAATTATATTAATTCTTGGGATCGTCTAGAAGAAAAAAATCTTCCCCCACAAAAAGACTTTTATAATAAATTAACAAATAGTAAGTGTTCAGATGATGATTACCTTCACGCCATTAATGTTTGGGAAAAATTTAAGTGTCAAAATATTTCTGATTACTTGAAATTATATTTAAAATCAGACGTCTTATTGCTTGCAGATATTTTTGAAAATTTTAGAAAATTATGTAAAAGAATTTATTCATTAGACCCTTGCAATTATTATACTACTCCGGGATTTACTTGGGATGCCATGCTAAAATATACCAACATTAAATTGGAATTATTAACAGATGTAAATATGTATAATTTTTTTATGTCAGGAATTAGAGGTGGTATTACTCAATGTTCTCTTCTTCATTCAATCGCGAATAATAAATATATGAAAAATTTTAATCCTAAACAAGATTCATCATTTTTAATGTATCTCGACGTTAATAATTTATATGGATGGGCGATGTCAGAATACTTACCATATGGAGGTTTTAAATGGTTAGAAACAACTAACATCGATGTGATGTCTATTCTTGATCTTGAATATCCAGCTTCAATGCACGACAAGCACAATGACTTACCATTTTGTTCTCAAAATAAAAGAAATGGTAAAATGAAAACGAAAAAATTGATAGCCGACTTAGAAAATAAAAATAAATACATAATTCATTATAGAAACCTTCAACAATGTTTAACAAATGGTTTAAAACTTACTCGAATTCATCGAATATTAGAGTTTAAGCAATCAGACTGGTTAAAAACTTATATTGATTTAAATACATTGTATCGTTCAAAAGCAAAAAGTAATTTTGAGAAGGATTTTTTCAAATTATTAAACAACACAGTTTATGGTAAGACAATGGAGAATGTTGAGAAAAGAAAAGATGTTAGGATAGTAACGCAATGGGAAAGTCGGGGTAAACGATTAGGATTGCGAGCGCTAATAGCTAAACCAAATTTTCACAGCATATCTCAATTTACCCCTGACATGGCAGCTGTAGAATTAAAAAGAGTGCAGGTAACTTATAATAAACCTATATATTTAGGTTTTACAGTATTAGAAGTTTCAAAATGGAAAATGTATGAATTCCATTATGATTATATGAAAAATAAGTATCAGGATAGAATAATTTTGAATTACATGGATACTGATTCTTTTATATATACCATCCACACCGAAAATTTTTATCAAGACATATTGAGTGATATAGAAAATAGGTTTGATACTTCAGAGTACTCTGAAGATAATCCTTATAACATACCATTAAAAAACAAAAAAATACCAGGATTCATGAAAGATGAAAATAGCGGTAAGATTATGTTAGAATTTATAGGGTTAAGATCTAAAATGTATTCCATTTCCGTAGAAAATACAAAAAATATAAAAAAAGCTAAAGGCGTAAAAAAAACCGCTGTAGAAAAATTAAGTTTAGATAATTATAGAGAATGTTTGTATAATAAAAAACTCTTTTTTGGTAATATGCTAATATTTAGATCAAAACTTCATACTTTGTACACTCAATATGTATATTAATAAAATTAGTCTAAGCCCATTTGACGATAAAAGATATATTTTAGAAGACGGATGTACGACCTATGCATGGGGTCACTACAAAATAAATGAATGTATGGAAATAGAATAGAATTTTGTACTTTTATATATAAATAAAAAATATTTGCTGAATTTCTTGTTTTCTTTATTTTATTTATCTACAACTGATTCCACATTATTTTTTATGTAATAAAAATTTTCTTATGGTGAATACATTTTGAAGAGCGCACTGGCCTTTATGATTGAGACAAGAGAATTCTTGATGAACAAATCGAAGCCATGATATTTTCGGGCATTGTAATTCATGTTCAACATCCAAAATGGTTGCTCCGTCTCCAAGGAAGTCTTTCACCCATTCTTTTTTTTCCGAGCCTTTGACAAAAATTGTTTTTCCAACAAGTAATGGTGCCACAACAGTGTAGAGATAATGGTATGGAACATATCCGTCATACCATCCGAATCCATGGAGATTGTGTTTTAACCAAAAGGCTTGTTTTTTTAGTTTTACAGTTAAGTCTTCAAATTTAAACGGTGCTTGGAAAATAAAGTGTTGAAGTTTATTATCTGAAGAAAGAATTGCAAGTTCCTTGACAATAAACTTATTTTGTTGGCCTTTGAAACCTTGGATGTCAACAATTACAGCCATCGTGTTTTAAATAACTTTCTTGACTTCACTAGTCAGCGGATTATACTCGACTATTCGATCGTGGATAAGTAAGCAGTAAGCTGTTGTTTGCGGTGGAATATTAACGGAAGTTTTGAATTCTAATTTTATGTCTACAGGACCACTTTTGATAACTTCATTTTGATAAGAACAATCGATAACTGCAATCGGAGCATTTTCAAGAAATTTTTTAGCTGTGAATAGAGGTTGAGGTTGACGCCCATAATAAGATTGTTGAAATTTCGCATACATATTGTATAGCAGAGCATATCGATCTCGATCAAATCTCAAATTTAAATCATCGTACGGGTAGGAATCTGAATTTAGATGTACTTTAACGTTAGTAAGATTGCAGTGATCAAACCTGCTTGAATCCTTTTTTCTATTATCTTTACGCTCAATTTGTAGGGCTAATATAACATATCTCGGTTTTTCCAACTGTGCAGATATTTTAACTGACCATGTGTGATCGGTTGCTATAGGTAAAAGCGGATATTCATATACATCCCAGCTACGAAATGGAGTTTGAATTGGACGTCCACTTTCAACCGTTTTCAACAATGTTAGCTTCTCATTGTCTGCTACAGATACGTGTGGTATTTTCCATTGCAGCTTAAAGATTTTAATAGTAACTTCATCGGTGGGATCTATGAGAGCATTGTCATCTGTTCTGCTTCGAATTAGTATTAATTCATGTTTGGCATTTAAAATGATTTTCTTGTAGTCTTCGGCAAATCCTAGCAGCATGTTAAGCGGCACACAAAAATTGAAAAACAATTTGTCAGGCTTGATGCATTCTGAGGGTGACCAACCAGCATTGAAAAGCATTTTGCTTTCATTTTCATTTAACGAGATATAGTTCTTCAACGTTGATACAATTCCGAGGTTTCTTGTACGATCGATTTCCACTCCATTTAATTCGTAACGAATTTCATCGAAAAGAAATGAGAAAAAGTTGTTTGTTAGGCTTGCATCAGCAGATTTTGTCCCATCAGTCTTAGTTACGGAGCCTTCAATATAAATTAAACTCTCACTAGGTAGAATGTATAAATCCTGATGTTGTACTACAATTCGAATCTCATCGCTGTTTTTAAATGAAGTTAAAAATGGTGAATAACTGTGATATTCTACCTTTGCTAAACTGTTATCATAAGAGACACCTCTACCAATATTCAATATTTCACTCATTTTTTAATTTAAGTCCAAGAGATATTAAAAATTGTCTGTTAGCTGAAGTTAATTTCGGTCTTATCTTTGGCAAAGTCAATAAAGAACTGGAGGGTTGGCTAGCTTTTTGTAATATTTTATTATTATCACTTTCCCTGTTATATATCAGCATGTTGAGGCTTCAAGTGTAATCTGACAGTAATTGTTTCTCCTCTAAAGTTTATCAGATCACCGTCTTGATCAACTAATTTCAACACAAGCGAGCTTATCCTTTTAACATTCACAGGCAAATAAATGACGTTTCTGGGCACTTCAACTATTTTATACCCTGGGCTCACTTTGGGAGAAAATTCGTGAAGCGTGTGAGCCGGTGTATTATTTATAAATGATCCCGTTACAATGTTGCATTCAACACGAATTACATTAATTTTTATTATATTTACTGGTAAATCTGACACATTTAATTTGTTGGGTTCCAATTCACGTTTACTAAACCCTAGTAATGGACCAAGCGAGTGTGGTTTATTAAAATTTATT